>OY292489.1:8348529-9691356 GCA_958496325.1 Nomophila noctuella
TCACTGAATTTGAAAGTCAAAATCTATTTATGTAGATTTGAGACTGCCCGAAATACTAGAGCAAATTTTTATTTTCTTCAATTTTGCAACAAAATGTATAATGAAAAGGGTTTTCTAAAAAGCAAACGAAACTCAACGAAGCGCTGAGAAAATTATGTAAATACAAGTACAAATAAATAGAAGGGGGAGCAAACTTTGGAGGAGAAACTTAATTCAAGGTGAATTCATTTATCCTTAAAAAGTTTAAAGAAATTGCATTATTTTGTACCAACAGGAATTATTTGCAACGCCTCGAGCAGTTCGAGAAAGCAATACAAGCGTACAATGAGGCGCTACGATGGAATGTAAGTAACCGATATTGGTATTGGTATTTTCTTATTTACTTTAGAACTGAATTATTTGCAGAAGGTTCTGTATTCTTATTTTTAGTATGAAATAGTTGCGGCCTAACTAAGAGTTCTCGAATTTAAATTATTTTAATAGATTCCATTTCTTAATTTTGTACAGAATATTTAAGACTTTTGCTTCATTTATCACTTTACTACACACTAAGCGACACTAAGCGCGATATTTATACATGTCTTATAATGTAACAACCGTGGTCTCAAGTGAAACAGTTATCGTTTAGGTTAGTCTATAAGATTCAATCTAATCTCAATAATCATAATATTAATGTACTCTCTGGAGTTAAATGGTGTCGTAAGCCGTTTTTTCGTAAAGCCAACCCAACATTAGATAACCATGCTATTCTTGGCACTTAACAACCAACTCAACTCGCAACCGACAACCACAGCCTATTTGATGAACACACACACTGATAAAATACACTTTGAAACTATTACGAGTACAAACGGATACTGACTGTATTCTGGAACTACTATTAACACATTAGTAAACATTACAACGGCACTAAACGCGATATTATTTTTATAAGTACCTGAGTACTTACTGCTTGACGTTTCGTCTGTGATGCTGCAGCCGTGGTCACAAGCAAACTGAACTTGAACGCTTGGCTTGGGAACGGCTTGGGATGATATATCCGCATCTACCCTCGAATTCTCATTAATATTCATGATCGAAGAATTGTCAGTGAAGTAACTCCGGCACACTACACTTACTGTATCGGGGTTTATATTTTGATATTTTGGCAAATGAAAAACCGAGAGGTTTTTCATTTATTAATAGTGTCAACAATGTATAATATCGCGTTCAGTCCCGTTGTAATTAAAGTTAACTAATTATAACGCAACTCGAAAGTTTTGAACTATTAACACAATTGGGTTGGATGAACTACGTTATTTTATTATGGATTTTTCTTAATTGGTCTTTACAATTTATCTATAAATAGCATATTGTTTAATGACACGTCTTATACAAAATATGCTTAAATGTCCGACTGTGATTACCATTTATGTTTGCTTAAATTTAAAATTTTATTTATTAATATTTAGGAAACAAGTAATTATAGTATTTTTAAATATATTTGCTAGTTGATTGATTGTCAATTTCAATGACAAAAGCGGCACTAAAAACAACATGTCTAGACCCAAAGGGTCCGTTCCTCAGCTCCAACGGCGGAACGCTTAAAGCAAATAGTGGCAGTCCCAATTCCCAGCTTGCAAACATGCAATTAGAGGAAGCTTATACGCTGATAATGTTTGAATTTAACTCGTTATCGCCGACAGTTAGCCGCGTTTTACAACTTCAGCATTTGGTTAATTACGTGCGACATTTATGATAATAATATAATAACAAATGGAAAGGGAAATAAATGCTGTTTTTTACAAACGTTGTAACAACAGTGGTGCTGTGTGGATTACGCAATAAAGCTCTCAAATCAGTTGATTTTTTGGCAGTGATTGTATATTTAAAAGCTTGGTCTGTTTGGTTGATTGTTTAGTATCTAGTGGCAATCTGTGACGTAACAAACACACATTGCTATTTTACAGTATTTTATTATGTTATCATAACCTAAAATATTTTTTTTTGAAAATCCATCTTCTTTCATAATTTATGAGGTCGCTTTCAGATGCATGAATCTAGCATAGTCGAAAATCAAATTTCAATTGGGTCACCTATTCGGGATTTGTGCTTTGTTCATTTTATTGGCGTCTCGAGCGCTCGGAACGCTGCGGTGACTGCGTGAAGGAATCGATCACGCGGTTAAGCGCCATTAATCACGGCAGGTAGGACGCTTTCCTTGCCTTAGCCTTCGTCGGAATGCGCCTTGAAGCAGAGTCTGGATTAATTCAGAGTAATTCCAAAAGGTTAAGAGGACCGCTGGTAATATTATGTTCTCGGTGATTCAAAGAGTACCTTATTGTAAACTGCATTTGTAAACAATACTAAATGACCTCGTTATGACCGTTAGATAACTATGAAATAAGGCAATAGGCTAGTTGCCACTATTTTTATTATTTGATAGAACGGTTAATTACGATTATATTACAACATAAAAAAAATATGAAAATTTTTTGAAGCTCCTATCCAACTGTATTTTGAATTTTAAATTGTTAGTTTCACTATACTACCGTAAACGCCGTCCGCCATGATGGTCTGTGCCGTGGCGTCACTGTTCTTGTCAACAATACGCGTGACATAACCAAAAAGTGTTTATCGGAATTAAAACCATGTCTTCGTAGAGATTACATGATAAATTTATGAATTACCACTATTGTATCGTGCGTGAATGTAAGAATACATCAATAAGAAGTTGTGGATTAAAGTACCCAGTGATGAGAATTTGCGAATCAGAATTTGAAGCAAAACATTTTGCAACCATCAAAGTATCTATTTTGGGCAGGTTTGTTTTCAATAAATGTGAAGTGTGTAATATTTTAATAGTGAAATAAACAGCAATCAACGCGTTTAAATAAAAGACCACGAATAACCTGTCGAAACTGTCGTTTGTATTTGTGTTGTTTACAATATTGGTGACGTAGAATCATGGCGGACGGTGTTTTCAATCAAGAGAAAACAAAGTAAAAATGTATCGGGTTTAAGTTGAATTTTTGCAGCAATCCCACATTTATATTTAATGAAGTTTACATATTTTGGACCCTTGTACGGAATAATATTCGAATTAAAAGTGATTTTATAAATGGTGAATCGAGCTTTATATATTATAGATATGAGGCAACTAGCCTATTGTTAAAAAAATCTATTAAAATAAGCAATTCAACGGGTAGTGGCAGCATTTTATTAATTTGCTCATTTCGATCACTTGGAACTCTGTGCAAAGAACGCTGTGGTGACTGCGTGAAGAAATTGATCACGCTGTTAAGCGCCATTAATCACGGCAGGAAGGACGCTTTCCTTGCCTTAGCTTTCGTCGAGCGCGCCTGGAAGATTAATCCAGAAAAATTCCAAACGGTTAAGTCTACGTCTCCTATAAAATTCTCCGTAGTTCAAAGTGGCCCTAATAAGCAAATGTATTCGTGAACAATAATAAATTACCTTGATATGACCATTCAATAACTATGTGGTGAGAGGATTAAAAAAATACAAATTAATTCAACTGTAATTTCGATCATTTAGAAGTCCGTGCTCGGAACGCTGCGGTGACTGCGTGAAGGAATCGATCACGCGGTTAAGCGCCATTAATCACAGCAGGTAGGACGCTTTCCTTGCCTTAGCCTTCGTCGGAATGCGCCTGGAAGTTTAATCCAGAGAAATTCCAAACGGTTGAGTGGACGTCTCGTAAAATGTTCTCAGTGATTCAAAGAGTACCTTATTGTAAAATGCATTCGTGAACAAATAATAAATGACATCGATATGACCATTTAATTTTAATAACTATTTAGTGCGAGGGTAGTTTAAAAAATCCCCATATAAGTATAGCAATTCAACTGGTAGTGGCAACATTTGCCAATTTCGATCACTCGGAACTCTGTGCACGGAACGCTGCGGTGACTGCGTGAAGGAATCAATCACACAGTTAAGCGAGGAACGCTTTTCGTGCCTTAGCCTTCGTCGGAATGCGTCTGAATTCTTGGAGATCGGAATTATTTAACGACCCTCTTGGTTGGTGTAGTTTTCAAGAAGTTGATTATTAGACCAAGAAGTCGCGGGTTCGACCGCCACCCAGGACAAATATTTGTGTATATGAATATATCTGTTTGTCCTGGTCTGGGTGTTATGTAACTATTGAAGTATATTTGTGATACCATTGTTGACTCTGATATCTGAAAAAGTGCTTAAGCTACTTAATACGGAGATCAATATATGTATTTGTTGTTGTATAATATAATAACTCGGTTATTTACAGAGTCTAATTAAACGCAATTCCAAAGTCTAATTAAACGCAAATTAGAAGTGGTCGTTTTCTGCCATATTTAACGTGTTTTAATGATTTCCAAATGCGTTCGTCAACATTCGATAACCTCAATCTGACCGTATTATAACTATTGTGAGATACATAGTGAAAATAGTTCGGTTTCAAAAATATTGAGGTAAGATATTATGAAAATGTTTCGTTACAAAAATATTGAGGAACAGTGCCAACAATAAAGTGCTAATTTCGAGCGCTCGGAACACTGCGGTGGCTGCGTAAAGGAATCGATCACGTGGTTAACCGCGGCAGGTAGGACCTTTTCCTTGCCTCAGCCTTCGTCGGAAATAGTTGGAATGCGCCTTAAGTCGAGAGTAATTCAGTGAAATGCTAAAAGGTTTAGTGTTCGGTTCCTTCTATTATATACTTACAGAGTGCTCCAATGCCTTGATTTTTTAATTTAAAATTCGTTTTAAATTTTTAACAAATCCTTTTTATTAAATAAGGTTACGGTTTAGTAACCTCCGGTAAAAGAGTCCATTTATTTCCTGACGTGTATGTCTGTTTGTTTATACATGTCAGGAAATGAAGGGAAGCTTTTGGAATTGTAAAATTATGACTTGAGGCATTAACCCAGTAATTCCGACTCTAAGGCTCGTACCTAAGTATTAATAAATCGCACTCAACTCTGAGCTCGCTCTTGAGTGCAAACTTGATATGTCATTCTCATATAAAACAGCACCTCAAGTTCGATCTCAGCGTTGAGTGCGATTTATTAATACGAGCCTAAGCTTTCATGGGGCATTTTGTCAAAGACTAAGCCAAGAAGCACATAATATTTAAGCGTCCCACACGACTGTCGTGATTAATGACAATTTTGAGTGCATGATCGATTCACCGCAACGTTCCGAATGCTCGAAGTTAGCACATAATTGTTCATTTTATTTTGATTTCACATTAATTTTCAGAACTCCGATGTGCGCTCTCTTCTGGGCCGAAGTCAAGCGCGTGCCAAGACAACTCATTACGCAGGAGCCCTTGAAGACGCCAAAAAAGCTGCTGGTAAAATAAAGTTCTTATGGTATCAATGATTTGTTTAAGTACTTGGTTTAACTACTGGGCACTAGGCCGTGGTATCGAGATCCTAAGTACGACTTCCGAGTCGGGCAAATCTTGTATCCATTTTTTTTTGAACACAGCTCGGACTTGAAATCAACAACCAGCATTTGACAAGCGTGGTGATAAAGCCAAAATCTATCTTTCTACCGAAAACATGATTTCAAATGATGAAAGCCTTTGCCCTTTAGTGGGACATTTATAGGCCGATACTTTTTAACTTCAGTTAGTTGGTTAGTTAATGCAATACTCCATAATGAAGTTATTTTATAAATATTTTGAATATTGTTAAGATGGTTGTTTTATGGTTATCCATGGTTTATCCGCACTAAATCAATAAATAAAAAATAGATTATGTTCTGACAGTCAAAATAAAATGGCCTAGTTTATGATCAATGTATGATATTATGAGTACCCAACACAAGTACACTCACTACTTCCTCTCTTTAATAACACGATGGGACAGCAATCTGACACGACCCATCAGAGATAAGGCTTTACTTGATGCCCGAGCCGCGACGAGTGGGCGATATAATTACAGAGCTCACTTCCAAACAACGAACTGTATTTTTGCGAAGTGCTATTTTCAATCACTCTTTGCTGTTGCGTAACAATTTTAAAATTTTCACGGTTAGCATCTAATGAAAAATCGTAACAAATGAGAAAAATTAAACTCAAATTATAGAGTACTTACTGACATACATAACTATGCACTATGCAGTGATTTTAGTAAAATGTATGTTTATAACTTGAATGTAAATATCAATCATGATAGGCAAGTTTCTACATAGTATGATGAATCTCTAATGTTTGTAAGGTATCTAAATAAATAAGGTGGTTTGTGGTCAAAACTTCAGTAATGTAGTAAGATAAAAAACTGACCCTTTGGTATAGGTGGCAATCTAGCAATAACAAATCGGGCATCACAGAAGATGAATCTAAAAAATGTTTCCAGCAATAGAATTAAAGATTGGACAATGGACAAGTGTATTAGTGCCAGCGAGGACTGCTTCGAAGTGGATTAAAGATATTTTGTTTAAAAAAACAATACAAAAATTTTAAAAAAATAATTCCGGTTTCTTTTGGGTACCCCCTCGTATACACATAGATATAAATACAAAAAACAAATATGTACATATGTCAACTTAAAACTTACGATTAATTTATATATCTACCGAAAATGTTTTCTTATAGTAGAGTGCCGTAAGGCATGAAAATGGTCAAACCTCGGAACCCAGGGCCAGTCAATGAATCGTAATTTAAACTTTGAAAATATGTTTTTAATAGTATAAAGAAATATGTTAAAAATTTTTTTTTCGCGCTCTCAATTTTTTTTATTTTTTTTAAACAATTATTCATTTCTTGGATTTTTTGTTAGCTCTAAGGCTAATTATTTGCATATATCCACGTTCAGGACGCACAGGGGCCTTATTTAAATGAAGATATTTATTAAAATATAACTAGCGGCCGCCCGCAACTTCGTCCGCGTGGATGTCGGTTTTCATCATACGAATGTTTTTTCCCGCTAACTCCCGATCCCGTGAGAATTTTGCAATATCCTTTTGCAATTAAGCATCAAGTTTACTAAGGGACCTGCATGCCAAATTTCAAGCGTCTAACTCAAGTAGTTTAGATTTTCCATACAAACTTCCACCCCCCCATTTCAGGGAAGTGGGGGTTTGGAATGGGTCAAAAAGTAGCCTATGTTGCTTTCCATACCTTCAACTATCTCCACTTAAAAAATCACGTCAATTCATCGCTCCGTTTTGCCGTATTTATTAAGATAATCTAATAAATTAACATTGAAGTTACTCTGCACATATAATTTATTACAAATAAAATTAATTCTTTCACGGCAAAACGGAGCGACAAATTGACGTGATTTTTTTAGTGGAGATAGTTTAAGGGATGGAGATTAACAGAGGTATAAACCTTACGGCACTCGACTATTAGGTTTAAGCAACTTTTACACATGAAATAAAACTACTTTTAAACCGATAAAAATCGCGGTTTAATTAAAACTAAAAATTACGGCTCCTTTTCAGGAGCCGTGATCACATCTCCTGAAAAGAAGCCGAAACGTCGGGTTTCCCTGTAGCTATGTGGTTTTAATCAAACCGCCATTTTATCCGTTAAAAGTATCAACGAGTACTTATAGCTAGAACGAATCTTCTCATTGTTACAAGAAACAAAAGAGTAACTTCCTTCACACGGCTCCCAGAGTTTGTTGTTTATTTGTTTCATTGCGGTTAAGACCTGAGAACTCGACGATTGGAACTCGAAGAAAAGTTCTTTGGAACTGCAATATTGTATTCTTAAACCAGTTCAACCTAGTTTCGAATAAACAACAAACGTTTTTTAATCTTCTTTTGCATATTTTTGTGGGGATATGTTTGTTGACTTGTGAAGAAAAATAGAGCAAAAAAATTCTGAAATAGCCATTTCTTTTGATTGCAAGCATATTGCAAGATATTATTTCTGAAATGGAAACGCAAAAGAGCTTTTCAATTCCTTGAACGTAATGTTATGTTACATGTTGTGGTACGTTTATAAAACATAACATTCCTACATACGCTTGAATATAAATTAGACTAATATGTTCTTTAAATCCCGGCTGATCGTAATATTGGCCGCTGTAAAAAAAAAACTTAATATAATTGATTTCGTAAAGCCTTGTCTCCAAAAAGGTTAGTATTAAAGTAATTATATTTTCAGAACTAGAACCCGAGAATATTTCGGCGATGCAAATCCGAGCGCAGACGGACTATGAAAAGTGCGCGTTCGAGCGAGCGCTACTCCTAGCACACTGGGGTCAGCGATTGCGCAGGTTGCCTCCCGACTTTGCTGAGTGCGTGAGGACTGCTGAAGAAACGGTATAAGTATTATTTTATAGAATTTACCCTCATGATCAAGATTCCTGTTTTATCCTATGGTAGCATTTAATCGGGATAAGAATCCTATATCACTCAAGTCAGCAAATGTCTGTATACCAAATTACATCAAAAACTGTTCAGTAGTTCAGCGTTATTGGCGGACATCCAAACAAACAAACTTTCACATCCATAATATTAGTATGATTTAAACCTATCAATAACTTAGCTCGAAAGTAAGCTTGTAGTTTGCAGGGATTTGTACGAATCTAAACTAGAGACACGTCGATATTCCCACAAAAATATGTATTTGGAAACTTGTCGTATCACTACAAACGGTCATGTCAATAACAAAACAACTTTTAGGATACATTAAAATATAACCTAGTAAAATACATAACCTAAGTTGAAGTGCCGTACAAAGTTTGTGATGTACATACGTACATAATATTATGTTTATTTTAAATTATTTCTGTCAAAGTATGTAGTAAAACAAACTTTAAACGTTGTTTCCATGCTAGATTGAGAACGTTTATGATTGGTTTTCCAGCAAAATCACAGGTGGATTTAGCGTTTAATTTAATAAGTTTCAGTTTCATCCACCGTCTCAACGTGACCATCTATTAAAATATCGCCGTCTCCAACCTAATTATGTAAAACCGAACCTAATTAAAGCTTTGCCGACTTCACTTTGAAGTAGGTTTCAAAGAAATTTCTGAAGTTAAAAAATGTTGGAGAAGCTAAGTTTTAATTTGCACTGAATATTTAAGATTGTTATCTAGATATACATTCTTTAGATCTACCTAAGCTCCATAATGACCAAGTCTGTTATGGACGTGACTTAAACACCTTAAGCTAATAAGAAGTTCTAGTTGACAAAGTTCTTGTACTTTTGCAAAGAAGTTGCAGTTAAACTATGAGTACTAGTAGTGGCGTTATAATCTAGCAAAGTGAAGACTAGTTTAAATATTATTATTTTATGCATCTTCTTTTCTAAGCCGCCAGCTTTTAAAAAACATTTGTGGGTTATTTGTGAGACATAGACCTACTGTTTTTGTGGATTTTTGTAAGTTGTACACAACTGTAGTACATAATTTTGAACAATCTCGTAGGGTTTGGCCAGTGTTTGCAATGTAAGCGCTGCGTCCAAATCGGTCGTGTAGTTTTGAAGATTTAAGCCTACATACACACATTCAGTCTATTATGTAGTGATACATGTTTATAAAAAATATTATTCTATCAGTCTAGCATATCAAAATCATTAAGTTAGTTTGGAGCTAGGCGATCCATGTGTTCTTCCAAGGATTGTTGATTATGTGTATCGTAGGTATCATACAAATTGCCACGCCCAAAATCGACTAGTCTGACAAACGTCTCCCCACATCACGTAGGAAACTCTAAAACTTTCCGGTTGTTACTGTGCCTTAGTTCCCACAGACTTCAACGTCAATTGAATGTTCCGAGCTTCAAACATATTCTAGCGTTGCTAATGCTACGTTGTCACTTATTTGCTGAAGTTAGCGCGGTGCTATTTACTCAAACTGTTTGCCTGGAAATTCACAACTTTGAATTCGTCAGAAAACGTCCGACGGTTTCGCTGTGCTTTATTTTGAACACGTATCTCTTCCATTCGTGTCCGTCTCTATTGGTATATTCGTGTAATGGGAATGAAAAACATTTGCAGTATCAACCGTCAAAGGATATGAGTATGTAATCATAAGATGGACATGAACAATAACTTGATTGGATGAGAAAATTGTAGTTATTCCTTCATTGAAATACTTTAAAATGCACAAACTACTTAAAAATTAACAAAAGCAGCTGCGTACTAATTTTATTGATTAAAACATTTTGCTTCATTTTGACTTTTAAATTATAGAATATGGATCGTCCAATCAGAAAAATATTCTTATTATGCCTTTTGCATACTTTTTATAGTGCACTAACATGTGAGAGTACTTCTGATACTTTGTCTAACATTATGTTAAGATATTATAAACTATCTAGGTTCGAGAATGCGCCGGTGATACAGCGAAGAAAGTTCTGTCATCTGTGATGCAGTACCATCTTCAAGTGGAACTGAGGAGAGAATCAATGGACCCTTATGCACCATCAGAGAAAGTGCATAGGAGTAGAATGCAACCTCAGCCAACACATAAGGTACGTCTTTGGTTATATAATGTAAATTTTAAATGCCTAACTTTAGTATAATATTGTTGTTTATTGTTTTTAAAATAACAACGATTTTTTTATGCCTTAACAGGCATGTCATAGTACGGCTGCTAATTTTTATATTTTTTCTTTTATCATTTTCATTTGTGTACCGCAATAAAAACAATTAATTTAGTTAGAATTTGTTCATTTAGCACCTTTAAAGGCAAATATAGTTCATGATTCTTACTAGAAATTTTCACTTTAATCCCACTGAAGACGCTTATTTCAACAATTAATCAACTAAGTCCTCACAGTAGTTTGATACGATCTGATAGAGATCAGGCGCAGGACTATCGGCTTTACGTTCTATCCAATTTGCCGAACTATAATACTGTCAATCACCGGTAACTGTAGGTAAAATATAGTTTTGCTGAGCAAAGCATAACTTATAATTATAGTTAGTTTAATCCCAGATTTCTACTGATATGTATAGTCAAAATTAGTGAGGTAACACTTTATAAAAAATATAACGAGAAGCACGAATATATTATGTAGTTAGTATGAATTACTAATGTGGTTCTAGCTCCAAAATAAATTATTAACCTGTTTTTCATGAGACTGCGTATTTAAAAATGGCAATATTATAATGTTATTAATTCAGCGGCAGTCCATAGCAATTAGGTTGCATTTTGGTTGAACAAAATGTCATATTAATTTAGTCGCGCTACAATATTCATCGCTGCAGAAAATTAGTGAGGCCGTGCTTGGAACTGAAACATGAATTATTAAATTTCTTCATATCGTGTTATGTTTTAGCTTTTTAAAATAAATGTAAATCATAAATGTAATGTTGAGCAGTTAACAATAAATCCAAGGTTGCCTACCCCGCACAAAAAAATACTGTTATCAAGCAAATTGAAAAAAGGTTTTCGCAAAAACATTCAATCAATGTTTTTGCGAAAACCTGGGTCTAAAGATTGTCTGTACCAAATTTCATCAAAATCGGTTGCGAGGTTTAAGCGGGAAAGCGTAACAGACAGACAGACAGACAGACAGACAGACAGAGTTACTTTCGCATTTATAATATTAGTTGGGATTTGTAACTGTGTGGACGCAATAAACAAATAAAAGAGTTAAAGCCGGTTTTTCCACACACAGCCTAGGTTTGTGATCATGATCACCAACCCGCATTTGGCAAGCGTGGTGATTAAGCCATTTTTGTATCAAAAACATGGTTTCAAATGATCGGGGCAAATGCCCTGCAATGGGAAATTGATAGGTGGATACCTTATACTTTAGAAGGTAACTTGACTGTTGCATCATTAAATTGTAGCGCAAATAGTCAATAAATTACTTCTGTCTGCTACCGTTACTTTACTCGAAACGACTTTGTAAGTATTCGTTCACTAAGTACCTACTACTCCGTCCGCCATTCCATTCGCAGACAAAATAAGAGAAAAAAATTCAATCTTACTTGATACTTCGGGCCCGTCTTAATGTTTTGCTCGAGCAATGTAAACAACGTCCTGAATCCAGACGGTCGTGTGTTGGGGTATTCCACTATGAACACCCAATTTCTGAACACCCGCAACTAGAACATTTGGCCTAGTCCACTTCGTGCAACCTTTTTTTGGCAGACCTATTTGATATTTTCTGCAACCTTTGATATTTGTTAGACGAGCCGCTTGGTGTAGTGGTCAAGAAGTTAAATATTAGACCAAGATTTGATCCCTGCACAGGACAAACATTTTTGTGCTACATGTCCGTTTGTCCTGGTCTGGGTGTTAAAATATGTATTTATTTAAGAAAAATTGTACACACCGTTGGTTCTGATATCTGTAACAAACATAAGTGCTAAAATCAGATCAATGAACGTGATGTTGTTAGATATTTAATGAATATAAACGATTGACGTTTTTGTGATGTTCGAATGTTTATGTGATGAACATCGGCATTTGTACTCGAGTCATTGATGTTTATAAAAAGTATTTAAGTAGGTATGTCTATGCGTTCCCCATTTAAAGTACAAGCTACGAGCATAGTTTGGGGCAAGCAATTGATGTGTTTGTCCAATGAAATCATTTATTTTTAATTTTAAGTTAATCATTTATTTATATTAATTTATGCTCAAAGTAGTCAAGGTGCTCAAAAATGGGGTGTTCGAAGTGGACTAACTCCGAGTGTTCGCTCGTGCAGCGTGGCTGCCGAATGTTGCTAACGACTTCATGTAATGGAGCCATATATCCAACCCAATACATTTCACCGAATGCACCGAATGCACGTTGCACCAGCTTTCAAAGAGTTTTAAAAACGTTGGCGTGTTACCCTTTATTTGTAGGAGTCGGAGAAGGCTGAGCACCTACGTAATTAGGGAGGGACTTTCGCAAATACTGGTGCCTTTTTTAAATTCCTAACGAGTTTATAGCATTAACCCATGTTAACTTAAAGGTTAACATAGCTATGTTCCATAACATAGCTATGTTAACCTTTAAGTTTGAGGAATGAAAACTCATCTGCATTGTAGCTGGTTGTCTCGGAGCCCAGGGTCAGATTTTCTTATTTTTAGACTCCATTTCGCACCTAAAGGTGTCTACACACCAAAGCCGCCGGCTCACTACTATTTCTACTATACCCCTCCTAGCCGAATTCGGCCACGGCGGCCAATCTTACGATTAGCCAAGTACGCAGGATATACATAATATTAAAGTGCACAAGCGCGTGCGTAAGCACAGATGCACTCCCTATATTTCTTCTATATTGTAGTCTTAATATACGACATAGTACTCGGTAGTCTTTATCTTACTACTATTATAAAGGCGAAAGTTTGTATGTGTGGATGTATGGATGTATAGATGTATGGATGTTTGTTACTCTTTCACGTAAAAACTACTGAATGGATTTGAATGAAACTTTACCACAATATAGCTTATACGTCAGAATAACACATAGGATATTGGAAATCGAAATCCACGCAGACGGAGTCGCGGGCGGCCGCTATATACTATAAAGAAGTATTTGTTCCACAAACGTAAAACCAACAATTCGTGATTACGCAAGACTTCTGCTAGAACTAGTGTCTTCAACAATTCATAAATCCTTAGAGATTCACCTGGAGATGTTTATATGAGCGCCACGTACCCAGATCATTCCCTTTGCGTTAAGTACACACATAACTTATAGTAACCTTGGACGTGGAAGGGTTCAGAGATTCCTATTTGTCTTCTGGTTAACTCAAAAGGAAAAGTAAAAAGGAAAAGGTGGAACAGTTAAACTTTGCACATGACTGTAATATTAAGTGTAGACTTCGAAAAGTTTCTTAGTAGAAAAACATATTGGACGGTTAACGCTTCAAAATATATTTTTACGAATATAATCATTAGTAGCATTGGTTTTTGGAAAAACTATTTGCCAATTTTTTTACACATTGAAGACACCAAATATTTAGTAAATGTGTCTTTAAAGTGTTTAAAAGGGCTGAAATCAATTTGCGAGACAGATTAACTAACTTAATGCCAGTCTTCATAATGCGAGTGTCTCTATTAAATATAAATCTGCTTGAAAATTTATTCCTTTACATTGAATGTTCTCATCAAAAAATATCAGTGAATATTAAAATCCGAACTATTTACTCAAGGTGCAAGAAATATCCCGCGCGGAGAAGCAACGTTCCGACCGAATATCTCGGCTTATGGCGTCAAAATATTTAGAAAGAATGGCGCACGACAAATACTTCCTGACGGCGCTGAGCAAAGACGAGCGCTTGGTGTCGGCGAACAAACAAGGATCGAAACTTTTGCAGGAGCTAGCCAACAGGGCGCTGGAAGACGTGAAAAATAGACAGGTAATAAAAAGATTTAAAACGATAGATATGCCCTGACAGCTGAAACGCCTTGATGGTCCACTAGTTAAACTACCGGCTGTGTTCTCGAGGTCCTGAGTTCGATTCCTGGGTCGGGTAAAAAAGTGTTGATTTTTCGGAACACAGCACGGGTTTGTGATGACCAACCCCCATTTGACGATCGTGGTGCTTAAGCTAACACCCATCTTCGTAACGAAAACATGATTTTAAATGATGGAGGCCATGCCCTGCATTGGTAGGTACATTAATAGGCTGAGACTATGTCCGAAAACTGTGGCATTATTTTGTGTGACTAACCGTACGTTCCAACATGCTGTAACAGCGATAAGAAGGGACAGTCGCTTCAAATTAAAGTGCCAATTTTAGAGCGGATTGAAGTATGGCGAGGGCATATCTAACGGTTTAAATCTTTGCAGGTAGGTGACAGAATTATCGCCGGCGAACATAGCACGTTTAAGTGCTTTGTCGCCGTTTCTTAGCTTTTCGAGGATTGGTTGCGAATAATTGATAAGTTTGTTGCGTCAATGCGTACCACAAGCGAATGAAATATCTAGTGGCTCTTTGCGGCATTGACAAAGTTGTATTTGAGATGTAATCTTCTTAGTAGAGTTATCAAATTGAGCCTCGTAATGCCCGAATTAGTTATCTGGGGAATTACCCCCACTTTACAGAAGAATTCAGAAATGTAGCAATTCGTTACTGTTATAATAATGTTTCTGTAAAGTGCGCGCGCTATCTTTGGAGTAATAACCTCCTAAGGTAAGCGGTTACCATCTGATGGGCTTTAGCATTGAGTGCTACCTTAGCCTTAGTGGAACAAAATACTGTTTTGCAAGGTAAAACCTTAAAAAGAAAGGATAAAAAAGAAAGAATGGTGTTAAAAATTTAAATGTTGCAATAATTTCGAATATGCTCAGAAATTGGTAATAATACTGCAACTTGTTATACGCACTAAGTAGAACTAACTGAAGAGCGGTCCTGACACCACCTTTTATTTTAATATCAAAATGTTTGTTCCTCAATAGCTAATTTTTACTATCGATTTATTTATTTATTACAAATGGCCGCCTGCGACTTCGTTCGCGTGGATTTTGGTTTATCCCATGGGAGCATTTAATCGGGATAAAAAGTATCCTCTCACGTAAGTCAGCCTGCCTGTATACCAAATTTCATCAAAATCCGTCCAACAGTTTCAGCGTGATTGATGGACAAACATCCAAACAAACAAACTTTCACGTTTATAAGATTTAAAAATAATAAGATAAGATAATTAATAAGATTAATAAGATACTGAGTAGAATCATTGTAATCAGGATGTACTCCGCGAAAGGCGTCCTCTCTACGCCGCTCGCGCAGCCGGAGAGGCCGCTCGAGCAAGACTCGCACGTGCACGCAAAGAACAGCTAACCAGAGCCCAACACCAACTAGCCATAGACGCCCGAAGACTGGTCCAAGCCGCCCAAGCAGAGTATGAGAAGAGAAACACCGCCGCTTGCTTGGAGAATGCAGAGTTTGCAATGGAACAGATATCGAAGAATACGACGGTTCTTTTGCCAGGGAAGGAGAAGTTTCTGCATCAACTGTACGATATTGTGGCAAATGCTTTCTTGGACCAGGTATTGTTATATCATTTTTAAGGTTTCGTAGCCAAATCGCAAAAATGGAAACCAAATAGATTTGTCATGTCTGTCTGTCTGTCCGCAAGTATGATACTATCAGCACTATACTGTTGAGACTTGATAAGTAGATGTACATATTTTAGTAGATGTACATATTTGACGACCCGCTTGGTGTAATGGTAAAGATGTTGCCTATTACGCAAGAGGTCGCGGGTTCGATCCCCGCACAGGACAAACATTTGTGTGCATGAACATGTCTGTTTGTCCTGGTCTGGGTGTTATATGTATCTATTTAAGTATATTTGTAATACCACTGTTGATTCTGATGTCTGTAACACAAGTGCTTAAGCTACTTAACACGGGGTCAGATCAATGTATGTGTAGTTGTGAAATATTTATATTTATTTATTTATATTTTAGTAAAAGCCCCCAACTCCCCCTTTCTTCTAAAATAAGAAATACAAGTTAAATCTAAAAACTGTACCCTGTGCAAAGGAGATCCAGTAAATAAGCCGTTTTGTTTTAAACGTCATTAATAGAATATACGTACTGACCCCTTGGTGTGCGAGTCCGACTCGCACTTGGCCGTGTTTTTTTATTTAGCCATAAAGTTATATCACTTACGCAACTTATTTGTGGTGGAAATTGTATAATGTACCAAAATGCAGCCGTAAAAGTTTAGTTGAATTTAGTAGACGAAATCACCAACATGGAAGTTCCATTTAGCTTGTGATATTTCAAAGCGACGAAACACTCTTCTAAATAACAAAAACATGTTAATTAAGCACGCATGCATATTCTCCAAGGGCTAATAAAGGGTAAATAAGGAACACGTTCCGACATACATAATGTCCTGTCTGTCCCCATCAAAAGTCCGTTGTTTTTGACCACGCTTGCAAATAATGTATTATGTCGTGGAAACAATACTGAAAGCGGTACGACAGGGCTTAATTTTGGGTCGTAAGAATTAAAATTTTAAACCGATAAAGAGTTTTGTAATGTTTTTTTCATCATTTTAATGCAATATGGAATTGAAATTGAAGTTTACTTGTTACTTTTAGATAAGAAATAAGTACTTTTTATATTATCTTCTTTTGAATGACTTTTCGAAGATCTAGTTGCATGCGTATAGTATTGATTTTTTTTCCCTACAGATTAACTTCTTCATTATTGCTCTAACATTATTGACATGTCCACTATTGCCCACGCCATCGAAAGAGCAAAAATCATGTTATTTCAGTTTCAGCAAGTCACTGAACCGATATTATATTAATTGGTCCTTGTCCTTTTATTGGTACAAAGCCCGTAAGTTGCTTAGCCCGGAATCCTCAAATATCGAGATTTATTTACATAACACACTAGTTTAGTTCGGATTTTTATGAAGTCTATCTTTTGAACTTTGTTACAGCTTTTATTTTCGTACTTTATATCGATGCCTAACGGCCAAAATGGCCTAAGCGACATTTTTTGCGAAATCGACTTATATACATCATTGGAATCGCCTTTTTTTTCTGCGTCGTTCTATCTAGGTTTCGTCTCTCTAGGGCGTTATTTTTGTCGCTTAAGCGGTTGGTAAATTAAGGCTCGAAGCCTTAATTTTACGTCCTAAGCGCCCAACATTTAGTGTTTTTTTTTCATTCTGGTGGTTAGGAAATATAATATTTTGAAAAAGTTACTTAGACAATTCTGCTGGAAAACAATAAATAACAAAAATGTCGCTTAATACTTTCGGGCTGCAATTTTCAAATATAAGATATGGCGCTTAGGATTATTTGCCCTATCACATATTACTATGCATTGTGGCGCTTATCCCATTTTTTTCTCAAAATAAATGATTCAATCTATGGTTATTGGTGTCCCTGGTCGCAGACTTTTGCTGGTACAAGTTATCTGCGACACCCTGTATATTTAGTTTTTCGCTAACACTAAGACTTTTTCGTCAATCACTTCTTATGTTGGCTTAATGTCGGTTAAGCAATTTTAATAAAAATACAGATGCAATTAAGTCGCTTAGGCTAACATGTTTTTTTTGGTAAATGCAGTTACGACATTTTTGCTGTAAAAAAATAAATCCATTTGAGCATAAGCGACTAAAAACACCCTTAGATGAATGATTTGTAATACTTTAATAAATACATTTTGAAGAGAAGTATCTTTCATATTTACACCTAAAATTTGGAATCTTAGGAAGCAAAACCCAACGACTTATGATTTTTTTTCGTAATTTTTCGTCTTTAATCCTCTCTCCTGTAAAGTTTGTGAAGTGGCGGTTAGGCCTTTTTGGCCGTTAGGCATCGATATGAATTGCTTTGTATGCATGCTTTGAACTTTCACCGACAATTTGAAACACGGTTGTACATTTTTATTCACCCTCATATAATAGATTGAAATTGTTAGTTTGCCATCGCCAATCTTCATCCGTTCTGACCCTGTAATGTGAAGCGACTGTCGCTATACATAGCATTTTGACCTTAGTTCCCAACATTTTTGAATTCTAAGATGAAACCCGCCTTGTCAAAGTCAAAGTCAAAGTAGTTTATTTTGCAATTTGATTTACGTAGAAATTCTGTTGCACGTCATATCTTGTTTTTAATATGTATATATTTAATATATGTATTTATAATATATTTGGCAGAAGCGTATCACGGAGTCAATGAGTGAATCGGATCGCGAGAAGAGAGCATTCATACTTCTTGGCATGTACATGTCAAGGGAACCCAGTAGAGATTCTGTGCTTCGAGTGCGTCCACCAGCGCCTCCAAGGGATGCCAAGTAAGACTGTAGAATGATGATTAATACAACAATGTACTAGGATTTGCATTACATAATTTTCACACCGAAAAGATGACCAAAGGACCAAACTTGTACGGGCATTTACCACCTTAAATCACGCATCTTGTATGAATCACAGACAAGACCGAAGTCAAAAGCATACCCGGTGTCATAATATGTTTTGAGACTAAACCGTATCTTCTGAAATTGTGTAGTAGTAATTACAGACCGTCGTGTTGCTCACGGGGTCTGCTGGCGGAAGGATATTCAATGCATGAAGAAATTAAAATTATACCATATACCTACATAGTTACGGTTTACAGAACAAATTTTCTGATACAGACGTCGTCTTCGAACAATGGAGCGACTTCTCACCATGAGTACCCGGGCAGCCGAGCGGTGCTACCTTCTGCACGAGATCGCTCGCATTCACGCTGACTCCAAGCTGCTACAAAGAGCACGCTTTTTGGCATTCAAGTGCCAGTTAGGTAAGAAGTTTAGATAGGTACAAATTATAAGGAACGTAGCAAAATTAGCTGTTAGGTAGTTGGAATAGGATGTTAAAAAGTTATGTTAAAGTGGGTAGAAAACGTAGTAAGTGTAATAAAAGTGTAAAGAATGAAATGTCGGGTTTTGTTTTAAAAATATAGTTTAATTAAACCACGACTCAATTATTTTTTTGTTGCTTCCGAGTCACAACAAAACATAATAATAGAATTTAGAACGACTCATTGTTCTAGTTATTAGAAATTTAATTATAAAACTGAAGGCTTGGAAAGTAGGAGCAAGGGATCAATTTAAGATATATTATTTTGTTTTGAAAAATATTAAAGTTAACCCGGCGCTACCTAGAAACCACAACTTATAAGTATTGACTATAGGTAGTTGTAGTCTTTAGTGATAAATTGTGGTTTAATCTAGTCTATAAAAATTGTAATTGCCTAAACAATTAGTAAATTTCAATGAGAAAAATAAAATTTTAGTTTTACGAGTACATTATTAAAGTTAAGCATAGCTTCAAATCTCAATGGTCCACAATATCAGTTTCGTGTTAATTGTGTTTTTAATTACGCAAAACCTGATCTCCATATTCATTTAATAACACAAACGTGTTACTTCATTCCCTAGAGTGAAGGAACGTTTAATTTGTAATCACTATATCATTTATTAAGCCGGTTACAGTTTCCTGCTTCCTATATTACACTGTCACCTAATGATGATTAATTACCAATAGTCTCTCGGGCTTCACTGGGGCTTAATTAGACGTGATCAATAAAACGATAATGTGTAATTACATAACCCCGTTTGTACTATGCAAGTAGATAATAGAGAACAATGCGTAAGTGAAGCATAATTGAGGCATCTGTTAGGTTCTAAACATAATAATAAAGGTTCTATAGCATCAAAAATATCACAAACGTCCATTATAGAAACATTAATTTACTATTTCTGAAAAGTATCAGCCTATTAATGTCCCACTGCAGGGCAAAGGCCTCCATCATTCGGAATCATGTTTTTGTTACAAAGATGGGTAGTGGCTTAATGACCACCCTTGCCAAATGCGGGTTAGTGATCACAACTCGCGCTGTGTTCAGAGAAATCGACACAAATTTTGTCCGACTCAGGAATCGAACCGGTACTCAATCACTAGACCATAGAGGGTTTTTTTACTATACTTAATTGGTGGTAAATTATTCCCTTTTTTTTCATAAAGTCTTACATTCGAGTTTTAGGCGAGTACTTCAAGCCATTTGAAGAAACTTCTTGGTAGTGCTTTGTATCGGCTTACAGCTTGTTTTCTTACTAGCATCCATTTAAAAGAAGACTATTACTGCGAACTTTAAAGTTGGTGTATACTTTTACAACATTCTGAGAATCTTTCAAAGAGTTTAGTTTCGCGCTAAGTGCTCTGAAAGCTGTAGTTGAATCACCCTAGTAGAGGAAATGATCGTAAAAGTATATAGTTTACCATGTAACTCCCCCCAAGCAAACCCCCGACCTACACTAGTCTACCCAACTAATCTGATGCTAATTTAAGCTAATTGAAGACCTAAATGACCTAACCTATCTAGAAAATTGTTTTGTAAAATAATAATGATAATTATTGGCTCGTGATGTAATCCTACTTTGGCACATGATCGTCTAGTTACCCTTCGTTGTTCCTATAGTAACTCAGTTTCTTTTAGGAATTGGAATAAAGTTATGGTATATTGGAGTAAGAATTTGAATATTGTTGATATTAACATACAATCTTTCATACATCAATCTTATTTGTTAAGATAGGTACCTAAATCATAAACTGAAGAACCTAAAACATAACACATGGAGAAAAGTTGGATAGATATTTATATATATGTATGTTTACTTTATGAAAGAGGACATAATGTATTGCGGCCCTCCTTTAAGGAGGGGGGCGAGCCTCCGGCGCTCCGAACTCTCCCTGTGGCCTCGTCCAATGACTTGGTCGGCTTCCCACCGCATGACACAATGCAAATGTCATATATACAGTAAGAGGATGCAACCCGTGACTCTATGTGTGTCCAGCTCACACGCAAATCAATAGAGTACAATCTTGTGCTCAAGAGTGATCACTCTAACTTAGATGAGTTTAATGGGAAACAACATTATGTAGTTGCTGGTAAAATAAAGTTATTGTAAACATATACAATATGTAATATACATATAGTTGTACAGATTCGTCAACTGAACCACATTCTATAGATAACTTATTCTGATCTAGAATAAGACAGAGTTTATATTACAATAAACTGGTATGCTGAATAGGTTAGTATGGCCAAAGAATCCTCCTGCTCCGTCAGGCAGACAGAAGAGACTCGTGCTGCATCGCATTACACAAGCCAACCAACAGATCAACAACCCTATTCCCTCTAGGAATAACACTTTAAATCAAATTCACTCAAAATGGTTCAAATCGACCAAACCGATACAAATATGGCTTCTAATATTGAAATATTGTTTAAAACACTTGAACAGTACAAAAGTTTAAATATAAATCAAACTAGGCTTTCAAGCCTGATAACCACTTAGCTTTTACACCATTCTCGTCCCTCAGCACAGTGTACCGCCTTACTCCTCGAGGTTCAGCAATACTCCAAGTCTCCAACCACTTTTAACCACAACACTGACTCTAAACTAATTCAGCAAGACTGCTCTCGAAACACTCCCGATTCGCGGTATTCTCACTATTATGAGCGAGCATGACTGCTCCCGAACTCTGATTGAAACTGACTATCAGGGCGAGCATGACTGCTCCCGAACCCTGTCAGAACTCAACTGACTCTACACTATATTCACACAAGATAGAATTCCCGACGCGCGAAATCCTTGCCTTCAGCAAAGTGACTCCTCCGATCTCTGGTAGCAACTGACTGCCCCATACTTGGATCCTCCTCCTTTTATATAATTTCTTCCCTAGGCCGCTACAGTGCGGAGGAGTGCTCTGCAGGTCGCTGCAGTGCTCAGGAGTGCTGTACAGGCCACTGCAGGCCGCTGCAGTGCTCAGGAGTGCTGTACAGGCCACTGCAGGTCGGTGCAGTGCGGTATGACACAAGGGAGCAAGCACCATACTCTCAACTGAGATAGACGCATTCCATTTCATACGCCCCGCCTTCCGACCATCCCAGTCCGTTCTAATTTGAACCTTAAATTTATGTACATTACATTTTAAATTTCTCCATTTCGGACCAGTCTCATTTTTCTGCGAACTGTCATCTGTCAAAAGAATGACATCCGTTTGTTTACATAATAATTGTTTACTTTTAATAGAAATTTAGGTAATTAAACCTATTAAACTAGAATTCTCACTTAATAAATCGCATAACCAAAGAGGATATTCTAAGGTAAGTTACTCTTGCGTAAATATTCTATTAGAAACTTCGATATTTCCAATATATCATCTCATTGATTTCATAACTAATTTGTCGTTATTTCTTTTGCAGAAATATGTTGCTTGGACGTATAAATACTGAAGATATGTTGAAGAGACATCCCGTCTCAACTGTAATAAATGAGAACCTGCTCCATCCTCAAAGTTTCATCTTCATGAACAAGAATGAAGTCTCCAGCTTCAATTGCATCCTGCATTCTCCCTATGTATATAGAATCCAGCAATGTGATAAACTGATGTGATAGTGTTTATTATTCCTTAGAGTGACTGATGCAGTGTTTTGATTCTAACGTGAAGTAAGTTTGATTAATAAACCTTTACCTCAAAGTACTTCTTCAGTGTAGAATCATTGACCTTTTATAATTTAATTACTACAAATATTAACTAAAATGATAGATTTTAGTGTATTAGTGTGAACTTATTAGATATCCCAAGTTTTGAGTTTGATGATGATTATTTTACCTAACGGTGGATACCAAATGCTACTAATAGTACCAACAATACTTTAAATTAATTATTATTTTCTAGACTTAATAATCTAAGTTTAGCTTTGTATCAAATTATTGATATTTATGTATACTTTTAGTATATTTGTTTGTTATTTTGGGACATTACCCTTGTGTAATGGTACATCTTCATCCCCCTAATTTCAACTGGGGAAAATAAATCTTTTTTTTTCCTGAGAAGTGGAAATTATATAAACTTAAAATTAATTAATAAACCCATCTTAATAATGTTTTTTTTTTCAAATTGAACAAATTATTTAACTAACATCTTTTTTTTTCAGCGATGCTTGAATAATAACTCATAATAAACAAAAATTACAATTTACATCCAGCTTCTTTTTCCTTTTTTTTTTCTGTGCAAAGTATTTAACTAACATCTTTTTTTTTTTCAGCGATGCTAGAAAAATAACTAATAATAACCAAAAATTACAATTTACATCCAGCTTCTTTTTCCTTTTTTTTTTTTTGTCTGTGCAAATTATTTAACTAACATCTTTTTTTTTTCTTCGATGCTTAGAAAAATAATTGCTAATGTACAACATAAATTTCCTATCCCCAGAAGTTTTGAAAAACTCTATAAAGGAAATTTGCCACCAATAAAACAAAATGTGAACATTTTATGCTTAAAAAATAAGCAATTTGTTATTTTCCACCTCCAGAAAACCGAAATGTGTAAACAAGTGTCTAAATCGGGATATCAACCCACGAGCGTCCCCAATACTGAGGCAAGGGCTGGCCCTACGATGCATGAAGTAAAAATGTAGTGTGTATTTAAACCAAATATGTATTACCCATCATAGATTTACTGAATGTAAGACTTAAGCATATTGAATGCAACAAACAACCTAATTTCCCCTATGACATCTCCCCTCACTGAAGATGACCAGGTTGTGAGGCTGATCAAATCCTAATGAATCTTAGCAAGTGACTCACAGCCGCATTCCTTCCGTCCGGTGTTGCTGTGTCCAACTTACATACCCTTCGAAAGGAAAGATGGCAGTCTTTGGTTCGCATTAACTTATAAATTGCGATTCTCAATACCCATCTCACATGCAGTGTCATACTAGAGCAATCAATATTTGGAATATGTGCAGTGTAATTAGTCATGGTCTTAGCTTCTTGTCCAGTTAGGTCTTAATTTATGGTGTTTTACACAGGACAGTGCCCTCTGGCTTAACCTAACACCAATGTCCCCATAAATTAATTCCATTGTTTTATTTGAGTTTCTTTTGGTTTCCAATAACAAATACATCCCCATCCCAACTACATCCTTGAAACATGACCGTACCTATCTATAAAATAAATATATATAATTCTAATATAGTTTGATGATTCCACATCAGTTTTTTTTTTTTTCATCTGATAGTGTGTAATGTTTATATAAGATATAATACTTAGTTTTATTTATTGACCATAAATCAAGGAAAAGTTCCCTTTATATGTTCACTAGGTACGTATTTATAACATTATTCGCAACAAACCTCCTTTAAATCGTTAATTCAACATTTATTAACTTATATCCCTATGCCCAAACGTACTGGGTGAAAACTGTGATTTTAAGGTTTTAACTTAAATCTCTACTAATAAGAAACTCTGCAAATTGAAAGCTAGAAAATTGAGATTTTGGAAAGTGACACTAAATTAAATACCACTGCTAATACTCCGACCGAATTGTCCAGGAAAAGCCGACCCAGAACCATGATAAGATAATTGCTATGTTAAAATTCACACAAAAATTAATAATTTACAAACCAGTGATAATAACAAAAACATTACAATCAGTTATTAAACTGTCGATGCCCTTTTTTCTTAATTTTAGTCCCCTATTTATTATTGCTTTTACTGTCGACAATGATATTCTTACATCGAAACTAACTTATAACAACATAGCTTAGGTACAGACTTAAACTAAATTACATTTTGTTACACGCAAACTAATCATTTATGTTCTATCAAAATAATAACCATGTAGTTACGGGAATTGAACCCGCCATCTCCTCAATACATAAACACCATAACCGTATACAAGAATTGAAACCTGCTTTACCTCAATACTCATCCACCTGTACTGCTCAGGGATCGAACCTGATGCTGTTCAATTCCAATAACAAATTAAAATTACTTTAATATTATATTTACTTCCTCTTAACTACCCCTCCCCTATTCAAATTCAAACATCTACAAAATGATAACCTTACTAAAACTACAACGTCTTCAACACAATTCAATTGCAGGCACAGTTTTTTTTTTCATGTTATCGAAACATCAAAACATTTTGATATCGCAAACGCTTTTATAAGTCCACTATTCTTCGCTAGATGTCACTATCTAAAAATAATTATTACAAAGTAGATTGTTATCAGCTGATGTTTTGCGTACGTGTGCGTCTCCGATCGAATATAACAGCCGAATATTTATCTTAATGATTTCTTAATAACTTTTTCTATGTTAAAAAAAAACGTACTTAATTATTCTAACTATACCATCTTCTCACTTATTTCTACATAAATTATACCCCATCCCCATATCCGTCAGATCTCTCGACTTTAGAGTCAACTTTTTTTTTTTTCAAGGGATCGAACCCCGTACTCTATCATATTATAGGTGCTGGTTCAAATTATTTCAATAACACATAAATTAGTGAAACCACTTATATAGAAACATAAATAGAATTTACAATATTACACATTTAGAAAACCACCTCACCTTCAAACCCCTTTTGTATTTCACCCTTGGTGTCGAACCAAGGTCAATCAATATAAATACATCCTCCACTATGCCACTTCACTATACATTAAACTATCTTAAATACAATAATAAGAACTTATCTTAATACGCAACTATTTAAGAAAAGTAGACTTTACCTCGAAAGAATTACATTACATCTCCAAGTTCGAAGATCTCTTTTACTATTTCATTTTTCATATTTTATCTAGGAATCTAATCTAGTAAATTAAAGATGCAGTAGACTACATCCCCAACTTTGTAGGTTCCCTCTTTTTCTTAATTTCGCCTTAGGTGTCGAACCTGGGCGATTCGATTTAAACATTTAACTTTCTTCACTAAGTCACAACACAATAAAACTAACTTAAATAAGGTAAACTTAAATGTAATAATAACAACTGTTCACGACAGTGACTCCCTCTATAGTTCATTTAGGATCAACTTGTTATAAAATGTCAATATTCACAATAATTAGCACACCAAAGCATATGTCAAATAAGTTCAGCATAAAACCGCTAGATGTCGCTATGCCAATTTATTTCGCGGTAGCGTTTTGATTTTTGGTAATGTATATAGGTAAACGGAATTTTATACAATCTGTTGACTATTTGTTATCTGTAAATATCCAGACCACAGCTCAACCCAGCACAAACAGCTCAACCAGCACAACCACGGTGTTCCACCCCACGCGTAGTTCCCAGTGCAACCCAGTTCAAACTGAGCTATCGTAACAACAACTATCCAAGTAAAGTGGATTTTACTTTCAAATGAAGTAGCCTCCATCTCCAAATTTAAACTTGATATTTTTTTATCGTGATCAACCCAGGAATTGAACCCAGTAATCATAAGTGAAGTGCCCATCATCCCCACCTTTGTTAGACCCTCTTTATTTACGTTTATTTTGTACTTGGTGACGAACCGAGACATAACAATTTAATCATTTTAAGTCACAATAAAATACATTAAAACTAACTTAAATAATATCATCCTACAGTTTACCTTTAAGTTAAGTAACATTTACTTACAGATAAAATTGACTGCATCCCCCCGTTTGAAAAACTCTTACTATCGTCTCTTATTTAATTTAACCGAGAAATCGAACCCAGTTAATTGTAATACATACAAATGTAATGGACTGCATCCCCCCGTTTGAAAAACTCTTTAACTATTTATCTTCTCATTGAATTAAACCGAGGAATTGAACCTAGTTAATTATAGGTATAGTTAACTTCATCCCCAACATTGAAGAACCCTTTTACTATTCAACTGTTTATTGTCTAATATCCAGGATTTGAACCCAGACCTTTAAAATCCCTTAACCTCCACATTATCATAACTAAAGCCCATAAGAAATAAATAATTCATATCTAATTAGCAATTACGCTGATAACTTATTTAAGTTTACTACATCCCCACAACTTTAGAAAATGTAAACTTTTACATTACAAAGTAACAGTATTTATCCAAAGGTCGAACTCAGTTTTTTTTTCCTTTTGTATAAACATTCAAGTTTAACACAAAGTCCAAACTACTTAATAAAATTGTCATAACTATAACTATAATATTAATAACACAAATAGTTGACACAATTATGTTCTATCATACCTGGCAATAAGTTCATTTAACATTTAGGTACATAGTGTTTAAACTAACTCTTAATCTAGGAATCGAACCTAGAAACCTTGTTTGCGCAAAAACATTCAAACTTAAGCAATAAAATAAAATTATCAATTTAGTACAAGACTTAGATCTACTCCATCCCCGTTAAAATATCCATACAAAATATTTAACCTAAAAGCATAAGTTACTTCACCCATCTTTATGTTGCTAAAAATTACTAACTTATAACTAATAATATAAAAATTAATAATGTAAATAATAAAAATATAACTATAGAAAAATATTTAAACTTTTAACCAGAATTGAACTGGCAACATGTGTGTAACTGACCCGGCTCAATTACTGTGTTCCAATGCCATTTGTTTTATTTTTCACACTAAATTCTTATAGAACTGTTTTTACCTTACAAATTACGGTTACAAATAAATTAACAATACCACACTATAAAAATTAACCACATTATTTCAAAACTGTGAAAAGCTATAATATATAATATATTTTTTTATTTTATTTTGAGTTACTAAGATAAATAATGGATACGAATTGTCTGTGGTAAAAACAAAATGGACGTTTCTGAACGCAACCTAATTAGAGTGTCTGTGCAGAGCTGTCAAGTGTCATGTCAACGACAATGTCAACAAACAAAATGTCGAATCACGCGTATGCGCAAAGTGAATGATTTTCTTGTACAATTATAACAGAAAACATAAAGAAAAGTAAGAAATCTATTCTTAAAACAAGAAAGTACATGTGGCGGAGTATCAATCAAAAATTAAACTGACGGCAGCTAGGAAAACCGGTTGTGTTTGCAGGTTTGTTTTGATAACCTTTTCCATTTGTTTTGTTTAACTAACTAGAACTTTATAGTAGAACTACTCAATCTTACATTAATCTTACATTGTTTCAGATGCTAACACTACCTATGCTTTACTAAAGTGTCATCCGAGATCGAGAAATGATCTTAACTAATTCCAATAACCATGATAGATGATGAATGAATTGATGAGTTCAATAACATAACGTCCAGCTGTTATTCCACAAAAAGTTGAACAGAGGAAGGGGAAGAGATGGGTGTTGAAAATGAAGATGTAAATGGGGAAGAAGGTTTAAAGTTATTCTAGTGTGTGATTGATCGTTAATACACGAATTATGATGTTTGTTTACTTATTGAAAATCCTAAACCGTTACCTTCTCTTAGGTTATTATTTTTCAACAAGTACACTAGTAACATTAAGTACTAGGATACTTTAACAAGTTTCTACATAATAGTAGGTTTAAATACATAGTGAAATTTTGACACTTTCTTTAGAAAATACATAACAATGAAGCGATACTTATTTTCTTTTCTTTCTTTGAACTATGAATAGCTAATAATATGGATTTGAAAACTTATTTATTTCCTGTAAATTGTTTCCTATTGTTATGTTGAACGTATAACAATCGCTTCACTTTATAAGAAACTGGGGATTGAAACCAGAACATTGCTATAATAAATTGTTGGTAGAATAACAATCGCTTCAATTTCTGTTTTAACTAGGATTCGAACCCGGAACATTGTAAAGTAAATTTTCATGATAACACCATTAATTCTAACTTATGAAATACATTTAACCATCCCCCCAACTAAAGGACCTTTCAGTAAGTACACTTTTATGTTATTACCGGAGATTGAGTCCGGAGAAATTAAAATTAAATATTGGTGATAACAACTGCAAACCAAAGTAAATTTTAAATGAACCTAGTAATAAAAGTTGCTTGCCTTACTTAATTTACCTAACTTAAAAATCATTATATCAATTATAACAAGTCATTAAAAATAAAAGTAACTTTTTTTTTTTTATAAAATACTTAATCTAACTTACAGTCTTACACCCATAACTTCAAATTCCAACTCCTTTCCATCTTCACGGACAGCAAATTGTGGCTATATTTGCATATAGCCACGATATAAATTAATAAATAAATAAAATATACCTTAAATATAGTCCTATGTTATAATTTACCTACTTATCTAATTAATTTACAAATCTTTACTATCCTGTGTCATCGGCCACCCAATTGTAACTCCCCCCAAGCAAACCCCCGACCTACACTAGTCTACCCAACTAATCTGATGCTAATTTAAGCTAATTGAAGACCTAAATGACCTAACCTATCTAGAAAATTGTTTTGTAAAATAATAATGATAATTATTGGCTCGTGATGTAATCCTACTTTGGCACATGATCGTCTAGTTACCCTTCGTTGTTCCTATAGTAACTCAGTTTCTTTTAGGAATTGGAATAAAGTTATGGTATATTGGAGTAAGAATTTGAATATTGTTGATATTAACATACAATCTTTCATACATCAATCTTATTTGTTAAGATAGGTACCTAAATCATAAACTGAAGAACCTAAAACATAACACATGGAGAAAAGTTGGATAGATATTTATATATATGTATGTTTACTTTATGAAAGAGGACATAATGTATTGCGGCCCTCCTTTAAGGAGGGGGGCGAGCCTCCGGCGCTCCGAACTCTCCCTGTGGCCTCGTCCAATGACTTGGTCGGCTTCCCACCGCATGACACAATGCAAATGTCATATATACAGTAAGAGGATGCAACCCGTGACTCTATGTGTGTCCAGCTCACACGCAAATCAATAGAGTACAATCTTGTGCTCAAGAGTGATCACTCTAACTTAGATGAGTTTAATGGGAAACAACATTATGTAGTTGCTGGTAAAATAAAGTTATTGTAAACATATACAATATGTAATATACATATAGTTGTACAGATTCGTCAACTGAACCACATTCTATAGATAACTTATTCTGATCTAGAATAAGACAGAGTTTATATTACAATAAACTGGTATGCTGAATAGGTTAGTATGGCCAAAGAATCCTCCTGCTCCGTCAGGCAGACAGAAGAGACTCGTGCTGCATCGCATTACACAAGCCAACCAACAGATCAACAACCCTATTCCCTCTAGGAATAACACTTTAAATCAAATTCACTCAAAATGGTTCAAATCGACCAAACCGATACAAATATGGCTTCTAATATTGAAATATTGTTTAAAACACTTGAACAGTACAAAAGTTTAAATATAAATCAAACTAGGCTTTCAAGCCTGATAACCACTTAGCTTTTACACCATTCTCGTCCCTCAGCACAGTGTACCGCCTTACTCCTCGAGGTTCAGCAATACTCCAAGTCTCCAACCACTTTTAACCACAACACTGACTCTAAACTAATTCAGCAAGACTGCTCTCGAAACACTCCCGATTCGCGGTATTCTCACTATTATGAGCGAGCATGACTGCTCCCGAACTCTGATTGAAACTGACTATCAGGGCGAGCATGACTGCTCCCGAACCCTGTCAGAACTCAACTGACTCTACACTATATTCACACAAGATAGAATTCCCGACGCGCGAAATCCTTGCCTTCAGCAAAGTGACTCCTCCGATCTCTGGTAGCAACTGACTGCCCCATACTTGGATCCTCCTCCTTTTATATAATTTCTTCCCTAGGCCGCTACAGTGCGGAGGAGTGCTCTGCAGGTCGCTGCAGTGCTCAGGAGTGCTGTACAGGCCACTGCAGGCCGCTGCAGTGCTCAGGAGTGCTGTACAGGCCACTGCAGGTCGGTGCAGTGCGGTATGACACAAGGGAGCAAGCACCATACTCTCAACTGAGATAGACGCATTCCATTTCATACGCCCCGCCTTCCGACCATCCCAGTCCGTTCTAATTTGAACCTTAAATTTATGTACATTACATTTTAAATTTCTCCATTTCGGACCAGTCTCATTTTTCTGCGAACTGTCATCTGTCAAAAGAATGACATCCGTTTGTTTACATAATAATTGTTTACTTTTAATAGAAATTTAGGTAATTAAACCTATTAAACTAGAATTCTCACTTAATAAATCGCATAACCAAAGAGGATATTCTAAGGTAAGTTACTCTTGCGTAAATATTCTATTAGAAACTTCGATATTTCCAATATATCATCTCATTGATTTCATAACTAATTTGTCGTTATTTCTTTTGCAGAAATATGTTGCTTGGACGTATAAATACTGAAGATATGTTGAAGAGACATCCCGTCTCAACTGTAATAAATGAGAACCTGCTCCATCCTCAAAGTTTCATCTTCATGAACAAGAATGAAGTCTCCAGCTTCAATTGCATCCTGCATTCTCCCTATGTATATAGAATCCAGCAATGTGATAAACTGATGTGATAGTGTTTATTATTCCTTAGAGTGACTGATGCAGTGTTTTGATTCTAACGTGAAGTAAGTTTGATTAATAAACCTTTACCTCAAAGTACTTCTTCAGTGTAGAATCATTGACCTTTTATAATTTAATTACTACAAATATTAACTAAAATGATAGATTTTAGTGTATTAGTGTGAACTTATTAGATATCCCAAGTTTTGAGTTTGATGATGATTATTTTACCTAACGGTGGATACCAAATGCTACTAATACTGCCGTCATAAGGAAATAGGGCGCATCTACATAAAGTAGAAAATGGAGAAAAAAATTATTTTGTGATTATGAAATGAAAAACGTTGCTGCTTAGTGGGAAATAGGTATTTTAATCTTTTTGCAATTTTAAAACTTGTATGATGAGGTAGCCTATCATGACACATGAATTAAATTCAATTATATCAATATTATCTATTTAAAAAACACGATTTTCTTTTTCTTCTTAGTAAAAAAAAAACAAAAAACCCGAAATACTTAATTGAAAAGGCGTTTCTGGCTAGATACGTCTTTTCAACGTAGTAATTTTTGGAACGTTCTTTCATTGTATTGAAATTTGTTTCGAGGCTTACTAAAAAAGGGCGCATTTAGCTACTTGCTGCTTTTCTTCTAAGTATTGCAACACCAATTATAAAAGAAAACTGTTAACGCCCGTTATTTTTTGGCATTTAATGAGCAATAATTGAAGTTTAAGGTAATTTTTTGCTAAAAATGACCATAAACTTCATATGCTTATGATCCAATGTTGCTCAATGCCTTCTTTTTTTTTATATGTCAGAGGCGGCAAACGAGCTAGCGGGTCGCCTGATGGTAAGCAATCACCGCCGCCCATGGACATCCGCGACACCAGAGGTATCGTTGATATGTTGCCGACCGTAACCCCATACCCTCCCCAACTGAGCTCTGGCAACCTTACTCACCAGCAGAAACATAGCACAACAGTTACGAAGTGCTACTTCACTGCGGTCTTCTGTAAGGTGTAGGTACTTCCCCAGACGAGCGACTCATTCGAGTGGAATTTCCACAAAGTTCTACCTCTCCGATAAAAAATGGAAAAGTACAAAGTTGCTTTTTAATTTCACACATATTGATGCACTAGTTATAATTAAAACATACAAAGAACTTATGTTAAAAAAGACGGAAGATCTATGGGGTATTTCAATACATATTCAAAAATCCATTATTATTCACGTTGCACATATTTAGCATTGATATTTTGTTTATAAATCTTATGAAATATATTAACTTCTTTATTTAAATCAGGAGAAAAGAGTGATCCGTCAAACTTCAGACCCATATGCATACATCCATATCTCAGTAAAATTAATGAAAAAATATATTTTATGAATTATTGTCATATTTAAATTAAAATTCCTTGTTAAATGAAAATCAGTACGCATTTACTTACAAACAAATCTACAACTGATGCAGTAGTTTCTTTAGTAAAACATATTTTTGACGTATGGGAGGCTAAGCAGGATGTTATTGGTAAATGTATTAAATTCACAATGCCAAATGTGCCACAAGTTATTACAAATATTTCAATTAATTACGAACATATTTATGTAGTCAACTCAAATGTCGTTTTAGAAAATACTATAGATTCAAAATTACAATGGTGGCCCCATATTGTTGCTTTGGCAGGGAGACTCAGTTCTGACGTTTGACTGATATTAAAACGGCGATATTGGTTTATTTCAGCTATTTCCATAGTATTATGTCTTACAGTCTGTTATTGTGGGGATCATCTGCTGATTTACAAACATTTTTTGTACATAATACAGAAAAGGGCGATTCGTGCAATGTTATGATCTTAAGCCGCGTGATTTACTCCGAAAGATATTTCAGGAGATAAACATTTTAACTACAGCGTCGCAATTCATCTTTGACTGCATAATTTATACATACGCAAGAACCTACACATTTTTTCTAGACAAAATAACTTTCATAGCTTTAATACAAGAAATAAACATGAGCCTGCCGTTCCCAGTCAGAGGCTTCATAAGACTGGCAAGTCTTTTATTGGACTAAGTATCAAAATATGTAATACCTTCCTGAAAATTTTATTGAATTTCCTAAACATGATTTGTTTATTAAATCATTCTTGATGAAGAAAGGTTACTATAAAATAAAGGCTTATTTATATGACAAATATGCATGTACATTTTAATCTGCTTAGCCGCACATAATTATATTTATTTTATTTGACATACCTAATTGTCATATTGAAAGTAATTTTTGAATAAGGCGTAACTGCTGAGTTTCTACCGGCGTCTCTTCTCAGCAGGCCATTCTCTTTTCAGCTCGCCAAGTCGCTGGTTGGGTGAAAAAAGTTTTGACGAACAAAATAATTCACTAAGTGAATCAAACTGCTGAATAAATAATTTCATTTTATTTCTATACCTACTTTTTGATTAAAATCTTCAAAATAATAGATTTTTTTTTGCGCACTTGCATATAATCTTATATCTGGGCGCATCTGTTAGAACATGTTCTTTACCGCGGCTTCCACTTCCTCCCGCAAACGCAACAATACTTAGTAGAAAAGACGTTACTGCCACGTACGCCTTACCGATTCTCGTAATACTTAGAAGAAAGGACGCATCTACTCAGATGCGTTTTTTCTTCTTATGATCATGTAGTTACGCCTTTTCAACCTATGAACATTAATATATTTTGTAAACGAATAAGACTCTTCTACTTAGTTACGTCTTTACATCTTAGTATTATACAGAAACGTCTTTCCAATTTAGTAATCCACAATAAATTTTGTAGATACGTCCTTTTTAGTTGTTCATAAAAGAAAGAGTATTCGTATTTCATAAAATTAAAAAATACTAGAAGGTGCGCCTTTTTCTGCTGATTCCGAATCACTATATAACTCAATTTTGGTAAAAATGTTAGATGCGCCCTTTTTCGCTATGACGGCAGAATAGTACCAACAATACTTTAAATTAATTATTATTTTCTAGACTTAATAATCTAAGTTTAGCTTTGTATCAAATTATTGATATTTATGTATACTTTTAGTATATTTGTTTGTTATTTTGGGACATTACCCTTGTGTAATGGTACAACCATATATTGTTATTGAAAGCCTATGTCCGCTATATAAATATCTAGATCCTACCTGAGACATACTGATTTTTTTGTTGCTGGAATTATTCTTGTCAAGAAAATACATTATCTACCAAAACTTAACCTTTCGTGACTTGATTGATGCCTTAGAGATCTTCCTAATAGTCTAAAACTAACTATCTACATTGTCACACTAAGTAGCAATATTTGTGTTTTATATGTATGTCAGAACCAAGTTATTTAATAGTAATGTTTAATGACAATTGCTGTAATATATTTTCAATCAATTGTAAATTATAATAACGGAAAATTTTATCTGGCCTCAGGCAGGATTACTTTATAATTAAAAAATATAGGTAAGGGTATAAAATAAGCATGTGAAATGCTTAAAAATAAATATATAAAAATGTATATGTATTGACAGAAGCCCGAGCAGCAGACGAGCGTGTATGGCTGTTAAACGCCACGTTTCTGCTAGCTCGCTGCCATTTACTGCAGAACAACAGGCCTGAAGCACGAGCGGCGCTGATCGAGGCAGCCAGCCTGGCAAGATCATTTGGATACAAAGATGTTGCTGAGTTTATGGACACGGTAGGTATTTATAATATATATTTTTTGGTTGGTATTTCACTTTACAGTAGGCATATCAATTATATTACAATCTAGTGATTTAAAGTTAGATTGTTTTTAAGTTCGATTTAAATTACTCTTGACTACAATAAAGACTAATGAGTAATTTAAATCTAACTTAAACTGCTAAATAGAGGTAAAAGGTATTTATAATACGGCTAAATATAAATTTCAAAGTCTTTTTGTGTTTATTTATTTGTATCTTTTCATTTTAATTCATACCATATTTAAAACTCTGACATTATTTGATGGGAGCTTTTAATAGTCATTGAAAAGCTGTCTACGAGGGGTGATCCAAAAGTAATGATAATCGGGTATTTCCAGAGCGGATAAAAATTTAAAAAAAAATTTTTTTGCTGCCTCATTTATCCACTAGTTCAGCATAAAAAAATCATATAAATAGGACAGGAATACAGGGAGGTACATTCATTTGAATACGAACAGTCGGAGAGTAAACATCAAAATGGAGAAAAACGAAATCAGAGCTGTCATTAAGTACCTCTGTTTGAAAAAAATGTCTACGAAAGACATACACAGTGACCTAGTGGAAACATTGGGGGACTCTGCTCCTCCATATTCCACAGTTGCACGCTGGGCAAAGGAGTTCAAGCTGGGCAGAACATCAACAGAAGATGAACACCGCGAGGGCCGCCCGTCCACGTCCCTCACTGCAGAAAATGTCAAAAAAGTCGAGGACGTCGTATTGGCAGACCGAAGAGTGACCATAAGGCATGTGGCTGAGGTCACAGGGTCATCATATGGCAGTGTTCAAAGAATCCTTGCGAACGAACTGCATATGAAAAAGGTCTCTGCGCGTTGGGTACCGAGAATGTTAACCGAAGAGCAAAAGAAGAAACGAGTTGACATTTCGAAGGCAAATCTCGAAAAGTTCCAGATTGATCAAGAAAATTTTTTGTCACGTTTCGTCACCATGGACGAGACCTGGATCCACCATTTTGATCCGGAGACCAAACAACAGTCAATGACTTGGAAACGAGCCTCTTCTCCGACGCCGAAGAAATTCAAAGTGTCAAGTTCCGCAGGAAAGGTTATGGCGTCAGTCTTTTGGGATGCTGAAGGAATAATTATGGTGGAATACCTGGAAAAGGGAACCACTATTACGGGCACTTACTATGCAGACCAAATAAGAAGATTACGGGAGGCCATCAAAGAGAAAAGACGAGGCAAACTCCGAGCGGGAGTGTTGTTTCACCAAGACAACGCACCGGCTCACAAAGCAGCCGTTGCGATGGCTGCCATTCGAGAAACGGGATTCGAATTGCTCGAACACCCACCCTACTCGCCAGATCTAGCCCCTAGTGACTTCTACCTCTTTCCCCGACTCAAGGAACACCTCCGGGGCAAAAAATTTGAGGACAATAGCGAGGTGATGACTGCAGTAGAGGCGTTTTTGGAGGGTCAAGGCAAAGATTTTTTTTTGAAAGGAATTATCGGTTTAGAGAAAAGATGGACTAAGTGCATTGACTTGCTAGGAGACTATGTAGAGAAATAAATTTTTTTTTTAGATCAAATACCTTTATTTCATATTGATTATCATTACTTTTGGATCACCCCTCGTATAAATAGAATGTATACTTCTTCTAGAGATCGATACCTCTTTCACAACATATCCAGAAAGGCTTTAAATGCTAGATCTGGCTTGATCAAACTAATATTTTGAGTTTATCGTTGATGTGATAATTGTTTATCCGACAAAATTAGATTGTCATATATTTGAAACTTCAAAGTCGGCATCACAATTTTGTGTCCCTAATGTTGCAAATGTAAATGGGTTGTTCGACTTCATAGACGTCTTGGACCCAAAAAAAAAACATGTAATTCTGCTCACCTAACTACCAGGAAAACGAACGCACATAGAAAATAATCTGCAAGGCCTAGTTCAGATGAATAACACGGCAACAATTTCCTTTTAAGACGCACATTTCAGCCTCTCCCAAACGAGGTCAGATAGGCGCAGAGGTCAGATTTATGAGTGCTCTTGAGCTCGATGGCGCAGGGCTGTGCTATTTATGCCCAGTCGTCTAATGTAATTCCCATAATCTCAATTAAGCCACGTTTTCAGATAGAATTGGAGTCGCAAAGTCTTTAGTGGTTACAGCTTTCTTTACTTCCCTTTGTTTGCATTAAGAATAAGTTATGGCGAGAAGATTCGGGGACAATCTGTTACTGCGGATTATAGTAATTGATATCTTGCGATGATGATTGCGATATTTTTTATTATTTTATAGAAGCTGGATTTGAGCGTAAAAATCCCCGGTGAAATAAACATTAATAAAATAATAAATTAGGTCTCATCTTTTGCTTATCATTAGACAAGTTGGAGCCAATACCGCGCTATTATAAAAAAAATAAAGGTTGTCTAAATTATTTCAAGGGCTATGATTTGATTATTTTGATATTATTAACACAGTGTCAATTGAAGTTCAATCGAACTCTGTATTAAGTAAATTATTATGCAAATTTCTAACGACCATTGAAGCTATTTCATTCATTTAATAACCCTAGGAACAAAATGAAATTGAACAACATCGTAATATTACTACCTACCTATTAAATATTAGGTAGAAAAATAAATAAATGTATATGCTCAAATCAACTCGGTAATTTAGCGTTAATATAAATAAGTATTGTAAAACTAAACATAAAAATAACGGCCTTACACTATAGACCAATCTATATCTATAAAACTCAAAGGTGACTGACTGATTGACTGACTGACTGACTGATTACATAGTGATCTATCAATCTTCTATATCTATAAAACTCAAAGGTGACTGACTGATTGACTGACTGACTGACTGATTACATAGTGATCTATCAACGCACAGCCCAAACCACTGGACGGATCGGGCTGAAATTTTGTATGCAGGTAGATGTTATGACGTAGGCATCCGCTAAGAAAGGATTTTGATTAATTCAACCCCCAAGGGGGTAAAATAGGGGATGATCGGTATTATGAAACTTTGTCAATTTTAAACCTATCGGGCTGATATTTTGCATTTATAAAGCTACTATGATGTAGGCATTGTCTATGCAAACATATTGATAAATTCTAACCCCCAAGGGGGTAAAATAGGGGATGAACGTTAGTATGTAACTTTGTCATTTTTTAACCGATCGGCTTGAGGCTTTGCGTTCATAAAGCTACTATGACGTAGGCATCGCCTAATTAATGAGATTGATAAATTCCAACCCCCAAGGGGGTATAATAGGGGATGAACGGTAGTATGAAACTTTGTCAATTTTAAACCTATCGGGCTGATATTTTGCATACATAAAGCTACTATGACGTAGACATCGCTTAATCAATGAGATTGATAAATTCTAACCCCCAAGGGGGTAAAATAGGGGATGAACGGTAGTATGAAACTTTGGCATTTTTTAACCGATCGGTTTGAGACTTTGCATTCATAAAGCTACTATGACGTAGGCATCGCCTAATTAATGAGATTAATAAATTCCAACCCCCAAGGGGGTAAAATAGGGGATGAACTTTAGTATGAAACTTTGTCATTTTTAACCGATCGGGCAGAGACTTTGCATTCATAAAGATAATATGACGTAGGCATCCCCTTTCAAAGATTATTTCAAAAATCCACCCCTGACGGGAAAAAAAGTTGATATTGAAACCAAAATCCACGCGGACGAAGTTGCGGGCGCCCGCTAGTTCTAAATAAATCTCGAGAGCTGAATTAAGGCCTCTCCAACGTGAGAAGCACTTCTTATGAGACCCATAGCCATTGTTTTTAACCTAAATCAAGAATATTGTTTCTGAAGAGAGGTGCCTTGTTATACAGAACACTTCGGCTTTTTACGCTGACGCTGGTGAAAATAAATTGTCGGTAAAATAATGGAAACAATCTATACGGTACGAGTATCCGATTTACATACAAACGAGTCCTGTTATTTGGTTTGGCCGCGGACTGGTATTGACCTATGTTTATATTTGTAAAACCGTAACTGGATGTGGTATTTGTGTCACAAAGAAATCTTAGAACGTAAACAAAATAGTGTTTAAGTGATTTTAAAATAATATTTTTTTAATCAAATTGTTTTTCTCAACGCTTAACAAGATAAAAACGAAATAATAGTTTAGTTCGTTTTACTTTTAATTACATTAAAAAAAGACAGACCATTTATTGTTTAATTTATTTTAATTTAGACCAAAACCTACTTTAATTTCTAAAATAAATTTAATTATTCATTTGCGCCAGATTTATAAAATTATTTGTGAAACACAACGATATTTGGCACATAATTTCGTCTTTGAAAGTTATGAATTAAAGTATTAGCCAGCGAACACAATTTCAAGTAATTATATCAAACCACCTTCTTAAAGGTCCTGACCTGTGCTTGAACTTGAAGTCTATTATTCCTTTGTGGTAATACACAAATTACATCTTTAACCTTTTTAACGCCATTGACAAGTTTAGTTTCAAAACGGCCCAGTGACTGAGACGCAATTGTCAAATTAAATTGATATAATCTTGCTATTATGAAACATTTTTTTTTCTTTTGACTGTTCGCCGTACTACATATTTTTATTGGGTTTTAAAACAATCACAGAAAGTTTTCACGCGGTTTTTTAATAGTGGTTGAAATCGTTATGTAAATACGCCAGCACAGTGCAACTACAACGGAATAAATTTTATTTGAATCTGCTATTAGCACTCATACTATTTTCCTGTTAGATTGAAATTAACATAAAAGTTTTATTTGCTTGCAGTATTTATTACAAGGAGAATCTGGTTCTTAGTGGCGCTTCCTTTGTTTTTATGCATAATTAGCTCGTGGCGGGAAATCTTTTGAATAATTAGGTCAGTAGTGGCAGAGAATATTAATGTTCAAGAGACCTGAATAGTCAGAGGCATCCGATTCAAAAGACGACTTCCAAGAAGTTGACGATAAGACCAAGAGTTTGCGGGTTCGGTCCCCGCACAGTACTAACGTTTGTGTTTATGAACGAACACACTTTTTATTTGTATAAGAGTGGCTGTTTATATACGACTGATATCATCAATTTGTAATTCTTCTCTTTAAAAATATAAGATGATACTTAGTACTAAATCATTGATCCATGGACTTTGGACAGTTATGTCACGTTATTGCGCAATGTCCTACGCATAAACATGATGTATTAGTTTACAATTATTAACTACTAACTAATAACTAAATTAATAAATAATGAATATTTAACAAGATACTCCGTATCAAGTAGCTCAAGCACTCATGTAACAGAAATTAGAATCAACAGTGCTATTACCAATTTACTTAAATAGATACAAAAACACCCAGGCCAGGACAAACAGACATGTTTATGCACGCAAATGTTTGCCCTGTGCGTGGCACGAACCCGCGACCTCTTGGTCTAACAGTCAACTTCTTGACCACTACACCAAGCTCGTCAAATAAATAATGAAGAATATTTATTGCAGTGCGTAAACGTATCTCTTGAAGGAGAAGTGGGTTCTTCGGAGGCGCTGTTGGAGAAGCGTGAGAAGGCAATGGTGGGCTTGATGCAAGACGATGACTTACGCAGCGCAGCCGAGCATTTGTTTAGACGAATGTCTGTTATACCAGTCTCCAGGTATTTCCGTAATATTAATATTACTTTTCCGTTGACAACCGAAATATCAGGTGGTATTAATATTTAAAGAGATTGTTTGCATGAACTCGCTGATCACAGGAACAACCGATTAGAATTGAAAAAATAAATTTGCGTTGGATTGGTAACACGAATTCCACGCAGACAGAGTAGCGGGTGGCCGCTAGTTATAACAACAAACAAATCTGTCCAACCATTCAACCCTTCCCTCGATCATTTAAATAAACAGATAATAACAACTTTGAAAAATAACAATTTTATCTGTCATAAAATGAAATGGTACGTTTAAGTCACATGTTGTTTACCTTAAATCGAAAATTTGTAATAATTTAAACATAGATGTGTGGTCACGAGAATCCTTCGATAACTCACGCGAACAGTTGGAATTCGCTAGATTATTCGTTTCTATTAATATCCACTTTGGATGGACATGCATAGCAAAATCCAAAAACACAGGCAAACTACTCACCTAAGACGCCGACTGCTATACTGAAGTTGAGATGAAAAGCCGTGATCGCCACGTGTCCCGAGAAGTCCGTTGATAAATCACTGCTACTGTCCCAAAACTGAAGAAACCACACCGATCACCGTCGTATGTTCCGAAATGAAACATATAAGGTCCAAAATCTTGATTATCACCGATATTCTGCCGAAATCATATAAAACTCAACGCCGAGTGCCGGGGTGAAAACCCCGTGCGCAATCAACCGATGGACTGGGGCCGGCGCTAGCTGCGCGCGTCACAGTCGGGTCGCGGGTTTTCGTAGTTTACCCTCATATAAGAAAATTACAATGCATGAACAATGTGTATTTTTTTAAATTTAATAATTTTATTTTATTTTATTTTATTATCTCATTTTATAATTGAATTGAATAATTCGATTTTAATTTTACTAAATATAATAAAGCTGAAGTGTTTCTTTGTTTGAACGCGCTAATCTCGGGAAAGACTGGTCCGATTTGATATATATTTTTTTGTGTTGGATAGTCCATTTGACTTGTATATACCAATGTGTGCGAAAATCGAAAGAAGTCGCGGGCGGCCGCTTGTTTTAATAAAGATAAATTTATATAGATCAGCTCACAGAAAAGCTAAATAAGGTATAGTACATTCTTATTATATTAAAATTATAGATCATTTCTATATCATCCGATATCGTCGTGAAACCTCGCAAACACAAAGTTTCTTAAGAACAGAAACCAAACACCAGTTAAACCTATTAAATTACACAATTTCTTTGTTAATGCATCTTAAATGGAAAATAAAGTGGATGCTTTAGTAGACCAATGACAATTTATTTCTCACAGCTGGGTCTTGATCGTTACATTCAGGTGAACAGATTATTGTAACGATAAGACAGTCTTTACATTGATGGGTACTGATTTAATCTTCTATCTATCCGAAAAATGAATTGTGAACCAAAGTATTGAAAAACACACGTGGCCCATTCTGTCAGAACGACATTGAAATTCTTAATTGATATAAAACAAAAAGAAAAATTATTTGTGATTAAAAAATAGTTGATGGTTTTCTTACTCATGCAGAAACGAATGCGAATAGTGGAATTTGCGAAGAGAAACACCACAAAACAACTACTAACAAATGTTCCGCATAATATACGTATGTGCTGGCTCTAATTTATAGTGTTTCCACGCCTATTGTAATAAAAAATAAACATCCTTTATCCCGGACTTGCTTGTTTTACCCTAATAAACACTCGGAATTTCTCACCAAATGAAATACGACGAAAGGAAATAGTCAGAATGTGTTGCTATTCTGCGGTATCACCACGAAAATGAAACATCACGAAAGGTATTCTGAATAAAAAAGGGGAAAGAAAAATCCGTCTGAAACAAACCCTTATAAGACGATACCCTTATAATGCGATTTCTCATATTCATCTTGCGCAGCTCGACGTCTTATAAATTTTTTACAGTTTTGATGATGTGAAAAATATTACCAAGCGTCTTTTGTTATCACGAATTTTCTTCGTCATAAGGGATATTGATTATATCTTGTTTGATAGATGATTGAATTTTGCTTGACAACATATTTTATCTAAGGGTACCTCATCATTGAACGTTAATTTGGCTACTATACAATTTTAATTTTACAACTTAAAAATAATTAAGTCGGCAAGGAATCATAATGGATCGTGCTCTTATCTATATAATATAAATACTATTTCAAAATTGTGTGATGATAAATATTTCTCTAGTACAGCCAGCATAATGCAGTAGAGTTCAAGGGTACATAAAAATTAATTTCGTTCATTAATTTAAATGTACCCTTAAACTTTTAGGCGAAAACTCCAGGGGCACATTAAATGAGTAGTGGTGCGCGGAAATTACATGAAAATTGTGATTTGTGAGTTTGTGACGCATCTAGCACCCTATTGCAGTAAAACTATTATAGCGCTTATGAACGTACTATAATATATAACGATATATAACGCTTCTTAACGATATTTAAATTTTAAATCATTCGAGTTTCAAGCATACCACAATGCTTAATCATAATTCTGAGAAGCATCGAAGCTGATACGCCGCAGGACAATGACAGTCGTGTGTGGCGAGCGCGGTACGCCGCGTATATACGGCTTCCTGTGCACGTCCGTGTCAATATTCGATTCATGGATGGCCCTAGTTCTCAAACTTTCTGGCATGCAACCTAGGAGCTTAGCAGCACTGCTGCTGAGATAATCTTGACATGCGCGATTGCACGTCTGACAATAGATGCACGCAAAAAATTGGAGCAAACTGTGGCGCAGCTTGCACACTATTAATAGTATTTATACATAAATAAGACCCACTATAGCGCTTCTTCAAGACATTTAACGGTGCTTCATCTTTCAGGCAGAATAAATACTTTAATCATAATACTAAAAGGCATGGACGTTAATATGCCGCATTACAATAACAGTCGTGTGTGGCGCGCACGGTACGCCGCGTACCTATATGGCTCCCTGTGCACGTCCGTGCGAATATTCGATTTATTGACGCCACTGATTCTCAAACATATTGTGTCCATCGGCCACCTTTATAATATTTTCAATATTATTTAATATATTTTCAGAGTGTTTTTTAAAAGCATCGAAAAAATAATGTTAAAATATTTACGGTGATTCAACTGAGAGAATCAATGCCGTAATAAGTAAATGTTATCAATGTATAATACCGAAATAAGTAAATGTTAAAAGAATCATTAAAACGACGCGAAAACGAAATGATCGCAAAATTTTTAGAAATTGCCAGCATTTTTTTTAAACATTTTCAAATGTATTGCTTTGATAGTTTTAAAATATTTTTTATATTTTCCTTTACAAGCCTTCATTCTGCTTATTGCTCTGCGTATTTTCTTCTGTATAACTTCCACTTACAACCGGTCAGAATCTCTAACTTTGAGAAGCATTGTACCTTGATAGGCATGTGTAATAATGTGGGACGCTCACCTGACCCATAATAGTGGATGAGCAATGAACGCCCAGAGCATCCAATATGGACCAATTTCTTATAATTGGCATGCCTGCAAGTGATTGTATTTGTAATTGAGTATTGGCACAATTAATAAGATTGACTACAATAATTCACTCAGCAATGTTGTTTATTTAATTGGTGCCTTGCTGAAAAAACAAACTAGGGATTTTACGAAATTTTAATGGTACAGAAAATCGTTTTTATTACAGTTTACCCCGATCTTATGATACAATGGGATCAATCGTGGTTTTCTTCCGAACTTAAAGGAAAAAAAGACAGCGTCGCTCGCTGTGTAACTTATGTAACTCGTTATATTTTTTGGACGATGTCATAGATTTATATTATGAGTTGCCCTCGCTTCTTCGAAATTGGCACTGGGCACTAAATTAGGATCGAGACAGTGCGTTGACCATTGATTCAAACGGGTGTCTGTCAACGTGCTGTATCGCTGTAAGAAGCGACTGTCGCTCTTATTTTAGTGCCAATTTTGAAGTATGGCAAGGACAAATCTAACAATTTAAATCTATGGACGATGTTTTTTCTTACACTTAAGTTTTTTACATGAGTTAAGTAGTCTTCATTGTTGCAGACGTTTTTCGATCATGCCAGTCGGCCGTGTAGAGGAAACCAAGCCCCCATCTGGCAGCCGTCGCATGTCAATCATACCACGATCGCAGCAGCCAACCAGAGTCGCGCGCAAGTCCACGCATCCTCTGGGCTTCCAAGAATTCGATATTTGAAAAAGAAACGCAATTTGAAAAAATACAGTAATACTAATATTTAATTTTCATTGGGCCGCAATAATCTGACCGGAGTCGAAATTTGTCAGAAATATTTAGGACTCGTCTCATAAAATGATTATCATTGTCTTTAAAAAATAAGAAATTGAAATGTTAACCTGTTGATAAATTATTGGTTAAAAAAATAAACACAAAACATAAATTCTAAAACAAAATCTATAAAGTACAACATTATGTATCATGGTTTTAAGATTGAGCCACGTTCATTTATTTCTATAATATAAATTAAAATAGGATTTGCGACAAAAGAAACATTATAGGAATCAAACTAACAATAACCGTTGATAAAAAAATATTGTTTACATACCGATGAGCTTATAATATCATTGTTACGAGAAGTTCTCTTATTACAATTGAAACTTCATCCTAGCGCAAATCGCATCAAAATAATAGCCCAGGATCATGGAAAATAATACGTACAAGCTTATAAATTCATTATTATTAATTTAATTGGTTATATAGATCGCTGATCGCATGTAACTAAATACTAATTCTGTGGGTTTTGATAGGAATCAATTAATTGCTGATGAAAATGTCTACGAATATCGTTGCAGTCGGCTAATGAACTGCTAATTAAATTTATAATTGAAGATACACAAATACAATTGATTTTATCAATAATAATGTTGTCAGGTTTTTTATCGTCATATTTACAAGCTTATTTTTATATTTACTAGATGCCAATATTCCTTAGCCTGTGTCGATAAATGACCCCAAACAATTTCGACTTGTTGCTTTTCTCTGTTGATACCATAGAAAGGTAAGACACGGCGAATTTGGGGCCTCTTCGTGTTTAAAATTTACCTATACCATGGATTTGCTGCATAACACTATTCTGGGTTTACCGTAACAAAATATTTTAAAAATGGTCAAACAATTGGATAAACTTTAAATAATATTGTTTTAAAGCAGGAAAATAGAAATGCCAAAGAGCTGATTTAAGTTATGTTACTGTGATAACCATGAATTCTATTTCCAATTTTAATACTTAAAAACAGAAGTAAACATTCCTTGCTTACCATTGTTATAATTATTTTATCTATGTACAACACCTGTGATATTCTAATATGGTCGCACAAAGAGCCAAACGGAATTTCAATTCCAAAATCCACGTCAATCAAACATTATGTAGTATGCAGAAAAGCATAGATAGACCTTGGTGAGCAATGAATTTAATTACTCCGTTTTGGACCCGACAAATCAATGTGACATTTAAATCAAAGCTGGAAGGACCGAATTGGCGTAACTAATTTATGGCGGTATCGGCATTTTTTTGGAATGACGATTTTAAAATTATAAAGAAATTGGAGCAAACGATATTGAAAATTGTCATTACTTTAAATGTTAATAAAAATGTAAAATGATTTGTAAATTATTAGTTGCATTTCCCAATAAACCTTTTTATCAATGAAGATGTTAGTTTTATTTTGTTGTTGACTTATGCGATGAGTAAGAATGAACACAATTTTACAAGTTTATTTTGTTTTAACTCACAATTTTTTTGTTTCGTTTTTATTATTTATTCGATCACGAAATAAAATAAATAACAATAGTACATAAACAAAAACACTTTGTACAAAAATAAACGTTACCTATTGGTATTCGCTACACGGAATTTTCACGAGTTTAATTTTCCTCACACGTTTCTATTTAAAACATTCAATTTAAACACACGGATGGGAATTCGATTGCTATATCACCCGATGGATCAAACAAGCTCAACGGAATAGAACAGATTGATACCAATGCCATGCAATACATACGAGGAAGTTTCTATATCAGTTTTATTCAATTGAAAGTAAAACTATGTAAGCGGATCTGTTTTAAATTCAATTCGATTCAATTGATTGGTTTATCAAAATAAAAATACCTATAATCACAAGTAAGAAAACATTTGTTTGATACGAACAATTATTGTTTTTTCTAGTGATGCAAAAAGAAATATACTAAAAAATATTACAAGACTTCAATGGAAATATTATACTTAGTCCGAGCAGAACTAGGTATACCAAAAACTTTAAAGAAGACGGCAAGAACAACTAAAACTAATAACGTCGATGCTATATCAAAAGTACAAAGGTTATTTCAAATTAATTTCGAGCTCAATGAAGAATCAATCAAATCAATTATTAAAAGCATTTATCGAAATGAATGTATTTAATTAAGTATTATTTCGTTCTTCGTTTTTTGTAATGCAAAACATGAGCGTCAGTTGAATTCACAGTATTCTTCAAAATTTTCCAAATGAAATCAAACTTATTTATTGCACCACATATCGTATAACGTAACCTTAAACGTACAACCAAGTTACAGTAGACTGCAATGCCTAATTTGAATACAAATAGTTGTAAGAGCCGCGCATTGCTACCAGACTACCAGATAACACTAGCGTGCGTACTAATTGGAACCGCGCGGCTGAAACTAGGAAGCTACGTAGCATTCAAATGTACACTCAACGTCATCAAAGGAATTGACATTTTAGTGTTAAATTAAGTTGAAATAGTGATAAAGTAAACTGTATTATAGAAAAAAGAATGCCTTTCATAGTAAGTAGGTATCATCATTCACTAATAATTATAAATGCCACCGCGAATTGCAACCAGATACCAGATGCGAATATAAACAGCTGAAACTCGGTATCTACGTAGCATCTAAATGTACTCATAGATACACTCGGCTGCGTCGAAGATATAGCTATTTTAGTATTCATCATCATCATCAGCTAGATATTATACAACAGTGGTTATGCAATGCTATATTATATTCAAAAAAAGATTCTATCAAAGTAAATAGGTATGATTATTTACTAATAGTTGTAAGAGCTGCGCATGGCCGCCAGATAACACTGACATGCGCGTACTAATTGGAACCTTGCGGGTTGCGGCTGAAACTAGGTAGCTACGATTCCAAACATACACTCGGCTGCGTCAAAAGTACAGTCAAAGTAGTATCAAATATAGCTAGATACTATAACAGTGGCCAAGCGCTGCTGTTTTATAATAAAAATGTGAAACTTGCAGAGTGAGTACCATACTAGTTCACTATTAAATCCTCCATATCCAATGGCGTTTCATAAGTAAAACAGAAATTGTTTAATAATGTTGGCGCCAATAACACGATTTTTAGAAAAAAAAAATATACATGTCATGGTCTGAAAATTCTATATAACAGAAAAAAAGTAACTCGTAAGTTTCTGTAATTGTATTAGATAAATTGACAAAGAGAGCATACATTTAATATTAAACCTGTATTTTGAGCACCAAAGGTACCTACCGAACAGAAACCAGCATTAAATATTAACAAGACCACCGACTGTACCCATACGTCGTCCGCGACATTATTGTGACTGTAGCAGGAAGTTAATTGCGTGTTCCTTGTCAACCGGGGGATTGCGGATGATTTAGGACCATCCCAACACTACAAGCCTGCCTCATTTAGTATTAAACTTTCCTTTGCAACTTCCCAAATTGACGCCTCCTGGATTTATCTAGCCGGAATTATTAACGGGACTTTCGCGCTGTTGTGTTTTGTGTATTGTTAATTGCTCGTACTGTACATTTTCCAAATGAGAACCGGGAATTAGGACGGTCGGAATTATTTATGTTTGTTTCAGTTTTATCACGGCATGATGGCATGAATTTAACATCGTTTACATACTCGTAAAATATCAAAATTTGGCCATTAGTATGCTTTACTTAATGGGTTTCAGTATCAAGTAAAGAAGTAGTTTTAAAACATGGTGGTGGTGTTATTTATTTCAAATCTCTTCCAGAACATTAGTTATGGAAGGCATGATTAAACTCCATAAATTATTGTAGCATAAAAAAAAGCGATACGTGGCGCAAAAAGTTGTTTACCCAACTTATTTGTCGAGGAAGGCTTTTAGCTATAATATAAACCGAAATCCATGCGGACGGAGTCGTGGGCGGCAATTGTTGAATACAGCAAAAAATTTAACGTCTCTGAAAAACATTTCCACCGTTGTAAACTAAATTATAGTAAATATCTTGACTTGGACCTGTTGCAGTGAGACTAAATGAATCACGGACTAAAACGGGCTTATTCAGAAAGTATAAGGTGCTACCGTAACACTATGAGCGTGTTTTGAGTTTAACCGGGATCTAGAATACTTTTCAGTCTGACGTAATTTCTTTGCAGCTCGGATAAAGTTATTTTTTTGGGTGGAATCTTTTTATTGCGCGAGTTAATTTTATACATTAAGTTAAATACGACAAGTCCCTTCTGCTCATTGCAATAACAAGCTGATCCCTATTTGATAAGTTACATCACAAAAACTTATACTTCAATTTTTACAACAACAAAATCTTACAACTCTTTGCATACAGAAAAACGGTCATCTTTGCATGTCCATGTATTTTTTGTAATAATTACTAGTTAAATATAGTCGCTCCGGTCAAAATGTCGCTATGAATGTAGTTAATAGTTAAAAAACGCAACTTTGAAAAAATATAGAAATAAAGAGGCAGATCTATTAACACATGCACATGCACAATATGATATAGGAACCTGATCATTTCCGTGCGAAACCTGGCGGGTTGCTAGTCAACTATGTAAATTAATAAATCCTTGATTTTAAATCCATTCAGCACTTAAATTATGTCACTTCCGTTTACAACCTGTCCACGTCAATTAATGAATGAAATATAAATAATGTACTGAATTAACTTTATTTATTACCGAATATCTTTGTCGTACTGATATATTGGAGAGGTAAACAGAATTTTTTTTGCGAGTCTGTCCAGTCGAGATGTATACTTCCATGCATTCGTGATTAACTAGAAATTAGCTAAACCTTTCCAATCTTACCGTTCATATTACAAACGACTGAATTTTGAAAAATTAAATGGAAAACTGAAAGTTTCTGCGAGCTTAAGATAAAATCTAAGGAGACTAAATTTAAAAGTTATGAATATGCTTAAAAATTATAACTTCAAAAGATTTGCTTGAAAGATAGGTTGCAATGCTTCCAATGTCAACTGACTTAACAATTATTAATTCAGAATCAGTAGTACCTAAAAACAATCCATTTTGAACCAATTACATATTCAGCCATTCCATAAAATTTCAGCTGCATTTCCAACTATTTTGAACACGAAAACTGTCGATAAACGTGGAGCTATAACACGCCAATCGATTGTCCACTAGACCATGAAGGCAATTAAGAAAAAAGCGCGTAGCGAGCACTTCGATATAATTGCCTCCCCGTGACATATGGAAGTGGACATCTGATTTAATGCACAATTAATTTATTTGCTTCAGAAATCAGCCGTAAAATTAACGGACGCCATTAATATCGCTTTTAATGAAGCCGATGCAATTTTCATAACGTCATTGGCACGTTGGCCGATAATGCCTTTTAAAATGATTGTAAAAATTCAACGGATGGAAGGCTCGCCGCGATCAATCAATGTCGTGGCTCAATGTAGGCTTTTCTAAGTTGATTAACGGAGGATTCTGTGCTGTAAATAGTTGAATCACCAAAGTATTTGGTAGGATGAAGCTTACAATGTTATATTTAGATCGAAGCCAATATCCCTTTACATAAAAAAATACCGAGTCATACTTCATACGGTAAGTTAATAAAAGGTTTCAGATGTTTTTTCTGACACCAAATCGTATTAATGTTTGTTCAGCCCTGAATTCCGAGCAGTAAGAGTCTGTCTAACTAGTCAATACTTTTTAGTTTATAATTTATTTAATCCAAGTCACATTACTTTATTACTGGTTTCCAATATTATGAAAAGCTTATTCAAATTCCCTTAACATTTCCAAAAGTACATATCGATACCTTAAATCTCAAATGGCGTAACCACCAAAACACAACTTTTCAGGAGAGCAAAAAAACAAAAAAAAAATATTTGTTTAAATCATAACTTTATATATTGTAATACTATAAAAATGTTTTATACATCAAATTTCTTAGAATTTTGAGATGAAGGCTTCAGTTAGAACTATTTGCACCTAAATCTTATATTTTAAAAAATAGAAGTCGGTTACGACTTCTGAAAATATGACAAAAAGGCGTTTACACCCTATAAAAAACACGATTTTTTTGAGATTAAGGTCGTATCTCCCATTAAATTCATAAAAAAATACAAAATAAGGGGTATTTTCTACTTCTTTTATTGAATTAGGTACATTAAACGGGTAAGAGGATATTAGGAAACAAAATAGAATCTAAAAAAAGCCAAGGCCGAGATAATAAGAAGGCCTAATTCGATTAAGCAGTGTATTGTAGAAAAACGACCCTTATTCTTAGCAACTCTACTTATATTAATATAATATTTACGTAAAAATCAACTTTAAAATTCAATTAAAGTCCTAATGGAGTTAGAAAAGATTACAAAAATTGTATTAATTTAAGAATCAATGAATCAAGTAGCTACGCCACGACAATTGCGATGGGCTCTTACCTCCCATCGCAATGGCCGACATACTTTGAATCAGCAAGAAAGACACCACGATCTTATAATGTCATCGTATCAGCTCACTCTGGTTTCCTAAATTATTATTAAAATTGTGCACAGACGGCATTATCCCAAAAACATATCATGAAGAATATCACCCGCGATTACCAACAGCAGAAGATGTGCCAGATGTATTACCAGGCACTGATATAGAGGACGGAGTTACAGACACAGAAAAATACTGTTTTTTTATGTTTGATTGTTTTTGATAGTTTCAATTTAATTTTTTTGACTGATTATTTTAAATTAAGGCTTTCTAAAATTTCTTACTTTTTGAACGTAGCTACTTGATTCATTGATTCTTAAATTAATACAATTTTAGTAATCTTTTCTAACTCCATTAGGACTTTAATTGAATTTTAAAGTTGATTATTACGTAAATATTATATTAATATAAGTAGAAATCATTGTTGCTAAGAATAAGGGTCGTTTTTCTACCACTACACTGCTTAATCGAATTAGGCCTTCTTATTCTCTCGGCCTTGGCTTTTTTTTGATTTTATTTTGTTTCCTAAAATCCTCTTACCCGTTTAATGTACCAAATTCAGTAAAAGATGTAGAAAATACCCCTTATTTTGTATTTTTTTTTATGAATTTATGGGAGATACGACCTTAATCTCAAAAAAATCGTGTTTTTTATAGGGTGTCAACGCCTTTCAATAATAAAAATTGTGTGTGGTGTAAACGCCAAAACCGAAAAAATTATGTCCCTTACCCCCGTGTGTTTTTACTTTTTTTTTTCACTTTACAATAATTTCTAAGGGCGTAACCACCAAATAAAGTTGGCTATGTGTGATACGCCATATTAATGTATTAAAATATCTCGTTACGCCCTGACGTTGTTCATGCATTAAATTTATAGCTGCTTACGACCTCTTTACCTTATAAAAAGTGTTCAAATCTATAAAAAACATCGGGTCGTAATGACCATTTTTTTGCGAATTTCAGGATTTTAAATATACAGATCGATAGAGAAAAAAAAACTGAATAAAACTGCATTCAAAAGTCATTTTGACCAATTTGGCGCTTACGCCATTTGAGATTTAAGGTATCGATATTTATAAAGTAGAATAATACGATTATCACAGTTAATATTCAAAGTAGCTTATAAGACTGTGAAACACTTTAAGAAACGTGACCGTAGCAACATTAAAATAACTTTTATGCTAAGAGCTGGTCCGTGAAGTGTACCTAGTAATATTTATTACTTATAAAAGAAGTTATTTACTTCCAAAAATATAAAAAAAATATAAAAAAAGTATGTATATAATATACAAAAAGAATATTACAAATGATTAATAGAAATCTTTCTAAGTTATTCCAATTTATTGGTTTAACATATCGATGCCTAACGGCCAAAAAGGCCTAACCGCCACTTCACAAACTTTACAGGAGAGAGGATTAAAGACGAAAAATTACGAAAAAAAATCATAAGTCGTTGGGTTTTGCTTCCTAAGATTCCAAATTTTAGGTGTAAATATAAAAGATACTTCTCTTCAAAATGTATTTATTAAAGTATTACAAATCATTCATCTAAGGGTGTTTTTAGTCGCTTATGCTCAAATGGATTTATTTTTTTACAGCAAAAATGTCGTAACTGCATTTACCAAAAAAATTCATGTTAGCCTAAGCGACTTAATTGCATCTGTATTTTTATTAAAATTGCTTAACCGACATTAAGCCAAAATAAGAAGTGATTGACGAAAAAGTCTTAGTGTTAGCGAAATACTAAATATACAGGGTGTCGCAGATAACCTGTACCAGCGAAATTCTGCGATCAGGGACACCAATACCCATAGATTGAATCATTTATTTTGAGGAAAAAATGGGATAAGCGCCACAATGCATAGTAATATGTGATAGGGCAAATAATCCTAAGCGCCATATCTTATATTTGAAAATTGCAGCCCGAAAGTATTAAGCGACATTTTTGTTATTTATTGTTTTCAAGCAAAATTGTCTAAGTAACTTTTTCAAAATATTATATTTCCTAACCACCAGAATGGAAAAAAACACTAAATATTGGGCGCTTAGGACGTAAAATTAAGGCTTCGAGCCTTAATTTACCAACCGCTTAAGCGACAAAAATAACGCCCTAGAGAGACGAAACCTAGATAGAACGACGCAGAAAAAAAAGGCGATTCCAATGATGTATATAAGTCGATTTCGCAAAAAATGTCGCTTAGGCCATTTTGGCCGTTAGGCATCGATATAAACTTCAGTAATCTGGTTTTTTAAAGGTTTAAATGTCATGTTTTAATTAATATTTGCAGGACCAGCCTTTTGGAACAAAAATGCGAAATAAATGAAAAGTGACTTAAACACAGCAAACCAAATCAGACTAAGATGTTTATTTACCTGTAAAATGCAAAATGTTATGCCGCCATTAAAGTCTTTACAGACTCTTAAAATTATATGACACGAACGTTTGCGCTTGAATTTTATTAAATAAACTTTTTATGCGTGCCATCAAAATCTCTAAAGTCACTCTATACATCAAATGTTAAGAAATTCTTGGCAAGACTCGACGAAAAATTATGACAACGAGCTTCATCACGGCATCTTTTGTTATTCTGATTGCTTGCTTATGTAAATGAACGATTGTAGAAAGCAAGATCCACGCGTTTTGGCATAAAAAGTATTGTCATGGGATTTCATGAAAAACTTGCCAAGTCCGTGTTGATTTTACACCAGTAGGGTTCTATGTTAATGCATTAAAAATCAAGAAAAAGTTTTTATTACAATCTATTTCTATAAAACTCAAAGGTGACTGACTGACATAGTGATCTATCAACGCACAGCCCAAACCACTGGACGGATCGGGCTGAAATTTGGTATGCAGGTAGATGTTATGACGTAGGCATCCGCTAAGAAAGGATTTTGATTAACTCTACCCCCAAGGAGGTAAAATAGGGGATGAACGGTAGTATGAAACTTTGTCAATTTTAAACCTTTCAGGCTGATATTTTGCATACATAAAGCTACTATGACGTAGGCATCGCCTAAGCAATCATATTTAAAAATTCTGACCCCCAAGGGGGTAAAATAGGGGATGAACTTTAGTATAAAACTTTGTCATTTTTTAACCGATCGGGCTGAGACTTTGCATTCATAAAGATAATATGACGTAGGCATCCCATTTTGAAGATAATTTGAAAAATCCACCCCTAACTGGAAAAATAGGTGATAAAGAAACCGTAATCCACGCGGACGAAGTCGCGGGCGCCCGCTAGTGTTTAATATTTTTTGTATATTTTAATCAAGCACTATTTTGTGTATTCAAGTTGTCATTTGATGAGGATTTGATTGTTTGCTTGTTTTATAAATATAACGGTACGTGTGAACTTTAATTAATTTATCTATACTAATATTATAAAGAGGAAAGGTTTGATTTTTTTTTGTTTGTTTGTTTGTTTGTATGAATTGAATAGGCTCCGAAACTACTTGGCAGATTTGAAAAATTCTTTCACTGTTGGAAAGCTACATTCACCCAGAGTAACATAGGCTATATTTTATCCCGGTACGGGAAGTAGTTCCCCCGGGACGCGGGTGAAACCGCGTGACGGGCCGCTAGTTTATTTATAAAGGACGAAAAAGAGAAGAAACAACCTAGGATATACTGATAAGTTGTTTCTTCTGTTTAACAGGACTAAAGGTGATATTTGGCTGTGTTACAATAAGCGGACTAGTGATGCGGGGCGTTGTGTCGTCTGCCGTGAGAATTTTCTTCTTATACCTCCAACTCGTCACTTACTAATTTGTCTCCCACATTTTCATGGCATACAACACTAACATTATCAGAGAAGAAAATTGTGGTTAACATCTGCTAATCACTGGATTAACTTATATGAAATAATGCAACGCTATAATCTTAAATGTTATATAACAACTAAGGTTTTTAATTTCGCTAAGATTACGAGGGACCCTAAAACATCGAACCTTACCATAGCTATTCAACAATCCTTAATGTCCTGATGCATATTCTTTGTTTGTGCCAGACATTTACTATATTGCGACTCACATAATATGAATCATTCGACACAGGATTTATGATTGTGGAAATTTTTGCAGTATGTTGTTTTACGAGATTTTCATGAGTTAAAACCGTTGACGCTGAATTATTACAAAATGCTCAGCTTATGATAATATATGGCGTCAATATATCAATTATAATTATTATTAAGCATGAACTGCCTCCGTTGTGTAGTGGTAAAAGCACTGTGCTTAAACCTTGGAAAGAACGTTAAGCCCGACGATGATCCAAATTGTCTGGTGTCCCTTTTAAGGATTGTCCATTCAAGATCATGGTCGTAACGTACCCTGGGCTCCGTGGCAATGGCCGAGGATACAACGGGGCTAAGCGGTACCAAAGAGGAAATATCACTTCTTAACTTTTTGTATATTTTATTTAAGCATTTTTAAATGCTATGTGTAGGTTATACCTTTTTAACTATAATTTTCTTTGTTTCTAATTTTAACATTAATATCACTACTTAAGTCTAACTAAAATATCATCTATGGAACCTGGTTGGATGGAGGAAAATATTTATTTTGTAAATAAACCGTATCAAAAAAAACTTATGCACATGTTATACTCAATATATTTTCAACCTTTCATTCTACCAATTATTCCAATACGGCTGAGGCAGTGTGACAGTAACGAATTGCCATTATTGATTTCAACTGTACACGTTAAAATTTGAGTCGAAATTCAATTTAATCTATGAAATTAATTAAAGCCTCTGTCAATTTACGTATCGATTTTATTTGACATTCCGACCGATTCGATTGTGTGCATTATTATCATGCATGTACAGTCGCCTGCAAATAAAATGTTTCCACCTTGACTCAAATTCAAATTCAAAATTTACTACATAGGTATAAACCTATGTAGTAAATTTTGAATTTAAATCATGCTGTATACATATGAGATGTTGCCAAATATAGTGTAAATATTTTGAGGGTAATTTATTTAGTGAAAATGTAAGAAAAAAGCCTATATAACGAACAGTTGGCCAATGCAAGATACGTCGAATCTGGTAGGCATTGACATTGACACTTAACTATCTTAACTTTCCGCATGAAAACTTTGCACAATATTTTAAAATCCCTTACATAAGTGTACGTTACTGTACTTACTAGTTATGTGGCAGGAATATGTACTTATTCGAATCCCGTGACAGGTTCATTAATATTGCGTGACGTCACAGCACCGCAGGGCAACCGGAGGCTGTGACAAATTTGTATCATTTTCTCTCATGATTAATGGACAAATTGAAATTTTCGTTATTGTTGTCACACAGTGTGACACAGTACGAGATCTGAATGGCAATGATAAATAATACCGACGTAATTGAAAACGGATTCGTTGAAGAATTTAGACTGAAATGGTTTAATACCTAACACGAATAGGCTTAGGATTTTGTTACATAAAACTTGTTTTGTAGAGAAGAAAGTTTGTAAAAACCTCACAAAAATGTAATAATTTGTATATCAATGGTCAAAATTAAATAAAGGTTATGACATTGATTAAACGAATTCACGCCTTTGCCTCATGTTTGTGTTCTTTGCATTCCCATAGGACGGGCCTTAACCCAACCGTTTCTTAGTATAGTCAGTGAAAACGCAAGGAAAGGGCACCAAACTCCCTTGTGAGTAAAAATTGCCTTTTACGCAAGGATACCACCCACGTACTTCACGCCTCTTCTCGCCTTTAAATGTGCCTTGAATGGTCGTATTACGTCTAGTTAGAATTATAGTCACTGACTTTAAAAATAATATTTCGTTTTGAATAACCGAGTATTTATGTTATTGTGCATTTTGCTGACCAAAAGTCAGTTTCGATCGCTCATGGTGGTACCGGTAATTTAGAATTTTAGAACGAACCAAAATGAACCAAAGTTATTTCAAAATCTTAACGTCAAAAACTTTCGAATTCACTTAGAAACCACCGACAGCTTTACAAAGTTTTCAACTAGTCACTTCCTAAGTTGAAAGACAAATGATTGAAATAGCAGAAACCACTCGCGCATACAGCTACATTCGCACGATTTTAGTGAAACTTTTTAAATATCTTAAAGTGAGGTTGGAACTGGACTTGAATTGGGCAAACTTTAATTTCCTGACTTGGAACTCCCCGGGCAAGTTGGGCCACAGCGGGACGCCGAAAACGTAATACACACCACTTGCACTTGCAATTGTTGTAAGAGAGTGGAGCGGGGTTCATTGGGAATCGTAGACAAATAAGGAACGTAAGTATATTGGAAAACTTGAATTGTCAAAATTTAACAAACATATCAATTGTTAAGTGCTAAGGTAAATAAGAAGCAATTAAATGAATGGTGATTAAAAAAGAATCATAATACAAAAGGCGGTATAATGTTATGAGTACCCCTCAGTTTTGCAAGCAAATAATAAAAGAGTGGTTTATCAGTGTAAACGGTTAATATTTATATTTATGAAATGGTCTTTAATTGTTGGAATCCATCGTGCTAGATGGTTCCAAAAAAATTTGGGGTAAAAACAGGTCCAATATACAATTATGAACTATCTAGTTTAATTTAACGCCTTTTAATTTTCCCCAGTCTACTCCCACAGTAGTTAGGAAGTTATAGCTGTGGTTCTAAACATTGCGGTAGGCGTAGCAGAACTTTCATAATACAACGGCTTGCAGTTACAACTTGCGAATAGGGGAATTTAGACAATCCAAGACATTCCTACAGCTACGGTTTCTATTTGGGTTACTGATAGAAGTAGCGTCTAACGTTTCTTTAAGTCAAATATTGTATTTGTTTTATACTACGAGTAGAAGTAGTTGAGTCAGACCACGATTTACGATAAAAGGCTTTGATGAAAAAATTGTGTACATCTATCTATATTAATATAACAAAGCTGATGAGGTTGTTTATTTGTTTGAACGAACTAATCTCAGGAACTACTGGTTCGTATTGAGAAAAAACATTTTGTGTTTGATAGACCATTTGTCAAGGAAGCCTTTGAGCGATAAAACACTATGTTGTGCGGAAACAGTATCCACGCGGAACAAGCCACGGGCGGCCGCTAGTTATAAAATAAAGTTATTTACAGTATTACCTTAATTGTAGTGTCATCCTAAGAGTTTGAAACTTTCAAAAATAAAATTTACTATAATGAATAACATTGAATCCTATTGGATAATTCTGGCATCACGAAATAGTATCGTAAATAGCGTTTCGCAGAGAAACCTTTTTAGTATGACGACAATATTACAAAAGGAATTTTAAGCCCGACGTTGTATCAGGGGCCTCACAAATCTTCTTGCTTCATAACACTACAATGGACATTCCAATATAAATTTATATGTTCCATTCAGCTGCATTCTCCCAAGGTATGTAATGTGAAAGTCTTTGAATATACAGGGTTGGCAAAAAAGACAATAATTCCAGTTCAATCATTACAGGCCCTTTTAAAATATAACTTTTTTAGCAGTCGTCCTCTATAATACATTAAAGTAAGTTTGAGATTTTTTCGAATTTCAAATAAGCTTCGGACTAACTAGGAACAGGGCAGGCGAATGATGATAATATATATAAACTTCACCTACATTTCATTATGAACCACAATGAACTAAGTCTTATCAGTCATTCTTTCTTTCAATTGAAAAGTTTATCTTTTAGCAAGTGGACAATCAATCAGACTGTAAATCTATCAACGTCACCCAGGCAACCTTACTGAATTTTATCCTCGATAAAATAAATACCAAAGTTAGCGTAAGAAAAGTAAAAATATCTGTCATTTATTTATCGGTAACACGTAAAATTAAATGACACACAATTTGAAAGAATAAAATTACAGGTGGGTCCGCAATTTTATAGGAAAAAAATAAGTTTCAGAACGAAATAAGAGTACCGATATTTTCGTTATACAAAATGAAATCTTACATAACATTTTTGCAGGCACAGCAATTCTTTAAAGCAATTCGGTCACATTAGTTGGTCCTAAAATGAGTCTTCTATACATTGCCATTGGAATGAATTTCTATATCAAGCGTTCTAAGCTTCAGTTACCACACTTTTCCTGAGAGTGAGTCTATAAAAAGTTGACCGCGTCTCGTGCATACTAGACATTTCCACTGAGTAAGCTCAAATGCAACAATTCACTTTTGGAAATAGTTTCTTCATTCAGAGGAAGCAAAATTGTAGGTATCGTGCTTTTTTACCTATGATCTTAATTAAACATTTTATTGCTATGTATCGCAAAAACATTGGGACTATAAAATTGCCCGAAAGAGGAGAAAAAACGTAAATTCATAAAACAACCACAAAAAAAATATTGTACCTCGAGTACAATACAATATTTATTAGTACAATATTTTTTTAATCTTTAAGTAGATACTCGTAAGTACCCAAATCGAGACTTTAATTCGAAGCTTTCCAACAAAATCATTACACAATTAACAAACTCTTAATAAATTCTATTCTTATTCAATAACCCTGTATATCCGGAAGGCAGCTGAGATATGTTAGACGATGTTTCAATACGGCTCGCAAGTTCCACCTGCCCATTGCAGAAATGTTTGTTTGAGAAAATATCTATTATTTTGTCCCGTACAATCTTCGTGGAAGCCTGAGATTATTTCGATATTACAATGTTCGGTATTTGTTGTACACGTATTATAAATAAGTGTTATCGGTGGCTATCGTTTTCTACTGACACAACGTACTAAGCGTGTATTTTATGTAAAATAAGATTTTGTTTTGTAACAACAATTCATTTAACTATTTCGTATTTAAAGCTGTGTTTCAGCATCAATGATAATTTGCCTAGTATTAAATACATTTTCCAATCCATATAATTTACTCCAGATTTCAAGAAACTACTAGGTGTAACAAAAATAATAAATTTTAACATTTCTTTGCCTTGCTGCTTCGAAACTTTACAATATTAATGGATCTTGGTACTTGGCTTGAGCACTTAGACTATGAGTAAAATTCCTCTGAGAATTATATCAGTAGATCAATCTTGTACCATTTTAATGTTGGTTTATAAACTCATTCATCTTATAATAGTCGCTACTTTTCGAAATTATTTTTTTAGCCTTAAGAGCGTTAGCTTTAAATGATTGAATAATAATTTGTGATATAAGATGTTTAACAAAACCTTAAAAATCAAAGCAAAGGAGAGTTACTTGTAGTTAGGTATCAGGCCGAAGAAATTCAAAAATCGAACCGATAGATTGTCATTTCCACGCAAAAAAGCAAAGTAAACTCATACACTTACCAGATAATCAGCGTCTTAACAAAATTATTCTGCAATAACATTAAGCTAAATCACTGATTTGAGACAACAAACACAGCGCAGAACGTGTACCGAATTGCTTATACCGAATCACTTTGATATGATAATATCCAATTAATGGAATTGCAATACGCCAATAAAATTTCATAAAGTGGTAAATGTAAATGGAACTCGAAATTATACTGGAGATTCATTAAAATATTGTTATTATAAAGAAAATTGGTTGTACGCGTAAATACGTTCTTTTTCTGTTTTAGTACGAGTACAAGTATAGTATCGTGCGATTATACCTATACAACACTATATAATGTATTAAAAAAAGGGAATGTTGTGATTGCCAGTTACCATTAAGGGGTGTGCATTTAAATACTTTGTGCTTTAGATTCAAGCATAGTATATGCTTGAACGACGTACAAAATATTAGTACTTTAATGTTAACCACAAAATAAGGAAATAAAATGATATTATTTTATTTTAAATAAGCCTCGCGTAGCTTAATAAACCCAGGAAAAGATAAATTGGATGTACAACAAACAAGATTTCAAATGGAATCTTGCCAAATAGAATAGCAAGCTGGAGCGCGGTTCAGATTTTGAGTTGGCTTCGCGCTCCATTTAATAAAACATAATTTCGCTGAGTAAACTTTATTTACAGAGGATTATGTGATTAACATAATAGGTTTACAGCAGTCGAAAGCGGATTTCTAGTCCGTGAAATACTCGCACCGACAGCGTCAGTTCATGAATCATTTGTAAGTATAATAGCATTTGGTGGTGTTACGTCGCTTGCATCACGGGCATTCACGATTATTCACGACTCAACGTTTTGAATTAACAACACCTGCCCATTGGGGTGGCAGAATACATTTCCACTTGCTCTTTTGATTTTGAAAAGATTCCGAGTTCGCTAATAAACAAAATCAATGTCGGAGTGTAGGAACACACTAGGCTAAATAACGCGACTAAAGTTCGGCGGCAATGCATTTTCTATAAAAAATTTCGCGACGTAATTTACGCATAGTGAATCTTCCAAACAAAAGTATGTCATATGAACTGAACACGACGGAATGTTAATTCAGTCGCGTAAGTCGCGTTTTTACGCATAGTGTGTTTCTACATTAATGTCGATAAAACGTACATTTCATGCCTACAAACGCTTTTAAATCATAAATGCCCTACATTCTTTGTTATCATGACACGCGTTCATAATAACAAATGTTCTCCATTTTTTTCCATATACAATAAAATAAAGGACGAAGCAAATAACAAATACACTATCGCGAGTATGTCAACTATTTAATAAATGAAAGTGTTAACAACAATGGTTCGCAATTTCATCTGTTAAAAATACTGCAGCAATTAATTCGCGTATTTATTAAACAAATGCAAGCTATACCATTATTTGATGTCGTAACCATACAGAAACGGCTAGTTAATGTTTTGTAGTCACATAAAATGCATCTGAATTCGCGACTCTGTTAGACTTTTTCAATATGCTTTCACAGTGAACTTTTACGTACGTTCTACTGTGAAAAATACCATGCTGCGAGCGTTTAGTAAACTCCATTCAAATATCAGAGAGAGTTGAATAAATACTTTAGAATAGTTTGAGAGCTGCTCAATGCATAGAGGGCGCAGCTAAACTCGAAATACCTAAACATAAACTGTAATGGTTGCAAAACAAGTGCCAAAGAGGTAAACGATGTACGCATAATATAACTTTGTCGCGATATCGATGGCCTATTTATTCATCATCAGAATAAGTATCAAGGTTTATTTTTTATAATAAAACTAGCGGCCGCCCGCGACTCCGTCCGCGTGGATTTCGATTTCCAATAGCCTAAAACCTTCCTCGTCAAATGGACTATCCAACGCAAAAAGATTTTTTTCAAATCGGACCAGTAGTTCCTGAGATTAGCGCGTTCAAATAAACAAACAAACAAACATACAAACAAACTCTTCAGCTTTATATATTAGTATAGATATAGATATAGATTCATATTTATAAATAAAAATAAAAGATCCCGATCTTATAGGAAATCGGTGTGATAACATACTTCGCAATGTTTTTCAAATAGAAGTCCCTCTACCAGCTCAATCAAAGTTTTACAAAAAATATGATTATCCTTTATAAAAGCTGACGTAAGTGTTAATTCTAACTTAAATACATTACTAAATTAGATAGGAAACACTCAGACAGGTTGCAATTTCCGCAGTCAAGTTATTATTCCGTATTCAGGGTATTATACAGACGCAGGAGCTGTCAGACCGCCATTTATGTCTAGCTCTTGACAGGAGACCCAGACAAATTAGATTCAGGTTCCAAACCCAGTCATCCGAATTTGCAGGTTCCCTAGTGATCCCTGCTACCTTCCCTTATGAGCTTATGATGAGCATACCATACCTTATTAAACGGAAATTAAAATAGTCCTTCTCTTTATAGTTTCGTATATTTTATTTGAAAACCTACTTAATACGAATAACCCCGAAAATAGTTTGACCACGCATCTTATAAATACGCGGTCTTCGTTTTTGATACTTGCAGTTTTGTGAAAGATTTCTTATAATTGCGCTTGATCAGGGAGCAACCAACGCAGGCGTCGTCTTATGCAGTGAGTGAATGAATGATTGAATGATGTCTTGACTTTGTCTTGAGAAAATAAGTGTGGCCAGTAGTAAAGTAATACAATTTAAAGACTTATATGTCAATGTCAATGTGACAGTTGGGAGTTCTGGCCTTAACATAGTTATATATTCGGAAAGAATGAGTTTGTAATTAAAATACATGTAAAAAACAAAAAAATACCGTCCTTTACTTGGAGCTTATAATAACGGATTACTTATTTGTCCTTATCTCTAAAGGGCCTCGGCAATATTCCATCGCAAAACCCTCCAATTTAATTAAGGACTTAAAACCTTATCGTAACATTTTTAAATTCGCAAATTTTTTATCGCCCCGCTTTAAGCCAATACAGTTACAGCGCGAATAAAATAAAACTGAAATGTGATTTTCTTCGGGCTATTCAATTTTGTGACGGTCTTCGGCAATATACATTTTTGTTTATATCCGGGATACAATGCCGTCCCACAGAATGGATCTGTGTCTTCGGAAGGCAGTAATCTTTTGTTTTGATCCATTTTATCGGGGGAAATGTAAATATTATACGAGTAACTTACCTTGTATGTCTTTTATCCCAAGTGGGGCAGTCTTCTATCGTATGTACGTTTTCAAATGTAACTTTAAACATGAAGCTTTATAGTTACATTGTATTTGGTAAGTTATCTCTGAGCGTCAAGAAACAAAAATGGAAGCAAATGTACCTATACTCGTAGAAGATATTAGTCCTATTCAAAATTGCTTTTGGTCGTGACATCTAGTATTACATCATCAGCGGTCTTGAAGTGACAGAACAATATACTCCAAACAGCAATACTTACATTCTTATTTTAGGCTGTTATATGACTAAAGTTCGAAAACAAGTATAAATTATGTGACGGTGACAGTTGCCGACGATAGGCTAAAAAATTATTAGGTCACGCACAACGGAAACATGAAATAGGTATTTTTTCTGCCTGTTTTGGTGAAGCTCTTATATTTCACTTTGAAGTGAGGATCGTGGTCGGTAATTCACGCTATCGTTTTTGTTTACGGCAGTAGTTTCAGAAACAAGCTCGCCCCTGGTAAAACCTGTCGCATAATTTTGATTGCGCGCAGAAATATTATTATGGAGGCCCGTGTAATAAATATGTTGCAACATTTTATAGGTACAAAGCCTAGCAATACATTTTAAGATGGCACCTGTTAAATAAAGTAAACTAAATAATAAAGAATTTTGTCAAATCGCACTATTTGTAACTGTTTGTACATTTCCAATCTTAGTACTGAGTAAGCATTCATTAAGATTTCACGAGTGAATCTTCACTTTACGAAAGCAACATTAGGCAAAATTACATCAAAAAGGTGCTTTTGTTTTCTTTATTTCAGGGCTTACCGTTTATCAAAGCCTATCGAGAGGTACTTCACTTCTAAACAGTTAATGTGTTGACGTACTTACATGTAATCGGATTTTACATTCTTGTATTTCAAGGGTACTCTCTATTTGAAAGTGGTAAGTTATATCCTATAAATAGGTATCTAACAAGCTAGACTCTAAAAGACAAACACTGCTGACAGTATTTAGTAAATAAATAGTCCTCTAAATATACATGTCAAAAGTATTTTTACTAATTACTATGTTTCGAGGGTCTAATATGAAAGTAAGTATAAAGAATAATGATCAAAGTTAAAAACCAGATATACCATTAACGCCATAGATACCATCAACGCCAAGCTGTATATTATAATTACCGCATGAATGAATTATTATGTTGACAAATGAATATTTGTTTGACAAAAGGGTAGATCCGAACCTCAATTATCCATTGTTTATTATTGAGGTGGGTTGGCACTTTGTTTCGAGGTGTTGTCGCCGTGAGGATTGTCGTGACCTGGTAAAAGTGGCTGATACAGATGTCAGACCCAGGGCCACGTCTGGTTTGTATAAGTAAGTCTCGATTTGTACATAACAAAGTGTTATAATGCGCACTTAAACTAATTAAAGTTGTTGACATACTCGAATAGAAAATAGGTACGTTAAATGTTTCAGATGAAAAATAAATGAACGTTGCATATATAAATAAAATAATTATAAAATATAAAATGATTTATAAATAAATATTTCTCAATATAACATACTGTTCTGGCATAGTAATTTTCTTATATGAGGGTAAACTACAAAAACCCGGGACCCGGTTATGACGCGCGCAGCAAGCGCCGCCGGCCCCAGTCCATCGGTTGATCGCGCACGGAGTTTTACTCAGCGTTGAGGTTTATATAATGTTGACGGAATTTTGGTGATTATCAAGATGTGGACTTTAAATGTTTCATCTCGGGTCATAAGTCGGTTATTGGTGTGGTTTCTTGAGTTTTGGGACTGTAGCAGTGATTTATCAAAGGACTTCTCGGGACACGTGGCGGTCACGGCTTTTCATCTCAACTTCAGCATAGCAGTCGGAGTCAAAGGTAAGTGGTTTGCTTTTTATATAGGGATTTTGCTATGCTTGAATGCCCATCCAAAGTAAATATAAATATGAACTAATAATCTAGCGCATTCCAACTGTTCTCGTGAATTATCGAAGGGTTCTCGTGAACACATACAATCTAAATCCATGTCAAGTAACTTAAGCACACGAGTTACAGACATCAGAATCAAAAATGGTATACTCGTACAAACATACTTAAATACATAGATACATCTAACACCTTGACCAGGACGAACAGACATATGTTTGTCCTGTCCGGGGATCAAACCCGCGACCACTTGGTCTAACAGGCAACATTTTGACGTCAAAACGATGTGTGTAATAATCCACGGGTCGTACTAAATGCGTTTACAATTCAGGTAAATTTTGTTCCAAATTGCGCTTACAAAAAATTTACTCCCACCAGACTTGGTAATATTTAAAAGTTTGACAGATAAACGTCTCTCGCGTTCAGAATATGTCAGAATAGGGCTCGTAAAACGACTCTTTAGGGAATAAAGAATGAGTGAGTGGGAACGTGCATTTGACGCCAACTGATATTTGGAGTATAGATATGAGACGTCTTATTTACTATTCTCTCTGAATTCAAAGCCAGCTTTCAGCAGCTATGGTAATTAGGACAAAGTCCGCACGTAATGATATATTGTATGTTGGTGCCCTTTTCTTAAGTTGGTTATTTTAGAAGAATCAAACTTGGATCTGAATACAAAGTTTTCAAGTTTTGCATTCTGAGTGGTTTCTTGAATAAACTAAAACATTTCCATAATCACAAAAAAGTAAAGTATTCTACCCATTGCTCTTTACATAATATGATAGGCTGATGATTTTAATACCCTACGAATGATTTCAGAATTCCTGGAATATTCTAAATTCGTAACAGGAAAAGTCCCTAATGATAAGGCTTGTAAAGCGATTTTAGAGGCTTAAACGAAGCCAATTGTTGGTATAATATGGTACGAATACACAAAATTTTCCTTGTTTTCCAAAATTGCAGAGATTTCAAAAATTGCTTTTGTTTTTGTTTTTTTTTTTCATGCTTGAAAGTAAACCGTTATTATCATCAAGATAGTGACATATAGCCACTTCTCGTATCAGAAGCCAAGACTCATGTTGGATCATTGATCTATAAAAGTAAGTAAGTATCATCAATTCTACTTTACGTTAATCCACTCCACTTACACCAAAGGTCGAGAATTTAATTTTCTGACAGTTTTAAAATATTGTTCTATTTCTAACCAAAGTTCACTAATTATATAAAAGGAAATGTAAACTTATTTTAATAAAACTGCATTGTTTGAATTTACACTCAAATAATATCCAATTTTCGCGCCAGTTGAGCAGCCAATTATTTATTGGCCCTCCGGATCTCATTCTGGCGAGCATGCATTTTATCATGCCTCGGCCGAGACGGCGAGCAAATTTGCAAAGCCATTGAATGCACTCTGTGGCGTGCAACTTACTCCGACTCTTGACTAACAATAGAGTAATTGTGGATTTAGTTTCTGGAATATTGATGAGCGATATTCGGCGAGAAACACAAACCACACACGCTCTGTATGGAAACTTGAAATTGATTGCCATCGATAGGTACTACATTACATTTGGCAGATGGAGGGGTTTGCATAATTCTACGTCAAGAAACTAAGTTTGATTTCCGCAAGGAATAAACTTGTTATGAATAGTTTTAAAGGTATGAAAAGTTGGGTTGTATTCAATTCATTAAAGTTCTGGCTAGCCTGCTGAGGTCGATTGGCTAATATATTGGGATTCCCAAGTAATCAGAAGTAAATGGAGATTTTCATGAAGTCATTGCATTAAATATGTTTTATTACTGTTAAGTGCTGACAAAAAATAATATCTGCAAATACAGTTAGATAAATAAATCACTACATTTAATTTCACGTGCACTTTTTCACCCTGTTCTACGTACTCTAATATATTCGGGCCGTTTTCGTGTACAAGCGATAAACAACCGGTTGATGTGTTCCGATTCGGGTTGTTAACGGAAAAGAGAATATACTTTTATTGCTAACAGAATGGCAGAGCAGTACTAAAACCATTTTTATTCGTTTTATTATCTTAAAATAAATAGTCGCATAATTTTAAGGTAAATGGAAAAAACAATTAGCCATCAAGTATTGATTTTCATGAGATGTACGGTTTTTACAATACCCAAATATTATTCATGCAGTCCACTTCTGGGCTTATTGGATAATGGCTGTAGTTACTATGATGGGCAGCCGGGTTCAAAGTGTGCCTGTGATAGAATAGGGATGTTAACACATATCATAATTAATTTCACAACACTTTTCTTAAAAAAGAAGACGCTTTTTAGCACGTAATGTATTGGTTTGTTTACGTTTATACGTAAGATTAAGATTTTTAATAAATTAAAATTATACAATTAGTTACTCAGTTGACTTTAAAACTAGTGACGTCATAGTGTGCTATTCCCATACAAACTTCATAGTTTGGAATCGTTTTGACAGTTAATAAAAGAAGGTCAAATGACTGGTGGTGGCAACATCCCTATTCAGGCCATTTATCCTAAGCCAATTTAGATAAACGGGAAATATTAATGTTTTTTTTTTACATAATTGTTTTTAGTATTCATGTTTGTTTATGTATCTTTAACTGGAAATAAAAATTGTTTTAAACCTTATTCTGGTGAGCCTGAGCACGTAAGACTCACTAATCAATAAGACTAAAAAGGCAACCTCAAGGAAAACTTCAGGCAATTTTGTTCCAATCGTAATGAACAAAACGCTGCCAAAAACCTCACGAAGAGAACTACGAGTGAAATAAAAACAACTTTTTCGTTCCGGGGTCAGTACGAGAACATTCCGTTTCGAAAAAACAATTTAAGCCGCTCTGTAATCTCCGTTTTGCACCAAACTTTTTAAGAATATGTAGTACATTAAAACACCTTGAATTATGTACATATTCTTGTTTTATTTAAGAGCTGAAAATTACGACTGAAATATTTTTGTTTTAACTTGCACTTTAAACTTATTTATTTTAAATTGAATTAGAATTCAAGCGTAAAAGCAAAAAAAAATCCATGCACACTAATGTATAACACTTTAAGTTGCCGTACTTCGATCAATCGAACTATTTAACGAACTACATACTGCCACAACAGGGTATTTTCACGTCGTTCTAGCCTGTAGCCATATTTAAGGCATGCAACCTAAGATGTTTGTACTATTACCTAATTAACTTCTTATGTTTTCATTGACACCTGATTCGGAATTCCTCATTTAACACAGGAGTAGGAAATTCTTATAATCGGCCTGATTGATTCCGCTTATTAACGTTTACCTTTTCCAAAAGGGAGTTCATGCCGATAGCCAGTAATCTAGACAGACGGGACCACAGAATGGTGAACGATAAAACACAGGGGAACGGTTCTGCCCATTGCCTGGAATATTCCTTAGTCGCTTGTTACGACACCTACTTGTTCCGAAGAGAAGGGAATGGGTAATACTAGGACGGCACTACAGGGATTCCTACACCTAGCCCTACTTACGAACTTAGTCGAGTAATTTAACTAAGTAGTCTTGTGTAGTGGAAACTGTTTTAGCACGAGTAGGTACAAACGCTTTATTATACAGGTTGTAATTTTGAATTGAGTTTTAGTGCCTACAAAAAGTATGGTTTTTTTTTTGCGATTTCTGCAGATCAAACTATCTCATAAAGTTATGGATGGTTGTCTAACAACGTTTTCTTGTAACTGTTACGGTTAATGTACCAGCCCTTCAGAACCCATTTTAAAATCCCAGTATTTGGTGCACATCACTTAAATAAATTGGTGCAGCTTTCATTTTCCAAGAAAACATAATGGGCCTTATTTTAATCTAGCGAAATTTTTTTACTCGTTAGTACTAAATGCGATCAAATAAAGTTTGGAACATACAAGAAACCCACTAGAGAATCGAAAAATATAAGTGTCTAAAAATCTATAGAAACAGTTTTACTGCTTCTGGATTCCCACTGGTCATCAGAAAAATACGTGCTAAATCATGTTTTAGTTTCAATGATATGTCACCAACATTTAACATTTTGATGGTACGAGTATTTTTCTTTGTTGTTCAGTAAATAAACTAAAGCTACACAGTAATCTCAAGTCAAGATATAATTATACACACATACTTACGCACCCAAAGTTATGTGTACACAAACTCAGTGATACGTACCGTGAGCAATCTAATTAATTAACATATCTAATATTAACAAGTCCGTGGTAGGATCAGCTCGTTTATTCATTACCTTATCGCTGAATCCGTGTATTGAACGCAAACATAACTGGTAGGATTACCACAAGTTACATTTAGCAGAGATTTAATATTTATACTAGCAGCCGCCAGCGACTACGTCCACGTGGTTTCCGCACAAAATCGACTATCCAACACAAAAGTATTTTTTCAATTCAAAACAATAGTTCCTGAGATAAGGGCGTTCAAATAAACTGACAAGCTCTTCAGCTTTGTTATATTAAGAAAAGATTTTGATCCTAATTAATTTGCAGACCTCACACTCTCGATCCTACAATTTCTAATTCAAGGTTACTCTACTGGGCCTGCGTCAAATTATAATTATACGTTTTACGTATGTGAGGCATACATGTTACAGAAATCATTGGTATTATTGTATATCTCATACTATATTAAAAGTTTTTAATAACAGACTTACCTGACTATATTATTAGTAAGTATTACAATTCTCAAGTTATTAGCAAAATTCAAGTATAAGACTTCTCGATTTTCACAGTCTATATTTAAGTTAAAATACATATGGGTAATACGTAAACTATACATAAAATAATACTAAAGTTGATTTACAAGCCGTCGCTAACGCTAGCTTGACAAGTATATTATACTCTTAAAAGAATTTTGCTCTCTTCCAATTTCTTAACAACAACACTGTAGATGTACGAGAATAATCCTATTAGCTATTGTAGAGAAATATATTAAAGCGTAAATGGTGATAGCATTTAGTTGATTCCGTTAAAGTTTCATCGGAATATTGAAAGCACGATGGCAAAATAATAGACTTCAAAAAGGAGTGTTTTTTGTCCGAGTGGACAAAACACTGATTTTATGGTTGTCTTAAAAAATTAGTCATTGTACATATTAGTATTATATGTACGCACAACAAGTTTTAAAAGAAAAAAAAACATAAACCTAAATGTCACAAATCACAAAAACCATTCACGGTCAAAATTTCCGGTAATCCGTCTTTTAATGGACTACTTAGATAAATACAACATTTAAATATTCCGTAACAATTCGGTAAAATTGCTAAATTGTTTGTGTAACAAGTCAGCACTTTCTTGTTTAGTTAGGAACGTACCCAAGCAATTTAAGAGTAGGTCAATTTACTACTCCATTGTTCTCTGTAGCTTTTTTATTCTCGTCAATTTAGTAGCCAAAGTAAAACAAGTAAAAAGGGGACATTTGTTACTATTAGGGTCGTCCACATATAACAAACGGTCTTTCTTGACCCAATTCAGACGACCGTGACTTGATTACAAAGGAGACGACGAATGAAGACAAGTTCCACCACTCATGCTTCGTTATACAGGGTGGAATTTTGTAATGCCATCTAAAGGGAAAGTTATTTTAATACTGCATACAGAAAGTTTATTGACAGAGAAATTATTCCTTCGTTTTTGAAAAGAAAGAAATCAGCATTCAAAGATTTCAGAAAATTCTCTTACCTTAGTTGGTTTGATTCCCGGGAATCAAACCAACTAAAAAGTGAAAAAATTACACTCTGCACTTTAATGGCATCGGCGGCGGATAGGGTTAATTTATAAGGATGAATTTACTTTCATCAATCAAAAGGAAAGCATGAAACATGGATTTACAAATTTAACGGGTCAATTTAACTTCAAAATTTCAAAATTCTATGGATGCCGTTTTGAAAGGAATGTTTTCCCTTGACTAAAATCTAAATCCGATACTTTTTCGACTTAATGTAATTACTGTCACAGCCTATTCCGCGATTCCAGATAAATCTATTTCCAGTAATATCGCAAGTTTCATACAAAACCAGGTGCTGTGGTGAATGTACAATGTACATACGAATGTACCCGGGACCCGGACATTTGTCAATGAGCGGTTCCGTATAGCTCGCAAATCACGCGGTGAGGCGGCCATCTATTGCCGTTTATGGGCAGTAATTGACACGCTATAACTGTTATTAGGTATTGCACCTTAACCCGATGCACTGACATTCACTGGACACATTTGCAAAGCGAATTTGGTTAAGTTCGTATCTCAGTCTTAAAAAGCATTAAAAGCCCCTTAGTAGGTATCATCATCTTCCTAGCGCCTCGCCCGGTTGCAACCTAGATCATTGCCTCGGAGCCTAGGGTATGCTGAATTTACAAGCTGGTTATTATAATTGTTGGTTTGGTTGGTATTAATAGAATTATACTACCTTAGTATAATCCTTAGTAACTATAATGTCCAACTGCAGGACGAAGACCTTCATCATTTGGGCCTTCATCATCAAAAAATTGGTTTCGACTTATTCACCCATCTTTCCATTCAGTTCATAGGTCATAGACCATCAAAACGTAAATCCTTAGTAAAAGAAAACAGCTGAAATATAAATCCGATATACCTACGGATTTATATTTAACAAGAAGTTATTAATGATCACTGTATCTAGATTATCTTAGCAGAAACCGAATAATCCTCTAACTTTGCGCTGATTAATTTGTTGTTATCTAATTGCTACTCGTATCTTCAAGCAACGCTGAATTAATATAGTGCTTATAGTTAGTTTTTGTAATTATGCTCTACCTAATTGTCGACCCGAGTCGTAGTTTGTGTAGTATATTCATTTGAATTTATTTGCTAGAACCTAGTAATAAAAAATACGTTTTTGTTTAAGCTTCTTAAAAATACTAGCGGTCGCCCGCGACTCCGTCCGCGTGGATTTTGATTTCCAATAGCCTTAAGCCTTCCTCGTCAAATGGACTATCCAACACAAAAAGATTCCTTTAAATCGGACCAGTAGTTCCTGAGATTAGCGTGTTCAAAATAACAAACAAACAAACAAACATACAAACAAACTCTTCAGCTTTATATATTAGTATAGATATATATATTAGTAATTAGCATATATATATATATTAGTAATTAGTATATATATATATTAGTAATTAGTATAGATTAAACCATTATTTAAAAAACTTTACCCTACCTAAGAAAGTATTGAAACAAAATGTTTAAACCCAAGAACATTTGTTCAGTCAATTTAACAGCCATCCCTCACACGTCTACCCTGAATAACATCTCAAGGGTCACTCGGACCTTACGCTGAATGCAATTATTATTGAGGAACTCGACTCAACGAGTCCGCCTCAACCCGTGTCACACTTGTCAGATGACACTCGACCCGTTCGACCATGTGGGAGGAAAAATGGGATCTATTTCTGTACTTCTTCGACGCTCAGTTGGGAAACTATTGACTGATGATGTTAGGGTTTTCTCTCAAGTTATAGACCTTTTTTGGTGATATCAAAATTACCAAATTGCATTAGTTTTTGTTGACTTGCCACTTGTAAAATGTAATTTAAATCACCAATACAATGTATTCCATTCTCAAGTAATATAAGAAATTATTATTTAAAAAAAACGTTACCTACCTAAGGAAGTATTTCAACAAAATTATAACACTAGAATTCGCTCACTCATTTTAACAGCCATCCCTCACACGTACCCTGAATAACATCTCAAGGGTCACTCAGACCTTGCGCTGAATGCAATTATTATTGAGGAACTCGACTCAACGAGTCCGCCTCAACCCGTGTCACACTTGTCAGATGACACTCGACCCGTTCGACCATGTGGGAGGAAAAATGGGATCTATTTCTGTACTTCTTCGACGCTCAGTTGGGAAACTATTGACTGATGATGTTAGGGTTTTCTCTCAAGTTATAGACCTTTTTTGGTGATATCAAAATTACCAAATTGCATTAGTTTTTGTTGACTTGCCACTTGTAAAATGTAATTTAAATCACCAATACAATGTATTCCATTCTCAAGTAATATAAGAAATTATTATTTAAAAAAAACGTTACCTACCTAAGGAAGTATTTCAACAAAATTATAACACTAGAATTCGCTCACTCATTTTAACAGCCATCCCTCACACGTACCCTGAATAACATCTCAAGGGTCACTCAGACCTTGCGCTGAATGCAATTATTATTGAGGAACTCGACTCAACGAGTCCGCCTCAACCCGTGTCACACTTGTCAGATGACACTCGACCCGTTCGACCATGTGGGAGGAAAAATGGGATCTATTTCTGTACGTACTTCCTTGACGCTCAGTTGGAAAACTTTTGACTAATGGTGTTAGGGTTTTCTCTCAAGTTATAGACCTTTTTTGTGGATTTCAATATTACCAAATTGCATTAGTTTTTGTTAACTTTCATTTTGTAAAAATATCAGCCTATTAATGTCCCACTGCAGGGCAAAGGCCTCCATCATTTGAAATCATGTTTTCGTTACAAAGATGGGTTTTGGCTTAATCTCAACGATTTTGTAAAATGTAATTTAAATTACCTATACAATGTATTCTGTTCTCAAGTAAGAAATTATTATTTAAAAAATCGTCACCTACCTAAGAAAGTATTTTAACAAAATGTTTAAACCCAAGAACATTCGCTCACTAAATTTAACAGCCATCCCTCACACGTACCCTGAATAACATCTCAAGGGTCACTCGGACCTTGCGCTGAATGCAATTATTATTGAGGAACTCGACTCAACGAGTCCGCCTCAACCCGTGTCACACTTGTCAGATGACACTCGACCCGTTCGACCATGTGGGAGGAAAAATGGGATCTATTTCTGTACTTCCTCGACGCTCAGTTGGGAAACTATTGACTGATGGTGTTAGGGTTTTTTCTAAAGTTAGACCTTTTGTGTGGATATCAAAAGTTGGTTTATTATTGCAATCTATTGTATGTTATATTTTAAAATTTATCGTGTCTATTGTGATATTCGAATAAGCTTTTTGAATATTAAATAATTCTTTCTAAAGGCTTTTGCGTTGTTTCTCAAAGGAGGTACCAATCTATATTGAGTTAAATAGATTTATTAACTGTTTAACTTCTTAGCATAATAGTAATTGAGCTATTTTATTTGAGCTACTTTAGCGTTGAATTTAGGAAAATTGTTAAAAGTGAATTTATATCAAGTTGCAGTAGTTTTAGTTAACTTGCAATTTGTAAAATGAAGTTTGAATCATCAATATGTCCTCGGGTTGCAATCAAATTAGTAATATATATAAAACATTAATAGAATGCAAATAACATCAAAAATAAAACAGATACCGATTTCAATCACTGTATGTTTTCCTGATGGAAACAAATAAACAGTAAGTAATATTAATATTTACTGATATTACTGTCATCCAATAATAAATGGATCACAAAAAATAATCGGCCGTATCAAAATAACGTGTTCAAACAGATACTGAACAAACACGAATTAAATCATTGTTTATCGTGAGTGTTGTTGAATGAACGAATCTAAGTTTTGACGACTCACATGGTGTAGTAGTCAAGAAAATGACAAGTAGACCAAGAGGTCGCGGGTTCGATCCCCGCACAGGACAAACATTTGTGTGCATGAACATTGAACAAGTATTTTCTTGTCTGGGTGGTGTCTTTATTTTTTAGTATATTTTTAAATATCATCGTTGATTTTGATATTTGTAACATAAGTGGTTAAGAATTGAACACGGAATCAGATCAATGTATGTTATCTTATATAGAGATATTAATTATTTATTTAAGTGGAGCAGAAATTCAGGTTACTGCTAATGTCACCAACAGTTTTAGTACTATTTAAAACACTGCTATATTAAAACATACGAGTACCCGAGGCACAGTAAAACCGAATTAGCAGGCTGTTTTAAAATTTAACTGCGCTCGGAATTCCTGGCTGAAATAAGGGAATTTATTTTTTTCACTGTAGCATTACCTACGATAAATCGCTCCACAGGCGACAGCTCTTACTCGGGTTCAAGTTTTTGTGTCGCTATACATACGGTTTTATTGCGTTCCAGTGATGTATGAGCGGGACAATACACGAAGTAGACCGCTCACAAGTTAGCAGAATTTCGAAGCAACAATTGCCCGGTGGGTGACCGAACATACTGAGATTGGAATAAGTCGACCAATACTCAAGTTTTTCCTTCGCTATACATACGGTTATATTGCTTTTTAGTGATGTACGAGGGAGTGGGACTATACACGAAGTAGACTGCTCACAAGTTAGCAGAATTTCGAAGCAACAATTGCCGGATTGGTGACCAATCATATTGAGATTTGACTAAGTCGACCAATACTCAAGCTTTTCTGTCGCTATACATACGGTTTTATTGCGTTCTAGTGATGTACAAGGGAGTAGGACAATACACGAAGTAGACTGCTCACAAGTTAGCGGACTTTCGAAGCAACAACAGCCGGATTGGTGACCAATCATACTGAAATTTGACTAAGTCGACCAATACTCAAGTTTTTTTGTCGCTATGTATACGGTTTTATTGCGTTCCAGTGATGTATGAGCGGGACAATACACGAAGTAGACTGCTCACAAGTTAGCAGAATTTCGAAGCAACAATTGCCCGATGGGTGACCGAACATACTGAGATTGGAATAAGTCGACCAATGTTCAAATTTTCTGTCGCTATACATAAGGTTTTATGGCGTTCCAGTGATGTATGAGCGGGACAATACACTAAGTAGACTGCTCACAAGTTAGCGGACTTTCGAAGCAACAACAGCCGGATTGGTGACCAATCATACTGAGATTTGACTGAGTCGACCAATGTTCAAATTTTTCTGTCGCTATACATAAGGTTTTATTGCGTTCCAGTGATGTATGAGCGAGCGAGACTCGAAGTAGACTGCTCACAAGTTAGCAGAATTTCGCAGCAACAATTGCCCGATGGGTGACCGAACATAGGTACTGAGATTGGAATAAGTCGACCAATGTTCAAATTTTCTGTCGCTATACATAAGGTTTTATTGCGTTCCAGTGATGTACGAGGGATAGGGACAATACACGAAGTAGACTGCTCACAAGTGAGAGGACTTTCGAAGCAACAATTGCCGGATGGGTGACCAAACATATTGAGATTCATATAAGTTGACCAATACGCAGAAGAGACTTTTGTTTTCGTGATTCGAACCTGCGACTCTTGGTTTTGTAGCCAGGGACAGGCCCGTCTAATCTATTTGTCTAATTTTTATATGAATATTATTCCTTGTTGGATTAAACATTAGGCCTTAATACCTGAGCTAGCAAGGTAAGTATGATGGTCGAAGAGATGACCAAAAACGGTGGCCGTCTGCTCGTTTTCACTCACTCGAACAAATTAAAGTAAGATTTTATTTTAGCACTAGTAAAGTGCAGCTATCATATTACAAAGAAAAAAGCTTGTTTACTTTCAAAATCCATAAATAAATGAATGCATAATGAAATCGAAGAATAGCTTTTTAATGTTGTAACATTAATACTTCATTCTGAGGTCCAAAGTTTCTAGCCTAATTAGAAACAAAACACTATCTATGTAAATTGTCCAACCTTATAATAAATCACACTTTGAACACTTGACAACTTTGCCCCTGGCTAACAAAACGTATCCCTTTTCGATACAAACTAAAATAAACATTAGCTGCGAAGGGCCAAGGAAAGTTAAAATTATTCTGTACTAGCGGCCGCCCGCGACTTCGTCCGCGTGGAATCGGTTTTTGGAATTGGTTTGGAATTTGACAAAAAGTAGCCTATGTTACTCTCTACCCCTTCAACTATCTCCACTAAAAAAATCACGTCAATTCGTCGCTCCGTTTTGCCGTGAAAGAAAGACAAACATACAGACAGACACACTTTCCCATTTATAATATTAGTATGGATTGTGAGCGAAAACGCCAGATCCTGGAAAGCTTAATTACGAAGATTATTCCCAGGGTCATCACGGCAACTGTGTGTAAACAGTATATTGTAGGCCAGTTAAGTTAGGAGTATGATGCGTTCTATTCACGGCACCTAAAGGTTAGGCACCTATTGTTGCTTGATGAGTGTAATGATAGATAATGTCTTCAGGAAGTTTTAGTTGGTGGATAAATCGTCCTGTTAAACTAATAAAAAAAGAACAATTGACACGAATTGTACTCTTAAACGTAAAATATGAGCGAACTAGTGCTACTGTTAGCTGTATTAAGTCTAATTAAGACCTAATCTTTTATGACATGCAGTGTATGTATTCCTACTACTATTATAAAGGCGAAAGTTTGTAAGTGTGGATGTATGGATGTGTGGATGTATGGATGTATGGATGTTTGTTACTCTTTCACGTAAAAACTACTGAATGGATTTGAATGAAACTTTACCACAATATAGCTTATACATCAGAATAACACATAGGATATTGGAAATCGAAATCCACGCGGACGGAGTCGCGGGCGGCCGCTAGTTATTAATAAATATCCTCATGTTGTAGTATTCTAGTATTTTTAACCGACTTCATGTATCTTTATTTTTTCTCAATAATGTGTTAATTTGGAATGTTTATAATTTCTCAATCAGGCAATGTTAGAACGACCGACTTTGCTGAATCTTTTATGGTATTACTCATATTGTCCGAAATTAATGTACTTACCTATTAGATGCCCCAGAAGTGAGTTGGAAAACCAGAACAGCAGCCGTAAAATATACATGGCTAGATGGAAGTGAGAAGCTATAAACCTTCATATTATTACAAAATAACTATCATGCGTTACTTGGTACATAAAACAACCCTTCTGATATCCCAATAGTGACGCCCATAAATAAGTTTCAAACTGATAAGCTACAAGCTAGCATTATTCGGACCCTAAAACTCTCTAGGCTAATTCCCAACTGGTAAAACTTCTGAAAGCAAAACACTAAAATGATAATTTATTACTAAAGCAGTTAGTATTCAGTGGAGAAATAACATTAAGGATAAAAACTAGATAAATATAATGTTTGTTTTAACATTTTACAAACGAATGCATATGAACTCACAATAAACTTATCATTGTAATTACATATTGCATTTTTAAATCGTAATTACAATCGTACCTACAGAAGACATTGAAAGAAGAATTTGAATTTCCTTATGAAAATGTTGTTATACGAGAAATGAAAGTACATACATATTATTTTCATAATCAGAAAGAAAATTATCCTTGAGTCGTTTGATGTACAAAGATGATTTGGAAATTGAAATGAGCGAACGTTTTTTTATTATTATTTCGTAAGCACATTAATAATGCACACAATTTTGTTGAACCATGGTAATGGCGTGAGCCTGAGCGGATCGCACAGAACTGGGATTGCTGGGGCACTTTGGAGGAGGTCTACGTTCAGCAGTGGACGGCAATAAGCTGATTTACTGATAAAGGTTAAAGCAGCTTAAAATAAAATAAGAAAATGAATATTTAGGTGCCCAAAATTGGGTGCCATAAAATAGAATTCAGTTATGAAGCGGACTACAATACCACTAGGAACCCACTACGCAATGGTATAACTTATGATTACCTTGTTTAATGTCGCCCTGAGTTGTTAATGTACTGAATCCTGCGCTTAATGACGATGGCATAACATCTATTCAACAAAGACCCGTAATGAAGCGATTGTGATTAATTTTGTACAAGATAGTGAAAATGAGCGATACAATCGACCCGGAGATAGGTTTAAAACAATTTCCTGAGTGCTTTGTCTTCAAAGTAAGAAATATGTATATAAATATCTCTGGACATTATCTCAAAATAGTATTAAACGTATGCTTAGCTTAGTTACCTGAGTAGTTATTATTTTGTTTTCAATCCCCTCGTATGAACTGACTCAGAGTCATAATACTTAACTTATGCTGCTGTCTAATCTTAAGCTTTGTGTACTTTCACAATTAATATTATTGCTGGAACAAAGCCAAAGCTATTATGGCTGCGGATTTATCCTGTGCGGTTAGTTGTAATAAAACTAGATCAATTGAGTGGATGATGCATTTGGGAAATAAGAAACTTATCATTCGACTTTAAGAAATTCAGACTCCGTGCAGTGTGAAAAAGTGTCAAAACTTACATAATATTGGTATTTAATTTATTGCACCCTGTTCTGGCTATATTGCCATGTGTAGGCCCATTGTGGCGAAAAAATTGTGCCGGGCTAAAAATGCATAATATATTATATAAAATTAATAAAAACTTTATTCACTAAGTCAAGTCTAAATATATGTAGATTGTTCAGATTGTTCATTCGCCAAACGGCAGAACTGATCCTATTTGGAGCGCGAAGGAAAAGGGAAAAGCGCGGGTTTTGTTACCTACCCTTATTAGGTCTAGCTAGCTACCAACTATAGCGGCTTAACATCCGTTCTTCTCCTTTAAATATTAGGGTAATATTTACATTAATCAGAAGAGCACGATAGATAAAATACATTAGTTTTGTACCCACTCGTAATTAGATTTCTGTTTAGTTTCAATTCACTCCAGCTTGATTTATTAATGTGAACAAGTTAGGATCCAGCCAGAAGCCCTTTCTAACAATTAAAATTTGGTCCTTTGTATAATTTATTGCAATAACATCAAAGTAGTAACTTTTGATCCCGGTGTGGATGCTCGAACCTAATTATAAAGTTACGTCTAGAATTAAGTGTTGGAGTGACAGAATTAATTAAAAGAGTTTGTATTCAGACTAAAATAATGATTTGGTCTCGACATCTTTTTGTTCTGGTGGTGATGCCGGGAATTTCGTGAATCGGATCGAGTGAAATAAGATTCAAACTATTTCAATAAAAATCGATTTTTATTAAGAAATGTGGTGATTAGCATAGTCGTATTTTCACTAAAACAGTGGATGCCTTGGCCTTTTATTATTATGTTATGTTATGTTATTCTCATAAGCTTCTGATTTTTTAAAACAAACACAATCATCATTCAAATAGAGTGTCCTTATTTATTCTTACTCAAAGCGTCCTAATGTTAAGTCTTATTCTCCATTGTATAAATAATAATCTCCTCACTTCTACGTCTAAAGTTAATATTATCTAGGTTTAAATACAACAATGCAAGTGTAATTCTATTTCATTGTTATTCTACCGGGCACCCTTATGCCTCAAACAATGAAACGCGTTAATGGATGTTTGCTTTATTACAGTTCATTCTCTAAAAGGGAATGTTATAGCTTTGTCATAACATTTCCAACGTCAAAGTCGAGTTAACTGTGAGTCTAATGATATAATAGTAATTTACATACGAATGCAACTTTAATAACAGACCGTATAGTTCCGCAACTGTTAATGAACTTTAAAGTATCAACTAACTATTAATGATTTTCATTTGAAGTTGCTTTGTCAATATTTATTCAATTTTAAACTACAGCATGCATACGACCCTTACTGAAGACAGCCAGCCTGTAATTACAAACAACATTTTGAGTATTTTACATGGTGTGTGCTTTCATGCTATAATAAGTTTCAGTGAAATCAGTGCTTTTCGTGGTATATTGTGCAAAAAATTAAAGATACAAATTATTTTTGAATTTCATTTTATTTTTGATCCCACTCCGGTATACTCCAAAAAGAAAGACCAAATTACTTTTCACAAAAATAAAATTGATACAAAAAAATAGAATTCATTAGTCCATTTTTCAACAAAAAGAATTTATTTCAAAGGCCATGGGAAAATCCTTTTAATTAAAAGACGGTTGAAATGTATTCATTTCCGCTGCATCACCTTTTTAACGCAATAGAATCCGCCTTATTCGCGTCGAGTGAACAAAATAATACAAAAAAACTGCCACCTGAATTCGAGGAAATGTTCATTGAAGTATCTTTGAACGTAAAAAAAATTCAGGCTCATTATTCAATTATACTTTCACAAGGCTTTAGATACCGTTTGCTAATAGGCCTGCGAGCAAACATAAAATTCCCATTCATGTTTATTTAGCTTAGAAATAACAAATAAAATGATTGATTACTTTTTATTTTTAATACCAGTGTTTTTTTTATTTCGTTTGAGTAATTTTAAGAAGCTTTTGAAGCGTTTTCAATTGTCAATCCAGCTTTGGAAAGCATACGTTCAAAATACGTAGAATTGTCAGTCAATCTCAAAATGTGGCCATCCACGAATCCTCGCACAGTCAAAGAGAATACTCTGGCATAGGTGTAATGGATCGCGCGAGTTGACGAACTATTGTGTTGTTTAACTTACATGTCTTGTTATAATATTTAGGTACTATTGTTTCAACATTATTTATGTTTTGAACAGTGAGGTAACTAAAAAATTCAATAGACTTTAAATAACTTTTAATTTGCCCTCTGAGATAAGATGACACTAAAAAAATTGCTTATTATGTGATATCAACTAAGTGTATGCAGTTATGTGCATTATAGTTTAGTAACTGGGACAAAGAGTTTATCGTCTTGTAGGTGTGTTTTGGATCAGAGGCATAATTAAACATTTTGAAAAGGGTTTGGAATATAATATACGATACATTATAAATACATCAGTGTTAAAAATATTATACAGCGGTGATATTTAATGATGAAATTGGACAGTTGTGTCAGAATGCTGTCTCGAGAATACGTCAATAATGAGACTTTGTGCATGCATCGTGAATGTTGCGTTTGTGCGTTCGCTGCCACATTATTAGTAACGAACGATAGATTAAATCGTACCTAAGTACAAAATCGCATCGAAATTAAATTGGATGTCAGCAACTACGGAGCAAATGAACGCTCTCTAAACCAAACATAGCAGTTTGCGGTGCAAATTAACCATTTCCGATGTGCCAACGTATTTGAAATCTATTCCGTACTGGTAACAGTTGCGTAAACATTCGGCTTTAGAAATATGAAGTCTGTTTATTGAGTAAGGCATTGAATTTGCGGTGAAACATAATACACTATTTCAGTACAACAGGTTTGCATAAATTAACATTCAAATTAATAGAAATAATAACGTCGTTGGAACAGGAGTGCAGTGGGGTGGCTTTAATTTTATAACATTTTGATACATTGAATAGCATGTATAGGTACTTTGGTACATTGCAAGTTTACTTTAATTGGTAGCCAAACATTAGTTACTATATAATGTCTACATTATATTTAATATGTTCACGGGACACTCTAATTAAACACATTTATAGTGGAGTTGGCGTTTAATAATTTAATTGATCAATGCCCTAATATATTACTGTGGTGAGCTCATAAAAAACTTTAAAATATGAAATTGTATAATTATAATATTAAGGTACATTTAAAAGAAATAGCGTAGGATTTTCTTTGACACGAGACATATACACTGTTTCAAGTAGTTTTGTATTAAAAATAATAAAAACTAAAATTATAAAATCAATTTAATCTACATTTTCCAAAGGTTTCAAAAATAACACAAAAGACATTCTTTGTCAAACTAATCAATCAATAATATGTACAATAAACAATCATTTAAAGAGGTTGGTCGGGAACATATATGTCTCGTGTCAAAGAAAATCCTACGCTATTTCTTTTAAATGTACCTTAATAAGTAGCAAAATAAATCGCTAAGGTTAGGCTTGGTTTTACTTTATGAACTTGGAATAGACATATATAAATAACTAGCGGCCCGTCACGCGGTTTCACCCGCGTCCCGGGGGAACTACTTCCCGTACCGGGATAAAATATAGCTATATTACTCTGGGTGAATGTAGCTTTCCAACAGTGAAAGAATTTTTTAAATCTGTCAAGTAGGTAGTTTCGGAGCCTATTCAATTCATACAAACAAACAAACAAACAAAAATCAAACCTTTCCTCTTTATAATATTGTATAGATTTATTAAACGGTTAAGTTAACAAATTCAAATGTCGACGTTCATCACATAATCGTAAGTCTGGCCCTTACCCGGTTGAAAATCCGCAGCCCTGTTTTGTAATCAATGTCTCTAACCACTAAAGCTACGAGCCATGAATAAGATGGAGAATTTCTGTACACTTAGCCTCATAGTTCACCGGGGAGCAATTTCAAGCTTCAACTCAACTATATCCCGCCTTTATCGAAAACTACTAAAGCCGTTCAAATCAATTGGATGTCTCTCTACGTCTTCTGGATGGGTCAAAATAGCGTGCAATTCAGAACGAGGAACAATAACCACTCCGCAAAGACCTAGATCCGCGAACGGTCTTACCCCTGGAATGGAAATGGAATTCTCGACATTTAATTCCAGCTTCTCGGAAAGCGAACAACTTTCCCAATTGAATAGTTGTGGATATGTGGAGTAGTATTGCACTGCCATTTGACGCTAGTTTTAGGGAACTACGTTGTCTCTTCTCTGCAATTAGCTTAAGTGATTCTAATGAGTCATTATGATTTCAACATTAGGTTGGATTTGCTGCGCTAACCACGGCACCCATTTTCGTACTGGCTTCTGCTTCTCCACAATACAAAATGCCAATCATCAAAACACAAAAAAGTCCAGCAAAGTTAAAGTGTAACAGACGACAATTAAGGCACTTAGATTAGATATCACTAAAACAGCCATATTTTACATTCATTCCACGTTTTTTAATCCAACACTATATAGCTACCTTGTTTTGTTTCATTCAAAACCTGTCAAAATTACCGCATTGATTAATATACTTTTAACACAGTCAACATATTGACGCCCAGAGAGCAGTTATTGCGATATATTAGTGGTGTGATGTTGTACAATTCCCAAGCTGGCTGTCGCGATAATACGACCATCTGACATGGTCGCATTAATTATGACTGAGGGACGTGTTTCGAATTGATAGCTGCTCTTAGATGAAATTTGGCTGCAGTTGATCAATGTCGAGCCGACACGGGTTAAACTAATAGAATAAATTATAAGCTAACTGGATTTCCGATACCTGTTACGAGCCTCGAAAGCTGATTAGGAAAATTCAATAGTGGTTATATTATTGGGTTTGCAATTTTAGTTTTAAGCTGATAACTATGTTTAAGTTATGGTGATTGTAATGATTCATAATTTTAATTATGGAGCTATTTTTATGATAAACTGTGTCCGTAGTCTCGAGGTCCTGGGTTTGACTCCTGAGTCTGGGAAATTTTGTGTCGATTTTTCTGATCACATCCCATGTGATAACCAACCCACATTAGACAAGCGTGGTAATTACGCCAAACTCATCTTTGTAACGAAAACATGATTTCAAATTATGGAGGCCTTTGCCCTGCAGTGGGACAGTAATAGGCTGATATTTTTTAATGCAGTTTTATTTTTCATTCATAATCAAACTAGCGGCCGTCCGTGACTTCATCCGCGTGGACTTCGGTTTCCGCACAATACATTATGTTAGATAGCTTAAAGTATTGTACGACAAATGGACTATCTATCAAAAAGATTTTACTTTTTCGAACCAGAAGTTCGTGATCTTAGCGCGTTCAAAATAATGACAAACCCTTCAGCTTTGTTATATCAGTAAATATATATATTTAATATAGATAATTGAAAATACACAATTACTTTAGCAGTTTTATTTATAAGATGGATCTCGCTTATGAGTATTTATTCAACTGCTGCCATATCAGAAAGAAAGAAAGATTATTTATTATGAATAAGATCATGGAGTGGAGAAGATGTCTCATATTAAAAAACATTTATATACAGGGTGGTCCAACTAGTGACGTCAAAAATTTTTATTTAGGTTCCTCGCACCTGGGGCTTTCCAAAAATACCCCATGTATGTTGCGCGATTTTTCTTGGTTTTCGAATTAATAATCTTAGTACAAAAAATTTAAGTTACAACTTTTCAGCCTTTTTTTGAAGCTGAGTTATTTTTTTAATAAAAACCACATTTAAGGCAATCAAATCTCAAAAAAAAGACTGCAAAATACCTACTACGAAAAATGATATGAATTTTTCAAACCTCGCTGACAGTCATTTAAAATTCACACATGGGGCATTTTCGGATAGCCACAGGTGCGAGGAACCTAAAAAAAATTTGTTGACATCACTAGTTGGACCACCCTGTATATTATAAATGTTTATTAATATGAGACATCTTCTCCACTCCATGATCTTATTCATAATAAATAATCTTTCTTTCTTTCTGATATGGCAGCAGTTGAATAAATACTCATAAGCGAGATCCATCTTATACTCGTAAATAAAACTGCTAAAGTAATTGTGTATTTTCAATTATCTCGGCTTGTTATTAGAAAGAGAATAGCAAAGAAACTAGAGAGAGTTATATTCATCGCAAATTGGCTTCATGATCCTGTGCAAATACCTATTCGTTGGCTTTGTTGATGGAACAAATGTTTACACTGACCCTAAGTGTTTGTAGGCTTCGTCTGGAAGCTTCTAGTACTATTGAACTTTTTCCCTTTAGAGCGTAAACCCCTTATCTCAAAGTATTAACAACAATTTTGCAGTATTAGACTCTTATTTATATTATTTTAAATACCTACACTTATTGTTAATTTTATATAGACTACGAGTACACACCTAAAAACTTAATGCTTACTTATATGTTTTTACTTGCTACTTGCCTACCGTAATGTTACTTTATGTTTGTAAAAATGGATCTGGTTTCTCGCGATACAGGGTTTCCCTAGTGCGAGCACCAATGCAAAAAATTGTTAATAAACTGTAGTTATTAAATAGTATAAGGTCATAATGTCAAAGTAGCTCCTAACTTGTTAAATAAAGATTTTATTATTTATTTTTATTAATATTATTATTTACAAGTACAACACCAAAGTTCAATGCTAAATTGTGTATTTATTGTGTTAAAGATTTTAAATTAACTAGCAACAAAGGATTCTTCAATATTCCAAAGAAATTTTAACAATAACAATCCATTTCAATTCATTACAAGTTCAAGTTTTAATGAACTTGACGTCAAGTTTGTCTGGTTTTGTGTTGTTTTGGTAATTAAAGGAAAATTTTACGAACATTTGTCTTACTATGTTTAAATTATTTGTACAGAACGAAATCGTATTCATGGATGTCTCGAGTCATGGATGTTTTGTAGTAGATTAGACTTCTAAAGTACAAGCTTCCAGCTTAGTTTGGGGTCAGGTAATTTTAAGTTCATTTTAGCATAAGTATGCCAAAATAAAGAAAAAATATTGAACTCAATAAAATTTTCTTAATTTTTTGTCATACAAAAACGCTTTCCCAGACAAAGGTTATTCTTGCAAGGATACTGCGAAACTATTTCGCTGATTGCCCTCTAAATTCAGAAGCAACTGTCGAACCCACTTAGGGAATTGTGCCGCAGCTACTGGGGCGGAGTGTAAGGCGGCAGGTCGCAGGCATCCGTCTCAGTCGGCCGGTAGGTGGGCTCATTAATATTGCCTCTGGCGACTATCCCGCTCGGTTCGAGTTAGCACTAGCGTGCGACACGTGTGGCTTCGATTGTGTTAGATATAGCTAATTCAGTGTACCTAGTCATTTAATTTGTACCACAACTCATTTTAAATCTTTTTAATTTTCTACTGAGAGTTAAATCTACTTAGTAAAATTGCCATGTAGGCCACCAAAATGAGAAAATACAAGAATGTAATTTAATATCTTCACTGATTTACAGTCCAAATCAACACTCTTTTTTTAAACGAAAGGTATTGTTGTACTTGAACTTCCTATGTTGCAAAACTATTTCGCTGATTACCCTCCAAATTCAGAAGCAACTGTCGAACCCACTTAGGGAATTGTGCCGCAGCGACTGGGGTGGAGTGTAAGGCGGCAGGTCGCAGGCATTCGTCTCAGTCGGTCGGTAGGTAGGCTCATTTATATTGCCTCTGGCGACTATCCCGCTCGGTTCGAGTTAGCACTAGTGTGGCGCTACGTTTATAGATAGTGCACCAAGCCACATGTAGTCATCCGTTTGAAATTCTTCGCGTAATATTGTTTACAAAAAACTTCGGCCGAACTTCCGTTTAAAGTGTGTTTCTACACTCAATTTTGCATATTTTTCAACATTCACTTCACTGTGACACGTAATCACTATAAAGTGAAAAAAGTGGCTAATATTCAGTAAGGCTGAAAATAAATAAATGTTATATTATGTTCATTTATTCTCCAAGATTTATTGAACTTCTTATTATCGTATTTATCAGTCGTTCCTTTGCCTACGGCGCCGGCGTAGCTACGGTTTTGCTGTAGCAATATGAACCAATGCTACGACATATGTAGCTACTTACCTGATTAACACAATTTTTTTTCCTCAATGAATTATTGCAATTGACTTTATAACTTGAATTACTTTATTTTGAAAGATTAATTATCGACTAAAGCGATCCTGCCGATCACTACGAGTATAATGTTACAAACTTTTATTTGATTACATTAAGTTATTAGATCATTTCATAAAACACCAACAATTTACTTCATTAATAAGAGTTGTTGCTTTATTAAGGGACTAAACTCATCAAAACATCTGCTATTCTCGCAAATAAACGGCCTTGTATTTATTTTGTTCGCCCATACTTATTAATGTGTTCCGTCTCAGGCGTCAGGTGGGCCCATTAATATGGCCTCCAAACGTCTACGTGGGATTGAGCGGGAATTCACCGTATACGGAACCAGATTGTTTGATATTCGCGCCGCATTCGGAGAGTAAATACCGTTCTCCGAGATAAGTGAGAAGACACACCGTTACTCGAGAATGAATGGGCATTGGTGAATGAAAAAATACGTTAAAGTGAATTAATTCCAACTACTAAGGTATAATAAAAACATCAAAGAAAATAGTTATAGATGACAAATAGAGCAGATTGACAGTTTTGTTTTTATAATCAATGTTTGTAAGGAAAAACAATGAAATTGTTGTTGTTTTCAAGCTACCGTAAATAAGTCCGTAAACCACTTTTATGTGATTTGAGGAAAATCTACATCATAAACTCAAGTAATATTTACGAGTAAGCATGAAACTAAGGAAACAATTACGTTTACAAATTTACTTTTAAGCATTTTATTAAGGATAGTCCATTTCATTACAAAATGCAAGTCATGGATCCATGAAAACTTTGCAAACAATTGAACAAGACGCGAAAATATCTTAAACAATTGGGAACGAATTGATCAAAACTTTCTTCCAGAGAAAAATACAAAGGCTGCATTGTATTGCTAGGTTTGGTCCTAACAAGACGGGAAGCGTTGGCACGCAACCACATTGTCTTTGTATGTACTTTGTTTGTTTTAAAATTCTATGAACATAGAACATTATACAAGTTCTCTGCGAATCCGGCCAACTTTATAGGGAGTTGATAGTTTTTGAGTCGGAAATAATGTTGCTCGCGACTTGGTTCTTATTTGATAGTAAATTCTCTGTTGTTACACGGTTCCTTTCAATTTCCTATTTATTTTGAACATATTTCCTGTGAAAAATAAACTAAAATTTCATTCAAAAATGTTTCTTTGTACAGTTTTGTACATAATAGATCTGGTTTTAGCTGTCTAGAAAGTATTGTTTTTAGTGTTGTTTTTTTTAAACTGTTTGTCATACCTAAACGACCTCATAATAATATGTATTTTACTACTGCCAACTTATGTTTTATATATAACTTTTCTGGCTATTATAACGTTCATTCAATTTTTTTTTTTTTATTAGTATTCAAAAATAAAGTGAAGTATAAAAGATAGTCATGCTTTTATTAATTTTATTCACATAATTCTGAATGATAATAAGCAACTAACTTCTCAAGTTAAAACAAGAAACCCACTTTATAGAACCCACTCCCAGAAACGGTTCATTACGACACTTATCTTTACCTAGAACGCCCCACCTCGATTTGCATGGGCATAAAACGGAACGCCTATAAAAACAGCCTTCACGCCTAGTCGTATAGATGCGAAGATTTCCTTCAGGTGCCTCTAGTTACTCCGCTAATAGGTGGTGCACATGCAATTTTTATGTAACGTACTCGTGTTTTCTCCCTTCGTCTATATTGGCATCTTAGATTATGTAACCACTTACAATAATAAATTTTCGTTGTGAGAAAAGAAGCTATGACTTCCGACACAAAATCGGTAGATTATTCCACACTTTTTGTCACTTGTCATTCGTTACCTGAGTTCGTAACTGTAGTCCAGTTCAGCTAAGTTGATCCCCGTGACAGTTTGCCTTCTGAGAAAAATCGACATTATTCTACAGTAACAAGACAAGAGAAAATTATTGAAATAGCTCGTGAAACTGCCTTCAAATAAAGTTTAATTTCGTGTAAGAACTTGCTATGTATAATATTTCACAAATATTTCACAAATATTTCACACAAATATTTCACAACATCAACATCACATACATTGATCTGACCCCGTGTTAAGTAGCTTAAGCACTTGTGTTACAGCCATCAGAATCAACAGTGGTATTACAAATATACTTAAATAGATACATATGCAAGAACATTATATTTAATCAACGTGTTCAATTATATTTAATACAGTTATTAAAGTCACTACTACAAACAAAAGCTCTATGAAAAATAAAAGATGGCTATGCTTGTTAATGCTCGCATTGTAAATATAATCATGGTTTTATTTCATCTTGAACGATTTAATTTCCACTTCAATAAGATGAAATATAAAACAGCGTTGTTCGTAATAGCAACACTCTATGAATATTTTATTTGCCCATTATTTCCATTTGAAATGCACGTCCATTCAGAAGCGACGTTATGTGTCTTCCCTCACTTATATCAACGCTACTGGCATTTACTCTTAGTATCCGGTGAGAATATCTAACAATAGCGGCCGCCCGCGAATCCGTCCGCATGGATTTCTTTTTTTCAAAATAAAAAATAGCCTATGTTCTGTCTCAGGGTCTAAAGATTGTCTGTACCAAATTTCATCAAAATCGGTTGCGAGGTTTAAGCGGGAAAGCGTAACAGACAGACAGACAGACAGACAGACAGACAGACAGACAGACAGACAGACAGACAGAGTTACTTTCGCATTTATAATATTAGTTGGGATCTGAGTGTCTAGGCGGAGAATTACAGTTCTCAAGCGGATACACATATTTTATAAATTGTATGAATGGCCCACCTGCCTCTGAGATTCTTGTAAACATGTTAAAGAGCAAGGCCGACAAAAGTTGGAAAAAGGGTGGGGAGATTTTTACCCTGCAGTGAGACTCTACAGGCTCTTAATAATAATAATAGTGTCTTTCAAAACTATATCTTAATATGATCTTTTTGTTCTTACGTAATGCAGTACAGCAGCTCGTATTTTATTGCATATAAAATCATAGTCCCTCTTAAACCACGATCTGTGGTGAATCTCCCGCGGACATTCATAGACGGTTCTTTTAATCTACATTCAACAAGCTGCATATGAAATTCCCTCATATTATTTCAATTGCAGAAAGGTATTTAAAACTAATGACATGATCTGCGGTAAATCTCCCGCACATTCGTAGACGGTCTAAGATCGGTCTGCGGCGGTAATTCGCTGCACTAATGCGCCTCGTGCATGCAATCTCCGCGTAAACTACGCTCGCAGCGCCATCTGTGCTCGTCTGATTGAAATCGACGGAGCAACGTGTTTAGCGGTTACGTGTTTATGCGGTTTAATGTAACGTTCACACGGGTATGTGGAGGTGATTTTAGATATGATTTTAAGAACACCAGTGTTCCTTTCAGATTAGTGTAACAGTGTTATCAATGTATCTTGAGAGTTACATATTATTGATGATGTAAATAAAAAACAGTTGGAATCTTATTACTAGCGCCAAATGTATGTTTTAGTGTAATTTGTCACCCGTATAATAAGTAGAATACGGGTAGGATTTTTACTTAAAAAGTAAATAGAAGTGCCATTTTTACGTTTTCAGATGGATACTGTAGTATCTGCCCCACTAGTACCTCACTGGCTCGGCAATGCACTTGTGTTACTGTCTCCGTACGTCCACTCTCGCCGGCGGCTCGCGTGACACTGACGTAGTGACATAACACAAGGCACACGAGACAGTGTATAGTATGTATTATTATACTTACATACACTACATCTCTCCCTTATTAAATTAAAATAATTCATATATTTTATAAAGAAATATGATTTTTTCTCTTTATCATCATGACATGTTAATATGTATTACAATCATAATAATTCTTTTAGCCCTCTTATCAACTTGGAAACATTTAGGTTTAATCTTCAAGTCCTGAGCTCTCGAGGTGTTCATCCTTTGTCACCTTCCCTGCAATCTGCTTCTACGGCCATCCTTTTCCGGTCTCCATATTCCTTTTCTTTTTCTGATTGAATTTTATCCTTCCTCTTACTTCCATGTCTGTAGGAGTGTTCTCCATGCCGTGAAAAGAAGGAACTTGGTATGCGGTGTACTATTGTACACTGCAACAAGATATTCCCATAAGCCTTCTGTCAAACTCTTTTTTTTATTTCTATAAGACCAATCGTTCTGTAACGGTGTCGTTCCTCTCCAGCCTTCATGGATGTTCAGGCCTCCATTATAGCTGGAAATATCTAAGCAGCACGCTCACTGGCAGCTTATTACCTATCTTTCAAAATTTGTCTATTATGTTCTATATTCGCATTTTTTTTTCCAGTCTTCCATGCGTCATTTACAGACCTAGAGCTACCGGGGAACTAGATACAGCTCTTATTTTTATTTCAACTATTAAATAATATCCAACTCTATAATAACCTCTGAAGCAGTATAACAGTGAGAAAGTAGCCAGTTAACCAGTGGTCATATATGTACTTTTACTCATACCTCTCACCTATTACTAACTACCTATAAGGCCACGGAGTGCGTAAGAACCCAACGACCGTACCCCGTCGCAGCACGTCACATGAAAGTGACCACTCTCTCAAAACCATCGGTGGCACTCTTAAAAAAGACATAGAAGAAGCTAACGCCTTCGAACATTTCTTCTCAATTATACCTTTGCCTAAATCGGGCGACAAAAGCGACCCATCAAACTTCAGACCAACCTCAATACCACCCTCCATAAGTAGCCTTTTTTCTTTTTGATCACTTACCATTTTAATGTCTGGAGTTTATCGGCTGTACAAAACAAGATTACAACCGATGCACGCACCGCACCTACAAACATAACCTTGCTGCATCAAAGGGACCTGACTGCGTTGATCACTCAATCTTTCCTATCAAACTACACATTACGGTGTCACAGACGTTGCCCCAAAACTGATCGAATCACACCTCACCGAGAGCACCATCATCACCATCATCAGGACACAAAGAGTCAATATCAAGAACACAAATTCGTCCGGTGTGGTACCATAAATGGGCGTGCCCCAAGGCTCCACACCAGCCTTGATTTTTTCTTACATATGCAAATGATCCTCCACACCCACCAAGGACCTACGCGAGATAGCTTTGTCTGACGGTGATACCTCTCTGACATTCAAAACTGGTAGAAATGAAAAATCATTTGACAAAGTTAACAGGGCTCTCTCGCAGATATCTCAATGGTTCAACACCAATAATTTGTAACTCAATGTCAAGAAGATCGAATGTGTGAAATTCATGATGCCCAATGTAAAGCAAATTCATACGCATATTACTCTGAATAATGCGCAACTAAAGATTGTCAGTTCAGGTATATTTTTAGGAAAAACCATCGATTCAAAATAACAATAGGGTCCTCACATAACTACATTATCGGGAAGACCCAGCTCAGCCGCCCACGCGGTTAGAAAAATAAAATATGTCACTGACGCCGAAATGGCAAGACTGGTTCACTTCCCTTACCTTCACTCTATTATATTCTACGAACCTCTGTTCTGGGACTCTGCTGCCGATGAGTCCATTTTCACATTGCAGAAAGAGCCATCCGCGCAATCCACAACCCCAAGCCTCGCGACTCGCCCAGGGACGCTTCCAAAGAAATTAACATTTCAACAGTAGCCTCCCAAAACATATTTGATTGTATTTAAAAGTTTGATACTCACAACTTTGACACAAGAAACAAGCACAGATCTGCCCATCCAACTATCCGACTTGGTAACTGGAAATACTTCCGTAGGATTAAACGTACAAAAGCCCAACAAAGCACCACAAAACCCTGTCGAACCGCCTCTACGTTATTTGAACTTAAAATAAAGAACCGCTTAATGAGAGAAGGATATTCTAAGATATTTCTATTTCTTGCCTCTCCCTCTCTGTTTTGTTTTTTTTTTAATTTTTTTTTTTAGCTGCCTTTTTTTGTATATAAAACATGATGTGGCATTTGAAAAACACAACTGTCGAGTTTCTTGCCGATTCTTTTCGCCAGTAACTGCCTTCCAATTCGGTGGTCGAGTCATTTTTGTAGCATTTTTGACGATTAAAGTGCTTCTATGAAGCCTATATTAATAAAGAATATATTGATTTTGACTTTGAACCCTCCTTTAAATATCCCGGTTCTCCCTTTTAACCTCCCTGTTTTGTTGAGGCCAGTATGGAACCGTATTAAAAATTGAGATTTTACGTTCTTTTGCATTTTTCATTTGAGGGCAAATATTGTCCACTTTGAGGACAAATATCTCCACTGCCACTTTGAATGCATCGACGCCATCGGATGATTCTGTATGAGCACCGGGCAAGTTTTCCTATTTCTCTTGGAGACTCGTTCCCACAAAATCTAGTAGTGTCGCTCTTTTCTTTAAAGGTAACGTTGCATCGATTGTATTCATTTTTCCCATCTACTTCTTACGGAAGTAGTATCTCCCTTCACATATAATATTTTCAATGGCGTCAGTGCGTACGACATTATTTTCAGGTTTTACAGGGCGACCTGAAATGGAAATTGTGGTGCCAGTGACCTTAGCGATGCTAAATGTCTTTTTTACCAGTTAACTTCATTATTCAATTAAGGTTTTCAGCCTTTTTGTTCTAATGATATAACTACCATATGCTGTACTTTAAAGATAATGCTTGCCTAATTCTTATCAGGGTAGCAACTAGCTTCCCAATTTAATGGAGATTTTTAAACCAGTTTCCAATTTAATGGAGGTAACTTTGTCTATGCTTTAACTGCATAACAGAATTACCACTAAGTTCCCAATTTAATGGAGGTTTTTCCAACCAGTTTCCAATTTAATGGAGGTAACTTTATCTATGCTTAACTGCATGACAGAATTACCACTAAGTTCCCAATTTAATGGAGGTTTTTCCAACCAGTTTCCAATTTAATGGAGGTAAATTTGTCTAAGTTTACTACTTGACCAAATTACCATTGAGTTTCCAATTTAATGGAGGTAAATTTGTCTAAGTTTACTACTTGACCAAATTACCATTGAGTTACCAATTTAATGGAGGTTCTCAAACCATTTTTAATTCCAACGTTTGTCAAAACAAACTGCACAAAGTACCTATCTTCTTTGCCTAACTACACAGGCTTTATCATAATACCGTTACAATAATTATACTTTTATTATTATTGTGGGTACTCTTACGAGATTATTATTATTATTACATATTAGGAAAGTAGGTCGAATAACCTTATCCAATAAATCAATTAACTAAGTTAGTTAAAATATAATGTGTAATGAAATTATTGTTTTACATTTATCCAATCTGTAACTATAGTCATAATTAGGAGGTTCATTATTTTTAACATGTATTCAAAAAACACAAAGCCTATCCTCTAAACTATTCTATCTAAACTATCTGTTTATCAATTTAATGATCAGAATTCTCTGCATTATGATGTTATAAATAAATCAATTTAATGATTCAGATTGATCCCTCCAATCTGCTTATCAATTTTAATGATTCAGATTGATCCCTTCAATCTGCTTATCTATATTGATTTTCATTTAATCAACATGTATATAATTGTAGAATAAACCTACACCTTAATGCACAAGCGGCCATTTTGTTTAGAACGACGTCATTGGATTATAATTGTTACTAATGTCACAATACTGAAATAAAACATACTTTTAATTTATGGTAATTAATAATAATAAATAAATTCATTGGACCAACACACCAATTGCCTAGCCCCAAACTAAGCTCGAAGCTTGTACTATGGATGCTAGGAAACGGATAGACATACATGAACACTTTTTATAAACATCCATGACTCGAGTACAAATGCCGATGTTCATCACACAAACATCTGCCCCCAGCGGGATTCGAACCTGCGACCCTTGGTTCCGCAGCCAGGGCCTCCAGCCACTCGACCAGCAAGCCCGTCAATTGTTTCTTTTTTTTTTTAATACGAAATAGGTGAGAACGGCCTCTGCACAAAGTATTTATTTGCCTAACTACGTACCTAGGCTTTATACTCGTAAATTTGAATTATAGCAACATCCTGTTAAAATAATATTTTTTTTTAATCTGTTTTAATAAACAACATAATTAATTGTAATGAAATGAGGTTAATTAACAGACCATCAACGACCCACAGCGGGGCGAAGGGCCACATGACCGGCGCCAAACCACCGCCACAGTAACAAGCAATGGCTCAATCACTTTGTACGACAAAGAAAATCATTGCTCAGAAGTCCGAGCCGCACTCGAAAAACCGACACGAATTCCGCTCGACCCGGACCACGACCCGATACCTATTCTATTAGGTCAACAAAGTGAGGCGAATGGAATATTTAATTATCATAGTTAAGGCTTACGTCCGCCTAGTGTCTCAAACAAACATAGTAGTGAAGTAATGATAAATTATAAGCACAGGTTAATAAACAATACTAAATACGACTAAATCAATAAAGTTAGTTCATCTGTATCTGAAACAGTCTGCGGTATATTAGGTATGTGAAATTTTATTTTTCATTAGCAATCGTTTCCTTTTGTACGCCTCAATGCCAAGTTTTTTACCTACGTTAAAGTGTAGGTACAATTCAAGGGACTACCCGAACGCTGGAATGTTGTTAGAATTTGCGCTCGAACTGCAATCAATTTCTTTGTGCGGTACTTATAGATTTACGCGTTTCTAATGTTTCTTTCTCTTCTTGAATACATGACCCTTTAACGTTAAACATTTAATTTACACACAACCTTATTAGTACGTATATTGAACGATAATAATTGAATGAATCGTGGTTTTAAAGATCACTATTTTTCCCTTTTTTTTCCTTTTTTTTTATATGTAGTATAACGAACCTTTCTCCTCGTCGCCAAATGTAGTATCTGCCCCACTAGTACCTCACTGGCTCGGCAATGCACTTGTGTTACTGTCTCCGTACGTCCACTCTCGCCGGCGGCTCGCGTGACACTGACGTAGTGACATAACACAAGGCACACGAGACAGTGTATAGTATGTATTATTATACTTACATACACTACAGATACAAGCACTCCCAAAATTTTATCTTAGTGTGATGTTGTTAAAACTGTATTAAGACTAAATAAAAATACCAACTAAACTTGATGTTTAAAGAACTTGTATTGGGCAGTATAAAAAGCTTGAGAAGTTATTAGCTTACATTTTAATAAATGCCTATCTTTTTGATATTTTAGTTTAGTGGAGAAAAATCCCAAACCAGTCCAAAATATTTACAGGAACACAAACAAAGGCTCCTACGCGTACACTCAAACGATATTTAGCCATCCAGTCAGCTCAACGACAATGTCAGCTCGCTGTGCGCTGCACACTTCCTGCCTGCGGTTAGCTGACGAATCGCGCTCACACTTTGGTTGATGTTAGCTGTGCATTTTATACGCCAAAAATACCTTTGTATAGAACGTACTCGTAGCTCGGGTTTGTGATCACCAATTCAAGTTAGTGAAACTAATACTGAATGTAATGATTATCTTGATATCGATACAGTAATAGGGGGTGAAAAAAATGAGACCAAAGTGGAAAAGATTTTTAATTGTAAAGTCAATTGAAAAAGAAAATGTTCTGTTTAATCGTTGAAGTCCGGACTTGTCAGAAGTCAACATTAATCGATTTGAAGCAATGTCTCAAAATAATGTTTTCATTATCATTATTATGGGGTGTTCCGTATTCATCCTATGACGTTTAATCCTACACATTACGTTTCCTTACTTAACCTAATAATGTACCTTACTCCTTTTTTTTCCGGAGGGGATGCATTGACGCACAGCAATAATTACAGTCCTAGTTCCTTACTCTGAAAACATTTAGGTGACCTAGATTTTAATATTAAAATAAATACAAACAATACCTAGTTCCTAAGTGTACACTCAAAGGACATTTAGCCATCCAATGTTAGCTCGCTGTGAGCTGCACACTTCCTGCCTGCGGTTAGCTGACGAATCGCGCTCACACTTTGGTCGATGTTAGCTGTGCATTTTGGACGCCATACTCTTTGTAAAGAAGGTACCTCGGTTTGGTGATCACTAATTCAAGTTAGTGAAACAAGTACTGAATGTAATGATTATCTTGATATCGATACAGTAATAGGGGGTGAAGAAATGAGACCCAAAGAGGAAAAAAATTAAGATAAACATTTTCTGTATTTGATCGTTGAGGTCCGGCATTGTTACGAGGAGTCAATAGGGGCTTCAGTCATTGATTTGAAGTTATGTTTCAAAAAAATGTGATAATATTATGGGTTGTTCCGTATTCGTCCTATGACGTTTAATCCTACTCATTATTATTCCTTTATTGTCAAATTACATAACTATAAACTTTCTCACCGCACAGCAATATTTTTTATTTACTGATTCTAAAAATAACTGGTTAGGGCTGCATTTCAACATTTACTTGAACAAAAACAACACCTAGTTCCTACGTGTACACTCACACGATATTAGCCATCAGTTCCTACGTGTACACTCAAACGAAATTTAGCCATCCAATGTTAGCTCGCTGTGAGCTGCACTTCTGCCTGCGGTTAGCTGACGAATCGCGCTCACACTTTGGTTGATGTTAGCTGTGCATTTTAGATGCCATGCTCTTTTGTAATGAACGTAGATTGAGCTTGTGATTACCAACGTTATTGTATGTTGTGGTATTAAGGCGAGTAATAATAATCAAATAATCACGTAAAAATAAACTTGATAATGGATAAGAAAGTGGTAGGATGATAAAATTTGTTAAAGATTCTTGTATAATAAAGTAATAATGTAACAGTAAATAAAGCATCAATATACAAAAAGTCTACTCATATAAATATTGTCCCAGCATAACAGTTTAATATAAAAATAAAAAATCTCACAATAAAACATTGATTTGACTCCGTAAGTAACTTAAGCACTTGTGTTACAGATATCAGAATCAACAGATGTATCCAAATATACTTAAATGGACATACATATGTACATATAACGCCCAGTTAAGGACAAACATTTACAGAAACATGGCAGTTTACAGAAAGATATTTCATGTTTGCAAAGCAAAACATTTTTCGTAATTGTGTTTTCAAAGGATTTTTACTTCTTTTTTTACATAAAACGATCAATGGGATTTAAAATTAACTCCAGCTTGACAGGCTCGAAAGATGGCACCGAAATACGGCCGCCAGGGACAAAATCAAAACAGAAATGGAATATAAATATTTTTCGTCGCGCGAACAAAAACAAATAACTTCTCCGAATGGGGCTTTTGAAAAGGAAATTCTCTTAACGTCATGTTGATTGAATACGCTTTTTTAAGAATCTCATGTTACAAAAAAGAAAAAATAAACATAAATAATAACCCCCGGTTTTTCGGTTTACTTGATTTACAATCAACCAGAACGCCGGATATAAAGTGCAAAAGTGAGTGCGCAAGCACAAGTGCACTTCCTAATACCACACTCTCATAGTTCGAGATTAAAATTTTCGGTCACCCATCCATGCGCCAACGAGCTCTTCAAATAAAAATATACATACTCGTAATAGCAATGACCGCTCCTACATGAACTGAAATTCAAATTAACATTTCCCATTTATTGCCTGATCAGTCCACACATAAAATACAGTTGGCACATTTCAGCTGATTTCGATCACGTACTGAATTGAATAGCGTATATCTGATTCTATTATAAATTGGAAATTACCGAGAGGAGATTGAGTTCTGCCATGCAGTTTCTGGGTTGCTTTATTTCCTTTTTTAGACCCTGTTAGTCAGTTTACAAGAGATGCCTAATCTAATTCAATACGGGACAATCAAAGCATGAACTGTTCAGAAATTTGTCTATGATAGAGGGAAGTCAACGACCAAGGGAGGAGAATAGGTAAGGTTTATTGCTTTAAACCTTATAAAATCCTGTGCAGATTCCTTGGCAATTTGTTAATAAAGTTGTAAAAATATTTCGGTTCTGCAGAACTAACCTAGAAGATCAAGATTAGGAGTATTATAGACATATATTTTTTTGCTCAGTTCTTAATAAGTTATAGAGAGAGGGTCAATTATTAAATAGATGATCTTTGGGTTTTTCTTCCCTGTTCTTCCAAATTAAAAATAATATCACTTGAATACATGTATATTGCGGATTCAGATAAACTTGACGTGCACCTAATTTATAACGCGGATGAACTCCCGAGAGATCAGTGGACAGTGGTAAGGGTTGACCTTCCTTCTGCTTCGAAAATCTGTGCCACGAAGGTATTTCCAAAGATGGACATATCAACCAAGTCTGTAAAAGGTATTTTATAAATTTTAATCTTTTTAATCTATATATATATAAATGAATTGCTGTTCATTAGTCTCGCTAAAACTCGAGAACGGCTGAACGGATTTATCTTATCTTGGTCTTGAATTATTCGTGGTGGTCTAGGAAAGGTTTAAAAGGTAAGAAAAAATCGAAAGGGACGGGAAAACGGGACGGTACGGGACGCCGACGAAGTCGCGGGCGGGAGGCTAGTAATATAATATGTTATTTTGTAATCTTTTATTTATTATATAGATATATGATTCATCTAATTCGTCGAATGAGTTTATGCACTACAATAAAAATGCCCAGTTTTAACCACCTGTCTAGTGCAAAGAACTTTGAACTCCTATTTTTGCCAACGACAATATTTCACGTCCACAACTACCAGAAGCTAACGTGAGAAGTTTGAAAAGCTTTTATAGCTTTGCGAGAATATTTTTTATACACAATTAGGTATTTTATTGCGCTTAAATTAATAACATACCTACATATTGCTCTAGACAAAAGTTTTCTTAATTTTCATTAATAGGAAATTTTCGGTACAAACACTGAAGGAACAATGACCTTAGAAGTAAACTTTAATATTCTCTAAATCCTAAGCTTAAAACCTAAACGTGATCTTGTAAGAACTAAACAGTTTTATGGCGTTTTAATAATTAACTCTTATAATTAGCTCCAAAAAAGCCTATACAAACACATAATTATCAATTTACAAAATCTCCATTTACAAATGTAAGAGAATAATCAGCATGTTTACTACATACCTGAAGTTTGAGTAAATGTTAACAAAAAATACACGGAAAATATCAGTGTGTATGCCAGTTACACTAATTGCTGCGACAAAGTTATACGTGGCCCAGAATAAAAACTTTCTAAGGAAAGATTCACAAAATATTACGGAAATTGCACTGTACGCTCATATTAAATGCGTCAAACAAAATTTTATTATTATCTCAGAAAAGAAAATTTTGTGTAAATGTTAGCTCCAGTCTTAATGCATTCCGTCCATGGCTCATCCTGCACGAAAATACCTTCAGCTCGTACGAATCTAGTATACTTAGTCCCGACAGACCGAATAATTAACAAGCCACTAAGTACGCAAGTTCATTCGTGCGATGTTTTTATTCAGCGCAACTAACAGGAGACACGCCATTTGGACCAAACTTTTCGCTGAACAAAAAGTACAAATACAGCTTTGAATGCAGTTTTGTCTGACTCATAGCCATTAGAGAAGCGAGACGCAAAAAAGACCTTTTGAAATATCCGGCACAACTCGTATCGCTGGGGATGTTGTTTCTGCTTTTAAAAGACAATTTTCAGCTCATTTATGAAGCTCATCACGGTGTTTGCTTTAAATACGAAAAACATTAGTACGTTGTTTTAAGGATTTACAAATAGTTTGTTTTAAGATTCAAGTAATTAGGTAGAGAGTAAGATGAACGCGCAGGAAAACACTGAAAAATGAAAAATAAAAAGGCTTAATAATTAGCTTAACCATCTATTTCATAAGAGTTTACCTGCATTTATAATCTCATTATTTTGAAAATTTTCATTAACCAACTACTGCAGTAAAATTCTGATTATCGAATCGATATCCATAAAACGTTTGTAGTTGATGACAATATACCTTATACATGTTTTAATATGGTGGCAATGACCACACAGTACAAGATATTTTTTTTTAACATAACTGTACCCAATAATAAATTTCTGACATGATAATGGTTTAAACTCAAGACTACAGTCAGCGATATAACACATATTTTCTTTTTTCAATCTAAAACGTGTCTACCGACAATGGAAAACCTACCGTGGTCATTACAAACGCGCACACGTAACTGATCTCTTGGGGGAAGAAATGGAGCGGTCGGATCAACGATTGACTAGAACGTTTGAATTGCGAATGTACTGCTTGCTAAAACAGTATCTGGGCTGCTCTTTTTATAGATCAGAGGAGCGTTACATCTTTTGTGTTGTGGATATATTATATTTCATGGAAAAAATATTTAAGTAAAAAGCTTAACAAAACTTAACAACGTTTAACCATAGTCAGAGTATGCAAATTCGAACGTAGAATCTGTGAAAAAAAAATGGTTCTGCAAAATATAATGAATATTGTTGGCTAGTTGTGTATTAATCCCAAATGAGCACACCGTTGAAACCCAATTTAATAATACGGCGTCATTTAACAACCAATAAACTGAAAAAGCACTTGCAGATGAACCGTTTCTGTGACATGAATAAGTAAAAACGCCCAATGCATCCACAGAACGTCGGCTCATTTGTCAAGTCAATATTGATTGGGAATCGAACGTAATTGATAATCTGATTACGAGTGAATAGTTTGTGATGGGTCCAGTTGAATGGAATGGAAATGCGGTTTGTTATCGGGGAAAAGCCATTTCCGTTCCGCTAAATGATAATTGGACCTGCTGTGTGCTGCATTAAGCCTATACGTTACCTAACGCTTTGACAGAAGGCAGCAGTTTGATAGAATAATTATTCTGTCAATATATGTTAGATTTCATAAACTGCACGGTTTATACATGATATTCAATGGCAAATGGTTCGTACGTGGTACAGAATGCAAAATATTTAAGTAGCTTACGTAAAGCGTAAGTTAAGTTAGCGTGAACTTTAGTTCTTTTTCAGAAAAAGAATCACCAAAATTCTATTTCTTCATCGCCCATAGACAATTATGGAACTACAATCATGTAGCGTAGACTACATGCTATATTCCGGCGCAGTGTAATACATATTTTGTCATTTATTTTATTATATAACTCCTCTAAGGCCTAGTGGTTTAAGTAAACCGGGTGAAAACCTTCTGACGGTTTTTCTGAATACAGCCCGGTTTTGTGATCGCCAATCCGCATTTGGCAAGGTTGGTTGAAGATGGGTTTAACCAAAACCCATCTTTCTTACGAATACATAATTTAAAATGGACTTTGTCCTGCAGTTGCTCGTAACTGACTGATGCTTTACTTTACTTTTGTATTTAAATTCGTTTAGTAGTTAGGCGTGAATGAGGACCAAATGTAAACAATATTATCCAACTTCAACTGTCCGTCGTCTTGTCGGAGAAGCACAAACATATAACTAACTAACTACGTAGTTCAAGACAGAATACAAATTCGTAGTTCAAGGCAGATTACAAATCCGTTGTACTCGTAATACAACAGCTATCCTCCTGAATGCACCACGAATTTAGTCAGCTACCCAAAATACATTGGTTAACATTTTTCCGTGTTGCTTCAGTTCGTTCGCTGGTAAAATTGACTCTGCATGAATTTGGTCGAATTAAGGCCTCGACACATTGTTCTGTGGGGAACAGATCTGCAGGCAGTGAATACGTATTGTTAAAAATAAAAAAAGAAAGAAAAACGTATATTTAGCGAAATTAAAAATTATAAAACGTAATATCAAATAAAAAAATTTAAAAGAGAAATTTAAAATGAAATTACAAAATAAACCAAAGAAAATTTTAAAACAAAAAACCAGCGTGCAACACTTCCCATAGCGCTGGTATTCTGCCTTAAAATAGCTTATTATTAAAAAGGAATCCATCCTTTTTAAAGTTTTGAATACATCCAACAACTGAAAACTAAGCAAATCTCATATTTTGTACAAGAAAACTAAAAATATTGTGTGTCAGATCAACACGAACAGACTTTCATCGTGCGGGCACCACACCACCGACCTGTTTAAAATGCGCATTGTACATTTTACTAACATACAAATTAAATACTGACTTCCCAATATATTTGGAGCCAGTTCCAAACATAGCAAGCTCAACATAATTTAATGTGAATATAAAACATTTAAAGTTTTATGTGATAAAGCCTTTAGACAAACAATCGTAATTACACATTTGAATTGCAATGTTAGAGGTAGATTAATCAAACAATAGTCAATTTGTTTCCATTATGTGAAATTTCATCGAACGATATCGGATTGCGCGCAATATTATTATGCCGGCCTGATTATACAAACATTTTGTGAAATGCGATAGTGTGAAAATACTAGTACCTGGCAGAATATATCAATAAATTATAAAGTACGTTTTAGTAAAATTCAAACTTATTAAAATAAAGTTGTCGTATTATTAGACGTGTGATATTTTGATCATCCAGTTAGGTTTTCAGACAGATGTTCAAACAATAATATTATAATCAATTATAGTTGAAAACTACACAAAACCATTCAATATTATAATTTGTGGACTTTTCAAGTAGGTAAATTATCAATCGCCTATAAAATAGACACGAGAGTGTAAGCAATTTTGCTTCAAAATCCAATAAACATAATATTGCCTTCTTAAAGCATTTTTTTGCATGATGCAATGCAAATAAAGATAAACGAAGTCAGGGAAGCACCTTAAAACATGTCTAAAATCACCCTTGCTCACGCATCTTATGACCAAATTCACTTTTATGGCACGCGTTACCATTTTTCACGGACTTTCATTATTTTTCTTGTCTGATGGATGCTGTGAGATGCTATCTATCATCTTAAAGTAAATTACATCTTGAAAAATGCCAGAGTCTCTCAAATAATGTTTTTATTTGACCTTTTCAGACAAATTATTGGTCTGTTTGATGAAAGAAATAATATAGAAGAGTAGCGGTCGCCCGCGACTTCGTTCTCGTGAATTTCGGCTTCCACACACATAGTGTTATATAATACTGTGTACCGTGTAAACAAATAAAGTAATAAGCGTAAATAATGAGCACTTTAAAACAAACGATCAAAGAAACAAACTTTCAGCATTATAATATGAGTAGTATGGATTGTTATTGATTAAAAATAAATTTCATGTTACTACGATATTTTTAATGTATTATACAATACACAAACAATAAAAAATATAACAACATGTACAACATAAATGTATAGAAAACGATTTCGTTTTATGTTTACCTCTTTCTTGTACAAAGGCACTACTATATTATAAATCCTGAGGTATCACAGGAACGTAGACACAAAATCACACCTTTGCGGATTCACCAAAATGAACAAAGGTGATAAAGCCTGATAAAAAATTAAATATGCAAAAGTCATAAAAATTCTGAGCACGATTCCCTCGGCACATGGATTTCATGACTTCCCGCAACCAGACTAGATTTCTGCTATATAAATAAATTCCGACGTGCATACGTTGCCGCCCCTACTACAGGACGAGCGTATTAAGATTACCTGTAGGCACACACCATTTAAACGTGCATATTTTTATCTTTTTATTTTGAATAGTACTATAAAGGGGCCCCTTAAACCTAACACGCTGGGTCGCAAGTCCCAGGCGCCGACTGGCATTCCTCTCTGTTCCACGCGATGGACCCGGCACCCGCACGGAGAATCCATGGATAGCTAAGAAGTTCGTCTCTATGTTAGTTGCTAATAGGTATTTTACTTTTTTTGTGTCAAAACTATATTACGGATTAATTTAGAAGGTAAAATTGGAGGCGGCACGTGTGAGTTGATCAACTTATTTAGGTACCATAATCAAGATTAGGGTTGCTTTGTTACGAAGTACAACTGTTCTGCGGACCAACTCTCCCATTGACATTTAAAAGGTTGGCGTAAAATATTTATCAAAGAAGAAAAAATATTAAAATCGAATACTTTTAAAAGACATCTGGAAAAACAACAGTTGATAGATAAAATCATATAAAAACTGAAGAAAATTCGTGAAATAAAAAGACAGATCGGTCCCACTAAGATAACGATCCATCTTTCAATTTTCATCTTATTTGGGAATCTACATACATTTTAATATCACTCTTTAACATTGATGAAAATCATTCGAGAATTTTCTTTTAATAATGAAATAACCAGACATTAAATAAAATATGAGGTGAAATATGTCTACAAATTATATCAAAGAGTAAATAAAAATTGGCCAAGTGCGAGTCGGACTCCCGCACTGAGGGTTCCGTACAAATTCTATTTTTGACGTATAAAAAAAACTACTGAATAGATTTCGTTCGAAACAATTTTCGTTGGTAGTTTTTATGGTAATGTACATTATATAATTATTTCAGTTTTATCATCCTCTTATTTTAGAAGTTAGAGGGGGGGGACACACTTTTTTTCACTTTGGAAGGGTCTGTCACGCAAAGTATTCACTTTAGAAAAAAGTGACATTAGAAACCTTAATATAATTTTTAAAGACCTATCCATAGATACCCCACACGTATATGTTCAATGAAAAAAAATATTTTGAGTTTCAGTTCTGACTATGGGGACCCCCCACTTTTTTTATTTTTTTTCTATTTTCGTAGGAAAACCTTGTTGCGGTTCACAGAATACATCTACTCACTAAGTTTCAACAGTATAACACTTATAGTTTCCGAAAAAAGTGGCTGTGACAGACTGGCGGACAGACAGACAGACAGACAGACAGACAGACATGACGAATCTATAAGGGTTCCGTTTTTTTGCTATGATGGCTACGGAACCCTAAAAACGTGCCTTCCAGAATTTGTAAAAATACGTTGTTGGAATATAACATTATGGTCGTTTCTAATATACATTCAAGTAATACCATGTTTGCCAAAACTTACTTTCATTTCGCTTTTTTATGCTTAGCGAAAACATAAATTTAATAAACTTGTGCTCGAGTATACTTACTCATGTTAAAAATTTAACATCTTTCTTTCAAATTTAGGACATTCGTAATATCTCATTACATTTTGTAAGAAATTACTAATGTTCAAATATATACAACTTTAAGACGATTCTCCAGTGAAGAAGTCTTGTAACAAGCCATAATGAACATGTTCCTTTTACTTACAAGAGACATAGTTATACGTGAAGGCACTTACTACAATGAGAAAGCGTGGACGATTCAATGGAAGCCTACGGGTCTAGAATTTGTAGTGCTCATTACTGGGACAATATCGTACAAACGAGCTTAGGGACAACAGGGTTTTATTAGTCTAACTCACTTAGTCTGCATGGATAATATATTTTAGTGAAAATGTTTCAGTCAACGAGGGGTGAATAACATTTTTTGCCTTCATTATGGAGAGGCGTATAGTGCTCTATTGTGAAGTTTCTTTTTTTAGACGTTCATATTCTATTCTTGCATAAACAATTTTTTTGGCAGCTTGTTTATACTTTCAAAACAGATCCTACGTTTTATAAAATAAAATATTATTTTAAATCTTGTTTTCTATCTAAATGTATAAATTCCATGGTGTCTTTAATTGTTTGCAACTTTAATTGTTTGCAACAATAAGTAAGCATATCAATAGACAACCAACTTAACTTAAGACCGAATACTACCCTAATCAGATTCTTGCGTAAAAGAAAATTTACTATTCAGTTATAAATATCTAAATAAGTAAAATAAATATTTCACAACATCAGATACATTGATCTGACTCCGTGTTAAGTAGCCTAGGTGTTACAGACATCAAAATTAACAGTGGTATTACAAATATACTTAAATAGATACATATAACATAGTTATTGCTTTCCTGCAATCCTAAGTGATAAAAATATTGGAACTCGCGTCAAAGACGGTTTCAATTTCACGAAGTCAATCTGAAAAGTAGGTTTCAGATCAAACCTACCAATTACGAAGTTTTTAGGTAAGTCGATACGGTCCCTACGTCATTCGCGTCCATTAATCTTCATGTTCTCTCATATTTTACTTTACGATCGATACTAGCATGAGTTTTTTGTTTAACACAAGGCTTTTAGGACCTTTGTACCTTACAATAGAATAGTAAAATAATTTAGGTTAATACATCCATGGTCACTGATCATCGGCATGTTATGTGGATGTTGCCGAGATAAACGCAATGACGAAGACAATTAACACAAAGTAGGTATTTTATTTTAATTGGCGCATCGGGAAAATAAGAAATGACGAGTTTATCTACAATTAGATAAACTGAATCTAATTTTATATAAAAGTCATTGTCATATATTCCTGTTTGAATTTCGTGTTTTAAAATAATAGTATATGCTCCATTTATTCTAATACGAAACTTATTTTATCGATGAAAGTAAAAAAAGAACCATTTGATATTTTTCAATCAAAATTCAATTCGTGTTTCATTCTGGAATTGTTGGTAGGGGAAGGAATTTCATTACATTTTACGAGTATTTAATATTTAAAACACATTTCAATGTGAATTGATGTTTTTTCCGCATTTAATGGAAATGGAAATGCAAACCTTAGGCGAATTCTGAATCCTTTGGTAAATAAAAGCTTTAATGTTGGAGTGACAGAAAATGTATTACTATTTGTTTTGGTGATGAAATCATCATGACAAAGTAGTGAAAAAATATATTTTAAAAATTGATTTTTTCTAAAACTTTTGAAGCGCAATGACAAATGTTTTAAACAAAAAAAGGCCTTTGTATCTTACATAATGTAACTTGGTACAAAATAAAATGTCCTTTATAAATAACAATTCGAAAGGAAAGTATTCTACTTTCATAATTACTCATAAGTATTAAAAAGGGAAAATGTACCCAGTCCTTTTTTACTATTCAAAATAAAACTTCCCGTCCTAATTATAATGTCCATTTTACGAACAATGAGGACAAACGGGAAAATTACGGACTTCCATAATCAAGATTAGGGTTGCTTTGTTTGGAAGAAACGGTTCCAAATATTTCTAATCTTGATCAGAAAGATACTCGCGATGATCATAAATTTCCTTTTGTTTGTTGTCGTTTCGCAGGAAATGGATTTAGATGTTGGTCCAGTCAAAATAAACGTTTGTTATAATAATTTTTAAGGACCGGAAAACTTATGAAGGCTTTGAATGCTGTGGAAAATCAATAGCAAAATTAGAAAGACAGGTGTGGTTAGGGCTCACTGAATTTACCAAAAGGTCAAACAATAAAAGTGTCTTTTTAAATGCATTTATCTACACATACCTACATATCATTGTGTATAACACGTTGATAATAATACGTAGGGTTTTTGTTCTCCACCTAACATATTTTGACAACAATAAAACTAGCCTGAAAATAAAATTACTAGGTATGATAGCTCTATTTTTACAGTAAATTAATTATATAAAAAAATTAATTTATTTACGCCCAGGAAGTTTTCCATTGACTTTCGAAAATAAGTACCACTTTACAATGAAACGGAAAATTTAATCATCATTCCGATTAAATTATAAAGTTTTCGGCACAATTACCTTACGCAATGTTTATGACCAATTAAAACAGACGGTCGGATTAAAAGGACTAAGCGCTTTCTGTTTAACTACCGAACCCTTAGCGTTAACAGATAAAATGTATTGAAATAATTTCTAATCTCACTGAAAGCCAACCGTCGCCTATTGTTGTCCACCTTTATTGGAACAAAGGCGTGATCCAAACGTTACCCTTTTGTCGCTGCTTGAGGATTCATTCGTGTGAAAGGAGTTATTCCGGTGAATCTCGTTCATTAAAATTCATGGCAAGGTGTCCCTAACACAATACAGCTCTCCGCAGTGAATTAACTCTAGTACTGCTCCAAAACCAACAATGTATTACGTACTTTGTAACTGCATAAATAGTATGTAACAAATGGAATGTGGCGGTAAATGTGATCAGCTTCAAAGCTGTCTTACTGTGTTTAATGACTTTGGTCTAAACGTAGGTACCATCTTGGTAGAATTGTTTTTCAATTCAATTCAATTCAATTCTTTCAATTCAATTCTTTATTCATGAAACAATATACATTGTGTTGAATATTACAACTAATTAAATATCATAAAAATAGCAGTTACATTAATAAAATAATTACATCATTTCAAAAATCAAGATAAATTAAATTACAATGTCAATATTAAACTTAAAACTATTATAATGTCAAAACCAGGCACAACACATAACAATAATTTTACAAATACATTTATAATACAGTCAATTATATTCAATAGAAATTTCTAACGCAAATAATTATTTTACAAATACATCTATCAACAGTCAATTATATTATTTTATTTCTATCAATAAATTCCTCCACGGAGTAAAAGCAATTTTCCAACAAAAAAGACTTCAGTTTTTTTTTAAAACTACTATGATGAATCAGGCCTTTTAGATTGATAGGTAACTTGTTGAACAGATGAATTGACTGATAATCTGAGCAATGCCGGACCAGAAGTTTAGTCGGAATGATCCTATTTGGGAAATCTTTCCTTCTTGTACTCTCCCTATTGGTCCTCTCTTCCAAAGATTCGTATTTATTTATATCTTTGGCGAAGTTTGAAAGTAGTACCAAGATGTACAAGCCAGGAACTGTAATTATACCAAGAGTTTTAAAGTGCTCACGACAAGATTCCTGTTGCCGGATGCGAACCATGGTTCTTATTGCTCTCTTTTGCATAACAAATGCCCTCTGAATGTTAAATTTGATACTTCTCCCCCAAAACAAAATACTATAACGAAGCCGTGACTCTATAAGTGCATGGTATATAACTTTTAAATGGGAAATGTCTAGTTCATCGCGAAGGCTTCGAAGTATATAACATGCAGAGCTTATCTTATTTTCAATCTCATTTATTTCATTTTTCCAGTTTAATGAGTTGTCAATATTAACTCCAAGAAACCTAGTAACCTTTACAGTATCCACATTTTTACCCTTCAAAACAATATTAATATTATGATCATCCCTATTGTTTGTGCGAAATATCATCAAATTAGTTTTTGATGCATTTACAGTGAGTCCATTTGCATTGAACCATGTTTCCAGTAATGCTAGTGTTTCAGATATGTTTATCTCTAGGCTAAGCCAGTCTTTCGCGGAGACAACCGCATTCGTGTCATCTGCAAATAGTACTAATTTTATACAGTTACTTTTATCATTAACAAAATTAATCAAATCATTGACAAACGTTATGAACAATATTGGGCCAAGTATAGATCCCTGTGGTACACCTACTTTGATATTTTTTAATTTTGAATTTGTCTTAACGTTACACATTTCTTCATTAATTGTTTGGATTTCAACAAACATTTTCCTGTTTTGTAAGTACGATTGAAACAGTTTTAGGGTCGTGCCTCGAATACCATAATGAAAGAGTTTCCCTAAAAGTAAATCATGATTTACCACATCAAAAGCTGAACTTAAGTCTAGGAAGAGCGCAGCGACTTTTTGATTGTCATTGATTCTTAAAGTTATGTCATTAATCAACGTATTTATGGCATCTTGAGTTCCTACAGCTCTTTGATACCCGAATTGCTCTTTGTTGATAATTTTATTTAAAATTAGATGTGAAAGCAGTCTAGATTTAATAAGTTTTTCAAAGATCTTCGAGTATGTAGGCAATACTGAGATAGGCCTGTACTTTTCAGGGTCCAACTTAGAGCCTTTTTTGTGCACAGGTACCACTTTGGCTATTTTAAGTTGGTCAGGAAATATACCCTGTTCCATGCACTTGTTATAAAAGCAACTTAATGGCTCCGCTACTACATCTATGTTGTCCTTGATTATAGTTATGGGTATCTCATCATAGCTGCACGATGTTTTAGATTCCATGCTATGTACAATTTTTTTAACTTCAGCAGCATTAGTAGGATCAAGAACCATCTCGTCAGTTACTAATGTCACTGTTTGTGTGAGAGAAGAAAGTGCAAACTCCATGTCAATTGGAACATTGTTTGTGCTATGGTCAAATTGTTTCGCGAAAGTCTTGACTATATCATCAGGTTTATTTATCATTTTGTTATCAATCTTAAGAACTAATTGCTCCTTTTTTTTACTTTTTGAATTTCGATGCCTATTAACTATTTGCCAGACATCCTTAGATAAGTTTTTTGAGTGCGCTATTTCACTTTGGATGGCCTGTTTTTTTGCTTGTCTAATTACTTTCCTATATAAGGTGATATATTTATTTCTGTAACTTACAATAGAGTTATTATGAAGTCCCTTCTGTATGCATAGAAATCTTTTCATTAGACTTGATACTTTTATGCCTTTTGTAATCCATTTAAGCGTAGTATTTTTATCTAAATTGATGGACTTTTTCTTCTTTGGGAAGCAATATTTAAAAATTTCATAGTTTTTGTTTATAAATACATTTATACTCATTGCAGCCCAGTTTTTGCTAAGTAAATGTTCCCTATATCGCGATTTATTATATTTTGAAAATGTCCTTTTCATTCCATAACCTAAAACTGTATTACTTTGTTTCTTTTTATTACATGTCACCGAGATATTGCATATTAATCCTGCATTGTTTTTGTGAGTAAGTTAATTAATTAGTTTTACTCGTTCGATATAAAATTACAAAAACCATATTAAGAATTAATTTAACTCATAGTAGTCCAGACAAACTTATTATCCTTTGCACAATGCGCCTTTAACTAAAAGTGTTACTAACACACATTATCAGTTCATTCGGGAATTTACAAACTTAAGATTTAGTTTCTTTTTAATATTTTACTATTTATACTTTTAATAGTATTTATATAACTACAACCACAACCGCTCATGGGCATTTTTAGCCCATTCTCAAAGCATTACAACTACAATTCATCACATGTGCTGCGAAACATCTTATTTTGTACGTTGCCAGCGAAATCCAATGCATTATTTAGGACTTAGGAGAGCGTTCAGGTTCTATACTGTGCCGTCCCCGTATTTGTCTGCATTCGGTGGAAGCAACTAATCCCCCACACAATACGTACGATACGGACCCAACTTTATGTTTCGACTTACAGCGTTCTCGGGGATTTTAATCTTCTTCCAGAAATTGGTAAGACTTTGACTAATGAGGTTTTGAGATGGTGACAGATAAGTGGATGCTTAGTGATATATTCAGTTTTGAAATTTTTGATGAAATCGGGACGTTGTTTTAGGTCTTCGATATTGGCTTTGTCTAAAATAATTTGATTGAATCCAGCAGCCAAGTAAATTTTACATTATATTGAGAGCACAAAATATTACTTTGGTGTGTGAATGTAATACCAACAAAAATCTGTAGACTAACAATAGTAAAAAATTATATATGTAGAACAACATATTGTCATCGGCTCGTCTACAACATTTTCCTTCAAAAAATAATAAAACTTTACCGTCGTCCTTTGTTCACATGAAAGATGATTCGACAGAAAAAAAAATACAAACGCAGCGTTATTATATTCCTTGGTTTCCTCAACTTACTTGTTGTGCGGGAAATACCTACACCACTTCTAAAGGCATGTTCTTACAACCAATTGTTACGGGAACCATTCCTTCAATTGTGAGCCCCTTACGGGAAATGAATAGGTGCTATAAAAACACATTTTCTCGTGGTGCAAGCTATTAAAACTACAGGTAATGCTTGTTCGCTATACCATTACTCCGGGTCACAGTATCCCAACTAATATTATAAATGCGAAAGTAACTCTGTCTGTCTGTCTGTCTGTCTGTCTGTTACGCTTTCCCGCTTAAACCTCGCAACCGATTTTGATGAAATTTGGTACAGACAATCTTTAGACCCTGAGACAGAACATAGGCTACTTTTTATTTCGGAAAAAAGAAGTCCACGCGGACGGAGTCGCGGGCGGCCGCTAGTAGAGAATAAAACAGTAGAATAATTCCTTAATAGAATAGCGTCAAAATTTAGTAAGGTGGTCTGAGAAATTTTAGTTATGTGATCTAATTTTACCGTCCATACATTGGTCCATTGCAGCGTTAGAGAATAAGTACTTACATTTCACCTTATATCTCGTAAAAATAACCTTTGTAGGTATTTAGCTGATCGCTAAATATAACTTCCGTAGACAAAACTCCGCATAGGAGACATTATTTACTTCTAGATATTGTAATAAGCAATGTTAATGTTTCATTTCACCCCATATCAAAGTACTAATGCACACTGTCTCCCGTTCCATTGTATACAGGAATACAGGATCCCTCGTACGTTTGAACGACGGTAGTTCGATTCCATCGTTTCGTTCGGAGTGCTTTTACTGGCCCATTGGTCCGGATAATCGCTTTTTAATTGGTCAGAAAATGCTTAGTAAATATATTTTTAGTAAGCATTCCGGATTTCACAAGGGCTTTTCCATTCAAAATCATAAACATGCGCTATTGTTATTTCCAAGTATCTACACGTTACTGCAGTACCTACCTTTCAATTTTTTGGTAGTTTTCACCGTAGTTAAAAGTAGTGTTTTCATTTTCATTTAATATATTTAGAGCTGGCGTGCTAAAGCATTCTAATGTAAGATACATTAAGTAATTAATATCCCAAAGTCGAACAAGAGGCTTCTCTAGTTGCTAAGTGTTTACTCAGCATGCACGCACATACATACATCATTATGTATGTTTGTACATTTATAACGGCAGAAGGCATAAATAATAATAGCTATAAAATCTGTGAGATGGAAAACGAATAAATAAGTAATTTTATTTCTCTTCTGGCGTGCAATTTCCTGAACGTGTTTTATAAATGTACTAGCGACCCAACCCGACCTTCCTTCACGTTTATTGCGCATTTGTTGTAAAATATACAAAACTTGATAAATATTCATACTATCTATTAAAAATGTATGTATTATACTATATTATATGTTGTTATACTTATATAATTTGCGGTATTTTAAAGCAAACAATAATATACAAGAAGCAGTGTTATTAATACCTCCTTAATAAGTTAACTAAATATTAAATCATTGGACATTATTTATTAATATAATATGAATACCTACAAGCGACGCTTTTCATCGCATCAATAATGTTTTCGAGGAGAATTTCAACACGGCCTCATTATTCAAACAAATCCTTTATACCGGGAATACTACAAAATGTAATGTTATTTCGTCAAAACTCACTTAACGTGTATCATATTCATCAATACATAATCGTATTCATCAATATTACCTACACTTTAATAGAAATGAACATGTCAAAGTTTAAATATATTTAAAACCACGTTTTAAAATATATTATAATGAATTCGTGGATTGCCTGGTGAGCCATTATGGGCTTTAAAATATCCAATTACTACGCTGTCTGGCTCGAAGTGCAGAATAAACTTCCTATGGTTTTTAACGCGAAAATAAATTGGTGTCGGTAAAAAACTGCATCATTTAATTTTGTGCTGTTTACTTAAGCCGAATCAATTAATGGTTTTTTCAAATATGTTTGTCGACTTTTTATTTTCCAACCTATGCAGATAAAGCCTCCTCTATTTATTTAAAAAAATCCATGTTATTCATACGACACGTTAAATTGTGGCCGCGACTTGTTTAGAAATGTTGTGTGGGTGTTATTATAAATTCTAGTCTTTCCGAGGAATGTAAGCAAATACTGTGATGTTCCTTTGAACTTCATGAAACTCGCTTACAATGCTTTTCATATTTATGAAAGATAATAGAACCAACCAGTATCAAAGGCACGTTGAACTGGTATTGTGATAAAAGTCGAATTTGTATATTCTGAGGCAAAGTTTTATTCAAGAATTTCTAAGAATCTTTGGTTTTTATCTCAGGTTTTTCAACAACCGATGTGTGCACATACGAATATTGAATGAAATCAAATCACATTAGCAATTTATTGAAAGAGTGAATTGGCAAACACGGCATTTCATTTATTTTCGAACCCTCACCTCGGCGGGTTCGTCGACCGTCTGCCGTCAATTCTCGAAATGATCGAGTGTATTTCCGCGCGTTGAATGTTTTCACGTATTTATAACTTCCACTTTTGTTTTACGAAGACAGTAAGTGGAAAATACTGCTTGCACTCAGAGCGCCAAGTAGGGTTCAATTTAAAAATAAATATTTTCTTACTATTAACCAGACCATGCCTGAAAAAAAGAAGTCTTATTAGTAGTAAAAAGACAGTAATTAGTGATTGTTATGAAGTAGTTAGTAAAGCCTATACTATGCAATAAATAATATGTAATAAATGAATAGGTATGAAAGTCAGCATATTTAAATTAAGAACTGACGCATTTGAAAGAACTATTTCCTATGGTTGTATTTTAAGCAATTTTAAACTAAAATAGTCGTAGGTACCTACACCTCAAGACTAGGTACTGATTTTCTTCATCAAGGACAGCTTTTCTAGTTAAAAAACAAAAAAAAAGTAGTATTGTAGTTTTAAAAAACGACAACCTTAATCAACAACAGTATTTATTATTCAATGCATTTGAGGATATAAATTAGAAAACGAATTTAAAATAACACTACTTTCTCATATATTTACTACGGTAATGTGAGGTGATAGTGGTGGGTGGTGGGAGGTGATAAGGGGCCCCTTAAACCTACACGCTGGGTCGCAAGTCCCAGGCGCCGACTGACATTCCTCTCTGTTCCACGCGATGGACCCGGCACCCGCACGGAGAATCCATGGATAGCTAAGAAGTTCGTCTCTCTGGGGTGACATGCGATGACTACTCCGGGCGTGCCGTTGTCATGTAATTTACTACGAATAAAGGCGTCGTATAAAGCAATTTAACTCAAATTTACTGACAACGATAATACTAGCGTGTGAGATAAATGTAGAATAGATAATGTTACTCCTTTCATAGAAGAAGTTTACTTGTTGACAAAATATTGTCTCTGAAAATAACTATGATCCCTTTTAATAAGAATGGGCGATGATCAGCTCATCCACTGAATTCACCCACTGGTAGGTGGAGGGGTAACTCAAAATGTTAAGTAGTGTGAGGACTTTTACGAAAAACACAGATAAGTTAAGCACATATTCATAGGTTTCGTTTAAAATAAAAGTTTGAAGAGGCCGCCAATTTATTTATTTTAACCTTTGGTCTTGGTGATGGGCTTGCTAACTATTTGAATACTATTTCGATTTTCGAGGATGTTTTTATTTCCCGATAATCAATATTTGCTTTATTATCATGAAATATACAATTTAAATTATACAACCTTACATTAACTAAGTTTCAGTACAATAACCATTCAACTAGACATGTTAGAAAAATATGCATACAGAATTCTGATACTAAACGAGATGAAACCGTCGATCGATCGATTCAACAATACCTACCTAAGTATGTACCTACCTACCTGCAATCGAGGGACTAGCTCGGCTTATTCGATTATGGAAAGGAGCTTTAAACATTGTCTCATCCGAGCGTCTGGGATACCGGGAGCGTAGACAGGAACGGGGGTACTCAGCAAGCACGTTGAGAGAAAAGGTTTAACAAATACCGATATTGCAACGTTTGTATTTTTAGAAACAGATCTTTTTATTAGACCTCTTTTGTTTGAATGAATGTTTTTTGATATAGATAGTTGGAATGGTTACTTACTACATAATTAACTACATAATTATGTATTATCCCTTCTAACTGAATTTGTTTTCGTCTTCAGACAGCGTAGCGGCTTCACTCATAAAGCGTCTCTATTTATTTAAAAACGTGTCTTTTTATTTAATAAAATGTTACCGATTTCCTTCCTTACACGAGTATTAATACAGTTTTAAGGAAGGATAGTATTACAATTAATTGATACCGAACACAAAAAATCAATTTTGCCAATTCAATAAATTAAAGAAAAATGTATTGAATAGGCCTTGAAAGAAGATTCTACTTTAAAAAAGGTAAATTATTGTTTAGCTCGGGTGAGAAAATTATTTTATTAAATTAATATTATCATTTTTGAAATGATAGGCAAAGAAATAATACGAAGTCGTAAATAAATATACGCGTCTTTTTTCAAATGTAATAATTATTACGAATCCTTGGAGCCTCATTAAGATCATTATGCTGACACGTTTTTACCGCAGCTCCTGTGTAATACAATCGTGGCGTGAATAATGAATATCGTTTCTTGTCCCGAAGGCAAAAGTTTTATTTGATAACGCCACGTGAAGCTAAACGCGTAATTATTTACCTCTCTTTTCTCTTTCGTATCTTCCTATCGATGTTTTTCAATAGGAACTTTGAATTTCTTCTGAGAGTGTTGATTAATAAAATATTCCTTCAATAAAATTTTGTACTTTTTAATTATTTTAACACTTATTAATTTACCCAACAGAAAAACTGATGTGTACCTCAACTTTGAAAAAAAAACATTAGTAACAAAAACATCGCATTTAAACTCGTACATGAAAATATAAATTGCCGTTTCATTATACTAATGTTGTCTTTTTACATTTAAAAGTCTGCATTTTGGTGAAATGTTCAGTAACGATTCTCGTTATTTTTTACAACATGTAAGTACTGATGGTGCTGTCGAAAAAAAAGTGCTTTGGTGGAACGTTACTTTGTAAAGATGGTAAGCAAAACCTTGATGTGAGATAAGGCACGTTTTACCTCTTGAACGTGCATTCAATTTTGTTTTAAACTTTTTAAAGTTTTATAAAGCAAAGATAAATTAGTACAAAGGAATATTGTCTGAATATTGGTATCTTATTCAGTATGCATTATCGCACGTCCAACACACTGGACGTACTTTCTATTCCACGTAACGCTATTACAACGACTATTTAGCAAATATTTATAAAAAAACATCATTACCCTGTTTCTTCGCAAACCACTTCCCTCACCGTAAATAAAGTCCGGGCCATCATTAGCCCCTATAACATTAAGCGATAGTACTCGGAAAATATTTCCATTTTGTGAACAAACGTAAGTACTTTACCGATAAGGGCGGTTGTCGTGTTTTCGTTTAATTTTCGCCTTTATTTTCGTAGAGATAAGTGTTTATCGATACCATGTCGATGGAGCGTATATCCGATGTTTATCGAATTCACCGTGTAGTTTATCACTCCATCGGTGTACGTAAATCCCCCTACATGTTTTAAATATCGGCAAACTTTTCTCGTTCGTTCGTTCTGTTTTTACCGAGTACAGAGTAGGCGAACCAAAGGCATGAGTGCCATCAATGACACGATTGACACGTGACACAATATTTTGGGCACTCTATATTGGGTCAATTACAAACATGTGTAAAAATGTAAAATATATGGCTGGGACTCCACCAAAGCGGAGATGTTTTGATGCTGAGCAGAGATGTGTCGTAAGCAGCCAATAGGATTTTGGCCTTCACACGTGACCATCGCAGTATCTAAATCCTATTGGCTACTTACGCCTCATCTCCGCTCAACATCACACATCTCCGCTTTGTTGGAGTCTCACTCTGACGCTTTTCGAAATAAAAAGAAAGTTAAAATTATTTGTTGACACGTCATTGATACCATATAATATTTTTTGAAAAAATAAATAGCTCGTTGATGCATAAAAGTTCACCTACCGTGACCTAGTACCTTTCTTTAGTATTCAGGCTGGGAAAGGAGACAAGGTATATTTGCAAGCCTTTAGGCTCTGGAGTTGAGCAAAGCGGAAACTGTGCCAATATTAACCAATGGGGTTATAGAAGCAAAGGTTTTCTATTGGCTTATATTGTCACAGTCTGTGTCAGTGAATCGGTTGCTTCAATGCGGGGGTGATATACCCGGTCTGTACCAAGATTTTATATAATTGTACAAATTTTGGTTAGTAGTCACTTCATTTTTCAAGTACTAAAATAACTTCATCATCACACAACTTAAATAAAAGTAGAACACTTAGTTAGCTTACCTTCAAAACATATTTACTTTTTAATAACTAACATCCTAATTACTATTAAATGGACTTGGTGTAACGGCACCTCTTTTCTCTATTGGGCTAAATGAGATGATGAAATTAAGATGTCTAACAAGTCATTTAATATATTAAGATCACCAGTTTTACTGCCAAAGAACCAACATCCTAATTATTATTAAATGGACTTGGTGCGAAGGCAACCGTTTAGTTCATTCGCCGAAAGACAAGAAAATACGGACTTTAAACATTTTTAAAGTTTATTAGGTCTGAAAATATCTCATTATACCTTCATTACCGAAGTTAAATGCCTCCATCGCGCCTTCATTGCCGTGATGAGTTCAATTTATTATTCAAGAAACTTTTAATGGTCCTCATTTTTGTGCTTGTCTTGACTGAGTACTTAACATGTTTCCTTAAGAGCCTATTCGCAGATAAAATGAAACGTTGGTAAACAAAGCAGAGAATCTAGAACTGGTTCAAAGATTTAAAGCGAAAAATTACCGGGTACAAATTTAAATTATGAAATAGTTAATTATGATATGACTATTGTATGCCATAACAGGCAGGTCACAGTTCGGCACTAACTTATGTATTTTTTGTAACACCATTTTTTACCTGTGTACCACAATAAAGAAATTATGATTATGATTATGATTATGATTAATATTACCTTCCGTTTTTATTCCAGATATTTTTCTTTGTAACCTTAATGTTTTTTTTTACACTGCAACATAAATACCAAAATCGTAACCACATATGACATACATACTAACTATCGTTAATTTCATAAATAATAACATATCCTTGAGAAACGAATACAAGGGGAAAACCTAAAACTAACAAACGCTTACAAAGTATAGTCTTGTTAAAAACCAAGAACGAATATTCTTTGAAAATCCATTTCCAGCGGATGGAATTCGTGATGAATGCGGACAAAGTTGCCCGAATAAAATATAACAAAACTACGCAAAACTTCCTTCACCTCACAGTTCAGTCGCACACCGTAAGTCGAATTAAATGTCTCATTTCCATCTCGCTCAAGCGAGGCTCCTGCGAAGCCGAGCACAACTTTCTGATTTTCAAGTGGATACACTTTATGATGAACGTTCAACTATCTGGCCAGCATTTTCGGGTTTCTGTACTCCCTGTTAGTTCCCTGGCGAAATAATTTATGGTTTACTGTGTGCCGCTGGAAGTTATTGTCTTTTCAAGGAGATAGGACAACATTGTCTGTGAAGGATGTAAGCCGTGTTCTTTAGAAAGACACAGAAATATGTATATTGCGTCAGTATGGGGAATTATAAAGCAAGTGGCAATTTTATAATAGGAATTACATTGTAAAATTCCTAAATTGACCTCAACCGTTGGGAATAGGACGCGGAAGCTTTTGCATTTTTCGATTGGACACTATTTTTAGACGACCTATCTGTTTTCTTTTAAACAGCTATGATAGCAAGCATTTAAATACAAGATCAACAATAAAATAAATTCTCGTATATTTAAAGAAGCATAGAGTTTAATGAAATAACGAAACTTCTCATAATAAATCTGTCAATCAACGTACATCTTATAACACTAGATAACTAGAGGAATGTATTGAACTTCTATTATACATTATATAGGTAGACTAGCCGCCGCCCGCGACTCCGTCTGCGTGGATTTCGGTTCCCGCACACATAGTTCAACTATAGTTTTAAGCATTCCTCGACTACTATCCAACACAAAAATAGTTTTTCAATTCATTTTCAACAAGCTACTATGTAACATCTTAAAATTTAATGTTTCATTTCCATCCCGCTTAGGGCGGCGATGCCGTGGGAACCGAGAAAACTTTGTGATTTTCTAGAGTATACGTTTTATGATGAACGCTCACCAACCCGACAACATTTTCGCGTTTCGGTACACGATATTAGTTTCCCAACGAAATAATTTAGTGCTCGCGAGTGGTCTAGGTGTTGGGTATTGTCTTGTCGAGTGAAATAAGTTGAGTGTTATCTATCGTAGGAAGATTATTTTGTTTTAATATATATTTATTTATACTATTCTCTATAGAATTTTATACAATAAATTACCTACGCAGGTAGGTAATACTATATATGTATTTACAAAGCATGTTGTGTATACATATAACTTATGGGCTACGGGCCTACGGTCCAGATCAGCTTGTTTATAGTAGTAATTAAACCATGCAATGGCTGGTATCCTGTTATTATACCTACCATTTATAAATAAATACCTAAATGGTTTCAAACAGTCGACTGAGTAGAGAAGATAAGTTTGCAAAGATATTTAATCACACATTTACCTAGCAACGAAATTTAAATACTACTAAATACAATCTTGAAAAAAAAATAAGAATTTTCTTCACAATTCATGACATTATTCAAATTTTATTTCTCTGCAAGCTTCAAACACGGTTACCTTATCAAGTTGGTAGATAAGGTAGCTGTAATAAACCTGTAAGTTCTTTGTTCAAAACCTTTCGGTCAGAATGTTAATTCAAAGCCTTTATTTTAAGTAAATAGAACCCAAAGGGCACCTTTATTAAGCTGAATGTAGCAAAAAAAGCAACGAATAATGTAAATAAAAATAACCTTATTTAGCGGCAGGCTTTGCTCGTCATGTTTTAGAAATGATTAATGTTTAGAATTAAATATTAAGCCTTAGAAATTAATTAAATTTCTTCTCCTGGAAGTTGCTTAAAACTATGCTTTTTATGATTAATGCATTGTAACCATTAAATCAGAGAGTGGTCTTTTTAAAATAAAGTGATCATTTTGTTTTTAATGATTTTGGGCTGATAATACATAATAAAGTTTTGGGTACGACAGCCGATCTTAGCAACCAGCCAAGAACATTTTTGATCGTAGGGTGGACCAGGCGAAATGTATGCCCTGCAGTACACAGCTACACAGTTTAAGTAGGTAATCATGAGGAATACAAGCTTAATGTTTGAATGGTTGAAAGCAAAAACCCCATTTAGAAATCAAACGGTAAAAGCTGGATCCCTTCCGACAGTTGGTTACTTGTACCTTTGGGTTGGGTTGACAGCTGATTGAATTTGCTCCCAACTATTTATTATAAAATTTAAGTTTAAATTGATAAAAAGGTCCTAAAAACATCACAAAACGTAACTAATAAGATAGTTTTAAGTGTATTTAGTGTAAAATAGTGCCTAAGAACAATATTTACAAGGTTTGTGTGATGTGTAAACCGGCGTCAATGACAGTTCAAATTTTGAATTTGTGAGTCATTGTTTTCTCTCAAATTAGGTAATATCTACCATTGCATTTAATTATTGCTTGTAGTACTCTGATTTATTCAATAGTGCCGCATAATATTTTGTCATAAACTCGCGCCGAGGTTTAAGATAACCTCACAATTGTGTCAACAACTCTTTGTAGGTACAAATCCGTTCGTTTTTGTTAATTGAATTTCACGTTCTTTTTAACAATGTTGACGCGTAGCAAGGCCTCTGCTCGCCGGGACGGTTCTGGACTCACCACAACGCGCCAGGCTGAGACCAGACTAGACCTAGCTTTGAGGGAATTAAAGGCCACCAAGGAGGAAGTTGCACAATTGGTTAGAGAGAGAGAGGACAGTGAACGGGAATTGTTGGACGTGTTGGACAAATGTAGCAAAATGAAAAAAGATATGACTGAGTTGCATACTCAGAATCTTATTGTAATAGAGGAGAGGGACAGGCTTCAATCAATGGTTGATGGGTTTGGCGAATGCAGCCAGGAGTTCGTCCAGAATCTACGGCGCGTAACGCTGCTCGAGCATGAGCTCCAGGAGGCTCACCACCAGATCACCCACCTCGAGAGCGAAAAGCAGGACTTCGCTGCATCGCATACACAAACCCTATTCGACGAGCTGTTAGGTAGTGCGCCCAGCCTTGTTCCTGATGTTCTTGACAAAGGACCCGCTGTGACTGTGGACCTGACGGGAGACGATAGCATCCGGTCTACACAAGCCGTGGGCATTGTTAAATGCAGCAGGAACAAGCTCAAAAAGTATATTAGGTTAAATAGATTTATTAAGAAAACCCAGAAATTAATTAGGAAAAAAACTTGTTTATGTACATCAACTAAATGTATTAAGGAAAAACAGCGGTTAGGTGATGAACTAGATTTATATACGATTACGTTAGACAATAACATCACAGAATATGACAAGAATTATAAAAGGTTAGAAAAAGAAATTGTGACATTGAAAACATCCTTAGAAAGAATAAGTAATAGGTATTCTATTTATAAGAATGAGAGTGAGGAACACATTTCAGCATTGAAATGCCTTCTTAACTCCTCAACGTCAAGCACCAATAAATGTTTAAGCCCAGAAAATATTAAAAATAATCATAATCACAATGCATCGATTGTAAATACATCGGATTTGAACGGCTCGCTGCCTATCTGTGCGTCCCCACTCTCAAAACCAGTTTGTTACAATGACACGCTTACTTTGTCCAACGCATTAAAACCCAGCGATTCCGCAAACAGAACATTACATGTAAATAAAAACAAATTGGTTATGTTTTGTGATGAGTCAGGTAAGGATATGGGACAACTGTTAAGTCATTACTTGGGGCAACAAATATTTAATCACTGTTATCCTAACACTCCATTTTCCACTATTATAAATAAAATTAATAATTATGATTTCACAGACAATACCACATTAATACTAATGGTTGCAAATCGTGGAAATGTAAACAAAAAAATAATGACCAAATGTTTTGACAGCTTAAATAATGTGAATGTAAAAAATATTATAATGTTTACACTTCCTTATAGTAAAAGCTTGCCACAGCATGAAAATAATTATGGGTATAGTTTAAATTTGTTTATGAATACATTGACATGGAGTAATAGTAAATTTAATTTGATTGACATAAATTGTATTTCGACATTTAATATTTATTTGACTAAAGATAATTACTATCTTTCATCATATTGTAAACGACAAATAGCTACATCGCTAGCATATTGTTTTGATCAAACAGCCAAGAATTTGGCTACACAACCTGCTTTTATTGAGCAGGAAACTGCTGACATTTGTTGTTCCTTGGAAAAAATTCCAAGTAATTTAAATTATTGCATAGGACAGTAGAGGATTACTCTAGCCAAATTAGTATAATTAATAAACCTAGGAAAACGTCAAATTTACTTAATATTGTACACCAAAACATACAAGGTTTTCATGGTAAAGAATTAGAATTAGAACTGAATTTAAATAAATTGAAAATTCATATTCTTTGTTTAACAGAGCATTGGTTACGACAGTGCGAGTTATTAATTAGTATTGACAATTATAAAGTCATTAGTTCGTTCACGAGAAAGTCAGCTACTAGGGGTGGCTCACTAATATTACTTGATAGCTCACTTAAGTCTAAAGATAGAAAAGATGTAACATTACTTTCAATTGAGCGAACTATTGAACTATCTTGTGCAGAGCTGGAGCAGTGTATTATTGTTTGTGTGTACAGGCCTCCGTCTGGAAATTATCCTATTTTTGAAAAAACCATGGAAGAAGTTTTAAAAAAGGTGTGCAAATGTAATAAGAAGGTAGTTGTGTGTGGGGATTTTAATATTAATATTTTAGAGAATAACCAAACCTCTGTTAGGTTCCTAAATTTATTTAAATGCTTTGATCTCACTCCACTCTTTTTGGAACCAACTAGAGTAACTCCTACATCAGCCACCTGTCTTGATAATATTTTCTGTAATTGTAAAGTACCCTCAAAATCAATTGTTAACTTTGTGAATTCTGACCATTGCGGTCAACTTGCAGCGCTTGAGAGCCATGGTGTAGTTACTTCGTCTAGCTTTAGTTACAGACCGATTACTACAAAGCGCGTCGAAAAATTCAGACATAATATTTGTGTTAAAATTCCGCTAGCGCCACCTATTGTTGATATGAACATTGATAACATGTATAGACGACTATTTGACATTATCTCACACGAATTTAATACTATTTTTACAAAGAAAACTGTTTGTGTAAATAGTTCGAAATCGAAATTTAGTGACTGGGCCACAAAAGGTATTTATATAAGTAGGAAAAAATTGTTTGAATTGTATGCTCAAAAAGCCTATTCAAACAATCCAGATTTAATAGAATATGTAAGAAAGTATTCTAAGTTATTCAAAAAAGTGTGTATGGTGGCCAAGCGTATGTATTTAAAGCACAAAATACATACGTCTAATAATGTTATTAAAGCTACTTGGAATATTATAAATAAGGAAACTTGTAGGAATAGATTACATGATAGTAAGTTATCCTTAAAAATTGATAATAGATTAATAAGTACAGATGCCGAAGTGGCTAAAGCCTTTGAGCACTTTTTTTCTGAAATTCCAGTCACAACTACTAGCTTATTAAACTCCTCACCGCATCATGCTGAATGCCTCCTTAAATCAAAAGTAGAAGAGTGCAAAGTTGTCTTTAATTTCACGCATATTGATGCACTAGTTATAATTAAATCATTCAAAGAACTTAAATTAAAAAAGACGGAAGATCTATGGGGTATTTCGATAGATATTTTAAAAACTATTATTATTGCCATTGCACCATATTTAGCATTAATATTTAATAAGAGCATTGAAATGGGTCAGTTTCCAAATCTTATGAAACATAGTAAAATAACTCCTTTATTTAAATCAGGAGAAAAGACTGATCCGTCAAATTTCAGACCCATATCCATACTTCCATCTATCAGTAAAATTTTTGAAAAAATTATTTCCAATCAATTATTGTCACATTTTAATTCAAATTCTTTATTTAACGAAAATCAGTACGGATTTACTAAAAACAAATCCACAACTGATGCAGGAGTTTCACTAGTAAAACATATTTTTGATGCATGGGAGGCTAAGCAGGATGCGATAGGTATCTTTTGTGATTTGTCAAAAGCTTTTGACTGTGTAAGTCATGAAACCTTACTGATGAAGATGCGGCATTATGGCGTCTCAGAGTTCGCTTTAACGCTTTTAAAATCATACCTCACTGGCAGAGTTCAAAAGGTGAACATCAATGGAACTAACTCCGATGGCGCCCCATTGATAATGGGAGTGCCCCAGGGCTCAATATTGGGACCACTCCTTTTTCTTATATATATTAATGATCTTCCTGCCTTTACAAATGGTCTGTGTGAGAGTGTGTTGTTTGCTGATGATACCTCTTTAGTTTTTAAGGTAGATAGACGCAAAACACAACTTGACGAGGTAAATAACGCCCTCTCACAAGTCCATCATTGGTTTACAACTAATAACTTACTACTAAATCCCAAGAAAACAAAATGTATTAGATTCACAATGCCAAATGTGCCACAAGTTATGACAAATGTTTTAATGAATAATGAACATATTGATGTAGTCAAATCAACTGTCTTTTTAGGAATAACTATAGATTCTAAATTACAATGGAGCCCCCATATTGTTGCTTTGGCTGGGAGACTAAGTTCTGCAGCATTTGCTGTAAGAAAAATACGACGCCTGACTGATATTGAAACGGCGAGATTGGTTTATTTCAGCTATTTTCATAGTGTTATGTCTTACGGTCTGTTGTTGTGGGGGTCGTCTGCTGATATACAAACAATTTTTGTATTACAGAAAAGGGCGATCCGTGCAATATACGACCTTAAGCCGCGTGATTCACTCCGTGAGATATTCAAGGAGATTAATATTTTAACTACAGCGTCTCAATACATCTTTGACTGCATAATTTATATACGCAAAAACCTACATAACTTCTCTAGAAAAGATAACTTTCATAGCTTTAATACTAGAAATAAACATAAGCTTGCCGTTCCAAGCCACAGGCTTCATAAGACTGGGAAGTCTTTTATTGGACTAAGTGTCAAAATATTTAATAAATTACCAGAAAATGTTATTGAATTTCCTAAACAAAAATTTAAGTTGTTTATTAAATCAACCTTGATGAAGAAAGGTTATTATAGAATAGATGATTATTTAAATGACAAATATGCATGGACATGTTAATCTGCTCAGCCGCACTAATTTGTATTTATTTTTAAGGTATATTTGACATAATTGTAAAATTGAAATTTATTTTTAAAAAAGGCAAAACTGTCTGAGTTTCTTGCGGCGTCTCTTCTCAGCAGGCCATTCACGTCGAGGCGCTGGTAGGGTAAAAAAAGTATTGACGTGCAAAAGAATTTACTAAGTGAATCAAATTGCTGAATAAATTATTATTTCATTATTTATTATTTCATTTCGTAAAGGAATAGTTACGCAAGGAAAAGTTGTAAGAATCACGCAGCTGATTTAGCCGTGGCCGCGGCCATTATTCAACATCTGCGAAATGAAGCGCGGCTTAGGCCGTGATCAAACTTACGCATACCAAGTTTGTAGACTTGGGGACTAGAAATTTAAAAGCTGGATCCCTTCCGACCGTAAAGGAATAGTTACGCAAGGAAAAGTTGTAAGAATCACGCAGCTGATTTAGCCGTGGCCGCGGCCATTATTCAACATCTGCGAAATGAAGCGCGGCTTAGGCCGTCATCAAACTTACGCATACCAAGTTTGAAGACTTGGGGACTTGGTACATCGTGCTGGATTTTTCTGTCAGAAAAGAAACAATAAAGAGGTGTTATAAAATAGACGGGATGAGGTTTTTGTCTCTTTTATGCATTTATAAACATAAATTCTTAAAATAATAAAAAAAGTTCTACGCAAGATTTATTATTGAGCCTGTTTTCGCATGAGATTATTTCAAATGGTATTAAAATTAACTTTTCTCAGTTTCTTTTCTCAGTGTCTCAGTTTCTTGATTTTACTAAACCCATTTCACGTGGTTGCAATACGGCTTCACCACAGCAGTAAAACTCCATGTATATTCATTAAATAACCATGTTAGCCCACAAGTAAGTGAGAGCAGACCCTTACGGTGAGAAGTAAATCTTACACCACATTTGATTTGTAAGCTGCGCAGACGTCCTTGGTTTTCTAAGAGTTGAATATTCAACATTTTGGATTAGAGACTTAAGGTTAAAATGGCAAAGGTCCTTCTACCTACACACATGTAACTATCGTTAACTAAAATCTAAGAAAATAATATGTAGAACTATAATTTAAAGCCGACGACGAAGGCCATGTGTAGCATTAAAAATTAATAATTGTCATATTTATGAAATAAAACTGCTTTTAAAAAACTAGATTCGCGGTACTATTTTAAAAAACATATACGTTTACAGGAAAAAATATTGAAAAGAAATGCAAAAATGTGACTAGTGTAAGATTGGAACCGCCTTTGTAATATCAACGAAATACAAGAAATAGATTATTTGTGGCTGTACTTTGTACAAGCGTGCGAGTTGGCGATAGAAATATTAGGTAAATTCGAAAGATGCCAAGTCGCCCGATGGGGCGAGTTTTTATCGGGCGAGATGACGAACAATTCATGTTTTCTGGGTGAGTGTATTTGAGTTCATGATTATCAACTTAGGCTTATTTAATTTCCTTAACTTATTTATGAACAGCAAATTTGTAGAATCCCGAATAATTGTATCAAAAGAGATTTGTGTAAATTAGCTGTTGTCGGGTCCAATTTAGAAACTCGATTGACAGGGCTTTGACCTTTTCGAAATGTTAACCCATTTATATAAATGTATAAAAAATCCTTTTATAAAAGGCAGGTAGTTAGTGTCAAACATATGAAGCGGTCATTTTATAATCTAAGCACATTATTACATGCATTAATTGTACACGGATATTTAATATACTCGTATAATATTTCTGATATCTATAAAACGATAAAAAAATGTGTTTTTCATGATTTTCATTTGGCAAATTAGCTCATATCCTAATAACTCCACACATAAATGTTACAATGTCAAAATATTTATTTGATTCTATTAGCACAATGTACCTACACGTGCCTCTATCTCATTCAATGACATCATTATAATTATACGATCTTATGACTACGCTTCTAATTATTGAAAGATTAATGAAATTAATTACAATATAATATCGCTTTGTAAATTTAGGATCTAAATAATGTTACGTAACGTTATATTTATCTAATCCATATTCTCAGTTATTACGACGAAGTTCAACATGTCCAATACTGTAACATAAACACATACCCACTCACACTTTATCTGCTAATTGAATTAGACTATCCTAGTTTGTGTAAATAATGTTCGCGTAGGAACTATTGTTACATCTAGGTAAGAGCCTGATGAGCAGCCTTAATATGGCACTTACTCATTAAGTACTAATAAAACAAACTTCGAATTCGTAAGTAATACTTTACGATGTGTTACTATTTCAACTGAAGTCCGTCTTGCGATGTATAACTAGTGACCACAATCCTATAAAGACAATCTTCCAGACAAATATCCTTTAATGTAAAGCAAATCATTCTTACAAGATAATGAGATATGAGTTATACTGTTATGACGTTGCTGACTAATGCAACCTTGGGCCCAGATCGAATAATCAAACTTCTCGCAAAAATAAATGTTTATAATGGGCCCAAGTCCGATGTTTTTTATGTGCCTCAACTTTACCATTATGTGAGTCTAAAAGTCGAAGTGACGCATGACAATGATGTACATTGTCATCAAAAATCATGACTGAGCTCTTGCAAGTGACAATAAAAATGAAAATATGGCCATAAATATTTCATACGATATTAAGTGCACCTATTCTTCCTTATAAACACACAAAGCTCGACGCAACAATACCAACTCCATGTAAACGGCACTCAACACGATGCAGCTGGAATAACTTCCCGCCATAAATCCAGCCGAGCCGTGAATTGTGCAGCTTGAAATTCCGCTTGTGAATACGAGTAACTTCAATTGAAATAAGAACTCCGACAAGTCGACGTTCCATTTTTCTGGCGATAAACGAGCTTTCGCTAGTTGAATTTCTACCGCGTAAGCTTTCTAAACGATAAGCAGATGGGAAAACTAGATTTATTGTTCATTCATCGACGTCAGATGGCCATTAGTTTTGTGACGAACGACATCTTATGGTTTGCAATAATGATTGTGGTTTGTCATCCGAATCTGTAACATAACATGAACTAAGCAATTTAATATGAATTTGTGTTTGAAAGTCTGCTTTAACTAACATTGGAACTATTTGTTTAAGTAAACATTCTCTGCACATAACAAATCACGATCGGTAAACATTTATTCATTTGATCTTCGAATAAATAGTTAATCTAAATCACGAGCCTGTATGGAAAAGTGGAAATGCAAATAAATGTATACTTATTGTTTACCTATTCACAAGCATTAAAAAATCATATTTTTATTGTTATTCTAATAAAGGTTTTTATTTAACCCAGCTATACCTATTTTTATTTATTATTTCAAGCTCGTATTTACCAATCATTTTGTACCTAATAGGGTTCTTTCTGTTACACCGTCCGGCCACCAATTAATTAAAATAATGTATTTCTGATTTATGAATACTTCTTAAATATATCTTTATACATAGTTTCGAATAAAAATTGTCCTGTTCAGAAAAACCTGCACGCATATCGGATAGTTCTTTACAATGCCGTGGTACCTGTTCATACGACTGCACACGTTGCTACGGGTATGAGTATTATTCTCTTTACAACGATTCCACAAAATCCAGGCCCGAGGTAAACAAAAGCATAACTTCCATCGCTGAAAAATCGACGTACAGAAAATATTTAAGCGTCCGTCAGTCATACTGTAACAAACAAGCGAATGTTTAAAATACATATAACAGTCTAATAACACAGGCAATCTATCACGCGAACAATATTTTACAAGTCCCCTCGCGTTATCTTTCGTCCCCCATTCTAGATACATCGAGTCAAGGTAGTCCACTCTATGAGCACCCAATTATTGCGCACCCACAACTTAGGAACCTGGAGTAAAGGGGTCCACTCATAGCATCCAATTGTTGCGTACCCACAACATGGAAGCTGGAGTAAAGGGACTGGTACCATTTAAGCACCTTATTATATTATTGGGCAAAAATATCAAAACGGTCTACTAAAAATATACAAAGTGATATAGCAGATAACTATCTTCAACAAAGGACATACGCACACATTCAAAAAACCGCGTAAAAACGTAACGAAATATGTATTAAAATTTTTATTTTTTATCAACATTAATAGGTATTAATGTTGGGACATTTGCAAATGATAGAGGGTTGTCTGATGATGATGTTAGTTAATTTCTGCTCCGAGAGGTAACTCACTCACTCACTTTCAGCCTTTGCCGGAGGTGTTTGCTTGGTGCTCAAGTTGCGGGTGATCAAAGTGGATTACCTCCCCCATCGTAGATACATCGTAATTACTCACAGGCATGGTTGAACGCACGAAAGCGCCTGACTGAAACCATATGATTATTTACATGTGGTGTTTGAACTTTGTTAAATTAGTTAACTGTACCATATTAATGTTTAGATTATTCAAGGCTGATATTGTTATGATTGTTTACTTTAGTTTGGTTTATTAACAACGCTAATTAATGTTATAATTGAATGAAATTAAGCCATTTCAGAGTGTTAATTGACTGCCTGGAATAATTATTATGAATGATTGTACTTCCTGAAAGTATAACTTTTACCATTTGATTAATATTTCAGAGTAAGATTAAAAGAGAATACCGTATATTTTATTGTAATTTGGCTAGTGGAAAATACATACATACATAAATACATCGCTCTAGCACAAAAATATTATAATTTGCAAGTAAAAGTGTACCTAATAATTTTATACATAAACTAGCGGCCGCCCGCGACTCCATCCGCGTGGATTTCGATTTCAAATAGCCTAAAGCCTTCCACGTCAAATGGACTATCCAACACAAAAATAATTTTTCAAATCGGACCAGTAGTTCCTGAGATAAGCGCGTTCAAACAAACAAACATACAAACAAACAAACTCTTCAGCTTTAAATATTAGTATAAATTGAAATTGATTGCTTAATGAAAGTCTTAAGTGTTTCCTACACAATGCCTATTTAAACGAACTGCTAAAGGAAATTCTAAGTCAACCAAGCCAGCTGCCTGATCGCTTACATATTTAGAATAATTTATTTACAACGCAAAAACAGGCGGGAGAAAGAAACTACGTAAATATTTTAGACTAGGGGTTCTCCCATGTCTGGAGTGGACTAAATTATTCATAATAAAGTTGTTTTAGCCTTTCTGATAACGGCTGTATGGTGGAACCCTACGATGAAACGTCTGACTTCGGACGCGAATTAGTGCGCTATAATCGTACATATTTGATGAATTTACAGGTATATTACGTACAGCAGTAGGTACACTTACCCTTAAGGTCAAAGATATATGTTAATATGGTCAGATTATATGGATATTTACTAATAATTTATGTGGCTCTGATGGCAAAATGTTTATTCTCTGACATGTTAAAGTAGGTTGGTTATTTACATAAACCATAGATAAAGTTACACATAGACATAAGACTCGCTGGAAGTTTAATCTTTTTGATTTTATGTAAAATTGATAAGTGTCAATTTGAGTTGGTCATGATACGTAGCAGTGTAATATTTTCATATATCAATTCAATAAAATAAAATACAAAGAAGAATTTCAAACATGTCGTCATGTCAGAGCAAGAAATCTTCATTAAACATGTATGTGTGTAAGCGCTTCAGTAATCCAAGAACGGAAAACAAACATATTAATTTCTGTACGGACTTCGACAAATCAATTGTAATTAGGGTAGACTGGGTACGGTTGTGCCAGGGTACCGTTGTGACAGTCGCTGTATTGTCGAAAATATAGGGATTAGCGGGGGGCGTGCAAGGGGAAAGACGAGCGCCTTGCACGTCTCAACCTGTGTCACAGTGTTGCGTCATCCGACGCGCAGAGTGTTCGTGACCAGGAGCACATTTTGATTTTTGAACGCAAAAAGTAAGTATTTTGATTCATTTTTATTTCGTAATTACTATTACATTTATACTGATAGGGTATTGAGTGTTGTTCATCGATATAAATCAAATAGTAGCAGTGTAATATCAGTGGTTACATTTATTGTAGGTTATTTTGTTTTGACGTGGTGGTGTTTCTTTTATTAAAACGATCCGTGGGTACAGTTGTGACATTTTTACTGGGTACGGTTGTGACATAAGTAAAAGCGGTTGTTTATTGTTTGAGATGCCTAGAATACGCAAACGAAAGACTACAAGAGCACAGTGCAGTTTGAATCAGTATGAAGATGCTTACAAAGAAACTAAACGCGGGACTTCTTTGCGACAAGCTGCGGAAATGCATGATGTTAATCGCATGTCACTATTAAGGTATATTCGAAAACGCGATAATGCCAGCACGGGCGATAATGAAAACAATAGCATTAGCATGGGGTATGTTTGACTACTGATTGTAACCAAAGATCGTATATTGCCTTATATGTTGTAAGAAATTGAAATGTTCAAAGATTTTATTTCTTTTGTTAGGAAAGTACAAAAAAAATTTAGTTGATTATTATATAAAAATAAATAAATATTTTTTGCAATTGAAGTGTTTTATTGGCATTTTAGAGTATTTTTATCTTATTTTGTGATCATATTACAGTATATTCATCGTGTCACTATGGACCCCCAGTACTGTCACAACCGCCCTTGGGGTGGGTACGGTTGTGACAATTTCCCTTTTTTTTTTACTTTCATTTTATGAACTAACCATTTGATTTAGACATAATACTTTCATGTTTATACGTTAAGCAATGAATAAACTTCATTAGAATACATTTTTTGTTCAGATTAATAGCATAAATAAAAAGCTATAGTCAATCATTTGAAAATTGTCACAACCGTACCCAGTCTACCTAATAGCTTTTTAAGACGAGGGTGGCGCCAAGTGAATCCTAACGACGATTGGAATATATATTGGGCCAACACACTCAACTGTCGAAATATATTTAATTTAGACAGTGGGTGCAGGCTCGGAGACCACCAGCTAATAAATCACTTTCCCAACCACTACGAACTGGTACGTAAGGACTTACTCGTGAAGAATATCAAACGGTACAGAAAGGAACTTGAAAAGGATTGCAACCCACTCGCAAACAAAAAAGAGGTCGTACTTGCCAGCGGGCTTGCCGTCAATCGTTACGCGTACCTCGATTTTATTCCGGTAACCTACGTATTACCTTCAGACTACAACGTATTTGTCGAGGAATTCCGAAGATTCCCACAAAGTACATGGATTTTGAAACCGTGCGGAAAATCTCAGGGGGCCGGTATTTTCCTCATAAACAAGCTGTCGAAACTGAAGAAATGGTCCCGTGAATCGAAAAAATATTTGCAGCATCAACTTACCAGTAAAGATACGTACGTTATATCACGCTACATAGATAATCCCCTTTTGATCGGAGGAAAGAAATTCGATTTGAGGATTTACGTTCTTGTTACGTCTTTCCGACCTTTGAAGGCTTATATGTTTCGAAACGGTTTTTGCAGATTTTGCACAATGAAGTACGATACGAGTGTTACCGAGCTCGACAATATGTATGTTCATTTAACGAATGTAAGCGTGCAAAAACACGGCGGGGATTACAATAGCCAGCACGGTGGGAAGTTGGATATTAATAATTTAAAGCTCTATTTGCGCGGGACTCGGGGTCGAAAAGTGACTGACAGGCTTTTCCAAGAAATACAATGGCTTATTGTGCATTCCCTGAAGGCTGTGGCGCCTGTGATGGCAAATGATCGTCATTGTTTCGAGTGCTATGGGTACGATATTATAATTGACGATAACTTGAAGCCATGGCTTATAGAGGTGAACGCGTCCCCATCTATGACAGCGACGACGGTTAACGACAGAATCCTGAAATATAAGCTTATAGACAATCTTTTATCAGTCGTATTACCCCCGGATGGGATTCCAGATGCTCGTTGGAATAAAACGCCTAGCGCAGAGGCTTTAGGAGATTTCGAAATACTCATCGATGAAGACTCTAAGTACAAAGAGGATTTAGAGCTTCAACAACGTGAGAGTAAAATCTGTAATCGATTTAAAGCAAAATAACGACTTTTGTGTAATGCTCGGGGTAGTATAAATATTAATTTGTTTTCACTATTATGTTTTAAAACCTTGTAAGATATGTTATGACAATAAAGAAAACTAAAAAGTGCATGAGCAGTTTATACTTTATTTTTTTATAACAAATGACAGGTTTAATAATATTTACAAAGGTTATTGTCTAAATCGATGGTATTTGTTATAGCGCGAGTTAACATCCTCCCTTTCAATGAGTTCCTCGTCGATCAGTAAGTCGAAATCACCAAGTGCTTCTGGTGATGGAATCTTATTCCACCTCGCATCAGGTATTCCATCCGGTGGAACAACCACTGATACGATATTATCAATCAGTTTGTACTTCAGAATCCTGTCGTTGTGCGTAGTTGATTGTAGAGAAGGCGAAGCATTGACTTCCACTAGCCAAGGCTTCAACATATTGTCTATGATTATATCGTAGCCGTAACATTCGAAACAGTGTCGATCATTAGCCATTACCGGGGCCACCGCTTTCAGTGAGTGAACAATAAGCCACTGCATTTCGGTAAACAATTTCTCTGTTACCGACCGCCCCCGAGTTCCCTCTAAATACAAACGGAAATTCTGAATACTCATTTTGCCTCCGTGCAAACTGTTATAGTCTCCGCCATGTTTCTGCACGCTCACATTAGTCAAATGGACGTACATGTTGTCCAATTCCGTAACACTTGTATCGTATTTCACAGTACAAAATCTACAAAATCCATGTTGAAATAAATACGCTTTCAACGGTCGGAATGATGTCACCAAAACGTACAAGCGAAGGTCGAATTTTTTTCCACCAATCAAGAGAGGGTTGTCGATGTAACGAGATATAACGTAAACTTCTTTACTGCTGAGCTGCGGGTGAAGTGGTGTTTTCGCTTCACGAGACCACTTCTTTAGCTTCGAAAGTTTGTTGATTAAAAATATTCCCGCACCTTGGGATTTACCACAGGGTTTCATTATCCACGTGCTTTGCGGAGACTTTCTGTACTCTTCCACGAACATGTTGTAGTCGGCAGGCAGGACGTATGTGACTGGGATGAAGTCTAAATGAATGTAGCGGTTTACGACTTGCCCATTAGGTAAAGGTACCTCCACTTTTTCAGCCAATGGATTGGCTTCTCTTTCGAGTTCTTTTCTGTATCTTTTTATATTTTTTACCAATAAATCCTTACGAGACAGCTCGTAGTGGTTAGGGAAGTGATTTATCATTTGATTGTCGTTCATCCTATACCCGCTCTCGATACTGAAAATATTTCGGCAATTTGTGGTAAAGGACCAGTAGAAATTCCACTCTTCTTCTTGCCCTACTTGGACCCAGCCGCGTCTTTCAAAATTGCTCATGATAACAGACTTTTCCAAATCAGTACAGTAAGTAACCTTTTTATCAATGTTGGAGGTGGAAACTTTGCCATGAATGGTCGGCGGTCCCTTTTTGATTTCCTGTGACATGGTCAGACTAAATAAACTATATGAAAAGCATTATCAACAAAAATAATAAAAATAAACTTAGTCGAAATGTTTGAGTAAAGGATTTGACAGACACTCCGTCATTTTTAACGTAAATCAAAAACTTCAAATTGAAATGTTTTATTTCCTTTTAATAAGTTTGCATACCATGAAACGTTTCATAAACAATGAATTTGATATTGAATTCATGCGTATTCGTAAAAAGTATTTTTGTTCCATACTTACAATTTTCACAAAAAATATTGAACTTTTAAACATTATTTGTTTTTCACGATTGAATCAGAACACATTGTATTTTTGGGATCCACTATGAACTGTTTGAACTGTTTTCGCCGTAAATTGTTTATTTTCAGGGCAACAGGAATATACGCAAAGAACTAAAAAAAAATTTACTACCAATTTAAACGGCAAATTATACAAACAAATCCTGATTGATGGCCAGGGATGAAAAGGTGTTTTTCAGGCTTCCTTCGAGTGGGAAGGTAAAGGAATAAAATCCATTGTGTCTTCAGTTTACCGTCCAATTTTAGTAGAGGAAACTTCAATCCCCCGAGGAAATCTCGCTCAATATTTTCCCGTTGTTTTGTTTGTTTGTATCGTTTTATCTAAACTATGCTGCGATCACTCCCGTTTCATATTGTAGCTATGAGTTTTTTATAATGTCGTGGGGGAAGAAAGAAAAAGACGTTAGAATTTATATTATTCTTGAGAGTAAGGGAATATTATTATGAAGAAACACATTTTGTTTTTATTAGTTTTCCGTTGCTTTGTCTTCTTCTGAAATTGGAACATTTTTGTGACTTACATTCAATCTGTTTTCTTATAAAGTATGTCCATACCTGAACATATTATTTATTCAAATAAAATCAGGAGTCTTCAACAACGTTTTGATAAAAGGTAAAATTGATATTATCGTTTGAATTTCTTTTTCTCCGAAATAAAATTGAAATATGATCTAGTAACAGTAAGGTTTTTTAAAGTTTTTTACGATACCAACATTTTTGGGAAATCACTGTAGATATTCTAGAAACATTTTTAAAATTTACTTTGCTATACAATCACATTTATGTTCATGGGAAAATGCGGATCGATTTAAATTCACAAAAAATTGCTTCACTCTTATTCGCTAGATGTCAAAACTTTGTAATTTTGCTAACATTAAATAAAAAAATATAATAATTAAGGAGACGAAAAAGTATCTTTATTCATTACGATAAATGATGAACTGTACATAGGGTCTTTTTAATGAAAAATGACAAAACGGAAATATAACAAATGCGTTCTTAAGAAAACCATCTTTATGAATCTCTCAATCTCATAACTGCGGCAGGCTCTCGTCTCATTCATTACGACTGTCGTGAGGACCACGGCATTATCCAAATCTGCGAGCCTCAAAAATAATAAGCATATTTTCATCTTTTAAGTAGCAATGTTGATGTAGAATGAAAGCGTAGTATAAAAAAGTTAACAGCATAACAGTCATTTAGTATTGAAGTAAAGTAAAATTTTATAAATCGTCTCTTGCCTCTCTAACTGACGTCAGTTAAAGTGGCAAGCGACAAATGTCTAATTATTTAAAACAGCTTAAATAGCGATAAAGATATTCAATGTTTTTTTTAAATTCAATAATTATGTTTTAGTTTAGAAGTCCAGAAATTTTTTAAAAATCCGTCATGTCTCAGGGACCAGGTGGTACCTAATTGAAAAGATCGTCACTATTTTCGCGGCGATTAGAAATATGTTTTGGCCGATTTCTTTCGTTTTTGCTGAGATCAGATTTTACTGTGATGTAAGTATTTTCAATTTGGGCTTCTGTGTAATGGCTCGTGGATGTCTGCGAACGTCGTGATTGCACGCCAGTAAATGGAGTGTTGTTTGATTCGCTTGTCAGCACTTTTCTATACTAATATTATAAAGAGGAAAGGTTTGATTTTTTGTTTGTTTGTATGAATTGAATAGGCTCCGAAACTACTTGGCAGATTTGAAAAATTCTTTCACTGTTGGAAAGCTACATTCACCCAGAGTAACATAGGCTATATTTTATCCCGGTACGGGAAGTAGTTCCCCCGGGACGTGGGTGAAACCGCGTGACGGGCCGCTAGTATGTAATAACAGGCAAATTATTGGTAAAAGGGCGCTCGGGTTTTGAGCTACGGGAACGTATTCTAAATCGAGTGTGTGATGGAATCACTTACAGGAGAATTGAGCTTTGCGTGAAGTTACAAAGCACGTGTTCTAAAAATGCTCGGGAGTTATAATTATGGAGTAAATACTGAATACATGCGACCAAATTGTCGTATCTTTGTGTCGCCTACAAACAAAACAAGATTGTTTGATTTGTTCAGCAGCTGCACCAAAGTCTTGGTAGAAATATTTTTTGTGATTAAAGAGACGTGAGGAAACGAGATTTAGTTAATATTGCATCATTGCCTGTTTTTACCCGCAGATAAAAATAAATTTAAGATTAGACAAATTTGACAGATATTATTATTGTAATTTGTATACCTACCTAATTAGGTAAAACATAGAGATCACAACACAAACATTGTCAACCTTTGCACCTATGTTTACGAATAATCAAATGATTTGATTTGATTTGATAATCTTATATTTTTGTGATGAAAGTGACGTAGTTAATTTTGCACCTATGTTTATGAATTATCAAATGATTTGATTTGATTCGATAATCTTATACATATTTTTGTGATGAAATTGTTGTAGTTAATTTTGCACCTTTGTCTGTTTTTTTTCCCGCACAAAAATAAATAAATTTAAGTTTAGACAAATTAAATGATGTATCTGCATTATAGTCGTATGTAAATCAAAAATACCACATAACAATCAGCGTGGTAATACAAATCTATTTTTGACCAGCAAAAACAAACAAAGCATATTATATTATTTCAGTGGTTACTGCGGTATTTTTGAATAATTATCTCCTGGTGATAAATAAAGCTCGAGGCGCAAGTGTGAAATGATAGATGAGCCCATTAAAAGCCGACCCATTAAATTATGGAAATTATTTACTTTCCCATTTTATGGCGTTAATTCAAATAATGATTTAACACTTTCAATATTAACTACGTATTAAAATGGATATTACGAGCTGTAAGCTTTTGCAAGCCATTAAACCAATTAATTATTTAATTATTAAAGCTATCCTTGTAATTAGCAGTTAGGTTTAAACTTACAAACTTTTAGCCAATTTCATAAAGTGATCTCATTACATCAGATTAATTTCACAAAACGGGCTTCTTATTTGGACCGTAGTTTTGTAGATAATTAAATAATACATATTTACTTGAAAGAAAATTAACTATCGCACTTTTAAAAATCACATTCAAACATGTATTAAGCTGATGTTAAAGTGTGATTGTAAAGTTTAATTACCGACTATACGTACACAAAATTCACAAATCGCTTTGTGAAACTTATTTCCACAACCACTTCTAATCCTGAACGCATACTACTAGTGCTTAAGCTGCTTACTGTGTGGTTAGATCTATGTATTCGTCGATCTATGTTTCTGGACGCTGATCTGTCTCAATCCAATTTAGGTTCCAAACTTCATACTAATGCAATAACTGGTATTATTAATCCGTTCATTAAGCCTGAATGGTCGTGTTAAGAACCAGAATCGCCAGGTAGGCTAAATTTCTAACGAACTTAAGACTATTGGAAGATTAATCAATCTTCGCAGAATGATAAGAAAAGAAAAATAACTTTGGCGCTTAAATTATATTCGGAAGTTGTGTTAAAAATAGCTTGACCTTTCACTTGAAAACTCTCACTGTTCAGCCCAATTTATTGAATCGAAATAAGCTATTTACAATGAAACGAACGTTTTATGCATTAGAATATACAGATTTTACGTTAAAAATACCTTAAGTCCTCCATTTTGTTATTTTAAATGTATTTAACGAACTGAACGATGAGAAAGAGAAGATTAAAACCTCAACCTTATTATTATACCTAGGTATTCATTTAACTCGATTTTATCGCATCTAAAAAAGTTTCATTTAACATAAGTATTGATTTTTATACCTGGACAACAAATAAACTTTGGGGATTTATCCTCTAAGCTCTTGATTAAATAATATCAATAAGGTCAAAAAAAATAATTATAAAATATCATAAGATTAGCACAGCATTACTTATCCGAAAACATATCGCTTTCATAACATTTACTGATTAAAGCACCGACGGAATCCAATATGGTTCCGAAAGCGGCGACTTCTGAACTGTCGAACTTCTCGCCAGAGCGAAATGAACAATTTTTCCTGGAAAACAAAGCGGTCCTCATTAAGCGAATTCATCATCATTGAGAACAGGATTGCACTTCAGCATTATAAATGGAGTGGAAATAAAATGAGAAGTTGGAACCGTCTCATGTTTGGTTCTGTGACGTACTTTTTTGAGTTGGTGTTGCTCCTTGTAACTTTATTCGACTATTTGCTATTGAAATAAAACCAATTAAACCTTCATAAGTAAAAGGTCTTTACAAGTTGGTTTTTCAATGGTTTTAGGTGGCGTGGAATCCATTGGATGACAATTATTTAAGCCACATAATAATTGACATTGACTATTATAGCAATAGTTAAGGGATTTTACAAGGTTCACGTTCAAGATTTTATTAATTTGAGTTATATTCACCGACAGACCAGCCGAAATAATCTGATATCGTGTAATTTTAAATATCTTCACTGACACTTAATCGTAAAATAAAATGAATCTTCAAATAAATAAAACCGTTTCAGTTTCCAGACAGACACGCTCGCTTATCCTTTAGATATTTAGCTAAATATAATTATTATAATGTGATGTGTGTACCTACTCCTAAAAATAACACTTAATTCTTTCGAATGCTTTGTTTGTATGTACTCGTAGGATTTAAGATTGTAGGTTAAACGCAGCGTGCTCTGCAGGGCGATAACGGAACTAACTCCAGTCATAATTCGGTCTGCAAAGCTGTACCTAAGTCAGTGGCACGTGCTCTCGCGCAAAATGAACTTCCACGACCAATACTGCAACGTACAAATCAAACATTTAGTACGAAAGTTTATAGTTGCAATAAAGTGCATTGTGAGATTATAACAACAGCTCACCGCACTGTTTGAAGTTGATACTTGTTTATTTCAATTGTTTCACTATTAAAAATTATAAATAATAAAGGTAAAGAGGCATTTGCCTCGAAGCTAAATGAATGTGCTTGACCAAGACCAAATCGACCAACAGTCAGCTCCAGAAAGTTTTCGGAACCGCAAGGTTTTAAGCATTGATTTTAATGTAAGTGGTGCATAAGATGTACTTGTATGTATAGTAGTGGCAGGTTACGAGTCTATACGATGTTTAAATTTTTCAATATCTTGAATTTTATATGAGGGTAAACCACAAAAACCCGCGACCCGGCTTGACGGGCGCTGCAAGCGCCGGCCAGTCTATCTGTTGACCGCTCATGGTGTTTTACTCGGCGGTGCGATTTATATAATTTCGGCGGAATATCGGTGATAATCAAGATTTTGGACTTTATATGTTTACCTCGGACCATACATCGGTTATTGGTGTGGTTTCTTCAGTTTTGGGACAGTACGAGCGGTTTATCAAAAGACTTCTCGGGATACGTGGCGATCACGGCTTTTCATCCCCATAGCAGTCGGCGTCAAAGGTGAGTTGTTGGCCTTTATATTGTGATTTTGCTATGCTTGACTGCCCATCCAAAGAAAACATTACTTGAAACGAAGAACCTAGCGAATTCGAACTGTTCTCGTGAGTTATCAAAGGGTTTTCGCGAACAATCCGTCAGTACGTATAAAATGGTACCACCTCTTACTACAGAAAAAGCATGTTCAAAGCCTTAGGCTTACAAGAATCATCTTAATTATTCACGTGAACTACTCACCTACACGTGTATGTAATTGTACGAAAACTTTTTTCCTTTTGTACAACCCTGAAACAGTTGGATTAGTCTAATTAAACTGCCCGAGAAGTTTCATGAGGTTCTAGTTTCCTCGCTAACGGCATCTTATAAATGGCAAAAAAGTGGTTAAGCTGTGTAACCACATTTCTTTTTTATTCAACTCCGAGACCTAACATCAACGTTGCGGGTAGAAAAGGTGTATTTGTAAAGAAAATGTTTAAACCATTAAAATTTTAAACTCCAACTTTTAAGTGTAAACTTTTGCGGCTTAAAACTTTAGTAGACACTTTTTATGTAAGTTGCCGTTTTTATAGCAATTTCATTTTGAGTCGAGGTAAAACTTTCAGCTTTTATAGGTGCTTGATAAAAATATCAATATTAAGCCACTACTACTTATTTTCTAGCTTCATATTTCTGAGGATTAAAATTTGAGGAATTTGCATTACACTTGAAAGCATACACATTGGGAAAACTTTTGTTTCGGATATCTTATAAGTATGCATGATTTTTCAAATACTTACGTCATTATTTATTGTTTGTTGGTATATTGTTTTATAGTCAAAAAAATTACGTCGTTTCTCATCGTTAGGAAATTAAAATAACATAACGGAAATTTAAATAAAAAGATTCCTTAATTTCTTTGTCATTTCAGATAAAATTGACCCGCTTTATAAGTATGTACCTAAAAACTTAACTTCGTTTTTTTGTGCGAGCCAGCTGCCCACCGCTAGGTAATTTCTTTGTTTGAGAAAACATTTGCAGGAACTTCGCGGTTTTAATTAGTAGTGCACCAGTAAGCCCATTTATTTAATTGCATTTGTTTTTTCGTTTGTATGGTAGTAAAAATAAATAAACCAAAATTCTGGTAGGTTACGGAAAGCCAAAGAAAAATACTTGAGCTTTCGAGTTTTCTTGTATAATAAAGGTCCTTATGTCAACCACAGAATACTATTTTACAGCAAAAGAATTTGGATAAGAAAAATTCCGTCCAAGTTAGATCAGGAGCTAAGTGCGAGTATTTACATGTACGTAATATTAAACACATACCTGACAATAACACATTTTAATAACAACAGTTTACAGGTTTCCTCTCCACACTACAACCATAAAGTCAGCTTAATACTGTTAATGCTTTAGGGACTTAAAATGTTAAGATAATATCTACCAAAGGAATAAATTACCGGTACAGAAACCTACGAGCGTTTAACAACTTTGCGAATAAATCAAATTGTTGGAAAAGAATTTCATAAGCTGGATTTATGGAAAATTCGACGAAGATTATCGAGTTTCGTGTTGTTTTAATGATTTTTTAATCGCTCACATTAAATAGCATTTGATGCATTTTTCACCTATTCAAGTTAAAACTTATCATTTGTAGTGGTAAAATTTTGCAAATTCTGAGACTTTATTGCGAGAATGCAAGTGTACGAGTAATCACTCGTACTATGATTTGAGAATTATGATGTCATACTATTTGGTCTAGAAAAGCCCTTATCTAGTTTCACAATAAATTGTAATGTTATATTTTCTTGGATTTTCGGAACATTTACACATTAAATAAATCGTTACATAATAAAATATAAATTTATATGAATAAAATAAATCTTAAAAATAAAATTTGCTTATGAATTTACAAGATATATTCACCACGAATCACATGGGGTGCCATAAAAATTTTACGTCAACCATAAAACCAGCATACCAGTACGGGCCCCGACCCGCAGCCTCAAATAGATCGTCTAAATCTAATATTCCCGGTACAGTATTCGTAATTCGTAGGCACGTGACGATGTCTCCAATTGAGTGCAATTTCCGCCAATCCCGCCTCCCGTTCATCGGTGGAATTGCCGAGTATGTCGGGAATTTTAGACACGGACCGACCCCGGCATTTGAGATGCAATTTGACTTCCGTATATTTAGTTCTGTGAAAGATTTCGAGACGTGAGAGAGCATTATTTCCCCTTAACGCTACCTACCTATCCTTTATAGGTAGGTGGCGTTTAGGGGAAATAATTTTAGTTTTCAACTATGGTCTCACACAAAATGGCCCTTCTTTTCAGTTAAACTAAAACATTTACTAGAACTATACAAAAATAATATATCCAAAATAAATAGGGAAGGTTGCATTTCATCGTTGTAGGTTGGGTGTATTTTTAATTGAAAAAACACGATAATAATGACAGGGAAACCTACATATATCCATGTCATCCCAATCGGCTTATCAAAAATTACAAAACTGCACAAACTACATAAAGATAGGTAGTTGACAAAATTATTTTCGTCTTGGCAAAATTAGTTTACAATGAAATTGTTGGACTAAAAGGAATATAAATATACCCACAGAATCAAATGCGATTTCTTCTGAGAAAAATACAATATTTAAATACAAAGCACACCCAAGAAACTTAAATACAAAGTCTTCATTGAATTCGAAACGGTGTCACCTTGCCATTATTTTTCACGACTTCTTTAACGTAAGAATCTCGTGTCAATGACACGGCTTCCAATAAATAGCGCAATCTGGGCACTTCAAGGATATGTACACAATAGCCGTCCAACCATTATGCGAATTTATTCGGGTTTTGCGTCCTCTCTTCGCTACATTGTTATACAATAAATAAGATAAGAAGCTTTGTGACAACACAAAAAAATGTAATACCATTTAAATAAGACACAGAAATGTAAAAGACATTTTGTAAAAAACGGGTTGTTACGTAAACGCATTAATGTCAATTTCAAAACTGCCGCCAAAGGTGCCGTTCCTATATTCGTTCAATTCATCTCGCTCGCTCAAGCCAATAGCAGCGCCCGAGCAAAGGGCTATCGGTGGAAGTTGACAGTGATTGGCTACCGGTGAGTGTGATGGCCGTCGTGTTCAAGAGCGACACGAAAGTTGAATGTGCAACCGAAAATTACATTTTGGAGCAAATCTTACAAAAATATACTATTGTGTGTGATGTTAAAGTGTTTTGTGAACATAAAAAAGGACAATTAACAAAGCGTGACACCTGAGAATCCAGATCCAGGAAGATTAAGATCAGGACTGACCCAACCGCGGCGCCGCGTGGCATGTGGAAGGGCAACCCAACCAGCAGCACACAGCAAACACCAGCAGGAGCCACGGTCCACTCGTGCGTGGATTAGCCTCCTTCCACCGGTAAGTACCTCATGCTTTTGGTGGACAGCGAGCGAACCGCGATCCGTTAATTTGTTGGCGGAACCTGACCGAAGGTTCTGACCCAGTGGGTCGGCGTCGGTGCTCACGGCAACACCATTCCGACACATTTCATGGTGCCGAAACCCGGGAAGTGGCTTCCTATTCAACCATCAAGTAGAATATAGCTGGTGTTTTCATCCATTAGAATCAATTGCGCAGTTAATATTTTTATTTTTAACTAGTGGGTATTTTCGCATTACTTTACATTTCTATGCAATTTACTCGGTGAGCGGTAACCTATTCGTCCATCTTGTACTCTGAATTCAATTCACTAACGCTCACATATCACTACATTCATAGATCAAACTGATTCAATTCGTTCGGCGACTAATTATTCGTAAACAAACGTTTTTATAGTCGATCACAGGTTTGCAACATTGCAGCTTTAATTTGTGCACTCGTTAATACTTTGAATGCTAAAGTTAATCACAGATCATATTTTTACAATCAATAATTTTTATTCGTGTAAAAATATCTATTTTATTCGGCTGTGTAACTTTACTTCAAGTTGCCTAGATACCTACGCGTTTTATTATTGCGGATCACACACAAGCAAACTAGCTAATGCTACAATTTTAATTCGGTGCTTTGTGTGTTACTTATAGTCGGCTGTGATAGTAAATAAATAGGTACTAAGTAACAAACGATCAACAACCCTGTTTTGTTTGTTGTCGCGGATCATACTTCAAACTTATAGTTTTTGTATTTCTATTCGGCCGTGACACAAACTTATACGTAACTATTCGTTTGTCATTGTTCTTAAACATTGGCGAAATCATTCATTAGGTCATCACATTCCAATTAATCATATTTTTTTCGTAATAACAAAATTAAACGTTTTCATTCGTTGTTATAACCGGTCCGTTTCACCGCGAATCACGTGAAGTGGAATCTATGCAATCAGCTGTTCCGTGCTATTGTATTCATACGCGTTATCTATGGTACCTACTACGAAGTCAGGTAGTTAGTTTAACGTTTTTCTATTGCTTATTGTTTATCGATACAAAATAAATTCGTTGTTGGTACAAGTATAATTAACTAGTAATCATGTCTTTTAATACAAAACGTGGTGTCACTCGTAAACTTAGTCATTCAAGTAAATCCAAATCGAAAAATACTAATAGTGAGTACACTGTTCACGATTTACCGGCATTACGTCGTAAGCGTACGATAGCTTTGAACCGTATGTCAAAGGCATCAGACGTCGGTATCATTGCCGAATCCGATGATAGTCAATGCGATCTTTTTCTTTCATATTGTGACCAAGCGGCCAACATTAGGTCTGATTTCGAATGCGCACATTATTCAATACTCGAATTGTTGACTTCAGCGACTGATGACGAGGAAGACGGGGTTGATGAAGACATTCGTAAACGTTTTGATGACGCTTATTTTCATGTTTTGTCAATAGCAAAATCATTAACAAAACCGGAATTAGAAATTGACAAAAGGGATTATAAGGCTGAGTCTACACCATTAAGGTCACATATTAAGCTACCTAAGATTCAGTTACCTTCGTTTTCAGGTAACATTAAGCAATGGCCTGAATTTATTGATTCATTTAATTCGTTAATTCATGACTGTCATTATTTAACCGATGTGGAGAAATTTCAATATTTAGTATCGACGCTCAGCGGCGACCCGTTATCGCTTATTCGTAAATACCCCGTAACAGGTGATTATTACTCCGATGCGTACGCGGCCTTAGTCTCGCGTTATCAACATAAACGTGAATTATCTTTCACATGCTGGAAAGATATTTTAAACGTTTCGTTCAAACTAAATAATGCAATCGAGTTTCGTCGATCATTAGATTGTATTGACGAAAACTTAGGCATTTTACGCAAACAAGACCTACCAGTTGACAATTGGGATTTCATAATCGTTTACCATATTTTGTCCAAATTAGATTCGAAAATGCGTCGTGAATTCGAAGAGAAATACATTAACACAGAGATTCCAACGTATCATCAATTAAAAGACTTTCTGCATTCCAAATGTGAATCTCTTTTACGCGATAATCATTTTTCTGAACATTCCAAAGGAAACAATGTGTCGGAGGAACCAAGTAGCAACATTCGTAGTATTATGTCGAATTCGAAACAGTATTCTAATAATTTTACAAAACGACATAATGTCACTCATACTTTGTTAACAGACAGTAAGCAGGTTCAATCCCCTTCAGACAAAAATGTTAAACAGATTTTGAAATGCATTTTATGTTCGGATAATCATTCTATTACTCATTGTAAACAATTTCTCGCTAAGTCGGTGGACGACCGTATGTCTTACACATTAGAGTCAAAGTTGTGCTTCAACTGCCTTAAATCATCCCATCAACTGAAGGATTGTAAGTCGATGTTTCGTTGTTGGAAATGCAAACATAAACATCACACGTTGCTTCATAAGGAACGCGATGCTAAGAATTCTAGTGTTGATAAGAACTCCACAGAATCAAAATCCGTATCTTTGTTCGTCAAAGGACGTTCAAATTATTCGATTAATTCTACAAATACGACTGTGTTGTTAGCTACGGCTATTATTCAAATTCGAGATTCGAACGGTAAATATCAAGCTTTACGCGCGTTATTCGACACCGGAAGTCAAAATAATTTTATAACTCGACAAGCAGTTCATTACTTGGATCTTAAGCCAGTCTCATGCGAAACAAATATCAACGGCTTAGGTGGTATTTCTGCTGACGTCACCGGTTTCGTCCGTTGTTCAGTAGGTTCAAACGATAATTCGTTATTCGATTTAGACATTTAATCCAGTCTGTGGGGACTTATAAAAGCCTTTGCTCTACAAAAGGTGGAGTAAAAGCGGTTTTGACCTTATTTTGTTAAGGTATGGGGACCAAATAAAAATCCAAGTTTTCGACCTTGGGAGGAAAAGGCGCGAGCCGCCATCTTGAATTGAATGTGCCAAAATTAGTTTTTTTTTAAATAATGTCTCAACAGTTGACTTTGTGGCAAAAGTGTCTATGGGAAGTAGAAAGAAGACAAAATTACTAGCATTTTTCTGATACATGTTTATTCTGTAAGTCTTATAGGTAAAAAGTTACATCTGGTAGAAGAATAACAAAATTACAAAAATCATCAATTTACTTTAGGCAAATTAGACAATCTTGGGATGTTTTGATCGGGTGATACGGCATCATAAGGGGTTACGCACTGGATAGCTCCCATAATATGAACAGTATGCAAACCATCTATTGTATTGACATTGTGATCCGCATTATCACAAATAACTTGAGAGAATGAATCTGGGTCAACCAAGGTGCCAGCTGCATCAGGACGAATAATGGCAGATTTTTCGAAGAGTGTAGTTTCAAAGTACGACGCCGCGAAGCCCAACGAAGACAGTAAGTCGATAAGTTTCTTTGATCCAAACTTCTTGTACAAAAATGTACTGATACCGATCAAAAGTGGCGACAAAAAAGATCTAGGTCTTGCTGCTGAAATTACAGCATGAGATATCGCTTCGCATATTTTATTCCATTTGTCAACAGAGCCACGTTTTTTTTTGGAAATATTTTATTCCGGCGCTTGTAACTTTTTACCTATAAGACTTACAGAATAAACATGTATGAGAAGAATGTTAGAAATTTTATCTTCTTTCTACTTCCCATAGACACTTTTGCCACAAAGTCAACTGTTGAGACATTATTTAAAAAAAACCTAATTTTGGCACATTCAATTCAAGATGGCGGCTCGCGCCTTTTCTTCTCAAGGTCGAAAATTTGGATTTTTATTAGGCCTTCATACCTTAACAACATAACATCATAAACGCTTTTACTCCACCTTTTGTAGGGCAAAAATACCTACAGACTGGATTAATTCACGTTATTTCAAATATATGCGGTGAGCAACCCATAGCTAAAATTAATACGTCGGGTTGGTCCCACATTAACTCGTTACCGTTAGCTGACCCAGGGTATGACATCCCTGGCCCTATCGATGTTCTGTTTGGTGCAGACGTTTTCGCCGAGTCCATTTTAGCTCAGCGCATAAAGGGTGGTCCAAATCAGCCCCTCGCGATTAATTCGGTCTTCGGATGGCTCCTACTAGGAAGAACGCCACTCATGTCTTCATCGCTGGTACAAGCTTCTTCAAATTCTAACATCGAATTGATATCAGCATTACAGCGTTTTTGGGAAGTGGATAGCGTGCCTCAGGCTTCCTCATTGACTCCTGAAGAAACTTTATGCGAACAGGCCTATGCAGTTGATCATTATCGTGACCCGAGTGGCAGGTACGGAGTGCGTCTCCCGTTTAAAGACACTGTGGAACCAATCTTCGATGGCTCTCGTGACATCGCATTAAGGCGCCTTCATGCGATTGAGCGTCTCTTGTCTCGTGATCCTGATGTGCGTCAACAGTATTGTGAGTTCATGTCTGATTACGAGAGATCTGGTCACATGTCTTTAGTAAATCCAAAAGAGCTAGGCCAAGGCAAATACTATATTCCGCATCATTGTGTGATCAAACTAGATAGTGTCACAACTAAATTACGCGTGGTCTTTGATGCGTCAGCAAAGGACGCAAGAGGTATTTCGTTAAATGACACTTTGCTAACGGGACCTAAACTTCAATCTAATATCGTTGGGGTTCTCCTCCACTATCGAATTCATGCGGTTGTTTTTATGGCTGACATACGTCAGATGTATCGACAAATTCTGATCTCTGATGAACATCGTGATTATCAGAGAATCTTTTGGAGAACAAGCCCTGATCAAGTTTTGAAGGAATATAAACTTAATACAATAACGTACGGTGTTTCTTCTGCGCCGTATTTAGCTTGTAGAACAGTTAAACAACTGGCAGAGGATGAAGGTAGCAAATATCCTCTTGCTCAGAAAATTGTATCTACCGATATATACGTAGATGATATAGTCACAGGCTGTCCGAATCTTACTGCTGCTTCGGAAGCCAAATCTCAAATAATAAAATTATTCGAGCTAGGTCATTTTGAGTTAAGAAAATGGGCTAGTAATTCGCCAGAGTTGTTATCAGATCTTTCCCCAGAAGAGTGTCTTTTGGATAGTAAATCATTCTCTGGTGACAAATATCCTACACTTAAGGTACTTGGATTGAAGTGGAATCCAGTATCTGACTCGTTTTCATTCGACGTGACTTCGTCTAATCGACCATGTACTAAGCGTGTTATCCTTAGTGAGATCGCTAAAATATTTGACCCGTTGGGCTTTTTGTCACCACTCACAATCCAAGTCAAATGTTTATTGCAGAGACTGTGGATTCTCGGAACTTCTTGGGATGAGTCACCGCCCAATAGTGTCGTCCTTATGTGGAAAACATTTTGTGACCAGTTACCTTCTATTATTGACCTGAGTATTCCGCGTCGTCTCACTTTTGATAATGTAACTTCATACGAATTACATGGTTTCTGTGATAGTTCCGAACTTGCGTACGGAGCGGTGATCTACCTACGCGTCTTGTGCGGTGACGGATCTATTCATACTCGGCTGTTATGCGCCAAGGCACGCGTCGCTCCACTTAAACGTCTTTCCTTGCCTCGTTTAGAGCTCTGTGGAGCTGTACTACTCGCAGATCTAACAAAATTCATAACTGACACGTATCAGTCCAAAATCCCAATCGATATTATTCAACTTTGGTCTGACTCGACCGTTGTCTTATCTTGGCTTCGATCGCACTCATCTCGTTGGACTACATTCGTGGCAAATCGTGTGAGTCACATTCAAGACATTGTCCCCACCGGCAATTGGCAACATGTTGCTTCTGGTGATAATCCTGCGGATGTATGTTCTCGTGGTCAACTTCCCCACGATCTTCTTAATAATTCGTTGTGGTGGTCAGGTCCGTCCTGGTTGTCACAAACTTCTGACTGTTGGCCAAACAACTATCAAAGGCTTCTTACCGAGGATGAGGAGCAAATCGTGCGTACCGAAGAGCGTCATTCAGTGGCTCTGGTGACCGAACAAACTACGGATAGACAACCGGATTCTATATTCGACAACTTACTAAAGCGTTTTTCATCATTGGACAAAATCACTCATATAATTTCTTACATTCGTAGATTCATATATAATATTCGTTCTAAAGGCGCGCGCCATAGCGGTTCTATTCTCACTGAAGAAGAAAATCACCAATCATTATTATTAATCGTTAAAGCCGTTCAAAGATCATCGTTCGAGAATGAAATTAAACGTCTTCGTAGGAAACAATCGTTGCCCAAACCATTTCAAAAACTAAATCCGTTTATCGATGAGGCAGGTGTTCTCAGGGTGGGCGGTCGGTTATCTCGTGCCGGCTTAGAATTTGATCAAAAACATCCAGCGCTGCTGCCTTGTGATCATCTTCTTACAAACAGACTAATCGAATCCATTCATCGTAAATATTGCCATACTGGGCAAAACACTACTCAGTATTTAGTTTTACAGCGTTTTTGGATTTTATCCGCAAAACGAGCTATTCGTCGGTGTCTTTCAAAATGTATCGGCTGTTATAAAACAAACCCTAAACCGTTAGAGCCGTTTATGAGTGATCTTCCGTCTTATCGAGTTAACCAAGTTAAGCCATTTTCGGTCGTTGGCGTGGATTTCGGGGGACCATTCCGCATTAAAATGGGGCCTTATCGCGGAGCTAAAATGGACAAGGCGTATCTATGCTTGTTTGTCTGTTTAGCTACCAAGGCCGTACATCTTGAGGTGGTGTCATCGCTTTCCTCTGAGGGTTTCATTGCTGCATTGCGACGTTTTGTAGGTCGTCGTGGACGGTGTAGCGTCATCCATGCCGATAATGGCACGAACTTTGTTGGTGCCGACAATTACTTAACGTTAATTGAAGAGGCTTCGCAGGCTGAACATATCAAATTCGTTTTCAATCCTCCCTCCGCACCACATTTTGGCGGGGTGTGGGAAATTCAGATTAAAGCTGCAAAGTCACATCTTTATCGCGTGGTCGGCAATCAGGTATTAACATTCGAAGAACTCAGCACGTTATTCGTTCAAATTGAATCAATTTTGAATTCGCGACCTTTATGTGCTCTTAGCACTGATCCAAATGATTTAAACGTTTTAACTCCCGGTCATTTTCTGACTTTGGAACCACTTACAAGCGTTCCAGATGAGGATTACCTTTCAGTTAACTTAAATCGACTTAACCGTTGGCAACTGATTCAATCTTTCGTTCAAAGCTTTTGGATCCGTTGGAAACATGAATATGTAACTTCTCTTTCTCATCGTATGAAATGGACGAAGGCTTCAAAACCGTTATCCGTTAACACTGTAGTTGTCATCAAAGATGATAACCGCACGCCTCTCCAATGGGCACTAGGAAGAGTATGCGAGCTTCATCCGGGTCCTGATGGGACCATTCGAATAGCGACTATTAAAACTAAAAGTGGTCTTATCAAAAGACCTCTGGTCAAGTTGTGTCCTCTTCCTATAGAATCATAATTCGTAACACATTAAACTATAGTTTTCTAGTTTAGTTAGTCATAAACTCTTATCGTTAATGTTACTTGTATCATTCGTTAAATTATGCATCAAAGTTTTCTAAGTCAGTCGTTTATACAGTTAGGTATTTAGCGTTTCCGTTTTCTTTATTTATCCGGAAAATACCAGCTGTATTTTGGTGGGCGGTATGTTACGTAAACGCATTAATGTCAATTTCAAAACTGCCGCCAAAGGTGCCGTTCCTATATTCGTTCAATTCATCTCGCTCGCTCAAACCAATAGCAGCGCCCGAGCAAAGGGCTATCGGTGGAAGTTGACAGTGATTGGCTACCGGTGAGTGTGATGGCCGTCGTGTTCAAGAGCGACACGAAAGTTGAATGTGCAACCGAAAATTACATTTTGGAGCAAATCTTACAAAAATATACTATTGTGTGTGATGTTAAAGTGTTTTGTGAACATAAAAAAGGACAATTAACAAAGCGTGACACCTGAGAATCCAGATCCAGGAAGATTAAGATCAGGACTGACCCAACCGCGGCGCCGCGTGGCATGTGGAAGGGCAACCCAACCAGCAGCACACAGCAAACACCAGCAGGAGCCACGGTCCACTCGTGCGTGGATTAGCCTCCTTCCACCGGTAAGTACCTCATGCTTTTGGTGGACAGCGAGCGAACCGCGATCCGTTAATTTGTTGGCGGAACCTGACCGAAGGTTCTGACCCAGTGGGTCGGCGTCGGTGCTCACGGCAACACCATTCCGACACACGGGTTTCACTCTTAATTTTATATAGGTATTGTGTATTTACGCTCAAGCACTAAGTAAGTAGCTCACTAGTTAATATATACGTAAATAAACAATATAAAATAATGACTTTTACTGCTGTTTGAAAAACAAATTTTAAATGTTTGAATATTTCGGTCGTTTATGGTTAACCCTAAAAATACTCCTCTGTATCTCCATTGTTACTGATTATAAAAGTTTGTAAAGTGTCGTATAACAAATTTCCCGCCTCAGAACTCTGCGTAATAAAGGAAAGCGACAAGTTGGAACAAAGTTTAAAAATATCGTGTTGGGTTGCTCCCGCAAATGACACTCTATAAGCGAACCCAAAACAGAACCCGCAAAATCTTTAACCAATTTGAAAAGTTACGATAAATTGCGCCCGAGTGACGTGGAGCGACCAACTTCTTTGTCACAAAGTTCCGACGGTAGATAAAACTTGTGCAACATTAATCGGTGTACAGTTCACTCCTGTTTAGCATATAAAATGGCGGCCGGTGGTGTTATTTTTCCGCGACGGCAAACATTAAAATGCAAATGGGCAGCATGTGCACAACCTCCGCAAGAGGCCGCTCCTTTGATGCACTTTGACGCGACGTTTTCATGGGCTTGTTTACGCAGGTTACCGGGCGTGGGTGTTAATCTCGAACGCTTGGCATGTTTGCAAACGGTCTTTTACAAAAAGGTTACACGTGTGAATTTTCCTCCTAAATAAACAATGTTGCGAAGGTACATTAATTTAATATTCAAACATAATTACATTCGAAAGTACAATGTTAGCTTTTCCTGTTTTTGGAACGGCTCCCTGAAGTGGGTTCTTCTTTCTCAATCAGCTCCTCGTCGATTAGAAGATCAAAATTACCCAAAGCTTCGGCGCTTGGCAGTTTATTCCATCGCACATCGGGTACACCATCCGGCGGTAGAACTAGCGAAATTATGTTGTCTATTAGTTTGTACTTTAATATCCTGTCGTTTACTGTAGTTGATGTTAATGACGGCGACGCGTTAACTTCAACAAGCCATGGCTTAAGTTGGTTGTCTATTATAATATCGTAGCCGTAGCACTCGAAACAATGCCTGTCATTGGCCATCACCGAAGCCACCGCCTTTAAAGAGTGAACTATCAGCCACTGCATCGCTGCAAACAACTTTTCCGTCACCGCTCGTCCCCGACTTCCCTCTAAATATAGCCTCAAATTCTGCACACTCATTTTGCCGCCGTGTATACTGTTGTAGTCACCACCGTGCTTCTGTACACTAACATTAGTGAGGTGCACATACATGTTATCTAATTCCGTACAACTGGTATCGTATTTCACAGTGCAAAACCTACAAAAGCCGAGTTGGAAGAGATAAGCTTTCAGGGGTCGAAAGGAAGTTACCAACACGTAAAGTCTAAGATCGAACTTTTTGCCTCCTATTAGTAGGGGATTGTCTATGTAACGCGAAATCACGTAGCTTTCTTTACTTAGTTGCGGGTGAAAAGGAGTTTTCGCCTCGCGAGACCATTTCTTCAACTTTGATAGTTTATTTATAAGAAATATTCCCGTGCCCTGTGACTTTCCGCACGGCTTCATAATCCAAGTACTCTGCGGGGATTTTCGGTATTCCTCGACAAACATGTTGTAGTCCGCCGGGAGCACGAAGGTGACAGGCACGAAATCGAGATGAACGTATCGTGTGACGACTTGTCCTCCGTGTAATATAACCTCGGCTTTTTCAGCGAGCGGGCTGCCTTCCCTCTCGAGCTCCTTTCTGTACCGCTTGATGTTTTTAACGAGCAAGTCTTTCCTTGACAGCTCGTAATGGTTGGGGAAGTGATTAATCATTTGGTTGTCGTTCATCCGGTATCCGCTTTCGACGCTGAACAGATTTCGGCAGGTTTGCGTAGACGCCCAGTAAAAGTTCCACTCGTCGTCGGGGCCGACTTGGTTCCACCCGCGCCTTTCGAAATTGCTCATGAGGACAGATTTCTCGAGATCCGTGCAGAAGTTTACGCGACATCTCTCTACGGCGGGTGGGTTAACTCGTCCGTATATGCTGCTGGCTATTTTTTTAGCGTCTTGATTCATCGTTGTATTCACGTCCGTTTATGTGAAAAGTTGGAGTATTGACCAAATATTTACGGGACAGGTGCGTATGGTTGTCATGGCGTTCAGCAAACATCGCCCGCTATTGGCTGATATCCAATCTCGTCCGTTCGCTATGACTACGTGTAAACATTGCCCGTATTGATTTTTAACGAGTTTTTGCACACGAGTAGATATAGCGAGCCATCGCTGGTGAATTTCAGAAAGAATTTAAATTTTCACACAACAAACTATGGTGTAGGCATGTAGTAAAAATAAAATAAAGTGAAAAATGGCACCAAAATGGCACGATAGCCATTCCTTTAACAAGTAAAAAAAGGTGTTGTCTTATTATTATTTAAAGGAGCAACCCGGTTGCTAATCAAGTTGCCAATAGTAACCTAAGCTACACAAATCAAAATAATATATCTGAAAAAAAAACGTATTGTTATTTAATGCACTGTGCTCAAAGGCCAAAACTAAAGGAGCTATTCCAATACATTATTATTAAGTACTTCATGTTTGTCCTTTGTAGATATTGTGAGAGAAATGATATCTCACATTTCCCATTGAACATTAGCGACGAAGAACAAATGAAAATTTCTTTCATAGACACGTGCTGACGTTCTCAAAAAGATGAGATAAACAAAGCAATAACGTGAAATTGGACGGCTATATAATAAAAACGTCTTCTGCGTAAAAAGGAGCATGTTTTGTTACTGTATTAATATTATTTTGGCATTTTATACCATCCGTATGTCTATTTCTATACCTATTGGGTCATAAAATTGAAGATAAAAGTGGACCTTTTGTAGGGCTCATCAACGTCAGCATTTTATCCGTCTGCTATATTCTTTGATTGTTTCCCATTCGATTGTACTTATGAATGTCTAAACTTGGAAAGAAAGAACTGTTTCCGTTATATTCTTGTAAATATCCTATACCTAGCCACATATTTGATGTGATTTCGTTGCTTTTCTAAAATAGGTCAGTATTAAAAAACTCATTCTCCGCAAACATAAGACGTGATTTAATAAATGTTTATTCTTTTTAATACGGTTAAGTCTCTCAAAACGAGAATTCTCTTTATCGTCTACATTGAATCTTTTTGTTCTTGAACCCTTGTTTCATAAAATATATTATGTAAAATGTTAACAACATCCATTGTTATTGAAACCGGAAATTAAAAGTGTTATTATACTCATTTTGTTTGTTTTCTGAATGAGGAATTTTTTCCTTATGTTTACTTTTGGATATATGAGGTAGGTACATAGTGGAAAAAAAGTAGTAAGTACAAGCAATCAAAATATTAAAGTTATTATAATAATCTAATAGAAGTTATTCTTAACAATTTGTTATTTAGAAATAAATTACGGAGAACTTTATACGTTATTAAGTCTATAAACCTATTCTTTTAAGTTTGTGAGTACAAATTTAAAAGAGACAGTAACACGAGTGCTTGGCCGAGCCAGTGAGGGACTAGACAGGGCAGGTGCTACAATCTTTATATAATACATCCGTCCATCAAACTAAGAAAGGAACGATACATCTAATAACACAAGACTATATGACGGATTTTTTTTTTAAATGAGAATATTATACCAGACAATCAGAACGTAGAAGTAGGTACATATATTTGACTACAATATTTTTCTTAACGACCAACATATTCTCTTGTATAATATTGAAATACACCTTTGCAATTTTATTATTAAAAGACCCATTCAATAAAGGCCCAACCGTATCAAACCAGTAAAATCAATATCCGAAATCCAAGGACATCGCTACTCTGCTAATTAAACAACCTTAATTTCATCAAAGGAACATGAGGACGAAGTATCTGTTCAGATTTTCAATGATCTTTACTCTTTGCCACATGATTGAATATTCGAGACATCTGTGGCTACCGACCCTCAGATTAATGAATATCAATAGATGCAACGAATAATTTGACAGTTATGTTATCCTTTTTCACCTTAATAGGAATCACGTGTGATAGAGCAAGATAGCAGAAACGAGTACTCCCGCCGCATAAAATTGTCGAGTGGTATGACGTCATTATCGCATGGCCGTCGTCTTCTGTTGAGACAGACTGAGAGAGAAACAGGCTTAAGTGAAAAGTTAAGTGAATTTTTGACGTTTTAGTGGAGACACTCGAACGTGACATAGGGAGCATCTATAGTTATTAATCAGATTACCGGCCGAGCGACTTCTGTACCAAAACATGTCAGATTTATTTAACGATACCAGTATCCCAATTATGTTGACCCCACTAATGAATGGGCGACCGTAACGCCACCTGGTGTCATTAAGGCCGTCATAATAGGAGGTATTAACCGCACTCTGGCCTCTAGTAAAAGCTTTGCCTAATACACCGAATGTGATGTCGTATGTTAAAGTACGAACGGGAACAATGGCTCTCTCGTACGTTAATGAAGGTAAGTGTACGCAGTGAAGTAAGTCATCAGGTATCGACCTAATTCAATATACTGGGGGGTGAATGGTATTAAAATATTAATTTGAGGTCGTACCTAATGTTATACTGGTAATAACTTCCTTGTCGCTTGAAAATGGTTTGCTGTTGTGTGGTGATTTAGAAATCTACACTTATGGTCTTTAGTTTAGCATGCATTTACTATTTATCATTACGGCACTACTACTATATACGATTTATTTATTACTAGCGTCCGTCCGCTACATCGTTCACGTAGATTACCTCCTTAAAGGTAGAATTTTTAAATATCTTTTCTTAGGAGGTGCCTACGTCAAAGAATCTTTATGCATGCTAAGTCTCAGCCCGATTGGTTTAAAATTGACAAAGTTTCATGAAAACTTTTATCCCTATTTAATTCCTTTTGGGGTAGAGTTCGGATTTTGATCAACTTCTTAGCGGATGCTTTCGTTATTATATTAAGGTACCTACATGCCATTTATTTGCCTGTTTCGTGCAGAGGTTAAGGCTGTGCGTTGATTCACTTTGTCAGTCAGTTACCTGGGTAGACTAGGCTGACACATAAAAACACAATCACTTTTATCGTAAATACCTCAATTCTGCAAGTGACCTAATAAATGCCACCTGGGGTTCATTATGTAAGCCATAATCATAATAAAGGCAATTAACCAACGTCTAATTTACATTTACAGATTTATTACAAACGGCTGAGTGTTATAAAAATATTTAGGGTTTTACGGTGATACACGATTTTCTTTAATACTTTATTGTATTATGGTACTCAGCCTGTTTTGAATGCACCTATTTAAATGTTAGATTTTGGAGAGTGCTTTTATGCATTATGTACGTGTTTATGTTTTGTTTAGTTGGTTAATCTTAAAAGATTGTGTTAAAGCCTTGTCGCTAAAGCCTATCCAACAGCTACAGGCCCGAATAAAAATTACGATCTATTATTCGTGATAAGACAATATACGTATACGTGTACTATACGTACGTATACTATAAAGGGGCCCCTTAATCTACACGCTGGGTCGAAAGTCCCAGGCGCCGACTGACGTTCCTCTCTGTTCCACGCGATGGACCCGGCACCCGCACGGAGAATCCATGGATAGCTAAGAAGTTCGTCTCTGAATTTCTAATAAGATTTTTAATAAACCAACCAACACACCTCCTCAAAACACTGCAGTGAGGTCACAACGTGTTTAAAATACCAACATATAAGAAGGTACAAAGTCCAGGGTCGGATTTCACGGCGTTGCCAGCGTAGTCACTGCCACAGCACTTTAACCGCAGGCAATAAGAGAGCCACGGCTATAACCTCTTTTAGTGGTTAACGGTTCTTTTTCCTTCACCTCATAAACGTCATGCGGTCTCACACTTGCATAATTTAAAAGCTTTTTAGCAGATTTACAACTACTAGCAGTCGGTGTTTAAGGAATAATAAGAGCTCTTAATTTTATAACATCTTTAATTCAGTAAAACATCTTCCAGTATTTTTTTTGGTTCCATCAATCGGTTTCATTTTATATTTTGATTTAAATTGACATATTGAATTAACATTGCATGCCTCTTTTTCACAACAGGTCAGCTGAGGTCGAAGTGCATGTCAACTTCTTTTTACAAAATAAACTATTTGGTTGTAAATCTTCTTCATAACCTTTTAAAGGACTTTACATAGTAAATAATTGCGACAAATCGACATGCAAATATTTGTATATGAACGACACGATTTCTTTTGTATAGATTACGTTAAATATAAGACAATAAAGAAGTTATTTCAACAAACAGTATCAACATTTCCCTCACAAATATTTCCGGAACGCTTATTGTTTTGGTAATACATTACTCGACATGTTCTTTCCCAAATATAATATCTGTAGTCACAAACGGAGATAGCAGTAAATTCCTACGCTCCAAGGAACACATCGGATGGAGCAAAACAACCATACACCATTATAATTTATGTCTGATTCTCGACGGTATTATTAGATAGCTCTATTATTGTACTCTTGGTTATTTTGCCAAAGATAATATCAAGTTATTTTCACAGATAATATTATTTTAATTTGACTTGTTGTTAATTAATCTAGTTTATGACGACTTAGCCAACTCGGGAACATTTCCCCGATGAAAATTGTATGTTATTATATTTTCCTGTACGGAAATGACTCATCTAAAATAGCACATCTTGTGTCCCAAACTAGCAATTCCTAGTACGAGATATATAATCTATACTAATATATAAAGCTGAAGAGTTTGTTTGTATGTTTGTTTGTTTGTTTGAACGCGCTAATCTCAGGAACTACTGGACCGATTTGAAAAAATATTTTTGTGTTGGATAGTCCACTTGACGAGGAACGCTTTAGGCTATTGAAAATCGAAATCCACGCGGACGGAGTCGCGGGCGGCCGCTAGTAGTCGAATAACTTAAAAATATAATTCTTATAATCATTAGCCTGACTTAGGCCATTCCAGGAAATATACATTCATTAAAGCAGAGTTTCAATTACATAAGTAAATTATAACAAACATTTTACCTATTGTAGTTTAAAATCGGCAAGGAGATCATTATAATTTTGATAACATTTTGAAAATATTAAGTAGCGTCATCATTACATTTTGTAGCCGCTTTGTTTAATTATGATACACTCATTATCATTTCTCCTCCATTTTGTTTTTTAATAACGGAAAAAATGGACTTTTGTCCTATTTAATATTCACAGTAGGTTACTTTTTAAATTAAAAACATTCAAACAGGGAACCTTCGGGTACTTTATGTCCAGGATATTATGTTCTATATGGAACCTAAGTGCCGGTCGAAATCCACAACGAATTCAAATAGTTTAAGAAACACACATTAATCACGGTCTGGTTCTTGTAGCATTGTTAGTTCGAAGTCCTTCATACCATTTACTAAATTACTTACCCCTCGAATGTAGTTAGCACATAGTTACATTCGTAGCACATTTGAATGCTAGCGAACATTTTGCGAAACTTCTATGGGGACCGCCCAACGATCATCTTGCTTCTGCTATTTGTGCGAACCTATTCAAATCCTGCCTATAGTGTAACATGACTGAAATTGGTCGGACTTCTCCATCATTATCATCATTATAGTGTAACAGACTATCTGTCACCACAACATACATATGTACCTTTTTTCGTATGTTATCTAACATCCCCTTCGTTAAAATCTTATTAATTCGTTGTCAATTTGTTACGAAACTTTAAATTTTTCTAGTAAGGAAACGCTTCGATGGACTAGTGGTTAAGAAGCCGGGCTGTGGTCTAAAGTCCTGGGTTCGTTTCTTGGGTCGGGCAAGATGAGTAACTATTTTTCTGAGCATAGCCCCGGTTTGTGCTCACCAACGTAGACTTTATTTCAAAGGAGGCCTTTGCCCTGCAGTTGGACATTTATAGGTTGATACTTCACTTTGGTTAAATATTTGTAGAAAATAAGAATCGTTGAACTGCAAATGCCGCGGTAAATACTTTCACAGCCCATAAAAGTTCACCACTGCCAGTACTACATTATTAACTGCGAAAATAACTTAGCAATTCCTAGCTAGCACCGAAGCCTGAAAATGTTAAACGAGGATGGAACTTTCCTTAGAGTCTGAATAGATCCGGCAAAAGAACCCGCGGGCGGTCGCTAGTTCGTAAAGTTTAATTAAATCGCCGAGTCGCTTCAATGAGATTCATTAATGTACCACGTAGTCAGTGACGTCGGTGATTCACTGTCGGTGTCATTTTGTTCGTGTGGTACACGTTTAAAATGTGTGCTTTTAATTTTGGTACAGTTATTTATCGGTCGAATATTGGCCATGTTTATAGCTTCCGTGTGATGTGTCTTGTATGTTATATTGTGACAAATATTGTAACAAAACTTGGCGATTGAAAAGAGCAACTATCGAGTTTCTTGCCGCTTCTTCTTGGTAGATGACTGCATTCCGAAGTCGGTGGTAGATTCAATGTGTTGTTTTTTATTATTATTGACGATTCATAAGTGCTTTTATGAGGCCTATTTGAATAAAGTATATTTGAGTGAGTTTGAGTTTATTTGAGTATATGTGTATAATAAGATGGTTGGGAAAATTATATGAAAATATGAGAGTTCTGAGAATTATAAATTATGACTGGCCATAAGGCTTTTATCTTCAGAATACCTACCACAATTAATTTTATTATAGGTATACCATTCAGATGCTTATTATACGCTTATTCAACAGTTAACAAACAAAAGACAATTATATCAGGATATTTCAAAAGAATTGTATGTACACGATAAAAGAAGCGGGTTGATTGCGAGTTCATAAAACTTAATTAAATCTCAGACCAATGAGATTCATTAAACCAACCGCGAAGCTAGCAGCGTTCGTTCCACTTACTTTATTCCGACTTTATGAACAAGTCTTTCATTAAAAAAATCAGTTTTATTTATAAGCAAAATATTAATATTGACGACAGGACATTCATAAGTATTACACAATATTTGGAGTTATATATTGACCAGTTCGAAGAAAGGTTAGGTAATTAAAATACCTTACATTTTGAAAAATATGTTTTTCTTAATATTTTTTTAATTTCATTCCAAATACAGAAAAATACGTAAAATAAAACTTAGAAAGCAAAAGATATTTCGATATCTATTAAGGCCTTGGAGCATAAATTATGAACATGTACAGCGAAATCAGAGGAAAGGAACCATACATTTTCTTTCTTGTCACGCGTTCAACTTCTCATACTTATTAGTTTACTTGACAAAATGTACACAGACATAAGGAAACGAACGTTCAATAACATCTTGTTTGGGAGTTTTTCTGCAACGCCTGGCGGAAAACTTTGATCCAAAGTTAAGACACATACCGAGAGTTATGTGTCAGTAACTTAAGAATAATTTCTTTAGCGTTCAATATATAATGCACATTGACAGCTGTGCTACATTAGCTCTTTTTTATTTCGTAGACATATTTGTTGGATGTTTTATGCATGGGATTAATGTGACGCATTCATACAACAACGTTTCAGTTTTAGAGGAAGTATCAACCTTTACTATTCATGAAGATATGAAGACTCAATCACAAAATATCATCTATTCTAATTTCAAAGTGATAGTCATAAATGCAACTACATATATAGGGTGTAACAAAATATACTGCAAATATTTTAAGGGCGAATTTTTTAGTGGCAATGTAATCAATATCAGATATTAAAAAGTCAAAATTAATGCCTACCAAATTTTGCATTTTCAGCATTGGCCAATTTGCTCTTTTCGTCCTGTAAGCTTCGCCCCCTCTCCACCACTTTGTTTTTGTGGCAGGACAAGTATAGGAATTGTATAACACTGATAAGACACGACCAGCTGTCTTGCATATGACAAATTTTGTACTTTTCCCAATTATTCACTCAATTTATTTTGTTGATTTTCCTGGAAACTAGCGTATTAATAAAAAAAATTACAAGAAAAATTTATTACATTTCCACTAAACGATTCGCCCTTAAAATATTTGCAGTATATTTTGTTACACCTTATATTGATTGTATCGAACTGTAAAACAATCATTAAGGTCGCCAATCAAAATATTAGTACTAGCACCATTGGAAAACAATTCTAAAAAAATTACAATTTCACATATAATAGCGCTCTATCTAACCGAATTAAAGTTCAACTGACGTATAAAAAAAATAAAAACGTGCAATGTAATCGACCAAAACGGTTAAAAATTAAACTGCAGCGAGTAATAGGAGTCGATATCCGCTCCAGCAACTTCTCCTTATGATCGTGTGTTGCCAACTTTTAATTTATCAGCCAGCGAACCATGCGCGATTTATCGCTTTGTCTTCCCCCGGGAAAGTTGTCCTGGGACCGAGCCAGCTCCGGCGACACACGTGATAACTTACCCGCAACTTTTTAAATTAATCCTGGATGGCTTCCGAACAACAGGTTAGTCTAGCATTAGTTGGGAGTGTACTTACTCGTTCGCGAGGGAACATAATATGTGCTAAGATGCAGTTGGGAGCTTTTTTATCCGCTTTGATGAAAAGGTTTTTCATGGTCCTTTGAATTAATTTGGAAAATATTGGTCTAAAAAGTCCCTCTGTACTAAGATCATTCATTATTAAGAGTCATGTCATGCAAAATGAGTGTTGATAAAATTTATTTTGCACGTTTTGTATTGTATAGGTAATTTGCCTAGCTCTTTGTTGAACTTGACCTTACGTAAAAAATACATCAATCGCCTGTTGGAACTACTACTACTAGCGGCTGCCTTCCTCGATAAATGGGCATTACAACACAAAAAGATTTTTTTTAATTCGAACCAGTAGTTTCTAAAATTACAACAAACAGACAAACTTTTAATCTTTATTATGTTAGTAATTATGAGTGTTAAAGATAATTACCTACATCAAATCAAAAAGATATCTCGTATAATTTTCGCCAGTTCATGAGTTACAAAACAAAATGTCTTGTCGCATGAATATTTTATGAAGTCGTTAACTATCTTCTATGAGATGAAAGTAAATTCGAATCTGTTTATTTAGCGGTTGGCCCAAGCTGTTATTATGGGAAAAGTTTAATGTTAGCAAAGTTACAATGCCAATTCCCTAGAGTTTCTTCCACGATAGGAGGTATCATTGTATTCCATTTTTTTTCTGTGTTTCTTGTTGATAAATTCAACAGTTAAACGTACAATGTATGAAGAAATTATCTTGCCAACTCTTTCATACAAATAAACCGACTGATAATTAAAATTTAAACAATATTTCGTACTTGCCGAAGATTATAATTAAACAAGTAAAAGACATGGTGAAAGTGAGTCAGCATTATTATTAGAAAAGTAAAGTATACAAATACCTATAGGCACCTTAAGATGTTTCATTACTGTAATTGGCACCCCGCTGCTCCCTATTGTCAGGTAAGAATTTTGAGACAAAAGCATTGCACGCTTAGATTTCATTAGTAATTAAACTTTGCCACCAAATTTAACGAATTCAGGTAATATTAAACTTTAAGGAAATAGTTATGAAATTTTTGTAAGTATGTTGAACGCGCTCATCTCAGGAACTACTGGTTCGAATTAATAAAAGAAATAATAGTCCATTTAAAGAGGAAAGCTTTATACTTTAGTACCTTACCCACTATGTATATTGTGTGCGAAAACTGGAATCCACGCGGATGGAGTCGGGGCCGGCCTCTTGTTAACATAATATGAGGAGTATGAAATTAATCTATTTTTAAACGCAGAATCGCGGTTTATTTCATGAGTAACAGTCGCGTAAACCTAAGATAAAATTAAACACTCGTATTATGAGTAGTGGAGCGGCTATAGCCAATGAATGATTTTGATTTTAATATAAAACTTCTTTTTTCTTTCATCCCACTCACCGATAAATGTCAATATCGACACACAATGGCAAAAACTCGACAAGGATAAAAGAATCGCTAGTCTTACTCCGATTCTTCAATACAATGAACCAAGACAGGTATTATATACGATTGTTTCTCAAGTAGCGATTTATAATGAAGCTATATTTTTTGCATGTCTCATATGCAAAACTATCACAGAATATTTATATTTATATTGAAATATTCAATATGACTGGAAACTTTCTCCTTTTTTGAAGTCGGTTAAAATTATAGGCTTGGTGTAATGATCAAGAAGTCGACTTTTTGACCAGGAGGTTGCAGGTTCGATCCCCGCACAGGACAAATATTTCTGTGCATGAACATGTCTGTTTGTTCTGGTCTTGGTGTTAAATGTATCTATTTAAGTATATTTGTCAAACTACTGTTCATTCTGATATCATCAACACAAGTGCTTATGCTACTTAACACGGAAATAGGTCAATGTACGTGTTATTAGGATAGAATAATTAATAATTTATTTATATATGATCTCGTATAAAATATAAAGCTCGTCTATTATAAATATAAAGTTCAACCACGGTGAATCGTAAGTTATTAACCGTTTCTAACGAAAAATGCATATTTACCCGCACGGTTAAAATCGTTAATAACCGGCGTCGCATCTATAATCGTAACCACATATAATTTATATTCCGGCCAGATTATCCTGCGATTTGATCGGAAAGGTGGTTGACAGGCGTGACCGCGAATAGCCCATCTCACATAGTGATGCGATGGAAAAACCGTGTTTTTAGCCAGCCGAATAAAGACCACATTATACCTACATGCAAACTAGGGTGTTGAAATAGCTCTTCACTTTTCACTGACAGAGCTAAAAAAGATAAACTTTCTTAATATAATACATATAACTCAAAGGGGACTGACTGACTGACAAAGTGATCTATCAACGAACACGCACAGCCCTAATCACTGAGACCAATCGGGCTCTTTGACATGCACGTCGACATAGTGATATAGGCAGCCGCTAAGAAAAAAAAATTTCACCTCCAAAGGGATAAAATAGGGGATGAAATTTTGTATGTCTTTATTAATTTTGAACCGATCAGATTGACACTTTGCATGCATAAACTTACTATGACGTAGGCATCCCCTAAAAAAGGATCTTGATAAATTCCACCTCTAAGGGGATGAAATAGGCCACGTATACGAAGTCGCGAGAGGCCGCTTGTATATCGTAAATTTTAGTGCACATTTTTAAATATATTTTTTAAATTTTGCTACATGCTGATTACGTTATCAATACGTTTTGGTCAAAATTAATTTTTGTTATTATTAAACAGGTAATATACCAAATTACCTACATACAAAAGCTGCAGAGATTAAAGCTCCAACACTACCAATAAAATTACATAAGCGCACTGTCGGTAGGTGGATTAAACTATAAATTTAAAATTCGCTTACATTTTACGTCCACTAAATTCTCGCCAACATAGTAAAATTCATTGAAATAACAATTTCCTTGCATCTTTACGAGCGAATAATACGAATGCGTGCAGTAAGTTAGAGCGAGCCAAACTTATCATCGTTCCACACCATTTACCGCCGCGAACGGCGAGTCGGCTCTGATCCATGGCCCACCTTGCACGATTTGAATAATAGAATCAGAATAACCTCTTAATGCACTGAAATAGTGAAATATCAGGTTACCTTATGTATTTTAAAAGTCAGAAACTGGAGAGATACTTTGTCGAAATAGTGACTCGAACGTCTCAGCAGCTTTTAATATTGGAATACTAGAGAGAAATAATTGAGCTACGATTTGGGTAAAAGGTCTTGACATGCAGATCCTATAAAGCTGTTGGGTCAGACTCATCTGTAAAATAAAAAGCTGTAGCTGTGTCACCGTATATTTTTCAGTAGGACAAAATTTATCTTTTTTAATCAAGTCGCAAGACGTCACGACCTCATCTGAGTAAAAAGCCGTCATTAGTGCGCTCCAGAGATCGACTCACGCGCTTTCACGTATCCATCTCTTTCAACATTTACTCCGCATCCTTCCACTGTCTTTACATCGTTGTAAGTCGAAACTATCACTGTTACTAACTCATTTTAAAAGTCAGAACCAGGAAAGTTGTTGAAATAAGTAACTTGAACCTCCAATTAGTATTAAAACAAATCAAGCAACGACTTTCGGTAAAATGCCTTTTAACGTAAAAGTCATACCTACTGATTTTATAATAGCCGTTGAGTTATCTCAAAGTCATTATTTGATAAAAACAGTAGCATTGTCCCAGTACATCTTAATGTTTCAGCATCTCTAAATTTTTCTTTTGTTAATCAAGTCTCAACGATCTCATTTGAGTAAAAAGCCGTCATTGCTGCGCTCCAAAGCTCGACTCACGCGCTCACACGCATCCATCTCTCTCAAATGTCCTCCGCATAACTTCCACTGTCTTTACGAGGGCGTAATGTACGCGTGCTGTAAGTCCAACCTGTCACTGTTCCGCGCCATTTAACGCCGCGGGCGGCAAGGCAGAGTTACAACCCTGTTATTACTGCGTAACATCCACTAAATACTGGACATTTGCATAAAGCTGGCAAGAGTTACTACGCTGCTGTTGCTATGAACTGGAGGGATAAACATTTAATTTGTTCGCTTGAAATTAGGGAAATTTCTAGAAGCTAAACTCGGAAAGTTAAACATTGTTGAATGTCTAAAGGTGAGGAAGAATAGTTTGACATCAAATTGTACAATCTTATTTTGTTTTGACGGTGTCGAGTCTTCATTAGCGCAAAATTATTACCTTCACTACTAACAAACTACCACTCAAACTTACAAACTTACAAACTTGCATCCTTGGTCATTCGGAGCCCAGGCTACGCTACGACTATGATCCTTAATTGACAAGCCTGGTTATAACGATGGAGTGACTGTCGTCTGCCCTTCGTAACCCCCGTACACAAGGGAAAACTAACAAAGTACATGAAACAAAAAATAAAGTATTTTGTCCACAAGAGCACTGTCAACATATAAGTGTTCCTTTGTTTCAAGAAGCAGAACTATGTCTTTACTGTTGACAAATGAAAACTGCAACATGGCCAGCTGAGACAACTTAATTGCATAGTGAAAAATTTGGTGCAAAAATATTTATGATCAATTATTTTATGACCTTTTAGGTCAATACAGATATATATGCAAACCGTATCGAAATAGATAATGAAATACTCTGCATAAACGTTAATGAAAGCTTTGTAAGCCGAGGATTAATTTCATACAATTGATAAAATTGTTTTTTGGTAAAATTCATTTATTGTTCTATTTTAAATACGGACTGCTTAAAACATAATAGGCACTAAAGCTTAAGTGCTGGGGCGGTAAATACATAAAGTACTTATTGTATGTACCTACATACTTTTTATTCTGAAATGTTTTATCTTGAAAAATATTCTAAAAGGGAATATTCTGGGAGTCAGGATACAAAAACAGGTTGCATCCTCCATTTTCTCAAAGCTAAAATTTTTAGTCTATTAACTAGGGAACATTAAGAATGGCAGTAAAGATGTCTCACATATTACGTTGACAACATTTTCATATTTTTTTAAATTTAGTTACAAAACTAGATTTTAGGTAGGTACTCATGGAAGATAATATTACTTGTAATAGCTCAGAATTTTGAATTCAGAATTGAAACATAAGCTCCAGCCAGAAATGGAGTTATTTAACTACATATTTTACAAAGACGTCATAAACCTAAGTCCTACATTAAAGACCTCGCCATCTCATTATATTCGCTATTATATGATACTAGCGGCCGCCAGCGACTCCGTCCGCGTGGGTTACGGTTTTCGCACAGTGTTACTATACATAGCTTAAAGCCTACCTCGACAAATGGTAAGTGGACTATCCAACACAAAATATTTTGTCAGTTCGAACCAGTAGTTCCTGAGTTTAACGCGTTGGCGCGCAAACCAATTTGGATCATGAGTTACACGTGTTATTGTGAGTCAACCATAAAAGATAGACATATGCTGTTGGGGGATATGTTTTAGGAAATTGTATGTAAAATATTTCCGTCATACATGATTTCTATGTGACTTTAACCATTAAGGCTGCACACGCGACTGAAGCTTAAGAAATGGAGAAAATTCTCCCGTTTTCCCCACATTTCCCTTCACTACGCTGTTCCTGTTGATTGTAGCGTGATGAAAAGTATCCTATAATATGCCCAGGAGTATGAAGAATAATTGTACAAAGTTTCGTCAAAGTCCGTCCAGTAGTTTTTGTTTCTATAAGGAACATACAGACAGACAGACAGACAGACAAAAATTTTACTGATTACATTTTTGGCATCAGTATCGATCACTAATCACCCCCTGATAGTTATTTTGAAAATATTTTTAATGTACAGAATTGACCTCTCTACAGATTTATTATACAAGTATAGATGTAGGTATTTGTTAAGTTATCCATATTTTTATATCACGCCGATTTTATTCCAAGTCTTCCATGTTATTAAACCTGATTTATACATGAAGTGTCGATATTAATAAATTGTTATGGCACCCTACAACTATCGCGTTTCCATATCATTAAGCAAATTCAATGTCTCAGGAACTGAAAAAGTTCTTTGATATACGACACCTGTTAGCGTTACAAAGAGCCGAGGTATGATCCAATATGAAAAGAAAGCTTTGCTTTAAAGGGGACGAAAAATACTTTTCCAGTATTAAATATCAAATCGAGTTATTTTCGGGCTGTCAGCCAAGTGTATATTGATGTTCGTGCGATTTAGACGTCAAAGGAGGATGATAAGTTTATCGATTCATTTTATAGTAGACATAGATGTCTGTAAATGTACTTAAGTGTTCCTGTACGTTTCGAAGTATCCATAGTACAAGCTTCAAGCTTTATTTGGAGCTATCCATTCTTAATTATGTTTTATCATTGGTCTGATAATTTGAAATGAAATGAAATGTAGTTCAAAAGCACTGAGGTTGCAGATATCCTACTCACTAGCAGAATAATAGAAAAACAGTTACAAGGTGCTACTTCACTGTGGTCTTCTGTAAGGTAGAGGTAGGTACTTCCCCAGACGAGCGACCCCAGAGACCTCTCTTAAATAGACATAATATATTAAATACCAGTACCTACAAACAGACATGTTATTAAATAGACATATATTAAATACCAGTACCTACAAACAGACATGTCATTGCACACAAAACGTGTTTACCGACCTTTATAGAATTAACTTCATTACACCAAATGGGTGTGTTGTTTAGGAATTCATTTATTTCTGTTTTCATTAAATTGCGGGAATCTTACGGGTAATTTATCAACAGCTGCATTTGTAGTGAACGCCGGGAGCCTGTGGATCTGTGCTCCTGATAAGTTTGCCACTCAATTACAATACAATCTCGGCTATCGCGAACAAACTTCCTCCTAGTTTCTGTTTCCCTGATCCGGATGCTAAATATACCCCTACTATTTAGGTAATAATGTTTACAGCCTCTGTTTACTTTGCTGATTGGTTTTATTGGGCAGAAATGAAAATGTATAACGATTTCTTTTTTCGCTGGGAATCACATGTGCTTTCTATAACTGCAAGCTAGCTAGACCTGCAGTCGTTTGTAGGGCTCGGGATTCTGTCCCACTACCTACTAAAACCCTGCGGAATCCTTATAACCCGGTGGTGGGAGAATTGACACAATAGAAAACCTACAAATATCGCATGCTAACATTAGTAACTTGTATTGTCATAAAATAACTACGTAGTTAAGCCACATCTGTTAAGTTCCATCTATATTTTTAATACAACTTTAGTTGCTATTGTACGCACGTAGGTCAGCCAGTCACTAAGGCTTATTTATTTCTACACTTGGGAGCAATGCTGTCTGCTCTTTTGACCTTTTACTTTTTCTTTGAATATTTTTGTCTTTTTCATATTATAACTTATTTAAGATACTTTTCACCTTCAAGAAAAGAGCGTATCAGCTTCTAAAATGCCGGCAACTCACTTGAGACTCCTCTGGTGTTGCGAGGGTCCATGGGCGGCACTGATTGCTTACCATCACGCAATCCGTATGCTCCATTTGCCGGCCTATAGTATAACAAAAGATAAAAACCCTTGAGTCGATTTATATTACGTTTTTTATTTATTTAATTTTATTTTATTAAAATGATTTCATCGATTATCATATATAAATCAAATAAATTTCATCGAAACAAAGCTTTAAAACGGCTTATATCCTTCCAAAAACCTTATTACACTAACTAGCAAGAGTGCCAAATAATTCCCAGATTAAATACCACGGGATCTCCGATGTCAAATAAACCCTTAAAATTCAGAGTTAGATGTCCCAAATTAGTCGTTTTAACGAATAGCAAAACTCAGAGGGGGAATTTGACATTGATGTGGGGCTTGTTACAGTAATTGAACTATGGCCATCCAATTTGTGTCAAACTGAAGCAGTTTGGGTCAAAATATATTATATTAACGGAAGATAAGATAATTTAAATAAAGTTATTGGAGTGTAGCATGCTTAGGCTGTGAGTGCGTGACTGTGTTAGGAATTGGGTATATTTTGATAGTTTGCCAAGGAGGTGGAGATATTGTCGCGTATATTTCGACTCCATACGTTTGTTATGCTTTAGGATTACGTTATTTTGATTCCAAGTATTCATCGAGATAGTCAAGAGTTTGACTTAACTATTTTTGTTAATTAACTAAATAATAAATACAGTTTTCAGAAACACTGGTCTGAACTCTGATGGCTTCAGGCTGAAAATGTTCATGGTGTTGCCTTAAATACAAATAGTACACGCATTAATGAATTCGCAATATCTAATCTGATGACAATGTTCATGCATTGAAATTGCATAAGAAAAACAATTATAGTGCACGCACGTCTTTTTTAAATGAGGAAAGGTTGACTTTTTTATATGAGAGAGCAGATAAGCCTGTTAATCTTTTGATACCTAAAGAAGTGAGTGGCTGCCTCCGCATAAACATCATCAAGCATAGGGGTGTCACAAAACGAGAGGAAAAAGGCGACTCTGTAATTCAAGATGCCAAATAAAATGTAACAGAATGTACTGCGACTTAATGACCTCACATCTGCGACCCAAGCATCCTTCAAATTTCACATTTTTTCCTTCACATCGCATTTTTCACCTCTAATTAGGAGGGAATCGTGCTCAATGTTTCGGAAACAAAGCGCGAACGATAAGGATCCTCCTGAAGTGTCGCGTGACACGGTCTGCTTCAAGATTTATACCTCAACCCTAACTTCCGCGGTGTATAGGGCGACGTTGTGGAAAATGTTCATTCCGATTCACTCGACCGGTATCAGTGTTCAAATGGTTTCACAAGAACGCTTATTTCTAGAGTTCTAGAGATGTATGATGTATTGTAAGTAATATATTCCTTAGGAGAACATACATAGAACTTTACCATCATCAAACTAAATACAAATATTATTTGTATTGTATTTAATAAAGGATGCTAAACTATTAAAAGTTAAGGTAACTACTATTAAATTTCCAATATTGGGAGGAAAACTGAAATTTTTGATGACGACATTTTTTAATATTAAAATGAAAAGAAGGAAAATTATTTGCATTTTATTTACAAAGAAACCCGTCAACCAGAATGTCTTCCCAGTGGACACTTCTGAAACATTTTGTAATTTAAGTCAGGAAACTTTATACTTCCGCGACGGCCGATAAAAGATGACGACGTAGAAAATATTATCAATTCCGACCACGCGAAAACTGATCGCTAAAAACGATCAATGTTGGGACTATGAGTTTGGTGACTTTGTTTTTTTTTATGTTAGAGAGTCAGAGAACCGAATGAGCTGGTGAGTCACCTGATGGTGAAGAGAACATCGCTTCCCATGGACATGAACCTTCACAGGAGTATGGACATCAACAGAGTTGCAGATATGTTGCCTGTCTTTATTATTAAATCTTTATAATCTTCTCAACTGAGCTCTAGATACTTTACTAAGCAGAAACATAGCAGAACAGTTATGAAGTGCTACTTCACCGTGGTCGTAAGTAGTGCGGTTTCATAGGTGCAGAACATCATCATAATATTAAAAACATCAACAACAAATTTCGATAAGCAAAAAATAACCTAAGCAGACTAATACCTTTATTATAAAAAGATATTTCGCCAGGTCACTGCCCTTTATGTCTATTAATAAATCACATACATAATAACCTCCGGTCTAGAACAAAAACCTTAAAAGACAGGGATTCTCCTGTGTCGCGGCGGTCGCTCAAGATTTATGCCTCGACCCCAAACTTCCGCGACGTTCGATAAAGGGTGACGTTGTGGAAAATATAAATTCTAGTTCGCTCGACCGGGCGTCGAGCTTCGAATAATTTCACAGCTGTGAGCGCTTAAGAGCTGCCCTTAAAAGATCGCGAAAACGCATGGTAATACAACCTGCTACGTAAATGTTCCATAGTTTGCTTTATCATGTTACCTTCTCCTAGTAAGCAACAAAAACTAAGACGTCAAATTATGTTTCTTTTGATTTTTTAAGCTTTGCAGAATTTCGTTGGGTTGAGCACGGTTGAGTCACTAGGTACTTATCGTTATCGTAACTTTAATAGTGGAGTCAAATCTTATATTTGTGTCACACTCATCTGGCCTAGATTTCTTTCTAAATGCACTACTTAATCAAAAGTGGGGTCAAAGCTTATATTTGTGTCACACTCATCTGGCCTAGATTTCTTTCTAAACGCACTACTTAATCAATAGTGGGGTCAAAGCTTATATTTGTGTCACACTCATCTGGCCTAGATTTTTTTCTAAACGCACTTTCTTCTACAGAAATAGTACCATTGTTCACTTGCAAAAAAGGCAAAGTAACTAATTATCTTCAAGGAAGTTCCTCGAGATTTATGCTTCAACCCATATCCCAAAGTTCCGTGAAGTTCAGTAAAGGGTGACGTCGTGGAAAATACAAATTCCCATTGCTCGACCGACGTCTATTCTTAGATAATTTCGCAGCTGTTATCGAAATTTTAGGTAAAGGAAATTCAGAAAACTATTAGGCAAAATGTTTAGCGCATCAATGAGGCAATTACCGTATAAATAATGTAAGTAAGTAAGTATCAGCCTATTAATGTCCCACTGCAGGGCAAAGGCCTCCATCATTTGAAATCATGTTATCGTTACAAAGATGGGTTTTGGCTTAATCACCACGCTTGCCAAATGCGGATTGGTGATCACAAACCCGGGCTGTCTTCAGAAAAATCAACACAAAGTTTGCCCGACCCGGGAATCGAACCCAGGACCTCGAGACCAAGGCCCGGTACTTAAACCACTAGACCATCGAAGCGTTAAATAATGTGATTAGATTAAAATACAATACAAATAACTATTTGCTTTTTAGGGTTCCGTAGCCAAATGGCAAAAACGGAACCCTTATAGTTTCGTCATGTCTGTCTGTCTGTCTGTCTGTCTGTCTGTCTGTCCTGGCTCGTTCTCCGCCGTTTCTGAACCGATTGCCACGAAAATTGGTGGAGAGATGCATAGTGATAATTCAAGAATTGGTTTTTAAAATAATCGAAAAATAATTATTTTTTACCCCCCCTACCATTCATCGAAAAGTAAATTCGAAAAAAAAATTCGACTTACCCCATCGTGTGGGGTATCGTTAAAAAGGTATTTTTAAATACAATAAAACTTGCCTTGAAACCATGTGGATCAAACAACCCAGACTCGAGATATATTAATACAAAGTTAAAATTAGAGCGTCCCCCCCCCTTAACTTTTGAAATACTGTTAAAATAATTCTGAAAAAAATGTCCTGTATACCTCCAAGTAAGTACTTTCAACGAAAACTATAGCGAACTCTGTATCATACATAGTTATTTTTATACAACTTGACCAACTTATGACGTGCAGTTGCCCGTACTAAATGGTGTCTTAAGCGGTCGGGCCATCTTTTAGCTACGGAACCCTTTCATGGGCGTGTCCGACACGCTCTTGGCCGGTTTTTTCATGTAGGCTCAGAATACAACTATTAAGAAGAAAATAATAATAATTGAGGTGTTATGCTCACTTGAAAATTTTGTTGATATTGAATAATTATACAAATGATAGAACATTTACGTAATGAGACACAATTAAATTGTCATGTCCATTCAAATATAAACTAAAAATAAAAAAACAAATTGAACCAATAGCAGAGATTAGCACGTTCAAACAAACAAACTCTTCAACTGATAATTAGTAAAGATAATAAATTACCCTTAAAAGCACAATTTACAATAGCAAGGTTTTTTCATTTGCCTGCGAAACGTTAATTACCACTAATTGTTACTAATGAAATGGCTGCTTGCCTCGGTGATATAAATGGCCTGAAATCTGGACCGGCATTCCTTTCGTCGCCCTCTCTAGCACGAAGCTAAGATTTGCGTAGAATACTAGAATAGACGTTTGACTAATTAGACGCGAAATAAAGTCTTTATTTTGTCCGAAGGAAAATAAATAAAAAAAAGCCTTTTGTTTTGCCTCCGATATTAGAAATCATGTTTTCGTCACAAAGATGGGTTTTGGCTTAATCGAAAATGAACTGAATAATTAACTGAAATAATATTTTTAAATTAAAGTAACGAAAAGCTCATTTAAATGCTTTACACTAGGTTTTCAATATACCACTTAATAAAATTATTCAATGTAAACGCCATTAGGATAATACTCGTAAAAGAAGTATCGTTTTTATTACTATAGGGATATTCTCTTCAACTAGCAGGGGATTATATGGGAATCCCCTCGACAGAGGACGGGAAAACCGCTAAACCTGCAGTGCCCTTCTAACTTGCATTCTTGTGGATTAGTCTGGACTTGCGACTTTCTATATAAAACGTTGTTTGCTTTTTATCTTTATAATATTACTAGCGGCCGCCCGCGACTCCGTCCGCGTGGATTTCGATTTCCAATAGCCTAAAACCTTCCTCATCTAATGGACTATCCAACACAAAAGGATTTTTTCAAATCGAACCAGTAGTTCCTGAGATTAGCGCGTTCAAACAAACAAACATACAAACAAACTCTTCAGCTTTATATATTAGTATAGATTATATTATCATACTTATAAAAATAATAACTAAGTAGATTTCTATGTATGTCCCGTGTTCTACAATAGAAAACTTACATAGATACTAATAGTGTACTACTACAGAACAGAGGTGTCATTACACCTGTAAAAACATTAATGTGAATAAATAATAAAAAGGATAACATGTGTTAACATATACATACGTTCGTTGTAAAATCTTGTTTATAGTTAAAAGAAAAATAAGAAATACTGTGTAAAAGTGCCCTAACGGGGTTCAGGTTAGAATTATATTCAATTTAATGAAATCTCGTTAAACATGTGAGTGCAATAAAGGCTTTGAATTTGAATTTGTATTATTATTAGTTCGAGGATTAGACTCCATAGTAGGTATAATGTCCAATGATACTTAAAATGAACTTCTCAAACCCCTTTGACTAGACAAAGTTAAAGCTGCAAAACGTACATGATCCCCTAAAACAAAGGGAATCATCTAATGCGTAAAAACAGCGACCGACCGTCAACGGAGATAATGAATGAAAAACCGACTAAGTGGAAATTTTCACTTTTAACACACGCCGGCTATGCACGTTACACACAGGGCCAAGTGCGAGTCCGACTGGAACACGAAGGGTTCCGTACTAGTATTGTCTCTCTTAAATATTCCCATTCTGGTGAATATTTTCGTTTTGTTTAGTTTTTTTTTGTATTTGACTAGCGAATCCACGCGGACGGAGCCGCAGGCGCCGCTTGTCAAACAAAAGAAAAAACAAACAAACAAACTCTTCAGCTGTATTACATTAGTGTTGATTTGTAGTCGCATCAGAAGCCAAATCACGTCATTTCTTAAAATGGCATCATGATGAGTAGTAACTTTTTTTAACGCTGGAGAACGCATTAATGCGCCAGTATTTGCAGCCGCGAGTGGGGCTTTGGAACTTTATATGCCGTCCGCCCACTAAAACTTTGCGGTTATGTACCTAGCTATAACAATGTTTTCATTTCTAGTCTAGTATTATAATGGTCAAGAAAAAATATGCAGATGCCATGCAAATGGCCAACGGAGTGGATACTACGCTCCCGTTTCAGCGTTTTGCACACGGACCCCTAAAAAGGAAAGCAATAAAGCATCAGTTCGTTAGTGGACAAGTACATATGGATGTGCAGGCGTCCACATGTCCAGATAATTTATTTTAGCCAATGCCATGCGCGTGACAAGCCCGGAACGTTTCTAGTTTTTATTCGGGATAATCCACTTTAAGCACCCAATTTTCGAACAACTGCAACTTGAGGACCTGACCTAGTGCATTTTGAACACATTGACATTTTGGCAAGAAAATCTATACTAACAGAATAAACTTAAGAGTTTGTTTGTTTGTTTGAGCGCGCTAATATTTTGTCATTTGAAAGCCCATTAGTCGAGGAAGGCTTGATGCTATAGGATAACACTATGTGTGCGTTAACGAATTCCACGTGGAAGTCACGGGCCCCATGCTTTAAAGGACCGGGTCCCTGTGGGCCCGTACCCGTAAGAGTACCTACAATAATAATAATAATAGGCTTAACCCACCCAACACGGAGTGGAGATTTAAAATCAATATCAAACATTTTAAAAATAGTGGTGCTTTAAGTGCACTAGTTTAGTGCTCAAAATTGGTTGCTCAAAGTGGACTATCTCTATCATTCGACAGGCAGATTGCGGCATTGTTACGCAAATAACGTGTTTATCTGGATAGAGTTTGTTTTCTCTCAGCCCAATATTTTCGTAGGAATGTGTCCGCGTGGGCAAATGTTTATTGTTTACTTTCATAACGTGATTGTCTCGTTTACCCTGAAACTAGTTGGGATCCTGAGAGGTTATTAGATTTGAGGATTGTTTGTTTTGGTGCATGTCAATTTTGGTTTTAATAAATCTTACCATAAAGGTAACTATTAGATGGTATGGTTCATATAGATTCCCATTGCGGGTCTTGAAGGACTTTTGTACATTAAAGTCCATTGCACCTAATCAAATACAACCTAATGAGCCCTGTGACAATTGACAAATGAATATTCAAATGAACTATAGAAATTATAGAATTTCGTAAGTACAACAAATACACCTATTGCAGAGATCATCTTAGCTGAAATGGAATATAGTTGATAATGTTAACTGGAAAAAAAATACTTAGAGATTCTTTAATTCTAATAGTCCTTAACCTAAGACCTTGTCCCAAAGTTTACCTTACCTGAATCACCTCTCGTTCACCGAAGCTTTCGAACAAGACTCGAACAAAATGACTATACATTCCACCAGGATTTACACGCGCCGGTTGATTAACTACGTCATTTCGTGCCTGACTCGGCGCCAAACCTCTCATCGCTTTCATAAAACCTGGCTCTCAACCAATCAATGCCTGTAAGTCCTTATTACGCCTCCATCACCCTCAGACATCATTTATCTTTGTAGACGCCGAGCTCCGGAGGTGACACTTCCCTAACTCATCTACTCGAGATCAAGTGGTTTTTTAAGTTCTATAGCTGTTTTATCGGTAGATGACTTGCGGTTTGGAAGTTTGGATCTAACAACGGGTCGACGCGTATGGTTTTGCTTTTTTGCGGGTAGAAATAGTTTCATTTTGGCAGAAGAAACGTTGTAACTGACTTGGATTTGGACTATTTAACGTTGGGCAATCTAATATCGGCTTTTGGGTAAGCTCCAAAGGGATATCAAGTAATAAAACTTCGTAAGACATAAGGTAAGGTACATATACACTACGGAAAATTTTCTACAACACTTCATCTACGTGACGCTGGGACGTTGCATTGAGCCCCACGGCATATCCCTCAACGATTCAATGACGAGTCGCGCAATGTTGCCATTCCGTTGCTGGCTAGTGTGTACAGAATGTCTTGCAACATTTTTGTGCCCGAGATTCTTTTACGTTGTTGACGAGCGACATGTACCGAATCATGTCGCTCTATTTGTCCCCTAGTGTTTCCGTACCTTAATCAATAAACTTTATTCCTAATTTAAACTTTGGTTGTCGTGCTAATTTATCCTCCTTGAGTCGTATTCCTCATTACTAAGGGTCGTAATCATTGTATGAAATGAAACACACAACAACTCTTTTGGCAATTTTCATTGAGTGGTATGCCATTGCCGCTTTTTCGTAGTGTTCAGGTTTCCTCACTATGTTTTCCTTCACCGAACAGCAGGTATAAAATTATAGACATAGATTTTTGATAATCCAGAGATGCATGCCTGATCGGATTTGAACCGCCGACCCCACGCATGATAAGCGGCGCTCTTACCACTAGGCTACCGAGCTGGCTTAATTTACCAACAAGCGTAAAATCAAAACAATAAGAAAATATTTTGGTCACACGCGCACGAATTTCATATTTTATGATAACAGTGCTATTTTACCCATCGTGACCTACATACCGGTCCAACTAGACATGATATAGTGCGAGGGTACTACGACAGTTCTATAACATATTAGGTAGTTTAGCCCGTTCCCAGAGCATTACGCTCAAAAGTGAACTACGCCCGGGGGTCACATATTATTAGATACTAAACTTGGATTCCCAACAGGGTCTCGTTAGGCTAGTTGCGATACAATTAATGTCCTTTATGTTTCGGGGCAAATATTTTATGATGCAATATACGGTTTGGAAACGTTTTAGGACGGTAGTTTGTGTCAACCGGCATAGTTATCAAGCAAAAAGCAGTGTACGGGTCGGGAGAGGAATGCAGAAATTTATAAGATGGTTTTGGTGCAACCATTTGGATATGAATGGCAGCTTCGTCGTTGTTTACTTTCGTATATAGTGAGGATTTCAATGGGAAATTTTAAATCCTTTATCTGTTTAACATTCATGTCATCGACACGCAATGAAATACTCGTTATGATGTTAGGTATGGCTTTATATTAAGAATCCTCCTAGTCTTTAATACTTTTTAACGGTACGTTTGAATAAAGATTACTTTTAATTAGGTAGGTACCTACATGAAAAGAAATTGAGGTCGTTTCCATTTACAACACAGGCCAATCTTCTCATCAATATTGACATTGAAATAATTTTCCGACTGTTACTAGGACGAAACGGAAATTTCCATTAATACCATTCGACTTTACAGAAAAATAAAGAGCCAATAACAAAAAAGCATTAGTACATTAACAAAAAGGAATTCCAGTCGGAAGACAAACTAAACGGTCCAATTTTCGCCACGTAAAACCCGTGGGAGATCTCACGCGCTAATAGAAAACCGACGGAATTTTTGCAGAACAGCGAAAACGGCCCACAAATAAGCAGAAGCGGACCCACAATGGCTCCTAAAACACATAAAAGTGGCTGGCAGTTGCTCAGCTTGCGAATAAACGTTATCATTGGACGGCGGGAACCACGTCAACCCTTTAATACGGTGCAACGTCGCGTTGCTATATAGAACAGTGGCCTGCATAAAAATGTATAGGAACACCTTGACTCTTATATCACAGAAATAAAGTTCATATGTTTATTTGAATGTGACTGAATACATGTTTGTGCTCGTGACTTTTTTTTATTTAAGATAGGCTTGTATTTGACCTCGATCACACCTGATGGAAAGTGTGGATGAGGCCTAATATGGAGCACGCTTTCCTAGTAGATACCTACACTCTAGTCTTGAAGTCATCCAGATTATAACGTTCGGGAAAAACAGAACACGGCAGTGTGTTTCACTCCTTAGCAGTTCGCATGATGAAAGAAGACGCAAATCGCTACGGTGCGAGAAGGAGGAATATTAACAATGAAAGGGTGAAAGCCCCTGTGCAAATTGTCCGGTTTGAATGGCAATACAGCTTTGATTTTCTTATAAATCATTTTTGTATTGGTGCGTACAATGTAGTGACTGTATTTCCTTGAAACCGCTTCTAACCCTCACGTTACATTGTTGCAGTCGGCTGTAAAGTTGTCTAGCTGTCTGAATATAATATGAAGATATACTTTAAACGTCAAGGAAATCATTTTTGTTTTCATACAAGTTTTTGTAACAATGTGCTGATCGAATCACGGAGTCTAGATGCGGTCGTAACATTGGACCACGTAAAACGGATGACCAGCTAAAACGTAATTACCATACAATACACAGACAAAAAGATCAATGTTTATTCTACATCCGAACACACATATTTTTGATGATAAATAATAAATATTAGTTTAACTAAATATCATTCGCCGTCCTCTAAATGAGGTAGTTTAACGCAAAACTAACCAACAATATCTACTCCAACATCCATCCTATAAACGTGCATTTGGCAAGTGTATGAGCTAATTGCCGATAACGTGGCCTGATTCCTATAATGGAGTCAGTACCCCAACAGTACAATTGGCCATTTATAAAGTTACTGTTTTATCAGTAAAATGAACAAATTGTATTGTGACAAACTTTTATCAGATCTTTAATTCGGATATTGGTACGATTACCTATCTGTTGAAAGCTTCAACCAGCTATCAAACGAAAAAATCCATCGCGGCGCTTTGTCAAAGTTTTGATAAAAATCACAGCAGAAAAATCTGTCTCAAAAAACAAGTAAAACTGCAAATAACGAAAAATGCGAATAAAATCCGCATCACAACAGTAAATACAAATATAGGCACGTTCAATGAACGTTTCAATAAAGCTAGTGAGCCAGACTGCACAATTCTTGCTGTCGACTGGACGCAGTATCGGGAGTTATTCTCACTCCCAATAGAATTGCATTGTTGGCGTTTGATTTCCACTCCCGCGTGAATATTTACCGGAGCTTGCTGTTGCAAATGGCTCACAGCCACGTGTTTGATAAGCTCTTGAGAGTTTGACCGTTCTGATGTAGCAGTGAAAGATAAATTTAAAGCTAGATTGACCCATGTAGATAGCACAAATAATATTTAAATTTATTTCTAACTGTGATGAGACCTGTTATATACCACAGGTTTATTGGTCCTTTTACTACAATCAAGGTTTATTTAGTAATTAATTTATATCCATGGCCTCTACGAGTACACATTAGTCTCCTACTCCTCTACCCTCTACCCTAAGTATTATAGGAGCACCGCAGAAAATTTTAGTTAAAAGGCTCTCATATTTGCAGCTTTTAGTAAAAGCAAAAATCTAATTCCGGCCGTCCATACGAGTACTAATGTTTATGTTTATCCCGCCCACTACATTAGCATTCGCTTCCAATTACTGACCCGTGTGCTCGTTTTAACTTTTAAGTGGTAACAGTATTTTTATCTAGTTTTTGCAGGCATATTAGCTTCACCGACGTTATTATTAAAGACCGCGTTAAAGTTCATTACTATCGAGCTATTTTGGGGGATTGATCCTTGAATAAATTGAACCTTATGGCTCAAAGTTAGGGTCGAAAACCATCGAAAAAAATAATCTTGTGAAACATGGTTAACGTTAACTGGCCTGCATACGGTATTAACGCTCCGCTCTAAGTTTGTTACGAGCTGCAATGCGGTCAGAACTTGGCAGACTGACATCCATGCACCGAAGTAAATAGGAGCGGTATTTCCAAATGGATACAGTTTGTGGATGTGGGGACCGGAATGCGCTCAGCAAAACAGCAGAAACGCGGCGAGAAGCAATATACAGAATTTATTATTTTGGTTATGTGGAAGGTTTTGGTCTGAGGACTATCAGCTAAGGACAGGTTTCCAAGGTACTCTTTACTCTAGTTCAAACGAACAGGTTTTATATCGTTAACGAACGAGCCCCGGTAAGTAAATTTAAGAGTGAAATAGAAGGTAAATAATCGGAGGGTACCTCTAAGTATTAACCAGATCGTCTGTACAAGTCGATGTTTGCAGAAATGCGTTACTATTGTTGCAGAACTGCACAATCTAAATTAATTTTCTAAGAGACGCTACTACGGCACAGAGCTCAGATCGAATTAAGGCTATTTCGTATCATGTATCTACTGGTATGGGATTAAAATTTAATCCACTTGAACGGTCTGACGAAAGTTAATTAACTTCATGCAGGTACGATGGATAAACTGCCGTGGTAGTGGCTGAACTCAGCCCTATAAAATTTCCGATAGATTAAATCATATCAAGTTGATTTCACAGTAAAGTATTAAGTAACCTTTTAATGTCCCACTGAAGGGAAACGTTACAAGTGCGGGTTGGTGATAACAAACCCGGGCTGTGTTTAGAAAAATCGACACAAAATTTAATTTATTTTCCACAAAAAAATTGTACTTAAGCTCGCAATTATTGAATGTTATTATTAACGAACGAGCATACTAGTTGAAGATTTAAATCTATGCTAATGGCCAATTGTACGTCAGATGAAACACCTTGGCCCAACTAGAGTCCAAGTTTTTACAAATGACCTGCTGGGCAGCGGCTGACCGTAGGTACTTTTGATCGAGTCAAAATTACGTTAATTAAATGCAATGTTGACAAATACCACAATCAGCCGACGACAGAAGATAAAAGCTTGTGTGCCTGAATATTCAATTTTCATTGGATATAATTACAAATCGGGCTGCATTGTGAATGGACTAACAAATTAGCCGCATTAGAATAACAATAGATAATTTCGCTATCCACAAACGGTCGCAAATTGCCTATCATTATCAGGGAATTTGAAATTAAATTAATTATGAATGAAATGCGCAAGCATTGGGGTTGCATTTTAAAGTAAATGCCTCAATTCAATTTAACAAATCACGTCTTTCGGCTGGTAATTATTTGGATGCCAAAATTATCCATTATTTAACGTACCATTTACAGAAACCATACAAAAGGGCAAAGTAAGCAGATATTAATTAATAATATCCGTTGTGATAATGCTTCTGTGGATGAAAATCATTTTCAGACAGAAGTTTATGAATACCTAAGCGCGGTTAAGCATAGTAGTATGTACATTTACTTTAACTACTTATAGAGTAAGTAAGCAGGCGCGATTGGTGCCTTTTAGTGTACGAACACTTTAGGCTGAAATAACGCGACCGAAGTTTGGCAGTAATGCATTTTGTATGGCAAATTACTCGACATAATTACGTTTATCATTTTCCATTTAAAATACATTGAAGGCGTAGTCACGCCGAACTTTATCCGCGATTTTTCTGCCTAGTAGTAGATATGTTTCTATGTATGTATACTTGTAGATCATGAGACACAGTTACCGCTTACCATTAGCTGGGCTTAAGACTTAGCGCTTTTACATAAAGATGTATCATTATCGAACATAAAATGACTTCTCCTTTTCTGACATTTTAATTAACATGAAATTTTGAAGCTTAAATTAAAATACAAAATTAATTGGCTCTTCTCAAAATTTGAATGAACATCCCAAATGTATCCGGTAAAAAAAGTTTTAATAGAAACACGAGTGAGGGAAATTACTTTCTGAAATGAGCCCTTTGACTTCCACTCAACGACAGCTCAGATACATGGCCAATAATGGAGGTCCGGCCCTTATTAATAATACATACTTTGAAGCCATCAACTTGTCCTGAAAATTCCACATTTATTTAATCAATTTTATAATTTCCTCATACAAGTTCAGTGCGCAAAATACTTTGAAATTACCTTCTTTCTACCACCACCATAACACCAAATGTGATAAGCTATAACGACCGCTATTTACTGCATGTACTACCTACATACCAAATGAATACCAAAAACTTCTAAAAACCTGCCCAAAATAACGCCTATATTATTACCACAGAAAATGTTTCAGCATCACTACTTAGTTACAAAGTCTCGATTACAACAAGTATTCGATTAATAATCGAATCGATTCTACTCGGAACGCCCCAACACTCATCCAATGTCTCCACTAACTCTATTAGCAGAACTATTTATCCAGAGTCGGGGAGGGACGAGTAATAACAAATTCATAGAGGGCGCTGTAAAAACCCCCGACAGCGTTACACAAAAGAGGACTGTTCGAATATATGCCCTTTTTGTAGTAACAGCGTTATCCCTCGTGAGGCGGTGCGCGTGACGCTAGCATTACCTTTTGGAAGTAGATGAGGAAAATAAGGAAACTATCGGACTCGAACCTACCGATAAAGTAAATAAGTTAAAGGTAGATACAGAGGTTCGTATGTATGTCCAGTAGATCATTCAAATTGATGATTATTATTAATCCTACTATCCTACTACTATTATAAAGGCGAAAGTTTGTATGTGTGGATGTATGGATGTATGGATGTGTGGATGTATGGATGTTTGTTACTCTTTCACGTAAAAACTACTGAATGGATTTGAATGAAACTTTACCACAATATAGCTTATACATCAGAATAACACATAGGATATTGGAAATCGAAATCCACGCGGACGTAGTCGCGGGCGGCCGCTAGTCATTCATAAATTGAATGCCTTAGTGCCATTACTTACCTGTAAAAGTCCTTCCTACAATTTTTTTTCATACGAAAAACATTTTGTATAGTACAATACTAACATTATTTTTTTATAAATAAACAAACTATCCATCTTTATTATGATTAATGATGAGCCATCATAACCAAAAGACGTTGAAACGAATCTGATCACACAATTATAGGTAACAAGTATAGTAGGTATTATATTACACACAAATACCAAACCTACATTATATCGTAGGTACAACTTTTCACCTTTTCATACAAAAAAATCTGCTACAGGTAAGCAAATAGTTTCCTATACAATTTTCCCTAGGGATGAGGGGACAGCCCGCTTCACGAACACTAATAACCTTTTGTGGTCAGGAGATGGGACCGTGGTAATACGTTCACCAAACAGGGGTTTCTTTCATAATAGAAACGCGGCACAAAAGCGAGATAATAAAAGAAAACAAGATGAAATAAGTATGCTTGTGCCCACGTGCGCCCTTTTTAATTTTTATACCCTCATACCTACGGAGAATTTAATTTATGTGGCTATAAAAGGAACACGAAACGTGCATAGATAAGATTTGTATGTAGGTAGGTACCTAATCTTTATTACTAATATAATAAAGCTGAAAAGTTAGATGTTTGTTTGTTTGAACGCGATCTTCTCAGACACTAATGGTTATATTTGAAAAAATATGTTTTGTGTTGGATAGTCCATTTGTCGAAGACGACTTTAAGCTATAACAAACACTTTGTGCGCGGAAACCAAAATCCACGCGAAGTCGCGGGCGGACGCTAGTTGTTAAATAAAATAATTTTTATAGAAGCGAACTTCGAAAGTTGTACTTCCTTGTTTTATGTAGAAAGAGGGATGCCGGAATATGGCCAAGAAGTGCACACGATGTTCCATTTTATAAAAATTGCTAAAATATTCGTTCTTAATTATTCGCGCTATTTGTATGTCGCTAAAAGTTGGGGTTAATATAACAAAAATTAAAAGAAATTGAACTATTTATTAACCCCACCGGAATTGCGTCCTTTTGACAGATATGTGTAAACAAATCTATCTACGCCCTACCAGCATTGAAGTAAAGCTCAAATTCGTGTGTATCGAGCCGACCCGCGGCGGGCTCGTGTGTGTTAAGAGTTGCCACTACAGAAATATAATTTCAGATAATCGATTATAAGAGAATATCGAATATTATTACGTTGGTGGATCTTAGCTAAAATAGTGTCATTATCCTATTTATCTTTTAAATATTTTATAATCTTAGTAAAATATTTTCATGAATCAATCAAACGTATATTTAGGCTGCATTATTTTATTAAACTATATTAGAATCGAATAGATCTAAAATCGAATATCGATATTTTTTTACGCAATGGAAACACTAAATTAACTGCCAATTCAACTGTCAAAGTTCAAAATATCAAAAAGTAATTGTGTTTTTCTTGCATCAACAAAGTGATCGGTTTTATTTCGTGCGTTTAACTAAACAACTTCATCATGAATACTGACTCCGACGATCCGGGTTCAGCCGCAGCAGGTAAACAAATACTTTTTACAACCTTCAACAGCTAATATGGTGGAAATCGTAGATTGTATTACTGATGGAAAATAATGAATATGCATTTACCCAAAAACACTGACTTTTTTTAAACCCTTTCTTTCGCCAGTTAACTAATGACTATTTACTCTATATTTCCATAGTACTTTCATATGTGTGCACTGTGGGCCTGCACTTCTATGGCCAGCCGGCGTCCCCCTTTATAATTATCAGTAAAATGTATTAGAGGGTTCATGGATAAGGTACCTACGAGTATGTACGTATCAAAATATATTTTAGCTTCCACCCATTATTTTCCATTTAATTACCATAAAATAAATATTACCTACAAAACTTAACACCTAATTTAATTTCCCCAGGACATCTCAGGGAAGCCAGATACTGATAAGTAGTTTAAACGGTTTAGAAATTCAATTTCAACTTTGGAAACAACTTTTGATGAAGAAATAACCTGGAAACCAGTCTAATATTAAATTATTCCGTATAATATTGACCTACCTGCTGCCTGCTAAAAATGTTTCTTGACTTTGAATCTGAAATTAAGCAATCTCAGCCACTATAAAATTAATATTAGATTCAATGCGGAGTCGGAGAAATTGTGAAATAACTATGTTCTGTACAAGTATTGCAGATGAAAGACGGTTAAGCTTAGTTTGGGGCTTACGCAATTGGTGTGTTATTCCAATGAATTAATGAATTATTTATCTATATGGAAGAACAATTTGTAAAATAAACATTGCCTGTTTTTATTTGTCCATTAAAAATAACTCAATATTTATATAAGGATTAGTGTTTATGATTGCCTTTGGGGACCTCATCACCTATTCCACGGAGCCTAGACGAACTCATCGGCAATCTCATAGTGCAGTTTCAAATATTCCAAATCTATGAATATGCAATCTGCTCTACGTGAGATCCACGCTGCTCATATAATATTCAATGCGACGCGCCAACTCCACGAAGAGATTTCTAAATTGAGAAAATTGTTCCGTTCCGATAGTAGGGCTGATGTAAACAAATCTAGATTTGAATCCGCTAATGAATATTTTCGGATGGGAAGCACATTTTTGTTTGCTTAAAATCGTGTTCGATGGATTTGCGTTTAATTTGAAATGAAAAAGATCGACAACAAATACATAATACTTATTTGGTATCACTTCTACCGAAAATTGCGTCCGAGACGCGTCTTTTTTAGAAAATTATTAAAAGATTTCTGAAACTTTCAATATGCAGTAGGTATAAAGATTATAAGTAGGTATTTGTTTCCTAACTATTCAGTCATAACACAATCTTGCTGAAATAAGTATGTTAAATAATAAAAAGTTCACCGCTTATAAATCATTGATTTATTCATTAACAATTACCATAATAAAAATTCTCTTACCATAAAATTAATACATTCTAATGCAGTCTACTAAAATCTTTTGCTATATAAAAATGATTCTTAATTTCATTGCAATAGAAATCACTTTTGTACAACAATGTTTCGTCTAATGCACAGTATGATGTATAAATTAGAACCACAATCCGTCTTCTGCTTCTTCCTCGCTGTCTGTGACTTGAAGATCGTCTTGTATCACAGGGTCCGGCTATGGAAAATAGATTATTTCAATAAATTACCGGCAAATACGAACATGATATGTTGATTAGTAAAACTAAAAATATTTACGATAAACGGTATGACACTTATGTTTAAACCGGCAAGTAGTAAATCATATGTGTTAGATTTGCGCTTATTGTAAATTAGGCCTAAATGCGCGGCGATTATAAAAAAAAAATAAACCACTTATTTAAACGGTTAGCGTTAGCTGTATATTAAACAAATAAAAATTGTCAATTTTCACAAAAGAATCCGCCATAATTATAAGACGCCCAAAAAATAATAATTGATAATTTTATAACTTAGGCAGCTGTTAATCAAGTTTTCAACAATTTAACTTAAACTAATCCACCTTAAATTAAAAAATAAAATAAAAATACTGACCTGCCAATTTTCCGGCGGCTCCTCTTTGAACTGCGGGGGCTCCATCGGAGTCCCTTCCATCATTGGAGGGTCCATATGCATATCTGGCTCGATTGGCTCCTCCTAAGAAAGTAACCGTAATATTTTTGTTACACAAAGCACTTATGAAAGAGTGTGAAGATTATTCACCATAGAAACAAATTAATGATACATAATATAGTTTTTTCCTTTAAACAGAAAACACAGCTAATTAGTTGCATAAAATCCCTCTCATTCTTTTGTCTATGTACTTGCCATAGTTTACCACATTTTGACCCTTATTCACTATTCGAAATACTCGTACATCTTTTTAATATTAGACTTAACTTCAACACCAATCCATACGAAATGCTAAGACTTCTTCTTACCTTGACGACAGGCGGGAATGAAGTCGGGAACGAGTAGTCGGTGCTGTGCTGATCCAAGTCCACGAGGTCGTCAGACGGAGGGGGAGGCTCGTCAGGGACTTCTTTCTTTATCAGGAACTCGGATGTGTCGAAGCTAGTCTCCGAGCGGTATGAGATCTTCTGTGCTTACCTTGACGACAGGCGGGAAGGAAGTCGGGAACGAGTAGTCGGTGCTGTGCTGGTCCAAGTCCACGAGGTCGTCAGACGGAGGGGGAGGCTCGTCAGGGACTTCTTTCTTTATCAGGAACTCGGACGTGTCGAAGCTGGGCTCGCCGAGCGGTATGAGATCGTATGTGCTTACCTTGACGACAGGCGGGAAGGAAGTCGGGAACGAGTAGTCGGTGCTGTGCTGGTCCAAGTCCACGAGGTCGTCAGACGGAGGGGGAGACTCGTCGGGGACTTCTTTCTTTATCAGGAACTCGGCCGTGTCGAAGCTAGCCTCGCCGAGCGGTATGAGATTAAATGTTCTTACCTTGACGACAGGCGGGAATGAAGTCGGGAACGAGTAGTCGGTGCTGTGCTGATCCAAGTCCACGAGGTCGTCAGACGGAGGGGGAGGCTCGTCAGGGACTTCTTTCTTTATCAGGAACTCGGATGTGTCGAAGCTAGGCTCGCCGAGCGGTATGAGATCATCTTCTACGAATGGAAAATACAATTTTATATTTTAGTCATCAAATTACTTTAGTTCATCCATAACTTAAAACTATTTGTTGTGACCAATTATGTGAATAGAAATTAAACTATTCGATGTTTCTCTCGGAACAAGAGATAGAGTAAATTAAAAGAGAAATCAAGTCTTATTCAACGGCAATTATCTGAGCACTTCGTATATTATATGATTGGCAGTTATTACGTTTCTGAATATATTAATATACCGGAGGGTTGTTATAAAATGTTAACTTTATTACGGATAATTTAACTCGACGCTTTTATAAAATACCTGGTCGAGTAGAGCCATTTAACCATTCATGTTTGATTGTCGCTATTCAAAACTAATTTACTCCAATCTTAGATCGAAGGTCCTGAGTTAAATCCCCACCCTGTCGTGTCTCCTTACGTTCTTCTGAAAACAGAATGAAATAAACAATAACATATAAACTTACCAGGACGAACTGACAACTGAACCAGGCCTTCAACGGCTTCTTTCTGTTCTACTTCTTCAAGCTCTGAACTGCCACTGTCAGAATATTGGAGATCTTCTGCTAAACTATTTTGGTCTTTGCGTGGTCTACCACGCTTTCTGGGTGTTGCACCTAGTAAAACAAAAATAAAAGTTATAAGAAATTCTTCAGTAGTTCCATCTTGGATCTATTAATGGTATTAGTAGGAACAAATGGCACTTATATTATAAATGTGAAAGTTTCTTTGTCTGGATGCTATAGTATAACACTTTGTCTGTGCAAATCGAAATCCATGCGGACGGAGACGCGGGAGGCCGCTAGTTCTATATAAATGTCATTCGGGGCGTTTGGCAGAAAAAAGCGCTAGCAAGCGCTAACGATTAAATAAGCAAAATGGCGGATTGTGTCAAACAAACTGTACAGTTTTCGGCCAGGACATGTTTGCTAACTTCAGTCTGTGCTTCAGTTGCGATGACACAATCCACCATTTTGCTTATTTAATCGCTTTTTTCTGCCAAACGCCCCCATTGATTCATTGCTAAACCGCGGGAATCCTCTGTCAACTTTTATAGAGCCAGCTGCGGGCTTTAAAAATCACACAACGACATTTCTTGCGTACGTGGAAAGGTTCACCCGAAGTGGTACAGAAATAAAGCCTGCCGGTTTTAATGCGTGTCGTAAAATGTTTCATCTGTAGTAATGTTAAACATGCGAAAATTACTTCGTCTACGTCTGTTTAAGTTCCACGCTTTTGGTACGGATTACGTTTTTGTTGGGAACGGATACTTTTATTATTGCGGGATAATACAGGGTGGAACAGGTTTTGAAGGGCAGGTATATCAACCGTGACAGTCACAAGAAAACGTTTTAAGGCAACATAACTTTTTGAGATATTTTGATCTGCACAGATTTTGGAAAAAAGTTACAGTCAGCAAAATAAAAAAAGACCTACCCTTCCTGCCCATCAAAACAAATTTCTAAATTGCACTCTGTTCTATACGTGTGAAGACACCAGTGGAAGAAACAAAAAACAGTACGACAGTAACCATATTGAATTTTTTTTTTAAATTATTACACGTGGTCTCGCAAAGTTGCCACGTTGACTATTGTTGCTATAGGCACCGTGCGAAGCGATGACTCTGCCATCTCGTGACTCTTATTCAAAACTTTTACTCTCAATGTCGGTAATTTTACTGTCAAACCACTGAAAAATGTGGTGCCTTATTCTGCCATCTAGTGACTCATATTCGAAACTTTTACCATCAATGTCAAATTCTAGTGTCAAACCACAGAAAAAAACGGGATTTTAGCGCCCACTATTAGTTTCTGCACGGTGCCTATTGTGTATCCTGCTGCGTACCTAGCTGGTCGTAAGATCGGTTGCCATGGTAAAATTTTAAATGCACGATCAACCAACCAGAGGTGCGATTCACTAAGCGCAAATGCCACAATCTCACGGCTGTATCAACGGCGACAGTAGTTTTTTTACTAGTAATTTGACACTGTCAACGATTACACAGCCGCGAGATCACGACATTTGCGCTTAGTGAATCGACCAGCTGAATCCTCCTTTTTTCACTCATCATCTCGTCATCATCGCAACTGGCGCCATATATCATATATATCCTGCGTACCTGGTTAATCGGAAGATCGGCTGCCATGGTCGGAAACGGCTGAAGGATACTATTATCACACTCACCATCAGCAGAATGTGACGAGACGAATGATGAATATGAAAGCGAATAGTGTGAAAGGGAGAGGTAGGCCAAAGAAAAGATGGATGGATTTTGTGAAAGATGATATGAGTGAAAGAGGTGTGAATGAGGCGATGACGAATGCTATATGGAAGAAGGCTACATATTGAGCCGACTCCACATAAACTGGGAACAGGGCAGTAAAATGATGTCGCACCATCAGCAGAAGCAGTAGACGTGGACGGCTTGTGTTTCCTCGGCCTGCCGCGTCCGCGCTTCTCGTCGGAGGAGGGCGGCGCAGGCTCCTCGGGCTCCAGGTCGGAGTGCTCGGCGTCCTCCAGCATCTTCTGCTGCACGCGGGCGATGTTCGCTTCGAGCTGGCTCACGTGCTCGCCGAACTGTGTTGGGGGTGGGTGAGTAGTTAGTATCGTGTAGGGATATCTCTATTTTATAGCATTTTCGTAGTTTTTATTAACTTGAACAAACAGGATAAAACAATTTGTCCATCACATCAAATCTTACCTAATATAATAAAGCTCGAGTTCGTAAGAACGCGCAATTTCAGGAACTACCGGTACGAAAAAATAGATCAATTTTTTGAGGAAGCCTTTAAGCTATAGTATACAGTGTGTGCGCGGAAACTGAAATCCACGCAGACAGAGGCGCGGGCGGCCGCCAGTAAAATAATACTAAGGGGAAATGCTTTAAAGATAATAATATAAACGAAATAGGCATTGCTTACTTTCCTGACTAAATAATAAACATATTATATAAAAATCTATCAATTCATGGTGTGACCTTACTATTCAAATAATAATCGGAGAAATGCGATTATTATTTGAATAGTAAGAAAATATTTGAATAGTAAGAATGCGCGGGAAAAACCAGTACACAAACTATAAATTAACGCATGATTTATAATTCTCACCTGATCCAAAGCCTCCTGCGTGACTTTAAGAATAGCCTCGGCCTGCCTCGTGAACTGCGAGTTGATACCATTGTACGCGCGGCAGTTGTCCACGAGCAGTTGTACGTCACGAAGAAACTCGTCACGACTGTGGTACTTGTGGGCTGTAACAATATCACGCGATATTATGACGTTGAATTTATACGGAACCACGGAGGCAGTTACACTATGAAATCTATACTAATCTATACTAATATATAAAGCTGAAGAGTTTGTTTGTTAGTTTGAACGCGCTAATCTCAGAAACTACAGGTCCGATTTGAAAAAATATTTTTGTGTTGGATATTCCATTTGACGAGGAAGGCTTAAGGCTATTGGAAATCGAAATCCACGCGGACGGAGTCGCGGGCGGCCTGTAGTATGATATATGAAACCATTTGCTTTAAACTTCTCTGAATCTAAATGGTTATTTTTCGTAACTCGTCCTAATCTTATCACGCCGTTGGTTTTCTTCACCCCTTCTGGGGGTTGAGGTTCATCGCATTATCAAAAACTAATGTAATTATGATCATGTTGAGTAACTCGATGGCGCAGTTTTTAACGCTTTCGGCCTGCGATCGCTAAAGTAAAGCCACTTTCGCAGAGGTCGATCATCGGATGGGTGACTGATAATTTTCATGTCGAGTAACTGACACGATCTTTCTACAGTCGTGTCAGATTGCTGTCGAACCAAACTGTGTGAGTGAGGGAATAGAGAGTGCACCTGTGCGGTATACACTCACTTAATGAACCCTTGAATATCCTGCGTACTTGGCTGATTGTAAGATCGGCCGTCATAGCCAAGAGCGGCTGGAAGGTTATTTTTATAAAAGATCATACCTTGTATTTTCTTGCCCATAGTCTCCATATCAATAGGCTTCTTGATGACGTTGTAGTAGTCTTTGACCTGTTTTTTATTGACCGGTTTGAGGAACGGCCACGCCTCCGGCATCACCTTCAGTTTCGTCGTGAGGAGATTGTCCAATATAAACGATAGGGCGACCTGGTTAAGGGTTGAAAATTGAGTGAAATAAACAAGGATAATTACACGAAATGAGATGAAGTATAGGAACACACTAGGCCGAAAAACGCGACCGCAGTTCGGCGCGAGTACGCCTGCAATTCATCAGTTGGTCTTCTGTTTAGTTAAATTGATGATGATGATGATGATGATGCTATGGTACCCTCGATGGAAAAAATGTTTTGATATTTTTTCGTAGAGTATCACTTGTTGGTAATCAATGCTGCCAATTGACATCAACCCTTTAATTTAATTTATTTATTTGATGAATAAATAAATAAATTTGATTATGCTTGACTTTAAAAAGTCACAAATAAATTACATAATAAACATTATTAATAATATTAAATATATTCCTTACCTGATCATTGTCATCCAGTAAGGGGTTAATCTGTTTTTCAAGTTTGATGATTTGTTCCTCTTTCTCAGCTAACTTCTCTACACATCTTTGGAGCATGCGTTGAGCGGCTACAGTCAGGCTACTATTTGGACCTATTTTTGGTACAATAAGTATGTATTAATTAATTTCTGCTTTCAAGTTAAGCTTGCAACATGTGCGTATTGAATAAACGTGGCATCTTATAAAACTGTACAATGTATTCGGAAACACTTGCTATTCATATTGTGTCTAACAAGCTTTTTAACAAATGTTTTCTTAGGTTTACGCGACTATTACTCACGAAATAAAACTACTTTTAAACGGATAGAATCTATCAAAAAATATGCAGTTTAAAATTAAGTCGCGATTCTATCTGTTTATGAGTAGGTTTATTTCATAACTTTTTAAACTTTGGGTGAACCCGGTTATGTGGGGTGTACATACACGTGGATAACATTTGAATAGTATATCTATTAATAGAAAAAAAACAATCATCTGACTATTTTGAAACCGTAACCGTGTAAAAAAACGTATGACATCCGAAGCACTCCAAACAACAAACTTAGTTTGACACTATATAGCGCTATATGTAGATAGCGTTCAAGAATCTATACTAATATATAAAGCTGAAGAGTTTGTTTGTATGTTTGTTTGTTTGTTTATTTGTTTGTTTGTTTAAACGCGCTAATATCAGGAACTACTGGACCGATTTGAAAAATTATTTTTGTGTTGGATAGTCCATTTGATGAGGAAGGCTTTAGGCTATTGAAAATCGAAATCCACGCGGACGGAGTCGCGGGCGGCCGCTAGTACTAAATATAATTATTTTCCGAAATACTACTCTACGTACCGTTATACAAGGTCGAGTTTTCAACGATTTGGTTGACGTCGGCGAGGAAATCCTCGCGGCTCTGGTAGTGCTTCTGGCGAAGGTTATCGCGGATGGTCTGCAGGTCCATTGGGCGAGACACGATGCGGTAGTAATCGGCCACCAACTGGGATAAGCGAATAAAGTTATGTTTTCACTGATTCTGAATCAGAACACTTCGATGACGTAGTGGTTTAAATAACGGTCTCGAGGCCTTGTGTTCGATTCCTGGGTCGGGGGAAATTTATGAAGATTTTTCTGAACACCGCCCGGGTTTGCGATCTCCAACTCACATTTGGGGTGATTAAGCCAAAATCAATCTTTGTAACGAAAATACGATTTCAAAAGATGGAGGCCTTAACCATGCAGTGGACCATTGATACTTACATTTTCAACAAAGTAAATTAAATTAACTCTCTGTAGTGCACTAAAGAAAAACATTTATGATTAAATTAACTCTCTGTAGATTAAATTCAACAATCATCATAACAAACAAAATAAATCAAAACGATTGGCGGCACTAGTGTGCGGACTGCACGCTCAGGACCAATAGCACGCAACTAAACACATGAGGTGAGAGAATGTACCGCGAATGAATCACACAATTTTTCCAACTCACCTTAGGGTTGACAGGGAACAGAAACGGCTGGACATCAGGCAAATGCCGCATATGGTTCAGTACATCTTCCAACAGCGACGACAGCGTGACCAACGGATCGGTCCGCCGCCTCTCCGCCGGTCGTTTGACTAAGTAGTCGCAAGACTCCGACGCGGTCCCACGTCTCTAAACACATGAGCTGTGAGGATGTCCGGTGAATACATCACGCAAGCTGTTTTACTCACTTTAGGGTTGACAGGGAACAAGAACGGCTGGACGTCCGGCAAATGCCGCATATGGTTCAGTACATCTTCCAAAAGCGACGACAGCGTGACCAACGGATCGGTCCGCCACCTCTCCGCCGGTCGTTTGACTAAGTAGTCGCAAGACTCCGACGCGATCTCACGTCGCTAAACACATGAGCTGTAAGGATGTCCGGCGAATGAATTACACAATGTATTTAACTCACCTTAGGGTTGACAGGGAACAGGAACGGCTGGACGTCAGGCAAATGCCGCATATGGTTCAGTACATCTTCCAACAGCGACGACAGCGTGACCAACGGATCGGTCCGCCTCCTCTCCGCCGGTCGTTTGACTAAGTAGTCGCAAGACTCCGACGCGGTCCCACGTCGCTAAACACATGAGCTGTAAGAATGTCCCGCGAATGTATCACACAATGTATCCAACTCACCTTAGGGTTGACAGGGAACAGGAACGGCTGGACATCAGGCAAATGCCGCATATGGTTCAGTACATCCTCCAACAGCGATGATAGCGTGACCAACGGATCGGTCCGCCGCCTCTCCGCCGGTCGTTTGACTAAGTAGTCGCATGATTCAGACGCGGTCCCACACGAGCTGTAAGGATGTCCGGCGAATACATCACGCAAGCTGTTTAACTCACCTTAGGGTTGACAGGGAACAGGAACGGCTGGACATCAGGCAAATGCCGCATATGGTTCAGAACATCTTCCAACAGCGATGACAGCGTGACCAACGGATCTGTCCGCCTCCTCTCCGCCGGTCGTTTGACTAAGTAGTCGCAAGACTCCGACGCGGTCCCACGTCTCTTGTTTCGTCCGGCCGCACGCACTTCTCCGGGACGTCCTCGGCCGCGCCGTTTCATGTCTTCCGCCGATTGCTGTAAGTTTAAGTTAAGATTAATTATCACATTATTTAAGAAAGACAAAAGACCTTGTCGAGATTTTAAAGGAAAAGTAACATAATAAAATCCTTGCACAAAATGATCACATGCATTTTTTTCTAATTGCACAAACATTCTTGTTTTTACGTGATATGGAGGCAAACGCACAAGCTGGTCACCAGATGATAAGAGATCACCGCTTCCACTCAAAATTTCAACAAATGTCGAAGATGCGTTGCCTGCCTTTAAAAACCCCATACCCTCCCCAACTAAGCTCTGGCGACCTTACTTACCAGTAGAAACATAAGACAACAGTAACAAAGCGGTACTTCACTGAGATCTTATGTAAGGTGAAGGTCCCCAGACGAGTCCAGAGGCCTATTTGAGTGGAAGTTCTACAAAGCTCTATCTCTCGTAAAATGAATTTGGAAAAATTTTACTTATAACGATCAATCATACCTTGATGAGCTTAGAAGACAGCGTCAGCTTAGTCCCGTCCACGTAGCCCATGTCGTCATCATCCGGGTCCGGGGGCAGCTCCACCTCCGCTTCTGGTGGCGAAGACGGTCCGCCTCCCATCGCGCCCGTGTACAGTAATGAACACCAACATGTATTCAAACACATTCAAATATGAACTTTACTGCTTTGACATAAGAGTCGATGTGTATGCAATGTATACATGTTGGTGCTCATGACTGTACAGCAGGCACGACTTGTTCGTACGCATGCGTGTTGCATGTGATCCGATGTTTAAATACCTTGATAAGCTTAGAAGACAGCGTCAACTTAGTCCCGTCCACGTAGCCCATGTCGTCATCATCCGGGTCCGGGGGCAGCTCCACCTCCGCTTCTGGTGGCGAAGACGGTCCGCCTCCCATCGCGCCCGTGTACAGTAATGAACACCAACATGTATTCAAACACATTCAAATATGAACTTTACTGCTTTGACATAAGAGTCGATGTGTACGCAATGTATACATGTTGGTGCTCATGACTGTACAGCGGGCACGACTTGTTCGTACGCATGTGTGTTGCGCGAGATCCGATGTTTACATACCTTGATAAGCTTAGAAGACAGCGTCAACTTAGTCCCGTCCACGTAGCCCATGTCATCATCATCCGGGTCCGGGGGCAGCTCCACCTCCGCTTCTGGTGGCGAAGAAGGTCCGCCTCCCATCGCTCCCGTGTACAGCGGGCACGACTTGTTCGTACGCATGTGACCGACTTGCCCGCATGCTCCACACTAGAAATTAAAAGTTATATTTAATATTGCACATTCGAGGAGGCCCACGTCCACTATTGGACTGTGACAGCTATAGCTGATGTAGTAATAATAATAAAAAATAATATAATAAATGTGTCACATACATTGATCTGACTCCGTGATAAGTAGCTTAAGCACTTGCGTTACAGATATCAGAATCAACAGTGGTACATATTACAAATATCCTAGACAAGGACAAACAGACATGTTCATGCACAAATGTTTGTCCTGTAAGGGGATCGAACCCGCGACCTCTTGGTCTTATAGTCAACTTCATGACCATAACAACAAGCGAGTCGTCATAGTCATTACTCCAAGATGACTGTCAACAACACTTTATTATACAGGGTGGAATCTTGAAATGGGTTTTGTTGGGCAGGTACATTAACCGTTACAGTTACAAGAAAACGTCGTTAGGCAACCATCCCTAACTTTTTGAGATATTATCACCTACATTCACAGAATTTAGAAAAAAGTTACGGTCAGCAAAATAAGTGCTGAAAGTGGCAAATTTTTTTTTTCATGCCAATCGATCCTGTTTCATGTAAGGATCAAATGACTCTATGGGACCATTTGAGGTTTGAGTACTAGAAATGTAAGAAATCGCAAAAAACTTTTCCCATACATTTTGTACTAAAAATTCCAAAAAATTTTTTTCGTGCCATTCGATCCTGTTTCATGTATGAATCAAAACTTTGTATCAGACCATTTAAGGTTTGAGTACTGGAAATGGCAAAAATCGGAAAAAATACTATTCCCATACATTTGGTACTGAAAATTTTCGAAACCTATTTCTCACATTTCTAGTAGTCAAACTGTTATTAATATGGCAATGTTCACATACATTTAGGTTGGCTACATTGAATTGATCGAAGTTGTCATGTTGGTAACGCACTCTTAAAAAAGGAGTTCCGGTTGTTATTTGCAATGGCGTCCGAATGAAATGTAACAGTAACTCAGATGAGAAAGTTAATTCATTAATAAACAGTTATACTGCATAAACCGATTTTTATTCAAATTATAACAACAGGTTATGGGCCCAGGCCATAGCTTATTGTGTGCAGATCAGTAAATAACTGGAATTGACGTGAAGAAAACTGAGGAAAGTGAGGTTACACGTGCGACGTGGTGCGTGCGGTTGAATATTGCAGAACATCGAGTACAACTTGTTCTTAATAAGAATAGAACAAGGTCGGCATGGAAGGAAATAGCCATAGCGGTAACGTGATCAGGCTGGAAGGGGCGCGAAACTGGAACATATGGAAGTTTCAAACTACAGTACTTTTAAGAAGTAACGGCTGGTTGAACATCGTAGAAGGAAGGCAGTTGAAGCCTGAAGATGCTACTGAAAAAGCTGCATGGGAAGCTAAGGATGCCAAGGCGCAAACATTGCTGGTTACACGGATGTCGGAGGAGGCAATGCTTCATATCATTACATGTTCGAATTCTGCCGAGATGTGGCGGAAACTACAAAGCGTGTATGAACAGAAAACGGAAACCAGTGTGCATATCATTCAACAGAGATTCTTCAAATATAAGTACGAACCTGGCACAGACATGTCCGTCTTCTTGTCTAAAATACAAGAAATGCAAAACCAATTAAAACAAATGGGTGAAGAAATATCTGACAAGTTCGTGATTACAAAGGTATTAATGTCATTGCCAGATGAATATAGACACTTCGTTTCGGCCTGGGAATCTGCACCTGATGATAAACAGACTTATGAAAATTTGGTGGCCAGATTATTAATTGAAGAAGAGAGATTAAACGGAAGGAACGAAGACGCACAGCAATCCTCATCTTCTGCGTTCCTAGCGAAGAATAAAAAACATGTGAAATGTTTTAAGTGTGGTAAAAGTGGACATTATCAAACTGACTGCAAAAGTAATAAAAGCAACAGTGAAGTGAACATTAGTAATAACAATAATAATTGTTTCTATTGTGGGAAGTTCGGACACTATAAGTCCCAGTGTCGTTTTAGACAACAAAAAGTGTTAAGAACTGAAAATAAAAGCAAGAATAAGAGTAATGCATTTGTGGTGGTTAGTTCGTCGCATAATCTGAAAAAATCCAAGTGGCTTGTGGATTCCGGTGCAAGTGAACATATGTGCCGAGAACGTGCATTATTTTCATCATTCACAGATACTTCGCCAAAACCTGTTATCGTAGGCAATGGCGCGATAATTAGTGCACTTGGATATGGCCAGATGGCAGTACAAGTATCGAACGGAAGTGAATGGATTGACACTGTCATAGATAATGTATTGTATGTTCCTGAACTGAAGACGAACTTATTCTCGGTCAATAGAGCTACAGATAGAGGTTATGTTGTGATGACAGATGACAGTTCGTGCAAATTTTACAAATCGAATGAAGTTTGTGCTGTTGGGAAAAGAATTGGCAGTTCGTATTATTTGGATTTACGATATTATAGTAATTATGAGATCGCAAATACTGCGAAATCAATGCTGAACGACCTTAATGAGTGGCACAGAAAGTTGGCGCATCAGAACTTCGGCTACGTAAAGGATATTTTACGGAAACACAAAATCGAAGTGCAACAAACGTCCAAGCCAATGTGTGAGGGTTGTTTGGTTGGGAAGATACACAAATTGCCCTTCACTAAAAGTGAATTCAAAAGTACTATGACACTTGAGTTAATTCATGCTGATACCTGTGGCCCCATGGAGGAACCCTCAATTGGTGGGTCAAGGTATTTTGTTTTACTGAAAGATGATTACTCGAACTTCAGAAGTGTGCAATTTGTGAAAACAAAAGATGAGATCAAACATGTTATAGAGAACTTCATAAATAAGGCTGAGAATATTACTGGAAACAAAGTTAAGTTTTTCAGGAGCGACAATGGCCTGGAATTTGTAAACAGAGATGTGAAGGACATTTTTGCAAGACATGGAATAACGCATCAAACTACCGTACCATATACTCCCGAACAGAATGGCAAGGCTGAACGGGAGAATAGGACATTAGTGGAAGCGGCAAGGACTATGATACATGAGAGTAATTTACCTAAGAAACTATGGGCTGAAGCAATTAACACAGCAGTTTTTGTGTTAAACAGAACTGGAAAGAGCCACGAATACGGAAAATCCCCATATGAAATATGGACTGGAAAAACATATGATATTCATGGGTTGAGAGCCTTCGGTACTGAAGTGTTTGTACACATTCCGAAAGAAAGACGAAGAAAATGGGACAGGAAAGGAGAGAAGGGCTTGATGGTTGGGTATGAGGAGAATGTGAAAGGATATCGGATTTACTATGCGCAAAAGAACACAGCAGAAATAAAAAGAGACATTATCTTCTTACAGGAAGAAGAGAAGGGAACACCTCAAGTCAAAGGACTTGAAGGGCAAAATGAAGTGTACCTTGAAGAGGAGATAGTGCAAGAAGGTAGTCCCGAGACAGACATACATCACATAGCTACCCCTGAACCCGAAGAGACCAACCATACAAGCAGTACCCTAGAAGACGGCTCAGAAAGTGATAGTGACTACTTACCATGTAGTGAAGAAGAACGCTTATTAGAAGAAAGTAGTCCACCCACAACCACAGAGGGAAGGAGTAAGCGTGAGCGTAAACAAACATCTTTTTACAGGTGCAATAATACACAGCTGGACAATAGTGAGTACAATAATACAACGCTGGACAAATGTGAGTGTGAGCCCATTTCATATAGTGATGCCATGAGCAGGAGTGATGCAGGTGAGTGGAGTGCTGCTATTGCTAGGGAACTTCAGACTCTTAAAGACAATAATACTTGGGATTTTTGTGAACTACCTCTAAATGCTAAGACTGTAAGTAGTAAATGGGTGTTTAAGATTAAAAATGTAAATAATGTCAAACAGTATAAGGCCAGGCTTGTGGCCAGGGGATTTGAGCAACAGGATATACTTAATTTAAATGATATTTATGCTCCAGTTGCTAAGTTGACAACATTTAGATTATTTGTAGTAATTGCAACTAAATATAACTTACCTATTTACCAAATGGATGTCACAGGGGCTTTCTTGTATGGTGATATTAAAGAAAATGTTTATATAAGTTTACCACAAGGAGCTTATTCAGGAAATAATAATATAGTAAAATTAAATAAATCATTATATAGTGAAAAATTCACCAAGATCCTGGAACATTAAATTTAATTCTGTAATAACTCAAGAAGGTTTTGTAAGGTCTAAATGTGATTCATGTATGTATAAGAAATATAGTGGTACAGATAAAATATATTTAATAATATATGTCGACGATTTGTTAATTTTTGGTACAAATGCAAACGAGGTTGCAAAATTAAAAACAGTATTAAATAGAGAGTTTCAAATGAAAGATTTAGGATTGGTATCAGATTTTTTAGGTATCAATGTGAAACAAAGTTTAGCAAATGGAACTACTGTATTATCCCAAAAAGGTTATTTACAAAATGTACTGAAAAGATTCAATATGGAAAATTGTAAACCCATGTTAACGCCCTTGGATGTAAATTTCAATACTAAAATATTTGATTCAGACAGTGAAAGTTGTAAAAATATTGAAAGAACCTGTAGGCAGATTATTGGTTGCCTTATGTATGCTGTTTCAGGCACAAGGCCTGACCTATGTTTTACAGTGTCCCTATTAAGTAGGTATCAAAAATGTGCTAATAGTGTGTTGCTTAGTGCACTTAAGAGAGTATTACGTTACGTGAAGCATACCTTAGATTATAAAATAGTTTATAAGTGTAATGATACTATGTTGCAAGGTTACTGTGATGCTGATTGGGGAGGTGATCAGAGGGATAGAAAGTCCACATCTGGTTATTTGTTTAGTTTTGGAAATTGTTTAATTCAGTGGTGCTCAAAGAAACAATCTGCTGTTAGTTTGTCTTCTACTGAAGCTGAATATGTGTCAATGAGCATGGCAGCAAGTGAAGCTTGTTGGCTTGTTAATTTATTACATGAATTTGATTTTCAAAATGTTACCCCTGTTCAGTTGTCTTGTGATAATCAGTCAGCTATTTTAAATGCAAGTACAGAATCTATTAAGAGACTTAAACATGTCGACATAAGATACCATTTTGTCAAAGATTTGATTAGAGATAATGTTATAAATATTCAGTACATAAGTACTTCTGAGCAAGTGGCAGATATGCTTACAAAATCATTGAACTCATTTTTGTTAAATAAGTTTTTATCTCAATGTGGTGTAAAGTAAATAAATATAGTGAGGCACTAGACTTGTTAAGTTTTAGTTTATTTTTTTGTTAAGTGAATGTATGTTAACATTGAGAGGGGGTGTTATTAATATGGCAATGTTCACATACATTTAGGTTGGCTACATTGAATTGATCGAAGTTGTCATGTTGGTAACGCACTCTTAAAAAAGGACTTCCGGTTGTTATTTGTAATGGCGTCCGAATGAAATGTAACAGTAACTCAGATGAGAAAGTTAATTCATTAATAAACAGTTATACTGCATAAACCGATTTTTATTCAAATTATAACAACACAAACCTTAAATGGTCTGCTACAAAGTCTTGATTCATACATGAAACAGGATCGAATGGCACGAAAAAAAATTTTTGGAATTTTTAGTACAAAATGTATGGGAAAAGTTTTTTGCGATTTCTGACATTTCTAGTACTCAAACCTCAAATGGTCCCATAGAGTCATTTGATCCTTACATGAAATAGGATCGATTGGCATGAAAAAAAAATTTTGCCAGTTTCAGCACTTTTTTTGCTGAATGTAACTTTTTTCCAAAATCTGTGAATGTAGGTCATAATATCTCAAAAAGTTACGGATGGTTGCCTAACGTAGTTTTCTTGTAACTCTAACGGTTAATGTACCTGCCGAACAAAACCCATTTCAAGATTCCACCCTGTATATCAGGTGCTAATGTCGGTACAAAGACGGGTTGTATTACAATTTAAGACAAACGACCCACAATAAATATGATAGAATTTAAGGTGACAAAAATATCCTATGAGACCACCTCGATAAAGCTCGAAACAAATTAAGAACAACAACAGTGAACAACATTCAGCTAAGTGCGTGCTGTTTATCGGATTCAACTTTTCCGCCCTTCCCGTACTAAGCAGGGTTGGCGCAACATGTTTATCAGATAACCGAATATTTACTACTAACCTTCAACTTCAAGTCTGGCTTCAACTTGGCACGTCGCCGCGACGGTGTGTGAAGGTCTGGTTCCTGTTTTATTTGTCCTAACGGGATCAGGCCCGGTGACGGCGAGCCCATATCCATGTTTGATGATGACATATTCATACCTAAAATAATGATAATGAATTAAAATATTGTAAATTGATCCGGACCAGTTGGCGGTCCAAGATACCGCTGAAAGGATCCAATGGAGGTGGATCTACGGAGCCTCTTTGCAGAAGACTGGCAGGGTATGGTCAAGGACCGCCCAAGATGGAAACTCTTAGGCTCGTATTAATAAATTGCACTCAACTCTGAGATCGAACTTGAGTGCGGACTTGATATGTCATTCTCATATAAAAGCACCTCAATATCGGAGGCCATGACTAACTTTGGGTCGCTGAGCCAATCCAATTCCATTCCATTTTAATTTTAAGATACTTTTAAAAATAATAGTATGTACGTTTTTAATAACGTTCTCAAAGTAATGTAAATCATGCTGAACTTACTGTCATTAGGGAATGATCCTGGCACAGTGACGTTTCCTGCTAGCCTTTCCCTCTCTTGGTTTCTTTTGATGCGTCTGAGTTGTTCCTGAAAACACAAATACATTTATAATCATCATCATAACAATCCAAATGTGAAGAGAAGAATTGTTTACGCGTGGATGCATTCCCGAATTGAAAGATGTCGGTGTAAAATATTGTTTTTCAATTGGGTATTTGACTGCATACGAAATAAATTATGATATTCTAATATTAAAGATGAAATAAAAAATTAAGCATATTTTTTTATCCCACAGTTACTTTGGAGCTTTTAACAAATTATTAAACCTTATTGAAACTAAAAGAGTATTGATTTGACAATACACAAATGTGGCGTCACAATTCTCTATTCCATACAGTTTTTCCTATAAGTTTACGTTTTTGACATTTAATAAAAGGTGATTTGACCTGTCAGTCAAATACCGGATTGCACGTTGGTTTTACAGTCTAGTAACTGTGTCATAGACTCGACTCCTGTACCAAAGCACTTAAGTTCATATTTGAATGGCATTGTTAGCAAATCAGTGCACGTGACTGTACACTTATTCTACACTAGCGGCCGCCTGCGACACCGTCCGCGTGGATTTCGATTTCCAATATCCTATGTGTTATTCTGATGTTTAAGCTATATTGTGGTAAAGTTGCATTCAAATCCATTCAGAAGTTTTTTACGTGGAAGAGTAACAAACATCTATATATCCATACTTACAAACTTTCGCCTTTATAATAGCAGTAGGATAAACAACTAACCTGAATCCTCCTTTTCTCCCTCTTCATCTCCTCCTTCTGAGTTTCATCCATTGTCGCAAACTGGCGGATGAATGAATCGTCCCTTGTCGACCGTATTTTAGTATAGGCTTCGATGACGGCTGGCTTGCGAACTAGCTCGACCCGAGTGTACCGCTGCCCGCTAGCGTTACGGAAAGTACGCATTATACGGAGGACTCGGCCTGCTGCAAATGAAAATGTTGGGTAAATGAGGGTGTCCGCGATTCAAAAATTCGCTAGATGGCAAGATGGAGCGTGAGGTCTTACTGCTTTGTCATTGGTGCATTTTGACATATCCGTCAATATCATGTCAAAATTCACCAATCACATAGGCACCGTGCGTAGCGATGACTGCCATCTCGTGACTCATATTCAAAACTTTTACCCTCAATGTCGGTAATTCTGCTGTCAAACCACGGAAAAACACGGTGCCTTATTTTGCCATCTAGTGACTCATATTCGAACTTGTACGCTCAATGACAAATTTTACTGTCAAACCATAAAAAAATTGGGATTTTAGCGCCCTCTATAGTTCCTGTACGGTGCCTATACGCGTGAGGCGTGAGGTTTAACTGCTGTGTCATTGGGGAGTTTTGACGTATCTGCACATGTTTTGTCAAATTGACCAATCACATACCAGTTAGACTCTACTTAATACTACCACCTACTGCCATCTAGCGGATTTTTCATTTGCGAAAACACTCATAAAAATTAAGCTTTAACAAATAATAGCCTCTGACGTATTTGACTCAATTAATCTATACTAATATATAAAGCTGAAGAGTTTGTTTGTATGTTTGTTTGTTTGTTTGTATGTTTGTTTGTTTGAACGCGCTCATCTCAGGAACTACTGGTCCGATTTGAAAAAATCTTTTTGTGTTGGGTAGTCCATTTGACGAGGAAGGCTTTAGGCTATTGGAATTCGAAATCCACGCGGACGGAGTCGCGGGCGGCCGCTAGTTTAGTGATAATCTGTTTCGTATTAAAATAAAACTTAGTACCTTGGTTGGACGCCTGCTGGTCATTTTGGTTTATCTGCGGCTTCTTCTCCGATTGGCCCAATATCATTTTCCTTAGTTCCGCTCTTTCTGCTTCTTCTCTTTCCAATGACAGCTGCTCAGTCGTCTTCTTGTTAGCGAGCATATTCTCAATGTTCTTTCCCATCTCTTCCAAGTCAGACTCTTCACTGACAGAGCTCTCGGCTTCGTCTGTACTCAATACTTCTGTGCTTTGTAACACTCTGTTCTGTAGCTCGAAGATACGTTGGCATTCTTCTTTATACCTGTGTGATCAAAAGATATGTTAAGCCACGTTTTTTATGTTATGGGGAGACAAATGAACAAGAGCGTCACCTGATGATAAGTAATCACCGCTCTCCATGGACATCAATACGCACAAAGGTCGCAGATGCGTTGCGTGCGTTAAGACTGGTGTCTCTCCCCAACTGAGCTCTGGTGACCGTACTCACCAGCAGAAACAGTCCAACAGCTTTTTCACTGTGGTCTTCTGCAAGGTGGAGGTACTTCCCCAGAATACCTCTCTTATATAATACTAGCGGCCGCCCGCGACTTCGTCCGCGTGGATGTCGGTTTTCATTATACGAATGTTTTTTCCCGCTAACTCCCGTTCCCGTGGGAATTTTGCAATATCCTTTTGCAACTAAGCATCAAGTTTACTAAGGGACCTGCATGCCAAATTTCAAGCGTCTAACTCAAGTAGTTTAGATTTTCCATACAAACTTCCACCCCCTCATTTCGGGGAAGTGGGGGGTTGGAATGGGTCAAAAAGTAGCCTATGTTCTGTCTCAGGGTCTAAAGATTGTCTGTACCAAATTTCATCAAAATCGGTTGCGAGGTTTAAGCGGGAAAGCGTAACAGACAGACAGACAGACAGACAGACAGACAGACAGACAGACAGACAGACAGACAGACAGACAGACAGACAGACAGACAGACAGAGTTACTTTCGCATTTATAATATTAGTTGGGATTATGAGAAATTGTATGTACCGTACGTGTTGTGTTAAAAACTAAATCAAGGTGACGAAAATAATACAAATGAGCATTGATTACGTTCAAAACATACACTAAGAGAAATTATGTTTAAATGAATGTTTCACCATATCGATACATACCTTTCTTGGTGTTCAGCAATAGAAAATCTGTTCCCTCTGGAGAACTTCGTCATTCCCTCTTCTCCAGCCTTCGCCTTCTCCGTCGACAATGTTCTTACTACGTCGATAACCTCCCAACGAGACAACTTCTTGATCTGCAACAAAAATGAAGAACTTTAGTAAAACAAATAATAGTGTATAACCAATTTTTTATTACTAAGAATCGCAATTATTCTACAATAGCGGCCGCCCGCGACATCGTTCGCGCGGATTTTGGTTTATCCCATGGGAGCATTTAATCGGGATAAAAAGCCTATCCTATCACCTAAGACAGCCCATACCCTGCTATGTCAAATTTCATCAAAATCCGTCCAATAGTTTCAGCGTGATTGACGGAAAAAAATCACATTTATGATATGTATTAAAGAAATAATAAGATTAGTAGTGGTTGGACTTATCCATTTTCATTCGGCAAAAGTATGTAGCACAACTCCTCGCCACAGCTGTGAGTTCGCAACATCTCCTTATGTATGTACTAAAACTGTATCTACTAAACAACTACTAATCACACTAACCTCTTCCTCGGGCACTCCAAACTTCCTCAGCAGAGCCTTAGCATTGTTTAAGCTCAGTCCCCTCAAGTCGGCGTCAGTACCAGTGACGGTCCACTAAGGCTACTGCCTCATAGCATCCCCTTATGTTTCAAAGTAACTTTTAACCACACTAACCTCTTCCTCGGGCACTCCAAACTTCCTCAGCAGAGCCTTTGCATTGTTCAAGCTCAGTCTCCTCAAGTCAGCATCAGTACCGGTGACAGTTCTCTTAGGCTGTTGCTCCTCGTTCGGCTGCTGTGTTGCCTTGTAGGATAACCTCTCTTAGCATTCTCTAAACTATGAAAGTAGCTTTTAATCACACTAACCTCTTCCTCTGGCACTCCAAACTTCCTCAGCAAAGCCTTAGCATTGTTCAAGCTCAGTCTCCTCAAGTCGGCGTCAGTACCAGTAACAGTTCGTTTAGGCTGCTGCTCCTCATTCGGTTGCTGTGTGGGCTTGTTGGGGATGCGGACGTAGGAGAATCCTTCGCCGCAGCCGGTGGGGTCGGCCGGGCCCGTCAGTTGCAGGAGACATTTCCCGCGCATGGCTTGAATGTAGGCGCGGGTCGTGTTCCATGGAGCTACTTTGACCTAGGGAAGGAAAACGATGTGAGTGATGAGAACTCAAAAACATGTTAATGAGATAGGGAGCAGATGTATTAACAGTTCAGGTGATAGTCAATGAGAACTTCGAGCATAAAATTACTACAGCATCAAAAGGTTCACCAATGCACTAACACTCTTTCGTACAAGGGACTCTTAAAACTTGTAGTACCTAAATTGAGTAAGGGTGTGCAAATTAGTAAAGTCAAAGTAGATTATTTTGCAATTTGATTTACATAGAAATTATTTTGCACACTTTATATCGTTTTTTACCTACTAGCACTTCGACTACTTACCTCTGTACTAGCCCATACTTGTAAATTAAAACTTACATAATATGTTTCAATGTCAAATAGAATTGGTTTAATTTTGTTCCTTCAAAGATTACTTGAAAGATCAACTTGTGAAATACATTAAATATTCTTACAAAACTCATTTACAACATACTGACCTCGTCATCCATCTTTAGCTGCATCTCCTCATCATCGTCCTCCTGCGGTGTGAATATGAACTTCTCTCCGTACCCGGCGTCTTTGAGCCGCTGTTCCGCCGCCGCCATACTGAAGTAGGCACAGCACTGCTCCGGAGATACCATGGCTCGGATCTCCTCTTCAGAGGGAAGACGGAAGTCTGGTTTTATTACCCACCTGGGAGGGAAATGGTCATTAAAATTGGATACTTTACTGTGTGTTTCATTGGATATAGTACTGGCCTAATATATACTTCGAGTATAGTATTATACTCGTAATAACAAATGCATTACTTATTTAAATGAAATATTAATATATCTAGGGTTGTAATACTATAAGGACATTTATCTACACCAAGGTCATCTAATTACTTTATGGATTTTATCAGAAAATTTTAATGTCCCTTGAATTCAGTCTGACAAGTCATGTCATGAAGCCATATGGGCTAGTGTAGAATCCTCGTTGTTTGGATATTTTACGGCTCACCAACACTACAACACGCGACCGAAGTACAGACCCGCCCGCTCCGTTCTCCCGCCGGACGGAATGTCATTCTGACACGTGACGTAAGCGCCTGAGACAACCAACACTATACAGCCAATACACTACATCCTAATCATACTTGTATGTCAGTCAAGGCTTTCTGACGACGCATCATTAAACATTTATTGTAGCAAATGAAAATAGTTTATTTGGAAAAAACTTACCAATTAGAATCCAATCCAGTTCTTTTGAAATCTGCACAGAGTTTGAGTCGCTTCCTTATAGAGCTTTCAGAGTGCGAGGGAAAAGCTCGCTTGATGTCGTCCATTTTTATTCTGCGAGGATCATGTGTAGATTTCCAGAATAATCTATATATGTATACCTGACGAGAAACATTCATAAATCAGTACTATGATAGTAGCAGCTATTTCAAAGTTGATTTTAAAGTAAAAATAATTTTATAAAAATTTAATTTAAAATAACAAAAGACATTCAGTGTTATTTCTATACCTGCAGAAAATCACGAACGAAGTTATTGGCCCTCTTTGAATTTGGTCCAGGGACTTCGTACAATGGACACTCTTGACCAGCAACATACAACGCATCCACTTCTCGAACGTAGTATGCTTGCCTGAAACCAAACATACAGATGGTTATACAATCTTTGAGACATAAATGTCGAAACTATCATTTCAATACTTGGCTTTCCAATCTCCCATGTCATATTACTAAACAGCTTACAATCTATAAACCAGTCTTATGTAACATCTCATTTAAAACAATAAATATTTACTAAACATATCAGAGAATAAAAATGTGCTAAGGTAAAATAAGGAATTAGGAAAATTATACGAAATTAAATTCAATGCGACCCGACCCGCTTGGTGTAAAAGTCAAGATGTTGCCTATTACGCAAGAGGTCGCGGGTTCGATCCCCGCACAGGTCAAACATTTGTGTGCATGAACATGTCTGTTTGTCCTGGTCTGGGTGTTATATTTATCTATTTATTTATATTTGTAATACCACTGTTGATTCTGATGTCTGTAACACAAGTGCTTAAGCTACTTAACACGGGGTCGGATCAATGTATGTGATGTTGTGAAATATTTATTATTTATTTTATTTATTTAATGCGCGTCATTTGCTTGGTCACATAAAAAAAACAATGACACGCGTTATTTGAATTTCGAACGACGTTCGCGCTTATGCTTATTTTTTTCTTACAAGCGGCCAGTTTCATCTGTGATTTTTTGCAAATTGATAATTTCAGCGTTTCACCTAGTCGACGTACGATACGCAGTCTCGCCGTATTTGGCGTGTGGTTTTGGACCGTTATCCTGTATCAATAACACTTACCTGGTCCGTATAATCAGGAAGTCAGTCTGTGGCATGGTGTGCTCGTATATAGGCGCGCGGTACATGTTGTTCTCGACCACGGGTTGCGTCGCGCCCGGCGCTAGTATACCCAGGAACGGCGACGTATGCGCGTACGCAGTCTCGCCGTATTTGAGGGGTTTAGGCCCGTTGTCCTGTAAAAATCAGAAGAAGTTTAAGCTAAGAAGTTGAAAAAATCGGTTATATGATGGTAAGCACCATATACTGTGCCGATTTCTAAGACAAAAAAATTTATTTTGCATTAAAATATTCACAGAGTACTGGTGGTCTAGCCTGGGCACTGAAATCACAGATTATAGATTATAAATTTGTAGTAGTTACTCGACAAATACTGACCAACTCAAGTTTGTGTAGCCACACATTGAAACAATAATTACCTTACTAGTAGTCCTCTTGTAATAGTTCTTGATCTTCGAGCACATCCCCACTTGGCTGATGAGAGGCGGGTGTTCCTCGCAGAACTCTACTAGAATGAGTTCGCCGTCGCGACCGCTCAAGTCTTCCGGAGTTCGCATGAAGAATACGTCACCACCTCCGGAGGCTAAACGTTCTGCCTCGCGTTGCTGTGGGTAAAAAATAGCACGGTGAATATAATTTGGTTAAAGATGGAGCAGAATACAGTGAGGGGATTCATGAGGAAGGGAGAAAGAAGTCAAAAACAGGAGTTGAACTGAAGTAACTACATAGATCACTGACGGAGATAAAAGCGTTCATAGTCTGTCGCAGGCCTATACCCAGTAGACATAGGCCTCTCCAGTCACCAAGTGCTCCTGATTCTCGGCCATTCGCATCTAACACCACCTCGTCATCTAGTGCCGCCATCTTGTGCAAATCGTCACTCCACCTCTTTTTAGGGGACGGCCCCTGCCCCGTTATCACTCAATTTGTTATGTGCAGCTGACGTGCTGTGCTGGATGAGCGGCCGGCCGCCCACTTTGGACCGAGGGTTCTGGGATATCGGTGTAGTAACTGACCTTAGCCTTCTTCTTGATATGCTTGAGCAGCGGCTGCACAGGATGCGGACCAGGCGCGGCCAGCGGCCCGTAGGACAGCTTGCGCATGGCGGGGCGGTGGAAGGCGCGCAGCCGCGCCGGGCCCATGTGCGTCTGGATGAACGGCGCGCGCAGTTCCACCACCGGGGTACTGTGCTGGATCAGCTGCCCGCCGCCCACTTTGAGCCGGGGGTTCTGGGATTTGGGTTGGTAGTAGCTGTGGAGTTAAAGGTTATTTTATCTCGACCTATTTTGTTTCAAAATATTGTTTTGTTCTATTGTTAACCAACTTCAGAATAACTATGATTAATTACTTTTATTTTTATTTTTACAGGCAAGTTCTGAGACAATTGGACCGATCTAACCATTTTTACCGAATTGTTACCGAATTTTAAAAAGAAGACGTTTCTTTAATTTGGCTATGGCGCTTCTCTTTTTTGGTAAATATTATTGTATTTTTTTTTTGTCTTTTCTAACTACGTGATTAAGAAGATTTAAAAAACATAAAGTAAAGAGCACATATTTCATCATGGCTATGTTTTACAAAAACAAGAAATTGCATAGAAATCAATATAACAGCACAACATAAACAACATTGGAAAAACAATCCAGATACACCCTTATTACACAAGCTAAGTAAGATGTTACAAAAACTTACACATCATTCGATATATAGAAGGGATTACGTTTTACAATGAAAACAGTAACTGGAAAGAAATCAATATAACAGCATAACATAGACGACTTTGGAAAAAAAAATCAGAAACACCCTTATTACACAAGCTAAGACAGTACAAAAACTTACACATCATTAGAAATGTTGAAGGGATCCCTATCGGGCGACTTGGGCGGTGGAGGCGGCGCATCCTCTTGCAGCACGTTGATGACACCAGCCTTGCCCAGAAGAATCTTTGATTTCTTCACGTGAGGGTGTGGAATCTTCACTTTGGGCGCTGGGCCTCTTTCTATAAAAACATAATTTTAATTTTAGTTATAATCACAATGTAGGATTTGGTTTTTTACTGTACATTAACAGCGAAGAAAAAGCGGGATAACATTGTTTATATCTTCTTTTTAGGTTCACAACTAGTGATGGGTAAACAGCAGGATGGTTTGGATTATAATCAATTAGTAGCCATAAGCAGCCATTAATAGCCATCCACTTGATGATAACCCTGATGTTAATGTTTAGTAAAAAACAAAAGTTGTTTTTTTTTTGTTTTATTGTAATTTTTGCACAAGTTCGCACGTACGTAGTACGTTACTAAACCCGCGGTCGTTTTCTATTGTGTTAATAACTCAATAAACCGAAAATATGTGATAATAAGTGTCAACTCGCGGCTAGGGCTTGCAAATATTCGACGAAATCAGGTATTCGAATATTTTTCGAATAATATTCGATTTTTTTTCGAGGTTTCACCAACCTAACATAGAAATATATATTCTTGAGGCATGGAAATATAATACTGGCTATGGCAGTATAGCTGTAAACTCAGTCCGAACTGAGTGAGACAGGTTTAAACTTTAACTCGTCTTGCTCGCTCGAGTGTTGTTGTGCGTATTTAGACAAATACCCTCATTAAAATAAAAAAAAGACATAATATTTAAGAAAATACACATATTATAGATAACACTAATAAATGATTTACTTAGTTACTACTAGTGCTTGTGTTAAACGTACAAAATTATTACTAAATGTTATCCAGTGTTTCTCAGTGTAAGTGAATAACATGTATTCTGTAATTGAGAAATAAATGTCTTAAACCGTAACACTTTGACCTATGCTTCATACATTTTTCTATATGAAAGTGCACCCTTTTTTTTCTCGTGTCCATCGATCAGACCTGGAAATATGTATTTATGAGGTCATTACAAACGCTATTTGATTTGGGAGTATATCTGGAAATTCAGTCCGAACTGAGTGGAAAGGCTAGAAACTTGAACACTATGTACCCTCGCTTCAATATTTTTAATAGGAGGTGGTATCCTTTCTTTTCCCACCTGCCATCAACCAAACATGGAAATATACATATGTATATTCTTTAGAACATTACAAACGATATTAATTCGTAAAGGCAGTATTGCGGTAATCTTAGTCCGAACTGAGTAACAAGGGATAGAACATTTGCACTCTGACTAGGGTTGCCATCTCTAAAAACAGGACAAGAGGCGAGATAACCCCGGATTTTAGAGTCCGAAAGCCGGACATCATGCCTTCATCAAATCGTCGGTTGATCAAGGCGTGCAAGCATCGTTCGTGTATCTTTTTTTTTGCTCGGTCTTCTTATGAAACCTTCCCCGGACTTCTGTATCTTCCCCTGACTTCTGTATTTACTGTGCCCGGACGCACCCCGGACGCCCTCTAAACTAGGACAAATCCGGGGAAACCCGGACGGATGGCAGCCCTAACTCTGACTGATCTTTCACTTCCTCACCTACCTACCTTTACATACCTTTTTGAAGTTCTAGACTCTGTCTTACCCTTTACCCCATACTGCCTTTGTAAATATCGTTCGCAGTGCTCTTAAGAGGGTACATAGTGTTCAAATTTCAACCCTCTCTCACTCAGTTCGGACTGAATTTGCAGAGATACTGCCAAAGCAAATAGCGTTTGTAAAGACCTCAAAATATATCTGTACTAATAATATAATAAAGCGGAAGAGTTTGTTTGTTTGTTTGTTTGTTTGAACGCGCTAATCTGAGGAACTACTGTTCCGATTTGAAAAAATACTTTTGTGTTGGATAGTCCATTAGACGAGTAAGGCTTTAGGTTATAGTTATAACTTATGTGTGCTGCAACCGAATACCACGTGGACGGAGTCGCGGGCGGCCGCTAGTATTTATTTGGCCGATGGATGCGAAAAAACAAAACAGGATGCAATTTCCTATAGAAAAATGTACGAAGCGTCGGCCTAAGCGTAAAAGTTTAAACCTGACTAACTCAGTTTGGGCTGAGTTTACAGCTTTACTGCCAAAGCAAGTATCGTTTGTGATGCCCTCAAGCAACCTTCCATGCTCGAAAATAAAATGACCTCTCCTTCAAAAATCGGCGTTATCTTTTTACAAGAAAGGGTTATAAGGGGTGAAATATCGTTCTGAAATAAAATCTTTTATTTTTCAAACTAAGATCAACATTGTTGATCTTAGTTTGAAAAATAAAAGTTTAGTTCATTCATAATGTTGATTCAACATCGCTCGCAACTAGCCGGTGGCGACTCGCGGCGCGGTGTGCATGTTTGAACCTGTTAACGCGGGAAAGTAGTGTAGTGAAATGGTGAACCGAATAATTCGGCCGAATATTCGGTTCGGTAAAGATTGAACCGAATAGTATTCGGTATTCGGTTATTCGGTAAAACCACTATTCGGCGCATCTCTAATTATTATCATTACCCATCTCTATTCACAACATAACAAAGCTGCTTATTGCTCTCAATAAAAACACTGCAGTGGTTTCCTACCATCAAGAGTGTGAACCTACATTTATCTCTCAATCTCAACATTCAACATCATCAACAACTCACAACAAATGGTCTTCCCACATGCCGTAGACCAACACTTCTTTATAAGAGTTTGACGATTGTGACTTATACAGTGTGTGGCTTGAAACAGTAATACAACTTACCTCTGGTAATCTTAGATGGGTCCACATCATCAGGTACACCCAGTATAATATTCTCATCGTTAGGATCGAGCGTGAGTATCTTTGGCTTGGGTATCTTGGGCATGTTCTCAGCGTCCCATATACCCTCCTTCTCCCACGTCCCGTAGACCCAATCTTCATTATAAGGAGCCACTACGTCTAATACAGTGAATGGTTTTATAGCAGTAATACGACTTACCTCTGGTGATCTTAGACGGATCCACATCATCAGGCACACCCAGTATAATATTCTCATCGTTAGGATCGAGCGTGAGTATCTTCGGCTTGGGTATCTTGGGCATGTTCTCGGCGTCCCATATCACCTCGTCCTCCCACGTTCCGTAGACCAACTCCTCATTCTCGACGGGGAAAATGCTGTACCAAGTGTTGTCATCGCCGTCGGCCGAGACCGCTCCGGATTGCGAGTTCGGGCCGGTTGTTGCTCTGTGGATTTTATTAGTGTTTGAATGAGACATTATCTAAGACAACATATTTGGAACCTTCACTCTTCATATTAAAATCTTAAAGTACATGCTCTGAATGGTAGGGGAAATGGTTTACAGAAATTGTAAAGCATTGAATGAAATATGTCTTATCGGTACTGAATAATAGGAAAGACGGAATTGAAAACTCAGTCATCACTTTGAGCATGTACAAAGGTCCCATGGTCACGAGAACTTAATCTCCAAATAAAAGATGTACCTACCAAACGCATGGGCTGTTTTTTGCGATTAGCAGCTTCCCCCAGTAGTTAAAAAAATATATCTACATACATGACATGTATATGTTGGCACTTTCTTTCGTTATAATAAAATCTAAAACCAATGATGTTGAAATTACTGAAATCAATAAATTTTATAAACACCCCTATCAAAACGGACATGTATAAGATTCTGTCGACGCTGGATTTTTTTTGTATGGGTTGTGAGCCATCTCCTTTGTATGAAACTGTTGAATATAGAATACTAGCTTTCCGCCCGCGACTTCGTCCGCGTGGGATTCGGTTATAGTGCAAACAATATTTTTGTTTTCCCTGGGGAATATCATTTTTCCCGGGATAAAAAATACTCTATTATTTAATCCGGACTACTTACATTACGTCTGCAAAATTTCAAAGCAATCGGTTCAATAGATGTAGCTTGAAAGCGGAACAAACAAACAAATTCACTTTCCGATTTATAATATTAGTACGGATACATTCTAGTACTCACGTGGCTGGTTTCGGCTGCAAAGGAGCCGGCGGCTGCGGGCGTGGTCCGTGCGAGAACTGCTGCGCCGTGCGGCTCACTGAAGTGGGCACCCAGCCCGCCGCGTTGCTCTTACTGTTCAGCCGTGCTAGGACCTGTACGACGTGAGGATTATTACTAATTAAATTAATGTATTTTCTTTTATGTTATAGATAGGCAAACGAACAAGATGGTCATCTGATTCTGATGGTAAGTGCTCACGGCTGCCCATGGACATCAAAAACGGTGTAAGGGTCGTAGATGCGTTGCCTGCCTTTAAGGCCCCAACTGAGCTCTGGTGACCTTACTCAGCAACAGACACATAGCAGTAGTTACAAAGTGCTATTTCACTGGGGTCTTTTGTAAGGATGAGGTACTTCCCCAGGTGAGCAGCTCATAATCAACCATTTCAACTAATGTAACAGAACAAATTTTAATGTAAAATTGGGTTTTCAAATCACATAAAAATTAAGAGAAATCTAAAATCACTATGACCATGTCTCTCTTGCCTGCTTGCAACACAGATTTTCTAACAAAAACCATTTCACTTTTGTTTTTTGTATCAATAACTGAAATCAATAACTTTTAAATCAATTAATAATTTACGTTACATATAACATTACATTTAATGTTTTTGACATCATAACACCACACCATACATTTAAGATATACAATTATTATCTGACCTTTTGTTTGATCTCGCTGCCGTCCCATATGACATCGTCTTCCCATTGCAGCTGGGACACCATCAGGAATGAGTCGTCGGGAAACCCACTGTCCGGACTATCTGAAGTCTCCTTCTCTTCCACCGCTGTGTCTTCAACTTCTTTCGGTTTATTATCATCGCGTTCAGGTGATGGGGCCTGTGGAATAAAAATATTTGTATGTATTTGCAAATAGTCTGCCACATTTTTAACTCTCTCCATAAAATAGTAGGCTAACTTATATAATTAGATTGATTGACATTCCGCTCGATATCTCCTAGGTCATATTTCTTAGTATTGAAGATTGAAGGTCCATCAGTTCAAAATCTCACGTTTTAAACGTCCATTTGTTATGCTTGACTTAGATAATTATATTATTTCAAATCACTATTTTTACAGACTCTCGTTTAAGATTCAAGGTATTTAACGCTATGTTTCATTGATACAGTCTTCAACTGTTTGCAAATCAGCTTTTTATAATATGTATAAATATTATTCATACCTTAAGGGGACCCTAGACTCCGAGGTAATGGCCAAGGAAGCGACCGGGACAAACACTAGGATGATGATGATTATTCCTACCTTAAGTTTAAAGCCATAGTCGAATCCATCTCCAGTCTCCGGCACATTCAGCATGTCGTACCAGACCTGCGCGGGCCCGAAGCGCCAGTGCGCCGGCGTCGGTCTCTGCGACTTGTCACCAGAGTTGTTGGCATTTGTGTCTGTGCTCGTTTGCTGAGATTCTTCCATTGGCCTAGATGTGATTGAAGAATTTGTTATTATATGAATGATTTGATCCACTGTATGATGTAATGTTGTTGTCTTTACTAGGGTGACAACTGGATTGCACGCTGACCATACACATCTGTGTATGTCTTAATCTTAAGACATGTGTTTGATAAATGACAGTTTAGGATCCAATTAACAATTAATTTCACACACAGTACACAGGTACTATGTAAATATTTTCATTTTATTTTATGCTAGCGGCCGGCCGCGACTGCGTTTGCAGATGTAGTCAGATTTCAGATCCCTTTTTTTCGCAATAAAAGGTAGCCTATGTTGTTTCTCAGGGTCTAAAGATTGTCTGTGCCAAATTTCATCAAAATCAAAAAAGCGTAACAGTTTCCTCATTGTCTGTAGCACAATGATAATAATCAACTCACTTAAGAAACTTCTCCTCATCATCACTAGCGCACTGCAGCTCCTGATTTTCAGGCATTTGCGGTGGCGTGTCGCTACTTGTGCTGCCGCTTCGTTTCCGACGCCTTCGCTTTTTGACACCACGCCATATTTGTGGGAGACTGGACAGCTTCCCTGGCCCGAATAGACGAGAAAACAGCAACACCTGAAAAGAAAATAGATTTCATTCGTTGAAGTTCATTCATAAGTCATTACATTTCTTGTTAGACATTTTGGTAGAGAATCGGATTTTCTACCGAATAGCATCAAAATGTCTTATGTTAAAAAAATAACTAGGTACTCTTTTGTGACGATGAACATATAATATAGGTGTCGCCACACTCAAGTATATTGATGTATGATTTTTTTATCAAGGAAATAAAACTTCAAAAGAAATTAATAGATCTTACTTTGTCGGGTCTGAAGTCAGGGAACAACTCCGTCACATCAGTATTAGCATACTTGGATGGCAACATTGCTGCTAGTGGTGTTTCCAACTTCTTCGGCTTCTCATTTTTTTGGTGTTTGCTGAAATATATTTCACATAAATACAATATTACATTATTCCTCAAACAATTCTTTTTTGATAATGTTCACACCAGAGGTGCAATTTACTAAGCGTAAATGTCATAAAAGCCTTGTTTGCAGCGGCTGTGACAGTACTTTTGGAATGCTCTAAGAACTATTTCAATGCTGCGCGATACTAAAACATCGAACGATGTTAAGTCTGACACCTCCGTGATTTCAGCCGTGAGCGCATCGAAGTAGTGTCGCTTCGTGGATTACATAGCAGTTAATTTTCCATAACAACAAAATTGATTTACAGACACAATAATGGTGAACTCATTATTTTTTAAATATTTTTTTACAAACAATGATAACAACTTACGGTATAGAAGACGGTGGTGGCATAAGTCCTCCATCTCCTTCCATATCGCCATCATATCCTTCATCATTCGTCTGTTGGCGTTCAGATTCATCTTTCACTTGGTTCGGGACCCATTCACTGTTCCCGTCTTCTTGCTTCACTTCTTCACTCTGAGGACAATCGCTCTGAGCGTTCGTTTCAGACTGGACGTCAACTTGTGCAGTTCCCTCACCTTTAACCTCCATTGTGGAGTCTCGTTGTGCATCTTGGTTAGTGCTTACATCTACCTCCTATTAGTGGTAATAAAACTAGTTATTAGAACATAGATGCAATAACTTTAGCAATTCCGTTGTCTGCATATATTTTTAATAAGTATTGTCTAACTTTAGCATAAAAATTTTTCAAATTTTTTGTAGTTGAGTAGATAAACAGACTTCAGATAAAGAAGAAGATGATTGTTTGTTTAATATTATGAATGATGTGTGAAGTTTCATATTAAAGTATGACTGTGAGTTTCAGAACTTTGAGTTCCGTAACTTAATAAGCGTGAGAAATGAATCAAATGATATTAAAGTTGTAAAGTGGTTGTATCAATAAATACATACATGTTATAATAACAAAATAAGAAGTAATTGTTACTTGTATTTTGCAATACTATTTGAAATTAACTACATGAAACTTCAATGCTAAAATTATTGCTTATACAACACATAACTTGTTTAGTGACATGTTAAATAGTGCAAAGACAAACACAAATACTACATACATTGGCAGAATCAAAAAGATGCAAATTATTATGACACAAACTTAAAAAACACTTAATTAATCATTAATACAACACTTATATAAAATATTACAACCACCAGAATTAACACAATATACCGACCCAATAAACATGAAACTTAAATCGAAGTAAGATTTTTCCCAAGACACACAAAACTATTAATGAACATATAAATTATTATTACAGGTACAAATTACATATTTATTTCTATACTAATGTTATAAAGCTGAAGAGTTTGTTTGTTTGCTTGAACCAGCTGATCTAAGGAACTGCTGCTTGAATCCAAAAATTATATTTTTGTTGGATAGACCATTTGTGACTTTCATCTACAGTATAACCCACCAGCTACTCAACAACTTTAGCAACTTTATTCTTCTTGCAAAATAAAAGTAACCCTGTGGAGAAAATGCAATGAAATATAGAAAATATCAGATTTTCATTGACAAAAAGACTGTCACTTACTTTAATATCTTCAGCAACATCATCAATGTCAAAGAAATCAACAGCTGATGGACTTTTTGCTGTGTAGTCTGAAAATAAATATAAAATTACTGATAAGTTCACACAACCACATAAATAAACTACGCACTAAGTATACTCACTACTAGCCCATGCTCTACATTTGATAACGGTCATAATTAAGCAGTAATAGCTTGATTAAAAAAGGGAGACATTATATTCCCAATTGAGTTTTCAGGAGTAACAATATGAAAACCACAAACCTTCTTCTTCATCGTCTTTAGAAGGCTCAGCTTCATCAAGCACTTCAGATAGCATGGATCCCAGACCAAGACGAGTGAGGGACGACAACATACGCTTGGAGTCGCCATCCAGAAGCCCGTCATCCTCGAGCTGTCCGGTTTCATCGATGTTTCCAAACAAAAATCCGGTCAAATCCAAGCCCGAACGGGCATTATCCCCGGGATCGTCGCTGTCACACATTTTTCAATGTTTTGTCACTAATAACAATCACTTCTATAATGATATATCCCGGGCCACCTGTGTTAGCTCCATTTCTATCTAATCAACCACACAATGAATATAAAATCGTTTAGAATTTTTATATTTCGTAAAAGCAAACTTCACAAAAACCAAACATTACGCTTTTGACATTGACGTTTGTCATGTCATCATAACCTTTCCGCCATATTTGCAGTAAGACCCACATGTATGTAAAAAATCTACTAAGCTTTAGTAAAACAAAACCTTGAAATGCGAAATCATAATTATTCTTTCCACTTGTTCAGCTTACAAGTAATGTAACATTTGCATTATTGTAATCACATTAGTATTTTTCATAATTCTGAAGTAAATTATAGAAATAAAATAACTCTGCTGAAGATCAATACTACGTAAAAAAATAATTTTATGGAAGTAATCTGTTGTGCATGGCAACATTTTATGACAATAGCTGCACAGATTATGTACCAAGCCGTGATTGCTGCACAGGGTATACAAATAATTCTTACTGTTCACAGACAGACATGTAAAGTAAAACAATTTTTTTGAAGTTTATTGTTGGTGTTGGTCCAGAGCAGATTTATACAAAAAAAACTAAACTGACGGTTGACACTTTGACACTGACTGAATGAATGATTCCTTTTGGTATATTTACTTTACTCCAAAGATTTCTTTACTCTATGATGAATGACTAAAAGTTGAAAAGTAAAGAAAAGCGAGGGAAGCGAAGTTGTGATTTGTTACTATTTTGAGTGTTGAAACTCGCGGAAAATACAAATCAGTATACCTACAATAAGAGAACCGACAAGAACAAGTAGTACATACTGAAAGTTATTTCGATATTTTTTTTCATTAATAGGAGTTATTACAATTGTCATGGCGTTGTTGAAGCGGTGTGATGTAAAAACTTCATGGAGGTTCCGGGTTGCTGATGTCTGCAGTTGTAGGTTACAAATTGTTTATTCGAAAATTGTCTAGTTACTGGAATAAAAAGAAAACACATTCTTCTACAACAACTTTTTTTAAACAAGTTCGAATTAGCACTTACAATCTAAATGTACCTATTAATTTGTTACAGATATTTTTTAGCCTAGACCTGAGAGGTGCCATTGAGGAGTCGTGGTCATTAAAAGGCTGCCAATGATCCTTGTTTCATTCATACCTGTCTTTATTTACCTATATAAAGGTGAGAACTTGTGTGTTTTTAAACGTTCCATACGTTAGACTCACATAATTTAACTAATTATTAGTAGGTATTCAATCAGAACAATTTCATAATATTTTACAAAATATTCTTTTGTTATTCGTGCCAAAGACCTAACTTGGTCCGATAAAATTTTGTCGCAAATGATTGCGCAAATGCCATATTATCATGCTGTTGTTCTAACTTGTTTCATTTAATTGAATCGTGCACATTTCTTTATTTACTTAGGTATTTATCTTAATTAAAACGGCACAAAAGACATTACACATTATTTGATAAGATTTATAATTAAGTTCTTATGTACCAAAATAAATTTTAAGTATTTTGGTCTTCCCGCAACTATGGAAGGTATGTCTGTGATAATTATGTAAATGAATTAATAGATAATCTAGACACCCCTACAGGCTGGCCAAGATTATTCACAATCCGTACAGTATTTTAATAAATAAGTATAGGTACCATGTATTCAGACATCTAGTATGAACGCGACAGCAAACCCCATACAACTGATACGTGGTCAAAGGAAGTTAATTCATAATGCATTCGGGAGCAACGCATTCGTATGAGAACTTGGAACAATGGCGGCCGGGTATAATGGAGAGCGCTTGTCCAACTCCTCGTGCTCTCGAATTACAAAACTATTTACCACATTTCCCAGCCAAAAGTTTCGTAATGCGGGTTAAGCGCATCATATGAGAGGCAAATTACATGTAACTGTTTTACATACGTACCGCGCACGACGTTTGGGTTCCTGGCTCGCAGGAAATAATTTTGATCACTGCGTTAAGTGACGTTTTTAAGTACTTCTAGCCACTCGAACGTCATTAGGAGAAATATCTTAGTAAGGAATAGGAAAATTGGTGTGAAATTAGTTCAGATCGAATAGGTAAGTGAAGTTTTTTTTTTGTTTTATAATGCTAAAGACCGGTTACTCGGCGCTTACTCGGTGCTTTTGAATGGTAATATATATGTTTTTTTTATCGTTTCAGTAATTTTTGAGCCTATTCATTGCAACCAATCGAATAAAGTTTTCCTCTTTATAATGTTAGCGTAGATGTACAGTTCAATTTATTCTGTCATCTGACTAGAGTTTGAGATTATTAACCTATTTATACTACACAGGATGCCTAACTAAAACATCTGTACCTACCTACCAAAAAAACAAGCTATTGCTCTCTCAAAGCTCGCCATTTTGTCTCAGCGGAATAAAACAATAAAACGCTAGTTCCAATTAGGTGACTTAATTAATTTCATACCTTGTAATAAAGTAGGCACCTTGTACAATAAATTAAGGTGGCAGCAGTGAGAAGTACTCGCTGCCGTCCACAGAAGCGAGAAGCCAGACAATAGCGCGGGTATTATGAAGGTTCCTGTGGGTTCTTTGTCTTTGTTTAACTGCAGCTGACCACGGAAACTTGTGTAGTTCTGTAGTTCCGGGTTGCTGACGTCGGCAGTTGTAGGGTACAAGTTATTCACTCGAAAATAGGAAATACATCGATAGTAACTGCAATAAAAATAAAACACATTCCTGATTACTTTATAAAACATCTTCGAACAAACGTTGACACTTTGATAAACTTTTTTGTAAGCCAATTCTCAAAGCAAACGTTTGCTTGTAGTTATCGGTCTGGTGTTCCATTACTTACGTAAAATCAAAGTCCTCTTTGATGGACATTCATTGAGTAAATTCAATCATTATGGCCATTGCAGACTGCTTTGGGCTAATAAGGTTTCGTGCTTGTTTGCAAGCAACACTAAAAAAACTCAGTGAAATGTCATAGTTACATTAGTAACATTAACATTATAACTCTATGTAGGTAGGTAGGTAGGTAATGTTTTTGTTACACTGGTGAAAATACCACAGAAATATTGCAAAGTCGCATGCTGCACGTTAATATTATTCACACATGCTAGCAAAACTGAATATAGGTATGTGTCATTATAGCACACAGAGAGCATGGAGAGCTCTAGAAGAGGCCTATGTCCAGTAGTGGACTCCGATAGACTGATGATGATGATGATGATGAAAGTATACAGATGTATGAACAGTAGTATTGAGGCCGTCCGTTCTGCGCAAACTGTACTTGCAAAGCAATTCGTAGTTGCCTGCTAATTTTTGGTGAGAAAACTCATAACATAAGCACTCCATATTCGACATTCTTTCCCATGTAGATGGACAAATACCGTCGAAAAAGTACGCGGTCGACCAGTAGAGGTTTTTTTTTAATAATAAGTGTGTATTTCACCTGAATCTCATCTGATAGAAAGCTATGATGCGGTCGAGTGTGGAGCATACCCACTTATGAATAGCCTATTTACTCTGGCCTTCAAAATAATATTTCTGTGAAGCTTTATTTTAGTGCAATAAATATGGTTATCTAATAAAACAAAAAAAGTGCCATGATGTATTAGTACTTTATTGCTTTACCTACATGCGTACGTGTCGAATTAATGCATCCCAAAAAATAAACTACAGGTCTAACGTTTCTCACTGCACCTTTGTCTCTAAAACGTCACGACTTTAATGCAGATTAAAAAAAAAACCTAAAATGCTTCCAGAAAGCCGGAAAATAGTTCACATATAACACAGTGCATAAAATATAATAGAGAAACTCTCTTAATTTCCGTGCGAAACCGGGGCGGGTCGCTAGTAAAATACAAACTCGAATGGGTTCGGGTCTAAAGTTGCGTATACTGTTGTGTAGGAGTAAGTATATCAAATGGCTAGCGGAACCCGGATTATAGGTTGTATAAGCTTGTTGTAGTCGTAAAATACAAAGCGGGCGGGATAACCTAGTCTGAAGACGCGTAAACAGCCGTTCTGAAGGACACATTTAATACTACTAGGGATATTGTCGCTTGAATAAATTAGTGAGGTTTGTTATGGAATATTAATCACATTTTACACTTTCAAAACATTAACACAAATAACATGATGATATACCGCTCGTGTAAAATTGTTCTTTAAATGAGAGAATTGGAGTGAGGAAACATTTCCATGGGTATACGATACGAGCTTTGGTACACAGTACTGGTACGGTTTGGTATACGGAATTGAGAACCTCCTTTATTTTTATAGTCAGGTTAAGCTGTTGAGGTAGCCTTCAGCTGCGGCTAAAAGCGACGTCCTTTCCGAAAAAAAAAATATTTTTGAGGTCTGTTTAAAATATTCACCTACTAAGCAGATTTAATAGAAATTGTTTTAGATTAATTTCTTCTATTATTTAACATTTATTTTTCTTTGTAGTATGTACCTACTTTCCTGTAGTCAAGTCAAATCCGTCATCAATTTACGACAGTGAGAGTATTTCGTCGTTAGACCACAGGGCATTAATCCACATCATTACACAAATTCCTCGCGGCCGCAACATGTGCCTTGAATTGATTTGATTACGGCACAATTAGTAGCAGTAACCATCACATTCATCAAGTCATTGTTGTAGTAATAGGGGCGGTTTGAACACAATAATACATTATAGTTATGTGGGAAGACAAGAGCTAAAAAAATTAAAAATAATGTTTCTGATACGAGCAAGATGTTTTTGCCAATGGCTTTGCTCACGTATATCTTGGCGTGTACTACACAACATACGGCATTCCTTGGAAGCATGTTTTTCTGAGATTAGCATCAACAGTCCTTTTCAATTATTAATTTATCTTTTGTGTTTTATCATAACAACTTTACAGACAGTGCAGCATTTTTGGAACCTATTTAATTCATATAGTCTTTTGTCAGTAAAATAAAAAAATGTTTATCATATTAGCGTTAGTAGGAAAAAAAATCCTCTTACGCCAGCTTCGGCTTGTAGAAATTAATCCGCATCATTAATAAAAATCTCCGCGCCCTCAACACATGCATCTAATGGGTTCAATTACTGCATGATTTGGGGCAGCTGCATAGCGAGAGATAAATCTTATAGTTTTGACGAAGCCATAAAATCATAATCAAAAAGTACTTCATTTACGTAGGCTTCAAAGGTGCACTTATAAATCGTTAATAATCATTAAATTACATTAAGATTCTAATACCGACTTCGGAAAGCAGTCATCTATCGAGAAGAAGAGGCAAGAAACTTTATTTTTAAGTAACTATTTATGCGACAGCCGCCATTTTTGTTTGGCTCGTTCAAATTATTTTATAGTAAGAAAATTAAAATGAACCGCGGTTGACCGCGACAAGCCTCGTACTATGACTATGTGACTGCGATTTGTCAAAATATCATAATTATCATAGTATTCTTCTTATGAAAATCATACGAAATTAAGAAATAAATAAGCTTGTGGCCCGAGATCCCATGAGTTTTTGTGTTTGTGTTTTCTACGAAAAAAGATGGTTTCTGCTGTGAAGCATGTGCCACATTTAGCAGAGAATCTGCCCTATACATCAGAGTTGTAGGGGACGAATCCTACTTAAACCCTAAGACAAATAGTAATGTAGCTACATGTTGTAAATGTTTCTAGGTCTACTAACAGTCATAAAATGTGATTGTTACTTGTTTTTATAGGCCCTCATTGTCTTGTAATTTGACGAAAAAATTAAAAGTAATGTCTAATAAGGAAACCATAAATTGGTCAAAAAGTTCTCAAATGGGTTCTAATATGGTCACAATAGCCGTTAGGCTGAGTAAGGGTAAAATGTAAATCTCGTAGCGTACTACGCCGTAGCTTATTCGTAGCAGCAAAGTGTAGCAACGTGAAAGTGACAAGGCTGAGCTACTATTTATTTTTTGTAAAAAAAAATGTCAAAATACAACAAAAAAAGAACAAATAAATAACTACTTCATTTCATGGTCCTAACTTGATAAATCACCATCACTTGAACTTAAAGAATAAATTATGTGGTATGCTGCTTGAAATCGCACATAATTATCATTTTACAAACATTTTTTTTCATAGCCAAGATCAGCTTAGTTAAAGAAGATGAAACGACAAAGAATCACCGCTCTCTTGGCGGGATTATATTGGGACGTAAAGCCTTTATTCTCCTGTACACAGATGCACAGCTCTCTTTGTTATTTTAACGAACACAGTCTGAACACAGAAAGACTACAGTCACAAATAAGAATGATACCTACATGTACATATACATTTAATATTATGTATAAAGTTTTTAAACGCGTGTTGACTTTGAGAGCGGGAACTTTATCGCAAACTAGAAAATAGTTATACTAGTTAATAGTAGAATCTCTTGAGATTAAAACAACACAAGAGATTGTCCAGTTATAATATTACTAGCGGCCGACCGCGACTCCGTCCGCGTGGATTTCGATTTTCAATCGCCTAAAGCCTTCCTCGTCAAATGGACTATCCAGCACAAAAATATTTTTTCTAATCGGACCAGTAGTTCCTGAGATTAGCGCGTTCAAACAAACAAACATACAAACATACAAACAAACATACAAACAAACTCTTCAGCTTTATATAGGGTGTAACAAAATATACTGCAAATATTTTAAGGGCGAATTCTTTAGTGGCAATGTAATCAATATCAGATACTAAAAAGTCAAAATGAATGCCTACCAAATTTTGCATTTTCTGCATTGGCCACTTTGCTCTTTTCGTCATGTAAGCTTCGCCCCCTCTCCACCACTTTGATTTTGGGGTAGGAAAAGTGTAGTAATTGTATTACACTGATAAGACACGACCAGCTGTCTTGCATATGACAAAATTTGTACTTTTCCCAATTATTCACTCAATTTATTTTGTTGTTTTTCTCGGAAACTAGCGTATTAACAAAAAAAAATACTAGACAAATTTATTACATTTTCAATAAACGATTCGCCCTTAAAATATTTGCAGTATATTTTGTTACACCTTATATATTAGTATAGATTATGTATTATAATATTATGTAGCTATATAATGTTATATATTCAAGATATTTTCATTATAATAATAGCCATAACCACATATGCTGAACAAACAATGTAGGTAGTTCCTCGAAGCTTCCAAATAGTAATATCTGAATACAATGTTCACATTGTTCTGACTTCAAAGCAAGTAAATATTAAATATTTTTGCGTCATAACGTAAAACTATAATGTTTCATATTATTACACTAGCTGCCGCCCGCGACTTCGTCCCCGTGGATTTCAATTGCGGCCACATGTTATAGCTTTTTCCAACACAAAAAGATTTTTCAATTCGAACCATCAGTTCCTGAGACAAGCGCCTACAAACAAACAACCAAACCCTTCAGCTTTATAATGTTAGTATAGAAAGAATAGATTACTTGTAAATACATAAATCAATATATAAGTAAAGACATAAAACCAAACACAATAGGATAAATCTCTGATCCAGGGCCACCACTTAAATAATATTATGCTACTCAAAATATTCCAGTTTTCCTTCAAGCAACCTGTTACTCGCCTCTCATTATATAAGCCTAATACAACAACAATTTCTAAGATCGACTATTTTTAGATTAGAGACAGAATGTTATAAAAAAATATCGTCTTATTTACGCATAACTTCAAGCCTTCTGATAAAATTTTCCGAATACTCTGTTGCCATAATATTGAAAATGCTTTGTGTTGTAATATAGGAAAACATTATTCTACGAAGAGGTAATTAATTACTTTATTAATATAATTAACTAACAGTACAATTATTTGTGAAAAATATTGTATAATTAATTTTCAAGGCATGTGAAGCACTGTTTTGTTTTGTTAAACCGATAGTAGGAAACAATTAGTTGTATGTTGTTTAGTATTTTAAAAGACTTGTTAAAATAATTAACTAGTTACTTAGTTACGATTAAAAAAGAGGAAGACTGTTAGTAGTTATAATACGAGCACAATGTAGTTAAAAGAAAGACGCTTATAATATCCATGAGAAACCGGGCAGGTTGCTAGTATTATTTATTACTAGATCTTACCCGTCGCTTTATTTTAATGTGTGCCTGTACCTAAAATTTCAACCAAATTCGTTCAGTAGTTTCAGCGTGATTGACGGACAAACAACCAAACAAAAAAACGTTCACTTTTACAATATTGGTATGATACAGGTATAAAATGTACATTAATTATATTTTCAAAACATAATATGGCATACGAGTACGTTATTCTTAGATTCTTCCAAGGCCACATTATTCCAAAAGTTGTAATCCCTTAAGAATCCGTAAGCGGCTATTTGCATAGGTACAAATACATAGTCAAACAGAAGATCGGGGCGGGCCCGGCAAACTGCGAACTAATTTCACTAATAGGATTACAACTATTTATCGGTATATCCGCTGGGCTCGCGCGGATGAGCTGGTAAATTGAAGTAAGGTAGGCTCAGTCGACTGATCGGAATTTCTGTGCCAACGCGTAGCTGGGAGATTTAGGTACCTATATTTTTACAATCTAAAAAACGTCATAAGTTAGTGCTTTATTGTGTTAACTAGCGGCCGCCCGCGACTCCGTCCGCGTGGATTTCGATTTCCAATATCCTATGTGTTATTCTGATGAATAAGCTATATTGTGGTAAAGTTTCATTCAAATCCATTCAGTAGTTTTTACGTGAAAGAGTAACAAACATCCATACATCCATACATCCACACATACAAACTTTCGCCTTTATAATAGTAGTAGGATGTAACTAACATAGTGTAATTAGTACACTCACAAATACGGATCCTTGTTTGAAGGTAAAGGTTGCTTCTATTTTTCCTTAGGTTATAAATAAACATTTAAAATAAATATTATATTTTAAATAAAAACTATTGGAAAAAATATATAAATTTACTGTCGTTTACATAATCATACATGAAATGTCTATCTAAATTTGATTTAATGTAACTTACTAATACTTTTCCATATTGGCCAAACACTTTAAAATACTTGTTAAACATATTATTTTTGTTAACTATTGATAACAGGGCGTTGATATTATATTCACAAAGCCCCAATACCCAATTTCGTAAGTCCTGTATTATGAATATACACATAGGCACATATTACACACGGAGTTTAAGACCAAGACTTCAGACCAAGTTCAACATTCCAAAAGTTTTGTATGCAATAACATTATGATAGACCTATAGTTTACATTAAAATTACCTATGCTTCAAGGTTGTCGTTTCACTAGTTTTTCTTTATGTGAGGAGCTTAATTAAATTCACAAAAAAACTGTAGAATCGAATAATAAATACATAGTTATGATTCAGAAACTAGCTTCTGTATTTCTTAAAATAGCTATTCTTTGCTGAGAAATAAACAAAACCCTCACAACCAAATCGTCTTTTCTTTTAAATTCTGTTTCAACGGTCAATATTTTTATAACGAAATTGTTTTGATATTTTTTTTCCTTTTGTTTCCGAATAACAGGAGTTTAATACAAAAACGTGCCGAAAGGCCGATCGATGAGCTTACTTTTCATCAGGTTAGAGCTGTCTGCATTCTATACGGGTATGACCAGTGTCGTCGACATAACTTAGGTACATCAATAAAATCAATATTGTTTTGTGTATCATCTAATGATAGAACGAAACTAATTAAAGTCTAGATACAACACAATACTAAAATAGTCTAATAAAGATAAATAGTTTGTTCGTTTTTTGTTTTTTTAAACGCGCTAATCTCAGAAACTACTGGTTCGAATTGAAAAAAAATTGTTATAGGTAGGTGTAGAACTCAGCAGTCAATGTCTTCACTGATCAAATCCGGGCCCATTGCAAGAACCTGACGGTGGCCACCAATCAGACGTTTCGACTAGCATCAAGTCTCGTCAGCTAACCTGTCTACTCGTTATCATTTTCCCCAGAAACTTGAAGGGAGTGTCTTGTGACACTGGACATCAATAAGCCGTAGGAGATAACACTATGTGTTCAAAAACCGAAATCCACGCGGATGGAGTCGCGGGTGGCCGCTAGTTATTTTTTATTAGTTTTGCCAAGAATTGAGTTGACGAAAAGGACTGGATACTACTTTTATTATCATGTGCGAATAGAATACTCGTACTTTGACTTCGTATCATTGTCCCCGACCGCAGTAACAGATCCGATCATCTATCTCAGATCCCGATGGACCGCTGTTTTGTGCGATTCCATAGCTGTCTCGGGAGAATGCAAGCCAGCAGTTTTGCTACTCGACTTCCAACTGCATAGTTTGTGCATCCGTGCTGCTTTTGATATTCCCTTAAGATTTCCATAGTGGAAAGTCATTTCGATCACGTGAGACCACGATTATAGTTATTGTTATAGAAACATCGAGCCGTATTCTCATACTATATAGCGGCCGCCCGCGACTCCGTCCGCGTGGATTTCGATTTCCAATAGCCTAAAACCTTCCTCGTTAAATGGACTATCCAACACAAAAAGAATTTTTCAAATCGGTCCAGTAGTTCCTGAGATTAGCGCGTTCAAACAAACAAACAAACAAACATACAAACAAACTCTTCAGCTTTATATATTAGTATAGATAATAAAGAAATGAATAAATTTCACTTTCAACCCTGATTATTGTAATCAAGCAGAGTTTTATTTCTTAGTTAATTTTTTTGTGAGTTATCTGTTGAAACACAACCACAAACTTTCGAGGAAAGTTTTAAGCTATAATATAACACTATGTGTGCAGAAACCGAAATCCACAGGGACGAAGCCACGGGTAGCCGTTAGTATAATAATAAATATGTGAATTGGCGACTTGCCTTACAGTCGACACCGAAAATCTTGTCACAAGTTCACTTAGTAACATTCTGTGTCAAAACCACTCGCCTTGCAATCGCCAACCGTGACAGTCACGGAATCGCATCCCACCGCAAAGTGGACGTATGCCCACTTGCATTGTATCCAGTCTTCATGTAACGCAGTAATGGTTTCCGAATCTCGGTTACAGCGGCTAATCTCAATGATTAACCCATTACGCAGGATATATTGCACTGTCAGTTACAGGTTTAATTGCGGTAACGTAGTAACGTATCTTTTGTTTTGCTTAAGAGGGATGTAACCGATATAATGTAGCTAACGGGCTTATACTATAGGAAGTAACACAAATGCAACTAAATTTTAAGCAAAATACAGGCCGTTTTAACAGAAAATGGGGTTTTCGACGCAATGTATTTTAATTCATGCCGCAAGACTGGTAAAAGTCAAAATAAAACCAAATGCACCGCCCATCATTGTTATTCACTAACCACGCAACACACGTACAGATTCTGTTGTGTAACTTACTCTCAGTTTTCAAACGATATCGGTCAAAGCACTTGAAATAAAAGGCTTCAAGATCAAAGGTGACTGAAATATATCAGGATATTGCGCAAAGCCTCAGAGTAAAATATCCCGACTTGCAATATGTTGTAGAATTTACATACCCATGGGAGAAACCATTCCATTATTAAATTCAAAATGAATTTAATAACGATTATTTATGCCATAAAGATTGTTAATTATTACTACTTTTATTCTATTTACGACAGACGTTCAGGGGTGAAATTAATTAGTGTCTATTAAGTGTCTAAGAGAAGAAGCAACGCATTCATGTTATATTTAACTTATCAATGTAACACATGCTTACAACAGTTGATATGTGAGTGTCAAAATTTTCCATATGTTTTCTAACTTCTATCTAGTCAACATTGTCTGAAAATGTAACGTCGTCATTTTTAAATCCGCCGACGTCAAAGGGGCTGGGAGTGAAAAGTTCTTTCTTATCATAATAACCTGCATGCCTTGCTCGCAGACCAAGCACTTTGCACACATCTTACATCACACTTTGACAGGAACATTGTTAGTTTTTCAAAGTTTTAAAGTGATAAGCAATTTTGTACTTAGCTTGTTGTCCAGTCTTAGATGTTGCATTGTGTCCAGACTTTTTCGGTATAGTAGCGGTTTCGGCCTTATTTTCGTGTTCCCGAACCGAGTGGCGAATGAAGTACTTTCGATTTGAATAGTTATAGATCCGGTTTTGGCTAAAGCAAATTAAATAATGGGAATCAGGTCTAACAAAATTCAGTAATATATTTTTGGCCAACCTTAAAATTCACAAAACAAAACACAGATGCGATCACGTTTGTTACAAAAAAATATATTTATTCTATGGACAAAAACTCCAAAATCCATATTTTTCTACACTCACTAACATCTAAATACACAGGAGTGCAAATTAGTCCAAACATTTTCCTTTAAATAACTTAACTTAAAAATGTAGCTTTTTAATGTCAAGAGTGTCAGTGTCGAGTTTTTGTAGTAAGTAAAACATGGTGGTACCAAACCGATAATTAATAACTAACAATTAGCGTTAATCAGTAACATTTGCATATTGCGCACCACAATAAATTATTCATGCGTTATTGTATAGCCGTTATTGAATATTATTTGAGTGTTGAACGCTTAAACACAGGCCTGTTTGATTATTTATTTGCTCCTTGTTCATAATACTCGTAGTTAATAATGTGAATTAATAGAATTCTTAGAAATATTTAGTATTCAGTGGTTGATGAAAGGAAAACAATGGAGCGATTAATTGTTAATATTATTATTAATTTATAAGGATATTTAAAACGCCTTACACTTAATAAAACAGTAATAAATATTGCTTATTTCTTTGACATTGCATTTACTTGCAATGTCAAAGAAATAAGCAATAAGCAATGTCTACTATGTAATACGATTTTAAAGAATTAAAATCGTATTACATAGTTATTCTTACAATTTGTAGGATGGTACGAAAACCGGCGGAATCTACAGCATAGCACCACTTTAACTTCTTATTTGATAACAGACAGTTTAACTGAACTCGAGTCGTAAGGTCATGTTAAATTCTAGGTCGAAAAGACATCAACAGACTAACAAAACTAATGTTGAACTTTATTTAACACACTAACGTATAAATTGCACTCAAAGTACATTTACGAAACAGAAAAACCATCTTTAAAATGTTCCAAAGAACAATTCTCCTATTCGGTCTGTCACTATTTGTTGAAAGGAAAACAATCGCGTATCGTAAGGTATCCCATACAATACAATAAAGGAAGCTCCCCTTTCTATAATGGACCAAATAAGAGTCCGACATTTCAGTAACGATTTCTGTACTTTGTGAGTAAAAAGAAGATTTTCTTTCCATGAACGTATCTTCCCTCTTCCATTCCGCTGCAATTAGGTCGATTAGAAAGATTGTGTGATAGATAATGTAAGTATTTACAACTATGTAGAAGCGGGTGTAAATTTACTGCTTTTATTTAATTGTGATAGATAAAATCAAGTAACTACAATCTACATAGTAGGTACTATTTAAATTCATTTTAATGTAATACTTTTAGAAACGTCTCTTGTTAAGGAAATGCCTTGAAATACATAAAATGTCGTATAATTCAAAATAAGAACTTATTTTCACAGTAAAGAAAACAAAACACTGGATAAAAAAGGAAATGCAAACTTATAAAAACACATTTACTGGAAGAATTTACATGTAGATTGTTCATAGTTTATGTGTAGGGTTAGTGCGAAGCCACATTTTTGTAGTTTACTCACGCGACCTTTTCTTTGTGGATTAAGGCATGAATTTGTTGGGTGTTTTATCATTTTCCTATTATTTACCTATATTTTTATAACCTTTGTAGCCCAAAACCTAAACCGGCGCCAAATTTGGCACAAAAGAATCTTCTTTCAGTCCGAGAATTTTAGTGCTTAATAAAATCCTAGCACTTAAGTCGATAAGCCTTGTGCTGTGCTAGAAATGGATGGAATGACGTCACAAAGTTGATAAGTTTAATTTTACGGTAGTTTGTTCTTTGCATATTTAATAAGCAATTATTTATAAGGATTCCAAAAAGGACTCATATTAAACCACCAAAAAATTTTAGATATTAAAAAAAAACAAAAGTTAAAAATTACAGTTGTCCGAGTAAAATGACCAAAACTTATCATACCGATAATGTGAAAAAATACCGATAAAAAATAAGAAAAAGACGGCGCCAATATTGTAAGACGCAACACGTTCCTTACAATTCCATTTGGAAAGTTCGCTACCAATAACAATTTTTAAGTACCGGTGATATATGGCGCTCCGGGGGCGTTCGGGCGACGTAACCGGTAACCGGTAACAATGTTTCCAAACGGTCGCACGTGCTGAATGCGCTACAGACGACATTGTGGAGTGGCCTTACAGCGCTCATAATCGGCTTGAACAGAATGAAACTGCCGGTTGCAACTATTACCTGCTAGTGTTTGACGTAAGTCAAGAGATGCTTTGGAGTTTTTGATGTTCGAACTAGCTAAATACAAGAATTACAATTATTTTTTTCCATTTTATGGATCTGGATGGTTTGTTGATTAAACCTAGCCTTTATTAAGGAGCAGTAGAGGTTATCAGAACGAATTTATAAAAGTAAAGGTTAGGATATTTTAAAAACCGTTATTGTCGTTTTTATTTATCGAAAGAAAATAAGTTCACGTTCAAGTGTAGTCCAATGCGGGAGAAGATTTTTCGTTTGCACATGCCACAAGAGAACGGTGTTCTTAACAATAGCGCTATCAGAATGTGTCCAAGTTACGTTGGTCGTATTTTTGTATGTAAGTTTTAGTCATATATTTAAGTCGTAGCGAGTATGACGAGCACAATGTGCAAACTTTCTTGACACTGGCAAAATATCTCCACGCGGCCTCAGGGGAGCCACAGCGGTATGTTCAATCGTCGATATTCACACATCAAACAACGGAAATGAACGAACTGGCGAAAATACTCGCTAAAGCTCCCCGGTGCAATTGTGATAGGCCTTGTGTAGATAAGGCACGAGCTACCACTTTATCAACGCAATGCACAAAATCTAATCTGTATTGGCCTTATTGGACGCGGTAAAGGACTTTTCCAACATAAATAATAAAGCAATTTTTTTTTAATCCAGTTATGTTTAATTGGAAATACCGTCAAGCATTATCACAAAATGTAAACTGTTTGTACCATACATGCGCATTGCGCATCCATGAATATGTTTGCTATCTTATTGCAAGTACATTATTATCCCTATTGAGGAGATTCGTAATTATTATCTATGTTTATTTTTCCAGTTCAGTTTTTTTTTATTCATGATGATCCAATATAATTTTTGATCCATGGTGCCTTTTTAGTAGGATACAAAGGTACTACATATAATATGATGCTCTGATCTTATTCGTGCTCAAAAAAAATCTGACATTAAACAACAAAAAAACATTAAGTTAGACAGATATTGTTATCTCTCTCCTCTTGTCACTTAAATAAATGACGGCTCCAGCTAGCAACTATATTTTAAAAATAACTAGGTAAGTTGGAATTAAGTTCTCTTCGAGAAATGTTCAATATGAGAGCGTTGCAGTATTTCTATTGAACTATGCAGTTTACCCTTCAATGGACATAAAGTTCACATTGTACTTAAATAGGTTCTTTTGTTAAATAAAATTGTTTACTTTTGTTGTTTTTAATATTAAAACCTATGTGATGATTTTGCGTTACCAAATTTGTTAGAGCTGTCAAAATTGTGTATTCTGGGTTTTTGTATGTCAATGGTCATATTACTATTTTTTTACGTGTTTCTAATTCACTGCAATCAAAAGTTCACGTGGCGTGGATGCGGATCGCACAGGACCGGGATGGCTGGCGCACTTTGGGGGAGGCCTACGTTCAGCAGTGGACGACAATAGGCTGATTGAATTGAATTGAATTGAATTGAAAAGTTCACAATGTACAATGTACTCACACAGTCCCTATTAGGTCAGTCACAGCGTTAGTCTTAAAATAATGCCAATTAGTAAATTAAACTAAGGTACTACACTTTTTTTTTCCTAAAGCGAGAATAAATATTGTATTACGAAAACTTATTATTTCTCGTTATGAATAGAATTAATGTTCATAGATGTGTTCGTGGGAGAGTAGGCAGTGTAATTAAAAGGTCTTACTTAAAATTGTGCCGGAATATCTAGTTCCTTGTACAAATTAGTAACAATGACAAGTGCCATCGAATTCAATAACTCAAACTTAATAGGGGGGGGTTTCAGTTTCTTGATTACCTTACCAGTCAATTACTTCCCCATTCAGTTTTTAATCGATGGAGATGTTTCATTTACCGTCGAGTACACCCACAGAATGGCAAGAGATCAAAATAATATTTAGCCTAATTGTTTGTGGCTCGGGTCGCCGCAGGCATTCGGGTTGATTCAATTACGAGCTCCCAACTTGCGATGATAACAGTATCATTTCTCAAAGACAATCGCATGGTTATGCTCTTGATTACGTTTATTATTCTGCAATAACTACATTGACGACCCGCTTGGAGTACCTAGTGGTCGCGCGTTCGATCCCCGCACAAAACAAACATTTGTGTGCATGAACAGGTCTGTATGTACTGGTCTGGGTATGAATCCATTTATGTATATTTAAACAAATAATGAAATAAAAACAATCAAACAATCATATCTGGTTAATTATTGACCGTCTTCAATCATGTTCACTTTGAATGTCATTTATTTTAAGCGCATAACTAGTATTTGTCTATTTTAGATGCTCATTAGCTGGATCTAATAAGGATTGGGCTATTCCACTGAGATATTATATTTATCAAAGAATCTTATTTAAGCTACCAATTCCAATTGTATCCACTATAAATTCAGTTATTTTTTAACGTGCTCATATGTTTAATTTATAATTTTAAACATGTTCAGTCACATGTACTTAAATAAACAACTATGTAACCCTGTCATAAGTAATACTTTTGTGAGAAATGTACTGACCGGAGTTAAATCTGTAACTCAATCTATGAAAGTATCAAAATAGCAACCATGATTTCTCTCACACGTCGTAGCAGTAACATTTTTCATCCGCCGATTAGAATAGAAGTATAAACGACTAAAGTTTCGACTTTTCAATTAAGTGAAGGCAGGTGGTGGCATAAAGTCTCGGTTACTTTCGACTTTTTATGTAAAAGGAAAGTATCAGCATGTTAATGGCCGACTGGAGGAAAAGGTCCTTTATGCATAGTTCAAATTGATCCATTGGTACTATAAATTGTACCTACTTTCAGCCATAAGTTTAGATACTTAAATATCTGGCCGTGGACTTGGATCCCTGACTTGGATTCTCAATTTTTGTTGGTGCAATAGATGGTTCAATTTCCAAGCGGGTCTAACAGTCATATGAACGTTTTTGTTTTTTCGAGTAGGTACTAAGTACTATATAAGGTTCTAAGAAAAAACAAGGTTTCGTGTAAGCTTAAGGGTTTTCCGATAATTTTATAAGCAACTTCAACACTTGTCTCTTTTGACTTCAGTTGTAGCACATCATAATTAGCAATGACATTTCAGCTCGTAGTCACCGCGATACACGGCCGAAATACAAATAGATCCTCTGATCTATTTGTATTGTGAAATTTTAGCTCAGACGATAGAACTTTGTTTTACTTGGTTTGACATTCAGCATCCAATACAAAATACATTTCTGACTCCTAGAATAGAATTTCAACGCTGCATTTGTGTTTTAGTGAATATTTTGAATCTAACATCAAATCTGTTGGCTGATCAAGACACCTCAGAGTGAGACGAAAGTTTCTATAACAATAAAAGGGATAGTGGAACACTTTAACAATGAAATGCTCTTGTTGTATAAAGATATCGAACAAAACAAAAGCTTCGTAGGTAATCAAATGGGTTAAAAATCAATAGCTTTCAATCCACTTCAATTAACTTGTCTTCGAATGTAAACAAGGGGTCCACTCTTTGCATTTAGAATGGGAAACAACAGAGAGAGAAGCGACGGGTACATTTTATTTACTTCCAATAAGCAGCCTTGTTAACGGTACATGTATAAATTGTTTCTTTAATATTGAGACGAATCAAACCACCAACAAAGTGTTTATAAAACGTTTATTACAATAATAGGTACTTACCTACTTTACATCAATGGTATTTGAAGTACCTATATATATATAGATATTACGCAAGAGGTCGCGGGTTCGATCCCCGCACAGGACAAACATTTGTGTGCATGAACATGTCTGTTTGTCCTAGTCTGGGTGTTATATTCGATAGCTGGACGACAAATTTGTCGTCCAGCTATCGAATGGAGCAGACGTGTAGCAGTAATTTTACAATTTTTAAAAAGAAGTGTCACTGTAAAATAGTTCGTAGCCCATTTTAAATAAAAACCAAGTTTGCAGTGCGAGAAGTGTTTAGTTACGACACATCAATAACGAAGCATACAACAATGAGTGTCCGACGGTCTCCACAGTCTACAAGCAAACCAGTAAGTCCATTGGCGGGAGGCTCACAGCCTGACCTCTCTAAACTAAACTATGATGATTCTAATAACCTGGTTACATTGAGGAAAAGAAAGCAAAGGGAATGTGAATGTGATTACTCAAATGAACTTCATGAATTCCGGCGCGAAATAATGGCCGCTCTAGAGAACATTGCTTTGGTTCAAGAGAAAAACATAAATTTGATGCGTAATGATATTTCTGAAATGAAAAATGAAATAAGCGATATTAAAAACTCAACCCAAAAGTTGTTGTCAGATAATAGTGCTATGAAAGTTGAGATAACGCAACTAAAGGAAGTATCTGCAGTAGCAGAGCAAAAGATTAAATTAATATCGCAAGATATAGAAACGCTAAAAAATACCGCAAAGCCAGCACCCTTAACTAATCCCATTGAGTACGAAAAGGTAGTCCAAGAAATCGAAGAGCGACAAAACCGAAGTAAAAATATCATTATTGTTGGTCTACCCGAGAAAGATAACACAGACGCTAAAAATGAGTGCGAAGACAAGCAACTAGTCCGAGCTATTGTGCAAAATTCATTTGGTATTCTTTCATTCAACATAATCAATTTGCAGCGTCTGGGCAAACATGTGGCTGGTAAGCCTCGTCCTCTAAAAATATGTTTTGATAACTCAAAGGTTGTAAAGGACATCCTACGCAACAAATCAAAAACACCACAAAACATAAAAATTTATTCTGACCAAACTCCTATTCAGAAAAATGTTCTCAAGGAGCTTAATCAGGAACTCAACCACCGTAAAGAAAATGGAGAAAAAGATATTGCTATAAAGTTCGTAAGAGGGACCCCGAAAATAATTAAATTAATACCAAAAAACTCAGATCAGCTTATGAAACCACAAACCAGGACGGCTTAAATGCTGTAACCCACCATGTATGCCACACATATTGCAATCTAAATAATATATCTAGATCCACTCTTAACTTCTTTTATGCTAATGTCCGAAGTATTCGTAGAAAAGGAAAGTTTGATGAGTTGAAATGTATATTAAAATCAATAAATAATAATACAACACATATCATCCTGTTGACTGAAACCTGGTTTCGGTCTGCAGAGGAAGCTGAATTATATAAACTTCCTAACTATTCTCACTATTATAATTTTAGAACAGACTCTAGAGGAGGAGGAGTATCCATTTATGTCAACGATAACCTGAACCACAATTTGGTTGAAGACATTTACATTGGAGGCATCAACTATTTATGGGTGTTTCTTGAAAAATTTGCTTTAAACATTGGAGTTGTTTACAATCCAGGGAATAAGAGCGTTCAAGACTTTCTTGATGTTTACTCCGCACAGCTAGCTCAGAAAAAACGTTCCATCGTATTTGGAGATTTTAACATAGATTTGCTATCAGGGAATTTCAATAGTAAGCATTACCAAGACGTACTACGCGAAACGGGATACAGAATTCTAAATAAAATTAAGCCAGAACACTGCACCAGAGAAACTGAAACATCAAAATCTATCATTGACCATGCCTGTACAAACCTAACGGATAAGAGCTTTGATATGACGGTCATAGACTCACCTATGACTGATCACAAACAGATTTATCTAACAATGAGAAGTGTAAAACCCACACCCAGAAAAATATACGAATACGAAGCTGTTGACTACTCTTTGCTGTATAAAACCATTGAAATTGAACATTCTGCAGAAACCAAAGATGATCTTACGAGTCTAATGAACCTAATCAAGGTGGGCCTTAAAAAAAGCAGCATTTTCAAAAGAAAAATACAAAATTTGCCCCAAAAAGACTGGATCTGTAGAGATGTTATTAAGGAAATTCACAAAAGAAACATTTTATGGCATCAATTGAAACAAACTCCTAACGACGAAAGCCTTCAGACCAACTTCAAATCTCAGAGGAAAAATACAGCAGACGTGATAAGAAGAGCTAAAAATAAATACTACTACGATAAATTTAACAAGTACTTGAAAACCCCAAAAAAAATGTGGACTCTAATTAACACTTTATCTAGAAACAAAATTAAAACGCATGGTACCCCTCCAAAGCTACTTTTACCTACTGGCCCTGTGACTGACGAAAATGAGATCTGTGAGACTTTTAATAATTATTTCTCATCTGTAGGATCAATATTAGCAACCTCTATCCTCGCAACACATAATGGTAATCCTAGACATACTCCAATCCTACATAATAATCCAATAACCGAATTTCCATTATGTCATAAAGATGAAATCCTCAAAATTATTGATGGTCTTGATCCAAATTGCAGTGTAGGAATAGATGGCATCAGCACCAAAGCTATCAAAAGTATTAAGGACTTGATAGGTGACGATCTGGTGACCTGCATAAACCATCATCTTACTGAGACACTTTTCCTGACGCTCTTAAACTAGCAAAGATCACCCCCATTTACAAAAATGGCAGCAAATCGGATCCTAACAATTACCGTCCTATCTCAGTGTTGCCAGTTATATCCAAAATATTTGAAAGAGTAATCTATACGCGATTAGACACATGTTTATCCTCAATTAACTTCCTTTATTGTCGTCAATATGGCTTTAGACATAAATCGAATACTCAATCGGCTACTATGGACCTCATTACTAAGATAAAATCTAATATTGACCAAAAAAAGATAGCTCTGGGTGTGTTTATTGACCTTCAAAAGGCTTTTGACACCGTCAGTCACTCGATTTTATTACAAAAACTTCAAGCAATCGGACTGTCTGGGGCGGCATACAAAATTTTTGAATCGTACTTAAACAATAGGTCGCAAATTGTCAAAATAGGTCAAAATCAAAGCAACCCACAGCCAATCACTTATGGTGTGCCTCAAGGCTCCATCTTGGGGCCATTATTATTCCTTATATATATAAATAACATCCATCAAGTCGGTTTGCAAGGCTACATTACGCTCTACGCAGACGATACTTGTCTTTTTTATTTCGGGAACTCGATCAATAATCTAATATCTCAATGTCAAGCAGACTTGGATAAGCTCAGTATTTGGTTTAAACAAAATCTTTTAACAATTAATGCAGCTAAAACTAGTTATATAATTTTCAAATCTAAAAATAAAAATATCCCATCTCATCCACAACTCAAAATAGATAGTCAAAAACTTAACATTAAACGATGTGAAAAATACTTGGGTTTAAAATTGGACTCCCATCTTAATTGGCGTTGGCACATTGAGCACATAACTTCCAAGCTTTCAGCTCTTACAGGATCACTTCGTACTGTTACATCCGTTGGCTGTATACGATATGGCTGACAACCCTGGATGAGTTGCTGCATCAGCGTTTCGTTCTGAACCCAACGCGCTCGCTTCCCGAGCGCGTCAGTCTTGCTCCAACCTCCGTGAAGGCTACCATTCTTACAAAATCCTACTAATTCGTGTATTCAATTCTAAATCCTTTTTTTAAAACCTAATCTGCAAGGCCCGTTCTAACATTGGTGGCAGCTACCAAGGGATCCAAAATAAGATTATAGGATCCTCGGTTCGTCTCCGTTCGCGAATCGTGTGTAAAAATTACAAACAATCTGTGAAATTAATGTGAACAATGTGTGAAACTTTCGACAAACGTTTTGAACTCCGTGCCTGAAGTTGTGTTACGTGTGTAAAAACTATATAGTGAAAGAACACTTACGAGTACCTACCTCTGTTTCCTGCTAGAAGACTGCACTGTATCCTGAAAAGAAGAACTTACCATTTTATCCCATCACTGTGTCCTGAAAGAAGAAATATCTACGAGTATCCCTGCATCCTGCCAGAAGTCTCTCCGCTATATCCTGAAAAACAAAGTACTTACCATTGCGTCATACCACGGCGTCCTGCAAAAGAAACCATCACAGCCGTCGCACAAAGGGCGACGCGTCACACCTCACAGCAAGCTCCCGTTATCGCTCCGGAATGCAATCACTTCCCATCGCGTTGCTAGCGGCCGCCGTCGCTACATTGTTGCAGTGAGTCCACCCATTGTTTAGTTACAGTGTAACAATTGTAATAACCGTGCTTTGTTTTGTTTATCGTTTTCACTGTAAGTTAACATCCAATGTCTAAGATGTCGAACCCAAATTTGCTAACGCCGGCTCACGTCGAATTACCATCCGAAACGGATGACGACAGGGCTGCTAGCCCTGCCGAGAAACAAAAAGGGAAGGGAAAGAAAACCCCAATTCCCCAACACCTAGAAACAATCGACCTCAACACATTACTCAAATTTATAAAACCATATGATGGAAGCCGAGATACGTTAAACTCGTTTATTATCAACTGTAATAACGCTTATGAATTGGCCACGAGCCAACAGAAACCCATCCTTTTCAAATATATTTTATGTCAATTACAGGGCAAGGCGGAAGTTGCTTGCTCAATAAAAGAATTTTCAACCTGGGAACAACTTAAAGAGTTTTTAAAGACTCAATTCAGTGAGCGAAAACATTTTTCACATCTCCTTATGGAGCTCCAGGAGAGCAAGCAACTACCGACCGAAAATGTAGGACAGTTTGCGCTCAAGATCGAGACTTTATTATCCCAACTCCTGACGGAAATATCATTAAGCAACTGCAAGGTAAGAGAGTTACCAGGTCGTAGTGCAGCAATGGAGGAGTTGGCCTTACACCAGTTCCTCGTCGGTCTCCATCCACGTATCTCTAATATTATCAGATGTAGATCTCCTAAATCTTTAAACGAAGCGGTTAGCTTCTCTATTTCGGAAGAACGAATACAAAAAACCCTATACAAAACTACTAGTTCGAATGACAATAGGCAGAACGTTAATAAAAACCGCCCTATTACATTCCAAAGTCGTAATATACCTCCGCGCGAAAATCCTAACACCCAACCTTCAATGCCTCGCGGTTCAAACAATGTTATCACCTGCAGATATTGTAAATTTCCGGGTCATAGCATAGAACAGTGTCGAAAAAGGGAGTATAACAACCGACTTCGTAATCAATATAAACAACAGCCCCCAGCGGGCAATCCAAGTTCGCTCCGACAGATAACATTCACTCAGGAACAAGATGAAGGCCGCGACGAGACAGATAATTTAAACTGGAATCCGTCTCGTTCGGGTGTCGCGCGAGATGCCTCCACAATATAGGCACCAAACCTACTAAATCCACTGAATCTTCTAAATCCACCAAACCTACTAAATCCACTGAATCTTCTAAATCCACCAAACCTACTAAATCCACTGAATCTTCTAAATCCACTGAATCTTCTAAATCCACTGAACCTACTAGATCCACTGAATCCACTAAACCCACTGAACCTACTAGATCCACCAAATCCCATAAATCAACTAACCCAACTACCAAACTTACTGAAGACAAGACTAAACTTACTATATCTGCCAAATCAAACATCAATTCTATTCAATCTCCAAAACCTTTTACCAAATCTACTAAACCGATCACTAGAGAACCCAAAGAAATTTATGAAATTTCGTTTGACCCTTCTAAGAAGTCATTACCCCATATAATTATAAACAGCGAATCATCTGAACTTCCATTGACTCTTCTCATAGACACCGGTTCTTCTATCAGTCTCATCAAAGACACAGTCCTTAAACCTAATCTTCCGCTACGGAAAGATATCCTTAAACTAAAGGGTCTTTCCACCATGACATCAATGGATGATGTCATCCCAACGTTAGGCTCCATAAATCTACAATTGTCACTAAGAGACAATAATCCCAAATACGTACTATCTCACCAATTCCACGTTGTCAGTAACTTAGATTTTCCTTACGATGGCATTATCGGGAACGATCTCCTAACCACAAATCAAGGAAACATTGACTTCAACCTCGGTATTCTGAAGCTTAAAAACTCTACTTTTCCAATCCAATTTACAGAACCATACTATGTAATTCCCGCACGCACTGAGAAGGTGATAGAGACCAGTGTTTCCAATCCTCATCTAAAAGAAGGTCTGGTACTTGATAAAAGCCCACATAAAGGTCTTATTATCGCTAATTGTGCTGTGAAGGTTAAGCTAAACAACAAAGTTAACCTCACAGTGGCCAACATCTCCGAAACTTCAATTAAGCTCAAACGAGACTTAGACCTTGAACTAATCGCTATTGAAACTACCACTCCTAATGAAACCACTTCAGTCAACTGCTCTCTGTTACAACCTGAAATAATTAATTCCGCTGATAGAACGCGACAAGTACTAAGCCTACTAAGAACGGACCACCTTAACCATGAAGAAGCTGAGGCTCTCTTCCAAGTCTGTTCTGACTATTCAGACATCTTCCACCTGCCCGGTGAAAAGTTGTCACATACAAATGCTATCAAACATGATATTAAAACTACCTCTGAAGATCCTGTCCATTCTAAAACTTACCGATTCCCTGAAATCCACAAGAAAGAAGTTAATAAGCAGATAGACCAAATGCTAGATCAAGGCATCATTGAGCCCTCCGTATCTCCTTGGTCATCACCTATCTGGGTGGTACCTAAAAAACTCGACGCATCCGGCCAACAAAAATGGCGCGTCGTGATCGATTACAGAAAACTAAACGATATTACTATTGGAGATACCTATCCTATTCCACAAATCACAGAAATATTAGATCAACTTGGAAATAGCAAATACTTCTCTACTCTTGACCTAGCATCTGGATTCCATCAAATCCCTGTAAATAACCCTGAAAAAACAGCCTTCACAGTACCTCAGGGACACTTCCAGTTCACCCGGATGCCCTTCGGGCTCAAGAACGCACCTTCTACCTTCCAGAGACTTATGAATACGACTCTTTCCGGCCTGCAAGGCATTCGCTGTTTCGTATATCTTGATGACGTGGTCACATACTCTTTTGATCTCCATTCTATGATACAGAACCTGAAAATGATATTCCAGAGACTTAGAGAATTTAATCTCAAACTTCAACCCGACAAATGCGAGTTTCTTAGGCGCGAAGTCGCTTATCTAGGCCATACTATTTCCTCCGATGGAGTCAGACCTAACCCTGACAAGATCAAGGCGGTCATAGACTTCCCTACTCCTAAATCACCAAAAGACATTAAGTCTTTTCTAGGACTCGTCTCTTACTATCGCCGATTCGTTCCTGACTTCTCAAAAATTGCTAAACCTCTAACTCTTCTTCTGAAAAAGGATACTCAATTCAATTGGGAAAACCAACAACAAGTAGCTTTCGATACCTTAAAACATAAATTGACCACTGCTCCTGTTCTCTGCTACCCTGACTTCACTAAACCATTCATACTTACTTGCGATGCTTCTAACCATGCGGTCGGCGCCGTTCTGTCCCAAGGTCCCGTCGGAAAGGATCGTCCTATAGCATTTGCCTCCCGCACACTAAATAAAAGCGAAACAAACTATAGTACCACTGAAAAAGAACTCCTCGCAATCATCTTCGGCTGCAAACAATTTCGACCATACCTATATGGTCGTAGATTCCAAATAATTACAGACCACCGACCACTCAAGTGGCTTTTCAATCACAAAGATCCAAATAGCAAAATGCAACGTTGGCGGCTAAAACTCGAAGAATATGATTATGAGATCACGTACAGAAAAGGTAGACTCAATTCAGCCGCAGACGCTCTCTCTCGCTATCCCGTTAATCCTGTTATCCCGAATCAACCTGCAAAGGAAAACACTGATCCTAATCCTACCAACACTAACAACGATGATAGTCCACCATTTAGCCCCTTGACACTTGATGACTTAGGCATTAATCTTCCAACCACACCAGACTATGACAGTAGCAGCTTACCTTGCATTGATCTACTAGACGACGATGACGAATTTCAATTCAACTATAGCCCCGCTGATCCTACCGATCCTAATGATACAAAACCTTCTAAATCTATTGAAGAAAAGAACTTACCTCAATCACCCGCTGCAACTTCAGCTCCGAATCCTGCTATTCCTGATAACACCAACCCTGAAATTATAAGAGACTTACCTGAACAAGCTCCATTGGTTCCCGAAAACGTACCTCAGCCAACACCTTCAACTTCTTCTCAGAATCCTGCCATCTCCAACCCTGAAATTCAAAATCACTTACCTCTTCAAGATCCACCAAATCCAGAAGACTCACCTCCACAGAATCCGCTGTCCAATCCCGATCTAGATCCAAATTGTTCGCCGCAGACTCGTGATTCTTCCTCAACTTCTGATGATACTTACACTAATGACGAGTACTCCAAATTCCTGAAAGAAATTAATGATAAAAAGAATCAATTCAACACTAAAATTATTGAACACAACCAATCACTTACCAACACTCATTGCAGCATTACCCTTATTCCTACATCACTAGATCTCGACGACTCTAACCCATACCTATCTGAAATTCTAGAAACCATGACAGATGAAATCCGGTATAGTGAAAAACATTTATATTCATTTGAACAAGTCTATAATAACAACAACAAAATCACTTACCTCATTTATCCTAAGGTGCACCATTTCGATGAGTGTAGCTACCCGGAGATATACCAAACAATAAAGAATATTAAAATACATTTAATGTCTAGTCAAGACAACATCTCCGAAATCGCAATTTCAGACTTTAAGAATCCTTTTGAAAAACTGTCCTTCGCTAAAATATACAATATGTTAATGTACATCTTCCATGACACTAACATACAAATAAATGTCTATCACAACAGTATTATTTATCCAACTCTAGTCGAAATAAAAAAAATCCTAAGGGAAAACCACGATCTACCTATAGCAGGACATTTAGGCTGCAATAGAATGTTGAATCGTATTAAAGAAAGGTATTATTGGAAAGGTATGAAGACCGACGTAGAGAATTACGTTAAGGCCTGTTCCTTATGTCAACAAAACAAAGCCCTTCGACGACTCAATCGCGCTCCAATGCAAATCACTACAACTTCTACTAGACCCTTCCAAAGGATAGCCCTGGACATAGTTGGTCCTCTCCCTGAATCCGGCCCAGCGAAACTTAAATACATCATGACCATTCAAGACGATCTCACTAAGTTTTCTATTGCTTATCCTCTTCGCAGTGTTTCTTCAGAAGAGACTACTGATTGTCTCGTCCACTTCATTTCCCTATTCGGAATTCCTCAAACTATTCTTACAGACCAAGGCACCAACTTTACAGCTGACCTATTCAAAAAAACTTGCACCTTCCTAAAAATCAAACAGCTGTGGTCCACTCCATACCATCCGCAAACCCAGGGAGCTCTCGAACGTAGCCATTCTACTCTAAAGGAATATCTGAAATCTTACGTTAACGAGAACCAAGATGATTGGCCTCGTTATGTTTACACGGCTATCCTAGCTTACAACTCAGCTGTTCATTCTACCACGAACTTCACACCTTATGAATTATTGTTTGGGCACAAGGCCTTTATTCCCGATTCCATTTATAGCCAAGACCTCACTACTTACCCGGACTACGTCCGGATGCTCCAGCACCGACTTAAATTATCCTGGGAACGAGCTGTCGAAAGCATTGAAAGATCCAAAGAAAGATCCAAAGGTTACTACGATAGTAGGACTCGTCCCGTTAAATATAAAGTAGGAGACTATGTATATTTAAAAAATCATGTGAGACTGCGTAAAGCACTTTCACCCATATGGAAAGGACCATACAAGGTTATTGCTGTTCACAGCAACAATACCCTCACCCTCTTAATAAGTAGACGCCACGTCAAACACCACTGTGACGAGGTGAAATTAGCTGGCGTCTTTCCTAGTTCTCCCTAATTTAGGTAAGATAAATTAGATTAGTAATTATCACTAGATATTAGAACTTACATTCCATTTTCTATTTTCAGCGTGTCGGCTACGACTACGCCAAGTTTCATAACACCAATCCCCACAAGTTCGGGCATCTATTTCGATTATATGGGAAAGGTTAAAATTAAGAACGGCCATTTAAATATAATTATCCCTGTCGATATCTCCCATATACAACCACATATAGAAAACATTAATTCTGTACTAGAAACTGTCTTCCATTTCTGCAATGCGACGAAAGAATTCGACAACCTACAGTGTGAGGATATAATAGAACCCCTCATTGCTCTACATAAAAATATGATAAAAACTTATTTATCAATAACTCATTTAGTCGACGATAGAATAAAACGTGCGGCTTGGTTCGGCGGAATAGGTACCGCTTTAAAGCAAATATTCGGCACCTTAGACGAGGATGACGGAATTAAATTCAATAATGCTATCGATAATATCCAAGACGATCAGAAGAGAATCGCCACTTTAATAAAAGACCACATACTGGTCACTAGATCTACTATGACTAGATTTAATAAAACTATTCACATGTTAAATATCAATCAGAATAATTTAAATTCAATTATCACCAATCTCAATGTAAAACTTCGAGGATTATCTAATAAGACAAATCACATATTAATAATGTCCGAATTAAATAAAATGTATAACAATTTAGAATCGTCTTTACTTACTCTATCCTTTCAAATTGAAGAGATCACTAATTCCATTCTACTTAGTAAAGTTAATATTATTCACCCATCAATAATAACTCCACTAGAATTATATAAAGAACTTACAGATAATTATAAGTTTCTTCCTAATGAATTAGAATTTGTTGTTCCTTTAGAACTTAAGTCAATCCATATTATAATGAATATGTCAAAAATAATTAATTATTATCTAAATAAGAAAATAATCTTTGTACTAACTATTCCTCTTACCAATTCATTACAATTTGATTTATATAATAATATACCTTTACCTGTACCTCATAATACAACAAACCCTAACTCTTTTAGTGTCGTAATACCTACTAATAAATATATTGCTATAACTAAGGATAAAACTCACTATTGTACTATAAATGATATAAGAAATTGTGAAAATATAAATAATGAAAATTATCTGTGTAAAATAATGAATATATTTCCAACATCTGCCAACCCTAACTGTGAAAGCGAACTGTTGTCTAAAGTAGTTTCATCTCTTCCAGTTTATTGTAAAACACAATTTGTCAATGGAGAATTGGATGTTTGGAAACCTTTGCATAACAATAAATGGATATTTGTACAATCCAAATCCAGTAAATTAACCATCGATTGTCCTCATTTAGATATAAAAGATATAAACATATTGGGCACTGGCATTGTCAATGTACCTACCCATTGTAAAGCTTATTGTAAAAATACTAAACTTATACCAGATTCTAATGTATTAAATATAACTCTACCTTCGGTAAATTCCGATTTTAATCTAATCAAAGATGATTGTTGTAATTTTAATAAATTTAAGGAAGTCGCGAATAGTGTCCCTCTATTAAAATTAAATAACTTAGATTTAGAAAATTTATCTACTTCACCCGAAGTCGACAAAGAAATGATAAAGAATTTAAATGAAATAATTAATAAACCTCATATTTTAAAGTACGGGGCACACTATTCTACACTTATGATATTGATTGTTATTTTTGTAATTATATTTGTTGTGTTTAAATTGTATAAGAAATTAAATGAAACTGGCAGCCTTCATAGGAAAATGGATTTTCCTAAAAATACATCTAATAAAGATAAAGAATCGGGAAATGTAGAAATTGAACTGCAGCACTTATCAACCCCTCCTTCTCCGAAACTCCGGAGAAAATTATAATATATAGTTTTAATAATATAAATAAATATCAATAAGTAATTACAAATTAATATTAATAAATATAAATTAGAATAAATACAAATAAATACAAATTAATATTAATAAATATCAATAAATCTAAGTAAATACCTATAAATATAAATAAATAACAATAAAAATAAATATTAATAAATATAAATAAATTTAAATAAATACTATAAATTTCAATACTAAATCATAAACTTCATAGTATTACCCTGAAGTTTATTTCTCAAGGGGGGAGATGTTACATCCGTTGGCTGTATACGATATGGCTGACAACCCTGGATGAGTTGCTGCATCAGCGTTTCGTTCTGAACCCAACGCGCTCGCTTCCCGAGCGCGTCAGTCTTGCTCCAACCTCCGTGAAGGCTACCATTCTTACAAAATCCTACTAATTCGTGTATTCAATTCTAAATCCTTTTTTTAAAACCTAATCTGCAAGGCCCGTTCTAACAGTACTATTGCCCATAGCCTTCCTCTTCAAATACGCCGTTTAATTTATAATTCTCTAGTAAAACCGCACTTATTGTACCTAATTGAAATTTGGGGCAGCGCCCCAAAAACTAGCCTAAAAGATCTGCAGATCCGGCAGAATAAAGTTATTAAAAGTCTCTTTCACTATCACTATTTAACACCCACTGAACAAATTTACCGGGAAACTAAACTGATGAGCATAAATCAACTTTATACATATTGCTCCTGTATTCTTATAAAAAAAATTCTTGACAAATCCATTCATACCCAGATAACCTTTTCAAAAGTACGTCACGTCCATAGTAAAAGTAGTCGTAGAAAAGACCATATTGTTCTACCAAAAGTACGCACTGACTATGGAAAAAGGTCAATTAGTTTTGAAGGGGTACAAATGTACAATAAACTCCCTCAAAATATAAAGTGTGCAGAGTCCTTTAATATATACAAAAATAAATTAAAACAATACGTATTGGATTTTGTACCCGTATTAAAGAAGTAAAATATTAACTACTGTCCGTTATCTGCACTGTGGCAACCTCAGTCCGATACGTAAGCGTAACTAAGATAGAATACCCTCATTTAATGTTAACATTTTAGTTTTAAATGGAATTGTGTTTAAAGGTTGTGAGTAATCCCGTTATTTGGTCTTGAAATTGTATAACTATAGTTTTAATTTAAAATACTATTTAGTACTCAGTTATTAAGTATTGTGTGTTTGTGATTATTTGTTTGCTACTGTTCTATTGCTGGACTATTAAGTGTTCTTTGAAAATGTGTTCTCATGTAAGTGAATTTGTTGTAATTCTTTATGAGAATAAACGTTCTTTAACCGTATATGTATCTATGTAAGTATATTTGTAATACAACTGTTGATTCTGATGTCTGTAACACAAGTGCTCAAACTACTTAACACGGGGTCAGATCAATGTATGTGATGTTGTGAAATATTTAATTATTTATATGATAGGCAGTATCTTTTTGTATTATTCTGGTTAATTCAAGAGTATGTAAGAGTAGACTGACACACATCATTTAGGTATTGCACGTTCTACATCTTCCAACCAGGCTGTTATAATAATAAAGTTTTGGCATGATGTACAAGAATCGAAGCTGCATAACATTGGAGCAACTATCGATTGAAATGCACAGAGAGTTCTTTTGCGATAGGATAGACATTAATCATGATGCTAATGTATTAACATTTGAACTTGATTTTAAACATTATACATATCATATTTTTTATAGTGTAATTATTCAAATAATTACACAAAAACTTTTTTATCAAGTGGAAAGAAAATAGCACCGTTTTATTGCCTTTGACGGGTTGATGTCGAAATCATGTGAGATCCCAACGCGAACTAGTTAAATAATTAAAATCACTACTCGGTACTCACATCCCCTTAATGCTTTAGTGAGTGACGTAAATAAGCTAATGAGGCTCCAGCACGTCCTCCCACTGAGGTGTGAATCCTGATAGAATGCAAAGACACAGTGTAGTCAACGATAGAACGTAAAGCAAGTAAGCGACAGCCCGCTATCAGGGTGAGATTCCACCGAAGCAGAGGTGTTCGAGCAGAGCGTAAATTTGTCATAAGCAGCCAATAGGATTTTAGGCCTTAACACTTGACCAATCTCAGCATTGAAATCTAATTGTCTTCTTACGGCACATCTCCGCTTTGTTGGAGTGTCACTTTCATTGACAGTCGAGTTGTGTTTGCTTGCGTTTGCCAGCGCTCAGCCCGGCTATACCTGAACAAATGACTGTAGCCGAAAAAGGCGGCCCGTCGCTTCGCTAGAAGATCTTTAGTAGTTACCTCCTACAGCAGTTATTATAACAGCTCACTGAGTAACAGTTACTTATCTAATCGGACATTATAACGAACTAGTTTGACTATCAAGTAGATACACATTTAAATGGTTAATTTTAATGAGGAAGACCCTGAAGATCAATGGTCCGGTTGGTTTTTTTTTATGGCAGAGGCGGCAAACGAGATGGCGAGCTGGCCGCCTGATGGTAAGCAATCACCGACGCCCATGGACATCCGCGACCGACACCAGAGGTATCGTTGATGTGTTGCCGGCCTTTTAAAAGAGAGTACGCCCGTTTCTTGAAGGATTGAATGCTTTGAGGATTACACTATTCTACATGAAAAATAAAATGTTTCTTTTCTGCTCTCTTATACATTGTGGCAGAAAATATTAAATCAAATCCGTCTGTCAGAGGAAAACGTGATGGAGTTAAGGCAATAGTTTAAGGGCGTTTATTGTACTACAATGCATAAGGCACAATGCTTTCGTACATTCAGCAAAGTTTCATTTTATTACGGAAGTAGACAAATTGACGTCTTCATTTTATTAGTTAATCTGATGAATTGTTTGTTTGTTTTGACACATATTCATTCACTAATGTGCACAGCAGTTAATGACTTAATAGTCATCATTATGTATAGTTATAGATAGACTTAATAGGGTGTACATTCAAAATAGAAAATTAACGTCGATAACGTTTATTGGCCATTATCATCACTACTCTCAGAAAATACTCAGGTATAAAACAATCCGGAACCAATACCTAAACGTTTTTATTGCTCATGTACCTGAAAAGTTTTAGCCGAAGCTGATCCACCTATATCTTCGTTATCTAACAAAAGACACGTTTCCTATTTTAATTAATTCCTTTCAAGTGTCTTTGGATGTCAATTTAAAACGTTAAATGGTCGTTAACTAGTTTAAAAATAGCATGACATTTGACATTTAGATTTAGCAGCTTTTTTCTCAAGTTGTTAGCTCTATTTTTGAGAGAACTGGTTTGGACAATGTCTGCGTCATATAATTCATTATTATAAAGAGGAAAGATTTGTATTTAACGAACAAACTTAACTGGACAGATTTCATAAAATCTTTTTACATTAATAAGCTATACTATCACTGAGTATAATTTTACCCCATTGCACCCGTTCAATGCTGGGGCGGGCTGCTAGCCATAATTTAATTGATTTGGTTACTTTATTGCAAAACCAGACATATGTAGCTTATATTAAGCTCATACAAAAACTAAACAGCTACATGGGGCTCCGATTAAATTCGGCAAAGTGTTCTAAAATTTAAGCTGACCTACCAATTCTTCTTCACTACATAGTATAAAACAAAGTCGCTTTTTCTGTCATGTTGTCTGTTGTATGTCCCTATGAACGCTTAAATCTTTAAAACTACGCAACGGATTTTGATGCGGTTTTTTTTTAATAGATAGAGTAACTCATGAGGAAGGTTTTTTATGTATAATATCATCCATTAAATAGTGGACAAGTACCACGGGCGAAGCCGGGGCGGGCCGCTAGTTCAGAATAAATAAGCAACCGTCAGACAAGTCCGTGGACTCTCCCCAAGGTGACAGGAAATTGTGACTTGTATAAATTTGCCCGATTACTTAGAAGATTAAAGTTTTAATTTTTAATGTACGTCTCCCGTCGTTGGTAGACTAACATTAGAACGTAGTATTTTCCTCTGCACAAAAAAATAGGCAAGGACTTCTGTTAATTTGTGTAATAATGACATAGTATATAATAAAATAGGTCTTGTGTAATTTATGTGGATCTCTTTGATACACATGATTTAAAAAAAAACTGTTACTAATTATATACCAACATGAAGCTGCATTTACAAAAATTGGTCCACATTTCAAGATCCAATCTAAACCGAAGGCTATGAAAATTCTATTTGAAAAACCGCTGTTCTAAAATACAATTTTTGGAATTGGATCTTTGTAAGGAAAATTATTAAAAAGATTATCCTGATATAGCAAGCATACTATTTAACTTTTAGAAATAGTTTTTTCAAGATAACATAAAAAATATGTATTTCCGATGCTTGGGAACTTTCAACTGTACCTAATTTTTGTATTTTTATTTTTCAGTTAAGTTTTCAAATATATGTACAATAAACAAAGAGAAATGTATCTGATCCCAGGCGGGAATCCTGCCCGGATCGCTAGAGGTGCTGGGTTCAATCCCCGCCTGAGATAAGAAGAATTTTTCTTAATACCTAAATAATTTTAAAATTTATAAGCATCTCCATTGCAACTGCCCCGGTTACGGTCCCTAGAGTTAGCGGCGACTATCTAAAAACAAACAATTATCTAATTGTAACAAAACTTGATTCAAAAATCTACTAATCTAGGTACAAAAGAAGCAGCAAAGCCCAATCCATCGTTAAGAAAACACAAACAGCTTATCTTGTTCTAGTTACAACTAGGTCGTCGAAAGATTTAATATAACCGTAAACAGAGCGGGTGTGCTAATCCGACCAACTTGAATGGGTTCTAAAACGGCATAATTAATAAGAATAATTTGCAGAAATTTAAAGTTACATAAATTAACGTGACTAATGAACTCCTTGCAAGCTCCTAAGCAATAAATTGCAATTGAAGAACATTCCAAAGTCCTTAACGAGAGACATTCAGCCGTGAACCATGTTTGTAAGGCTAAGTTTTCGTTCGTTAGAAGCTCGTATTGTTAATACGTACCAACTTTATTCCATTAAAGCGCTCAATTAAACATAATTTGGGATAATTGAAATAGTGAAACGGGTTACCGTTTGCTCTAATGACTGTAACTTGTTCGTAATTTCTTGCAATTATGAAAAGGTTTTCGTAATTTAATTATCATAACTGCGGTGCGTAATCTGAACTTTAACCATGAAAGTGCCTTATTAACACAATTTATAAAATATAATATTTAACTGTGAGAACACCTGGTAAAATGAAATTTCAATATATTTATAATACAAAATACGTTACAACAAGATTAATTTTAATTTAAACAAAACTGAATTCAAAGGCGAATATTTGTATATTTTTTACAATAAGTAATGTTTGCGTCCGCTGCCTTAATAAACGTGAGTTGTTTAAAAACATTTTAAGTAGGTACTACAACTTCAACACTATTAGTTCATAGGTAGTCTGTTGTTTGCACTTGGCCTTAAATCACAAAATTGCGATCAGCTAGTAAAACTAGATCAATGAACGAACGAGCTATACCGAACTAAGCACAAACAACCCCTCGTTTGTTGAAATCCCTATACCTAGCAGATCTGGCCAGATGAAGTTAGGACCATTAATTAAAAGTTTTCGCCTCAATATTTTGAAATGCACTATCGTATTGTTTGTAAGTGAGCTTTTTGTATCACGTTTTTACGTCACAACCGAGTTTCCTCCTTTCAAAAACAATATTACTTACTGCAAGCCACTGGTATTAAGAGTCGGTGAATGCTACGTGAAAGTGCACTTACAAATATCTATCTCAGTTATGGAGTGCTGGGATACAGGTTAGGGCTTCCGCTTTTAATCGCCGGATCTGTAGACGGCTGAATAAATATCGACACGACTGTCGAGACGATTTCAATGGAGCTCTATAGAATTAGACATAATTACCATAAAAAATTAAAAATAAATCCTGTGCTATTTGTGAGCGTCTTTTCATTTGATTTCGACATTATAAGGTACCTTTATAATCCAGTCAATAAAAAGATGTCGTTCATTTCATCTAATCCTATTAGTAAATCGATAGTTCAACTGTTATTAAGGACATGTATGTACCTGCTTACACAATTACGTATTCCATTGAGACATTATTAAAGGTAAAAAGATATTCCCTGATAAATCCACAAAATGAAACGTCCATACCAAATTCGGCTGTCAAAATCACCCACTCTCTGCCAATACCTTACTCAAAATATAGTATAAGCATGTCATTTCAACGACAAGGGAAGAAGTTTTCACCTTCTGACCTTGGTTGGAAATATGGAGCAATTTATCGTCTAATTGAATCAACTCAATGATCAATCACTTGACGTCGGAGTAGATTGTACCAGTATTGTTCCAAACAATGACAGACTGCTCTCATAACACAGCGAGTACCTCTTCAAGTTCACGAACTGTGTAAATACTACGAATGTGTAACGTAATTACGTCTTATCATTCAAGTAATATCCTTTATCTCAAATTTCGGAGTATCTTGGAAGTCGTTAACTGGTAACTTTGCATAGACCAAGAGATTGATGTAGATAACCGTGACGATGTGAATAATTAAATTTACGACAAATTGAGAGATTAGGGTTGTTAAGTAGATTCGTTCATTAAAACTATGTACGAGCTCAGATAAAGTTAAAAACACTAAAAAGGGACATATTTTATATCAGAAATGTTAATCGACAATAATCGGTATTTGTCTGACAAGTCAAATCACCTACTTTTTTTAAATGTCAAAAACGTAACCTTGTAGGAAAAAATGTATGAAATATTGAATCGTGACGTCACGATGCAATAGTGTCAAATCAATACTCTTTTAACTTCAAATAGCTGTAATATTTTGTTAAAAGCTCAATAGTAACTGTGAGATAAAAAATTGTGCCTAATTTTTGATTTCGTCTTTAATCTTAGAATGTCATAATTTATTTCGTATGCAGTTAAATACCCAATACTTATTCTTAAAACTACAACTTAGCCAAAAATTGAATATCGATTTCACGTTAAAATATTTAAGTTTCTCTTAATTAAATCTGATCGTTTATTTAAAGAGAAATAAAATTCTGTTTAATGTTAATTAAAAATGAATATCGTGTTATAACGGGTTGCGATTCAATCTGATACTGATTTACAAGCCCAATAAATTCACTAGAACGATTGGGATCGGAAACCTAACGGACATTGTTCTAATTGAGATTTGCTAAATCCTTCAAAGCGAATCGTCTTAGGAGATAGGGATGGATTGCAGCACCAACAATAGTGGGGAAGCCCCAAAATACTGGTGACATTTAGATTTAATATTCAAATCTAATTCCAAGTTGTGTTGTGCCGTGTATCGCATGCAGCCAAAGCCACAATTTAGTTACAGGATTATTGTCGACCGCGAGAAACCTGTTCGCGGCGTTTCAATGCAATTTCAAAATTGCTAGAAAAAAATGAACCTTCTTTTTTTTCCTCTCCTTTCCTTTTCGTGCCAGTGCTGCGGAGGAAATGCAACATTTGTTTCAAAAGGCGAAATACGATAAGCTGAACTTCCAAGGAATGGACTTTTTATTTGAGTCTCATTTTTCCGATCTTTGCTTTTATAATGTGACCCGTTTGAACTTAATGAAAAAGGTTGTTTAAAGAAACAGTTCAAACAGTATCGCACAGCTTCCATTGCTTTGAAAGTATCCGCTGAATAGATAGTACTTTATAAACTTTTTTTACATAATTAACATATTAATCGTCCATAACAACATTTTGATGAAATTACGTTTATGACTTTGCTCTTTCATTTTTGAAACAAAACCATTTGGTTAATTCGTTAGATAAATCAATAAAGTACGAAATGTATTTGTATTTGATGTATTCTTATGAAAACACAGAGATTGAAAGCCACAAAGTAAATACAATTTGATCTGAAGTGCCCGTTTCATTTGATTATAATGTGTCCGGTGGCAGCTAGTAGGGTTGCCGTTTTTGTTTTCATGAAATGTAAGTGTGACTTGAAACAGCAGAAGTTATGAAGACCTTTAGTTGCTTAAGAAGAGACTTATTTTATTTAGAGAAACATTGCATCTTTGGTTATTGTTTAAACGTAAAAGTTTCTTAATATAAAATACATTATTTTTATTTCTATTTAACGGTCGTCTTACAGTAACAATTGAAATGCAAATTTATTTAAGCACTATCTTATTTCGACGCCAATAAGAACTTATAAATCATAGTTACGTCATTGAGTTATTACTACTAAGTATAGAGTGGACTTCGGGTAAAAAATCTTTACGTCAACATGAAGGGAATGAGGCGGATTCTTTTTTGTCTTTTTATTTATAAAATGACACGCCACTAGCTTATATTTTGTCCTAGCTTCGTATTCACCACTAGCTAAACACAAGACGACATATTTGCTTTTATAAAAATAGTAGGTACAATATACGGCAACTGTTGTCCATGGACAACAGTGCGTATAAGAAATTATTTCTTTGAGTTGTCTACTATACTTATACGTAGTAAAAATACCACAATGAGTTATAAAAAAATCCTGCGACTCTTTTCTAAAATACATTATCAAACTATGCAAACATTAGCAAATTTCAAATCATATGTCAACCCTGCACGGGTGCGTGCGTGTTGTTTGAGCCGCATATCGTGTCCACTCGAAACCGCAATTTAGTTCGTGGTCCGGCCCTGAATGCTGTCTGTTGTCTAATTTAAGAGGAATTCTTCACTACACAATTATTCGATGAACGCTATTGTGTTACAAAGGATCGTGAACGGTACAGCTCTTTTATCGCAGCTATTTTTCATTTTGAGATACCTATCAAATTAATTTATTGCGTGAGGAGATACGGATTTTTATTTCTACCCTGTAATTTTATACAATCAATAAAAAAAGAGATATTTTAGAATGTTTTTCAGTCATCCACCGTTGAGAATGTAAGGACTCTCCCGTGACATGATTTTTCTACTTCCTTTTCATGTATTCCATAAAACTACACGTGAAATATACGTCTTTTGGATATAATACTTGTGGAATTTACTTTGCTTGCGCAATGCAGGATTTCGTACGGTGCACATTTTGCTGAATGCTAAATATTTTGTTCTGTCGCCACAAGCATAAAATACGACCATTATAGTTATGTTCCCAAACAACTTAGTACGTGTGATATAATTTGTGTAGGTATACCTTACTAATATAATCTATACTGATATTGTTTGTTTGAACTACCGGCTCGAATCGAAAATTAATTTTGTTTTTGATAGACCATTTGACGAGATGGCTTTATTTAAGCATAAGTATAAAATTATGTGTGCTATATAGAGCACAAAAGCCGCTAGTTATTCATAAACATTATTAATCCCCCAAAGAGCATTGTTAAGTTGTTTCTAGCCGCATATCGTGCCCACACAAAACCGCAATTTAGTTCGCGGTTAGGTAAGCTAAATGGTGGGTGTTGATTGTTATATCATTTAAACAGCCAATATACATAATTTATGACCAGATAGGCAATTAATGTAATTGTTGTCAACGACACGATTCGATAGTGACAATAAGATGACCAATATTGTGTTTGCTGTAGCTTGATTGGAAAGAGAGACCGCATCTGCATTGCGAGATTAAACAATATTTGACTTTTTTAGCCTATAGTACCTACATAAAAAAAGAGCGATGGTGGCTTAGTGGTACGGACGGCGCCTCACATACGTGAGGTCAGCGGTTCGAATCCGGGCCCACACCTCTGGACTTTTCGAAATCTATGTGTGGATTTGTGCCATTAGCTCGGCGGTGAGGGAAAACACCGTGAGGAAACCTGCACATTCAGTGATTTCTGAATTTAGTACAGTTAGATCTGAATGTGTAACCATGATCCAATCTGTCTGGTTCCCCTCTATGGGTTACGAAGGTCTGATGGCAGTCGCTTCACTGTAATAACCAGACTTGCCAAATCCTGGATCATGGTAAAAGCGGACCCCGTATAGAAACGGAAAAAAAGCTAGGAAGAAAAGTACCTACATAAATAATACTTCTAAAGAGTTTGTTTGTTTGTTAAAACGCGCTTATATCAGGAACTACGTACTGTATAAAATTGATAAATTATTATTGGGTTGGATGCATTTGACGAGGGAGGCTTTAAGTTTTAGCACGAGATAATTATAACGATATAGCTGCCGCTAGTACAAATCTTATTATACTCATGTATACAGGTCTCATTGACTAGACGCTTGTCGTTAAAGCCAATAAAAGTAATATTTTAAATATTCGTAACTATGGAAGTATACTTCATCAACAAGGCAACTTCCCGAACTATCTCTCCCAACGTTTCGAAGCACGCAACTGTTTTATTACGCCGTCGATAAGTCGTCATCAAGTACTTATCCATAACCCAGTTCAGGGAAGATTACACAATAGCCTATGATTCCGCGTTTTCATATGAAAGTTGCCGCAACAACTAAGTCCTTGTATCGTCTTATTGGCCGTCCTTACTCCATAGCCCCGAAGTTGGCCGATTAAGCGTCGTCGGCCTAAACTTACCCGCGACTTACATTAGCTCGGATAATGGGTTAATTTGCTCATTCGGAATATTCTAACATATGAATATTGGCGTTGTAACTTATACAGTGTATATTAAAAGCGAGGTTTTGTAATTGAATTGTACGCGCAAGTTAAATCTGTCTTCAGTGATCTAGTTCTAATCAGGATCTGAATGAAGATTGTTACATTTATCGAATTTCAATATCGTAAATATACCGTTTATTGTTATATCCTAAAATGAGTCGTAGTATTAGTTATATTATCTGTGGTAGGTGTTAGTAAGCAATACATAATATGTCGAATATCGACTTCTACTCTCATTCATTGATCCTCATTAAGTGTTGTACTCGTATTATAAAAATTTTCAGATACCTTGGATTCCAGGAAAAATCAGATACTGACCAATTTCACGATATAGCTACGTCATCAACATAAAATAGGTAGGCAAAAATATAAAATCGCAAATGGGCGGCAAAATCTGAAATTGGTTAAATTAAAACCGAAATCAACTCCGACATTCGTTATTCTTATCAAGTTTTAAATCCAAATCATGAATAAAGTAATTGACGGTACATAATGTATTGTGATTAACATTTTAAATATCCCGTAATGGCGGGGGGGCGTGTCTGGCATTCGTAATTACAGGCGAAATACAGATGAGAGGATTTTGGTTACGTTTTATAACATTGAAAATAACTTTACCGGAGACATTAATAATGCCATTTACCTTGCCATTTGCTTGCTGTAATCCTTGTAAAGCTTAAATTAATTCGTGATTTTCGGAGTGCTTTTTCCCGATATACTGAGTTTACGATAGAAACATTGTTGTGGATTTGTTTCATGGGTATAAAAAAGTTTTCTCCGGGAGGAACACAAAAAATATCCGGAGATTAAAAATGTATGCTATTGTTTTTAGACATTTGCATAATTTTGCAAATGATTAATAATAAATTAATAACATTACTATTTGGAAAGAAAACAAAAATGTTAATTGATTCAGTAACAAACCTGGTCAGCTTGGGAACTAAATAATCACAACTAAACTAAAGCAATCAAATTTCCAGACATAAAACAAACACGATAAACCTCTCCACAATTAGATAAAGAAGTGCAGGTGCTCTTATTACGTGCAGTTAAAAGCGCATAGCTCACCCTCTCAGTAACGAATGCCTCGAACTATAGATAAACCGTTAAATGCCCTGACACCCGAAAACTGTGGTCTAATTTTGATTGACAGGACGTTGGTTTTAACATGCTGTTACTGCGATAAGAAGCAACCGTCGCTTCAAATTTTAGTGCCAATTTCAAAACGAGTCGAAGTACGGCGAGGGCATATCTAGCGGTTTAAATGTATTCCTCGATCTAATCGAATTATGTCGCCTAAGCACGGGATTGGTCTTGATTTGGATTTATTTACAACGACGGTGAGATCTGTTCCCATCGAATATTTACACGCGTTGCCTACTAGTAGGTACTGAACGATATAGTCGTGTTTTCCGTAATTAGTATATCTGCTAGTCAGATTTTTGAGATTTATCGGTATTGTTTGAAATACTAGCGCCCGCCCGCGTGGTATTCGGTTTCCGCACACATAGTGCTATACCTACCTAAGTCGAAAATCAAAAATGACCTAATATAAGCAACTGGTCCACGAACAGTCGCAAAGCTGTTGAAGTTCGTATGTGTTTGTCTATTTTGTAAGGGTGATCTGCCACCAAATGACCCTGGTTGTGGTAATTTAAATTGAATGAGTGCCTCTCTAAGTTATCAATTTACAAGCAATGAATGGTAAAGCCACTACGAATACTTGGAAACAAGTGAGCCTTCCCAGAATATCGTTTCTCTTAGCCGCAGTATCAAAGGACATCAACCCAATCACTAAATGTAAGTGTATAGTCGTCTGGCAAAGGCAAGCGACGATACTCGAGATTTAATGGACTTTGAAATATGTAGGTAGAGTGGCTTTGAGTTTAAACGTATTTTTAAACTAGACCACTAAAATATAGCTGACAGTTTCGTTATTAGCTATCTATAGATAATCTTTGGAATAAAGTGAAGTATCAGCCTATTAATGTGCTACTGCAGGGCTATATTTCCAGCATTTGAAATTATGTTTCCGATACAAAGATGGGTTTTGGCATTATCACCACGCTTGCCAAATACGGGATGGCGATCACAAACCCGGGCTGTGTTTAGCAAAATCAAAATTTATTTTGCCCGACTCAGGATTCGAAGTTTGAAGAAGCCGCAAAAGACAAATAAATATGGTAATGATACCTTAGATACAAAATAGGGCGGCAGATTGGCATAATTCTTTCTTCGTCATTGTCACCAACCAAGAAATCAGCTGTAACTTCTGAACCGGTGATGAAGTTGCCCTAATTAGGCGGTATAATAGCGCTGGTATGTCAAGTCAACAGCGCATAGGTCACTGTCCACTAAGCGGTGACAAACGCGGCAATCTAATTGAATTATGTCACCTGAACACGCGCCCGGCGTGCATTTGTAACTCGACCACCGCCTCGTTTGATGCATGCGTGGTCTGCGGCCGCTGAGGAAGTTGGGCGGTCAAACAGTCGCTAACGTAGTCCATTCTGTAATATTTCGCCCTCAAATTGTAAGAGTGGTAAAGCAAGAGTAGTAAAGTATTTAAGTAAGACCAGAAAATCAAACTAAATTATGTAATCTGAACACGCGCCCTGCGTGCATTTGTAACTCGACCACCGCCTCGTCTGATGCATGCGTGGTCTGCGGCCGCTGAGGAAGTTGGGCGGTCAAACAGTCGCTTACGTAGTCCATTCTGTAATATTACGCCCTCAAATTGTAAGAAGTAGCTTAAGTAAGACCAGAAAATCAAATTAAATTATGTCACCTGAACACGCGCCCTGCGAACATTTGTAACTCCACCACCACCTCGTCTGATGCATGCGTGGTCTGTAGCCGCTGAGGAAGTTGGGCGGTCAAAAGTCACTTACGTAGTCCATTCTGTGATGTTATAACATCAAATTATTGTAAGAAATAAGTTACAGATAATTGTTATAGATATATAATTGAATTGTGTCACCTGAACACACGCCCGGTGTGCATTTGTAACTCGACCACCGTCTCGTCTGATGCATGCTTGATCTGTGACCGCAGAGGAAGTTAGCGATCAGTCCATACTCTGGATATAACTGAGACTCAAAAGGTCCCAAATCTACGAATGCGAGTAACCTGTCACCTAAATACGCGCCCAGCATACATTTGCGGTCTTGTCTGATTCTGATGCATGCATGGTTTGCGGGCGCTAAGGAAGTTGAGTCAAACAGTCACTCATGCCGACCATTCTGTGATGTAGGTATAAAAATGGTATAAATAAATATTTCACAACATCACATACATTGATCTGACCCCGTGTTAAGTAGCTTAAGCACTTGTGTTACAGACATAATCAACAGTGGTATTACAAATATACATAAATAAATACATATAACACCCAGACCATAAAAAATTTAATATATATAAAATAATATAGGTATAAAAGCAAACGTTTTATTATTTGTACATCTTTTTGGTGATTTAATGAAGATATAAATAAAGCCAAAAAGTAGCAGATTATCTAATTGAATAACGTCACCTGAACAAGCTTGGCATGAACTTGTTACTCGACTGCGCACATTTAAATTACTTCTCACAGTAGCAGTAAGCAACAAAAAAATTACAACAATGTTGTTTGTTACGAATAGTCATGACAATGTAAATGAAATATTGAATTTTGCTATCAAAACTATAGAAAAGGTTAGTAAAAGCAATGAAATACTCGTATCTGAGAGCAAGGGTTTTCGCTATTCCCAACATTTAACGAGGGCTTTATCCCAATCTTTTAAGGGTAAGCTTTGACCGTAATCCCGGCTTTGGCTAGTGTAATCGTTAACTTCATTTCATCATAATTGTATTTCAGGTACATAGTTATTTCTTTTATCCAAAACTTTCTTACTTTAACTACATATTTTATTTTATTTATATTAATGACACTAAAGATACAGTAAGAACGGTTAATAGTGAATGGCCGTCTGTATTTGCCATGACATCATCAATGGTAACTTAAAACTACATATGTATAAGTTAACTACTATTAAAAGCTTAACTGGCCCAGACTCTTGAAGGCATAAGAATAAAATCCTACACCCACAAGTAACGTCGGGACGAAAAACTGATATGAAAAAAAAGTGAACTATAAATAAATCGCCATAGTAACCATTATTACTTTCAGATTCTGACGAAAAACGCTCTGACAATAAAATCATCTCTTTTATCTATTTATTGCGTAATTTACTAGTAGTTTCATCTCTCGCGTTATAAGAAACACTCGTGTAAGTCTTCTTTAATAAAAATATATTTAATCTTTACCCTGTCATTCAAGTGAATTCTAAGAACATGAGCTGCTTACTAACAACGCAATAAATAAAAGAAAAAGAAAAATCCTGTTGAAAATCTTTTTCTATTGAAATATGATACAGCTACCTGGCCGGAATGCCGTAGATTTAATAAAATTGTTTAACAAAATCAAATTGATGACTTACTAACGTCATTTTATAATTATTATTTGTTAATGACTTTTGTCAAATAATAAACAGTGGTTTTTCCGCTCACAGCCCGGGTTTGTAATCACTAGTGTCCGACCGAAGGTCTATTTTTGGCCGAAGCCGAAGCCGAAGCCGAATAATCGGCTATTGCCACGACCTTTGGCCGAAGCCGAAGCCGAAGCCGAAGGTTATATTTTCTCAGGACTCAGTAATTAATTTTGCTCAACATGGTCAACAAGCTACAATTAATACTTTTTAAAAATGATTTCAAACCCCTTAATATTAAAGGTTTACATTGACTGTCTCATATAGAAGTTGATGATATATTTTGTGATTTGCCTACTGCCTGGTAAAAAATAATCATTTCTTTATGTCTTTGTTTTACTCGACTGGGCCAAAACTAAACTAATAAATCAAAAAACAAACACTTCTCAGTAAATAATTAAAGGTTGGTCAATTAAATGCACAATTTAGAAACTATTTGAATATCCCAACTAATATTATAAATGCGAAAGTAACTCTGTCTGTCTGTCTGTCTGTCTGTCTGTCTGTCTGTCTGTCTGTCTGTCTGTCTGTTACGCTTTCCCGCTTAAACCTCGCAACCGATTTTGATGAAATTTGGTACAGACAATCTGTAGACCCTGAGACAGAACATAGGCTACTTTTTGACCCATTCCAACCCCCACTTCCCCGAAATGAGGGGGTGGAAGTTTGTATGGAAAATCTAAACTACTTGAGTTAGACGCTTGAAATTTGGCATGCAGGTCCCTTAGTAAACTTGATGCTTAGTTGCAAAAGGATATTGCAAAATTCCCACGGGAACGGGAGTAAGCGGGAAAAAACATTCGTATAATGAAAACCGACATCCACGCGGACGAAGTCGCGGGCGGCCGCTAGTTCAAAATAAATGTAACAATTACAATAGAACTAATGAGGTTATGACTGTTTTGAAAACAAACTGAAATTTAATAAGCAACCCATATGCAATATAATTATTGACATGTCGAATCTATACTAATATAATAAAGCTGAAGGGTTTGTTTGTATGTTTGTTTGTTTGTTTGTTTGTTTGAACGCACTAATTTCAGAAACTACTGGTCCTATTTGAAAAATTCTTTTTGCGGTGGGTAGGCCATTTGACGAGGAAGGTTTTAGGCTATCGGAAATCGAAATCCACACGGACGAAGTCGCGGGCGGCCGCTAGTTATGTATAAAATATGTTTCATCCATTAAGCATCTCGATGAAGGTCCTTGTATGGCGGGATCTTAGTCTAAAATGTATCACAATTTAATTGATAAGCACAAATTCAAAACAAAATTCTCGTTTAAATACACGTGCGAACTTGTTTTGATGCATACAATGTGATATTTTGACAGTGACTACCCGCCGCTTCATAACTTTTGTCACAGTTTGTTCAATCTCGTCGGTCGCTCGGACCTTCGGCTTAACATTCGGCTTCGGCCCAAAATCCGGCCGAAGCCGAAGCTTTCGCCGAAGGTGGATTTTTTGGCCGAAGGTGGCCGAAGCCGAAGCCGAAGCCGAAGCTTTGGTCGGACACTAGTAATCACATACCCGCATTTGGCAAGCGTGGCGATTGAGCCAAAGCCCATCTTTGTAAAATAAACGAGATCTTAAATGATGGAGGTCTTTGCCCTGCAGTGGGACATAGTTATTACTTTTTAATTTGCTAATTACTACTATTCGTTTATTCAGATTCAAATAAAAATTTTGGATCTTACAATTAATGTAATCTTTTCACATTGAAAATGTTGTTTCAATGTATTCTTTGCGAGCCGCAATTTGCAAGCGAACTAGTAAAGTAATATTTATAAAATACTCTTGCTAGTTTATCTGGACGGGATTTATAGCATAAACAATAGAGTTCGTACCGATAAATGGTTGGTCGCCGAGCGCGATCCCATTCCAAGGCTTTGCATTTAAATCAGAGAATCATGCCAGCTGCACTTTCCGATTTTTCCGAAATTTTCATATGAAAATAGCCATAAATATTCACTAGTGATTTGGTTCGAGTCTTAGCTTTACCCTGATTGAATATGTTTTGTTAACAGAGATTTTTGTTTTATATACATGCAATCGTGATAGTTGCAAAAACATTGTAAAAGCCTAGCTAGAGTTATTTCCATGTTTTTAGCAATTTTCTGCATTACAATAAAAAATGCCATTTTGATTACACTATGAATAAAAAGAAAATAGTTATGTTATAGTGGCATGGATATGCCTTCAATACCCTTAAAAAATGTACTACTTAAATTACGCCCGTTTCCTGCTAGGCTGTTTCAACATTAAAGTCGTTATAAAGCTAAAGCACAGCAGGGCGACTTTACCAACAGATAATAAATAAAAAACAACATAAAATAATTTTCAACAACACCGACTCGAAACGATCTTGAAAAATGCCCATACTTTTTCGCTGACGCGCGGCAATAAAGTTGCAAATAGATTAAAAACGGCTAGCCTCAAACAAGGAGTATCGTTCCATCTGATTAGCTTAACGCGAGAGCTATCAATCAATAAGTGTTCGAGAAAGAATGATTAATGAGTCAGTAGCGCAAACAAGTAGGCCCATATTTCCTCAAGTTATGATGTAGGTGAAGCCGAGTTGTTGATGTTCCACATCAAGTGAACCACCTGGGCTCTGAAGTGTCGACGGCGTTAAGCATTTTGGCAGCGTTGGGCTTTTGTTTCCCAATTTATTTACGGTCGTCTTTTTTTCGGACAAGCAACATTATTCTTGCGATACTGTTTTCTCATTTTTTAAGTTATTGCAATAATCAGTTAGGATTTAATAAATCATCACTAAGAAACACTTAAATATTGGAAACATTTTATAGTCGAACTTAATAGGCTAATTAAACTTTTTAAACAATTTAGCGCTGTTTTTATAGTCTTAATCCGTTCAAGTGCTAATTCATCACGATAAAGTTGTCTGAAAGTAAGTATAATACCTTTTGAGAGGGTTATTACATATATCAACATGTACCTACTTCTGATATGCGCAGGTGATATGATAACCTTGCAAGGGACTGTGGGTCAGACAAACCCAAAATGAAAATATTCTATAATTAAACCGGTCCCCCAGGGATCAGATCGGAAGAACTCGTGTAATGGACTCAAGCATAACCAAAACCAAAAGATATGAATTTATTAGACTCTCATTAGGTTTTTTTATATATTTAGAACAACGATGCTATGAAGATATTATACTTATAACACTCATATGTGTATTATACGTTTATACGACTAAAGCAATATTTTAAACTCTATAGGAACTTTAAGTGCAATATGCTAATTTATATTAGAAAATAGGAATACCAAAGAACGGGACGTGAGTTACAAAAGTAATTAACAACTAATGGATTTATGTAATTTTTTTCTACATTGTTATCGTATCTTTTCCTGAAAACGCGGAAATATTTTTTATTCAAGAAAAAAGGGCCGGTATTATAAGAGTTTAAAAAATGGCGGAATTGAATAATATTTTTATTACCCATTCCGCGGGGATTCTTAAAAAAATATGAAAGAAGCGTAAATCTTCCCAGTGACAGTGGTGATGAATGAAAATGAACCGAGTGGTTCAGATTATACAATGTATTGTGTGAGACTCCCGGAAACGATGCGGCGTGAATGGAAAATTTGGTTTTCATTTTTTGTGTATTCATGAAGTATGTCTATTATTTGCCTTTTTAAAATGTAATTTAGACTGTATAGCGTTGGGCGTCTCGGAAACGAATCTGTTTTTGTTGTTAACGCAATAATTAGCGTTATAAACTTCAGAAGATAATTGAAACCGACTCCTTTGTCAAAATTAAAATCATCACTCACTAAAATAACACACTCGTTTTAAGCTCCTCGACAAAAGCCTCGGGAATAATATTGAAAATATTGATATTGCCGGTTTGGGATTGGATCCTCCTACATAAAATTTTATTATGAAACAATTCTTCTGACTATCCTTAAGTGTTTAGTTTACCCCGGGCCCAGAATACACCAAAACAAGATCTTGTTTTAAATTGGCTCTTAGATACCGTCTTTCTAGCGGAGTTCCTGAATCTAGTAATTTTACATGTACAAAGGCTCAGATTGCGAACTATGTAACAGTTGAATGAGTTTATGCGCGGCTGCAAAACCATATTGCTGCCTTTGCTCATTCATTTCTGCGGTATGGATGGGTTTAAACAATAACAGAGGCTACGTAACCGCATATGTACAGCACAGCTACTGTGATTCCCTCCGAAGCAAAGAAAATTACATAGTGTGTGGTATCTGATTTAAAACAGAAATTTTGCTAGAAACGCAAGAAAATAGTGTATTTCAACCAAAACGTATATACCCAACCAACCGTAACGTAAAATATAAACATTAAAATAAATTTCTTGAACTAACACATCAATTGCCTAGCCCGAAACTAAGCTTGAAGCTTGTACTTTTTATGCTAAGAAACTGGTGGACATACTTAAATACTTTTTTATTCACATTTATACTTAAATAGATACCAACACATAACACCTAGAGTAGAAAAAATATGGAGGGATGAGCACTGTGCTTGTAATAGGGATTTGTAGATCCCTGACTTTTCATATTACTTCAGCTGACAAACACATACGTGTCCCACTTATCCCACTGAAAGATAATTCCAGGAAGTACCGCAATAATGCCCCTTTGATCTTTATCAAAACATGACGTATTGCTCAACAAAAAAAATCAATTAAAATTAAGCCTTTGTTGTTTGCTTTCAATTGTAAAATTAGACTGTGTGGACATCACACACCTCTGTGCACGTCCAACATTTTGATTGGCTTCTACTTCTACATAAGAATCTTTTTTGGTGGACTGTACACCTACTATTATTTAACAAAGAGTCTTTAAACACACTGGCCATGGCACTGTCTACGATTAACCTAGGAGTAACATTTTATACATTTCCTTCCAGCTTTGAGTCTACGTTTGCGATATCTTTGAAAAGACTGCGCTTCATAAATAGCAAAGGGCATGTTTCCCAGTCAGAGCGGCGAGTTTACATTTCATTAAAATGTGGTAACACACTAAACTAAGTACACGCTAACAATGTAGAACTACGCAGAACTGACTGGCAAAATAGGTCTGCGGAGGTTCCTAGGTATCGAAGTTGGCCGCTGTTTAATTTTACTTACGTATTCGCCCCGACCGCGCCGGTTGTTTTGGCAGCAGTTCGTAATAAATGTGCCTTGTTTTCCTTACGAACGCTTAGTCAGGCCGCACCTGTACACTTACAGGTAGTGTAACCTTGTCGTGTGGCGATGTGAATAAATAAATCAGGCGTGCCGTGGACACCGTGCGGAATAATGCATCGGAAAGGTCTGAATGTACCTATTTCGTTTAGAATGTCGACGTCAGTTTAATTTTGAGCGGAATAAGGACCTCGTCCTTACTAATTTATTTTACACGCCAGTACCTTAGAAATTACTGATTCATTACAAAAATGATCCATTTACGAAATACTTTCAATATTTTCGCGCGCATATTTTCAAATCCGTTACTTTGAATTTGAAAATATGCGCGCTTGCAATTTTTGTGCTGTGCCTACACCATAGGATCAGTTTTGTATAAATAATACTTTGCTCCTTCAGTATACAATTGTCCAATCAATCACAATCGCAAGCATCTTTGTTTTATTCAAATTTTCAACCAACTTCCTTTTTATGTACATCCTCCGCCGCGTTTGAAATGACACTTATTGCCTAGCCATTGGAGTAAGTATTAAAACATTACATTATCCCTAAACTAGGTAACCATATGAAGGTTTAATTACCTAATTAAGCGTCATAATTCTAACCACACCATATTTCGTTATGAAATCTGAGTGAAGGCTCCCGCTCTGACCGTATTAGTTTCAGATTATGCTATAAATCATGCCCTTAGGCAATTGAACCTGAGACCCGCAAGGGCTAATTGGAATCACAAGGACAACGGGACCTACCCTACTGTTCCGGCCATTTTGTTTTAGGAGTCATTTGTTTAAAACCCTTTATTTTAATATTGCTGGACTTTCTGACTTTTGGACCGGTTGGTGCCCCGGATACAATGTGGCAGAAAAAAAAATGTAAATAAATAAATTAGTGACTTCGTTTAATGCCAAGATTTATGAATGTAGCTAAATGAGCAGATTTTTTAATAAGTGAAGAGCCATTAGGTCCCTGACTCCTCAGAAACACAATACAATCTATAATATTATATAAATAAACTATACAACTCTTGTGATTGTGATACCAAAAAAAGTATCCTACACTTGAACCAAGAAAATATCTATCGTTTCTAACCGAGACAGAACGACATTGAGAACATCAAAGGCTAAGGGCACAGATAATATAATGTTATGTGTAAAGTGACCTGAAGATTACGCCATATTGTCGGTTATACGCTCGTCACGAAAGTTTCCTCTACTGAGGGGAGGTGAAGCTTTGCATTAAGATAAACGAGTGTTTGCGAGACTGAGGGTAGGTTATGGGGCTGAATAGAAATCTCAAAGCTAACTGCAAACTCTCAGCGGGAACTATGCTCGTTTTGCTGAACTGGTAAATTATTTTGAGTAATGGAATTCGGTATGTTTAACTGCAAATCTACGTTCAAATGTATCAAAATAATGTGCGCGATACAGTTATAAATCTGAACTGGAAAGTAAATTAGAAGCAGTTTTTAAACCGTTCACAACTCGTAAGTTTTATATGGTATCTACATACTTATATCATGCTCTTTTACTTTCATAATTATTTTGTAACTATCTCACAGCATGAAAGCCTAGCTTAAAGAAAAAAATTGCAACAGTTCCACCTCTCAAAGGCATTGGAGTGAAACTTACAAACGATGCAATTCTAAAAACAGGGCGCGCTTATTCTCTTTCAAGTAGCGTAATAACTCAAAAAATCACGTTGTAAAACAGAATTAAAGGCAGCGATGAACTGTTAACTTATTCAACTACACTCGCGGGAGGTCGGCTCGTACTCGAGAATTATTTAATTACCTACCTGCTGCCTTCTCATCTGGCTTGAACTATTAAAGCCTCTTTGACCCTAAGGACGCGAAAACTTAATTCACCTTGTTTCCCATGTAATTTTCCGACTTGGTTTTTGAGATTTCTCCATTTGTGGTTGTTTCTAATTTAAATGTTTGCCTTGAAATGCTTTCAGGTTCTTTAATTTTAAATGCTTAATGTACACACAACGCGATCTTGATTAAAATAAATGCTTCTACATGTTATTGTGTTTTCATTCGCCGTTGGGTTATCATCGTAGTTCTGAGTTATCAGAGAACTACATTGTTATAACAGGTACTGGGTAAATTACATACATTTAGACGAGAGCAAAATTATAAAGTGAATGGAAATTAAAGTGGACCCAAACTGTACCTACACTACTTTTTGTTAAATTTGTTTATTACAGCCAAAAAAACTTTACTAATATAAGTAAGTAAGTATAAAAATAAACTTGGCAATATCCAAACGGGACAAGTACTAACTGCATTGGAGGTCCTGATTGTCTTATTGTCGATAGACGTTAATATTGAAACAGCAGCTGAAATATTTAGTACCAAATGGAGCGTCGATACATCTAGCCAAGATTATCGATTCAGATTTAGTTAATATGTTAGTATTTAAGGTCTAAGCACGTTGTCCGCAAATATTCTTTATACTTACTTGCACTCACAGTCAAACTTAATATGTATATTCCATAGGTCGGTAATTGCATAATATACTTATTAATCAATAAACTGTAACATCGAGTTTAATTACAGTAGTGTTGTAGTACATCATTAAAATAAATTATCTTAAACACTTTATGGTTATATGTAAAAGCCACAAAACATAATCTGTGAAACACACAACTCTTGATGCCGCAAATACACGACATCTCCAAACCGGACTGTTTCACGGGAATATGATTATGCAAATTGCTTATCCTTTATAACGAAAAATGCACAAGCGTAGCTCGAATAAAAAGAAGGTTATTAACATGTTAATTGTATGAGAAGAGTAAAGATTTGCGTGAAACCGTGTTTCAGTAAAATGTTAACTGCTTACATCTCATTTCTGGACTTTTTGATAATGTAGCGGTTATACCAAGCCGGCATACTCGTTTTAACTTTCCATTGTACAAAATAGCATACGTATTTTAAAGTGTTATACTTTTTTTTACTAACAGCCAGCTCTGTGTTAGTTGATGGTAATTCGGCTATCCAACTAGTCCGAGGCAAAGCGAAACCACCTCTTGCATTTTGAAACGGGATGTATGCTTTATTTTTTCGTGTTAACAAGGATTTTTGGAACTCATGCAATTTGTTTTGAACGTTTATACAATTTTACCCTGTACTTGTACAAAGACTTTACTTAGACTTTTGATCCCATATTCAGGAATGGAATGGGTAGGTATTGACACGTCTTTGTTATAAATGTCAAATATACCTACTTAGTTCCCAGTGAGGTAGTGGGTAAGCCATAATTCAAAGCGATGTTTGCACTTAAAATAAAGGGGTATCAGTTGTTCAATTCCCTGATCAGAGGCTTCTTTCAATTCGATACTATATTTTATCCGAAACCAAGAAATTAGCGGTGAAGTAAAATCTCTTGTGTCAAATTGCAATTTCGGGAATGGAAAGAAAGTGCACCAGAGTACAAATGACTATTTTATGTATCGAGTGCAGTTTTCGTTAACATGTCTCCTTAGAACTTAATTTTATTAAACCTTAATAGATAAATCTATTTTGATATAAAAACAAGCTGAAAAGTTTGTTTGTTTGAAAGCAGAAACCCAGAAACTATTGGTTCGAATTGAAAAATGATTTTGTTTTTGATAGTTCATTTGTCGAGTATGTGTGCTGGATACCGAAATCCACGCGGACGGAGTCGCAAGCGGCCGGTAGTAATACAATTCAATTCAATGCAATATATTTATTGCATGTCACATATTTGGTACAAAGATAGCTACATACTACGCGTACGTGCGTCGTTTGCCATTAAATTATTTAAGTCAGTCCTCACATCATCGACTGATGAGAAATTAATCCCATTACTATCGGTAACCTGAATAACTCATTAAGCAAAATCAAATTTTATCTGTCGGTTGATTTAAAGCGAATAATATGTATATTCAAAATATCATCATTATTACATCACGGTACGCAACAAAATTGTGTTTGATAAGAAAAATAGCACAATCAAAATATACAACATTTTGAGTAAGTGTTATAATCTTAATATTAATATGCAACTAATAAACTTTTGCAAAATAAATAGCGGACCGGAATGATGATTTATTATTGATAGTTTTCCAACGAATTTTATATAATCTTGGTCAAAAGCTCCTTAATTATATTGAAAAAGTTAACAGTAGTAATGACGTGCTTCTTTTCTTCAACACTAAGTTTTCAAAACAACGTACAAACCCAATACTTATAAATATTAAACATTTCCTGCTAGAAGGTCTAGTTTCTCAATTTAAATCTATTGAATTGAAACGGATAAACCAGTCAAATGTTCAGATGAGCCGAGCAAATAGCAGAGTCAGCTTAGGCACACAATTTGAACGATCTTCAGACTGCCTGATGTGCCGTGTTTGACGAGGGATTCGGATGTTATGTTACCTATCCACATAATAATATCATGTAGTTTGTTATAATTGTATGTAAAAAAAATGATTCCTTGACTTGGAAAAGTTTAAAGCAATTTAATACCAAGTTTAAAAAAATGCTAGTAAGGAATTCTTTTTTTTTTAGCAATAGTTAATATTTGTAATTATTATCCACCAATCGGGGAAGTTGGGAAAGTTTTGTCACATCTCCTCCCGAAGTATTATTTTATTCTACAGAATATCTCTTTCCTACTTGCCAATAAGGGTGTTAGATAATTTATCTCTCCTAGTTATTATTATTGACTTACAAATTATCTTTTGTAAAGGGCAAAATATGCCAAATACTCAAGGTCACAAACGGAGTAAATAAGAAAAATCCTAGAACTAACCCACCAACTAACAAACTAAGACATCCATGAAGTACAGAAACCGATGACGAAATAAATAATTCGTTGAAAGAATAAGCATAAAATAGAATATGGTAGCGTGTCTATTAAATTCTCCTTCGATATTGGTGAGGTTTCTAGTTAATATACTAATGGGGCACGAGTGAAATGAATTTCATCTCAAGGTTCCCTTGCTAAAATAATTTTCATAACGGCCACTTTATAAGGTCTCTTACGGAAGGAGGCGTAGAAGGTAAGATACCCTAAGACAATAACAGGCCAAGTACACCTAATTAATTCAATTACAATTTGTGATAAGATGACTTGGTAGTTGAAGGCTTCGTTTGTAGGGAACACATATGTTACGAGATTAAACTGACTTACATATAAATGAAAAAAAAAATCCAAAACGTGTCACATAAACTACATTTATAATTAAAAAAAGAAATAGAAATTACGTAAGTCATAGCAACTGGAAAAGATAAGTTTATAACCTACATTATACCAAGTACTGGTGGCCGCCCGCGACTCATACAAAGTGTTATACTATACATTTAAGCCTTACTCACAAATGGATTATCCAAAACAAAATGATTTTAAAATTCGATCCAGTAGTTGCTGAGGTTAGCGCGTTCCTACAAATAAACTCTTCAGCTTTATTTATTAGTACAGTATAGATAGTAATACCAAGTACCTATAATATAAGTATTATAGAACTAATCTACATAAATAGTAACAAAGTCGTTACTATTTATTGTTCAGCATTCTATTTGATGTTCGGAACGTGAATCATAACTTTTCATTCTTTATAAGCCATTCCAGTGTCAAAATAGCTCAGATCTGAAATGCGGCTAATATCGATTTTCAGTTGGTATGTCGAATATTACGTTCCGCGTTGATACATAGAGTACTAGCTCATACAAACGCATACTATGTAAAGGATTATGCAGTATGCAGTCATAGTATTTTGGAGCGCTATATTTATGTATAACGGGTAAGCCTGAAAATAACCAATTTGGCTTAGTACGGGACTCGTAAATGATTCGACGAGCTTCAGTCTGCTTCAGTTGGCAAGCAAACATCCAAAATTCAATATTCGCATCAATCTATTAGGGCAGTTACCTATGGAGCTCCATATTTTAAGACCCAACTTAATAACTTTCCTAAAAACAAACTTTTTTTTATTATCTTTCATTTGCAATGTTTTTTTTTTGTTCATTAACAATGACGCATTCGAATGCGCCAAGAAATATTCGTCATAATTACAAATGTCGGATTCTTCGTTGAATTATAATATGAAGCAATTCACAAAATATTGTCTTTTTTTTAAATATCTAAATCTATATATATCTTATGTCACGAATAAGTTCATTTCGATAAGATAATACAAGTCTAGAGAAGCCACCAGCAAAGATTGATATGAATATTTGACTACACAATTGTCAGTCTCGAACATACAATTCACCAGGTAACTTTAATAATACATAAGTAGCAGAGTAAAAGCACTCAATGCTGATTCCTTTTTAGAAGTAAAACGTGAATAATACAAGAAATGCGGTCATCATTTGCATACTGGTAAGCGTATTAACTAAGTCACTCCATGTTTTTAAGGGTCGAAGTACAGAAAATTAAACATCGTTTTTGTTTTCGGATTCGTCGTTGTCAGATTATCACTGGATATACATATAATAGATTTTCCCAATTATCTTTATAATAATATTTTCTGTATACCTACAATGTGAATTGTCTATACCTCGATAAACGGGAACAGCTTAATTCAATTAGCCCATTCTAGGAATGAAATTGAAAATATTCTTATAAATAACATAACAAAATTTTCCGTGTTCCCTTTTAAAAATACTTACGTGCCCAGCTATTTTGCTTTAGATAAAATATATGTAGTTTAAAATAAATTTAATTTTTAATTTGTTTTGCGATGTTTCCTTGGAATCATACTAATATTATAAATGTGAAAGTTTGTTTGTTTGTCCGTCAATCACAAGGCTTTTAATGAAATGTGAAAGGTATACAGGCAAGGTATGGGCTGACTTAGGTGATAGGTACAATTTGTATTGTATCCTGATAATACAGGAATCTTGATAACGCCGGCAAATCCCCGGGTAAAATCTAGTATAAAATAAATATTACACGTTTCACGTTCAAAATATAAACTGTAAAGAAATCTTACACGAGTATGTGTAAAATTAAGAAAGTTGTAAGGTTCCAAGAACAGTAATAGTTCGCCGGAACTAAAAGCGGTACTTCAAAAGGTAACTTACGTAAAGGAAACTTGAAGTCTTGAAGTCTAGCTAGATTATGAAATGGGGGCACTCAGTAAGATAAGCGCTCTCATAACAATTCTGTGAATTGGGGATTTTTTCACTATCTTGTTTTTCTTTGCAGATATGACTTAACTTTTTTGGTGAAGGAAAACAGACACACACGCTGGAAGTAGACTATTTACATACCTTTACCGTACCTTTGGGAGGTACTGAGAATGAGCCAAAATCAAGAACCCTGTTCAGAGGATAATCGAGGCAGTTTAGTGGGTGGCCCGGGGAGGATCGCAATGAAAGCTTAGTGCTAGTTACTGTGATTCCTCCCCATTAAGGACGATGAGGGAGTGTCGCAGAGGTTTTAGTGGGTATGCCAGATGGAGAGCCCCACATAACCAGTCGTCCCCCGGCAACTGATATGCTTTAGGAGGTATAGACCAATACACAATTGGATCGGCAGCATTTCCACTGCGAAAAAAAAAACCGTGCGCCCGGAATGGACCCGCGACCACTTGTCTTATAAACAACTTCTTGACCACTACACCAAGCGGCTAGTCAAATATAGGTTCTCATACAACTGAAATATATTATTTAAATATCCTTACCCTTATATTTTGAAGATTTCTCTTGAGTTTTCTATTAGTCATTAGTTCAACGTCTTGCCGGCGGCTGCGTGGGTTTTCACCGCCCACAACAGGTCAGACTACCAGCATATTCCATTTACGTTAAATGATCAAAGACGTAGCAGAACTGTCAATCATAAATTTCCTTTATTATAGAAGTCTGATTCTATAAGATAAGTGACTCACTTTGTTTCAATGTTTTTATGCGATACAAAAAGACATTATAATAATAAAAAAAAAGGAATTCCGATCGAGTCACCTTTAGATTCGCTTAATAATTTCGCAAATATTTTAATATGAGAGGGTGGATCTTATTTCATAATAAAACTCGTTATGAAAGTAAATAAGAAACGATGAATTAATTTTGAAGGTGAAATTGTTTGCAAACAAAAGCCAATTCATGGATGACACAAAAAAATACGCAAGACTCCAGACAGTGCACACTAACAACGGGCGTTAAAGCAAACTGCTCGCATAAATAAGGAAATTGCATTCATACATAATTTTCATTTATACTTCAACTTGTTGAAACTGTGGAACTTCGGCTATAATAGTGAGACGTAAATCTCTGGGCGCTAAATTGAAGTGCGGAACGGTAAATTGTTTCTTTGTAATTTCGGGAGGAAAACGGAAAAATATTGCGATTTCCGATGGACGAACGGGGAAGTAAATACACATTAGTCGGGCGTCTTCAAACAATGGCCGACATGAGAGGGCGCCTATGCTACACGTGACCGTTCCTTGTTATTTTTACGCCGGGATAAAACAATGGGAATCGATTTAATAAACGTCAACAGCATTTCCGCCACATAACACAAGTACATACTCGTATAAACGTATGTTATACAGTCAGTAGTACAACGGCTTGTAGGTACTCGTTTACTAAAATCCTTATTGTTCAGTTGTTCTACAAATATTTATAAAAGAGGCTTACAGTTATTATTTCAAAGGAATATACTCTGCCAGCAGTCAATTGCTATGGGCTGATGATGATGAATAAATAGGTACATATACCTCATGATATATCTGTTTAGAAAAAACGTGTACAATGAATGCATCTCATCGAATCTTACGTTTAATTAATAAGGGAATGCATATTACATATTACGCATAGGTTACCTTCCCCTTTCCCATTGGACTAGTTTTTGTATTCCTCTACTAAAAGGTTAAGGTAAGGCATACCCACTAAAGCTCACAGAGCCCTTGATACTCTTAATGACAGTGTCGTAGGAATCCGTGTAACCACGGTTTTACCCAGGCTTGCTTTGACAATGTTACTAAGCTTTTATGGGAGTTGAAAATGAATACAATATTTACGGAAGATTATCGTAGATCAATTTAATAAATATTTTTTTTGGCAAACACCAATTGCCTAATCCCAAAATTAGCTGGAAACATATCCTATGGGAGCTAGGGAACGAACAGATATACTTAAATACTTTTATAAACATCCTTGACTTGAGTACGAATGAATACCGATGCTCATCACACAATCATTTGCCTCTTGCGGGGTTCGAACCCGGGGTTTGTAGCCAAGGTCTCTGACCACTAGACCATCGGGCCCGACATCGTAAGATCGATACAATGTTTTTAAAGTAATGTTATAAAAATGTCTTTAAGTTATTAAATTGTTGTGCTTGATTGTGCTAAAACTAACTTTATCACTTTGATTGGTTATCCATAACGAAGAAGTACTTAAAACAGAAATCAGAATAAGCGTTTGCGGCTTACAAAATATTTACCGCAGATTAATCAAGTGCTAAATCACGTGATGAGAGAGAATTTCATTTAATTCCCACGGGTGTCGTAGACGGCGATGAACGGAAAAACAAGCCGTTGGATTACCCGGTAAGACAATGATCGAACTGTCTATAATGACTCAAAAAAATGGATAATCAGTGCCGTGTGGTTTGGCTGTCACGAAGAAAATGAAACTCGAAAAACAAAGATGTTTTTTGATCCCTTTAGGTCTTAAGGTGCGTTTCCGCATAAGCTGCGTGGAGCTGAGCAGAGACGTGTAAAAATTGACCGATCAAAGTCGGAGCGGAGATGAGATGTGTATTTTGAGCAATGTAATTGGTCAATTTTTACACGTCTCTGCTCAGCTCCGTGCATCTCAGCTTATGTGGAAACGCTCCCTTAAGCTGGTATGTAGTGCCTTTCTGGAATAGTGTTTTTCGTGGGTGTCGCAAGATTCACTTAATGATATCCCGGGCGTATAAGCAGCCGCCGTCTTCTCAGCGTGGACACTATGAATAGCTTTTCATCTAAGGAAGGTCAACGTCCAGTATTAGAGTGCAACAGACTAAAGACGATTATGAAGTCCTATAATACTCAATATTGGTTGACTGCCTCCGTGGTGTAGTGGTTAAAGCGCTGTGCTGAAACCTCGACGGTCGTGGGTTCAAATTCCGCGAGGAAAACTTCCACTTTATGTTGGCTTTCCCAGTTTTCAGGCTTAAATCAACTGATTGTCCGATAAAAATTATGCTTCCGTAGTTAAGCCGCTGGTCCCGACTATAATCCAAAGTTTCACATGTAAGGGTTACGTAGGTCAGTCAACAGTCGCTCAATTTTAATAACCAGACTTGTCAATGCTGGATCATAGTCGCTGCGTACCTTGGGCTTCGAGGTAATGGCCAAGGTTGCAAACGGAATAAGCGCTAGGTCGATGATGATGATACTCCGTATTTCTTGATGTCACCAGAGACAAAACAAAACCCAACATTTTTTACAATCCAGCATGAAAACAATAGAAAGCAATTACTTCAAAGCTGTTCGTTACATAACCCCGTCCGAGTGTTGTTAGGTACAAACACAGCCAATTCACATCCGCAGAAAGACTTCGTCCAAAACCCATCAATTCTGTTTAAGCTCCTCGAATTCTAGATACGGATTGTACTCAATAAATACTTGTTATGTTGTGAACTCGACGAAACAAGAATAAATATTGTTAGATAAAATTGAATGTTTGATTGTATTGAGAATCCCGAAACGTGGTGAACCCACGATGAATACGCTTTTCTATTGTTTCAATTGGGAATGTGATAAACATGTTTACATTTCTTACGTAAAATGTAATATTGTTCTATCGGGGTTCGTATATCAAACTGTTTATTTTCCTTTTATTATTGGTATTGTTTACTCGGTGACAACATAAATAAAGCTTTTAAAAAGGAAATAATATCATAAAATTATATTATGAAGAAATAATAGAAGGTTATTATTATGTGTATTTGTTATTCTTACTTTAACATTTGCACATCTCAATCCATTGACCTTAAAGTACGAGTACATTTCTTTAGATTTTTCTAATGTTCCAAAATATATATATTATATATATATAATACAAAGATTATATATATATATATATATATATATATATATAATCTTTGTTATTTTAAAAAAATAATCGCAATAGATACAATAATTTTCAGATATTGCTTGATAAATACGACTTCGAAAGAGGTGCTTAAAAAGTGTATGTTTATTGAGGTAGGACTGGCAAAGTTATATCAGAAAAGGTTCTAGATATGAAAGAAATTAATACAAGGCAAGATTTAAGCCCTCATGGGATTTTCTAGTTAACTACTACGCATCTATGTACATAATTATATAGTTAAGACCATACGCTTTCCGAGTACCTCACAGCTCATTTATAGGTTTGAAATCGCCAGTCATTTGTAGGAATCTGTTTTCCGATCACATGTCGGCAGGTAATTTGATTTGTTAGTTCTCTCCGCCTCAGCGTGGATGTGATGTGTGCTAACTCTTCGCCTGTAAAAACGGTGACTCCAACAGTAACATCGTTAGGATCAGTAGTTTCTTTCTGTGCCTTTGGGGTCGATGAAGTTTCGCTAAGGTAGTGAAATTGAAAGCTGAACATGTAATATGATAGGTTAACTGAGAATAATCTACGGCATTAATGACTTTTTGATAACTGAACAATATATTTACTTAGTTGCAAATATTGGACTAAATGTAGATTCTCGTCAACAATCAGACACGTCTGCTTGTTGAAGAGATGATTTGTCATCTTTTTTTATCGTGTGTGTTTTAGTGAATTTTGACATACTATTTTAACCGATTCGGTTTATTATGAATCTATGCTTACTACTATACGCATGGCAAATAAACTGAATAAGACATTTTCAATTGAGACATTGTTTCGTCTACACGAAATAAAATAGAAATCGTTCTTTGAAATAAAGCTCCCAATACGCTGACATTATTGAAAACAGTGCTTGACCTCGCCTTATAAGAAAGATGCGAGTACCTACACCGAAGGCGCTGCTTTAGATTGCGAAGATTTAGCTCTTTCACGAAACATACTGTGCTATCTGCGATCACATTTAAATAAAGCACCGCCGCTTTGGAAAGGAATGAGTATTTGGCTATTTATTTTTACTACTATTGTTTGGTTGCTGGTCTTTATTATTGCTTACTGTTAGTTATTTAACAAGAAAAAAAATACAAAAATTCGTTCTTATGATCAGTTAATTATTGATAGTGATAAGTAGGTAGTAGTAGTAGTCAATTATTTTAGTTTTAAAGAATGTTAATTGATACCTTTCTGCAAGTAAAAGCATATAGCTATGTGATTGTATTTTAAAGTCAAAAAGAGTTCCTCAGAAATATCCGTTCGTTTCCTGGTACGCTTAGCAGTATGGGGTTATGTGTACGAATAATTAGTATAACAATGTAGATGTACACACACATAATTGTTCACACCTGCAACATGTGAACAAAGAATCGCTTACTATTTATAGACGGTAAAAATACGAAGTCCTACAAATCACACCAACAATGTAAAGGGTTTATGTAAACAAAAAATATGCCAATGCCTTCAAACAATGAAGGAAATGGCGACAAAAACTGGAAACTTATACAATACGATTGTAATATGACGACTTTCGCAGTCCGTGTTGTTTATTTATTTGCCACATATTTATTGACTTACTCGACGTTTAATATTACATTATGGTGACACAACAGAAATCAGCAAAATCGATGTTACGCAACAATCGATTCTGATGTTTTATTCCACCGGACAACGGAGACCAATTCCCGGTTAACAATTCCATATTAACAGTCGTAATGACCGTGTTTCGAACATAAAATTTCCATTAGCAGAAACAACAATGAAATTGAATATAACGATGGAAAACATGAATACGGCCCAGTGCCGTCTCAGCAGGAAATACCAGGTAGGTAAGCCATTACCTAGAGGAAATACAAAGCCCCTTGCAATATTCCGAGATGAAACAATAATTTTATCTCGTTCATTTCAATGTTAAATAAGCAGCGGGGAAATATTGGAGTACCTTTGGAGCAATCGGTATTACGTAATGACGAGACGTAAAGAATTGATGTTTTTCGATGCAGGATTATTGCATGCACTTTAATCGGAATCACTGTACGCTTTTGCTACAATGCGTTCGGTGATTGATTTCATTTACTGTGGTAGATAGCTATTAGACCGTGAATACTATTGTGAATATTATATTTTAAAATATTTACGCAAAGTTGCATCATATTTTAAAGGTAAACGACCTGAAACGCACTAAAACTTCGTATTTACAATCGAATGCCTCTAAACCAACGAAGCACAAAAACCCTGATATCTAAAAAAATACCAACGGAAAAATCTTTAATTGACTTTCCGGAATTCCAAAAAAAAACACGAAATACTCGTTTAAAGCAAACTCCTCGATAAATGAGTACGCTAGGGTTTCCAGTGTGGAAAATTTGTAGCTGGAAAAGGGATACGCGCATATTTTCGCCCAAGTTCCCGAGGGACTGTCCCCGTATGAACGATGAGCGTTTGATATTCTGAACACTACCTCACGAGATTTATTCTCCCAAAGTGATAGGTGGCAACACTGTAACCGTTCTTTTTGCATGTTTTATTATACCTGATACCTTTTGCGATATCATTTTAAACGGTATTCGTTGGAATTTATTGATTATCGTGCTTCACCAAGCAACGCGTAGAAGCATCGCATACAAATTCTGATATTTGAGATTTATATTCGTCGAATTTTGGTGGGCTCAAAATATTTCTTTAAATACGAAATAATTGCTTGTTATTTCCTGATTGAATACATGGTTAATTATCAAAACATGAACCTAACGTCATGAGTTTTGTATTAAATATCTGAATTTTTGCCATTCAAAATTCCACCATAATAATTATTCGAATAGAAGAATAAAATCGTTCCGAAGGGTAGACTCAAACTCATGTTTCCGAATTCTTATAGCGCACCTACCAACCATCTGACACGTGTAGTTAATGAATCTTCTCACTTTGATCTACTAATCCTCTCTCGGTGTTACAACCCCAAAAAAACATGAAACGCGGAAAGCGAAGTGGCCGGCCGCACGCCACCAAAAAGAGGATAAATGTTGCCAGATTATCTGTTCAAATAAATTCTTTTACCCGGAGCATTTTTTGAATATAATGCTTGCAAAAATGATCTTTGTTTTATTAATTAACAAAATATGTATTTGAACATGTGTGGCGTTTATCGACCATTTATAAAACATTTCTATAATTTAAATTGTCTGTCTATACTCTCAGTCTTGAATATAATACTCATTATTATGTCAAGTTTTTCTAAGGCAGTCATATATTGTATGATATATGGACGGTACTTCGCAACATGTTCGTTTGTATAAGGTTAACAATATATTAATTCAATGCGGGAGTTCTTTTAAAAACCAAGAGATATGTTGGCAATGCGATACAGTGATATTTATCCACATAAATATGAAAAATGTGTATTAACACTACAATAAGGACAGAAAAGTGTTCTTATTCAGTCAGTTAAAATTAAACGCGTTTATACTTTAACCCCGCTAAAGCTCTTAGGTAACGGGTAATGGAATAATTTATCACTGGATAGTTAGGCCGTGCAGCTCATTAATGGAGCATTTTAAATGCACCTACTCGTAGCTAGCCACTAAACGGTGTTATATAGTCATGAACGCGAGCGGATACCTAAAATTATAATTAAATTATTACCAAACCATAATTAAATTATAAATGATGAATAAACCAGGTTTCAAAGCGCGGAGTTTACTGAAAAATTTATGAGATTGAAAAATGTAAAATAATAGCATCACAAGTTGTCCCTTGTGAGCCTTATTTGTCGTATTACCTTATTAATAATCTTTAATTATTTTATATATGTTAAGGTTATATGAAAAAGCTTAATATCTATTGTCGAAATTTTGTCGTCCATGAAACAGTTAGTCACGTGAAAAAAAAATTCTCGATTAGTAAGTTAATTTCATTATATTTTTCTTCTCTTACTTTAATTTAATAGTTATAAAATAATGTTCATAAAATGATTTTACTCTCATAAGTGAAATTAGTATGGCACAAGCAAGATTCGCTTTTAATCAATGTGGCTAACACAATTAGGCTATTGAGTTTATGGCTACTGTTGTTTTAACTGAATTAGAATAAGAGTGATGTGTTAGTATACTACAGATGTTTATTAATTAGCTCATAAAAATGTGCAACAAAATTAAAGTGTATTTAAAAATAATGACTACATACTTTGACTTAAATAAGACCGTGATATTATTATTCATACAATTTTTCGTAGTCAAAATTACACAGTCGCAAAGTTGAAGCATAAAGCTTTGACTAGATGAGGGCACTGAATATAATCTTTACTATCTTTGAAGTGCTCGTGTGGCCCGAAATGTTATTATATAACTTTATGATTAAATTATGAAGACTAGATTTAGTTTTCTTTACGCATAATTGACAAATATACATATGAAACATAGGTTTAACTGTAATCTACTGCAATGCAATTATTAAATGTAAAGTCTGAAAAAACATGGTGGTGTCCTTTCCCAGAATAAACTATATGCTCATAAACTAAATTGCATCTTACTTGAAGAGTAAAAGAGTTTATCGTATTCTTTTCATAGTTATTTATTTGTATACCTATCTACTCATAATAAGCTGTTACATGCATTTGTACTAATACAAAACACCCAACAAAAACACAACGCGCGAGTAATGAATCAAGAATTACAAGTTTAAGTTTAATTAAAATTATAACTTACCTTTTATTTATTTCATAAGAATTATGTCAAAAAATGTTTAAAAGAAAACTTTTGAGGGATTTTGAGTCAAATCAGTCATTTTGAGAAACTTTACTGCCAAAGAAACGATCACTCGTTTGACAGTAATTCAATATTTGTACTGAAAACAGGACCAAAGAGATCAGCTCATCCAATTTATTATATTTTAATGTTATTTGAAATAGTTCAAATATTCCACTATAACAAGTTCTCAGTGCCTTTGTTGAACTGATGAGACCCACTACAAGTGATTAAAGCCCAAGGGATGAAGGCAGACCGGCCCACTGTGGGTTAGTCGGCATTAATAGTAGATTATTTAAATCCGTGCCTCGAGATTTCCAGCGGTTTTCCTTGGTGTAAGTTAAATAATATTCCTTAATTTACAATTAAATGTGACCGATATTGACAGGAGCATGATTTTGTTGAGATTAGCATTGTAATTTACATGAATTAAAACTACTTTGAAACGGATAGAATGGCGGTATCATTTCAAAACTATAACGTCAGGTTTTCCTATAAACATGAAGTTTTAAAATATGCCTCCATTCTATCCGTTTAAAAGTAGTTTTATTTCATGAGTAATGGTTGCGTCACATAATTGTATTTCTTAAATGAACAATTTATTAATGTACACTTAACAAATACAAAATTAAGCCAATGTCAGAAAATACCGCCAATATTAATAACATAATTTAAGATCCGACCTGAATTTGTCCAAACATTAAATCATCATGACCATGGCAGGGCAAAATGCATTATCAAGCCAGTTAACACCAAAAATAGTCAAAAAACAAAATCCCAACCATAATTCAAGATAAGGTCTTAATTAATCGCATAAGAGTCCCAAATGAGCGGCAATGCACGCTGCAAACTCGACGTCACAAAGCTTGGTTTAATTAGCAAAGAGTTATAATTCAAGGCTTACAGTTTATCCGTGCAGCATTGTTTTTGGATCAAATTTTAAATTGTTCCAGCGTTCTGCAGATGCTGCCCGTAGTGTTGAGCGCAGAGAATTTGCTTAATCCGCACATAGCATTAAAAGTTTTAATTTATTGATGTATGTTTAGCGCTTTTAGTAATGTGATGTATTCTGCAGTTGTAATAAGTTAAACAATTTCAGGATACGACGTCTTTTCAAGCTGATTTTCGTATACAGCGTCAATGTTTTTTCTAATTTCACCATCTAAACAAATCATGATTGCATTTCTCACACACATAACTAAAAATTAATGAAAAATAAAATAGTGAATTCCTACTATCACACTTATTGCCTAGCTCAAAACAAAGCTACTAAGATCAACCACTTCAAAATTAAATCCTTAGACCAGGTTTAGATACGCATGTATCTACCACCGAGCCAGTCAACACAAAAATAATCAAAAAACAAAATTGCAACCATAATTCAAGATAAGGTCTTAATTAATCGCATAAGAGTCCCAAATGAGCGGCAATGCACGCTGCAAAGTCGACGTCACAAAGCGTGGGTTTAATTAGCAAAGAGTTATAATTCAAAGCTTACAGTTTATCCGTGCTGCATTGTTTTTGGATCAAATTTTAAATTGTTCCAGCGTTCTGCAGCTGCCCGTAGTGTTGAGCGCGAAGGATTTGCTTAATCCGCACATAGCATTAAAAGTTTTAATTTATTGATGTATGTTTAGCGCTTTAAGTAATGTGATGTATTCTGCAGTTGTAATAAGTTAAACAGTTATAGAATACGACGTCTTTCCAAGCTGAGTTTCTGATACTGCGTAATTTTGGTCAACACCATTTCGCACTCACATAACTACAAATTATATCCGATCTTCATTTAATAACATGAAAGTAATTAACTATGTTAACGAGTATTATTTGAGTTGAGTTAACAAAACTCATCGTAAAACTGATGAATAAAATCGCTAAATTCCATATAATGTAAATGAACCACTTCAAAATAAAACCCTTTTAATGATTGTATTAACTCGTTCAATACCAACACAATTCTGATTTAAAACAAAGTCACTACAATAATTTCCGATTTAAAATATGTACAAGTAGTGTACTCCCAAGTACTCCTTTATGCATTCAGACGGAAATGCATTTTAAATCTCCTTTGAAGTTTTCCAGATCGGGAAATCATATAATAAATATTACCAGGGTTCATTTTATATCTTCGTGCATGCACTAGGTAAAAATAATAATTATAGAATGCAATTGGATACGGGGTTGGTATCGGAGTATTTTCTACTGAATGTATTTTTGCAACTGGAAATATTCTCAAAGTGGATGTGTAGTAGTTTCCCTAGAGAAGTCATTGCATTTGTGTAACTTAATAAGTTGTAACATGAAAGTAAGTTTTTCTCAAAGCTAAAGTATTAAAGTGTACAAATTAAAGCTAACTAGCCTAGTATCGGCTATGAAAAACGACCTTATTTGTTAAGACACACACGAAGGGAATTTTTTGAATGTTTTTAGTTTATAATAATATCATTATCTTTAAAGCCGAGTTTCGGGTAATATTTACATTTAACAAAACTCCAAAGCTTTATAACGTGCGTTTGCTCATGTGAAATTTAGTTTATTAACTAGATCACATTTTTTACTCCAGAGCAGAAGAGTTTTAAACGCGTTAAATTTTTGTTACTTGAAATAAATATATTGAGGTACTAAATTAATTAACCCTCAAATATACAAATACATGAGTTAGCACTTTCATTCTAAATCTATTACGAAATTCCGTCACACCGATAGAGCAAAATTCTGCAAAATTCTTCATTCATTTCTCCAGATCAAAGAACACCACAGAATGAAAACAACCACAAAATACTTCTAGAACAAAGAACGCCAGAGACACCCGGTATTTACAGAACATACCCGTACAGCAATGAAAAACATTCCTCCATTTTATGAAGTAGGAGCATTCAATTTGCCTGGCATATTTACGCAGAGCCAATAAACCTGTATTGTGATGTATAAAGTGCCTATAAATTTTAAATTATCGCGTTTACTTAATTCGAGTGCCCGAGGGAACGCAAGTCACTTAAGCATTATGTGTCGAGTAATCAAGGAATTTCTTGAGGAGGGCTACAGACCTTAGAATTTTGTATTTGATCTTTTGAATGGTTGAGATCAAAGACTTCACGTTGCCAATCTAGACTCGGTTTCGTGTAATTTTAATTGAATGAAATATATAATAATAGTACTTTTTAAAGTCTTAGATTCAAGACCCTTGTCGTTACGTTTATTTTCGTACCTACTTGACCTTTACGTTTCCATCAACGTTAACGTACACCCACACAACGTACAAATAATATCATCATCATTGAGACGAACTTCTTAGCTATCCATGGATTCTCCGTGCGGGTGCCGGGTCCATCGCGTGGAACAGAGAGGAATGTCAGTCGGCGCCTGGGACTTGCGACCCAGCGTGTAGGTTTAAGGGGCCCCTTTATAGTATACTAACGATCACCTTCACCGATGACATTCCTCTCCCTTCCCAACCATATTTGGTATGAGCCGAGTAAAGCGGCTTTAGTTGCTCTTTCCAGTAACGAGCTAATATTAGATCTTGGTAATCCTAAGTCCTTCAGTAGGTTGTAGAGAGATTTCGCTGGTATACCTCTCGCACCCACTTCCACAGCATACAACCGTGCTTTATGATTTGTGTAATTTTTCTGTTTTTTTTCTGTTACGATATAATTCTACTAGGGCTTTGCTCGCTCAGCCGTTTTACGTTCTACGCACAAGACATTCGTAGCGTGCTACGCGTAGATTCGTAGCATGCGACTACGAGACAAAAAAATATTGTATGTACGTACATAGGTTCACATAATTTCTATCACAACATGTGAATAGCAATACATTTTTGACGCACGATCTTCACAAACCGGTCTTCGTAATCTTTACGCGTCTAAATAACCGTTGAAATCTCCGCTGGGAGTTTAAGTGTTGCGTATGACGAAAAACGGACGCCTCGAGATCTCTTGTCATCTTTACCGCCTTTATTTATCACAGGCCTGTGGTTAGTTTTCAAGAAGAATAAGTTTATGTGTCTTATCGCGAAAAGCTTCATGAAATAAAGGTTCAATGTTCTTTTTATTATATTGTCCTTCTATAACATTTTAGCTGCAGTGGTCCAGTAGGTAAAAATAGGTAAACTCCATTTTCTCTCGTAGCTACATGGAACAGCAATCTGACACAACCTTTAGAGAAACAAGACGGCGCCAACAACTTAACACGCTTTCCGAGAACACGTAAACAACAGGTTTTCCCAAATAGGACAACTCAGACGCTTATTTATTATTTGTACATTTTAATCCGCCTCGAGCTTTAGCTCTCAGGATTTTAGTTTCTATTGGATTACGTGTATTAATCATCATAATATTATTAAAAATGAAAAAGCTTGTTTGTTTGGATGTTTTCTGTCAATCACGCTGAAACTACTGAACAGATTTTGATGATATTTGTGGTATACAGGCAAGATATGTCCGGACTTAGGTGATAGGATACTTTTTATTCCGATAAAATTCTCCCATAGGATTAAACAGGAATCTTGATAACGCGGGCAAATAAGCCGTTAAAAACTAGTTCCCCCAAAATAATGTTATAACCATAATTTCAAAGGTTCTACAATATGTTGAACGGAATCGCCAGATGCAGTACATACATGCATAAAAGCAATAACAATTGGCGGCCGTACATTAATCTACCGACAGCGAAACCGCCAGCTTTCGGCGTGTGATTTCGAAAAATACATTCATGAATTCATTTCAACTCGGATTAATAACATTAATAACGTGATTTATAGTCGCTGGTCAATTGAAACTCTTTTACTAAATCGTTTATTTTTCCTCGAGATTTTATTCTGGCAAAAATCATTAGTGTCGAATCCTCTTTCGGGAGCTTATTATGACATTTACTGTACATATTACTAGTTTTGATGAAAAATACAACGTTTGATTCACCTAAAACAAAAGCAAATACGTATCAATTGGCATCTGTCACTTTTTTTATATGTTATGGAGGCAAACAAACAAGCTGGTCACCTGATGGGTAAGTGATCACCGCTGCCCATGGACATCAACAACCGTACAAGAGTCGCAGATGCATTGCCTGTCTTAAAAAACTCCGAACCTTCCCCAACTCAGCGAAATAAGACACTCCAAAAGTCAAATAAATTTGTCAAAACTAGTATTTTTTTGTATAACATCTAGTGATACAATAAACGTCATAACCTTCCGAAAAAGAACTCGACTATAAAATACTACGACTATTTGACTCGACAAAAGATTTTTGCCGGAAGAAAAACTCGTAAAAGATACAAAGAAACGCCTCACATAATATTAAATGTAGACCTCGCCTTGACACTCCGCGACATTCCCGGGAAGCCTCTCGAATTAAAACATTGTTAAAATAAAAGTCTGCATTCTTCAGTTTGTTCCAAGTTAATAACATAAAAAAAGAAATATCAGCTCCAATGTTCCTTTGCACAGCCTTTGCTCTCTGTTAAGGCCTTTGGCTTTTCACCATTAGACTGTCGTTTATCCTGCAGCCCTGATACGGAATCTTTTGATAGCAAAACATTATCGCTTTTCTATGCCAAATATAGAGTCACCGTGATGGCAGGTTGAAAATTAAAGCAATCTAAACAATCATGTTCCCACGAAAACCCGTGCAATACAAATTTAATAGCTAAACAAATTACTTTACTCTGTAATTCCATTATTAAGTAACATGTACATTTATTTATCCTTGTAAAGATATGGAAAAGTTAACATGAACTTTGCAGGGGTTACATCTAAAAGGCCATTAGAGGGATCTCAAAACATTGCACAACCTCAGAATTGAACTCAAAATCTTAATATCACAAGCACTTAAATTACTAAACAAAGGAAGCATGTAATAATACGAAGTTGAGTTGTTCCTAATATAGAAACATGCGTCTCCAGATTCAACTCTAAGCCCGTGCAGTTAATTCCATTATTACATAACAACAGTCGCGCGAGTACAAATACGTCTTTGTTGCTTCATACCTCTGTTTGTTAAATTCAGAGTCCTGCTTAAACGATTAAATTTAATGACACAACGCTCGGCAGACTCGGGGATTTAAAGTATTTATTCGCGCGTTAAACTGCAGCAAGTTTGTAAGTCGTGAAATATTCGTCCGTTTTGCATGCTGTATGGAATGCACTCTACGCGAAGTGAATACCGCGGCGATGCATCACCCAGCATCAAGATAGCCTTCGAGGAGCGCACCAACTTAAAAGTGGCTCCAGTAAATTTTAAATAAGCTATCTCTGTACTTGTACTTCTTAAGGTAAACGACACAACTTAAAAGAGCAACGGAAAACTCGCTTGGAACCAAAAAAGTTAGTGGATCTTTAAAACTAACTTCTCACTGGAGTTTATAAGAATTGAATTCTTAAAACCCAGCCTCGGTGAGTAGCTAGCATTAAAAATTCAAATGCTCACTCTCAACGTTTGTGTTCAACTACTCATTTCACAGATGAAGTTGTTGTAAGAATTTTCAGAGAAACGTTAATATAGTGACTGTGGGCAATAGTACGAGTACGTCGTTTCAGCAGAGTGCAGCCAAATTGCAAAGTTGAAATCAACAAAAACGTTCGTCGAACCAGACTAACTAAATAACAGTGTAGTTGATCAAATAACTCGACCCCATTCTCTCTGCTGCTATTGCACTTTTCAAAAGCTAAAAGTTTCAATCCAAAAATGAAACAGCTCCGTTGAAATTAACTGTTTGTCAGGATAAATGTAACATTGTTTTGTATTTCAGTGTATCTGAAACGATCCTTTTGCGGTTCAAACTTTTAAATATGATGGATGAATGTGGCTTTGTGAATTTTCGTATGCGTACTATATTTATGTACATATGTTGGAAAACAATTGTTCCAAGATGGATGCCCGCTCCTTTTTTGTTTATTCTGAATGTTTTATTTCAACAAACAAATAAATTTTACCATACTGAATGGCATTTCATTTTATGTGCATTTCTATAATTTTCCGTTGAAAAACTGCCTTCGTGGTGTAGTGGTAAGAGTGCTAAGCTCAAAACCCTCGGAGGTCGTGGGTTCGAATTTCGCGGCGACCACTTTCACTTTATGTGATTTTTTTTTGTCTAGTTAGGACTATGCAGGCTTGAATGAGCTAATTGTCTGATAAAAATGACGATTTCGTGCTCCGTGCGACTATGATCCAAATTTCTGGTTTCCCTTGTAAAGGAGGTCAGACAACAGTCGCTCCATTGCAATAACCAGGCTGGTCAATTCAGGATCATAGTCGCAGCAAACCCTGGGCTCTGAGGCCATGGCTGAGGAGGCAACCGGGAGAGGCGCCAGGATGATGATGATGATTTTCCCATAAATTAATGTCAAGCTGGCCTTTTTTGTAGGTGGTATTGGAAAGTGAAAGAAGGATTTTAGATGAAGGTATTTTTAACAATGCAAATTGGTTAGGCGCAAGCATATCCCTTGCATTATTGTATTGATTCTGTGGCAACACACGTTCATTTCCGTTTCCCCCCGCTATACTTTGACATTTCACTTTTTCCTTCCACTTTTGCTACTCACGGATCACGAACAAACCATTTTGTAATAATTTGAGAATTATAGAAACTGCATAAGCTATTGAACTTCTACTTTCTTCAACCCGTCCTGACTCCTGATCGACGTGCAACGATTGCAACCATATTTGTGGTCCTTCGAGCCGGATATTACGAGAATACGGCGCAGCGGCCTTCGGATACCACGTGTCGAATATCACCAAAGAACTATTCGGCTAAGGAATCAGGCGTGGTTTATACGTTGGAAGGAGTGCAGCCGGCCTACAGCTTCAAATTAATACGCATTTCGGTACGGTCGGCCATCTTTCCTAACCATCCTCCTCGCCATACTCTGTTTTAACATCGTGCTAATTTCGCATTCCAGTGCTTGTGCTTGGCTTGTGGGTGCAGCTTAGGATCTGCGCAAGCTTCTGCTGTCCTCACAACCAGGATAAACGTAAGTGTTTGTTTCCATAATTCTCCAAAATGTCGAAAGAAAAGTCACCGTTTAGGTTAGATATTGCAAATGACAGTAAAACGCATAAAGATCTAGTCAAATCGCGCGGAATTCTCAAGGGCAGACTAACAAAGTTGACAAATTACATAAATAATCTGATTAATCAGGATTTGTCTACTCAAATGCGCATAGATCTTAAATTACGCATCCAAGGAGCCGCGAGTCTGTTTATTGAGTTCAGTGACCTTCAAACAGAAATAGAAAAAACCGTACCAGACTCAGAGTTAGATGACCAATTGTCTCAGCGTGAAGCATTTGAAGATTGCTATTACGGTACGCTGGCTCAGGCTGAGTGTATCCTTAACTCTTATCGAGAGGGTCATGAACCCTCCCATGCTAATAATAACCATTCACAATCAATTAAATTACCAACAATATCCATTCCTACCTTTGACGGTGTGTATGAGCATTGGCTTGAGTTTAGGGATACTTTTACATCATTAATCCACAATTCTAATGATATCAGTGACATTCAGAAGTTTCATTATTTAAAGTCATCTTTAAAAGGTAGTGCAGAGCTAGTTATAGATTCCTTGGAGTTTTCTGCTTCTAATTACTCAGTGGCATGGGAATTACTTCTCAACCGTTACAACAACAACCGCCTGTTAGTGCACAACCATGTAAGATCCCTATTTTCTATTTCTAAATTAAATAAAGAGTCTCCTCAGTCTCTGAGACGGCTCATTGATACTATTCTTCGTAATTTGCGCGCATTAAAATTACTAGGTGAGCCTACGGAGCACTGGGATACTTTAATTATTTATATTATCACTTGTAAGTTAGATGATACTACGGAGCGTGAATGGGAACAGTATAAGGGCACTCATTTCAATAACAAGGAGTCTCATGAACGTATAAAAATAAATAATCTTATTAATTTCCTTAAGGATCGTGCGGACATGCTAGAAACATTGCTAGTATCACACAGTGCCAACAAGCTTAGTAATGAAAGCCGCAAACAAAACTGGTCTTCACACAATAACAAAGTGCATTGCAATCTTTCTACTAATAAGCAACAGCATCAATTTACTCGCTCCTGCTTGATGTGTAATGCAAATCATCAATTATACGCATGTCAAAGATTTTTAAGTTCCAGTTTAGACACTAAGTTAAATTTAATAGCTAAGCATAATCTTTGTAAAAATTGTTTACGTGCAGGTCATACGCTTGATAATTGCAAATTCGGGCCGTGCCGCAAATGCAATAAAAAACACAACACGCTTATTCATAACGACACGTCTAACCACGATCTAGCTGTAAGCCTGCACTCGGCGAGTGCAGCTGCTGTCTCCGAGCCTGCGCCCCCCTCCGCTCAGCCGCCGCCTGCCAGCACCGTACCCGGTATTCCTTTCTCGCAAGTAAACAATGCACACATCCATAGCGCTCTGTGTGACATGGATGTATCTGTGCATGTGGGTTCAGTGCTTTTGTCCACGGCTGTGGTTGAGGTGGCCGATGAACATAATAATCATCATCTTGCTCGCGTGCTTCTCGATTGTGGCAGTCAACATTGCTTTATATCTAAAACAATTTTGCCATAAATTAAATCCAAGTTTATTACAGTCCACTTATGAAATACGAGGGATAGGCAACTCGGTTACTCAGTCAATGCAAATATGTGACATCGAGATTAAATCGCGAATAACAAAATATTCTACGCGTATTAAATGTTTTGTTTTGCCTATTATTACGTCTACGTTGCCTTCTGTATGTAAACAAAGCGCACAAAGGTTCAAAATACCTAACAACATACAGTTGGCTGATCCACAATATCTAGAATCTCAGAATATTGATATTTTATTAGGCGCAGATATTTTCTGGGATTTATTATGCGATGGTAGAATTAGGTTACAAAATGGACCTTATTTACAAAATACAGTGTTAGGTTGGATAGTGTCTGGACTTATTAATAATAATTCGCTTATAAAATATAAGTCTGTTCATTGCAATTTCAGCCATTCTATTGACGCGCAGCTACGCCGTTTTTGGGAGCTGGAGGAGCTGCCCGCGGCTAGCAACACGCTCACCGCCGAGGAGCGGGCGTGCGAGGAACACTTCCTTCAGACTACGACGCGCACTAGGGAAGGAAGGTTCTGTGTTAAAATTCCTTTTAAAATATCGCCCATAGAATTAGGGGAATCATTTCAACAGGCTGAACGCCGGTTTCTGTCTCTTGAAAAACGTTTAGAGCGAAATCCCGAGTATAAACGTTTATATACTGATTTTATACACGAGTATATAAGTCTCGGTCATATGTCACCGGTGACGTCATATGGAACGCCACATTTTTTCATGCCGCATCACGGCGTGTTTCGTGAACACAGTACTACTACAAAGCTGCGTACTGTGTTCGATGCCAGCGCAGTGTCGAGCAGCGGCAAATCATTAAATGATTTGCAGCTAATAGGACGGACTATGCAAAGCGATTTAATTGATATTTTGTTACGGTTTAGGCAATGTAGGTACACTGCATGTGCTGACATTGAAAAGATGTATAGGCAGTGTTTAGTGCATGAGTCACAGCGCGACCTACAGCTGATTGTGTGGCGTGACAATCCGACTGAACCGCTAGGTATTTATCGTTTAAATACTGTCACTTACGGAACCGCTTCCGCACCTTTTTTAAGTGTTAGGTGTTTACAACAACTCGCGCTAGACTGTGAGGATCCAGACGATGCTAGAATAATTAATGACAATTTTTATGTCGATGATCTGATTCTTAGTATGGATAATAAATTCGAATTGTTAAGGTTATGTGAAAAAACTAAGAACGTTTTAAGCTCAGGTTGTTTTACTTTGCGAAAATGGAATTTTAATTTCGAGTATGATCAATCTTTAACTTCATTTAGTGAATCAAAGGACTTGTCGCTGGGTGAAAATGTTCAATGTAAAACTTTAGGTATGAGTTGGTATAACGCTAGTGATGAGTTTTATTTTAAAACAGAATTTAAGGTTGATTTTTCTAAAATAACTAAACGCACAATATTATCGCATGTTTCTCAAATTTTTGATCCCTTGGGGCTTCTAAGTCCTACTATAATGATAGCCAAGGTTCTATTACAGAGATTGTGGTTGTTCCAATTAGACTGGGACGACGAAGTGCCAAACGACGTCGCGCGCGCATGGTCTCGCTTTGTGACTGGCTTGTCTTCGCTCGGTGCTATGCGCGTGCCCCGTCAGGCTATAGCTAGCGATGCTATGCGTGTAGAACTACACATTTTTACCGATGCCTCACAGACGGCATATGGCGCTTGCATATATATACGCACAATAACTGATACGGGGATCACGGTAAGAATGTTATGTTCTAAGGGGAAGGTAGCTCCGATTAAACCAGTTAGCATACCTAGATTAGAACTATGTGGCGCTTTGCTCGGTGCTCGGTTATATGACAAAGTGCGCAAGGCTATTAGTCGTCACTTTGATAATATTGTATTTTGGACCGATTCGACGATAGTATTAGGCTGGCTACACATGTCACCTAATTTATTAAAACCTTTTGTCCAGAACAGAACAGCTGAAATACTTGAGCTGACGAAGGAACTTCCGTGGCGTCATGTAAGCGGGAAGGTTAATCCAGCCGACCTAGTATCGCGCGGGGTTTACATGGAAGATCTGATTAACTGCTCATTTTGGTTGGAAGGGCCCGAGTTCCTTCGTGACTCTGATTTTAGCTGTGCTGATTTATTAACGACATCTTTAGACAACTTCGAAGATCTGCCAGAATTGCGGACAGGTGTTACACATTCCTTTGTGTCTGGACAGGAGCAGCCGCTTAGTTTCTTTCCTTTTACAAATTTTTCTAATTTTCTCCGCATGAGGCGAGCCATGGCATATGTACATCGCTTTATTTATAACGCGCGCAATAAAATTAATAAGCGATCAGGTGTGCTCACTACGGACGAATTGAGGGAATCTGACGTGGCGTTGATTAGGCTGTCTCAGCTGGAATCGTTTCCGGATGTGTACATGTTGTTGGCAAAGGGAGATACTTTAAGTAATAAACATAATTTAGCTAAACTGCATTTGTTTATTGACGAAAATAAATTAATTCGAGTAGGTGGTCGTTTGAACAATTCGTCTGAATTTACATTTGATAAAAAGCACCCAATTTTAATTGCGGCTAAACATCATTTAGCGTTGTTGTTGTTTCGTCACGAACACAAACAATTACTACATGCGGCTCAACAGGCACTTTTATTTAATTTAAGGGAGACTTGGTGGCCCGTAGGTGGTAGGGGCCTCGCTAGGTCTGTTGTTCATGGTTGCGTTACATGCAGACGGTTGAGAGGTAAGACCATTACTCCCATAATGGGAAACTTGCCAAAGGAACGAATAACTCCAGGGTTTCCGTTTTTATCATGTGGGGTGGACTACGCGGGGCCAATGCTCGTGCTCAATCGCAAGGGTAGGGGTTCCAAGACCATAAAATGTTATATTTGTCTATTCATATGTTTTACTACTCGCGCTGTACACTTGGAACTCGTCAGCGACCTTTCTTCGGATGCGTACTTATTGGCTCTTAAGCGCTTTGTAGCTAGACGTGGAAAACCACTTAATATTTTTTCTGATAACGGGAAAAATTTTGTTGGTCTGTCAAATGAATTTGCAAGTTTTTTAGATAATTGTTCTTCAGAAATTCTTGATTTCGCTACCAGTCAGAATATTAATTTTAAATTTATTCCACCCTATGCACCACATTTTGGAGGATTATGGGAATCAAACATAAAAATTTGTAAATATCACCTGCGCCGTGTAATAGGAAACGCGCATTTAACTTTTGAGGAATTTAGCACGGTGTTAACTCAGGTGGAGGCCATCCTCAACTCTCGTCCGCTGAGTCCCATGTCCTCAGACCCCAATGACTTGAGTCCTCTAAGTCCGGCTCACTTCCTTATTGGCCGTCCGCTGACCGCACCAGTCAGCCAAGACTTTGAAGACATACCTGCACATCGTCTCACACGTTACCAAAGAGTGGAACAAATCCGGCAGCATTTTTGGTCTCGTTGGTCCAAGGAATATATCTCCGAACTGCAAACCAGAACCAAATGGAGGAAGAATATGGCGGACCTGAAGCTTGGAACACTCGTCGTTATCAAGGATGACCGGCTGCCTCCGTTGAAATGGTCACTTGGGCGCGTCATCAAGACGATTCCAGGGAAGGATGGAGTCGCCAGAGTTGCGGACATCCAGACAGCATCGGGCATCGTGCGACGAGCCTTCGCGAAGATTTGTCCCTTGCTCGACTGATAGATTTGTTTTGGGTTATACGTTTGAAAGCCAGTGCTTTCAAGGCCGGGGGTATGGTTAGGCGCAAGCATATCCCTTGCATTATTGTATTGATTCTGTGGCAACACACGTTCATTTCCGTTTCCCCCCGCTATACTTTGACATTTCACTTTTTCCTTCCACTTTTGCTACTCACGGATCACGAACAAACCATTTTGTAATAATTTGAGAATTATAGAAACTGCATAAGCTATTGAACTTCTACTTTCTTCAACCCGTCCTGACTCCTGATCGACGTGCAACGATTGCAACCACAAATAATGGAATGGAATGGACAGCTTGCGGGTAATAGGTATTGCAGTGAATGTCCAAATACCCTCACATATAGACATCTACTGTAGTTACCTACAAAGGAGATTCAAATAACATAGCCACCGACCTTTAAGCTTTCAAAACACAGCTCGTATAACAAAAGCCACTTTTTGTGGCTCTGAAAGTGCACGGGTCACTTCTGAAACCTTACCCGCTGAAAACCTCACGTGAGTAAATATTTGCGGTTGGCGGTTTAAGTTTAAACGTTATACACCGCTGGGAACTTACCTCCGTCATATTTGTGGATTTGACTGGAGAACTATGTGTGTACCCCGAGTATAAATTTTTACACTCGGCATACAAAATGCATTAGGTAACATGATTAAACAGCATGATTGTTAAAACAATATTTAGAACAAAAAGGTTAGTTATTAATTTACTCAGTCTCATTTGATATGTAAATATGCGATATAAAATGCAAACGCACATTTCTTTTCAGACAAGAGTTCGTATTTCTTATACAGAAACTTCTGACTTTAAAGTTTTGACTTATCAACTTAAATCTAAAGTAGTTTAACTTAAGTTAAAAGTGCTAGAGAGACAATCTACCAAGGTAACTGGATTACTATACGGGTACATGCGATCCAAAGGGGCTTTAAAAGTGTGCTATAGAAGAACTCTTTTAATTATTCCCTGGCGTTCAAAATTTGATAGAACTTTCCGCGCAGCGTTAATGAAATTTGAAGCCTAAATTTGTTCGAAGCTATCCTTATTTAATTTTAAGCTGGGGTTAGGCTGTGTTACTGACTTGGGAAATGTTTAAATGGCTTGATCATTTGCAGACAATTATTAGGAGGTTAAGAAAGGAATATGAAAAGTGAACTTTAAGAAGGCTTTTTTGCTAAAGGTTAAATCACGGAAAATGAGCAGGTACGTAAACTTTGTCATTGTAACGGTCTGTTTGCACAAAGAAATTATTTAAAGAAATCTCTTAGGGAAGGTAGGATGTCATCTCCCGCAGTGAAAATATGTGGGAACGGCTACATATGTACGTTTCAGATTTATGTTCTCATCTAGAACAAGGGAACTCTTTAGTTTGCTCGAGAAATAGTGAGAGCCAACCAGATAATAAATGTTGATAAAAGTAAAATATCTTCATAGTCGTATGTAAGAAAATAGCCAAAACTGAACTTATTTAGTAAATTATTTTCAATGCAGAACATGAAGGTATTATGTCGTTTAAAAATAAATGGTTTCATGAAGGACTCTAAGTTCATTTTAATAAAAAGACATTGTAACTCCCTATCCTTTTACATTGACGAAGTTGCTAAAAAAAACTCCATGCATGGCAAACATTTACACACATTTTGATACTATTGACAGAAAACTCAATCTATACAAGTAAATAAATACTTTCGAACGTATAAATCTCAAAGTAAATAAAGCATTTTTATCGTGTATACGAAAAAGTATCGAGGGTAGATTCACACAAATTAAACATCCAGATGTCGAAACCCATAAATGTTCACAATAACCAAAAGCAACCTCGCCAGGCACATATACCATCAATTGGGACCGGCGGGAATATCTCAATAAAATTTACCGAATGTACAAGCAAATAAGTATCCAGATGTCGAGATCCATAAATGCTCACCACGACCAAAAGCAACGTCGCCAGTCGCGTAGTCTAACTATTAGCATCAACTGGGACCGGCTAACAGAATACCGTTGAGAAATAAATTACTGGAATGCATCGCTCAACGTGGTCCCAACGTGCTCGTAATCGTTCCTCTGGCCGAATTCTGTCTACGTCGGCTAATCAAAGTCAAAGTCAAAGCGTTTATTTTGCAACTTGATTTACACTGAAATTCTTTTGCACGTCAAATATTTTTTTACCCTACCAGCACTTCGACGTGAATGGCCTGCTGAGAAGAAGTGCCGCAAGAAACTCAACATTTTGCCTTTTTTAAAATATAAGTTTTGATTACAATCATAAATAAATGTCAATAAATAGATAGATGTGCAGAGCGGCTCAAGTTATATCAACTTCTCGTTAAATCTCAAAGATTAACCAACTGCACGGGATATATTCCAGTGCACAAACCCAAATTACAGTATGAGTAATATAAGCACGTGTTGGATTGAAGTTTGTCAAGTGGCATTCATATTTTGGCGCTAGAATGGTTGAGTTGAAGTTGTATGAAGCACGTGACATTTTTAATACGTCCAGGCAAGTTAATAAAAAGCCTAATCTAAATACCCAAAGAAACTAAAAAATAACCGAAGATATAATAAGCAAATAAACATCCAGATGTAGAAACTCATAAATGTTCACAAAAACCAAAAGCAACCTCGCCAGTCACAAAACCTATTAGCATCAACTGGGACCGGCTAACAGAATACCGTTGAGAAATAAATTACTGGAAAGCATCGCGCAACGCGTTCCCAACGTGCTCGTAATCGCTCATCTGGCCGAATTCTGTCTACGGCGGCTAATCTCAAAGATTAACCAACTGCACAGGATATATTTCAGTGCACAAACCCAAATTACAGTACGCGTAGCATAAGTCTGCGTCGGATTGAAGTGTGTCAAGTGGCATCTAGATTTTGGCTCTATAATGGTTGAGTTGAAGTTGTATAAAGCACGTGACATTTTTAAAACGTCGAGGCAAGTTAATAAAACGCCTAATCTGAATTACCCAAAGAAACTAAAAATACCGAAGATATAATAAGCAAAGAAACATCCAGATGAAGAAACTTATAAATGTTCGTAACAACCAAAAGCAACCTCGCCAGTCACATAACCTAACTATTATTAGCATCACATGGGACCGGCTGACAGAATACCATTGAGAAATATGTATATTAGTGGAATGCATCGCTCAACGCGGTCCCAACGTGCTCGTAATCGTTCCTCTGGCCGAATACTGTCTACGGCGGCTAATCTAAAAGATTAACCAACTGCACAGGATATATTCCAGTGCACAAACCCAAATTACAGTGCGCGTAATATAAGCCCGTGTCGGATTGAAGTTTGTCAAGTGGCAACCATATTTTGGTTTTTGGTTGAAATTGTTTGGAACACATATTTTATTAATATGTCAGGGGGAGGCTGATTGTAGCGTCTTAATGGAACAGGTACTTAGTCTTACATTCATGACAAATGCTGTAACAATTAAACTTACTTAAAAAACGAACATTTTTTAGAAACATGAACTTACTCAATTATGTATTAAGTACACATTTTACTTAAGATACCCGGCCGAAGCATAAAGACGTTTACAACCATAGACGGCCGAATTAGTCAGTCGAAGACAAAGTCATGTTACGTTATAACCAATTGTATTGTATTAAAACGATTGTTTACAAAGAATTTCGAATTATTCCCGATACGTCCGTCTTTGCAGCAATCTTGTTGTAGTTTTCACTTTCGACAGCTGTACTGATCTCTTTCTGCTGTTGAAAATTGAACTCTAACTCTTTCTTTATAAGGTATACATGTTTAGCAACGATGTGTGGGCGTGCAACAATACATCAGCTGGTAAGCCTTTACTGGCGCTTGCGGACGGACGGACCACGATATTTATTGCAGTTAACAGCCATAAAAATGTAGGAAACACACATTAGTAAGACTAACTGGTCGCACGCGGGACGCATTCTACTGCTAGATATGTTTTACAGAAAAACATTTATAACAACAAAAGTATGAGTGATCGGTTCGCGCCGGCTTCTGCGCCGTAATATCAAAATCTGTGATTTACAATACTGATACGTCATTCCATAAGTTGTTTTACAATTTAGGGATAATAAGACTTTCATCAATTTCATCTCGTTAATTAGTTGCAATAAAAAGTTTACATTAAAAAGAAGATAATCTTTAATAACTTAATTTTATGACTATCGATATTGTTGGCCATCTTATTCGTTTATTCAATTATTCCATGTCAATAGACCAACATCGAAAAAAAGAGTTGTTTCTTGTTGGCTTCTCAGCAAGAAATTAGGTGTAAGTAAATCAAGTTTATCAAACATAATTATGTAGGGCACTTTAATAGAACATCGATACAAAAAATGGCAACGAAAATTAATATTAACATCAACACCTAACTTCTAGTCTGGTTCTAACTCTCCACAAACACCCCAAACACCACCCAATGCCTGTCTTAGGTCTCAATTTAGGACCTAGAGGGCGTTCCGGGCAGCCGTTGAGCTAAGCGCGTAAACTTGTAAGCTACTTACCATAGTTCCGAATGTGTAAACTACAGACCAAACTCATCGATTATGAACCAACATGGAGTGGTGGACACGGCGATAAGTCAGCTTCTTCGTGAAGAAAAATAGAATAGAGAAACATTGACAAATGGTAATTTTGGCAAATATTAACTCAGTCTGATAAAAATAAATTGGGATTATGACAGAAGACCTCACAGTTTTTTTTTAAAGGTCAATTTTTTTGTCAAAAGATTCTCATATGAAACTTTAACTGGCCCTTAAGATGACATCTATAATTAAACACAATTATCTAGTTTTTTACAATCCCAGCAATGACATTACTGTAGCTACCGCTTGATTCCTCAAATCCTTCATAGGACTGAGTTAACGACGAAGCTTTAAGTAGAGGAGGTTAATTTCAAATCACAACTTCTGAAATCACTGTACGCAAACGCAGCAATACTCTAGCAGTTCAGTCATATGACTAACTTTGAAAGGTCTATATGCAAGTTTAAAACTGGCACTTTCTACTTCGTATTGGCGTAAAGTGTTTGAAACGCGTCTCGTATCGTCATACTCGTGAGTAAGCAAAAGTTGTAGTTGTAAAAACAAAACGAAAATGTGCTCCGTACGATCTCGAAAGTTCTACGACTTATTTGCAGAGAAGTGACGAGGCGTGTATCAGAGAAATATTACCTTTTGCTCCCTAATTTTCCACGTGAACCCTTTTGAAATGGTAAAAAGTTTGCTTAGGCTCCAACATTTTTGCAGACGTTTTTGTTAAAGCGCTTCTTAACCACCTGCCCGCGTTTTGCCAGCTTGCCATTTTTCCGTGTGTTTTATTCAGCAAAAAGTGTCTAATTTTCGTTTTTTTTTTAATAACGTCATTAAAATTTGCTTTCTTTGCAAATAACACGTCCAATAAAAAATGCATGTAACCTAGCGTCTTAAAGTTCGTTATTATACATTTAATACAAAACTGAATTAAATGATAGGCAGTAAATTGTAACTTTAAAGTTTTGTAATAAAAATTTTCATAAAACATTTTGCACTAATTTCGAATCGCCATAAATTTTGAAGTGAACGAAGTTGACGGTAAAGTTGAAACTGGTGTACTTTTTAAGTTATTCACGTAATTTTCATATAACGTTCATTTCGTAGTATTTTAATATCGTCCTTGAACACCCTATTTCTCTTGAGTGTGAAAGTTAGTTTCCGCTAACAAACCTCCCTAAAGTTACGAAAACTTTTGAGAGGGTACCCTTGCGCGACACTTTTACCCTTTTTCCAGTTGACAATGGTCGCAAATTCACTCATAACTGAATTGACACACGCATAACAAAGGGCATTGTGTCACTTGGTATTCCTTTTTTAAACTACAAATATGTTTTATTCATAACTACTCGTGTTTGTTCATACCGTAACGCGACAGATACAGTTTCAATAATGAAAATATGATGAGGTTCGTGTCGAAAACATTCGGATTCTTGATAATGATTATTTATTATATTAAACAGCGATATATTTCAAAATAAAAATACGATTGGCAATTCCATACGATTGACTTCTAGTATTTCGATAGTCGAACTGGCCAGCTCTATTACGAAAGCTTTTACCAGCTCTTAAGGTAAATACCTTAAGAACTACAAAGCTAAGCCTAAATATATCAATAAACAGGTAGGTACTTCACTTTAGTTTTTATAAGATATATAAGACATAACTCAGATCAATATATATTTAGTAGGCTAAATATTAATAAAAATAAAGTGCAGAACACTGCTTACGTCTACTTAAATAACGCGAGCAAGCAGTAAATTCTTGTAACGTTATTTCGTAACATACTCGTACAAGAAGGAAACTAATTCATGAACTTAAATCCCTGCGTCTAATTTATACACCACAGCGAGTGCAACAAAGAAGAACAAACACGCGATGGAGCTCCGACACGCTTAATGACCTAACCGAGTTTTTACGAGAAAACTCAAATATTTTATACAACTCCATCAGTTTTAACAGAGTCACATTAAGTCTAACAAGCCGGGTTTATCGTTACACAAAGCAATTTCTCAGCAAATATGCAAACTTTCCGGTGTTACTTTATCTATGTTTTCAAGAGTCCCTTTTCAAAGCATCTAGGAACTTAAAATTATGTCTCACTCACACGCAAATGGGTTAACTTTCTCACAATACTATATCGAGGGGGAGGTCGCACTGCCTAATAATACCTTCGGGTCCCCTTAGAGATTATGTTAGTGCCTTGGTGGCCATATAACCCACATAGAGCAAAGACAGCGCGCCACTTCGACTCGAGTTGGGCGAAAACTACGTCGGTCGGTAAATTGAGATTTATTACGATAAGCAGACATGTTTTCAAACGTTCACGTTCTTAAGAATGTTTTTATTAATCCCAAGAAGATCGTTGAGGTTGGGAACGAAAACAAAAGTATTTTTTGTTGCTCTTCGTTCCTTCTTGAGCGTTTAAAAATACGTAAAGACGTTAGTAGCCAATTACGAAACCATTACTTTATCTTTGTATAAAAGGCGTCTATTTATGGTCTAAATCCACCTAAGGATATTAAAAAGAATATTTAATTTACGACCACTCAATATTTGGAGGATGAATTTGTTTACGCTTTCATCTCGAGATCTGGCACTATTCAAAAACCCCGCTGTTATATTTTATCTATAATTTTACCCAGTGTTTTGACAAACAATATGAGAAGTAGTTTGTTTTACGCGTTATCGACCAATTAGCGTGAAACTTAATAAAATAGATTACTGTAGTTTATTACTGCTTCTTACTTTAAGCGCATATTATTATATTAAATTCGTATCACAGAATATCTTGTTCTTGATACACAACATATTTCGGCTATCCAACAAACAAAACCAAAATAAATATACGAGAACACAATAACTAAGGGAGGCATAATTTATACGCAAACCCGAATTATATTTAGTGAATACAAATAATACTCTTCTCAGACCTTTTCTCTACCTATTGTTTACGAAATCCTTGTATAAAGGGTATGTATATGGGTTTATATGTCTATGTAATACATAGTTAAGTTAGATGTATTATTGCCTTACGTACGCGAGGTACACACATGTTACTTTCTATAATCAGTCATCAATTTCAATAATTTCAATGCTAGAAATAAATATTCACTCTTAATTTCAGTTAAATCTTGCCAAATAATTTATTGAAAAGGCATAAATTGTCTGGTACAAAAACTTGTACACTGTGATTTGTACAAGTATTTGCTATATTCATCATCTGTGAAGTTCTTAAGGAACCGAATGTTTTTACATTCCCTTCTTAATTATGCTACACTTCAGAATATGTAACGGAATGTTTTGCTTCCACCACATTTTTGTGCAGTAAGTAAGTATAGTGTAGTAAAGTAAAGTATCAGCCTATTAATGTCTCACTTCAGGGCAAAGGCCTCCATCATTTGAAATCATGTTTTCGTTACAAAGATGGGTTTTTGGCTTAATCACCACGCTTGCCAAATGCGGATTGGTGATTACAAACCCGGGCTGTGTTCAGAAAAATGAACACAAAGTTCGCCGACCCGGGAATCGAACCCAGGACCTCGAGACCAAGGCCCGGTACTTAAACCACTAGACCATCGAGGCGTTTAATATGAAGTAAGTATAATAAACACAATACATTTTTCTGTCCTAAACACTTTTTTCTAACATGATTACGAGTATACGACGTCCCATCATAATGTCGATTATAAAAACAGCAATTTATTTTCGGGGAACTTCCTCAAAAAATTTACTCACAATTTAAATATTTTTCCTTTATCCAATGCATACTTGTTCGTTACAAAATCTCCGTTTGAACTTAATGCGATTAAGTGCCTAATTTACAAGAGGTTAATTACTCGACGCCATGTTACTGGCTTTTAACGTCTTGGATTATTAAGCTTTGACTGCCTAATGAAGATACGTCACTGCACGGAGACTGGCTTTGGAGAAATTGAAATTTGTGAGCGCGAGAGTAGATTATAAGTATTATATCGTTGCTAAATGATTCCATTCAGTCGTACTTCTTAACTTTAAAATATAAAAACACTCCCGACGCGGCAATTATGAATTAATTCCGCGCTGTAAAATTTTGAACGTATTTTTATGCAGTGATACGACTTAGGTCTTTATGAATCCAATATATCAATGAAGTAGTTATTCTCCGAAATACACATAAATGTTTTAAACATTAATTACTTTTAATAATGAAAGTTTTTTATTTTTATATCTTGAGTATTATTTTTACGTTAGAGAAAAATGCTCCTTAATAATTTATATCAAAACGTGTTTTTTAAATGAGGGCTAAATGGAATGAACACATAAGGTAAGTGTGTAGTACTAGTTATTGCTTTCTTTCACCTTACCAATTACACTACAAGTGTAGGACCACTCTCTCTTAAACATCTAACCTTCATCATCATCATTCTCAGATATGCCTAAACATCCTAAGCCGGTAACACATTTGTGACACTTTATTGATGTAGATACAAGTACACATCTATTGTCATCGGCACTTACCATTAGCTAAGCCGAATACTCGTTTGCCATTATTCAATAACATACTATCGTACCAAAACTGTATGGAGTAATTGTCATGTATTTATAGAGGCCTCCATATCAACATTATCTTGCTAATTTTCCGTATTTGAGTTTGATCGAGCATTTTCTGACGATGAAACTTTAATCGAAATTAGCTTAATGGATCCTGTGTGATATTGTCACATCGTCACGCTCGGAAGCTATCACAACTTACGTTAATTATTTACAGGATACTACCGTAAGTATAAGTAGGCGCAGCTGCTTTGTATGGGTAGATAGGGATTTCAATATTTGCTAGCTTGATGGCTACTAATGATAATTTAAAATCTATACTAATATAATAAAGCTTTGTTTTCAACGCGCTAATCGCAGGAACTTTTTTTTTGTTGCAGGGGAAATGCTACCTGATGCATACCCGCTGCCGTTGGGCAGACGGGTTATGTGGGGTTATCCTACTAGCCATACCCACTAAAACCCCTGCGGCTCTCCCTCACCGTCCATAATTGGGAGGAATGACGTAAATTAGCACGAAGCCTTCTACGCAATCAAATCGCAGGAACTACTAGTTCCATTTGTAAAAATATTTTTGTGTTGGATAGTCCATATGATGAAGCCTTTAAGCTATAATATAACACTATGAGTGCGGAAACCGCATTTCACGCAATGCATAGGTACACCAAAGACATTATACCTGCATGCGTATCGTAATAACAATAAATAACTATTATAAATTTAATATACAGCAGGCAACTCCACGGTCGACTATAGCCGTGCGTTTGAAGCGGTCGACAGATAAGGTACCTAACCAGTTATTTCAATGTTTGACTCGCAGACAACTACGCATCGTTTCTACGCTAAACGAAGGTAGAATGGAAAAAGTGTTGAGTGCTTATCATGTTTTAGTTGGTGTTGTGTAGGTACAAATCGAATTGTCTCTGAGTTGGGAAAGTAACTTTATAGGTAATAAGTGTGAATTCAATTCAATGTGCATTTATTTATCTATCGTTTTTTGTTAAGGCAATATATAAGCTGCTGCGCCAGCAAATTATTCTTTATATTTTTTGTTATATTTTCTCATTTTAAGTGAACTACTGTATGTTCTTATGGGAAATAAATATCTTTAAACCTAATTCGTGCATCAAAATACAACATAACAAAGCAGCAAAAACTTTATGAAAGTACCGACTAGAAGAAAAAAAAACTTTAATTAGACCGCCTTAATGCAATTCGTTACCACCGTCCAACGAAGCCTTTGTCAAATTAATAACTTTCCTGGTATAAAATTATGAAATTAAGACACTTTCAATATTCCGTTTAATGCAACTTTTAGCTAAGTAGTAAGTCTCAAACTTTCTTCTGTAGCTACTCTCCGGAGTTTTAGGGAATCCACTTTAAAAAGGTGCATATTACGTTGTCTGCTACGGCTATAACTCCTTTTAGGTATTGGAAAAGTTGAATCGCATTATCCGAACCATTCACAAAACAACATATCGTTTAATTTATCAAATTAATTATTTTTATGAAAATCAGCCAGAATTATAGCAAAGCCAGAATCAGACCGATGACTTATTCCGCAAAACCTCTTCGTATTTTGAATTAAAAAAAAAGTCTTAAGAAAAGAAGACTAACTTTTGATTCGACGTTCCGATTGTCATTGCCTCAAAACCAAGAAACGTATAAAGGTTCCCCTTCTGAACAATAATCCAATGCATTCATTCGCGTTATCAAAATAGGCTACTGTTGCTCCATACAATATAGGCAACAATAGAAAAATATAATTTAATTCTACCCCAACCCTATTCTGAATATAACAAAACCAATGTAGGCGACCCACGAATTATTCTGTAGTGGCTGCCACTTCTTTTGGGTAAATCTGAAAGAAAGCCTGTCTGCGAATGCCTACCCGCATCAAAGTCGATGTTTACCTTCAATGATGTAAGCAACATTTGCTATTCTTGGTCGGAACCCTTCTCACATGATCGGTAGCGAAGCAACCACCTAAATTGACTTTTAGGCCGTGTGGGCTCTTAAAAGTTCTGTAATGATTTGTCTAGATATTCAATATATGAGTGTTTTATCTACTTATTCAGAAAAAATATCCTACAAGCTATCATCCCATGTTTAACCTCACTCATGTTACGTAATGATTACCACAAAAGTCAAAAAGTTATTTTGTCACGCTAATACGATCCCTCACACATGCCATGTAAATGTGTAATTTTAACCAAGATAAGTTGCAAAAGGCTTTTCACCAGTTATAAAAATAAGTACTGCAACTAAAAATAATACCTCGTATCTCAATTCAGGCAAAACAGAACACATACGCCTGCCGCAAAAATGAAAACGCTATCGATTCATACGGTTATTTTTACAAAATGACAACGTTGTACAATCCCAATACAATACCAGCGGCGAAAATTATTACACCGCGAACACATTTCCGATCTCTCGAGGGAAATATAATATGAATATCAATACGACTTTAGTTGCACCCTCAATAACAGGATCCCATCAACGTCGGATTAACCAGCGCGGCGTTGCACGCACACAAAACTTTAAACTAAAAATATATTTTATTCATGACATAGCGCTCGCGACTCGATGAATTTATATGGCGTTGATAACGTTTTATTGTCACAGTTAGTAAATAAATTCGTTGCGCACCAATCATGGACGGAGATCACGTAGTGTGCCCGTCGATGGAAGGTTTAATCCAATCAATTATTACGGCCGTGCTTCAATTCAGAAAGGCGTTTGAAGGCATTTTAATCCCCGGAAAGCAATGCGTTGAATACAATTTGGAACAACACTAACTCCTTTTATATTATTCTTATTAGAGAAGCGTTTGAATCACTGAACACGTGTCCGCCTTTGTATACAGATCGATCTTTGATGTGATTCAATAGGATTTAAAAATATATTGGTATGATGACATATTTTTTGATAGAGATTGCATTTTTTTCTTTTTTTCCTCTTGAAAGAGTGCATTATGCGTTCCCTGACACGGCAATAATGTGTGCATTACAAGCAGTTATTCTAAGGAACATGCCTTATCCCCCTAATTCACAGCTCATAGACGACATTTACTTTAAAATTGTTAATGTATCAAGTCGTATGCATGAAACAAGCTGTGTATGTATCTTTCTCACTCAATAACAGGGCCGGATTACTCACAGGTCGCGATTTGCTTTTGATATACTGATTGAAGGCCAAGGTATAAGATAAGTGAGAAGACAGTTACCCACCCCGTGGTAAATTTTCAAAACATTTTTGAGATTCTTATTTCGAAGTGTTCTCATCAATGATAAAATTAATAATACGCACAGATTTAAATTAATAATGGAATGACCAAAGGCCCCTCTCCTTATTTATCAACAAAGGAAAAATAAGTATTTCCTATATATTTCATTAGAATATAAATAACTAACAAGCTAACTGTCATATAACTTACAGAGTGGGACTTGGTGAAATCGCTTCCAGATTTCATTTCTAAAATGAAATCTGGAAGCGATTTCACCACAAATACTTTAATAGAACCCTTGGGCCCCATTAAAGTATTTGTGGGCCCCGAACAATGTTAAACCGGGACTGGTTCTTTTGGTCGGGTCCTTACTGAGTTAGCATTCGACGAGGAAGGAAGTTTGCTCATTTACCTTTGATGCATAAAGCACAACAACCAAACAGCATGAAACTTAATCGCATTTATTATTGCATTAAAGTAATAGTCAAGAGTTCAGAATGGTTTACATAACAGTCGTAAAAATACGAAATACAATTTCCACATTAATTGAACTTAGGTTTGACCGTAAAGCAAAGTATAATAATAGTTCATAAATTTAGAAATGGCTGGTTTTATTTCATTTGAATTACCATAAGCTGCGAAACCCACAATTATAACCAATCATACCAATTGCAATACGAGCGTAGAAAAATCGTAGTCCATAGTAGTCCATTTTTAACAAACTTGGTCAATGACACAAGATGATCTGTAGACAAATAAAAACAGTTTCACAAAAAAAACATGTGTTTCTACAAAGTATCACGTAATGAAATATCACGTGATTAATAAATTTATTCTCATATTTAACAAACATGACAAAGTAGCCGTTATATGTGGAATATTCATTTGAAACTCTATTATGGAAGCTTTTGTAGTGGCTAATTAAATTGTTTCGTTTCGACTGTAAACAGTTAAATATTGTTAAAATTATTGGGAAGAGCATTGTTCCTAGTTAACAAATGGAACGGTTTTATTATTAAAGCCATAGCAAGCGGTCGTATGCATTAAATGGATCGCATAAAAACTAAGTGTATCAAAACTTCTCGATATTTTCGCGGTAGTTACATTCCCAACGATTTGCACGATTGCACTTAAGGCTCTTCTTTTCCGTCTTTGAAATATTTTAAAATTCCTTATATTATAAAATGTAATACTATGGAATGCAATATTTGAAGCAAGTCATACAGATTATAATAATACTTCGTCCGTACTTCTCTTTTTAAAATGAATGCTTAGTTGTTCAAATAGTTTTTAATTTATAAATTAAATCGACAGGACAGAAATCCGTACCTCCAGTAAATTCATCATCATCACTGTATAATAAAGAATATTCTTAGAATATACGTTATTATTCCAAACTCAATTCACTTTGAAATAGTAAAACTACGGCGAAGCTGCCTCTGGGAATCTCAATATTCTTATAAACTACATCAAAGATTTTCTTTGAAAAACAAACTGTATGATCTTTTGAAAGAAACCACACTCTAAAACAAAGTTTCTTTTAAAGTTGACGTTTTCAAAAGAATAAATACGCCAGCGGACGTAACATATAGCAAAAAGGACATTTCTATAATATTTTATTTATAGAATCGCATCAAACCATTCGAAGCTGAAATTAAAAACATTTTATAAAGGCCAAGTTTATTTGTCCATAGCGGATTTTACCACCTGTTTTTAATCTACATTAAACCAATACCTGCAAAGTAAAAAAATTCTACATTTTTTACTTTGCAGGTATTGGTTTAATGTAAGACAGAAAAGCATTTAAGTCCTTCTTCTTTCTGCATTGCACTCGATTCTTTGAAAGGGGACTATACAATATGAAATGTTTCATTAGGTGGAGCATTATGATTTTCGTAAACGAGCTATGCTTTCTTTTTTATATGAATTGTATATAGCCATGAGCTGTGCGCTTATTTTGTTTGCTTTAAAGATGATGATTCATCAATGATGGATTAACCCTTAATAAAATTAAGCAATTGCATCATGTCTAGGGGAAGCACTAAATTCTAGAAAGATTCAAAAATTAACAAAAAGTAGAGGCTCCTAGCTGTTGTTAATTTTTCAGCTCAAAAACTCTTCAGCTTTATTATATTAGTATATTATAGAAGTAAAAAGAATAGATAATACAGAACACGAATCTATACTTACTAATATATAAAGCTGAAGAGTTTGTTTGTATGTTTGTTTGTTTTTTTTGTTTTGGATAGTCCATTTGACGGGGAAGGCTTTATTTAGGCTATTGGAAATCGAAATACACGCGGACGGAGTCGCGGGCGGCCACTAGTAAATTAATAAAGCTAGTAAATAGGCAATAAATAACGAACACGAATGTTTCCATATTTTCCAATCAGCCCCTTAACACTTCTAGATAACTAGCAAGCCCCGGAATGAGGTCTTTCCGATAAACACTATCGGAATGAATACTAGCAAATTGTGCTCGTAAATCTTCAAACAGCTGGTGCTTAAAAATAAGAACCATTCGTTTTTACTATACCAAATGCAGTAGTACCTACTTAGATTAATAAGTTAAAACGTTGTTAAGACATCATATTATAAACTTGCCTTTTAAAACATTAAAAACCCATTGACACGTATTTTGTCCGTATTTTACGCGTTTTCCGTATAACAATCTTAATACGGTTCACAGAATACATCTACTTATCAACTTTCATTGTCATTTGGCTATGGAAACCTACAAAAATATAAAAATTACGTCCCGTTTATTTAAGTTTTGTAATTAATAATGACTATCTCTTCATTATCCTGAGGAAAAACTTAATTATACTTGATCTCGAAAACAGGCTTTGTCTCAAATTATTTGTAGTTTTGACTTATTTAATCAACTAATTTTGTTATTCACTAAGAAGTCTTCGTCAAGTCTGTCCCGCCTACTTGTACCAACCAAATTCAACAATTGTAGGTATTTAACCACCACATAAATGAAGATTAATATTAAAACATAAGCAAGGTCGGCCATACGATATTATTTTTGTGGCAAAATGTATCCTTAGCAAACTCGTAAAGGTTTTTAGAAGCATTATAAGGGTTGCGTTGTATCAATAGAAATTTGGATCATCATCATTCTAGCATTTGCATCCCCCGCCATTGCCTGGGAGTCCAAAGCTACGCTACGATTAGAATCCAATCGAATTAAGATAAAAAAATATAAACCTAAACTAATTAAAACGTGAGACTGGGTTTTATTGAATCTACGCCATGAGAGAGGGAAAATAACCCCAGAGAGCCATCGCGTCCACTTTCAGTACTCCATGTTAGCTATTTTTTCTTTTTTTGTCTTTTTTCGACACAATCCAGCCACTGCTCGCTGCAACCCGACACGTTTTGCATCGCTGATACCATACTTTACGGCAAAATGGAGAGCGTCGACTTAAAACAGTTAACATCGACCGGGAAAAGAAAATAGAAAAGCATAGTGCAAGAGATGTGGGTACTAATACTCGTAAAATAGATTGGTGGCAGAGTTCAGCAATTTTAAAAAGTATTTCGGAATGTTTTAAAAATATAAAGATTGATATCATTGTGTAGTATCGGCCTATAGTTAGTCCTACCCCTTTTCTCTTCGTGGGTGGCGTAAGTAGCAACTGATGGACGTTCTGGTGGAAGGGTAGCAGTGTTATCGTTCACCATACTGCGGTCACATTACCACCTTACAATAGAGGTGACTATGACTAAAATAGTAGCCCCCTTCTTGGGGAGGCTCATGTTCAGAAGCAGGATCATTATGATGATATAGGATGATTAAGACACTGGTTTCGTGATGATGGTGAACTGATACGTCCTGTAAGAGAAACATGGATATAACTATACGAATGGCCAAGGCGACCACTACTCATAAATTAAAACCGCTTTTCACAACCGTTACACAGTCTTCTGTATAGTTAGTGTATTTTCCGCCCAACGCAAATATTTTTCATCACCCCCATTCATAAGTTACTTTCGTCGGCCGAACTAGTTCACGGCGCTAAACTAAAAACCGCAGAGTGCAAACTCCTTCACGCGGCTCGTCGTGCTGTATTAATATCTTTATGGAACTATTCCCTTGCGGGTAGTTAGGCCCGTTGTCGCCAGTAGGGCTGCCAGTTAATAGGCGAGTTTACTCAACCTGACATTTAGTGTGCATTATTAAATAGGAGAGAAGCGTGTGGGCGTGTAATACACTGTTGATTGAAGAAGAATACTTATTGGCTTAGACGGGTCAATCAAGCAAACCATGCCATGAAATGAAGTCTAAATAGAAAAAGTTTTGCTGCAACTTGACTGGTAATAGTCCGTGATACCTATATTGCAAATGCACAATCTAGCAATCACACTAGGATAGTCTTCATAGGTAAAACAGTTAAAGAATTGCAAGGATTGAATGGCTCCAATTATTTGATGTTGTCCGAGAAGACAGTGAACAAAATTTAAAAAATAAAAACTGTCAAATCGAACCTTTGGTCCGAGTAAGTTTGGTCCGTGAATTGACACCTACTGTAGATGTATGATGGGGTTTGGGATTATAAAACGACAAGACGCTCAACTGCTGCTGACTCCTTCAAACCAGAGGATAGACAGACCGTTTTAATGAATACCTGGCCCATCTCGGAATGCGACAACAACCCTAATGGGAAGAACGGGAAGTCGGGAGCGGCGGTAAGCGACCGGCCGGGTCGGCAAGCCGGGTTTTTCCGCAGTGTTGCAATAAACGGAACACACATAAATCCCAACGGGCTCCCGTGAAACACTTGAAACTTTTAAAGTTGTGAAATAAGCTACCTGCTGCACATACTAGATCGTGACATAGACGCAGTCAGAATATAATGTTGCTGAGTGAAATGAAATATTATTACGTACGTGTAACTTTTATTAGAGAACTCGGACTTTTATTATTAAACTGGTAACAACGTTTGCAAGCTCTGTAGTAGAATTCATGCATTATTTTTAAATGGAAAAAGTTTCGTGATAATAGTGAGGAATAACTTTAACAATATTGCGGAAACGCGGAAAAAGTGTTGGATGTGCTTCTTAGTCTATAAAGTTATTAATTTGTTTCTGACAAAGTCTTGTTCTATTAATATATTTAACTATTTGATAAAAACATGAACACAGAATCCCATTTGATTGTTTTTTTTTTCTCTTTTAAATACTTTTTAGGATTAAGTGAAATTACCTACGTATTGAAAGGTTACAGCTTCTTCTATTTTATTAGTAAATTAAAATAAGTGTAGACCAGTTTATATTATCATCAAAATGAAGCCACGTTAAGATGTACTCGTATAATGAAATATATTGCTTTATCACATCGCCAACGAAATGCGAGCAGGTGATTAAAAGCCGGAGTTACGAGTGTGTTCGGATATTCGAAATAAATTGTTCTTGACCCGTGAATTCCCGAGATCACGGCTCCGTACTTAATCCACTACCGAAGAACCGTCAATCAGATTATTTAATCAGGTCAAGATATTGTGCATCAATCAGAGTTCATTTATAGGTAGGTATTTCATTAATTTCTTTCTCATACAATGATGACAATAAGTTCATATTGCCCGTTTATTCGTATGGACGCAAAATGTATAAATATTAATATTCATGCAAACGCAAGTTAAAAATCATTTCTCCACATAAAATAGGATTTTTAAACTTGTATTTTAGACTATATAAGTAGTTAAAGAAAATGGCCTAACTACGCAGGCAGGATGCCGAAGATCGTGCGAAGTGAAGGAGAAGGAGCAGGAAAACGGACCCTGGACTCCAAGGCAGTGACCGAGCAGTGGATCATCATCCGATGATGATGATGAAGTAGTTAAAGAAAAATAAAACCAAGAAAACCTTAAAGTATTAAGCGCTCTCTCATACATATGTAAATATGTATTATAACAAGAGTATATGCGTCGGAATCAAATACTAAAAGTACAAAAGTTTTCGGTATTAAAATAAACAAAAGTGTCAGAGTCAGCAAAAACAATACTTAATAATATTAAAACGAACTGCCTTTCCGCGTCCCTTCATCATCCAACAACTAGAAAGCAAACGTGTCTCTTGTTCGGGCGCGGCCGTAACTCACCCCATTCGCTGTCCAGTCAGACAGGCATAAAAGATATATTAGGCGTTCACAAACAAAAATATTTGCAAATCTAATTACAGAGAGGAAATGTTGCTAATATTACTCAAAGTTCCCGGAAAACGCGGGACGTGACGGAGCAGAGTACGCAACAAAAGGAGTTTTTCAAGGAAATTAGTTAACTTTCCCAGTGAGGGCTAACTCAACGCATGCCTGTTGTAAATTGTGGCCAGCCTACTCGCTAAGGCTGTGCGCACGAATGAGCGATTCATCATGAGATGAGGAATGACTCAGTTATAACGTAACAAACTCAAAAATAAATTATATTCAAGTGTCATTTATTTTTGAGTATGTTTCGAGTACATGACACATTAAAAAAAATACATTTTTGATGAGCAATCTTTTGCATTTTTCTCATACTCTGAACAGATAACATGTTACTTAAAAATATGTTAAAAACTTTTTTTCTTTACAAATTATTAAGTTGCTAGCGGCCGCTCGCGACTCCGTCCGCGTGCATTTCGGTTGTCGCACACATATTGTTAAACTATGTATATCTTTAAGCCTTTCTCGTAAAATAGAATATCCAACACAAAACTATTTTTCAATTTGAACCAGTAGTTCCTGAGATTAGCGCGAGTAAAAAACAAACAAACAAATTGTTCACCTTTATTATATAAGTATAGAAGTATAGATTTTTCCCCGGCAGACAATAATTTTCAAGAAATTAGTTCAAACCCGTCATCAGTGTTTTCATGCCCGTGATTTCAAAAGGAACCAGTGGAAATGTTTTAAATGAGCGTTGTTCCGAGGTGTCAAGAAATGCTATTGTCCGACTGTATCTAACACCGCGAATCTTTTGAAGCAAACAATTAAATAAGTTATTCATAACAAAGTCTGCTACTTCCGATATCACGATCTCCTTTCATCACAAAGGGGTACGACAGTAAATTATAATATCTGTTCTGGAACTTTTGCGAAATTTCAAATCCTTTCAGCGCAGTTGTTCCAAGTTTATTAAGGCCGTCAATGTTTTCTATTGTTGCGATAATAAAAATGTAAAATTATTTTTTGAAACGAAATCAAGTACCTACCTTACCTTGTAATAATACAAGTAGGGATAAGTAGGAAGCTATTGCACAGAGGGGGTTAGTTGGGGGCAAGCATGACATTCCATTGGGTATACAAAAAGTGACCAAGTGGGTCAATCTTCTATACTTTTATAGGTGAAGATAGAGGGGTGGCCATAAACAAACAGAGATTGTGGTCTACCTTTAGTCAAAATCATCGAGTGTATTTAACTTTTATCTTATTTTATTAAGTAATTAAAATATTTACTCTTGTATCTTATATGGTAGAAGCGAGCTAATATTAAAAGAAAAGCATTCCACTATTTTAGAAGTTATTAGTTTCTTTTAATGCGATAAGAATAATCGAAAAAGCAATTACTTACGCACTTTTATGATAGTGATATTTACCAGGCGTCCAGATAAGATAAATATAAGATGAGTGTATCATCACAATGAACCATAGCCATTATTACGAACACGCTTGGTCTGAAGAATTGTGCCTAGCATCTTTTGCTTTTTAATAAAAGTCTGAACAAGTGGCGAGAGAGAGATTAATTTTGTATGCATAAAGTTAGCTCTGTTTGAATATTTTTGTCATTAGAATTGTTACTCAGGTTTTGTGGTTTTGACTTCTATGAACTAACATATTTTTGTTGATTATTGTAGGTACAGTTTAATAATGCTAAAATACATAGCTACTAAGTGACATCTTTCAAAATATTAATTTAATTCTTTAGGGGCAGCTTACAAGTTATTAATAGTCCATTGAAAAACCTGATGGATACTAAATAATCAAATCATTGAAGTATAAAAAACCTACTTTTGTGTTCAATATATATTATACGCATTCAAACTTGCAATTACCCTGCTTGAATGGAAAGCGGTCGAGTGTTAAATCGCCTCGCGTTGAGTCCAACTAAACCCAATACTCCTTCAGGATAGAGGATCCTATTACTAAAATAGATGGAAAAATTCCAACGTGAATGGCAGCAATGAGAGAAAGCAACGGGTTAGTACTATAGTTACTACACATGAATTTGTCGAGGAATAAGACATCAAACACATTTGGGCATTTACGACGAATCATAATGTAAGCGACCCGCCCCGGCTGCGTACGGGTGCAACTTAATTATAAGTGATTCTCTTCTATGTTATGCATGTTCTATAACATGTTATAAACCTTCCTCAAGAATCACTTTGTCCATGAAAAAAACCGCAGTGAAATCGGTTGCGTTGATTTAAAAATTTAAGCATACTCGTACATAGAGACAGACAGACGGCGGACAGCAAAGGAGACGATCCATTTTGGGCCTGATTGTGCATGGATAAATTATATACCAAAAAAACTGTATATTTTTGTTAATTAACCTCTATAAATAACAACGGAATAGGCTTTGGCCAACTTAAGTTAATTGCGTAATTATATATTTTTCATTCATTATCAAACACACTTTATAAACGACATTGCACTATATTTTTTATTTTTTAACTGTCTTCGAAAACGCACCTAATAACATAACAGATTAAATAATCGATTATAGAAAATCGATAAGCGGAGATTAAATGAAATGCATCATGTTTCAGTGTCTTTTTGCTAAGTTTTGAAAAACTACAATCATTTATTATTTGTAATATTCGTTATATCTTTATAATGATCTACTTTTTACGTCTTCATAATAAAGATAATAATAAAATCAAACAATTGATCGATTAAACGATCAGTACAATTGAAATGGAGCCAGTTTGGCACTGACCTATATCTTGTCTATATAAAAGTCAGTGCATTTTGGTTTTACGTCATACGTCAATGTCAGTCCTCTCACTTGATGTCATTCGCTTTTCATTTTACTTAAATGTTTTTCTGGATTTTGTTTTCACGACTTGTGCTCGAATACCTGACTCCGACTTCGATTCCTTTCTGGCTAACCGTTTGCTTTAATACTCGACACTGTATCTGCTACTCATATTAACCTTTGGCGCTAATACCGGCACACACCATATAGATACGGCAACAATCATGAATATTCATGCATGATTTTAACATATTTGGCCGTTGTATTCAGCTACAAAAATTGGGCAAATGTAATCTTTTGAAGTGTTATAATTGGTGACCAATTTCTAGCCGTGCACATCCAGGCCCCAGTTTGTATGAAAAACGGATTTCTCCTTTGTTTTTTACTAGGTACGTAGTGAATATTTATGCCTAGTTTGGAGCCCAAAGATTTTGCAAATATTTTTTTTCGTACTTCCTACCTTATACATACTAATGTATTGTCACGAATACATCTGCTTGATAATTAAATGTATTTTTTTACAATTATTATTGTAGTAGTTACGAGTATAATATTTTTTCTTGGAGTAATTACCCAGTGAAGGAATTGAGCCCGCGGCCTTCGGAATCACATTCAAAATGGTTAAGCCGTAATTCTACGAAGGCAGTCATACTAATGTACAACAAATCATTTGTCATACGAATGTAATGTACATTACTAACGAGTAACGTATCATATTGCTTGATTTTCCGGACGGCAGAAATGGAAGTGCTAACAAGTAGCGAAGCACCTTTGAGTATGTTTCATAAAGGAGGCTTTGTAACGATGTAAAAAGCTCTAATGAGACTAAAACTAACACAGCAAGCTAATGAAATGTGCTGCGAAAAGTCAAAGTACTCGTAGACACACCTTTGAGAGCATCCGATGTGCTCAGTAAAAGGAAACTCGGTCGGAGCCCAAAAAGTTTCTCTTTTTAAGTTTCAGTAGCTCCGGAAAAAACCTCTTTCCTAACCGCCGGCTTTGTCACCGATGCTTTACTCCATCGACAGAGCTCTCTACGGAAATCAATTGGCAAACTGTACAAATTCATCTGCATAGTAATGTACCTATCGTTCATTAGAGCTTTTAAAGCCTTTGATCCTTACGTTTGAATGTATAAGAGTGTTTGCAATCGACATTGGAAACTACTTCATTACTATGCGATGGATGATCAAAATTTTGTTTGAATCCGTGTGATCTTGAATACGATATTAGGTCAAGCATGCGCTCGTACCCTTATCCTTAAGAATATGAGATCGGGACTTTTGTATTTTTCTTACTCAGCCTTTTAGTCTAAAATAAGACAGTGATCAAACAATATGCTGGTCTGTACAACGGATCAATATTTACTCGATATTTATTTAAAAAATATACAGGTGAAATAAACTTAATACAGCAGCCACCCGCAGAGTTTTGTTAAAATTCTGTGCCATAACAAAGCTATATAAATCAGCTTAAAGTCAGCACTAAAATTATATTGTAACACACTTTGCAACGCTACAGATAAACGTTGCAACATTTATAAATGTTGCTATTAATAAATCTATTTAACCCCTTCAGAGGCGTGGAATATTGAATTCTTAAATGTCTCATTATATTGGCATAGAACGGCGATTTAAAGGATATTTTAAAATGAAAATAATATTTAATAGCTTGTTACGAGTCTGACAATTGATGAAAAGAAAACAATTGGCAATCGAAATACGTCGATAAGTAAAATGAGGTATAGTGCGGAGGTTGTCAACGAAAGAGGTTTATATCGCTCCAACGGCCATGGTGGCGTGAGCAACTCTACATTCTTGAATTAATCGGATAAAGTGCTCGTCTGCTACGGAACTTTTTCTTTTGACTACTTTTTCGGCGCGAATGACTCATTCCGTGGATAGAAGCCCCGAAGTTGTAGTCTTTTTGTCTCGCAGCTGATGCCGTAATAGAGCTGAGTTTCTCACATAAAAGGTAATTAATTTTTGCGCAGATGGACGAGTTCTCAAGTTTAGTGGGCCTACGTGTGTGATGTACGTGGTTGTTAAGGTTTTGTAAGCACTCTTGCTGAGTTCATTGGTGTTGGAAATAAGTTGAAGAAAAGTTACTAAATAACAGCTAAAGAAAAGCTTAGCACGCAAGCATGTTTTGTTAACGCATTTACAATGCTGAAGGAATCTTGAGCTGCATAAGAATTTTTCTTTATTTCTAAATCTAGTGACAGAAATATTATGAGGATACTTGCTGGTCCAAACTAAATTGAGTGAGATGTAAAAACAGTGTCATGAAAGCTTCCCACATAGTAACATATTCTTTTGATTCTTCTTAAAGAATTTTACGAATGTTATCATACTTTATAACAGACGTGCTTTGCTACGTGTCGTAACCACTCGACCGATTATGTGCAAACTACACATGAAACGTCTACTAAATGGTCTGAACAAACCCTTAAAATTTTGGTTTGGGTAGCTGAGACCGTTTTTTAGTTATAAAGTGACAATACACATACAATAAAAATTGCCACTTATTTTTTATCATATTGAGATGGTTATTAAACTTTCCACTCTACATAATCCCATGAAAGCAAGAAATATAAGTAAAAACTGATGAGTAATACCACTAATACCGCACATTATTACACATTTTATGAACTTCCTAGTACTAAATTCAAACGAAGAAGAGCTATTAGACTTTCAATTCGATTGAAATGAAGCAAGTACGAGTAACTTTCCTAATCTGCGGCAGAGCGTTAGAAAAAATCTTTTTAAACCTCTATCAAACTCGTAAGCCGGTCGATCTCTTCGAATCAGAGACGAGGACTAATGAAAGCCGATTATTCACCATTCGATCGTGTGCCGAGCGATGAACTAAATCCAACTGAATAAAAAACGCGTCTAACTCCAACTTGGGCGAATCCACTTTTTGTGAAGACTACAAAAGATGGTTATTACACATACACAAGCAAATCCATATGACTCGGAAAAGGGTTCGGGAATTCGATAGGCTGATGTAAAAAAGAAGTCACAGCAGAGCGGATTGTAGGACTATTTGCAGTCTCAATTCATGCACTTATTCTCCAAACCATTCTGTCGAAACATGACTTTGTTATTTGCAGTTAAAAATGTCAGTCACAAGTTAAAATCAGTTAGATACTCGTACTATAAATTGGCCTGCTTTGGGGTAGGAAAATAAACACTTTAATTTATTCTGTACAGATTTTGACCAATGCATTCTTAAGTACTTGGCGGTAGGCCGAAATGTTTTTTGCAATTCACATTCGTATGCGAATTATGTGCAAACAAACGCAGACGGCACTTAATATTAACGATGTGTGCGGAGCAAACATCATAAAGGCGCATATGGTTCGTTATTGGTTTAATCGCCTTACTTCTGTATTTTCGGCGCTGGAAGTTAACGTGTTAAATGCTTAGCGGTCGAGTTTCCACGCGGAGGTTGAAATTTATTCCGAAATAAAGCCTCGTTGGTCCTTCATTTAGGTTGTAATATCGACGACGAAGGTTTTACTCGTGGATATGTTAAGATTTTTTTTGAAAATTATAACGTGCGTACCTACTGATGTAGGAACACAAAGTACGAGTTGATTAATATCAAAAAGTTTACTGCAAAGTTAAAGGTTTGTAACGTAATACAGTAAATCTGAATGGTTTATCAAACTCTGACTTGTTCAGAAGTGTTATAGGTAATCTGAATCTCCAATCAAAACCGAAGCAAAAGGCATGTCAGTAAATTGCACAACGTGACAGTCAAGTGTCATCATGAAAGAGACGAATCAATGATTGCTTCAATTGACTCTGCGAAAATGAGCTTTTCGCCTACCATCAAAATGTCTCTTCTAAAACGATCAGTCAGGATCGAACAATTAAATTGAATTGTTCCTTCATTTGATCAATTACTCACAAAATTATTATAAGTAAGCATAACATGCACCTATTCCCGACGCATACGTCTGATTATTTGAGAAAGAATATTGTTCTGTATCAAACTCCTACAAAAGAAGTCAGAGCAATGTTGAGGCCAAACAAATTCTGATGTTTTTACTGAAAAACTACAAATAACATGCAGCAAATAGGCCAAAAACAACAAAAAAATCATTTGTAATCACATGAACAATTTATGATCATTTCTTTTCGCCGAAATTGACAACCAATTAGATAGATACACAGTCAATTTTCGAGAACGAAAGATGTAAGCAAAACAAAAGATAATAGACAAGAATGATAAAGACGGTCACAATAATAAACTGTAAAGTGCCGTGCCGAAGCCCGGTTATTACAAGCCACGTCTACTGTATAGATACGTATCTATTGAATTTATGGAGGTTGTTAATATCCTCGAAGGTGGAGGCATCGCGCTAGGTCCGCAATTAATGTGAGGGGTTGCACCGGGCTCTCACCGCCTAATCAATTACAAACACCTAGATTTGCTTTCTTTAGACTCCCAGGAGCAAGGATTTGAAGTTTATTAAATTGAACGTGGTCAGTTCACGTCGTGAAATTGTAACGAAGTTGGAGTTGTGGTTGGTCAACATTCTGGGAAACTTGCAGCATGGTTTATAAAGTTATTGGTATTCGTTGTAAGCATTCATTTTTATTAATTCCAACGTAAAATAAAATTCAAGCAGTATATGTATATTGGCCACGATTGCGTTCATGAAGAAAAACGCAAAGGCCCTTTACAATGTATAAATTAACAATAAAATAATATCATAATAGTATCGTTGAAAGGCCACTTAGGTCGTTTATCGGTTAGGGTTTCAATTTGAAATAAAAGGCAAGAGTTCAAACTTTGATACGCAATAAATTTTATTTTCAACTGAATAATCTCTAAAAGACTATGTCTTTCGATTGATTTATTTTAATGGATACGGATTGACTAATTATAATTCTAACTAATTATATAATGCAATTATAAGCTTACCGATTGAAAACGTTGATAAAGCATTTTAATATTTATTAAATGCTAACACAATTGCTGAATTATAAAATCCGCAGAATTATTACATTTCTAGGATTTCTCTTATTCAAGCGAGATTCATTAAAATTTTGCTTAATTATGAAAAATAAGATTATTCGGTAATTAGATGGTTGCTCGGGATATTCATAGCAAAATATGTACTACATTATATTTCTCAAGTTGATAAATAACATTTATTTACCCACCGTTAATTTAGAGTTCATTTTAAACATTGACTTTAGTATTTTAAACCAAAAGGTACACTAGCCAAAGTAGCTTTAGTAAAAAAAAAATATTACTTTGATGACAACTATCTAAAATGCTTTACCAACGTCGAATGTGATGAATTATTTATTTATCTAAATTAATGATATGTAAATATGTGTCGGATACGATAAAATTATCTAAAGGTGTAAACTTAATTTTACTTTGTAATCTTAGGTTTAATTTTGTCAGAGAATCGCGAGCGTTTCAGACTTCAATGTTGAGATAAATTAAAGAAAACATTTTATTTGAAGCATAAAACTTTTCCACGTCGAGATCCGAGATGTTGTGTCTTTTACTAACTTTGAACTCTCGGTTTAATGGAATGTGACATAACGTTAAACATTGTGGTGTATGATTTGATTGAATCGACCCCAGATTATCATCATGTTTACATGACAATTTTATGCTGTTTTTATTTTACAATACAATAGGAGGCATGCTAATCAGTTGACAAATCAGCGTGACCCATGGACAATTGAGCATATGGCAACGACAGACGAGACGCAACAATCATGCATTGCTAGCTTTTTAGAGGATTCTATGTGAAGTATGCGAACCTTATCACAATACTGATTAAGATCATAATCATTTACCATACATTTTTGAGCATTGTGCACACTATAAAAATTTGCAGAAGAAACATGCATTTGCAGACACCAATGATTTGAAATACTTATGAACTAAATTAAAAAAACAATTATTTTGTAAAATTATCTCGCCATATCTTGCCCATTAAATTGTCATTTAATTTGATAACTCCAACGATAAAAGTAATTCTCATACAAAATTAAACCTCAGAATGGCCAATAAGGTTTGATTTTCACGAAGTACGGAGTTGAGCGTATAAATAACCATTCAGATACAAAATTATCTTCCAAGCAGTGTCAGTGACTGGCTATTTACAAAAACATTTCTCCTTTCCACCAACTTAGTGAAAATGATGCCTTAATCGTAGGATACATTATATCTGACATCAAATTTTCCAAGACACAGGCAGGGTAGAACGTTAGACAGGTAAAACGCTGTTATAATAAATCTCTTTGTTGGAGAAATTTAAAGTATTCTTAGTAAGAATTCCTTGGAACTAAACTTACAGCGAAGCTGGGCCTAATAATGCCCGTACAACATTGATGGTGGGGTTCAAATTAATTAGCTCTTGAACCATATTCCTGGCGGAAAGCTTAGAGGGATATAAGAGGATGATTCGTACAATATTTCCGCGTGAAAAAGTTTTTTAAACGCGAAATGTCTATCGAATGTATCTGGCCAACATTGTACTCTGTATGTGTTCAAATTTGCAAGTTCATTTATAAACGGTAACGGAGAAGCCCACTTCGTGGCAGCTTCGTTTTTAAATAAGTACTAGAATAATTAATATCTTCGACCTTAAATACGAGTATAATATCTACAAATTCATATAAAACACAGCAACAGTAGTTTAAAGGTTCTTACATTAACAACTATCTCCACAACTGGCGATTATGCCGATACAAACTCACTTGTTCAAAATATCTACATATAAGAATTTATCTTGCGTAGATGGCTGGCAGATAGCAAGATTTGCCGCCAAAGTTGACAATTGTAAAAGAAAAAATATTTTGTAATTTACCGCCTTATTAAACCGACCCTGTGTAAATAATATATAACTAAATGAAGATAATTTCGACTTAAACGCAGTATTTTATTGGCTTTACTAAGACTAGGCGTATATAAGTACCAGCATAAGAAGGTACCATGATGATAAATGTATGTACAATAGGTACATGTGCACTTAACTAGCTTTAACTCAATTTAAATCTTTACAAATTCATTTAAGAATACCAAGTTAATTATAACCTAAAAATCATGCGAACGCATTTTAATTCTGCTCATCATAATACATAGTTTTCTTAAACATGTTAACCAATCATGGAATTTATTTATTGAATTTAAACATGAATACACTTTTAAAGTTTTCAACGAAGATGTAACACAATAATTTCATATTAATATCCAATAATAATATGATTAAAGCTATCACAGGGTGTCCTGAGCTATTCAGGGTTCATAAGCATTTAACCCTCCATTAAAAACATAATATCATATTTTTTTTGGAAGAAAAAACAAGTTTTCCTTACAAATTTTTTCACATAAAACACGTGAATAATCTATCAAATTGAGCATGTCCTGGAATAGTAATTTTACTATTAAAACAATTTAAATAATAGAAATGGGATCGTAAATATGTGAACATGACCTTTTCGTCAATACAAAATAAGTGACTTCGTAAAATAATTAAGCCCAAAATACACTCATATTAACTGTTATTAAAATATTATTTGAAAGTTTATTTCAAAATAAAGCAATCAGTTACTTCAATTTACATACAAGCATGCAACCAATCTGGTGGTAAATAAATTTTCAGATTCAGTGTATGGACCTCCGACTTCATTTACTTTTATGGGCAGTCAAACAGTTTATATATCTTTCAGTAATCCCTTTAACTAGTAGACCACAGGATAGTTAGATAAAGTTATAACAGCAATTTACGAAACTAATTAAACGTTTATGTTTCTGCTCGAGGTGTTTTAATAACTGTTAATAGGTACGTTTTCTGAATGAAATTATATGTTACGTTTGCCAAATAATTACAAATATTATTTTTGAATGAATGAACACGAGATGAAATTATTCCTAACGACATTTCATTGAAATTTATTATTTAATTCATATAAAGATCTCTATTACTTATACATTAAGCAAATGATAGACTTAACAATAATTGATAAGAATCTCATAATATTAGGAATCGATAACTAACATAATTTTAAATACAAGAAGTATTTCATTCAACAATAAACAAACATACAAATGTGGACGTTTCATAGAAATGTCGATCGGCAGAAACGCGGTTATTTAAAACTACATGTCAAAAATATCAAATACAAACAATTGAAAAATATGAATTATAATACTATATAGAATTTGATTTTTTCTGTACCAGACAGGATTTAAAATTTCAGGGGAAAACATGTTTTATTTTCACATTGATTAAGGGACTAAACAAAGAAAATAAAACAACGGAATCTACTTAAATGACTCAATTAAAATTCTGATGTTCTTCAATTGCAATTCCAGAACACACGTATCAATCGATCAACACAAAACCATCCATGACTCGATGCCCTATCAAACCATGCCCTAATTAAAAACAAAAACAACCATTCGAACAAGTAATAATCACCATGCAACTACAATAAATTAAAGTCTTCTAGAGGAACTGTAACTCAACCGCATTATTTACAGTTCAGTGCAGGTTGCACCACGCAACAAACTTCTGGAACGATTATTAAGTTTTTACCCGCTACAGTCAGCGTTCTACTTTTTCCTAAACTTGTTTAATAATTTACGTGGGAACCAATGCGTTTGACACGTACGCCACTAGGTTTGCAAATACAGCTAAACTGATCATTATTACACTGTGTTCTGTGCCGGTCGCTTTGTCAGGCAAGCCGCATTCGTGACCCCGGTACTCCAAACAAAAGTTCTGCAAATAACAAAAGTACGTTAAATCAAAACCATTTTGCTACTGCGCTCTTTTTTGAGCCTGCTAGCGCAGTCAGGATTTAAGCCATGTAGAGGACGTCAATTCCGTAGGTTGAATGTTTTTTTATAGCGCACCGATTCAAATTCTAGATGAATGCAAACTACAGATATAATATTAATCCAAACAATACCATGCGTTATCTATCTGAGTATCTTCATGTATTAGTTTACTATGTGGAACTATTTAGGTACCTTATAATTCAGTACTACTTCTCCAAATATAGGTAGAAACAAAATAATTGAAGATTTATCAGAATCCTTACAGACATTACAATACACTTTCCGCTTTCTCGCACATTACCGACGGAAAACACATAAAAGAGTTTTCCGTCGGTAATGTTCGAGAGTTGAACTTTTATTCATATCAATCACCCATTGACATAAGCACAAAAATGTGTGCGAAAGTTTGAATTTGACACTGCTATTTGTAATTGATTCACGAAGCTGAATAAAAATAAAAATAGATCCTTTGTTCTGGCTTCATTCGGAGAGCATGTATGGAAGTGTTAGCAAAATGAACTTTTAAATTGATTTAGTTAAAAAATAGCTTCCACTATGCAATTTACGAGTTTGGTTTTGGCATCCCAGTCAATTTCATATTTATTGCCGTGAGAAATAATGAAAGGTTGTTTCTTTGGAGTACTGGAATTACAGTAACAATTATTTAAATGAGTTAGTAAGTCTAAGCGCGTCCGTCATTGAAATCAAGCCATAGCGTCACAATTTTATAGAACTATCCTACCTTGTAGGCAAATTAAAAAATAAAATGATTACGACCACACGTTTTGTTGCGAAATTGAGAATCTAATGGAAACATCCATCAATTTTTCCGCAAGCATTAAGTAACTTATAAGTGTATCATAATACCATGCGGAAATCAAGCATTCACCATTCGCAGTTCTTATGGATATTCAATTTTCAAGCCCAACCCTCCGTATAATCGTATAATGTTCAATCGTACTTGATTTACAAACTTTCCCTTTATAATATAGGATGCTTTTAAAACTTGCCTTTATAATGTTAGATGCCATCCTCTTGAGGAAGGCGCTGGTGAACAAAGCGGCCTCGTCTCCGCACGATGCTTGCACGGTCTGCTCCGAACACATCAGGTACTCTTGGAAAGAACTGCAATACAAAGAAGGCTATTTGAGAAGCACTCACAAACAACCATTTAACAGGTGACGTGTATGACGTCAGTAATCATCGCCTTTAAAGCATCTAATGATGACGCTGATAATACGGCAGTGGCAGTCCACTTTCGGTCAACGGTCCTCTTACAGTTTAGGGGACCGTTTCAGTACTGGCAGTATACTGCTAAACGTACCATAGTCATCACGCCGTAGTACAAGATGCGTACGGGAACGAACTAAAATACTTTATTTTAGCTCGTTTCTTAATTTCAAACCCGAGGACAAGGCATGCTACTACCAAATATACTTTGTGATAAAATTTAATTTACTATGGTTATGCCATTTTCGTTTTATACCTGAGTTAAAGTCTGCAATAAAAGAAATATAATTTTAAACTTGTGCTCCGTTTCCACACAATGTTGTTAACGAATTTATCCGATGCAAATTCTAAGCAGAGCAAATAAACAAGTGTGTTATGGATGTGCTCGTCCGTACCCATTGAGAAGCACGTGTTGCAGCGAATCAATAATCGTCCATTTGAATTTAAATGACAATGGGAGCGAAAACAAAATTGTAAACTGCCTGATTTATTTTGAAAGAGGTAGAGGTTTGTGGAACTTCCACTCGAATGAGCTGCTCGTCTGAGGAAGGACCTCCACCACCTTACAGAAGACCACAGTGGAGGGGCACTTCGTATCTGTTGTGCTATGTTTCTGCTCGTGAGTAAGGTTGCTAGAGCTCAGTTGGGGAGCCACGGTGGACGCTATTCTTCGGGTCCGCAACATGGCCGAGCAGGCGGTAAACAGCGGCGGGGTGCTGTTGGCGGTATCTCTCGATATCGCCAATGCTTTTAACACCATACCGTGGTCCTGCATTCGCCAGGCACTCGTATATCATGGGGTGCCTGTTTACCTCCAAGCGGTAATTGCCGACTACTTGGCACGCAGAACGGTGGAGTGGGCTACGCCTAGCGGTGTGATTGTGTCGCGAGCGGTGTCGTGCGGTGTTCCACAGGGGTCAGTCCTCGGACCGCTCCTGTGGAACATTGGCTACGACTGGGCACTCCGAGAGCTGCGGATCGCCGGGGTGGGTGTAACTTGTTACGCCGACGACACCCTACTGACAGCTTATGGACGTGATTTGCGCGAGGCGCTTCAACGTGCGACGGCCGGCGTTGCAACTGTGGTGAGCAGGATACACCAACTGGGACTCAAGGTGGCGCTCGATAAGTCGGAAGCACTCTGCTTCCATGGGCCCCGGCGAGCGCCGCCTGCTGGGTCCCACCTGATCGTGGGTGGAACTCGCATCAACGTTGCGACGACGATGCGGTATCTGGGACTGTGGTTGGACGGGCGATGGTCCTTCCGAGCACACTTCGAGCGTCTAATGCCGAAGCTTATGAAGACTGCAGGTGCCCTGAGCAGGCTCATGCCCAACCTGATGGGTCCATCTGCATCGTGCCGAAAGTTGTACATGGGTGTTGTCCGGTCCATGGCCCTTTACGGGGCCCCCGTATGGGACGACACCGTTATAGGTACTAACGCCAAGCTGTTGCAGAGGGCACAGCGCCACTTAGCCATACGGTCCATTCGAGGCTACCGTACAATCAGCGCGGACGCGGCACTCGCGCTAGCAGGGAGCATGCCTTGGGACCTTGATGGCCAGGTCCTTGGTGCAGTATATCGTTGGCGAGGAGACCTGAGGTCCCAGGGGCAAAGGCCCGCACCGCGAGAAGTAGAGGCAAAGAGGGCGCAATTGTCGCAGGTAGCCTTGCGCTGCTGGAGGCGGCGTTTGTCCGAGAGCCGATATGGTCGCAGTATCCCAGGGGCTATTGCCCCGGTCCTCACTGAGTGGGTACAGCGCCAACACGGACACCTGACTTACAGGATGACCCAAATGCTCTCGGACCACGGCTGTTTCGGGTGGTACCTCCACATGATCGGACGGGAGCTGACGGCAGAGTGCCATCATTGCTCGGGCTGCGACTGTGACACCGCGCAGCATACCCTCACCTCATGCCCAGCATGGGTGAGGGAGCGTGGTGCCATGGTCGCAGTAGTGGGCAATGACCTGACACTAGCGGAGATCGTGCGGAGGATGGCTACCTGTGCGGAAGCCTGGCAGGCGATGCGCACTTTCTGTGAGACCGTCATTTCACAGAAAGAGGCAGCGGAACGGGAGCGAGAGGCTTCGGCTGACGCCCCATCAATTCGCCGCCGGCGTTATGGGCAACGGAGGAGAAACTTCCTCCTCCACCTGCCGCTTACTGGGCCCCAGGCGTCTGACTCAGAGGAGCCTGACGTGCGTTGAAGGGGCCGTGACGGCACCGCGCGCTATTTTCGGACTGAAAGGGGGGTCTTTGAGCCCATGTCATCTTCCCCCCAGCTACACGGCCGGAGCTCGCTGCTAGAGAGCTAGCCGAGTTAAGGAACCGCGGTGAATGCTGTGGGCACTTAGCCTATAGCCAACCCGCCAGCGTCCTAAACTCTCAAGTGCACCGGAGGAACACTGTCAGGTTTTTAGCAGGTAGTTGGGTCTCCTTCTGAGGTCTGGAGTCCTGCATAACATGCGTCAAGGCATTTTCCTGACAATAAAAAAAAAAAAAAAAGCTCAGTTGGGGAGGGTATCTGGTTTTTAAAGGCAGGCAACGCATTTGCGTCCCTTGTGGGGTTGTTGATGTCCACGGGCAGCGGTGATCACTTTACCATCAGGTGACTTGTTCGTTTGCCTCCCTATCAAATAAACCAAAAAATAAATAATTCACATGTCGCGCCGTCCCATAATCGTCGCAACAAAGACCGAGTGCCGACAGTTGTAACCGATGAGCTTATTTCGAAAATTAAAAGTTTGTCTGTGCGGTTACAATTCATGTCGGTGCTCTCAGTTTTTTCCGGAGCAAATAGCTGTGTTTTTGTTCATCTTTCCATTGTGTCAGTGCATGGGCAGCGATGTATGAATCCTGTGATAGTGCACGAATATTTTTAACTAGAAAACTGACCAGGAGTTGTAACTTTAACAATGCAAATATTATTTCGTAGCGCAGAGGAACGCTTTTGTAAATAGCGCGATGGCAACATTGTATCTGAGTGCTCTTTTGAATAAATAACCATTTCAAAGGCTATCCATCATTTTTGTCGAACTTGTAGGCAATTCGGTAACTATATTCGAGTTTTAAAGGCCTCTTCTAGTCTCAAAATAAATTGCTTACTCCTTTATGCCAAGTGTAGTATAAAATGGTAAAAAACGCCTCAATTTTATTTTGTAAAGATAAGTATTGTCATGATTTCAGTAGTATTCATATCACATACTTACTTGCAAACGTATGTTTTTTACGCAACATTTAGGAATTGCATAAACAAAATATGGCTACAAACGGATACCGATATAACTTTGCAAGATGTATTTTTTTCAAATATACGAAACGAAAAATACGGTATGTTTTTCCTATTCACTAAAATAATATTGTTCTTTCCTTATATATTTTACCGTCGTTAAAAGTCGACATGGATGGAATTACCTACGTTTCAAACACAAATTGACCACTCAATTGGCTCGATGATCAAAGTCAAAGATTAATTGAAGGGCTATAGTATGACTGTTCTCGCATACTCCGTCAACCAATACTTATATTTCTTGAAGGTTTTTGGGACTTGGGTAACAAAACTTTTTACGATATTTCAATTTTGTATTACATCTAACCTTTTCTTCTTATTGAAGTTGAGAAAAATTTATAAGAAACAACTTTTCATCACGCCTACTTAAAAACTATGACACAATTCTCTGTAGACATTGACGATTCCTTTTATAAATGGATAATGTTTCATCTGACATTGATATATAGAGTTATAAATAATCTCAAAGTATTTTTTATCGGTACAGAGTTACTGAAGGCTTCTACATCATTTATTTAGGATAATAAATGGCGAATGCCCTTTTTGTGGGTGGATCTACGCAAGAGAAATGGTTGAATTAATGTCGCGAATTATAATTACGTAGCTGAAGTATACCCAAATTACAAAATCAATTGCAGAAAAACCGGATAACTGAGTCGTTAACACGTCGAGGAAAACTTAAGTGCGTCCTTTAATCCGATAAAATCCATGCTGAATCTTAAACAGGTTTTAATGGTAGGAATAAGGCGAAATTAAGCCTACTTCTCCTTAATGGAAAGCCGGGGAAAAAAATGAATTGGCTTCCTTGGAAGTATTTATGCAATCCATTCGAATTAAGACACATTATCGCGCGAACTTACTTTTATAAATGATTTTCCAAAACGAATATTAAACACTTATTGTGTACTGAAACATACAAATTACAATTTATCCAAAATTTAGTTCTGTTAATAATTTCATTCAAAATGGTAATTTATCATCAATCATCATTAATTATTCTAGCAATTTATATATATACTATAATTTGGTGTTTACATTTTCTCACTGACTATTTAATGTAATCTATGTGCTAATTTCTGCCCTTTAAATAAACTTCTTAATTTCATAAATTGTAACTACTAAGGTAGGTACTTAGGGGTTACTTTACTATGTAGTATGTACTCATTCAGAATATGTTGATACATTTATTGCTTTACTATACAAATCTATTGGCGTAAAATATCGTATGAGACGTGGCGGTTAAATGAAAACTGCATATTTCCAGGGAAAACCGACGTTTAAATACGCAAAATTTCAAATTACGAAAAATTAAAATTACTGGTATTTCTTTAAAATGGACATAACTCACTTCCCAATAACCGCATAAATTAAAAGCGATTAAAGAAAGAAATTTACTGACGACCGTTAAAATTTAAAATAAATTTAGGATCATTTCAACTCGAAAATTTCAGGGAAGGTGTCTCTGGTAGGCAATCTTCAGAGGAGTAATTAGTACCGGAAAGCCGGTTCGATTTGTTGAATATTTTATTAACTAGGAGTATTCAATATTCAAGACTTTGCCCCGAGTCTTTTGAGCAGGAGCTCCTCCACTCTGTAGGACCTACGGATGAATTCCTTCTTTGACAGTTTAATTTGCGGAACTCGAATTGAGTGAAGCCACTCGTTAGAAGTGGAAGATTAATAAATAGTTGGGGAAATTAATTGATTCCCTTAATTTAATATTCCGTTTGTGAGAAAAATTTCAAGATCAGAAGCTTCAGACCAGTACGGATTAACTTCCAATATACGAGGATTAATAATAGATTTGACTTAGTTCTTCTCGTGGGTGGCTGAGTGGAGGGCCATAGGAGAGGCCTATGTCCAGCAGTGGACTGCGATAGGCCGATGATGATGTGTTCGCGGTCAGCAGATGAAACTTCATCTTTAGTCAGTTCTTTTAGCATAATGATGTAAACAAAGAAGCAAGGGTAATAGTCAGTATTCTATATACCGTCTGATAAAATACCAAAATATTGTCATTTCTAATAAAATTCTAAAACGGACTATAGGGGAGTTCTGAACTGCCTAGCAGTGGAGGGCAACAGGCTGATGATGACGATTATGATGACGCATGCTATCGGTCAACTGAAGTAACATAAAACTCATAAATAAGTCATCACAGTTATCAGCAATAATTACTTATCTTGAATGTTTCTGTCAAACGGTCGAACAGCAGTTGACGTCATCTCATAAGTTAAATTGTTTACGCATATTATACGTCATAGCAATCATACTATCAGATTGATGTGACATAAACATAAACAAAACAATTGCGATTCATAAATAGTACCCACACAAAAAGTTACGCATGTACTTCTCAAAAGTATTATCCTGTTCCATGAAAAATACCTACATAAATGCTTACGAGTGCTTATTTCCTGTTTTAATGTGAATTTCTGTAATTGACTTCTTTAAAAATAAATTAGCCGTGGGAAGGCAATTCGTCTTACGCCGCTTTTTCAGCTGAACCATATGCTGGAAGCGCTGTTTTTAGTTCAGAGATAGCCGTTGATGACCATGTGCCGCGTCATACCAAACACAACATCACTAGAAACCGTACGAAGTTTTAACTCACACAAAGGCCACAACTCATTTACAAAGATAGTCTAAAACAAGCAAAGATCGCAACAGGGGAACCATTGCAATAAACCTCCTTTTAAAGGGATAGAATCGCAGCAGAATTTATAAAGTTATAGGATAACCCGACGTTTCGGCTACTTTTCACCAGCCGTTATTACGAAATCACGAAAAAACGCATTTTATAATTTATACATCGAGTCTATCCGTTTCAAAGCGCATACTTTGCATAACTAACAGTCGCATAAACCTAAGAAAACATTAGGGGGCCATTCTTTACAAAACAACTCATGTATGATACAAACATAAAACTCACCAGCAAACCGTCCTTAGATAATCTTCATGGTTCGCACCGACATCATGATCAGTCTGGTACTGCTCAGTCTTGTGGTAATCACTCAGCGTTGTCAGCGTCACCTCATACCTCCGGCTGCACTTCTCATACTCCGGCCGCACGTGCTTCACGCAGTTAGCATGCTTCAAATACTCGTCCTGGTACTTCCCTCTAGTACACAGGTCCGACACGACATCAGTTATCCCGGAGTATATCTTCCTGAAGACGACCTGCTCGTGTTTCTCCATGCAAACTCTCGTGTAGTTGTCTATGCATTTGATACCGGAACGGAGCTCGCTGCAACAAACAAAATGACGTCATATAATTGCTCGCGATTATTACACTTGTTAAATAGGGTACACGACTGACTTCAAAATAAATTATGAAACTCTTACATTAAAGAAGTAATTAATAAATAATCGCTTATCATTATGCCACAGTAACTTTTGCGCTTTTAACAAATTATTACAGTTAATCGGAACTAAAAAAGTAATCATTCAACAATACTAAGTTGTGACGTCAAACCTTAGTATTTCATACAATTTTCCCTACAAGCTTACGTTTTTGAAGTTTTATAAAAGTGAGTGATTTGACCTGTCAGTCGTGTACCCCATTGCAAGGGTTATTAATTTATCAATACTATAAAGACAGACACAAGCATTGCGTCACTTATCGACTTCAAAACATACGCACGTTACGAACAGTGCGTCAACTATGGCTTTATTATATGAGCTATACATAATATATGTATGTATAATCTCGAAATAACAGAATAGAGGATACAGAATGCATTTTATTTCAACTAAGGCTACGCTGCAACGCTTGTTCAACAATTTTTGAAAGGTAATAACTCAGGCAAAGAAAAATACTCAGGTAACTAAATAATTGCAACAATCCATAACAACGCCAAAAATATTAAATGGGAGTTGTGACGTCACATTTGTATTCAACGCCGAGCAGCGGCACCCTTAAGCGAGCTACATCTCGTTGATTTCCCATTCATTCCTATTAAGTGTCCGTGGTCCATTCGACCGACTGAATACTCGCTGGGAGACTACTTTCAAATGGCTATTTACCGCTAACAAGAGCACTAAATTGAGAGTAACGGCTAGATTAAGAACCCATTGACAATTTCGGTGGGAACTTATTGAAAGAAGGAAATCCGATGGAGGCATTGATTTGGAAATGCTGTTTATGAGCTTAATCGTACGCTGTCTTATTTCTGTATCTATATAGATTGTACGCTATCGTTAAGTGCAAAATACTTGTAGATACACCATAATCTGTAATTTTGGTGTTATTGCACGTCTTATACATCAATATCTCTCCAGATAATTTTCAAGAAATCATATACCAATAAGTAAGAGTGTCACTAATTTGATGAAATACCGTTCCTTAACAAACATATTATATTTTTAATTCGTTGATTGCCTAGCTTGTATCGAGTGTGACGATTCGTTTTTTAATTAATTGATCCGAATACCTAAGTAAATTACGTATGTAATTGGATCGCTAAAGGAAAGTTATCAAGCTCTAAAAAACCGAATTGATCGGGGTCGTGGTAAAATACTTATCAGTTCGACTTAAATAAGTATCTGCAGAAATTCGCAGTGAGATCTCAGAATATTCTGGCATCATTGCCCGCTGGAAATTCATGCTGACAACCGCTCGATAGAACTTTGGAGCAGCTAACAAACTTATCCGAAACGCTTTTAAGTTGTAGTGGCAGATTTTCTGACGTAAATGTGGTCTTTGAATCTAAACTTATAATTACGGGCTGTAACTATAGGTTTCTGAATTTATACAGTAACTTCGTAGACGATTAATATTAAGGCAAAATGTTCTTGTTAAAATCGACTGAGATAATGTTCTTTAATGATACCTTTAATGAGGTGGAAGATTCCATACTGATATTGATATGCCAAACAGTACTTTGTTTCGATACGAGTTCTAACAATTTGCTTTTTAAACAATTTAACAGCGAATAATTTATCTCCTCCAGATAACTTTTATAAAAAAACTTTTAGAGAAAAACTAAATTATAAAACGGTTTTTGTCTCATAAACGGAAAATGGGGCAATGACCCGCTAACCCACCAATCTAACCCACTGGTAGGTGAAGGGGTAACTCGAAATTTTAGTAGTGACCACCCACCCACCGCGTCAAGGCTGGAATTATTTATCGATGTAATTTGTCGATAATGAAAAAAAAAGTACGATTAAATTATTTTTTTATTAAATAAAATTTTAATATAACGAACAGAAAACCAAGTGGACGAGCTGTAGGAGTTTCTTAACATGTGTATATAACCTTAACACAAATATCTCATTTGCCACTTTCATAAAACAAAACTACGATAAATTCTATGTCATCTATCCTTCAAATATCGCTGCATGTGATAATAAATATAATTATTATTATTTCGTATTTTGCACATTGAACATGAGCACGGAAATAAATATTATACGCCGCAATCACGTCAATATTTTATTATATTAAGGACATCAATATGTGAAACAAAACAAAATGCTAACAAATCTCAATTTGGAACTGCACTAGGAAACAGAAAATCAGCGCTTTAAGACAAACAAACAAACAAACAAATTCTTCAGCTTTAATAGTATGTGAAAAGGTTTATATGTTGAAAACCCCTTTTGTTCGTTCACGTTGGTTTTCTGTTTGTATTAATAAAATTTTATCTAATAAACAATTAATTGAATCGTACATATTGTTTTTCATTATCGACAAAATACATCGATAAATAATTCCAGCCTTGACGCGGTGGTACTACTACTAAAATTTTCGAGTTACCCCTTCACCTACCAGTGGGTTAGATTGGTGGGTTAGCGGGTCATTGCCCAAAATGTTAATTTTTACTTGTTTAGTACCTAGTTCACGATCTACTTTTTTGGTTAAATAAGGGCATTAAGTGATTATGATTTTATTTACCACTAGTAAAAGCATTTCGTAAAACTTTACCTTAAATTTTTACTGTTAAAATTATCAACTCAGAATTGTTAAAATTCGTTTCCATTAAAGAGAATTTCAGGAATATTTTATATTGAATTCAAAGTATTCAGGGTATGAAAAGTTAATCTTCTGTAACTTGAATAAAGCCTGTCAGGGCTGATGGTAAGCCGTTATTACTTATTTAATATCATGCAGTCATGCAATTATATATTTTATACAAATACAACAGTCGTACGGTTACCATTTTTTATATCAAGACTTTTTCTAAGCCCAGCTATAATATAATTCCACAGGGGAAATCTGCCGCCAGGATATATCTAGTTAAGTTCCGGAAATATTAATATGGGAGGAAATACACTCGAAGTTGAAGATTTAAAGAAGAACATATTCTTTTAATCTTGTTAGACCACAGTTGTTGGAAAACCATCTAAAAACTTGTCTTGTACAAGCACTCGAACGAACTGAATCATCATCATCTTCATCATCATCTTAGCGCTTATTGCCTCGGAGTCCAGGACTTCAACTATAATCCTGAATCGACAAGCCTGGATATTTACTTGAATGAATTGAATCATTATATAAATCGTATTAAATCCAGATTAAAATATTTCTACATTTATAACAGCAGTATTGAAGTGAACCCGAATGATTCTCGTGAAAACTTCAAACTACTCAGTTACTTAAAAGGGTATACCGTTTTAACATAAACTACTAATAGGCCTAGCATCGCTTTATAGTTAAAATTACTACTGACTAATGAAGAAAATGAGGCTCACCCTTTCACCATTAATCATTAATTTTCCGAAACGCCCAAGTTCGAAGTTACTGCTCCGTAGTTAACATTTCAGTATAATAAAATCAGTCAGGTCAAACCATTTAAAAATTGTTTGCTTATGCATTTTAATGAAACTAGTATCAATTCTAATACATATAATATAATAAGGCAGAGAGTTTGTTTGTTTGAACGCGTTTTCTCAGGAAGCACTTGTTTCGAATTGAAAAAAATTTTTTATTAGCTATCAAATAAAACCGAAATCTACGGGTACGAAGTCGTGGGTGGCCGATAGTAAAAAGTATGTTTTGTCATCAACAGCAGATATTTTTTTAGAATCATAAAATACTCTTAGTAAATTAAATTAATAAACTTAGTAGTACTTATAATGCAAAAGGTAACTAAGATACTCCGCAGTTCAACTTTCACCCAAAAAGTCCAACAAAAGCACAATCCACTTCTAAATATTTACAATCAAAATCTTCATTTGTTCCAAAGAACTTTGCTAAAGTAGCGTAGGAGTTTGCCGTCTTAACTCTGTAAACTCCCGGATTCTGACTCCACAAGTGAAACAAATTAATTCAAAGCGAGCGATATGTTTTACCGCAAAATATAAATTTTACACGCGTCATTAGACGTCTGGTTATTATCCGATTATTCAGAACAGACCTACTTATGATGAAAGAAGTACCTAGATGTTAAGTCGTAATTTGTTATGATTTGCAACTTCTTGCGAATGGGTGAAAGCTCTAAATGGGATTAGGACATCAATTATCGTGAAGGTAAAATGTCCCAACAACTCAGATAGCGCTTACAGTTTCATTTTAATAAGTACTACATATTTGACGACTATTGACAACTTCTTCATAAATAGTATAAAACAAAGTCCCTACCCGCCCTCTATCAGTCCCTGTGTACGAGTATGCTTAGATCTTTAAAACTACGCAACGGATTTCGATGCGGTTTTTTTAATTGAGTGATTCTTAAGGAACGTTTATGTGTATAATATATTCATAATTTTGTAGAGAAATACAGATAACCGCATTGCACCCGTGCGGAACTGGGGCGGGTCGCTGTTTTAAATAAAAGGGAGAAAAAAATAGAAACTTACACGCAGCTTTTGTCCAATTCATCCTGTGTGAGCGCGAAGGATATTTCTCTAGAACTCAGGACCGGTAGCGCCATTGAGCACCGTTGTAAAAGGTCTTCTTGTTGGTTACATCGCTCTTTGATTGCATCTGTGGACAAGTAAACATAGGTTAGTCTTGAAATAAAACTACTTAAAAACAGAGAGAATCGCGGTATAACTTTTAAGTACGCGTAATCCATCTTTGTAACGAAAACATGATTTCGAACGATGGAGGCCTTTGCCCTGCAGTGGGACATTAATAGGCTTATACTAACAGTCGCGTAAACCTAAGAAAACGTTATGTAGTTTTTTTTTAATTTTGTTTACTATTTAATGAAAAGCCGTAGAAACTAAAAAAATATTTAAGTATTTTAAGTTTACAGGAATGATTTTTATTAAAAAGAAAAGCAGAATAAATTGAATTTACGTTCGGACAAAAAAGGAATATCAATAAAAATGTAATAAATAAGCGAACAGATATTCTTTACAACACAGTTCATCTGAAATGAAAAATTCAAAGATTCAGAGATTAGAGACCTAAGTTACGGCTCACCGAGAGAAGTTACCTTACGAAGGCTTTTTAAAAGACGTTTTTAAGGAAGTCTACACGTACCTAGCTACTTCCAATTCCAGTGTTATAACGAAAATACTTTGTTTTAAATGCATCTATTTCTAACTATAAAATAAAGTTAATTTTCGGTATTCGGTTTGACGGGCCTGTTGGTCTAGTGGTCAGAGACCCTAGCTATAAGACCAAGGGTCGCGAGTTAGCCTTAAGTATTTTTTAAACCTACATACAGACTGACATGACATGAATCCTATGCTGAATACATACTCCGTACATCTTAATTTTTCTCAAATTTATTATGCAAAAGTCATAACAATACCTCTGCGGGAGTTTTGTAATGTAATGTGTATCTAATTTCCCTGAAATGTCAAGACATTTATTTATTCCAACGTACATGAGTATCATGAATGTTTATTGTACCCTCCCACGCTGACTTGCAAAAATGTATTTCGTTTATGATATTCTGAGTAATTTCTCACATTACAATCGGTTTTGTAAAAAAGAATAAGAATATGTCATGTTACTTACAGGTATAATGATATTATTATACGAAGTTGTAAATATGATTTCCTTTGGAACTGTATCATAACTTAAAAGTATGTGTAACTGCAAACTCAGATGTGACATTCTGAATGTAAATGGTTTGATTTCTTTGAGAGATATCAATTAGAAAAGCTGATGAATGCAATAAATTAGAGATGTGTATTTCTGTGTTATGTGTGTTTATTACCAGATATTTACATTATAACATTACCTATTTTGCTTTGATTTCCAATAAGTTTATTTAAGACCCTTATTAGGATTAATTAATGATGAGAAAATTAATGTTGGCCACGAAAGTGTTTTATTAAATAACATAACAAATTTTCATTTATCGTCAAGGACGGTAACGTATCGATAATACTAGAACAAAATAAAAACTGAATCCTTCCGTTAAAAAAGCCGTATCAACAGCGCAAAGGTAGTAAGGTTATAACACTTTTTGATCGATTTTTAATACGTTCACAAAATGGCATTCACACCATAAAAGTTACCGGCTGGATGAATCAAGCGGAACAGATGAAATTACTTTACTCCTTCTAAAAATACGTGTTAGGGAAAATCCTGTGAATTCCAAGTAAAAAGCGATGTCGATTGTGGAGATGAAAGGAATCATCGCATCGTCTCTCGATGTTTCCTGGTTCGAGTGTGTACTTCCCTAATACGCCCTTAAATAAAATCAATAGCCTTCAAAGAGTTCAAAATGGGCTTCGTACTTCAAATACTCCGAGGAAGAGGGTCCTTAAGTTCAGATCGTGTAGGTATTATAATTTACTAAAACTTCTGTGTTGATGTTTTGCCGAGGACTCGAGAGCTGGTTTATTTTTATTTCCAAGCGTATTTATTATTTAAAAAAAAAATATGTTAAAAGCTTATAATTTTTATGCCAGATTACATACCTATTATGATAAAATGTTCAGTTTGATCAAGCCGAGTATCATAAACTACGTAACTTCTAAAATATTTACAAAGATGGCGCTACTATAAACGATATACCTTTTTCATTTACCAAACAACACACTACCTCGGGATTACTCCGCTAGTGATATTTATAGCCGTAATTAATGCCCAATTAAAGCAATCACTGGGCCATTATCCGATAACAATCCAATCTTGTAAAGATTATTATAATAAAACAATTACTTGAGAAGATTAATATCAATCTAATTAATCCTATTAAATCTTCTGTACCTTTATTACATCTTTCGTAATTGGTTGATAATAAAGATTGACCGCTGTGATCTATAGTTGTTATATGTACATATACAATGACTCTGGCTATAAAGAAGAACAATATAATCAAACACTATAGGTACGACAGTAAAGATCAGATTATACTCAAGACAGGAAAATGTAATTTTATTCAATTACAATTTATTTTACTCTAATTTAGGAATGTTCTACAAATGTTTGTGGGTCTTAAAAAAAGGTATCCGTAGTAAATTAAATCTTAGCGTAATAATTATAAAACCATCAACTCACAAACGAGCAAGAGTTCTTAAAATTAAAATGCTAACTAAAGATCTTTAATGTAAATTAATACGGACACGCTACGCTTTTTTACGCAATCTCCAATATCAACTGCGCGGCAACACTGTTGAAGATACAAGATACAAGTAGGCACCCTAATGATATCATGTTATCTGTATGGCGCTATGGCTATAGACAGATGTGCACACACGTCACCGAAGAGACGGGTGCTCATGATCACGTGGCCAGCACGCGCGATCAGCTGTTTAAACACATGACAGCGGGAGATGTCCGTCTCGGTCCGACGATTGTCACCGCGCAACGGATTCGATCCGCGGAATTATCCGCGTAAATTGAGATGTGAAGAGATAAATCCGTTGTGAGTCAATATTAAGTTCTTTTTTAACGAAATCATTTGATTACGGTTTCGTTTCAGACTTTCAAATAAATAATTTAAAAAAAATCGTTTACTGCAGGGTCCATAAAAATTTAGTTACAATAAGGTTTTACAAGCTTTTTTGAAATGAATGAAATGATAGTAAGTAGGTACACAAAATTATTAACACGAATTTGACTGTCTTATACGGGAAGGACGCAAGCCCAGTTCTGCATTATACATAGGTAGCACTGTCTACAGTCTAGCCGCGACATGGTTTAAAAATGACCAAGATCTTTTTAAAAATTCAACTATAGTTCAATGGTATCGTGCTGAAACGACTTCGAAGACAAGCGTGGCGATCATGTTCACGTGGACGGCACGCGCGATCAGCTGTTTGAATACATGAGAGCAAATGGAATCCGACGATGCTGCGTGTGACGGACCCGATCCGCGGAATTATCCGCGTCAATTGAGATGTGGAGGGTTATGTCTGTCGCAAATAAGTTTTGAGTTTGTTTTAACGTTATAGGTAGATTGAGAGTTTTTACGAATAGTATCATGGCGACTTGTTTATAGGTATTTAAATTATTATTTCATGCACTAAGTTGGTTAAATAATTTTATCGCGTTTAATGCGCTTAACTTATTTCTCTGAAACTACACGTATAAAATTACAGGTTTTTTTTTATGTATTTATAGGTTTTTATTTAACAATGCATTCTGCTAATATATTTATAAATAAACTTCATTTAATTTTTATATTTTCTTTTGTACGTATCACGGTTAGTTCTTAAATAAATACCATAAGTAGTTTTATTCATCCTATATTTAAATAGCATTAGTAGCAATTTGATCTTTGCCAACTGTTAGCAAAAAGTACAATCAAAAAGTAATTCAAACGTATCTCCCTACCTAAAAAATGACACAAAAGTAACGCGGATCGGATCCGCTCTACACTGTCACAGCTGCTATCAATGGATGTCGTGTGCGTGCTGACAAACAGGTAGTTATTTTTAACAGTGCCGTTCTCAGAACCATGCATTCCGATGCTGTGGTGGGGTGACGAGCCCACCACGCCGCTCATTGCTATTGGTCGACGCGAATCGTACGATCTCTTTGCATGTATGGGTGTTGTATGAATAAACCAACACATTCACTGAGCGGAGCATAATCTACTACCAATATACCGTGCATTGTTTAAGACCGGCATCAATTCACTGATTTGATTGCTCCAAGCCATAGGAAGTCTACTCGCCTTGACACAATGATGTTCAGTGCTTCCACTTCATTTGTTTTGATTGATCGTTAACCTTTTACTTAGTAACTCTGAATTGCTTCGCTTGCATTGTAGGTACTATTTTACTATATTGTTGTGATGAGTTGGATAATTATTTACGCAGGTGAATTAGCAAAATTATTTTGATGACTTGATGAACTATCTCGATTTGATAATACCTACTTCCAAAGCGATGACGAAGAACGGCCTTGAATTTTATATGTAGCATGAATGTTGCGTGTTTTGCTACGTACCTACATATAATCTACTGAATTGTTTCACAAAAAAATATTATTATTATCCTGTCGTTCCGTTGGCAAATGTTGCACCCGTGCAGATTATATCGCGACAATATACCGTGATCTGCTAAACAGGCTAGAGGGCGTTCCCGCCATTTTAAAAACAAGTTTTTTATTTTGTTTCTCGTCGACTTGGCACCTCACCACATTCTCAAACCGACGGGGTCATTGGGATAAATTAGTATACAATTATCTCGTAACATAATGCGCGCATTGAGTTTTATTCGAGTATCCTGAGTGGTAAGTTCTAGAACGGTCTCGTATCAGTGGCCAATAGCAATGGATCAATGTCAGCGGTAACGTTCATTTAACTATCTATCGTAGCGTTCCTTTCTCCTCGGTTATCGCTTGCTCAAAGCCGTGAATATTTTATCAATTCATAAGCACGCGTTCGCAGTTGGCATAAATTCCGACAAGGTCTAGTTTAGTTAGTCAGAAATAGAATTTTCGAGCTGTTTCCGGCAAATCGGGCTGTTTTGAATATTTTAGATTGTCTCTCATTGCGTCCCCTTACGTAAGAAAAATATTTACCGACAGATTACAGCGCTGTGCGAAAATTATGCGTCGGTATGCTTCTCCCATAAAGGTTATGAACGACTTGCTAAAATCTTCAATCATGTTTTGAGCGTACCGCGGTAGGTACACAAAAGTCACGTACGGTATATCGACTTGATACGTTATTATTGATAGCTTTTTTGCGTTGGTATTTGTAAAGACTTGCAGACATTACATTCAGGTCAAATGTCTGATATTTTTCACTATAGTATTTCAAATTACTGAACATTGACGAACACATCAACAAACACGCGAAAATATATTTGAAACTTACTTTAGTTTTAATAAGTAAGAAAGTAACCCAATTGATTAAAATTATCTTGGACACTAAATTAGTTAAGGTCGTTTAGTAACTACAAAATTCTTTTATGTTTCATATACAAATAATATCATACTTCCAAGTTAAATGTCAAAACAAAAGACATAGCGCTATTAAAATGCACTCCGGAAAAAATTGCTTCGCCGTCCTTTGTAAAGTGATAATTTCTCCCGGCATCGCTATTACCAGTGAGTGATAGCATAGTGTAACCTTTAGAATAATAAAAGAGAATCCTCCAGCGATACTTATTTACTTTAACGATACCCTAGTCGCGGGCACTAACAAGGCGTCAAATGGAGCTCTGATTAGACCCGGCTGACTAATGAACGCTCTGGGGTTAAATCTAGCACAAAACGAACATGACGTGAGCTTGTAGGTACAATGCAAGACCCAGAATTGTGCCATGTCACTGCGCTAAATGTATATGGAATACAGGATATGCGAAGGCATCGTTTTGTATATTATTGACATACGATACGTATGCAATTGAGCTACGTCGTACTGTCCAAAAAAGTTCACAGAAAAGTTATATATAATCTTCAATATTTTTCAAAAAAAGAACTCGACCTTAATCTTCTACCGACCTGAACGATCTGATCTGACTATAATATTTAGACCGAATAGTTAAACTTCTGCATATTATAATCTAAAAATATCGTCTACGAGTTGAATCACGCTTTAAATTTGGTTTCATACTAATTACTTTGAAAAAAGTACCCTTTACTTTCGACTTTTACATTAAATATTCATTGTGACATTATTATAACATAAATAAAAAGTAGGTTCACTCTTTTATCTGTTATTATTAGGCACAGAGGACATAAAAATGTGTTATACTTACAATGTGGTTTATTTTACATTTTCCACAAAGTTAACCGATCTATACCTTTCATCATTTGGTCCGTCTGCCCATCAGTTCAATGTTCAAAAAGTCCTTTATTTTTATTGTAAGCCTTTTGCGTTTCAGACCCAACGTAATTGGAAAAAGGTCTATGCCTCTTATTTAAAAAACGATTAACAGCCTATCGGCCATGAATTTGTTTTAAATTGAAACGAAGGTAAACATTCACTTTTTCCGACATCTACTTATACAAATAGATAAGTTTAAAATTACTGGTTGCATATTGAATAGATCGAAAATAAGAAGAAGCTTAAATTATTTTTTACTGCCGCAAAACTATCAAGAATTAAGTACGTATTTTTTTGATAAATATGTATGTATGTAGCAAGGCAATTAAAATTAATATCAATCACATATTAATGATGTTCTCACGGTGGCCCGACTTCAAATATTATTAAGACAAGTTTGTACCCCAATCTCACTTAATAATTTAATCCGCTCAAGTGTGTATGTGTAAGAAGATAAATTGTTTTGTCAAATGTGGGTTAATTTAATTTAATAATTACTGGCAAGTTATTTGCTTGATTGTTCTAAATAAATGATAGGAAATCACAGTGACACATTACATAATAATACGCCAATTAATCGATCTTGAGTTCGCATTCAAAAAAAATGTTACGGAGTTTAGATGATCATGGTCTGACGAAGATGTATTATGTAGAATTCACGTTTCTTACCGATATTTCTAACGGTATTTAACTAGAACATTCTAGAATGAACAACACAGTTCAACTGACGCACTCCGTTCATTTGACCACCCACCTGCCATACCTTTTACTCGCCATATATCCTGTCTACTCCCATATACGTCTCACGTTTATAAATGCAAATACCGATGAAACAGGTATAGCAAGGTCGTCAGACGCAACAATCGGTATTCATGCTCTCCAACAAGTTGATTTTTCCACCACCACTTATCAATTTTATGATCGATTGCATCTCGCACATCGTATAACTTGTAAACGTGACATGTGCTCCGTAGACGCATCGAGAAAAAAGTGTGTACGACGTCTAAAATAGAAGATAAAGGGAAATATAAATTGCTGGTAGCAGCTGTTTTCATCAAATTCTGATGATTCCTTATTCGAATAGATCAGGTTAAGTCTTAACCTTAGATAAAGGTAGATACAACTTCTATGCTGGTGCTATTTAATTTAGTACCTTGGAAGTTACTAAAATCATTTCAAGCCTAAATAAAAAAATTAAGCGAAATATTTTGGATATTTATAACAGATATATAGACGTTTTAAAATGAGGATTGGTAAAGTTGTATCAAAAATAAGACCGAAAGTAATGAAAATGTTAAACAGCAAGTAAATGTGGACCTAAATACAACAATCACAACCAAGTAAGATGCAATTTATTCTTTATCGTCCCACGAAAATCTTAAGGAAAAAAATTGTATTGTGCCTTTCCCGATTCATTTAACTTTTGAAGTCGGAACATTTTTAATCTGCAAGCAAATTTCCCCTGACCCCTAATCAGCCACAATATTAAAGTATCGTCGCATTAATTAAAACATGGAACCATTTTCATAATTACGTTTTGCGCCACGTTGAAATATTTTAATTTGTAGATTTCAATTTACCATTTCTATTTTATATTGCTTTTAGAAAACTTAACCGTGTTATTTTCATGCTGCAAAAGATAATCAAAAACTTGAAATATCTAAGAATCAAATTCAAAACTATAAATATTCTAGTCAAACTTCTAGTCGTAAAGATTCAAAATGAGATTTTAAAATAGGGGTTTAAAGTAGGTACCAAACTTATCAAACTAAAGCAAACTATCCGTGCTATAGGTATGTCACCAAAATGGCGTGATCCAATCATATTTGTCAATTTTATCTCTCCTTCATATCACGCCTCGCTAAAATTGGGAAAAGAATAAATAGAGGTTCAGACTTACTTTTAGTTTTTGGAATTGTCGAATGGTAGTAGTCGCTTTGAATTAGCCGACAGACACTATCAGTGTTGATAAGTTATCTCTATGGCATTACTCAGCATTTTACTGGTTAATTAATTAGACTTTATAATAATATTTTGACACATATTTCAATTAGTATGTTCGGTAAATGTTTTGAATGAATCTATTTTTATGTCGTTTTATGTCAGTTTTGATATCTCAATAAGAAGCGTGTCCCTTAATAAAGGCCTCCATTTTCTTCGGGAAATATGTTGGAAGTTCTTTTTATTATTGTTTTAAGGCATCGTTACGCAATTACTAACGTTTAAAGTCCCCGTAGATATGAAATAACTTTCCTCTGTGATAATTTGTTCCAACTTTACTTAGCCTAAATTAAAGTTCACAAGTTTTATTTGATACTAGCGGCCGCCCGCGACTCCGTCCGCGTGGTTTCCGGTTTCCGCAAACGTAGGTATATGGGTGAATATACGCTATTTGAATTCCAATAGTCCATAGACAAATTTTATGTTAGACTTATTATATGATTGTTTCTGTATGCTTAAACAATAAAGAATAAGGTCTTTTATTTGGCCCACAGAGTCTTTTTACGATGATTATTAAATTTAGGCATTAATACTTTAAAAAGGTTATAAATGTATACTCCTCTGGCCTTCCCATTTCTAGATTGAAATGATTTTATAACCAGATACTTTAAATAAGTATGCCATTATGTTTTTACTTTAATTTGATTATATCTATTTATAAACATTGAATCATATTTTACCAAAATACACTTCAAAAAAATTATAATTAGACAAAAAAACTAACTTTTTTTCAAGTCTTATTACAGTAATGTCACTTCACCTGGCGAATTTCAAAGAAGAAAAATTTTACTTAAAATCGCAATGGTATGTTTTTGTCCGTGAATTATGTGCGTACAACAATGTGAAGTTAGAAGAAAGCTCGCGACGTTGAGTAAAACTCCAATAATAATGCGTCAGTTTGGGATTCACTGTAGGAAGGCATGTTTGTGCCAGTCGTTGGAGTATTTCCTCTGGTATGTATAACGTGTTGAATTTTATCGTCACAAAATGTTATATTTGCTCAATGCAATGTTTCTTAAGTTTAGATGTCATGTTTTAACGCGAAGCTGGTCAGAAAAGCGAGTGATGTTGTTTTTGTAGGTTATGTGTGATTATGTCACTCCTCTGGCGTCACTTCCAAATACAAAAGCGCCAGAGAAGTGACGATTTTTTATTTCATTAAATTTTAATGTTTTAAGGCTACGTTAATTTGTTCTAGGTACTTGAGTAGGTTTTTAGACATCATGGCGAATGTTAAAAAGAAACAAACAAGGGTTAGAAAAAAAGTGACAAGCTGAATCTGCCAATAGTGTCACTCCTCTGGTAACACATTTTCCTCTGATACTTATAAAATTCAAAAAACAGGAAAGATCTTCTGGCCCTTATCGTTACAAATTACAAAATAGTGTCAAATAGAGAAATTAAGACTACTGAATGAAACAGATGACATTTCTATCTGGGACACAAAAAACTCAAATAGCGTATATTCACCCATATACTATACCTATAAAGTTCCATACAAACATTAATCCCCTTTTTCATCCCCTTGGGGTGGAACATACAAAAATCCTTTCTAAGGGGATCTTTATGTCATAGTAGCTTTATGCATGCCAAGTCCCAGCCCAATCGGTTTAAAATTGACAAAGTTTCATACAAACATTAATCCCCTTTTTCATCCCCTTGGGGTGGAACATATAAAAATCCTTTCTAAGGGGATATTTATGTCATAGTAGCTTCATGCATGCCAAGTCCCAGCCCTATCGGTTTAAAATTGACAAAGTTTAATACAAACATTAATCCCCTTTTTTCTTCCCCTTGGGGTGGAACATATAAAAATCCTTTCTAAAGGGATCCTTATGTCATAGTAGCTTGATGCATGCCAAGTCCCAGCCCGATCGGTTTAAAATTGACAAAGTTTCATACAAATATTAATCCCCTTTTTCATCCCCTTGGGGTGGAACACATAAAAATCTTTTCTAAGGGTATCTTTATGTTAGTAGCTTCATACATGCCAAGTCCCAGCCCGATCGGTTTAAAATTGACAAAGTTTCATACAAACATTAATCCCCTTTTTCATCCCCTTGGGGTGGAACATACAAAAATCCTTTCTAAGGGGATCTTTATGTCATAGTAGCTTTATGCATGCCAAGTCCCAGCCCGATCGGTTTAAAATTGACAAAGTTTCATACAAACATTCATCCCCTTTTTCATCCCCTTGGGGTGGAACATACAAAAATCCTTTCTAAGGGGATCTTTATGTCATAGTAGCTTTATGCATGCCAAGTCCCAGCCCAATCGGTTTAAAATTGACAAAGTTTCATACAAACATTAATCCCCTTTTTCATCCCCTTGGGGTGGAACATATAAAAATCCTTTCTAAGGGGATATTTATGTCATAGTAGCTTCATGCATGCCAAGTCCCAGCCCGATCGGTTTAAAATTGACAAAGTTTCATACAAACATTAATCCCCTTTTTCATCCCCTTGGGGTGGAACATATAAAAATCCTTTCTAAGGGGATATTTATGTCATAGTAGCTTCATGCATGCCAAGTCCCAGCCCTATCGGTTTAAAATTGACAAAGATTCATACAAACATTAATCCCCTTTTTCATCCCCTTGGGGTGGAACATATAAAAATCCTTTCTAAGGGGATATTTATGTCATAGTAGCTTCATGCATGCCAAGTCCCAGCCCGATCGGTTTAAAATTGACAAAGTTTCATACAAACATTAATCCCCTTTTTCATCCCCTTGGGGTGGAACATATAAAAATCCTTTCTTAGGGGATATTTATGTCATAGTAGCTTCATGCATGCCAAGTCCCAGCCCGATCGGTTTAAAATTGACAAAGTTTCATACAAACATTAATCCCCTTTTTCATCCCCTTGGGATAAAATAATAGATATATACTATAGCCTATAACCTTCCTCGCCAAATACACTATCCAACACAAAAAGAATTTTTCAAATCGGACCAGTAGTTCCTGAGATTAGCGCGTTCAAACAAACAAACAAACAAACAAACAAACAAACAAACAAACTCTTCAGCTTTATATATTAGTATAGATGTAAACAATTCGTTACGTTCTATTGAAGGAAACTTCCTCGTGCGATATGATATTATGTTATCAGCATGAATCAAATCAAACACTAACTATACGTAGGTATTCGTAAGTGCGTCATTAGAACCGGCGTAGACGCCATGTAAACATCACAATTAAAAAGGAACCAACATACATTGAAACTTTAAGAGTAGTTCGTATTTGTATGTAGGTAGAACTCTTCAATGGATGCTGGGAAGTCTTATTCTCAGTCGGAATCTCATAGTATGCCGGAGAACTTTTAACTTTTACAGTAGTCAACAGACTTTATTAAAATCCATCATGCAGACTACACTGATTTATTAAAAAAGCAAATCAATTTAATCAATATTTGTCATTGCCCGTAAGTATTATTGATTTCAAGTTAATCTTGATTGTTTACATGTCTGCGAGACATTATTTTTATCGATCCATCAAGTGTCGCGATTCTTATGTTATCGAATTTAGCACAACATGTTTTTTTTTCACTTTATCAACGCTTTCGACATTGGGTATGTCACGACACACTCGTGGCGTCAAAAGGCGATAATTGTGGTCGACATGCTTTTGAATTTATTTTAATGAATTTCGAAATTGATTTGAAAATATTGATCTTCAATTGACAAGGGATTCTTGCTGTTGCAGCATCGACAAAGTATAATCAATCCGTGATTTTTCTTTTATTTACTTTGGGTTTAATCTCTATTTATATAACTTACCTTTGTTTTCCGACTGTCAGCTATAAATTAACTACTTCTTTCAGTAAAATGTGACACAACGTCCTAAATGCAATCAATGCGCTTTCCCGCTCAAAAAAACAAAATTCAGAACTCAACTTCCGAAGTTAAATGAGGAGTTACGGCGAACATAAAACAAGCCATGTTCGCTTGTATAACGAAAACAAAAGATTTATCGTCAATATCCGAATAGCTCGACGTTTGCAAAGACGCGACGCGGCGAAAAATGGGCTAGATGTCCCCCGTAACGACTCTATGTAACCCGGGCCCCGGGGGCCGGCGTAAGGACAAATGCATACAACTGACGTTCCGCATGACTCGTGAAATGCGAAATGCTGAAACAGAGCTTGCAAATCACATGTGGATGGCAGAGTCAATCTTCTTTCGGATTAAATATATCTATGCGTCAACGACTCCAATTATTTGGATTCAGACAATGGTATTTGATTTGTGTCTTAACTTGTTCAAAGTATTAAAGAGCACATACCAACTGATAAATTTAATTTAAAGAATCGAACACAAATAATTCGCAAATATTTAATATTTGTTGTAAAGAATAAAATATTTAAAATACAGAATATAAAGCAATCTCCTAAAACCACTTAATGTGTGCCTACTTTACACACTTTCTCCAACGGAAAGGATTAATCCTCTTACGTAGGATGTTATTCATGAATATCTAACCTGGCCCTTATTCCTGCAATCTTATTTTGAACGGGCCGACCTTTCCCAATTCGTCCACTCGAATACGCACAAAAATACGGTGAGTCTGCTGAACCGCATATTATATTCATACTCCTATTATATTGTTGATCCCGCCGAACTATGAGAGTGATGGAATAGGGGTGCACCTGTGCTTGCGCATTCATTTGTGCACTAAAATATATCCTCCTTAGCTGGTTGATAGTAAGATCGGCCGCTATGGCCAAAAGCAGTGATGACATTATTATTATACATTGGTGATCACTTACCAACCTTACTATGAGAGTGAGGGAATAGGGAATGCAACTGTGCTTGCGCACGCTTGTGGCACTGTATAATATCATGCGTACCTGGCTATTATTACGACCAAGACACATTTTGAGTCACCATGTCATCAATCATACTAATTAAGTAAGTAATACATAAAGTTATAAATACACACAAAATTACCACATAAAATTATCTGGCTTAAATCGTAAGATCGACAGCGCCATGGCCGAAAAACGGCACGAGGGGTATTATTATTAATCTGCAATAACACTCTTTCGTGTGAACGCGTCTTAAAATGCTGGATGATCACGGAGCAAATCGGCCATTTTACTGATGTCTCAACGCTTTCGCGCTGTCATTTGTCATCGCACTCAGATGGGATAACTTTTTGCACGGACCGCTGACTTCATCCCAAGTTTTGTAAGGAAATCGTGGCTCATTATCGCGTCCGACACTAATGCGTTCTTTACTGTTACCACTAATCATCCTATTTGCGCATAAATTCAACGGGAATTATGGGGGAGGTCGACCCGTGTTATAGATGATGTCGTCTGAACGTTTTGCTATTAGTGGAGCCAATTTACGAACAAATATTTTTCTGATGTTCATTTAAGTAATATGAAAGATGAAAAACTAAACATTGAAAATTGTAAATGTTATCGATTTAACAAGTTTTAAATATGCGGTCACGAACACAACTAAACAAAAAGCTACAACTACATTACAATAGAATAACTCGTATCAAATCCAAATCTTTAAAAAAGTAGGTACTTTTTCATTAATGAAAAAGTTAAAATTGTTTTCATAATCTCGCAAAAACTTATTAAATCTGATACAACGTCAGTCAAATGAATTATTATTATTAATGTGTCTAACCACCAAATGGTGGTTATACAGATTAAGGCTATTTTGACGCTAGTTAATCCCTATACTAGTTACTAAATACACGTATGAATTTTGGGCATTAATAAAGTGATGGCAGTAATACGATAATTAAAATTAATACCCTAATGCTGCGCGAATTGTTCAATTAGGTAGTACATGATTAGATGATTTAGCTTAGCGCCTAATTATGTGTTAACTAACCATTAGCTACTATCAATGTTAATCCATTAACATTATTGTGTTTACACAAGACCATTGAATTGTTTTCATTTCTTCCTAGGGAAACACAGTGCAAGCACTATCGACGCTTATCAAACAAACAAGATAATTATTATATTAGAGAGCCCAATTTTAGATAATTAAAAAGGGTCTATGGCGGTGTAAAAAATATTTAAGGCAATTGGTGTGTTAGTCCAATGAATTTATTATTATTATTATTATTAAAACTGTAAACTTTTCACTTTAAATGGCTTTACATTTCAGTAGAAATTATGGCAATTATTTTTCATACAGTAAATACAATTTTAAATACATTTCATAGTTTAATTTGATTTTCGTCGTGTTCCATTCATTATTGATGATGTTTAATCAGACCGTTTTGTTACGAACTTCGCGTTTTCCGTTCGGCAAAGGACAAAGGCCTCTCAATGGATAAGGTCACAGCTGCCAAGAATAATTAAACATACACAATATAATTATGATCACTACTAAGGCTATGATTCAAATAGGTACCTACCTAATGTTTTAATTACATATTTATTTTTGTTTTGTTTTTATTAATAATTTGGTGACAGTGAAGATTTAAAAAGCTACAATTTTTTTTTATTTCTAATTACGCACATTACTCGTACGACACAAAAAAAGATAAGAAATTAAATACAAAAATTGATTCCTTTTCTTTAATAGATGTCATTGTCATATTTCGAGATAAATCCTGTTCAATTCGGGAAGGAGGAAAACTACGAGTACCTTTATACAATTAATATCATATTTCCTCTTATTATTCCTGTCAAAAACAGGTCAACCAGATCAGATTCCTATTAAGTCAAAATTGATTAAATTAACGATTATCGTTCATTGTTCATCACAGTACGGATTAATGATACAAATCACATTGTTCTACAGGGATCTGTCCATACAAACTTTATTTATTGGTTACAGATTTTGTTTGGGAAATATTTAAGCCGCCCTCTTGCGGGCGATAAATTTGGATAAAACAATTTCATCTGACTGGAATCGCACCCCAAACTATGCGGCTTACCTCATAAATCCCGATTAGCCTTCGGCTGAAAGAATGAATCAATAGATTATCGCCAATAATGTTTATTGAACAAATAGCTGGGGGCACATTTACGAGGAAATAGACGCTATTTTGTTTGTAATTGAAGATCACGCTTTTCATCTGCCGCCTTCGGATGTATTTCGACTTTTCTTTAGTGCCATTTCTGTAATGCTAACAATAATAAGGCGATGTTTTGAAATTCATACGAATGATAATGTTTATATAGTTTTTATTGTATTTGGTTGCATAATATCAATGTAAATAGATTGGAAAAAGATAATAATTTATATTGTAAAGCCTTTTATATTGTAATAAATTTACAATTAATACGTATTGTCCATTCAATCTGAATTTACTTGATATTGTCGTAGTTAATTTATACAAAATTGTTATGAATTATCCATTAAGCAGGCTTATTAATTAATTAAATTTACAGTGCACCCGAACCAACGGAATGAAAATAAATGCAACATTCAAATGTATTACGATTAACTACCCCTGAATGTTACAAATGAATTAAACTCACTTAACTGTTAAGATGTGTTTTAATCTAGCTATTTATTATTTTTATTACCGTGAACCGTGATTTACGCAACCATAAACGCGCCGCAGTTAAAATGAAGTATGTGGAAATGTTACAGTTCGCCTGAACACTACCAATATTTCGCCAAAACTACCAGTGCGATATAACAGCGTAGATGTTACGTCGATACACCCGATAACACGCCTTACGATATTGCCTGTAACATTTTTATTTCTTTCACAAAGCCTAAATAGAGATTCTTGTCTCAATGGCGCAGTACCTTAAGTACTAGGTATCTTTTTGGAAATGTAAAAACAAAATACCTAACTTTCTGGGATTCGAGACCACGATCTCCGTTGCTTCTTTAAAATGCAACCTTCTGGCCACTGCGCTACAGAAGAAAACTTAAGTGTATATTGGGATTCAAATACAATTTAGTCCTTAACCTTGATGCAACCTTAACAAATTCAAAAAACATTATGGAATGTTATGAAATATTATTAGAATATTATGGATTAATTCCATAGTGAACTACATTCACTTTGGAATTAATCAAGCTTACAAACACCTATGCCACTTACTGTCGAAGTTGTCCTACGTAAGCGCCTACCCTTAGCTCCATACGAGTATTAAGACAAGTTGATCTGTGTATTTATTAACACACGTATTCCAGTGCATGCAACAGTTAATTAAGTTGTGACTTCAACGTGTGAAATTACCCACTAACCCACTTGGTACAAATTAACTTTGGATTACTGTGTTACACAATAGTAAAGCAGAAGCAAAGCAAAATGGTTTAAGCTTGTATCTTTGTACACAGGAGATCTTTATTCGGTTCTTGTGTTATTTTCAATGCCTTTGAAGAGGATCTGGGTCTTAAGCAAATCTATGTTAAGACATTTTTTCTTGACTTTTGGACCTACATACATATATAACGAAATTCGATACAATTGTTCCAGTTAATTCTCTACCGAGGTTGGGGATGTGGGGTTTCTGAGCTGTAAAATTGTGTACCTACCTCTTTTTCTTTTTATAATCTGGACATATTTTTTTCCGCGAAAAGTAGAGCATTTAAACATAACAATTTCTAACCAAAACTACAAAGACAACATTATGTTCTTACAACAGAATGGCCGAAGAATGCTTCAACGTCTAATCTGTTTCTTAGATGGACGTCATTACCGTTTTTGTACCAGCCAACAATAAGTATAATATCAACATAAATAAATAAAATTTACTGAACATTTGTTATTAGAAGTTAAATATATAATACCATAAGCAGCATAGTAAAAAGAACTTAATGAAACATGAGTGACGGTGATTCGCAAAACAGTCAAGTCCCTTCCTGTTTTCCAACAAACAAGTTATAAAATATGAGTAATTTATTACATTCCAAATTAGAGCACGAATTGATTTATGTAATTTGTGATTTATTAGCCGCTTTTGATAAAACAATGAACATCCAATTATTCAGTCATAATTGTAACGGTGGCTTCCATTATGGAAACCTTTGGTGACCATTGCTGATAAATATTGCAAAACAAACGGCCGCCCGCGACTCCGTCCGCCTGGACTTTGGTATTCCGCACACATAGTGTTATACTTTAGCTTAAAGCCTCCCTCGGCAAATGGACCGACCGATTAATTCAAACTAAAGTAGTTTCTTAAAATAGCGCGTTCAAACAAACATACAAACAAACAAGCAAATTAATTCTTCAGCTTTATAATATTAGAATAGATATACTCGTAGATACGTAATATGTACCTAATATGGACTCGTATTATGTCCATAAACATGGCCTACATTAAATAATTATGTACAAGTTTGTTTCATTCATTCTAAAATATATAATTTCCAACAGAGAAGCGAGGGTAATCAGGAATACTTACGACGCTGAATACGGAATCATGAAGGGGCCTGATTTTATAATAGGCTTCATTCATGCAAATAAAACGGCACTAAGTTGCCTGGACGTGCCTGGAACTTGGGGGAAATAAATTGAAAACAGATAAGTATTGAATTTTCTGTGGTGAAATGAGTGCTCCAGTGCATTTCAAACGGGGCATCATCGATATTCATCGCGAAGCTATTGAATCAAAGAGGGCCATAATTGAACGCTAGCGGTCGGCGCTCGCAAAAAACACAGATAAAATTAATGAATGATCGCCGTGACTTTTAAAGAATATTTTCAATGTAGGTAAGTTCGCGTTGACAACTTCTTTCAATGAAAGCAGAATTGGCAAAATAAGCTGGACCTTTCGTGCCGGCAAAAGTGTGACATCGAAAATGATTTTCATTGTAGTTTTGTTGTTGATTGGATTTTTATTCTAACCACTGGGTATTGGCTGCGGCGACGGAAATATTTATTCAAAATTAATATTTGCCAAAAAGCAAACGAAACTCAGTGTATTATAATGCCACCTTCACATATTGCATTCATATTAATATTTTAGCGGCCGCCCACGACTTCGTTCCCGTGGATTTCGGTTTCCGTACACATAGTGTTACCTATAGCTTAAAGCCTTCCTCGACATATGGACTATCCAACACAAAAAGTTTTTATCAATTCGAACCAGAAGTTTCTGAGATCAGCGCGTTCAAACAAACAAACTCTTCAAGTTTATTAGATTAGTATAGATAATCACGTGTTGTTGATTGAACAATTCTTATTTCTACGAGTATATTATCATCATATCGGTTCGGTACAGCGCTACTAATAAAACATAACATACATACATAGTACCGAGCGCCTGACCAATTACATCAAACATTCAATGAATACAAAAATGGCGTTGTTATCTAACATTTGGCAACACGTTGCTTCGCGGAAATAAATTGAAAACTGATATCGAATTTAACGTTGTGGTTGAATGAGTACCCAAGTGCATTTCGGACCGGTCATCATCGGTATTCATCGGCACTATTGAATCAAATAGGGTCATAAATGAACCCATTGCGTCCGACGGCCTCGGCAATTGTGGAAGAAACATCGATAAAACAAATGAATCAACACTGTAGAACACATTTTTTGCATTCAATTCCCGCAAAAAGCTTCCCGCTTACTGAATGAAATATAGTGCTTGAATTTAATCGAAAAATTACAAACGATTTGGCACCTATTTGGAATGATGATATTGAAGCATACTTAATCAATGCTACCAATGAATCGGAAGTGAATGAAACCAATCTTGATATGTTATTCAAAATTGACCAAACCTGATGAACACACAATTGAAAATACTTTAGTTACGGCGACCAACTGCATTATATCGAAGTAACATCGATATCTCTATTTGGTTACACGTCACTAACGTTGTTGTCGCCAGATATTTCTGCTTCATTACTATGTCTAAATAAAGAACATTTTCAGCGCCAATGCATACGTCAAAATACACCCTTAGTAGAAGAGATCAAGTTGTATAATTTCATAATTGTAAAAGTAAGCAATATTATATGTAATTGAAAATGTAAAAATAAATAAAGTCATTTTACACTTTGGGGCAACCCGTTTCTTAAGCATCCCAGATTGGGTAAAGTAAAATAATCTATCTACCCACAGTGAGTCACGTACACACGTATGAACTTTAATTTGAACTCTTGACGTAAGTTAACGAATTGCTAACTGGATTCTGAAATTTCATAATTCAATCATTTCAGTTTCCACGCAATCTCCTATCAACCTCACTGACAATGATTTTACTCGTGAGAAATAACATACCTTTTTTTAATTCTATAGGAATCACCAGATGGAAGTGATCACCGCTGCCCATGGACATCAACAACCGCACAAGGGTCGCGGATGCGTAACTTTAAAGTCCCATACCTACCCTCCCTAACTGATCTCTGGAGACCTTACTCACCAGCAGAAAGACAGTAAAGATAAGATAAAGATAAAGATATTTATTTATTCAGCAATTATATTTACAAGGAATTTCTTTTGCACCTCAATATTTTTTTACCCTACTAGCACACTACAGTGCAACAGTTACCTACGAAGTGCTACTTCACTGTGGTCTTCTGTAAGCTGGCGGAGTAAATAATAAAAGTCGGTGAACTGATGTCTATTGCACATTCATGTTTACGGGTTGTGTGCGTTTTCGCCGAATATAACATCATTGAGAGGAGCCACGTCAAAGTCGTGGGCGCTTGGCCTGTCGCCCATGCTTGCCACGCCTCAATCTATAAACAACACGTAAATAAACCGGTCAAGAGCGACTCGCGCACTGCAATATTCATCAAACCAATACGTGTAGGATATCTTGTAGTGTATGTCACACCTCCCTATAATATAAGCCTACGTTTTGTATCCTTAAGTCGGTAATTAAACATACGTTAACTTGACTCCTTATGCCTGTCATTGCCCATCTTTGCAATAACCTTACATTTAGGCTTAGACCTTATAAAAAATTAAGGTTTCTAATATAGCCAGAAGGGTCAAATAAAATATGTAAGTAGGTATTTGACGTGCAAAATAATTTCAGTGTAAATAAAGTTGCAAAATAAACGCTTTGACTTTGACTTTAATTTTCTTAGTGAAAAGATGGCATGAGAAGCACTTCTCTCAGTTACATTTAAATAAAATACTGATAAATATGAAAAAATAATACGACGTAGGTACAACATTCCAAAATTTTATGGAATAACCTAGTTGACTTTGAGCACATATTCATAATATTGGCTTATCAAAAATAAAAGACTACCAAAAATCTTAATCGATGCTCATTGGCTACTCAAAGTGGACCTCAAATAATACACCGGCAAGCCTTTGAGTTAACGCAGATTTAATCTTTCAATTGAGTTTGTAAGCAATCAGAGTAGGACCATACTTGGAAACTTAAGCGAGGGTCAATTGTTCCCTATTAAGAACAAATTAAGATATGCAGTTAGAGTTTGCTTGTCAACGAACTGAAACGATAATGATTCTCAATGAGAACTCCCGATTATGTTACAATCTATACTCATATTAAAGTTGAAGAGTTTGTTTATATGTTTGTTTGTTTGTTTGAACGCGCTAATCTCAGGAACTACTGGACCGATTTGAAAAAATCTTTTTGTTTTGGATAGTCCATTTGACGAGGAAGGCTTTAGGCTATTGGAAATCGAATTCCACGCGGACGGAGTCGCGAGCGGCCGCTAGTATTTTATAGAATGCTTGATTGACCTGGACATACTTGCGCCTGCGTCAGTGTCGTAAGAGGAGGAGTATCAGTCAGAATTATAACCGATTAAAATCCCGCTATACCTTATAGGAACGTAAATAAAGGAGGTATCCCAATTCAACTTACATCAAAACTATTTTAATATTAATACACCTAATGTAGGTAATCCTTGCAAGAATGTACGCGGTAAAATGACATTTCAAACACTTTCACTTTTACTCATTCACCCTGATAGACTTCCCTGAGTTTATAATGTTACTAGGTATGTTACGGAGTAATTATGTAGTAAGGAACTCACGCACCGTAATGGCATCTAGCTTTTTGCTACAGATGACCCCCGGATCTTGATAATTATCATTTCGGTGCTAATTGCCAACTTGTGCCGTGAACTGTGTGAAGATTAGAACTGTACGGCTGGCTTACGAGCTCTCGTTTTTCGCAAAGAGGGTTAAAACTGTATTGAGAGAGTAGAAGTGAATACAAACATCTTATAGGTACCTAGGTAATTAGCGGAAAAACAGTTCATATTATTAAAGCTGCAATACATACCTGTATTTTATTGTACAGGCACAGAATAATAAAGAAGTACAAATCCTTAAAACATTTTCCTTTGTTAGGGTTCCTAGTCCACTAGTTTATAAATTATAATTAGGTATAAAACCATTTTTGATATATGTGAAATATTGATTAATTTTATCTTAAAACACAGATCGCTTTGGTCCATTTAATATCTGCTCCGAATTTTCCTCATATAATATTATGTTTATGTCGAACGCAAAATAAACCGGTTTTACAAATAGAGGCGATTTACGATAATATCGATGTTACCTACCTACTTGCCTGCCGGGAAATTATAATTTTCTATCAAGAAATACCTGCCGGTTTTAACAAAATTCTATCAACATAGGTAGTAAGCACACAATTTTCTTGACACTAAATTAAGTACCTAGAAGTAATATGTATCGCACGATTTTTAACATGTTAATAATACCTATGACATCATGCCGTTACTACATAGGGTCATTTCGCCTGTTTGCGTCCATTTAGTGCAGTTCCCAAGTTTGACGGCGAAAATAAAAATATCCCCGCACTAGTATCTATCTCAAAATTATTTAATAAGTTCATTGTATAGTCTATTTTAAGATTAACTTTCAAATTTGCTTAAAACACTTTGTATTTATTCCAAAAAAATAAAAATATCGGAATTTGGCGTTTTACCCAGTTTGCGTCCACAAAATATAGATTGCGTCCACCCATGGACCAGTTTGCGTCCACCAGCTTAGTAAAGGATAATAGGGGTGATATGAAGAAAAATGAAAAGAAATATTGTATTCTATCAGTGTCTTTATTTAAGAACAAATACAAATATCAAAAATCAACATTGTAATCACTTTAAAAAATTAATTCGCTACAATTATTGAACTTAAAATAAGATAACTATGTAGTAGGAACCTAACCAGTGATAGCACCTTTAAAGTTAAACATTATGAATTCTGTTAAGGGGCCGTCCATTTATCATGTGATGTTTTTTTGACCACACTCCTCCCCCTTGGTGAGGTTTAAGACCCCCGCCCCCTCCCACGCTACAACACTAAATAAAATAAATAAATATTTCACAACATCACATACATTGATCTGACCCTGTCTTAAGTAGCTTAAGCACTTGTGTTACAGACATCAGAATCAACAGTGGTATTACAAATATACTTAAATAGATACATAAAACACCCAGACCAGGACAGACAGACATGTTCATGCACACAAATGTTTGTCCTGTGCGGGGATTGAACCCCGTGACCCCATGCGTAATAGGCAACTTCTTGACCATTACACCAAGCGGGTCGTATATATAAGCGGGTAAGAATGTCTTCACACCACAGATTTAACGCCGATTTTTGGATAAGTATAGCATATTTGCCGGAAACAAAATAAACATGATATATTACTACGCCCCCTCCCCCCTTGTGACAATTCGTGATTTTTTAAGGACACCCTTCCACGGATGGCTCCTAATTTTAATCTAAGATCAGTATTGATTAATAATAACGCGCTTCCTGCTTTTCCTTCCTAATACTTTCTTCATGCAGCAGAAGGTATTTTTTTTTTTTTTTTTTTTTTTTTTATTTAAGATAGGCTTGCATTTGACCTCGATCACACCTGATGGAAAGTGTAGATGAGGCCTAAGATGGAGCACGCTTGCCTAGTAGATACCTGTTCACTCTAGTCTTGAAGACATCCAAATTATAACGTTCGGGAAACACAGAACACGGCAGAGAGTTCCACTCCTTAGCAGTTCGCATTATGAAAGATGAAGCAAAACGCTTCGTGCGAGAAGGAGGAATATTAACAATGTAAGGGTGAAAGCCCTCGCCGCGTCTAGTTGTCCGAAGGCGGAAGGGAGCTGGTATGGTTGCTGGAGTACTGGGATTATCTTTTCCAGCATTGTAAAAAAATACTGGTCAGCTGGTCAGTCAGCACCAGGTGGTGTTCAAATTAATCAGTAGTTCCCTTTTGTGTAGTGGCTGAAAATGGTTGTAATTAAGACTCTGAGGGTATAAAGATGGTAGCGATACAGTTGGTGCTGATGATGAAGTCAAAGGAATTTCTGGAGTAAGTTCCTTCACGAGAGTTTCTTTTTCATCACTTAATATTGGAGTTTGATGCAATATCTTCTAATGGTAGAATTCTTTTGACGTCTAAGGACACCATAGAACCAACGTCGCAGTAACTACCAGAAAATCAAAAAGTTGTTAGTGAAGACAAAATAATATCAAAATAAATTTTGTCCACTTGTTATTTAAGAATTTAAGCATTTAAATTATTTTAACAAGAAAGTCATTTGCTTTTAACAAAAATACATAGTGGACGCAATTTGGTCTATTATGTTTATAGTATGCGTCCACCCGGACGCAAAGTGGAAAATTTGAAAATTTGATGTAGTAATTCGCGTCCACCTTATTTTATTAGTTAAATATAAAAAAAATAAACAAATTCATAATAAATATTATTCCTTTTTTCATTATAAAAGTTTAGAAACATTTAAGTTTCCCAAAATACATATGAAACAATAAAATACTTACCATCGAACACGCCGCTGCACACTATTTTTTTTCTTAAAATCCCGCGTTCGCGCACTTTTTGTTGAACAGCAAGGACAAATATATTTTTCATCTTATTTTGGTTTGATTTACGGACCTTTTGTTTATATGTGCTAGCTTCTTAAACATACAGGTTTAAGTGGTAAAGATTTTTCGTTTGATTGGTGTAGCAGTTTACTTATTTTCTAGGATTTAAAAATGAAGTGGACGCGAACTAGGTGATGGACGCGAACAGGCAAACTTACCCTAATATCTACATTTCAATACTGCTCTGGTTGAATAGGTCATTTATATGGTAGAATACCTACTTCATTCGTAAGTGTAGGTACTGATATACTCCGCCACATATGGGAACAAAAGGATTACATAGAACGATACCGTTTACATAACTGTAGAATCATACCTACCTAGTTCACAATAAACCCCAGATGCACCTATGTCATATCTAAGGAATTCAGAATCATGCCTGCATTCACAATGCTATCTATGAATACCTACTAGAATGTTATTGAACTGAGATATGAGTAAGTACCTACATAAGGCGATGCTACGGGCATTGATCTGACCCGAGGGAAAGTACCTTATGTATTTGTTTTACAGGTATCTGTATCAAAAACGATAGTTACAAAAATAATGATTGTAAGTAAAAACAGTAACATGAACTAAGTAATGGTCCTAACTAAGTGGGTTCTAACTTTATGGCATGCAGACAATAATTAAGTTTAGTAGTCTTTATTTTTCAATGGGAATAGTGTCTTGAAACTTATTTCAGAATAAAGGCCAGCTTAAAATTACTTGTGATTGTGTTTCGCATCTACCCACCTTTTTTATTATGATAGGTTTTGCCCTATGGGGCTTCAGCCCCATGTGGAAACTGCCGGAAAAGTTTCAACTTTTACAGCACAAACGAAAATCATTGTAGCCCTATACCTACTTGTTATTTGAAACTTTATTTTAAATGCTATTCTTTACAATCTTAATACGAGTGTCAACCGTCAACAGAAGGAATACGCGACCACCTTGGCGTAAAAGTTGTTATTTTTTAAAACACGTGCAGCCGGTCGTCTGTGCACACTGAGCGAGTTCGACTTCTCAGTAACCTTGCGTTTTATTACGTGCTACTACGCCACACTTCTCGACGAGTTAATAACAGTATCACTTATTCAATGTTTCCTGATAGATGATTTGGCAGAATAACAATTTTTCAACTATTAACATTACAACAGGAGTAACGTTTAGGAATAGAATTGATTTTAAAAAACGAATAACGGTTTACGTACACGTGTGTTGAAAATAACTTGTTTTTTTATAAAAAATATTTTAATGTCTTAAAAATTAAGTTTTTTCAAATGTTTCATGAAATAATTACTTAACAACTATTGTAAGCAATAATAAACTTTGCAACTTACCACTTAAATTCAGCAGGCACACAAAAACAAAACCAAAAACTATGAATTTACACATCTTTACTGCACCACACTTTCTAGTAGTTTTTAAACAAAAATGATAGCCGCTATTGAGAGTTAATAAGCAGAAAAAACTTTCATTACATCACTTCAGTGAAAAAGTTCGGCAAAAATATGCTTCAACTATTTTAACTTTCGTATTCGAACACGTAAACAAAGTTTTGGCAAGAAGACGTCTATCCTCCCTTACACCATGAAAGCAACTGTTTTGAAACGAATGAATGAATTTTCTGCACGCAAAATAAATTGGTTGGAGGGAGAACAGTGAATGAGGTGTGAACCATAGAATGAATGAGTGAATGAAGTATGAACGAACACTTTCCAGGCCCAGCTGTCATTGTCATTTGTGTTATGTTATGTCATAATGTCATGTTTTCATAGCCGAAAGTTAATTAAAATTTAATAAAATACATAGTAATTTAAGTTAAGTGCAGATGCAGTGTTCTTAAATGTAACAATTAATGCTGAATAATTTCGCTTAAATTCGTTACTTAGACATACAATATCAAATTGGAATCGCTGTTCTAACCTAAAAATGGCTGCGAAAATTTTAAGAACATTTTTACGAACTAAACCATCAAATTTATTAATTAAGCGATGGGAGAGTAATGACAAGACTTTAACAACGTATGATCCTTTTTCAATCAAACCAGAGAAAGATAAAAAAACTTATTTAGAAGTTATTAAAATGTTCGAAGGACGTGATACCAGAAGAAGGGGTCACGTCGAGTTTATTTACGCGGCTTTAGCGCGAATGAATGAGTTCGGTGTCCAGAAAGATCTGGAGGTGTACAAAGCTCTAGTGGATGTGCTACCAAAAGGGAAATTTATTCCTACAAATATTTTTCAAGCTGAATTCATGCATTATCCAAAACAACAGCAGTGTGCTGTTGATCTGCTAGAACAGATGGAAGATAACAGTAAGCTTTTAAATTTTAGCATCCCGTGATATCTCTGCACTTGAAACAAACCTTTTGTTCTTAGGGAACACAATTCCCCTTTTGGTCTTAGGAGAAAGAATAGGCTAATTAGACATAATTTAATAATTTATTGCAGAGGTCATACCTGACACCGAAATGGAGATGATGCTGCTCAACATCTTTGGTCGACGAGGTATTCCTCTGAGGAAATTTTGGAGAATGATGTACTGGATGCCCAAGTTCAAAAACCTGTCTCCCTGGAAATTGCCAGAGGAACTCCCAAATGACACTTTAGAATTGGCAAAATTAGCTATTCAAAGAATCACTTCAGTGGATCCAGTTACCAAAGTTGAAGTTTGGCAGGTGAAGTACTGACTTACTAATAGATTTTATCTCATCTCACTAATATCTCATTGAATTACTCACTATTCGCGCTAAAAAGGCGCCACAGGTGACCCCGTACTTTCCTTATCCTTATAGCTCAAAGTTGACTTGGGTGCCATTGAAAACGCATCTAGGGTGCTGGTAGAGATAAGACTGACACTTCTTACCTTGTGATAAATTTGATGAACTGTTTGTCTTAAATCAACATTTGTTTTAGACAGAAGAAATAGAAGCATCACTGGATAAAACATGGATAGTTTCTGCTCAGAGTGAAGCTCAGAAAGCTCTGCTCGAGGAGCAGCCACTAGACGAGCCACTGGTAATCAAAGGACCATATGAGGTTTACTTGACAGATCAAATAGTCACATACTTCATCCTCTTTGGTAAAACCAGACCAGAAGTAAGAGATGATAGAGATCCTGATGGTAATTATTGCTACTTTATTAAAGAACTTTACACTTTATACATTGTTTACTTTATAATTTCACTAGCGGCCGCCCATTACTTCAACCTTGTGGATTTCGGTTTCCGCACATAGTGTTATGATTATAAGTTTAAACTTCCTTCTACAACAAATGGCTGGACCATACAACACAAATAATATATTTCAATTCAAACCACTAGCTCCCGAGATAAGCATGTTCAAACAAACCGACAAACTCTTCAGTCTTATTATATCTGTATAAATTATTTTACAATATGAATCTTATTGGAATGAAAATATTAATTAAATCTGACCATTTTTTGTTTTCAGATGTATCCAATATTGAAAAGCCAGTTGGAATACCAGGATTTATTGGACATACCAAATTGCCTTCAGTAAGATGTACTGTGCATGAGCAAGATGATGGGACAATAGTTGCTATTTGTGCTACAGGTAATGTTTATTTAGGTATCTTCTCTGTGGTATATTGGAATATCTTGGGTCCATAAGGCCTGTCCTTTGAAGCAAGCATGGGGCTAAAGCCAACAGTCCAGACTTTTTGGTACCATTTGATTATGATTACCTGTTCCCAAAACTGTAACCTGTAACTAAATATACAATTTATTATTTTGTCACAAATACCATGATTATCTAATTCAAATTCATGCCAAAAAACATCCTTTTTAATATTAAGACAAAACATTTTTATATCATTTCAGGAACTTCATCAAGGGACTCACTTTTGTCATGGATAAGATTGTTGGAGAAAAATGGGAACCCAGTCTTGTCAAGAATACCTGTGATATTTACTTTAACTGCCCCGCCATCGGATATAGCTATACAAGAAACTCAACCCACTGTCACAGATGGAAATACAAGTAGTAGAGCGCAAGAGTCAAAATAATGTACAAATGTGTTTAGGAAATGGATGTATCTATTTAATTGAATAAAAGTTTAAATAATCTGTTTGTTTATCAACCTTTTTATGACTGTTAAAAGTAAATTATTTAATAAATATAATGTTAACATTAAAATATGAATCAATCAATTCAACCCCTGTTTATGAAGATAAAATTATTTTCAGTGATTTATATCACAAAAGTATGTTTGCAGAAATAACTCTGGTGTGGACTAACCAGTGTAAGTATAGGCAATAGGTGTAGATTCAACACAATTGTGCCTTTTCATTACCTATATCTTACTAAATTTCAATTTTATTATAAGTTTTCTGAATTGAAAAACCTTTATAACCATAGATTTTATATTGGTTATCACCACAATTGGCTAACCTTAATAAAACACCCATTCTTAGCTACCTATTTATATTTCAGCCTTATCACTTAAAATACGTGTATTTACAGAGATCACTAATTTGAATGCACTATTTACAGTTAAAAACAATACTACTATTATATACAGATTTCTTCATTATTAATCTTGATAGACAATATAATTCAAAGAACACAGTTCATCAATCTGGTGGTAAACTCTTTAATGTTATGTCCATTCGTAATCCTCATCCACATCGAAGGATATTGTACCCCACTGTCAAGTGATGTTGTGCCAGTCAGCCTGGGGCAGAAGGTATGTCTCGTTGTCACTGCGGACAACTGATACACCTGCCCCGAAGTATGGCACAACATATGCTGAGCCATCAGATGGTCCGACTACCTGAGGATAAAAACAAGTATTGCTTAACAGATACAATGGAATAAGAATAATTCTACTATATGAATAAAGGTCACTTGCTGTGTCGTTTGACAATTACTGCTCTCTAAAGTTTGTCTCATAACCATTATTATATATTAAGAGAATTTTTTTTTGATGATTTATAATTTTTCTTTCAATGTAAAGAAGAAAGTTTACTATATTACCAAAAATCATTATCTTTATTATTATAATAAATGTTTAATTTTCTCATTTAAATTTAATTGTAAGACAAAATTTTTTTTTCTATAGTTGATCATTATCAATATTACATTTCTAATGTTTCAAGTTATAACAACTTATATTTACCTGTGCAGCGATAAGGATAATATCAAGAAGTTGGCCAATGAACATGAAACCCAATGTGCAGAGTTTGGCCAGTCCGACCCCAGGGTAGCCAAGGTAGAACCGGTCCAGGCCAAACATGCCCAGGAATACGGACAATAACAGAGCTATCTCTAGAGAATATCCATTCCTGAAAACAGTCAAAATTGGTGAATTAATTGATTTGAATACAATAAAAAATATTGAAACTTAAAGATTAAAGTTTTTAAAAGCACTTACGTCCATTTACATGGAAGCTTTCTTTTGAATGTGGAACTATTTGATTCTTTGCATATTATTCCATCAGCAGCTATACATTGCACTGAAAATAATGATTTGGATCAAATTCAAGAATGCGTTATCAAGGTAAGGTATTCTAGAACCATCTGAAGAGGTTCTAATGTGTTCAAAACATCAAAGTACCTTCTGCTTCACCCTCCGAAGGAATCTTTTCACCTTTCATACAACCACGGTACTGTTGTGTGTCGGGATCAATTGGATTAATACTAGGATCTGGGCATATGTATTGCCCTAGCCTCAATGTTCCACAATCGACAGTCTCTTTATCAGTCTTAGCCTCATCTGAAGCATTTCCACATGAAATAAGAAAGAGCACAAAGATTGGCCCTAGAAAAGAATTTAGAGAATAAGACATTATTGAATAGTTTTGAACTCCCCAACATCAACACAAAAAGGGTCTGCAAATCATTTTAGGGAGAAACGAAAGATATCGTTTATTTCAACACGAAAACACTGCAAAAATAAAATAATAAAGCACGCAATTCGTCATCTCAGTTGAACAAGTTGACAGTGACAGTCAGGGGGGTGACAGTGACAGACAGTCCCTCCACAGATAAAAATGAGTAAGTAAGAACTTCCAAAATCAAAATCTTTGCTTATTTTTGTGTTTTATAAAACGGTCGCTTAGGGAACCTAGAACTATAAAATTACAGTGTTTAGATTTTAATGAAACTAAATATATATCTAAAAATTATGTTGGTTTGCAAACAAAATCATTTGTCATGGAATATGCAAAAAGCGCTAAGGAAAAGCTTCTTGTACTTCTTTGTTAACTTACAACATTCGCTAGTAACCTACTTCTAATGTTTGTGATAATTTTGATTGTACGTAAAAGAGATATCTTCGAAAAGACCCACAACCATATGGATGGCATGGATGTTTATAAATGTCTTAGTCTTTAAGCAGAGGCGGCCTTACCCATTGCGAGGCCCCGGGCGACAGGTCTTTGCGAGGCCCTTTGCCCTACGGAAAATCTACCTATGTGATGTGAAAGTTGGTCTGTTTTATTGATATTCATTATGTTATTATTATTATTTATAGGTACTCTTTTGAGATCACGGGTCCACAGGGGCCCTTTGAAGCATGCGTGCTTTTTTAGTACAATACGGTGTTTGACAACATTTAAAATACTCTACGAAATATAGTTATTCTACGAGATAATTGTATACAGAACACCACTTTTACTTTATTTTAACAAAAAAAATGTATATTTTTTTCATATTTCACAAAATAAAAATGATGTTTTTGTAAACAGTCTCACGTGATTCGAAACGCCCTGTGATTGGTCGTGACGTCACATGCCTGCAAACAGTGTTATGCGCTGACGATTGTCGTTCGAATTTACTTTGTTTTGGCTGTAATTTTTATTTGGACAACTATCTATTAAGTATAAAGGTAAGTGCTACTTACATTTAAGTGATTTTCACACATAAAAATATTTGTTTGCATCGATTAACTTCCTCCGCGCCAAACATTACCACAAATTACGTTATTTGGGATTTATAGAAACGGAAATAAATACTTTCTCTGGAGTAGCCGGTACTTTAAGACGTTATTTCCAATAAATACGTACTGAAATATGATTAAATAACAAGCACTGCACCTTCAGATTTATTCAATATGGATTTGATTACAAGCGTGTGATGTCACACGCGTCACGTGATTGCAAAGAGCCGTTTTTGCGGCGCTTTTTACAATTTAAACTTAAACATCGATTTTAAACCTAAATACTGAAAATTTCGCATTAAGATTTTTTTTGTACGTTTTGTTTATACTAAAGGAAGCATTTAAACCTATTTCCAAAATTTGTCAAATACCGTATTTGTTCTAATGCGATTGGTAGGTCTCCCAGGTTCTATCTCTGACCAAATACAGATCAAGTCAAAGACAGAAACTGGCAAATGTAAGGACTATTACAAAATAAAAGGAAACAAAATCTAGGGCTATTGTGAACAGTTTGATGGTTTGGTTAACTGGGCTATGGGTTGAGACTATAGTTGTAAAAAACCCGTTAGCTACCGTTAAATAACCAAATTTTTGGTTAGCTACCGATAAAATGCAGTTGTTAACGGTTAGTTATCTGACAGTGACAGCTAAAAAGGGTATAGTTTTTTTCCTTTGTGAAGAGAAAATCGATATTCAAAAGATAAATAAAATTCATTTTAGATGTTATCCTACTACCTAATCCTACTAAGATTATAAATGCGAAAGTTTGTAAGAATAGATGGATGGATAGATGTCTGTTACTCTTTCACGCAAATACTACGAAACGTAAATGTTAAATTATATGTCGCTTTAATTTATAATTGCGTCTAATATACAATCTATTACGATTATTATTATACAAACACTTATTTACATCTAGCGGAATCTAGTGGAATTTAACCGTAAAATGCATAAAATGCGGGTTATTAACCGTTTCTAACGAAAAATGCATATTTACCCGCACGGTTAAAATCGTTAATAACCGGCGTCGCATCTATAGTTGAGACAACGGACGTATGCAATGCAAAATGTCTCAATGTTTTACTCCTTGCCAAAAAAAGCTACCACTCTAAGCGGCCACTACACTGGCGTGGTTGGCTAAGGGTGCCGAGAGGTGTGCACCGGTTTCTGTATCGCGTTAGGTCGGTCAGCCGTTCCCCGCTATTACGGAGATTGAGCACTTGCACAAGCTTATTAAGAACAAGGATTAGGGAAGAGCTATAGCTCTTGCGCTCCTCTCTGGCCGGCTATTTAAGCAAGCCAGAGGTGAGGGGAAGATGGGTAAAGTACAAGCAGCCCTGCGGAGACTGACTGCATTAATGAAAGTTGTAATTCCTCAAGGAGGAGCTCTAACTACCAACAACGGACGATGGGGTCATCAAAACCCTACGCTCTTTATTACTCTTATGTAGGAAAATTGGGATTCACGTTGCAGCATGCGTGGGGCCAAAGCCAACAGCGCAGAGGCTTTTTTGTACCATTTGATCTAAATTGAAACGTGTAGGTACATCTACCAGGTACTACCTCTGAAAAAATACAGATCTATTCAAAGACAGCACCTGGCAAATCTAAAAACTGTTTCCAAATTAAAAGAAAAAATAATCCAGGTCGATTGTGTGTAGTTTGATGGTTTGGTCAACTAGGCTATTGGATGAGACACGGACGTCTGCCAGCCAAAATGTATCAAGTTTTCTCACTCCACGCGGCCACTAGGATCGCGGGCAGCAAGGGAGTAACACCGGCGTGATTGGCTAAGCGTGCCGAGAGGAACGCACCTGTTTTTGGATCGCGTTCCCCGCTATTACCTACGCAGATTGAGCACTTCCACCCATCAAGCATATAGCTCTTGCGCTCCACTCTGAGGGCCAATTAAGGCGAGCCAGAAGAGGGGGAGGAGATGGTAAAGTTCCCCCGGGAGATCTCGGGTCCGTGGTGCCGCCACACACCAACAACTCGCCCCAAGCTGCCTTTGACTGATTGCATTGATGGAAGTTGTAATTCCTCAAGGAGGAGCTCTAACTTCCACCAACGGGTGATATTATTATACATTGATATGGTGATATTAATATACAAAGTTTTACAAAATGAACAAATACAGAAATGTTAGTCCAGTAAAAATAGACAAAATTGTGATGCGAGTTTGCATTAATTTCCTACTTACAAGCCGGATTTTTGTGCAGACCTTGGATTCATAAAAGTTCGACCCTGTGTCACTAAGTTTACGAGTGAGACGAGAGCTATACTGTCTTTGCAAATATTGTTTGTAATGCCCTCAAGAATATGTTACCATGGTGGACACTTGAAATAAGACTCCAGTTTAAAGCATTGATTTTTCAATGTATGATCGCAACCATGAAAGACCTTATATGAACGGAAAATCGAAACGCAACCGTTATAATATAACGTACTGATCCCGTGGGGCCTCGCACCTGGTGGGGCCCCGCGCTTAGAGGGGCCTTGCAATTGGAGGGGCCCCGCGCTTAGACGGGCCTCGCGCTTGGTGGGACCCCGCGCTTGGAGGGGCCTCGCGCTTGGAGGAGGATCGGACCCTCCGGGCGCGAGGCCCCTTCAAGCGCGAGGCCCCGGGCGGTTGCCCGGTTCGCCCCCCCCTAAGGCCGCCTCTGTCTTTAAGTATGTCTATCCGTTCCCTAGCATCCATAGTACAAGCTTCGAGCTTAGTTTGGGGCTAGGCAATTGGTGTGTTAGTCCATTGAATTTACGAATTATGTCTATACTAATATACATATAAAGCTGAAGAGTTTGTTTGTTTGTTTGAACGCGCTAAACTCTTCTCCTGGACCGATTTGAAAATATATAATATTTTTTTGTAATATTCAACAAAAAAATATTATATATTTTCAATCTTCCTCGTCAAATTCCATTTGACGAGGAAGGCTTTAGGATATTGAAAATTGAAATCCATGCGGACGGAATCGCGGGCTGCCGCTAGTTAAATATATTACCAGAACTACTTATTAGTAACTCTAGCTTATCTACTTCAATGCCTACCTTCGTTTGAATACTTTCATTTAACACAAGTGTTCATGTTAAGGGGTCTCGTTAAAAATAGTGAAGAATGGTATTTTTACACTGAAAATTGACTGGCACTCGTACTTGTAACCGTCGGCTCTAGGTGATGGAGAGTACTTCACTTGGTTCACTTGTCGACGATTTTTTAATGGCTTCTTGTTATCCTTGATTCAGATTTTTGACGAAATAATATTTTATTGTAATAAATTTTACCTGCACCGTTGGGATCAAAAAGTTACATTTAACTATTATTTTTTAATTTGACTAGAGACGCCTAATTATTTTGCCTGTATTAACTGTTTTTTGTTTTATAACTAGGTAGTTAGGTATGTTATGCTTTAGTATAAAAATAGGATACTGATGAGCTGCTGCTTTGAGATAAATCAATATTATGTATGGGTACTTACCTTGTCTTATCGTAGCCAGAATTAATAAAGCATTTTTTATATATATGAAAAAAGTATAAGTAGGTACGCGACGCGGCTCACCCTCAAATACTTACCTCTTAGTAGGTATATAGTCCCTAACCTGAAGTTTAGTGTTGCATTTTGTGACACTGAAAAAGGACCAATTAGACGCGGGCGTCGTAATGTCCTCAATCCGGCAAGGTGCGCTGTATAAGACAGGTCCGTCCTCAGGGCAAAATCAAATATTCACGATGAAACTTTTACTTTCAAGTACAATGGTTAAACATTGTCAACTCGTAAACAATTGGAGCTTACCTTTGATTTTGTAACTGTACCTACCTGAGATTACTTTGTAAACTAGATTTTATTAAAATTGTGAGCAAGTATAGATATAGGTAGGTACATAAGTCCTACCCGTACCTACTAACATACGTTTAAATTATAATTGAATGAATACCATGCCATGCCACATTGCACGTAACAAATGCCAGATCGGTTATTCCACTTGTCTCCACCGGTGTCTCCGCTGGTAGAGTCAATTAAGTGCACTGTTTAGTCCACTTGTCTCTACCATCGTTGTCGGTAGAGACAAGTCCACTATTTTTTTTCCACTTGTATAGGTCATTGGTGTGTAAGTCCAAGGAATATATTTATTTCATTATCTCAGTCGAAATGGCCCCACGCCTTCAAGGCAAAGACGGCACTGGGAACGGCTTAATTGCAACGAGACTAATGCCCCATTCCGCTTACAGCGACTTCTGTCTGGCCCCGCTACTACCTTATTGCTTTGTTTATGCGTGGCGTCGAGTTTTTTAACGCATTCGGTAGGCCTGCTCCCTTATATTAAAGGACTTAGTAGAATTTATATTTTTTAATATGAAACGTTCATAGTGACAAGGCAACATTATTTATACCTACACCCTACCTCTGTACCTACATACCTACTTATTTCCTACTATTGAACTTCATCCTTCAAAGCAAGAATGCTGATAAACAGTTGTTCACTTTTATGATATCTGAGTCCTCATTCACTCATTCAGATTTCATAAAGAGATTAAACAAGAAATAAATAATGGAAGAAAGAAAGAATTCCCAAAAAACCAGTTGCATTGTTGGAATAACTATTGAACTAAGAACAGTCGCCAAAATCCCCACGCGATGAAATAAATATTATTGTAGGTCACGATCCGCCGCCCCATTTGGCCTATTCAATAATGCCAACGTTCGCTCATTACCTAACTTTTCCAGGGCACAAGTTTTTCACAACTCGGACTCATTATGCATTCAGATAACTCTCTAACAAACCGTTGGGTTTATACCAGTCCACGCTCGTCCATCGACTAACGAATCAACTTTCCGAAGTAGATCGCTTCGCGCGTTCCTGATCAATTGAGGAAGGATGGAGGACATAACTTTGTGCACATTCAAGATGCAGACATGCTCAGTTCCAAGCGCGAAGTGGAACTTGGCACCTACCTACTACGGACAAATTATTAGACGTTATTTTATTATTATACCAATATTTTAATGTGAGTATTTGTCTTTTGGATGTTTGTCCGTCAATCACGATGAAACTACTATACGAATTTTGATGAAATTTGGTATGCAGGCAGGGTAACGCAGACTTTTGGTGATAGGATATATTTATCCCGATTAAATGATCCCATGTGATTCAACAGAATTCTTGAAAACTAGTTTTGTTGTAAGAAAACAGTAAGATGGTCTTCTCTTCATAGTCAAAGTTATAAGAGTAATCACTAAAAAGCTAAAACCAAATCGCTTTCTTCTGTCTGTCCCTGTTGCTTGCTATGCTTAAATCTTTAAAACTACCCAACCGATTTCCATGCGGTTTTTCCCACATCGGGGGATTCAAGAAGGAGGTTTAAGAATGTTGGATGCATGCATCATCTTTAGTTTACTTTATTTGGTAATAAGGTATGATAAGAATAGTACAGAATGCCTAAAATGCTTTACTAGCGACCCGTTCCTGCTTCGCACTTCCGAAGCAGGAACGGGTCGCTAGTAAATATGTAATATATAATTTTAAAAACTGTAAGAAAATGAGTCAGTTAACGACATTTACTAAGATTTTGTACTTAAATGATTGAAATTGGATGCACATGCTTAAAACACGTTGTGTAGTTAAACCATTTATTGATAACATAATTTGACATCTACATTGGTTACAAGTTTATAACAAACATTTATATTGGTTAGCATATGGATAAAATACAAGTGGTTATGATAGATAGATTAAGTTACCAGATTTAATATATAAGTAAATATATTTTTGCCCATTTTACCACATTCATGGGAACAATGATAAATTATATCACAATGGTTAATCATATAAGATAATTATATTGATTAAAATACGAGTATTATAGGATAGATGTCCAAATCATAATTTATTACTTAATTTTCAAATAAAATAATTAAAATACGAGCAGTGGGAATGCTTATTAGTAAATTCCCAAACATGCAAACCACTTTTTAAGTACATAATTTTGGATTAAACATAACTAATAATATCATTTTAGTATCATTCAACTGTTGTTTTAATAAAGGGTAAAATTAAGACATCTACCCAATTCATAACTGCTTATAATAATGGTTATATCACTGCAATAAAGTGTTTGGGTTCTGAATGTTTGTTAAAACTACGCACACAATGTGTCCATACTAATTGTTCTGCTTCATCTTCAAAGCCCGCTCTTTGAAGTACTGTCATCAGCCCCGCCATCCAGTGAACGCCGGAGAACTGAGTACCAAACAGTTGAAGTTATTAATTGTGATATTTTATAACTACTTATTTACGTGGGTGTCGGCAGAAACTAAGGAGTAGGAATTCTAAGGGGAAGGGCAGCAGTGATCCCCAGTTTTTATCTTTTTCAATTATGCGCATATTGTTCCTGTTATCCTTCTTTTTGAGCATATGCATAACTTTCCAGCCAGGGGAGACCAAAGTACAGTAGTGAACTGTGCTGGTCTGATGATGATGAATCATTAGACGACCATTGTACAATAGTTGCTACTAAAATCATATCTGAATATCCAGTACAGCCAACTAATAGCAATAAATCAGCCTTATAAAATCATTATATTAAACATAATTTTGAAAACAACGAAAGTTATTTTTCTGGAAGTTAAATGTTTTACGAGTATGATGCCTACCGGTCGACAGACACTGTTAAACGGCGGGTAAGACCTGGTCGAGATAAGAACAGAACCGACCGACGTGCATCGCGTTCATTGGAGGAGGCCTGTACCCTGCAGTGGAATTACTCATAAGGCTGATGATGATAAAATGAGATAATATAACTCACGCGTTGAAGCTGGGAGCGGCCTGGGGCGGGCCCGACTGCTGCGCGAGGTTGCCGAATGTGAGCGTGTTCTGCGTGGCTAGGCTCTCGAACGTGGCGTTCGATTGCGTCGGCGACCCGAAACCTGCTGTACATACCAAATTACAACATCGTTAGAGTGCTGAGTGGAAAAATGTTATTTTTTATTTACGAAGGTATGATGTTGCGCCGATCTTGCTTACTTTTAAACAAGGGCAGAGAGAGGCGCAATCAATTGGGGCCTCCAGACCAGGTTTCTGGGGCCCCACGTTTACCAAACAAGAGGTTTCAAAGGCCAGGGTTATTACCCTGGCACATGGATGGAATAGGTGGAAGACGGCTCTGGCAGAGAATGTCATTATTTTAGGCAGGAGCAACATACATATTTAACTCACTTTTATTTGATAGAACGCTCCAAGAACAAAAAATGTTACAGGACTGCTTAGATGGTCACTATTTTCACATCCTTAGGTGGTCAGGTTGACCATAGAAAATTGTAAATCTAGTTTATTCTCGCTTTCACGTTTTTTTCACGTTTGCGGGCAGTAGCCCGCCATTGGCCAGTAGACCAAGCTAAGATGAGGTTTTAAAACGTTTATTTATTGTTATCAATATTATATACGTGATAAACAGATCTTACTTGGCTGGGTTCCGCCAAAGACTTTCCCGGGCGAGGTGCTGCCGAAAGCGGGCGCGCCACCGAAAGTGGCGCCGCCGCCGAACGCGGCCGACGCGCCGAACCCGCTGCTCGGGCTCTTGTTGCCGAACCCGCCGAACCCACCGAATCCTCCGGACGGTGGCGATCCGAACCTACACGTCGACATTAGATTTGAATTAGGAAAAGTAATCTCATCTATTAGATATGCTAATAAAAAAGATTTTGTTCGTACCCTGAAGGTTGTCCAAATACGGGTTTCGATCCGAACACTGGTGATCCTCCGAAAGCGGGAGCTGCAATTAGGAGTTTATTTTTAAGAAGAACACTAATACGTAATTTTTTTGTTAGACATAGATTTCGTCATAATAGAAGGCTTTTCCAAACATTTTCCTCAGCGAAATAAATAGCTAACAGCCCATGTACTCGTACATTACTTAATTTCCTATCAGAAACTTATATGTAGAGAGTATGCTTTTGATAATAATATGTAGTAAAAAAATGTCTTTAACACAAATAATGAGATCCTTGACATCAAGGAGGAGAAGGTAAGTAAGTGACCTTCTTGCTAATGTGTCCTCTCTCTACATAAAAAAAACACTTTAATTCCAGTAACTCACAAGTCTGCTGCTGCGGTGATCCAAACACGGACGGTTTGTTCTCAGCTGCGCCAAAAGCGGGAGCTTGCTGGGGACTACCGAACGCTTGCCCAGTAGGAGACGGCGTACTGAAGCTTCCGCCCGTAGTGCCTCCGAAGATTGACGACGCCTGAGTCGCCTGAGCTTGTTGTCCTAGGGAATTTTAGTGATTATTGGCTTCGAATCTTGTACATAGAAAAGATTGGGTGCGCTTTTATAAATTACATTTATTTAGTACATTCGGTGAAAATATTACAAGTACCTTCGCCTATAACATCGGCATTTGTTTTGAAATATCTAACGAAATACACATACTTGAATATTAAGGTTAAAGTTTTAAAACAATTGATAAAATTTTTGATCTTATCTTTAATGGAGTTGAAGAGTTTGATTGTTTGTTAGAGCGCGCTAATCTCACGAACTACTGGTTCGAATTGAATTTTTTTTTTATGATGGATAGTCCATTTGTCGACGAAGGCTTTAAATTATAGTGAAACACTATGTGTGCGGAAGCTGAAATCCACGCGGACGGAGTCGCTGGCGGCTGCTAGTAATCTTATAAAATAAAATAGTAATTCAACTTGTTACAAGCACTTCTGAAATGATTTTAAATCTTTTTGTTGTTGTTCATTATAAACGGTAAATATAAATAAAAACAATAAGTTATTTACCAAATCCAGATCCAAATCCCGTCGTCCCGGTGTTGCTTGCTCCGCCAGACCAGAAGTTGTTCGCCTGCGGTTGTTTCTGCCCGAAGGCGCTCGCCCCACCCCCGCCAAAGATGGCCGCCGCGGTCGGGTTGGCCTGATTGAACGATGTTTTGCCTCCGAACACGTTGGTGCTGCCTCCTCCGAACACGGATCCTGACGGGCTGTAACAAACGAGGAATAAATTACCAACTGCGGTGGCTGATGTACATATTTATTCATCGCATTTGAAGTTAGATCAAGTTTGATAAATATTTGTCCGCTAGATGGCGTAACGTAGAATTTAGGTACTATGGCAGTGTGATTAGAGTTCTATCAGAATGGAAATTAGTACATATTTGAATTAAATATCTCACTTTGAGATAACTTTGTTTTGACGATAAATAAGAGCGTTTTTGAAACTCAATTGAATACAGAATATTTTGAGTTTAACTTTGAATTTTTTTATAGTGGACATGGAAGTACTGCACAAACTAAACTGTAAAATTTGGAGCCAAACAGTTATTACTTATTGTATTGCTTACTTTATTCTAAAAGTATTGTGAAACTTACCTTCCACCAAATATGCTTCCTCCACTACCCGCCGTGGGCGCACTAGTCGTGGATATACTCGCTGCGGCAAACATACTCGACTCCGCGCCTCCGAACAGCGAGCCGCTCTGCGCCGTCGTCGCGGGCGTCGCTCCGAACACTGACTGCGTGGTCGACGTCGGGCTCCCGAACACCGAAGCTTGCGTCGATGGAGTCGCCGTTCCGAACACCGAGGCTTGAGTGGACGGCGAGCCGAATATCGAAGCTTGTGTGGTTGGAGCCGTTCCGAATACGGACTGATTAGCTGCTCCGAATACTGATGATGCTTGCGTCGCCGCTGTCGCAGTCCCGAAGACGCTTTGAGCAGTCGTAGCCGGACTGCCGAACACCGAGGCCTGAGTCGTCGCCGGTGATCCGAAAATGCTCGAAGCCGTAGTCGTCGGCGGCGTTCCAAATACAGAAGCCTGAGTCGTTGGTGCACCAAATACGCTGGTCGTACTTGTCGATGTACCGAACGCGGACGCTTGCGTAGTAGCCGTTCCGAAGATGGATCCTGTTGTTGCCGAAGCGAATACTGATTGCGCCGTAGTTGTTGCTGATGCTTGAGCGAACACTGCCGGCGATGAAGAAAATACAGATTGCGCTGAAGATTGCGGTGCGAATGCCGTGGGAGCAGATGTAGCGGCTGGCGTGGGAGTGCTGAAAACAGATGGTTTCGCTTCGCTGCTAAACACTGACGCCGTTGATCCGAACACGGAGCTTGTAGTTGTAGTGGCGCTTGAACCAAATAACGAGCCGGTTGTTGAAGTAAACCCGCTAGCGGTCGATGTGTTGAATATTGATGTCTTTGACGCTTGAGATGCTACCGCTGAGCTGAATATGGACGATGCTGACGAAGCAACAGCTGTTCCGAACACTGAAGGCTTTTCCGTTGTAGAAGAAGGGGTAGGGGATGATGGCGTGGTCGTAGTTGTAGGCGTTGAACTTGCGGTAGTGGTTGTTGATCCAAAAAGGGGTTGTGGTTTTATGGCTGAGAAAGAAAATACAGAGGAATTAAACCTCATTGGACATTTAATGCAATAAAATTAAAAAAATATAAACCGAAAAACACTGATAACAATCTTTACCTGTTGGCGAAGATGCATTAGCGGCAGCGAATATTGAAGATGCGTTTGAAGTCTGCGCTGAAGTAGGAGGCACACTTAGCTTTGGCTTTTCTTCTACTTTGGGCTCTTCTGGTTTTGTTTCAGTCTTAGGTTCTGCAGGTTGAGGAGTTTCTTCTGAAATAATAATATCTAGTGAATAAGTAATTCACTTAAAAGTACCAGGTAACCTAAGTTCAAAATTACAATTAAATGTTGTAAGTTACTATCTTAATTTTTTTTTTATGACAGATGCGGCAAACGAGCTAGCGGGTCGCCTGATGGTAAGCAATCACCGCCGCCCATGGACAGCTGCGACACCAGAGTTTCTAGAATGTTCTAGAATGTTCTCATTTATAGAAATTACTCATACTTACTTGGAGTAGCACTGGTACTAGTTACAGCTGGTTGAACAGAAATATTAGATCCAAAACTAAACGTTGAACCTAATGGTTTCACTTCAGGCTCTTTTTTCTCTGCAGGTTTCTGTGGCTCCTGAGAAACGTTTTCTACTGGTTTCTCTGGAACATTCTCTTTAGATTTTTCTACTGCTTTCAACGTTATTTTAATAGGCGCTTTGTTTTCCACTTTCGGAGTTTCTTGAGGTTTCTGTGCTGTATTTTCTTTAGCTACGTTTGCAGATTTGCTCCCAAACAGATTTGTGAGGGGTTTATCATCTTTTGGCTGAGGTTTGATACCAAAAAGATTCGTCAGTGGTTTTTCTTCTTTTTTCAAATCGATTGGTTTCGTTGGCTCTGTTTCACCGCTTTCGGCTGACTTTTGAGTTGTATTTTGTTTAGCACCAGTGGCTTGAGTTTGAAAACCGGTGAACATCGGTGGTTTGACTTCAGGCACACGAATTGGCATTGCGGTTTTGCTAGTTGAAAATGCAGGTTGTTGTGAGGGCGCAGTCTCCGTATTGGGTGAACTAACTGTGGAGTAATAATAATTTTGTTGAAACATTTTCCTTTTGATACCTTATTAAGACACAATTTAGAACAGAAACGTCATACTGTTCTTAATAGTAGTACAATTTCAATTAATAAATAAAGAAATAAATTAATATCTCACATACATCGATCTGACTCCGCGTTAAGTGGCTTAAGCACTTTTGTCACAGATATCAAAATCAACAGTTGCATTACAAATTTACTTCAATAGATAAATATAACACCCAGACCGGGACAAACAGGCATGTTCATACACTCAAATGTTTGTCCTGTGCGGTCATCGAACCCGCGACGTCTTATTCTAATAGTCAACTTCTTGACCACTACACCAAGCGGGTCGTCAAAAATGAATCATTAAAAACACAACAAAAAAGGGATTTTACTCGTACTTACATGAGAAAGCAGTGGGGGAACAAATCTTCTGTCCCATAAACGTATTAGCATCGTTCTTAGCAGCCGGCACGCTAGTGGTCTGTTTCTTCGTCAACAAGTCTACGAGTACACTGCGATTGGCGGGTGCAGTCTGCCCAGACACAACTTGCTTATTGTCGAATATGCTTTGGGCTGGCGCGACAGGTTTGGGTTGAACATCTGCGGGCTTCGGTGGTTTCGGTGGCTCTGGTTTTGGTTCTGAAAATAATATAAAGTTTCAATAAATAATTATTGCTGCTAAACGGAATTTGTGACGATCGTACCGCTTCTTTGCAGTTAAGAAATTTCTCATTTAGCATTTTAAACAGTAATTTTAACAAGTTACATGGTTTTAACACGTTTTATATTATATTATCCTATAATAACTTAATAGTATGCCCATCGTACTAAGTTTTAACTTTCATTGACGGCGACACTCTCGTCCATATTTTATAAACATCTAATGTTGCATTTCAGAGTCAGTTGTTTTTCCTTTTATTATGATGCCCATTCATTGAATTTTACAAATCTATTTATTACCTTTTACAGAGTTTTTGTACAGAGGCTAAATGATTGCTGTTTCTCATTAAAATATTCAGTACTACGGGACGGGAACGTTCCCTGTTATAAACTAAAAGAAATAAATAATAAGAGCATATATTTACCGTCAGCAAATAAGGTCCTCGCTACATTATTAAGTCCTGGTACAGTCGGCCTGACAGGATTAGCCTGGAATGGCGTGAATGTTGACACGCTGGGAGCTGGCGAAGGAGGCTCTACTTTTGGTTGTATTTTAACGGTCTCTTGTATCGCTGAAATAAAGTTAAAATGATAGTTATTTAAATTGTATTTAATGTAAAATTGACAGGTGTGATAAATTATTTAGTAAACTTTTGCCTAGATGCATTATTTTAACCTGTGTAATTAATACATGTGCACAGCTGGCCTTGAATTGAAAAAATTCATCTCTCTTCAATATTGAATGGCCAGAATTTATTGCCTATAATTCTCAATCGAACAATATCAATACAAGTGTGTGCAACTTACGATGCTTTTGATTACCCTCAACAAAAATCTAAAATGCATGTTAAAAATACAACAATATTTACCTGTATATTTACATAATTTATATCGCGTTAAGTCCCGTTAAATAATACTAGTGTCAATATTTACCTGGTTTAAATTCTCTAACATTCACCGGAGCTTGCATCTTAGTTACATTTTGCATTGGCACCCGAGGCTTTTCCGTAGCAAACCCAGTCGTACTTGTGACAGCTTGTTCTTTACTCTGAGCCGCTTCTTTCTCATAACGCTGTCTCATCGTCATCAGTTGCTTGCGCAAGTCGACGTTCACTGGCTTCACTTTGACAGTCTTATGGTTAGAAAGCATGTCTCGAAGAGCGTCTAGCTTTTGAGCGCTAAGTAGCTCTTTGGGTTTTGTCTGAGGTTCGATGCTCATGTTGAGAATGTTTTTGGTCAATTTGGACAGCGGATCCCTGAAAAGTATTTGGTATTAGTTTTCCTGATAAAAATTTAGCTTAGCAACTCTAGCTTCATCATCATTAATTTAATCAAGCATAACATTCCATTCTTACACAAATTATTGAATATATACATAATTTAAAGAGAGATAGAGCTTAGTGAAACTTCCACTTAAATGAGCCTCTCTTCTGAGGAAGTACTCCACCTTACAGAAGAAAACAGTGAAGTAGCACTTCGTAACTGTTTGCTATGTTTCTCTGGTAAGTAAGATTGTAAGAGCTTAGTTGGGGAATGCATACCCTCCCCAGCTCCGTCTGAAGTTGTGAAACCCCATAGGGCCTTAATGGCCAGCAACGCATCTTGTGCGGTTGTTGATGTTCATGAGCAGCAGTGATCATTTACCTTCAAAAAAACCGTTTGTTTGCCTACGTATAACATAAAAAAATCTGCATACTTATTATTCCTAAAAGGCGTGCTTCTCAGTATCGAAGTAGACTTCAGCATAGGGCCGCAATCGACTTCCTTCAGCGTGTTCTTCAAGGTCCTGAGCACAGCCTCCTGCCGGCACAGGATCTCTTGCTGCTTCACCAGAGGTTGGTAGACGTCGTCCAGTATTGGGCGGATCATGCGATGGCCGAACCTGTAGGGAGAAAACTCAGTATAAAACTTTTACTTGTAAAATAGCTTGTATATGGGACATCAATTAGTGATAGCAGACTAGCCAGATTAGGTTTAACGAGCGGCAGCACGCGACTTCGTCCCCGTGGACTTCGGTTTCCACATAGTGTTATATTGTAGCTTAAAGTCCTCTTCGAAAAATGGACCATCCAAAACAAAAAAAAGACAAGTCGAACCAGGAGTTCCTGAGATAACACACATAACAAACAAACTCTTCAGCTTTATTATATTAGTCTAGTCGATAGTACAGTCTAAATGTATGTTATAACCAGGCTAGTCAAATCAAGTTTATTGTCATTGTATTAACCTTTACAACTCTAAATAATAATTAGTATAGTCTGTACCAAAAATAAGCGGACAGTGAGTTGCCTAGGAAAATAAAGGCCCCATTTCAGTTCCAAAGAAATCTTACTATTTGGGTTTCATCTGGTTCTGTGATCTTAATTGGTTGATGCCAAGTATGTCTGTGATTAGAACCTTTACGGGAGCGAAAGCAAAAAACAGATAAGTATCAATAAGTATTTTCAAGAAACTAACTTGTTATCTTTGGATTCCATTTCATTCCACTTGAAGTCGAGAGCCTTATACGCTTGTTCCACTTGGTTTTGCACGTAGTAAGCCAGCTTCTTCACTGAGGCCACGCGCTTCGTCGTCAAAGGGTCTGCTTGCGTCCATTGGTGAAGATCTTTAGCTCTGAAAATAATAGTAAGCATTTGATTTAACATGTCAATTATATGGGGCCTTTCCACACGCAATAAGTCTCAATCTATCTCTAAGTATTCAGCAGAAAACACAATGACCCGGATTGAACCTGTTGCATACATAAATATAAGTAACTAGCGGCCGCCCGCGACTCCGTGCGCGTGGATTTCGATTTCCAATAGCCTAAAGCCTTTCTCGTCTAATAGACTATCCAACACAAAAATATTTTTTCAAATCGGACCGGTAGTTTCTAAGATTAGCGTGTTCAAACAAACAAACAAACAAACTAACCAAACTCTTCAGCTTTATATATTAGTATAGATTTTCATATTTCCCTAAGAGGAAGCCAGGTACGTTATTTCCTCATTTTCAAATGTATCTACGAGTATTTTGATAATAAAAGAATAATATTGTGACTTTCACTTTGTGTGTACAAAAAAAGAGCATGCAGTAAATATTTTCAGACCCCTCTTTTCCACTGGGCACAATGCGCACTTGCATAGGGCCACACGATCGTTTGGGCCCCCAGATCAGGGCCCCGCGAATACCAAACCAGAGGCAAATGCCCATGTGCCCAGGGCCTCTAATAGGTGAAAGACGGCACCGAATATTTTATACTAGCGGCCGCCCGCGACTCCGTCCGCGTGGATTTCGATTTCCAATATCCTATGTGTTATTCTGATGTATAAGCTATATTGTGGTAAAGTTTCATTCAAATCCATTCAGTAGTTTTTACGTAAAAGAGTAACAAACATCCATACATCCATACATACAAATTTTCGCCTTTATAATAGTAGTAGGATGAGTTTACTGAGCAAAATGGGTTTTGATATTAAATTGAGACTTGAATTAGTGTGGAATAAAAAAAAGTCAATCAAACTAACTCTGCATGAGTCCTCGCCTCGGCGACCACGGCGCATGCTCGTACCAACTCCAACTTCAGCTGGACGATGGCTCCTCTCAGTTCTTCCAAATCACAGTCTTTCTTCAGCTGCTCCGCGTCCAAGCTTTGCATGCTGAAGTTTAGATTCATGGTGTTGATGTCTTGAGTTATCTGTGCAAAAGTAATAAGCATTTATACTCGGAATTAAAAGGTTTAATTTATCAGACAATCTTAACAAGTTAAAGGCAGTTAGAAGTATTTTCTAAGACATTAACTCATTTTCACATTGTGTAGTTTATAATTCACTATTGTGTGCTCTAAATTAAGTGGGTATATTATATGGGATATAAGAAAAACTAAAATAATGAATCTAATATAATAATGCTGAAGAGTTTGTTTGTTTGAACGCGCTAATCTTAGAAACTAATGGTCCGATTTGAGAAATTAATTTTGCGTTGGATAGTCCTTAGTAGTTTTGACGAGTATATACCTATGTGTGAGATAACCGAAAACCACGCGAACGGAGTCGCGTGCGGACGCTTGTAAGGGCTAAATTGTATCAATTTAGGGGCGCGTCCAGGTGGTCTAGCCAAGATGCCACTTTCGCGTGCGGGATGGAGATATAAGTCGCGACGACTACCGTCCGATTGGAACCCTAGGATCGGTGTCCGCCTTGTTAGGCGCTAGACCGAACCGCCCCGGGTAAGATGTGACCGCATACTTAAGTAATCTAATATACCTTCGCCTGAGTTTCCTTGGTCTTCTGCGTAAACTTATACAGCTCCACCTGGAAGTCGTTGAACTCCTTGACCAGCATATTCTTCAGTTCCTGGGTCGCTTTGAGTGCTTTGAGCCGGTCCTGTTCCGCTTTGGCGGCCGCGTACGCTTCCTGCGACTGCGTGCTCGGCGGGGGAGCGGGTGCGCTTTGAGCTGGTGGCTTTTGTGCCTGTGTGGGGTATTATACATTGAGTAAATACTTAGCACAGAGATTATGAAGACAAATAACTAGATTAATGAATAAATATATCACATCATTGATCTGACTCCGTGTTAGGTAGCTTCAGCACTTTTGTTACAGACAAAAGAATCAACAGTAGTATTACAAATATGTATGTATCTATTTATGTATATTTGTAATACCACTGTTGATTCTGATGTCTGTAACACAAGTGCTTAAGCTACTTAACACGGGGTTAGATCAATGTATCTGATGTTGTGAAATATTTATTTATTTATAATTTACACGCACAATGCAACGCACGCACAGCCCAACTCACTGGACGGGTCAGGCTAAAATTTGGCATGCGATTCGATGTTATGACGTAGACATTGGCTTAGAACGTATTTTGATCAATTCTACCCCGAAGGGGACAAAATAGTAACTCATATATAAGTAAACATACCGCAGCTGCAATAGGCTGGGGAGCTGGAGCCGGTTTTACTTCCGGCTTTTGTTCTGGCTGCTGAGCTTGAGGAGCTAAAATAAAATAAAATGGTTAAGTTTGTACTAAAAATACTTTTAAATTAAATTGCCACTATCCACGTACCATAAAAAAAAATAGCAGTATCGGCCTATTAATGCCCAATTGCAGGGCAAACGCTTCTATCATTTGAAATCATATTTTCCTTACAAAGATTGATTTTGGCTTAATCAAATCGTTGGCAAAAATTCTACAAAAAAAAAATCACTTAGTTCTGTCTACTTAATTTTGATAAGGGCACATGCCTAGGTCCCCGCCATGATTACCAAAACAAAGATGTAAACCGTGTTCCGTCAAATAGGTGAAAGACGACACTGGTGAGACTCCATCAAAGCGGAGATATGGGGAGTGTTCCTTATATAAAGTCTTCAACTTAAACTCACCACTAAACGATTGCGTGGCTTGCGTCTGCTGGAAGCCCCCGAAGGCCGCTCCGAACGCGGGGACCGACGTCGGCACTGGCTGAGGAGCGGCCGAAACCGGCGCTTGATATTGCTGTGCTGGCGGTTGGAACGGCTGCGGCTGTGGCTGAAATGTGAAAAGTAAACAAAGCATCAGTATATTAATGTTCCACTGCAGAGCAAATGCTTTTATCATTGATGGGTTTTAGCTTAATTACCACGCTTGCCAAATGCGGTTTAGTGATCACAAGCACGGACTGTCTTAAGAAGTTGTGAGTGACTTAGTTGAGCGTTGTGCCTTGCAGACTAAGAACAATGAATAAGTAGGTAGATGAACAGACCATTACACCAAACAGATCATCATTACGACAATGTAATGATTTTCGAACAAACTAGAAAATATATCAGGTATCCTAATGTTGGTACGGAGTTGGGTTACGTATACGACCGACCGGTACCAAAAAGTATTATATGACAAATTATGTCAAATGAATAAATTAATATACAATTTATGGTGACGAAAATCAAATATATAATAGATGGCTATAGAAAAAAAAATACCAGGGCTGTAGTATCTAACTTACTTTCACAGCAGCCGGAGCGACTGGCTGAGGTGCTGCTGGTGGTTGAGCCGCTTGTCCTGGGATGTCAGTGGTGAGGGCATTGGCTGGTAACGCCAGGGGCTGCGGTGGGGAGCACACTTGAGCCGCTTGTTTGTTCAGGTTGATGACGTTGAATAGAGTGAGCAGGCCCGTTTGAGACACTACTATGAGGAGTGGCATGTGCGGTAATGTGTCGTTTTCACCTGGAATGAAATATTATTTATACTTATATTAAAAAGAGAAAAAACATTTGATTGTTTGGTTGTAATGAAAAGGGTAAAAAAACCAGACCGATTTAAAAATAAAATCACTATGCGAAAACTACGTTAGCCCTGAGTAACAGGGGCTAATTTTTTTTTGTAAATACATATGTGTGTAACATAAATGTCATGTTTGTCGTCCGTACCAAGCAGGGACAAGCACACTAGCTATTTATATTTTGGAATGTTATATGGAACACGACACTAGTACATTGATTTTATTGTTTTATTACACACGGCCTATGTGGTTTGTTGTCAAATTCTATAACATTAATACATTTTATTTTATTTTAAATCAAAAATTAGATAAAAATTAAATATATTGTTATGATTCAAGTAAATACTAACCCCAAGGTAACTGGTGTATGGCACTTGTATCAATGCATATTCCCACAGGGTAATTCTCTTGCTTCTTGTCTGTTAGTGGTAGCTCTGGCCTTGCTTCATCAGTCTGCAACAAAAATGGATCATAGAAAAGACTACTAATTGGAAGAAGAGGAATTAACACTCTTCTTCCAATTAGTGCTTCCTCTCTCCTAGCCCATATTATATAGCGTGACCAACAGGGTCCATAAATTATGTATCTAAATATTTAATAACACCTTTTTGAACATTATGGTTTTGGATAAACATTTGATTTGATTTATTTTATGACAACTTTCATACCTGACACCATTGCTTCCAATTGGCACCATCAGCTGATCCTAATGTTGCAATTTCCATACTATTTGATGAAGACGACATTATAATGTTCCTGGAAAATAAAATAAAAATTATATAAATATTGCCAAGTGAAGATAAGAGTGGAGTATAGTTTAAAATTGTATGGAAAAGTTATAACGTACCATTGAGCAATACCCTGTAGAAAATAAAACCACGGCCTATTTGATCCCATGCTGTAGCAGATGTCTTCATAGTTCAGGCATGATGGTTGGCCTCCTTTTGGTGTGTTAATGATTGTTACAGCTGTAAGTAATTTTACAGATCAATTAGGGATGAATAGTGATGATACAGTAGGTATTTAATATCAAAGTAATTCTCACTGATGATTGCTGTAATAAAATATTAGCATTGCATTGTAGATATATGTACTTATATTTATAATGCAAATAGGAATGTTTCCACTCCATAATTATAGCAGGTGGCCTTTCCGAAATTTATAAAACCTCATTTCATACTAAAGATAAGAAATCACTGTTTATTATTTCTCTTCAAATTAATTAAAAAATAAAATTAATTTGTTGGACTGACATATTAATTGCCTAAACTAAGTTCGAAGCTTGTACTATGGATGCTAGGAAATGGATAGGCATACTTAACTACTTTTATAAACATCCAAGGCTCATATTCCTCACACAAACATTTGCCCCTAGCAGGATTCGAACCCGCTAGACCAATGGGCAGTCAAAAAGGGAACTAAAAGGAATTGTATCATTTCCTTACCAGGACGACTATTATCTGTAGCATTCTTATAAACCACTGCAAACTGGAAAGTTGAGATCCAGTGAATAGCCATGGCTTCTACCGGAGCGCTCTCAAAGAGGTTTGGTGCGGGAACTGACTTAGCTGGTGTGAGATCAGGCTTATATTGAGTCAGTGTTCCATCATTATTGCCTGTTACAAATTGTTTCCCCTTTGGACTCCAGCAGAGGCATCTGTGAATAAGAATAATGTACAGTCAACAGCACAATAGATTTAATTTATTAACAATTTGGTCATTAAACTGCTCTTTTGTCAGAGATATAAGTGCTATTTTTAAGGTGCGGCTGTCCATACGTCATAAATGTTAGGTCCACATTTGTATTACAAACTAGTTATAACCAACAGCTTTGCCTGCATTATCGAGATTCCTGTTTTATACCATGGGAGCATTAAATCGGGATGAAAAGATTCCTATCACCTAAGTCACCATCAAATTCCATTGAGTAGTTTCATTGTGATTGACAGACAAACATCTAAACAAACAAACTCTCACATTTATAATATTACTAGTGGCCCGCCCCGGCTTCGCCCGTGGTACTTGTCCACTATTTAATGGATGATATTATACATAAAAACCTTCCTCATGAGTTACTCTATCTATTAAAAAAAACCGCATCAAAATCCGTTGCGTAGTTTTAAAGATTTAAGCGTTCATAGGGACATACAACATACAACATGACAGAAAAAGCGACTTTGTTTTATACTATGTATTTATAATATTACTATAATGTTTTTTTTTACTATTAAGAAGTAACCATACACATTTGCGATTTGCAGAACTCTTAATTTTTCTCACCTTCCCTTTGACTGTGCTTTCTTGACCTGCGAATTGCTAACTTGACAAGCCAGCAATGTGCCATCATAAAATACAATGACTATAGAGTCTGGGATGCAAGGGTTCCATTGCATCGCTGAGACGTATGTTGATGGGTTCACATCACATCTTATGATAAGTGCTGGTGATACATTCTGAAATATTTGAATAATTAAATTATTCCTTACATCCTTTACTTAAATAAATAAATAAATGCCTTGAATTAACACACCAATTGCATAGCCCCTAATTAAGCTCGAAAATTGTACTATGGATGCTAGAAAACGGATAGACATACTTAAATACTTTTATAAACATCCATGATTCAAGTACAAATGCCAATGTTCATGACACCAACATTTGCCACTAGCCGGATTCAAACCCACAACCCTTAGTTTTGTAGCCAGGGTCTCTGACCACTAGACCAACAGGCCCGTCACTACTTCACTATAAAATATTACTGTCAGTTAACAGTTGGTTAAAGCGTGCCGCTTGAAAATGTCCCGACTGACAGGGTTTTGGGGAATTGCAAGACAGATTAATAGATAAAAAATATCCCATCATAGATTACTAACCTGGTTTTGGAAGTCAGTAACCTTATACACACAAAGAAGTTGACCACCAGTGACTGCTAACATTTCCTGGTCACAGCTCACCGCAATGTGCGTTGGTTTCTCTTGCAGTTTTATAGTCACATGTTGAGGTTCCGACTCTTTATCAATAAGCTGGCTCAATTGATAGGCTGAAATATAAAGGTACAAATTAGAAATATTTTACATAGATAATAAAATAATTAAAGTGAATCGTGACCTGTTGAAATTATAAACCAAGCAACTGTGTCCTGGGAAAGTACTAAAGATATCATAATTTGCAAGTGTATTAAGGTAAGCAGAAGCCAACCATCTAATCAAAGTTGATGAATGAAGATTTGCCATATGTAGGTTTAGCCTACAATTATTATGTAGGTTTATTGGAATTTTAAGAAATAAAAACCTACCAGACAGAGATCCATCCGGCGAAGCAGCAAACACAATGCCATATTTGGAGCTGCTGGCTACTAAGTTGTATCCTCGGTTCGGCAAGGCGTCTTGGGTATTGAACACCTTGATTTTCCTTTGCAATTTGTACAATAAATTCTGGAATTCAAAAATTGGTCATAACCTCTCTCACAAAAAACATTATACATTGTCAAACGTCGTGGTAGATGTTTCTGGCAGAGTTTTCGTATCAGATATAAGTAACGCTATACCCTGCCTAAGTAAATCCCATTTTTTTGATTAATAATAAATTATTGAAATAATAAAACAAAGGAAAAACATACCGGTTCATCCACGGAGTTTGGACCAAATTGCACCTCCATTGTGAATAGTTATCACTTTCTTTGGAATATACTCATAAAATACATGGAAATTGAACTCCAACTAGCAATTTTTTTAAATAATAATCCGATACATCAAGCGAAAAAGTTTTCGTTATTTTTAACCAACTTGCGCAAATGATGAACTGTCAAGCAAAGACTGTCAATGTCAAACAAACTATTCTTTTTTTCATTTACCGTTTATAACCAACACTTCTCTTATTATACAGCCAAACTTTTCCTAATTTATTTTGATCAATTTCTGTATTTGAAAAAATAACAAATTGTACATTATTATCTTCAATTATTATTTTATCTTTATATTTATTTTATCGCTTAAAGCTGTTGGTTCAGTTTTAATTTGAAGGAGTGGGAAAATAAGGAGTAGGTCTATGTAGTCCTTTGCTGGCGCAGTCGCTTGTTTATTTAATTATGTACAATTTCTTCTTGGATTTCTTTTAAATAAAATAAAACATTGGTAAAGTTCATAAAATTTTATTCGTCAGGAAAGTTAATGAATCTTTTAGCTATTCGTAACCGTATGCTGTCCGGTAGCGGTAGCTTTAGTGAGTTATAATAAAACATGTATCTCCAAGACTCTACTTTGTACTTTTCTTTGGGATGCTCGTCGGTGAGGGCTTTCATAAAGCATTCAATGATGGTTTCATCTCGCATGGTGTCGTAAGGTAATTCGCGAGATACCGCACTCAAATAATTGTTTAGAGCAGTGATTCTCTTTCCGAAGAAAGACTTTTGTTCGTCATCTAGATTTTCTAACATGACGTTCCCATAGGCAGTTTGTGCTGATAGCAGACTACTGGAGCCGACGAAACCACCTGCAACAGAATATTAACTAGTTGGGTAATGATCTCGTAGTTTCAAATCCTACCCTACCCTAAAATTCCTACAACACTTATTTCCCGTTTACGTTGCCAGCAGGACGCTCGAGCTCGACCCTGCGTAGTAGGTGCAAGTTTTTAACCGACTTCAAAAAAGGAGGAGGTTCTCAATTCGTCTGTATGTATAATATTTTTTTTTTTTTTTTTTTTTTTATGTATGTTCACCGATAATTTCGTCAATTATGGACGGATTTCAAAAATTTTTTTTTTGTTGGGTAGAGTTCAGTTCTGAGGTGGTCCCATTTTCACCAGTCCAGGATCTGATGATGGAATCCAGGAGAAATCGAGGGCAACCACCGAAAATTGTATGCTCGTATGGTGTTTTTGTTACGTAATCATGTCTTACTCAGGTATATGCTTCAGGGTATCAACATCTGAAGCTGCTGTCCTGATGATGATGCTACAGTACTCCTTAGCGGTTAGGAGTTGGAAGGCAGAACTGCAATTGGTCGATGGAAACTATTTAGTAGTATTTAAGGCTTAAATGTTGCTTGTGAGGTATGCTTGAATCAACATCTGATGCTACTGTGCTGATGATGAAGCTACAGTACTCCTTAACGGTTAGGAGTTGGAAGGCAGAACTGCAATTGGTCGATCGAATGTATGTAGGGCTAACGTGATACTTGTGTATATTACATCCAGACTCACGGCGAGAAATCTCGCCGAGAAGTCTCGCTGGGCCGTCACGCGAGAACAAAAAATTTATCCACACTCTCATTCACTCTTAACAACAACTAAGTTCCTATTAATAATTAAGTTCACAACGCTTTTACACAACTAAAAATCATGAAATAAACTGACTTTTTAAAAAAAAAATTAAACCGACTTCAAAAAAACCGTCAACACAAAAATAAACTAAAAATTAAAAAATAATTCCTAATATCTATTACCTCATACTGTAATTTTCCTAAACTATGTTAAAGTAATCTTAAACATACTAACTGAAGTCGGTGCCTGCCCAAAAACAGAAGAGAAGAAGCACCGACTTCAGTTAGTATGTTTAAGATTACTTTAACATAGTTTAGGAAAATTACAGTATGAGGTAATAGATATTAGGAATTATTTTTTAATTTTTAGTTTATTTTTGTGTTGACGGTTTTTTTGAAGTCGGTTTAATTTTTTGGCCATCTTATTACGAAGCTTGGTAAACATCCCGGCGACAAAACTTCCACCGCCGGCTCCGGCTACTAAAGCGATCCCTCAACAGGACGCTACTGTCAAACTATTGCGTCAACCCGTGCTTTTGCTACAAATCATTTGAAAGGCACTATCATTCACTCTTGTGAAAATATCCTCATAATATTCCGTATAAACAGACGGTGTATTAAGTATTTACCGGGCACAAAGGCGAGTGCTGCTAAGCCGTGCGGTGCGTTCTCGAGCCGCAGACTGCTCGTCCACGCCAGCAGGGCCGCCTTGCTCGCGCTGTAGGCAGCGAACCCTGGAAGTGGCTGCAGACCGCAGTGGCTTGCCACGTTGATCACTCGCGGCCTGGTCTGGAACTGAATGTGGGATACTTTTAGTAGTATCAGGCTGTTAATTTTCCACTGCAGGGCAAAGGCCTCCATCATTTGAAATCATGTTTTCGTTACAAAGATGGGTTTTATGCTGGTTCATAAAAATCCACATAAATTTTGCCCGACTCAGGAATTGAACTAGTGACCTGGAGACCCGAGACCACAGCCGGTACTTAAACCACTAGACCATCGAGGCGTGTCCTTACTAATTTACTTTATACTTTTAGCGAGGCTTTAATAAAGTGCTTAGTCTGTAAGGTGTTTAAATGAAACGAAAGTCCTTTTTCTGAATCGTATCAAATACCGCAGTAAAAATTGTAATCACAGTACCGATAGGTGTTTACCTACTATTAATAATTAAATCAACTAACTGATTACTGAAACTAACTTTTTAAATTGGTTAGGTACTTTTTTGTTTAACTAAGGATAATGAAACGATTATGGTATGCTCGATAACACGCAATGTGGTTAGTTACTATTCTTTTTACTGCCATTTTAGTTTTACTGCAAAATAGTGTTGAGTTTCTGTGCGTGATCGATTCGAAACTCGAACACAATGCGTTTTGTTTGCGAATAAATAAATAATACTTACGGCGATCACGTGTTCGGGAAGCTTCGATAATAAGCGCGTATGATGAATCGTGTGGAATTATTGGGATAGGGGCGATTATTTGACGGGAAAATTACAAACTCACGAACATACCCCATGTTTGTGAGTGAATTTTGCGGTGTGGTGTTTGCGACAATTAATATTTGTGGTATTGTAATTTAGTAGGTACGGTTTGTTCAACGAGTCACAGCAGACCGTGTAAATCGTGTTTGATGTTTGAAACCGTTTCCTTTGTAAGGTCGGCCTCAATCCTAATTCCGATAGTCATTAGCTATTAAACATTTGAAAAGGGAATCTTTAAAAACTATGATAGATTTTTAAAGAGACTTGTGGACCCATTTAAAAAATATTTTCTGATTGGCATAATTAATTGTCTTCAAACAAAGGAATAAAATTGTCAAAAACTGTCTTTGCCTGAATGCTTTCAGTATCACTACAACAAAAAGCCTTTTATGTAAATTCTGCCGTTAGTAACCACGTCACAAAAGAGACGTCTATTACAAAACCAAAACTTTTCAATCAGCGAGTTAACTGATTTATTTCGTGTTTTTTCTCATTTTGCCGAAAGTTTGTTTTTCCCGTTTGCCAAAGTTATTGTAGAGCCTATGATATGCCACGAAAATATGTTTGTTTTCGCGAATTCTTTCCCCCGGGAGGTTTGTTTTTTATTTAAACAAAATTGATACAATTATATAGAAATCTATCGATTTTGCTTATTTGGAATACTCGTGGAAAAATTGTTCCCAGTTCTTTACCAAAACATTTTGATTTGAATTTATAGGTACTTAATTGTAATATTAAACTTGGAAGGAAAAATTGGTCTCTCAAGTTCGATCGAGATGAAAACTAACAGCAAAATCATCGTTACGTCATCGTCAGCTCTAACTTCATATTATTACCTCCGATAACATAAAAGAAGTATTACCTTCAAAGCGGTCCGCCTTAGGTCTGGTAGGAATGCAGACACCACTCTCATGGATCCCAGAAGGTTCACATTGATTGTTTTTTCGATCATCTCCGGTCTTAGCCATTCATAGTCTCCAATTGTCATCACACCAGCATTATTCACAACAGCATGCAGTTCTGTAAAACAAATTGTTGCAATGACACAAAGAAATAGATTTAAAGACACTAAAAACTCTGACAATAAATCTTGATTTTCTGCCGAGTACATACTCGTAAGTACAACACTATTGGTTTTCTGCTAAAATAGGTGTAGGTACATTTACTTGGTCTCAAATAGATAACTAGTATGCTAAGGGAAAGTAATTATTTCATTTTGATCCGAAGTTTGGACGGTAATTAAAACTACGTGAGCTCATCACGCAGTCCACTGATTCGAAAAAGTAATTAATAAAATATGAAGATAATTTCTTGAAATACTTTAAGTAAGAGAAAATTTGCCTCTCGAGGTTAAGGATGTTTTCTAATTTAATTTATCTACCGTGAAGTGTCAAATGTGAAGCCGAGTGGAAATGAAAAGAAATCGGAGACCATGCAGAAGATATTGGCTATCACATTACAATTCAAAGGTATGCTGGTATGCTAGCAGTTTTTTTAGTTCGCAAATCAATTAAATTACTGTAATCTGATTTCGTAAGATTGTGTATCTATCTATTTTCTTGAATGTGTGTATAATGAATGATTAATGTGTTTATAGACATGTCTATTCAATTTAAGTAAAAAATACGGAACTTACTGTAACTCGGGTTTTTCTTCATCAAATCGTCAACAAAATCTTTGAAAGCAGCGACGCTAGATTTATCAGTGACATCTAAGGAACAAGGGTGTGCACAGAGCTTCTTAAGTGCTTGGGCTGCTTGGGTCTCTGTGCCTTTCAGCATACCAGCTACCGTCACCAGGCCTTCGCGGGCTGATCTTGCAGCCATGGCCCATCCCAGGCCGCTATCGCATCCAGTTATAGCCACAACTCGTGTTATGGACATGGTTTGCTTTTAAGTTGGCCAAATGTCTGTAATAAAATGGAATGAAATGAATGATATTTTTATTGAAAATCTGGGGTTTTCAGCTAAGTAAATAAACAACACTTTTAAACTATTAATCTTTACTGAAATGTCTATTCTACAAGAGATATAAGGTATTATGGAATAACATCAAAAGACGATGACTTAAAAATATTAAACACTTAAAAAAAGTAAAATACAAACCGTTAACTGTTAAGTTTATAATGATACTCACTCGTTAGATAGTCTCGTGTAAGAGGGCGAAACTCACTCAATAAAAATAAAAATCACTGATACTGAATGAATACAGAAAATTCCTCAAATGTTGTGTGAACAGTCACAAAATCATCTAATATTTAGCCCAAGGACCGGTGCAAAGCACAGCTAAGTCGATAACAAACTGACCGGTGTAAATAAAATCCCGACTTGTTGCATATGAAACGGGTTTCGGATTTCGTTGCATATTTACAACGAATTTCATGTTTATTTTTATCACGGTTACGGTCAAGAACATTTTGTTCTAATGTCGTTCCCTCCTGTCGTAAAAAAACTTTGATGCAAAGGCGGGGGTGGGATATAAAACACGCCGGGAGTGCCTGTCGGATGAAGTGTTATGTTGCTGTAACGAACGTGTTTGTGCGGGCAACATACTCTAGTTTTACGAGCCTATATGCCCAGAATCGTGTGAAGATGCGGAGATCAGCAACAAAATAAAAAATAACGAATAAGTCTCATCTTATTACAAGTCCCCAAGAATATAAATAAGTATCTTTAAAATGAATGCAACAATCGTTACTTACCCTAATGCTAATGCTCTGGCTTCATTACAATGTAGCCAGAGCACCTAATATTAAGCAAAGCAATAAAAAACATGAACATAGTTATTTTTACTACCTGGCTATGGTGAGCACAGTTTCCTTTTTGTCTTCTATGGAAAGTGGGTTTGGCTCATCCAGGTAAACGGTCCATGTGATTATCATTTGTTTTTTTTTGTTTTTAAATAAGTTGTACTTCGGTTATCAGGTAGTATTGTTAAAGGATGGCACACAGTTTAGATATTGATGTTTATTTTATTAAACTATTTTTGATTGTTTTCATTGGCAATGTAGGTACTTAAAATAAAGCTTTTGTTTGCTTCTCTGCGATTCTTGGTGAATCACTGTAATGTAAACAGACAAAATGCTCAAAGTTTTTAAACATTAAAATCGGGCGAGTATCACGATGAAATTGTCGAATACTTCGACAAAGAGACGCCAATAAAAGAGGATCGTTTCAGCACGAATACCCATCTGAGAGATTAGACCTATTGGACGGAAACAATCTTGTATTTCTGGTTGATTTAATTCAGGATCCGATCTGTGGGGCTAAAAGTGTTTCGAGGGAGACAACCACAAATAACATTAAGCCCTTTTGCAACGCCAATAGACACATCACATATATGTATGTAGAAAACGTGATTAAAATATCTTATTTAAATTTTAACCGATACCAGCCGTACCGCAGATTGCGCAAATATTTTCATGGATCGTAAAAGGGTCGCTGACGTTCGGCATGGAACAAATTTTATCAAAATAATGGTCTCCGATTCATGTTTACCAGTTAAATATGGATAAATTCGAATAAAATCCTGTTAACAGGCCAAGCTGAAACGTGAAATCCTTTCATTAAAATGAGACTCCAATCATTGGCACGAAAAAGTTTTCCAATTACGCATAAATTGCTCGCTGAATATGACGATGAACTTTTGAAGGCGGAGCAAATATTTGTAAATACGCCTATCACCTTCGATCACCTTAGCTATTTTTCGGAGGGATTTCCTTGTTGAAATATCTAGCGTATGGATTCTCTTTTTGAAAAGCTTCTCTTTATCTAACGATCAGTGGGGAATTCGTGGGATCAAAGATTAACGGAAAACACAAGGGACTGAGACATTCCAAATGTACAGTGAGGAGCTATGTTGAACTTTGATAAATTCATTGGATTATAAGCGTTTTTGTAAATATTCAACTGTTTTTCTGTTTACAAGTAGGCAAGTCTTAAGACCTTGTTAGAAGATACTTTGAGATTAAATCTCAGAGTTCATATTAACTATGAGTTTTAAAACAGGAAAGCTGCTCGTAAAAAGCTCTGTTAATAGCAAAATAGCCACAATTTAATTCAAGGAATGCATTTAGACTTTTTAACAATTGTAAATGTACTTCATGAATAAACATTAAATCTGTGTTTGTCAATATCAAAACAAAATTTCGGAGTTTCATCCGGCAGGGACACGAAAAGATTGGGCAAACAACAAAAATTGTGTCAGTCCCATTGGGCCCGCGCTAATTGTGACATGGCGCGGATATTTGGATTTGCATCGTTCTTTATTTGTTGCATTGATTTTGCATAAATTGTCACCACTAAGAGCTAACCCCAGTAGATTTCCAACTATAAAGTAAGTTGATTGTAATGTTAGATTATAAAAAGTAAGTTTAATGGTAAGTTTTCAAAACGTGTAAGCGGAGAAATGTTCCTGTTCTATTTCCGAGTTTTTGGACTTCAGTTAGACCCAATTTAGAGCAAGAACCAGCTAAGGAAATAGATTCATCATGGTTACAATAAGATTGATAAGTAGTAATAGGTTCGCATTACTCGTATTATCCTCTGATATTTATTAACATATTAATAGACCAGAACACAGCATACAAATTTTAATAAATAAACATTAACGCGCTCACGTCCGCACTACTATCTCATACTGCCGTCTCTATGGTCCCGGCCGGGGTTTTTGTCTTTCCTGTCACATCTTTTTAAGGAAAAATCCGTTCACAGTTCGTGCGGCGAATAGCGGTCATTCGGCCGACACTTTTAAGGAGAAGGGCACTCTTGGGAAATCTGCACACCCTCCGCCGTCTGATAATAGTGTTTGCTCATTTGAGTGTACTCCTGCCGGATTGTGTTCGCGCGGTTAATGGTGTGGGGAGACCTTGCCCTTAAGGTGCTTTGTACATGGGTTGTTTTTATTCTTTTTTAAACACAGAGATTATAGCGTTGTTTGTGATAGATCACGATAGCATCAGAAGTGGTAGTTATTGAAATTCATAAAATCTTCTTATGTTCAAATGACTTCAACGATAAGAGAGCTAAAGTTCTTTAACTTCGGAGTAACATTATTTTTGTTGTTCTCTAATAGTAAAGAATACCTATAGCTGCTATGACTATAGGGTCAGCTATAGGTGCTCTGTGAAATTCCAGAAAAATAAAAAAGTTACCGTCGAAATAGGTATTTGTGATGTCAAAGTTTTATGATATTTTTTATAATTTAACTTAGAAACATCGTATGTATATCGGTATTATAATCTGTATTTCTGTCGATTGGTATCTAGGGGAGTGTGAGTGTCACATCCAAAGTTTATCTCGAACACCCATCTTTATGTAACAGAATTGAAGAATTAAAGATATATCTTCGACAGAGATATCTCTTCAATTCTGAAGTTAGCTAATTTACATACAATAGATAAATGTCTTCCATATCAAACTTCGTTTTTTCGAAGAATATTTTAATAGACAACTTTTTAAAAGTTACGGACAACACATTTGTAATGTGCTTTAACTTTTAATGTTATTGATTTGCTCTGCTATTGTGTACCTACGAGTACATTTATTATATGTTGTCATAGAGACATGAAAATTATCGTTTTATTTTTTAATACATATATTTTTCGTCATTACCGAGGACAGTGATCATTGCCGCCGAGGATCAGGTTAAATGTAGACCCCTAGACTGCGATAGGCTGATGATGATAATGTGATCATTGTATGAATGAAACTTTGAAAGGAATTTCTGGGTAAACATAATGGAGCGGTTTGCCTTCTCTAAATATTTTAAAATTATGTTTATTTTATATATATATCCTGCGTAGGTAAACATTTGAATAAATAAAAAAGATATTGACATGTTTTTTGTCAATTCCTTATTAAAAGATGTCTCACGCATGTAGTCACCCTTAAATCTATTACGGTTACATATTAACAGCAGGGTAACATTTACGACGCAACTCTAATAGGTCTGAATGCGCTATCACTAATGCATTTCGTCATTTGTACGTAAGTGATACATTTATTAAACCTGCTGTTAAGTGGCTAAGGTAATTTCCCTTTATTTACTTTAGCCAACCGAACTGCAGTAAGTAAAAAGTTATATTAACAGGTATGGACATTTTAAAATATACCTACTTTAATGATAAAGTAATAAAGTTAAAAACCAGATTCCGTTTAACTTAAAACTTCCAGATTTATTTCTGTAATCATCAACATCGTTTTCATCAGCCCATTGTAGTTCACTTTTTTCTGGAGCCGTGTAAGAGGCTCAGAACTTTATGTTCTGCTACCCACGACACTCCTGTGGTTTCCTTCGTACCCGAGCAGAGAGAGACCAGCACCCTCCTTGTGAGGATATAGGCCTCCCTTAGGGCTCTACACTCAGCCCGATCCCCATTTCTGTAATACTAAGGTACCCGTACAATGTCGTGTGAGCCCGTCATAAAACCCCTTAGCATACTAAACAGACGTGGAAAGCAAGGCAAATGGACATAAGCCATTACTTTTTAATGGATACAATTTTATTGTCCATATTTTATATCCTGAAGGAATCAGCTGTGATCCTTGACCGTTTTCCAAGTACCCACTAAAACCTTTAACGTTACTCTTGATCTACATATAAAACACAAGGTTGCGTTATTAATAAGGGGTCATGCCATGTATGATACTCATAGCAAGCAAAAAATAGCAAGTTCGTAGTGCGTTACTGAGAGGTTGGGATGATTGTATCACAACAAACTAATCCAGATAAAGAAAGTTTAGATATGAACAGTGTTTATTGCATTCTTAATCGAAACCAAACAAAACAAAAAAAACACTACATAATATTTACTAGACTAGATTTACAAAAAAAAAATAGGAGTATCGTCATAATGTAAAAACAAAATATCATTTCATTCATGTAAAATTCCTTACATAGTTACCTAATACGATTTGATCTAGCTGATTTTCCGCTTACAATTTACATCATTTTTCTATGGACGATTAAGACAAACAATGAAAACAATCATGCTCAAATTCCTTGCATATCTAGTTAATCGAAATTGATCTAGCAGCTCATTTTCCTCTGTAAGTACAACAGGAGTTATTCGATCATTCTATCTTTACAAGTAAGTACACAAGTACATCAGGAGATTATATCAATGATTAAGACAAACAATGCAAAATGTCACAACATTTTAATCCGCGGTATTAATTGCTAATGACGCTTCTTATCCATGGCAGGTACTGGTACACGTGGCGTCCGCCCGCTTCCGACTCACCACACCGGAGATTCGGTACTTCCCTCCGTACAGCATCATGAGAGGACCTCCAGAGTCGCCTTTTGCAGTCCTCGCCAGATTAGTGACTTCTTTTTGTAGTAGTATGGAGCCGTATAGTTTATGCTACAGTTAAATCAGCTTATGACTTCCCCGAATAAACCATTTAACAATGTCTTTTCCTTGAAGGTGACAAGCCAATGCTGTTAAAGTAAGAACGAATATATTAACAATGTTAAGTTTATTCTTAAGCGAAACAGAAAAACGCTATTTGGATATTTTTGTCACTAGACTAGATTTATTCAAAAATAAATAGAAAAGTCATCATTGATAAAAAAAAAACATTTTAGGTTTATCACTTCTGACAATTGATGCCGTATCCGCTTGCAAGCAATCATGCGAAAAATCCTTTCATAGCTAACCTTTCCTAATTGATCTATCAGGTCATTTTTCTCTTACATCAGTTATCTGCAATTAAGATAAATAATGATCAACGAAAAGAGTGGTATTAATTGCCCATGACGCTCCTTATCCACGGCAGGTACTGGTACACATTGGTGTAGAGCGACGGCACGGCTGTCCCGCACGGCGCGTCCGCCCGCTTGCCGCTCACCACTCCGGAGATATAGTACTGCCCTCCGTGCAGCATCATTGGAGGACCGCCCGAGTCGCCTTTGCACTTTGCTTTGTGCTTGCTTTGTGTCCTCGCCAGAATATTAACGCAAACGTGGAATAAAGGGTGTATTAGAGAGAAGTTCATCATGCTACAGCTAAAGCAGCGTGTGACATTCTCCTGATTAACCATTTAAATTATAGCGCTATACATTGTGGGTCAAATTTTGAAGCTGTACTTACACAAAGAAAAATAAACAGCGTCTGTAGACTAGATTTATTTAAAATAAATAGAAATGCCATCGTTAACATGTAAAACACATTTATATTCTTCAAGATTATGATCACCACGCAGAGCATTGATGCCAATTACGTTTATCAAGCATTGATGCTAAAAATTACATGCAGCATTAACTATGCCAAATTGATCAAGCTCATTTTCTTCTTACAAGAAAGTACCTATGTACAAAAGGAGATGATTTTATCTAAGCACAAGTCATGGGTATTAATTGGCCATGACGCTCCTTATCCACGGCAGGTACTGGTACACGTTGGTGTAGAGCGACGGCACGGCTGTCCCGCACGGCGCGTCCGCCCGCTTGCCGCTCACCACTCCGGAGATGTAGTACTTCCCTCCGTACAGCATCATTAGAGGACCGCCCGAGTCGCCTTTGCACGTGTCCTCGCCAGGATATAACGCAACCGTGGAATAAACCCCTAGTGTGCTAGAGTAAAGTTCTTTAGGACGTACTATTGAGCTGTCTAGTCCATGCTACAGCTAAAGCAGCGTACAACTTCCTCCTGACTAACCATTCCAACTATAGTGTAATACATTGTGGGTTACATGCTAAAACTGTAATGATAGAAATATAGGTATATACAGCGTCTTCCGACTAGATTTATTTAATGAAAATAAATAGAAATGTCACCATTTACAAATAAAACACGTTTATATTCGTCAAGATTATGTTGATCACGCTGATCATTGATGCCCATTACGTGTTTCAAGCATTCATGCAAAAAAATACATGCTGCATTAACTGTGGCAAATTGATCTATCAGCTCATTTTCCTCTTACAAGAAAGTACCTACAACAAAAGATTATTTTATCTACGCTTAAGTCGTGCGTATTAATTGCCCATGACGCTCCTTATCCACGGCAGGTACTGGTACACGTTGGTGTAGAGCGACGGCACGGCTGTCCCGCACGGCGCGTCCGCCCGCTTGCCGCTCACCACTCCGGAGATGTAGTACTTCCCTCCGTACAGCATCATTAGAGGACCGCCCGAGTCACCTTTGCATGTGTCCTCGCCAGGATAGAATGCAACCGTGGAATAAAGGGTGACGTCTAGTGTGCTCGAGAGAAGTCCATTTAAGGCAAGTTCATGCATCAGCTAAAGCAGCGTTGGCATTCTCCTGATTAACCATTTAAATTACACATAGTGCTTTACATTGTGGGTCAAATTTTGAAGCTGTAATTACAAAAAGAAATATAAACAGCGTCTGTAGACTAGATTTATTTCGGTAATAAATAGAAATGTCTTCGTTTACATATAAAAGATACATACTTCAAGATTGTGTTCCTCACACAGATCATTGATGCCCATTACGTCTTTTAAGCATTCATGCAAAAAATTACATGCCGTACTAACTATGCCAAATTGATATCTATCAGTGTTTCCTCTTCGATTAAGTCAAACAATGAACCGTCACAACATCATAATCGGTGGTATTAATTGCCCATGACGCTTCGTATCCACGGCAGGTACTGGTACACGTTGGTGTAGAGCGACGGCACGGCTGTCCCGCACGGCGCGTCCGCCCGCTTGCCGCTCACCACTCCGGAGATGTAGTACTTCCCTCCGTACAGCATCATTAGAGGACCGCCCGAGTCGCCTTTGCACGTGTCCTCGCCAGAATAGCCGGCTGCGCATAGCTGCTGTTTTGTTAGGCCGGGGTAGGATACTCTGTAAGCGAAGTTAAAGTAGCTTGAAGTGGGGAAGATTGTTTACGTTAAAACATGTTTACATTATACTTATATCTAGTGACTCTGCACTAAGCAAAATTTGCTTGTATCGCAGTAGCCAAATAGTATTTTGAAATAAATCTTAATTTAGTCTGCAATCCTTTGCTTATCTTCCTATAGAAGTAGATCTGATCTGTAATTGGGTACATTTTCATATGTAAACTTGAGAGTTACTCTGAAAGTTACTCCGAAGACACATTCAGTCTGATATGTTCTTCGAAGTAACTTTGGATGAGAGCCATTTAAGAATTATGAGTCGAATCATATCGTTGTAAGGTAGTAGTCAGGTATATTCTATGTTTCCTAATTAGGCTCGAGTCCATTGCAGTTGTAAAAATATTTAAAACTTTAAGATACTCAAAGGAAGTACCAATTAGCACGATTTAGGCTCAGGAAAGAGTTAAAAATATTGCCATAGAAACCACCAATCCAAAAATGCATTTGTTTATCTTTTTTCTGCTTCGGCCAACGATGTTTAGCACTAAATAATGTTGTAGATTACTCCAACTTTAGAAAGTCGCGTTGTGTAACTTAGAGCGTAGAAGCAATATATCAAAGCCATGTGTGGAGCAAAGCCGTGAACGCGTTTTGTTCATGGAATCCTGCCAACTCACACGCAAGTCTTTTAAAATGTCTGATCTTGTTTGGTCTTCATATTCAGCTTTAATAAGAGTAGGTAAATAACTTTTACTTAGATTCTCTAATGTTATATCTGGGCTATCCTAAGTTTGACTACCGTTATAAAGCGTTCGACTTAAGGATTTACATGCTTTTGCTTTTAAAATGATAATAATACCCTCCAGATGTATTTGACCATAGTGGCCGACCTTACGAGCAGCCAGATACGCTAAATATATTACAGAGCACAAGTAAGTGCGCAAGCACATTATGCACTCCCTATTCCCTCACTCTCATAATTCGGTGGGGCAGCAATCTGACACGACCGTAGAGATAACAGACACAGGACCAACGGATTACCTTGCCTTTCGAAGCACGGAGGAGCTCGAGATTAAATATTTTCGGTCACCCATCCGATGATTGGTCTTTGCGTCCAGCGTACCTGGCTGATTGTAAAGATCGACCACAATGGTCGAAAAACGGCCTGAGGATTTATATTATGTATTTATATACTTAACTGCTGTACTTACGAGCACTGATCATTCGGCACTAAGTTGACGACTGTCGATTGTTTAATGCTGGTCTTGAATTTGCCGTTTCGACCCCAACCGGCGACTGCAAGCCGCAACTGAGACAGATCAGGAGTATCCACATTGATCGGAGGCAGGCAGATGGGTCGAATATAGTCTGAAAAGAATCAATAGTAATTAGTTACTAATTAGCATAAATACCAGCAAGTTAGAAGCAGTAACTCAAAAACTAAACCCGCCAAATCCATGCGCATTAATTCTAAAACCGATAAATTTGTAACAGAGAAAATAAAAGGTGAAATCACTTGGGGTATTGACCGTACGCCGTACAGCGGCACCATTGACGGTGAGCGAAAAATAAATTACAAACAATTATTTTTGTTGCAGGCCTAATCTAATATTCAAAAATATTATTGTCTACATGTATGTACATAAATAACAATCTCATACTCAAAGTACAATATTCTGTTCATCAATCATGAAATAAATTAATGTAAGGCATAAAACCATTGTTCAAATATTAATTACACGTGATATAACTACACATTCCATATACTCGTACGCTCAAGATTACATCGTTACCCGTTTAACATTACCAGTATCCGGATAATTCCATTTAATAAAGCCACCGGATCTCCAGGAATGCTTAAAAGCCACGGAACAGAGAACAAATGCAGCTGAACACACACGCTTTGAGTAAACCACTTAGCTTCTCACTAATTGGCTTTCTTATGCTAACTTTAGAATGTTCTTACGGTCTACTTGGTAGAGTTCTAATTCTTTTAATAAAAACGTTTGTGCTTAGAAAGGTTTAATTAAACAGGATTGGTTGTTTACTCAAAGGTAATAAACTTTCAAACTTAAGAGGCTTTTCACAAATTGTTCTTAGAACAGTAAATACTGAAGTTAGTTCTATAATTTGGTCTATTCTCTTAAGTCTATAAAATAGACTCTTGACTAGGCCATGAGTTACATAGAAGTAAAATATGCCCTTTGTATTTCCTGACGGGACTATGAAAAACAACTCGACATGGCTTCGCAATTTCCTGTTGTACTGTTCAAATCAAATTAGTGCTTGTCTAGGAATGTGTAAAAATAACAAAGTAAGCATATTCCGCCAATTACCGGCTATACAGAAATCATATAACTTCTAACCGCAAGCCGCGACTTATCTCAGTGTCGTTCTGAGGAAACCTTAACAATGCGAGGACATAAGTTCATGTGTACGTAATACTAGTCTTATTTGGAGTAATGGTAAAGAAGTTGTTGTGTACTTCTAGCCTAGGAATAATATATGTGTGTGTATAAAGTATGTACTAAAATATACCTACATAATGTACTCGTATTTCAATAAGTGAACTCAGTCACTCACTGTGTGTTATAATTTTTTTTGTATAAGATAATAAGTATATTAAAAAGACTACTTTTTATTATTTCAAATAATGATTGCTTGAGATATTTCGATTCTACGTCTAAGTGTTAAAAAAATAAAACATCATGACGTAATGGTACCTAAATGTTAATTCTCTTCATTACTCTTATCAAAAGGTACGGTCACTGACTCATGAATTTAACAATAAGTAACGTAAGTGAGTTTTTCTTCAATTCGTTTAAGTCAAAATATTTTACAAAAAACCTAAGTTGTTAAATGTTATCCTTATCCGTAATTACTGTCATCTTGTCATCAGTCAATGGATTTTTATAGTTAGTACAAATATAATTTAACACGATAAAAAGAACTGCAGCCAGAGTAAGGACCGGGAAATATGCATGACTTCGTTATTCTCATTAAGAAAAATTACAATTATATGAACCAATGCTAATTCACCCATAATCCATACATAATTTTAAACCGAAATCTTTATTTAATGCTTCGTTAAACATGTAGGTAAATCTTACCAGTATAAGGCGCGTCTTCACTGAGTTTGATAATAGCAATATCGTTTTTGAGGAAGTTGTCGTCATACTGCGGATGGATGTGCACGTTCTGAGCTCTTATGATGATGTTCTCAACGCACTTCTGACCTCTGCCAAGCACATTCTTGCAGTCTCTTGGGAAGGTGCGTTTGTCGTACTCAGCCAAGTATACGTCCGAGCTGGAATGAAAGAATGAGTTAACGGTTAGGGTGGATTGGAGTACTCTGTGCTTGTTGCTAGACAATGTGGGGCTAAAGAAAAACACTTTTGTCAAAAACAAATACAGGAAATGTAAAATTTTCCGTTTAAGCAACAAGATCATACAGCTAAAAGTGTTAATTGCAGGAAACCAATAATATTTTGACCAAGACAATATAACAGTATACATTGATGTTAAAAATGAAATATGCATTTCACTGAGAAGAGGATATATTTTATTTGTATTTTTTGATCTATTTAAAAACAATATATAATTATATATATATATATTGTATGCAGACCATAAAATATTATTCACAAAATATCATAGTGCGTTATTATTACTGAATAATACATATGAATGACCCTGGCATGTCATACATTATGATCATTTGTTATCATTTACTTAAGCTCCGTACTTATGTTTGCATTTAAGCAGTAAGTAATATTGCTTAGCTTTGCAGTAGAAGACATTACTCAGCTGTGAGATTCAGATATTGCTTTATTACTCCATAAACAATTAGGTTTGGGGCATTAATTTATAATAATTCTGACCATGACAGAGTATATTAATGCTATAATATACGCTGCTAGATAATTAAATGAAATATTAATTGCCTATCACATTTAATTAATGTATAATGCGTTTGAAATCTAATTGGTTACCGCTCATTGGGTTCAGATCTTGATTGTGCCTTTTTGGGCTAACAAAGAGGTAAAGAAAAACACACCGCAAGCGATTTTCAGAGATAGTTATGATAGATTCTGCTGTTACGACTATATAAATAAATACCCGTACTACTAATAAAACTGAAGAATTTGTTTGTTTGTACGCGCTAATATAAGGAACTACTGGTTCGAATTAAAAAAAATCCTTATGTAGTGGATAGTCCATTTGTCCATGACGGCTTAAATCTAAAAGCCACGCGGACGGAGCTTCGGTCGCCCTCTAGTGACTGACAATGAAGAAACACACATCTACCCAGCACTTGCTAATATGATAAAAATCTTCGGACACTTACCTCTTAATGCTGCCTTTAGAGTCATAAACGCAGTGTCCAGCCGTGAGGACGAAACGTGAGCTGATGAGCGACCCTCCACAGGCGAAGGAGGTCTCCTTATCGGGATATGTGAAGGTGGTCTTCAGTAACACGGTCCAGGGGAACTGTTCGAGCTCCGTCTCCTTTCCACCTAGAAATTATAACTTGAGCTCAATAACGAACTGAAGCCACGAAAGGAGTTACAAGAAAAAAATATTTTGTTACTTGAATTGATGAATATCGAAGCAACAATTTCATGGTTTTGATTTCTGTACATATGTGGAGTCGGCAAATTCGTTTAGAGTTTTTTTTTAAAACATAGCACTTTTAAGGATACTGAATCATAAAACGGTTCGACCCTGTATATAGGAAAATTGTTCAAAGACATCCCATGAAAACCGTGTATTTATTTTAGAGCTAGACTGTAATATGGAATGAAGTTGAGTTCATGACTGACATTTAATTTGGTTTCCTTAATGATCACCTATCTACGTAAATGTAGCTTTATGCTTTAAGAATACACGTCACCTTATACGAGTATTATTTTATGTTCATTTCCTTGGATTTACGTTGCAAAGACATGAATAAGGATTTGACTTTATTAACAAGACTTTTAATGAAAGATGGAAATGTAATATTGCAAAAACAGACTCGATATTAAACTCAATATACCTACATGTGTTTTAAAGCAATAAAAATAAACATGAAACATCAAAGTGTCAACCAAAAGCCGAAGATTCTCAAGATCCCCAAGCGAATCTCATTACAGTAAGACCCGACTTAGAAGTAATATGTTAATATCGAGACCCTTTTCCGTCTTTTAGTGTTAGTGAAATTGGAGAGGACATTTCCTGTATTTTTATTAGAAAAATAAAGGCAGAATGTCTTGTAAGTATTTTCAAATTTGTTGATGCATGATCGACAAATAGTCTTTTAATACTTATCGGTATAGGTATCTAAAAGTATTTTTTGAATACCATTTTAACTTTTTATTTCATTTATTTTGGGGGAAATAGTCCATGCCTGCTGCGTGATTGGCTATATTTATACAGTTCACTTTTCCGATTTCGAAACTTAATTTTGTAGGAAAAGTAATTTATCTTTAATTTTATATTCTTTCACAATTTAAACCTTACCTGCAATACGATTTCCAACATCTACAGTGACAGGAACATCATCACTGGCACGCTTGTTTCTTGATTTAGATTCTTCCGAATCAGAAAATGGTGTCCAGGGCCGTTGGTTCCAACCGTTTCCTTGATTATTTGGATATTGTGCAGCTGAGCGTATAAAAAGTGAAAAAGAAAGTGTTACTCAGCTTATGAGGCGTAAACAAAGAGAATTAAAAGGATTAAACAAAGAAATTGAGAAATCTCTTGAACTTGTAACAGCGTTAGTTGACAAAAAATATAGGGTATTAAAACCTATTAAATTGTGAACAATTCACAACGAGTAGATGAAGTGGAATTAGCTTATTAGTACCGACAACAGCATTATTTGTTTAGAAAAAATTGTAAATAAATTAAGGAATAGTTCAAGCTCACCATCTATTCTGTCCTCTTCGTTCGCTTCTCTGCCACAACATCCTGAGTTCGGGTCGGGAGGAAGGCTTGTTCTCGGACATTGCGGAACAGAGTTTGGACTCCTATAATTATTGTTACCGCCATTATTGTTATTATTCGCTGGCAAGAAATACGGGTTCGCAGGACGGTTCCTTTCACGGCGACGATTCTGCCAAAGGCGGGTATTCTCGTAGAGAGTAGTTTCATCTTCAGTGCTACTGCCGGCGCCATAGTCATCGTTTGCGTATCGGTTTCCTGGCTGGTTCCCATATTGATTACCGTACTGGTTACCTCCGTAATTTGGGTAGTCGTTGTTATAATTATTTCTGGTATAGTCCGGCTGGTATCCATAACTATTCTTTTCTATAGCAGGCCTTTCTGGATCTGGGGCTGCCTGATTTATGCCACTCGGTTGATGATCTGATTGGGAGTTTTCTATTTGCCACACATTTTCTGGACAGCATACCTGTAATACAATAAATAAACGATATTCATTCGCCTTCTCTTTTCACTAGATTGTAGCCATAAACTATTTTCAAACTGGTAAACTTGTGTTTTGGTTCCTTATATGCAAATGGGAAACTCTTGGCTGCAGAAAAGCTGACAATTTACATCTTACAGAACTCGTTAAACTGTCAGTGCATGTTCTATCATGTTATAAAGTGGCTCTAAAAGCTTGTCAGACGCCTTCTTCGTACAGCATTTTAAACTACTTCAACAGTTAAGTAATCTTTAATAATTATAAAAGCGTTCCTCTCAACAGAATACCCAAACTTTAGCATTTGATGATTTAAAAGTAGAAAATTTTAAAATGTGGGTTTAGTTCATCCGATAAAATACTAATTGTAAGATTGTATAACACCTAATATGTTAACAATGTTTTGTTCGCGACAATAAATAAGAAGGATTTATAAGTAGGTAAACAAGTCGTAACAAAATTGAGGTGTGCATGTTGTTAATTTTTAATTCCCGGATACGATAATTTGGTATCGGTTTGTTCAAACTCTTCTTGTTTTTTTTTTCATCAACAGTCCGCAATTTTATGTGCATTAAGGTGATAAACCCCAACTTCGGAATGATGAAATAATAAGAATGTTTGCCCTGCCGTGAGCCATTGTTTTATTTCCATTCGTCTTCAAGTATCGAACAAAAGAGTAAGACGAATTATGTAACATTTTTATTAAAATTTATTTTTTATGATCGTGTTGATACACTTTAACGGGGCTAAGCTGCAATATAACAGGCGAGTGGCATTATGCAAACTTTAGTTCAATCCTTCAGCGGCGTGATATCCATACATATGAGCAAGACCGGATAATTTATGAAAGTCGTTTATCATGCGGCATTCACCCGGACGATGTACAAATGACACGTTCATTTTGCTATAAATCGCCGCAATGCAACGAAATTGCAGTTTTAATACAAAAGTGAGCAAATTTAAACAGTGTGTAAAAGCAATTTACATTGCAAACAGAAATTAATGAAACCGTCGAAGTTGGATGGTGTTTTAGTATATTCGGGGTTTACATCAAAAGTCTGTAAGCGATCTCGAAACTTCGGTTGGATTATGCGTTGCGTTTAATTTCACTGCGCTCAGCTTCACCCTATTTTCTACACTCGCAGAATTTTGTTCAAAAGGCGTGTGTACACTTAGTTGGAAACGTAAAAAGTAATAACATGAGAAGATCATGATATCGTTGTACAATGATGAAGACTTTTGTCTTGCAGGTATATTTTTTTGGGACGTAATAAAATAAAATAATGTCAATTGGCTATTAATATAGATAAGCTTACTAATAAAAATGTAACATTACATGTATTTACTTTTGATCGCGTAATGTATGTAGGTAAAATCTGAATCAGAAGTACTAACCAAGTCTCTATTTGAAGATTTTCTTGACCCAGCGGCATTGTCATCACAGGTGAACCTTTCCTTCCATGGTGCTTGATCTTTCAACTGTAGGTTTCCAAAAAACTGGCAATTTTCGGCTTTCACACAGTTGCCGTCACATGGTTCTATAATAAAAAAATACTGTAAAGTGATTTCGATTTTTTAGAATAACATTATTTACATTACAGCTAAAGTTTTTTTAAAACAAGCCACCAGTTTTGGCTTTTCATGAAAATAATGTTCCTCTAGTACACTGGGCACACGTTACTTTTGAATCAAAATTCTATCCTTAATATCCTTCTCGCACGAAGCGTTTTGCTTCATCTTTCATAATGCGAACTGCTAAGGAGTGGAACTCTCTGCCGTGTTCTGTGTTTCCCGAACGTTATAATTTGGATGTCTTCAAGACTAGAGTGAACAGGTATCTACTAGGCAAGCGTGCTCCATCTTAGGCCTCATCTACACTTTCCATCAGGTGTGATCGAGGTCAAATGCAAGCCTATCTTAAATAAATAAAAAAAAAAAAAAAAAAAAAATAATAAAATTACCTTAAAATCCGCTGCATCGAGGATCAAAGGAACATACAGTATACATACATACAGACAGATAAACGGGAATATACTTTGTTTTACGGTATTTCGTGATAATTTGCTCGAGAAAGAGTGATACTGTGATATCATGAGTCGAACCGAGATATTAACGCTTAATTGCAATGTAATTACCAAATACATTAATGATGTTCCTTTATCAAGGAAAGTTATGAATATGATCACCAAATAATTATAATACCACAGGTTTAAATTTAAACATATAACGTTAATCGGTTATGCGATAAAAAATAACAGGTTCCTTACAATTTTTTTATTGTTGTCAACAAGGTGGCGGCGAGCCTCAAAATAAGCAAAAATTGTACTGCGGATGCAAGTTAATAAATCAAATGGGTTTCGGCTTAGTCACCACGCTTGCCAAATACGGATTAGTCATTGTTCACTAACCCGTGCTTTGTTCGGAAAAACCGACACGAATTTGCCCGACTCAGGATTCGAACCCAGGACCTCGAGACCACGGCCCGGTGCTTAAACCACTAGTGACTAGACCATCGAAGCTGTAAAATTTATTTATTTACAATAGGTAACATTTTGAACGAAATCTATTATTGTTTACCATTTTTGATATAAGTTATATCCCGCTTCTGTAATATTAGTAACACAAAAATAAAAAGTTTAACAACAAAAAAACACTTGATCAAAAACATTACTCCATTTCTATGATAAAATTTGTTATTTTTGTTACACTTAAAACCAAATAGTTTTCACAAACAAACAATTTAAAACGAGAATTTGTCGACTGATCCGTAGTTTTATTTTAACTGTTTTATTCAATTAATAATAATAAACGCAATTTTTCCTTCATTTTTACAGCAACCACTTTCATTTGTGATCCGTCGAGTATTGAATGAGTTTATGCAAATGAAAGCAACAGATGATAATAAGAAGGTACTTATTAAAAACATGATTAAGAATCACTTATAAGGATTTTGATCTTGCCTCAATCAGAGGACATAAATTATCGTTATTCATTTGTTTTTAATGCAACCTTCAGGTCTGGACTGGAAGAGGCTGATGTTGATTTGTTTTTAATGCTAATTATAAGTTAAACTTACCTTTTGCAGAAACACAATTTACACTGACAAAAACCGTATAAACTAATATACAAAGATAAACACTACACTTAACCATGGTTCCCAATTGAATGACATACAGAGTGACACAAGTCAACGATACCCGATAATGAGGGTTATTGTAATGTCTGCCTAATTGTCATGATGAAGGAAATCTGGTTGGGTATTTGCCACTAATTACTTGTTGATTGGACTAATAGTTTAGATGGGACAATTAGAAATGAACCTTCGTGGAAAAAATAAGTGACTTGAGTCAGAGGGAGAACAATGAAATTATTAATTTACATTGTTACGTGATTGAGTCGTAAGAATTTTTTTATGTATATTTGCGGTAAAATGTGAAAAATAATACATTTGGTTCGGTCTACGTATATGATTTCGTTTCATGGTAAGTAACATCAAAAATGAACTTTATTTTAGTGTTGGAGTAAATAAAGCAAAAACCATTTAATTTTATAAAAGTGCATGCAGTTTGTCACAGACATTGAGATAAATCGAATAACAATGACCGCAAACAAGCGGATTCGTATTTGTTTCTGACATACCTACCGATAGATTACCTTTCTACTTTGCATAATATTTATTAAAATAGATTCATGTTTTATGATTTAGAACAAATATTTGCCACAATATTGGGTATTCATAAGTGGGTATGCTCCACCCTCGACCGCATCATCACTTTCAATCAGGTGAGATCGCGGTCAAATACCAACTTATTAGTATACCTTAGTAAGAAAAAATAAAAAATTAAAATAAAATAAAACAATTCAATAAAAATCGGGTACCTACCGAACGACTGTTGTCAATTTCCTAATAAACATTACCTTTGGTATGTACTCAGTCTGATGTTGTTTTGTTTTTGCCCAATGTGCCATGGGTGAAAAAAGTTCGTGCGATATCGCACCCTCAGTGCAAAAAAGACGTAAGTCGAAAATGACGACTTTTCAGTACGGCGAAAAAACTGAACTTTTAGGTATATTTACTTTATTTTCAAACGTAGAACAATAATTCTTATATCAAAAAAAGAAGAAAAAATTGTTGCAATGCGTGTTATATTCAAGTTAGTTCTAATGTTTATAGTTCATTTGGAATTGTAAAAATAAATTATTACGCTGTTTTTCATTACGGAAATAAATAGCGGATTCTGAGTATCAAAACTTAGGCCAGTCTTTGCCAAAAAAGTCAAATGTACTTCAAAAAGTATGTGACATTAAAGCAGTTATGAACTCGTAAATACACACAATTGTGCTAGTATAAGTAAGATTACTGCCTTATTCCCTTTATTAAAATTATGTTTGAAGTGCATAAGTATCACTTACTCCATTTTTCAATTTGGGGACTAGTTAAGGTAACTGAAGTAAACAGTAATAATTACTTATTCCATTATATGTTTATGTAAAGCTAGCCGCATATTAACACATATTACTTTGAGTTATTATTTATGACTGTAAGGAAAAAAGTTGTTTTTTTGTTTTTGTGTTCCCTATTTATTAATACTGGAAAAATATTATTATAGTTTTGTTAATAACCAAAACTATAATAATATTTTCGTACTATCAACAATAAAATTGCACAGTAATACTTCAAATATGTGGAGTTTCGGTGAAGATCACTACCACATGATTTTTTTTTCAATTCTTAAAAAAATAACAGATAAATTGATACGAATTATTGTAACAATTAATGAAATAAGTTTTACACGGCTTCATACAGCAAAATATTATGTTCTATCAATAATAAAATTAAAATAACAAGCAAAAGTTATTTACAAATTGAGGTACTTTACACACATCAACTTTGTCTGAGTGTACGTACATACCTCTTGCCGAATCCTTCACAGAACTCCTAGTATAACATCAGGTGTATAATGTGATATGGCTGGGGTTTTTAGATGTAAGTATATTAAATATATTAGACAATGATACCTAATAGACGCCTTTGAAAGTAGCATGTAAAATTAATATTTGTAGGTGAGTTAATAACTTTCTCCAAATACACATTTTTGGTTATTACTTAAGTAATTATTAATGCTAGGCGTCCCGAGTGATGGCAATACTCTTCTACTATTATTTAGCAAGAGGAGGGCGCCAGCTACCGCGGGTTTTGCCCGTTCTGAATAACATCTATGGTATATCTTTAAAAAATAGAAATAAAATTCCACGTTAGTAACAGGCATTCATCCTTTGACCATAATCCAGGATTTGGCGAGTCTGGTTATTACAGTGAAACGAATGCCGTCAGACCTTTCTAACCCTTAGAAGGAAACTAGACAGGTTGGATCATGGTTACACATTCAGATCTATCTGAACTAAAGTCAGAAACTATCGGAATGTTCAGGTGTCCTCGTGGTGTTTTCTCAAGCCTATGCCGAGCTAATGGCACAAATCCACTCATATATTTTTCAAAAAATCCAAAAGGAGGAGGAAGTTGGCCCGGAGTCGAACCAAGGACCTCATGTTTGTGAGGCATGGTCCTTACAAATAACACCATCGTTAGTAACAGACATTAGTTTAATAACTCTAGTCTCTAGTAGTTATATAACAGGGATTCCCCTAGTTTGGAACCAGACCGTTGTTGTGACTGTCTAGCGCACTTATTTACTTACTACTTGTACCACTACTAGCCCGACATTAAAGGAAAACATCGCGAGGAACAGCACATTGATTCTTTCAGAATGTGTAACTATGATCTTATTGTTTTAGTTCGCCTTTCCGATTGCAAAGATCGGAAGACAGTCGCTTCAATGTAATGATCAGACTAGATAAACCCAGATAAATCATTGTTTATGCGGACCCTGGGCTCCCCAAGAGCAGACGAGAAAATACTAGGTGGATTAGACAGTAAACACATTGTGTCTCAATCACTTTTTAACTTTTAAACTAAATTTACTCTCCTCTTAACTTAAAAATCATTCTCGCCCTACTGTGCTGCGTGCGATTATACATTTTCAGATCATCATCCTAGCGATTATCCCGGTCACATCCTCGGCCATTGCTTCCAAGTCCAGGGACCACCTTCCTGCTCCTTCTACTCCACTTCACACGGTCTTCGGCATCCTGTGTGGTCAGGCCATTGACACGCATGTCGTCTTTCTCGACGTCAACCCAGCATTGCCTGGCATGTCGAGACGTTTGTTTCCCATGCAACTGGCCGGTTTCCGTAAAACATGGCGCAGTTTATCAGCAATATCACGGAAATGAAGGCTACCCTGAATGCGCGAGTTCTTAACGCGGTCCTTCCGCGTCACTCCACACATCCAGCGCAGCATCTTCATCTCCGTGACTCGCAGCATCCGCTTGTATTGCTCAAGTACAGACCCGTTTCACTGCCGTAAAAAAAGACAGGCCTAATAAAGGTCCCTTCAGCTTAACCGGCATTTTGGGGCCGCAAATGACACTAGTCACTTCACGCCATTTTGCCGAGGCTGTTGCAATGCGGCCCTTGACGTCGTAATCGAAATCACCAGACGCGTGAAGTAAAGATCCCAAGTACTTAAACTAGTCCGTACGCTCAACCACGTCACCGTCTATGCATACGGATGGGGGATCTGTGTTGCAGGCCAGGTTCTCGAGTGCCACGTTCCACCTATTTGCACATCTCACCAATCGTTCCCTGTCCGAATCCGCCAGCGCGATCTCATCAGCATACAGGAGCAGCCACGGGGGTTGCTCATGTGCGTCTATGATGCTAGTTGACAATTCATCCAATATCACGCTTAACCGGAAGGGACTAAGGACGGATCCTTGGAGGACTCTGACGGAGATGGGAAAGGGGTTGGTGTCACCAACAGCAGTCCTAACTAGAGAATCGGAATCGTGGTACATGTCTCGAATTACGTCAATATAATTTGCATGCACCCTCTTGGACCTCAGTGCCCACCTGATCATCATGCCAGGAACACAGTCGAAGGCCTTCTGCATGTCCAGGAACAGGAAATGCAGAAGCGTGTTCTTCTTTCTGTATTTCTCCATAATCATCCTTAATGAAGGCAAAAACAGGGTCCATGATACCAAGACCAGGTCGAAACCCGTACTTAGAGCTCTTCGCCATCGGCAGTCGGTGCCGATGGAGTCCCTATCGAACCCTGGAAGACGATTGGTTCTCGTGGTGTAGGTATCTTAAACGACCTTTATAACCGCACACTCTACACCGGGCAGGTCCCTTAATAGTGGAGGCGAAGTATCGTAACTCCAGTCTTCAAAGAAAAGGGATCGCTGCAAGAGTGCGGAAGCTATCGCGGTATAAAGTAATGTCCACACTATGAAGCTATTTGAGCGGACAGTTGTCTCTCGGCTACGACAGGAGTGTACTGTCTCGGAGTGTCAGCACGGGTTTTGACCTGGTCTTGGTCCAATGGACCCTGTTTTTGCCTTAAAGATGATTATGGAGAAATACAGAACGTAGAACACGCCTCTGCATTTCGTGTTCATGGACATGCAGAAGGCCTTCGACTGTGTTCCTGGCATGATGATGAGGTGAGCACTGAAGTCCAAGAGGGTGCCTGAAAGTTATATTGACGTAATTCGAGACATGTACCACGATTCCGATTCTCTAGTTAGGACTGCTGGCAGCATACAGTGCTGATGATATCGCGCTGGCGGATTCGGACAAGGGACGATTGGTGAGACGTGCAAATAGGTGGAACGTGGCACTCGAGAACCTGGCCTGCAAAACAGATCCCCCATCCGTATGGATGGGGGATTATGCATACGCATAGACGGTGACGTGGTCGAGCGTACGGACTTGTTTAAGTACTTGGAATCTTTACTTCACGCGTCTGGTGATATCGATGACTACGTCATGGCCCGCATTGCAGCAGCCTCGGCAAAATGGCGTGAGGTGACTGGTGTCATTTGCGACCCCAAAATGCCGGTTAAGCTGAAGGGGTAAGTCTATAAGACCATTGTTAGGCCTGTCCTTTTGTACGGCAGTGAAACGTGCCCTGTACTTGAGCAAAACAAGTGGATGCTGCGAGTCACGGAGATGAAGATGCTGCGCTGGATGTGTGGAGTGACCCACTCCCCACATCCAGCGCGCCCCCTGCATCGACGTATTCACACTTATGTACCTGATGGCTACCCCCGCGCCGCTGTATCAAATCTTACGTCTCGGTGCAATGAAAATATTCTAGTGGAAGAAAGAAGTAATTGTTCTTATTGTGATTTATTTAAACTTCATAAGAAGTAAACAGTCATATTGCTGTTCTTATTTTGAAAGTTATTTTTTTAAAAAACTCAATAAAGTCATAATATTGGTTACTTTTTATTTTCTACATAAAATTTTAGGGAAAAAGGTAATATTAAGTAATACGTCATATTTTTCAATGTGTTCTTTGCGTTATATCACATAAGCTATTTTTCCTTAAGAAAAAAAGTGATGGAATAAAAAGTCTCAAAACTCATTTTCTTGTATTAATTCGTCAATTTTAACAAGAAAAATATGAAAAAAATTGAGCATATGTGTCTTTGAACGTACTTTTTAAATATGATAAAATCGATGATTCGACGTAACCTCACTTACGTCTTTTTTGCACTGGGGGTGCGATATATATCATTGCGTAAAAATTTAAAAGTCCCAGATAACCGATATCGCATCTGGCTTTAACCACGGCTAAGAAGGTGAGGTGGTGGAGTGATTTGCATCTTCACGGCTTCGCAAGTTAAATGAGTTTTCCTGTCTATTTTCCAACTTTGCAAGAGGGTAACTCGCCTGTTCATATTTATGTATGTCCTCATGTCGCTCCGTTAGTCGAACGTGCAGCTATAACTTCGAATATCATATACACCTAGGAAGGAAATATCAGTTTCTTTGTTCGGGAATAATGCTGCCAGCGCCGGTAGACGTTGCTTTTCTAAAGGAAAAGCGTGTTCTTGTCAAGGATAAGCACTAAGCTGAATTATAACAGCGCGTAAAAAATAAAAATAACTGTAAGTATATATCTAGCTGGCTACTAATAGGTTCCGCAAAACCAGAAGATGCCCAGGTTCTGTGGCTAAAAGCAGAAAATAAAAAACAGACATCGCGACTTCGCATCATTATAGCCCAGCACTCACAGCACTTAATTATAAAGTCACAAAACCGTGTGCAAACACGGCAACGTTTGAGCGATGGCATTCGGGGCTGGCAAAGTGAATCGAATAGCGGCGGTAATTGACCAGTCGGAGGCGAAAACGAAAACGGTACGACCCCCGATACAGAGATTCAATTAACGGGGTCGGTCCCTCAGTAATACTGGTGTTTACATTTTTTCACTTGTGAGCTGTTACGTAATCGTTTTGGTTGAGTTTGTCTGGCGAAGCCACGCGAAGTGCGGGAACCGGCATTGTTTTTGTTAAGTTATGCATTTAGCAGATGAGCAGTTCGACATAGGTCACCGGATCTATCAACCTGAGGTAGCAATGTGCTGGCCATATCAGCTGCAGAACCGACAAACGTTGGGTTAACGTGTTCTTGAGAGGATTCTGCGCTTCAGAAAGTGTCCCAGACAAGGTGGATTGTAAATCTACGCAAGATGGCTGGCAGGAGCTGGATGCGAATCGCCGAGGATCGGGCTGAATTGAGAACCCTAGGAGAGGCCTATGCCCAGCAGTGAACTGCGATAGGCTGATGATGATGATGATAAGCAGTTGAGAACCAAGCTAAGTGTGCGAAGTGTCATTTAATATAATATATTTATCTAAATATTTACGTATATGATTCCATCAAATAGAATAAAAATAGTTCTTACATTACAAGCTCATGTAATTTCTGTTGATGATGTGAAAAAAAAACATGTAAGATCTCTCATTGAAAGCCGCTGTAGCGACATCCTGAAAGTTATTAATCTTTGCAGAATTTCAAATTTGTTGCCATATGAAAAAAGGTAAATACATATCATGTTTTTTCCGTCACGTTGACGTAACATATTTCGTGTGCGCCCAACAAAATCTAACCAAAAAGCAGACGCCCCATATAATATTGAGGTCATAAATTTCCCGTGTATGAATGCACGATAGTTATGAGGTAGGGTCTGGTGGGAATGTCAAACGTCCGTCCACATGAATTCATTTTATCGTCGAACTGTCGTCGTAACGAACTTTATGTTATGGTTTCCGAACGTCACGCCAAATAGTGTGCAAGTTGCGGATATGGTGGTAGGGTTACACACGCGCAAAAATCTATGGATGATTCGAAAGAAAAGTGGAATATTCCCGGAAGAGACCAGATTTAAAAATCAGGGCTCAAGAACATTTAAGGATGAATTTAAATGTCAAACCTTTCATTTATTTAAAAGTGTCAAAGAGGTATACGAAAAAACAAATTTAGCTTGTTTTAAACAATGTTCGGGTTTTTTCGCAACACCTATGTCAATAAAGAAAATTAGGTATTAAATGACGATTGCTTATTTGCTCTGTAATGGAACATTATTAGGATAATACTATAATATAGATACTTCATTGAAAACCTCGAGTTAATTTTTACAAGTACTATGACGATAAAGGTAATTATTTACTGACGGAGGCATATTTCCCCTGAAATGGAACATTAGTAGGATAATAAGTACTATAATGTACTTTATTGTTCCAAGAATTATCAAATATGTTTTATGAACTAATCAACAAATTTTCCAATATTACGGCTAAATATACCACAATACCGAAATGATTTGTATTCATTATAAAATATAATAATTAACTAAAGTTTAAAGAGGCAACCCTGTGGTAATCGATGTTAACACAACGCTGGATCCAAACCACATTCGTTGCTGGCACTTTAATTTACTATTTTCCTTCTGTTAATTAATATTCTTAATTTAAAATAGCGAAACAAAACCAGTGATTGGTGTTTAAAAAGTAATTATCCGAGTCACTTAACTTGCATATTTACACTGATAAACAAAAGGCTGTGTTCTGTGTTATTTTCAATATCCCGCATCCAATCGCGTCTAAGTACTTACTCGTATATTAATTTTAAAGTAATAAATTCTACGTCGTTGCATGTATCATAATAAGATGCAAATTCCATTTCTCAGTCTACGATATGTTCATTAAAAGAATTCTCTTCACGATACGCCCAAATACATATTATGTTTGTGTTGTTGTTCTGAACATAATACTTAGACATAAGACTGCCGGCATACCCTTGACTTGACCACTGGTGCATCTCATTAAAATTAATGTGAAGTGTAAGCCAAGATCAAAGAAGTTAAAGGCTTTACATGAAATTTTGCCACATTGACTTTTTATGTCACCTGACGGTAACTGATCACCGCCGCCCTTGGGCTTCAACAACCTACAAGGGTCGCTGATACGTTGCCTTCCCTTAATACCCTTGCCAGTTTAATAGTTGAAATAATTTGATTATTAAATGTCACACCACAACCCGGTTGCAGTTAATGGAGTGCCTTCAATCTCCATTAAACTTGTATGACAATGCAAGGCGCTGTATTGACGGCCTGTGACGTCGCTGCGGCAGGTCTATTAACGGCAAGTAATTTGCGGGTATATTGTATTCTGACAGGACTCAGGGCACCTGTAGTCCAGTATGTATTAAGTTATTGAATTACTACCAACCGCCCGCAACTTCGTACCCTTGGATTTTGGTTCCCGCACACATAGTGTTATGTTATAGCTAAGTCTTTCTTGACAAATGAATTATATCAAATCATTCTCGACAAACGAACTACCATATCAATTTTTTTTTCAATACTGTCCTGTAATTCCTGAGATTCGCGCGTTCAAACAAACAGACAAAGTCTTCAGCTTTATTATATTAGTATAGATTATAAGGATTAAAATGAATAACGACGAGCTGGCATGCATTCAGTTCTTTTACTGAGTTCCTTGAACAATCACAAAAATTAAAGCCAGTAAAATACGCATTAGCTCAGTACCTAAAACTTATTGTTTATTTAACTGAACTGATTTTAAGTTATAACTTTTTAAATGTTTTTTGGACTACTTTCTCATTTAAGATAGCTTATTTTTATATAGCCCGATGTTTACTAAGTTAAGGTTTAAAGCTGTATCAAAACCGAGTACCAGAAATCTATGTAGTCCCTAACGTTAACATCGATCAGGACAGTCGCAGGTTGCGTAATACTGCAGCGGGTTTATAAATTCCGAGTGCAGGGCTCTTGTTACCTCCCATTGTTCTGCAGACCGGCAGCCAATTTAATTTACTTTTTAAACGCTCTGGCGTCGTTCCAGATACACTTGTATTATGAAACGTGAACTAATTAAAAAGTGCTAAGTATTGTCTGTCTCTTGGATGGGAAGCTGACTGCTAATTTATTTATTTAGTGCAGAAACATACTAGGCGGAAAATACGCGACCGTAGTTCGGCGGCGAAATCGAAAACGAAGGGTGGTGGAAATGATTTCGGCATGGTGTGTCATCTTCCATTTAAAACACATTGCAGGCGTAATCACGCCGAACTTAGGTCGCATTTTTTCCGCCTAGTGTGTTTGTATGCTGGTGGTGTGTTGTGGATGATCGGCGGTGAACCTGCTTATGTATTTTAGTGAATGCCTATGCTTGTTCCGTGGTATGTAAATACATAATGGACACACCCATTTACTTCGCTTTCATGTGTGAATTTCAATTTATAAATTTTTGAAAAAAACATACTTTTTTAGAAGTATTGCATAGCGAGTAGCGAGGTATTTGTGTAGTTAAGTATATTTCAAATTAATATAAAAACAAAATAAGCAAAGAAATTCCTTCATATTAGAAAAATGTGTTACATATTCCACGGATAAACAAATCTCTGAAATCTAAAAGCAATATATCAAAACCGTAATTATATTCCTCACACAAAAAACCGCAGAAACCTTATTCAAAGGAAATGAATGCTGTTTAAAATACTAATATGGTTTTGACGCGCGGTGTACAAACAGAAATTCATTTTGCGAATGAATGAAATCATACAACACGTGCTGAACGTTCGTCGGATTCATACTATGAATTTCATAGTGTTGTCCAACTCAGATAAGCTTAGGTTTTGGAAGATCGACCAAGTTTTTGTTAATTGCCATCATCATCAGCCTATCGTAGCCCACTGCTGGACATAGGCCTCTCCTAGGTCTCTCCATTTAGCCCGATCCTCCTGTTCCTGCCAGCCATCTTGCCTAAATCGTCACTCCACCTGGCCTGAGGGCGTCCTACACTATGTTTTGGTTAAACTTAGAAAAAAAATATACATACACAACACCGCTAAGGGCTTGTAAGTCAATAGTTTTATACGCTGCAAAATTAGTGACCTCTATAAATTAATATCTTACCAGAGCCGTAAATAGCCTTATATGCGCCCGGTGCGAGCTCACAAAACTGCGCCCCTTGCGAGCTCGTTTTTTTTTTTTTTTTACTTGACAGTCGGTCATTTCTGCGCCCCTCCAGGGTGCGAGCTCACAAAGCTGCGACCTTTTTTTTTTTTTTTTTACTTGAAAGTCGGTCATTTCTGCGCCCCTCCAGGGTGCGAGCTCACAAAGCTGCGACCTTTTTTACTTGAAAGTCGGTCATTTCTGCGCCCCTCCAGGGTGCGAGCTCACAAAGCTGCGACCTTTTTTTTTTTTTTTTACTTCAAAGTCGGTCATTTCTGCGCCCCTCCAGGGTCTGCGCCCTGTGCCTGGGCACCGCTGGCACCGCCCTATTTACGGCACTGTATCTTACCGGTAGAATATTGGGCAATTCCAACTTTCTGAGTCAAATTCTAGCCAAGAATAAATATACATACTTATCATAAATCGGTGAAACCGTGTTATTATAGGTACCCAGGATTACAGACGTAACTGTTTAGTTATCTTTCCACCTTTTAAGTAACCCGTATTATCATAAAACTAGTCGAAATCACCTGTAAAAATTGCATTGTCAAAAATAATATTAGGTGGAAGATCAAGACGGAATGGACAGCACTATTTATCTTGAGTTTTCAAGTACACAGGTACCACACAAAGCTGTTTAGAAATTAAAACCTCGTTAGATACGAGTAGTGTAGACTCTGAGGAAACGTCTAATCTTTTGTTAGGTGTGTATTTTGCTTTCTGCCCGGTAAAGAGATATCGTTAGTTTACGCTTATATTTTATCTTGAAATACGTTCCTTGGCAAAGCAAGCCGCCTGTTTTTGCTGTCATCTAGATCGTATCTAAGTTTTGTTGTGTTTAATTAACGTAATTTGCTAGCGATAGGATGAGAGCGATGATAGGGCTTTCGTCTTTCGTTTAATCTTTGAAATGACCACAGACTGGGTTTGTTTCGCTAGAAGTAGTTTATTATGAATGAAGTACGTAACGTAAATTGCTAAATATTTATTATCTACCTGCAAAAAAATGGCTTTAGATGCGCATCATTTGGTAATAATACACAACTTATCAACAGCCGATAGCAATAAAATATTGTTTGTAAAACTGTATTTTAAAAAGCGTATTCACATATTTCTCTGTCGAATACTGAGGTCGAATCTCAATCATCTCTCTCTGATATAATGTTTGCATTGGCATTTTGTTCTTTTATTTCCAACCCTAACGCGTGGTTTGGGAATGCTGGAATGTAAAAATCCGCTGTGTTCTTGTGTTTAAAATTTTGAAATCCATTATTTTGATTATTTTAATTCTCGTCTTAAGAAGTCATTTTGTTTTTGTATTAAATGATTTAAAAAATACAAATTAATACTTCCGTCATTATGAAGTGGTGGCATATTGATATCAAAAACGTGTTTTATCCTGTAATCGAGTTCCTTATCCGTATAAAATATTAAAACTTTGAAAGGCAACAAAATATGCTTTTCTTGGTCGTGAAGACTAAACATTCGTGCTGCATTAGTATCCAAATAAATCGACTTAATATTTAATTTACACCACACCGATCAACGATCTTGTTCTTAACTTTGAACCTTAACCCGATCAAATTGATAAAACAATTAACCAACTAATTTATTTTACAGGGTGCAGACTTCGAACACAATAGAATCAATACAAAAACGCCTTCCCCAAGACGAGTCAATCCACTTTGAGCACCCAATTTTTAATGACCCGCAACTTGTTCACCTGGCCTAGTCCAATTAAGAATTCATTGATATTTTTGACAGGCACATGATTATATTTGGGAACTAGCGGCCGCCAGCGACTCCGTCCGCGTGGTTTTCCTCCGTCAGTTTCCAGACACATAGGTATACCTATACTATAGATAGCCTAAAGCCTTCCTCGTCAAATGGACTATCCATCACATATTTTTTTAAAATCGGACTAGTAGTTCCTGATATTAGCGCATTTAAACAAATTAACTCTTCATCTTTATTATATTAGTAAGTATTAGTGGAGAAGGCCAGATGCTCAAGTTGCAGCTGCTTAAAAATCGGATGCTCAAAGCGGACTACTTCTTCAACTTCTTCTTCATCGCGGGATTTTTAGCGAAGTTTGACAGCTCCCCGCAAGTATCTGGTTTCAATTTGGTCTCAATTATGTTCAGGTTGCGTCCAATCGACAAGTGGCACTTAGTTCTAATGGGTTCGGCCTGTGTTCCGCGGAGCCGTAGCCGTGGCGGAGGGTGCGCTGTAAGCCTTACCGCCACCTATTCACTGAGTTAGGCGGAGATAATTGCCTCGTATCGTTGGCCGCGGTATGTTGCGAGAGAGACCCTTTTACTTAGGTATGTTTAAGTTAAAATCAGAGCTTAAAACCTTAACCAGATAAAATTGATGAAACAATTAACTGACTAATTTATTTTATAGGGTACAGACCACGGACACAATAGAATCAATGCAAAAACGCCTTTCCCAAGACACATAAATCCACTTAGAGCACCAAAATTTTGATGACCCGCAACTTGATCATCTGGCCTAATTCAATGGAGCGAGCATTCATTGATATTTTTGATAGGCATATTATGATATTTTGGCAAGACAAATAATAAGGAAAGGTGCGCAAAGTGGAGAAGGCCAGATGCTCAAGTTGCGGGTGCTCAAAAATTGGATGCTCAAAGCGGACTACTTCTTCAACTTCTTCCTCATCGCGGGATTTTTAGCGAAGTTTGACAGCTCCCCGCAAGTATCTGGTTTCAATTTGGTCTCAATTATGTTCAGGTTGCGTCCAATCGACAAGTGGCACTTAGTTCTAATGGGTTCGGGCTGTGTTCCGCGGAGCCGTGGCCGTGGCGGAGGGTGCGCTGTAAGCCTTACCGCCACCTATTCACTGAGTTAGGCGGAGATAATTGCCTCGTATCGTTGGCCGCGGTATGTTGCGAGAGAGACCCTTTTGTTTAGGTATGATTGAGTTAAAATCAGAGCTTGAGAGTGGCGTATCTGACATTGGGGACACAAAAGAGATTTACACGGTGAGACAGTAAAAATATGGCAATTGCTTTAAATCACTAAATTAAAAATAATTTGCTTTTAAAAAAATATGCTATCAACCTTGCTTTAAGAAAGTGGTGCGGCAGCCATAATGCACAAATATTTATATTGGTATAATTATTTCCCATAAAAATGTTTTGAAAATATGTTGTTATTTGTACTTATTCAAATCAAACAAAATCCATCATTTTTTGGCATTGAATTAGAGTAATAATCAAGTTTTCAACGGTGCAATATAAATCCGTCGCCAGACGCAACACACGAAAATGATTGCTTAACTGAAATTATTAATGGTCTCGTATTGTGACGTCTGTATAAGCGTGTCAGTAAAATACGATTTCTCGACGACGAAAGTTAATAAATGACGTGAACAAACCCCAGTGCACATGTCGACACATCGATCATAGCGCCCTCTGATGACTGGGGGGCGTTAATGCAACTGCGTCTATTGATCCACTTCCGAAAATGTTAAGGAAATTGTGTCGAGTTTTCAAAACAAACAACCGGGCATCTAATCTCCTAATGGTATTGGAATGATATCGAAACAGTTCATCTTATTTATTTTTTGTTCAGTATTATTACTTAGTTACAGCAACTTGCTGGTCGCAAATGCTAGCGACTGTGATAAATGCTTATTTTATCGCAACTGAACTGAAGAAGTCAGTACCAGAATATTTTTTTTTATGTCGTGCTATCTCTTCACAATGTAGAGGGTCACCTGATAGTAAGTGATCTGATCACCGCTGCCCATGGAAATCATCAACAGTACAAGGGTCTCAGGTGCGTTGCCTTTCTTGAAGACCATATACCCTTCCAAACTGAGCTCTGGCGATCTTATTTACCAACAGAAACGTAGCACAGCAGTTACGAAGCGCTACTTCAATGTAGTAGTTTGTAAGGTAGAGGTACTTCCCCCAACGAGCGGCTCACGCGAGTGGCTTACATTAAATTTATAGTTTAATAATAATTAATTGGCGTAGTGGCTTCCTAGATTTAAGGACACATATTCTGGACATGGTTTTATTGACTTGTAACGTAATTAAGGAAACATTTTGTTAAGAATGCTCACATAGAGGAACCTCAGGAAGTTATCATCATTAATCAAATCATAAGTTATAAAATTTCATAAGAACGAGGAGACGTAAAGGGGCAAATTGCTAGAATAATATTAAGCGAACTCAGGAATTTGCGGAGTCAAGTCGAGAGGCGTCCGACCGCAAAATTCGGTTCACGAGGAAGCATTATTATTTTTTAGGTGTGAAAAGAGTACATATTTTCCTTATAACCGTTTAGATAGTAAAATGAAATGTCTAGACATTAAAATGAAATTATGAGTAAGGGTGTAGTATATTTTTATGTTCCGGTTGATTTATTATAGCCTACGATCCTACGAAGCACACACTATACGTAGTAAAATAGACTTACCTAATTGTGAATAAAAATACAGTTTATTTACATAAAAATAAGGATAATCGTAATGAACTTTCACGACATTTCATTTCCCTATTACTCAGTGGAAGTTTCTTTATAAAGTCATTTTATTGTGGTATATTTTTAAAAAGTTTTTTGCCTGTATTCGCTGCATTTATCGTATGGGTGATTTTGCCATTTTAACATCCATAATGAAAATAATGGCTTCGTGAAATTTTTGATTCGTAATTTTGAGAGTTGTAAAATAAATACACTTGATGAATAATAAACTATGTATATTTAAACTTGTGAAATGTAGCAGTAACATGTTATTCTGCCAAATTAGTTACATAAATGAAAATAACCTGCGTGTTCAAAGATAATATTGCAATTATAGTCAGCCAACACCGACTTTTTTCAATATTGAGATCCGAAAATTAAAGACATACTGTGCTTATTTCATTTGTGATTGTGACCGAGCTCTGGAAAATATATTTTTTTTTCTTTCAAGCGGGTATTAAAATGCTTTTCTTTCAGCATTGCTTGGTCGTATAAAACGCTTTATAGGCAGTAAACGCGTTCCAAAGCCCCCCTAGCACCCACCGGCTGTAGTTAGAATCGAGGTGCTCAAATAGGCTGAGGTTATATTGGTTTAAGAGTAGCGATATACGTTCAATCGCTTGAGCTTACTAACACACCTATTGCCTAGCCCCAGACTAAGCTGGAAGCTTGTACTATGGATGCTAGGGAACGGATAGACATACCTCATAATTTTAGAAAAATCAATGATACCTGAACAGATGTTCATCACATAAAAATTTGTTGAACTTCAAACGTAGGTACCTTTATCGAGCGTCATCGTAGCCATGTTTGACTACTATGTTATTAAGTTATTATCTCCGATTAATACTCAGAAACGCCGCCAATTCACTGATTGTAAACGTAGGCAAGACGGCTTTTTTAATAACCACAGATTTTTTAAAAATAAACACTGATTTTTTACAACATTTCTAGCCAAATATTGATATATTTTAAAGTCTTCTTTTATAAACTTCTGTGGTTTACCTTACCTTTCCGCTACACGACATTCACTCAGTACCATACTGGCGACTAAACCAATTTGTCTCAATTCGGAACCAGCCCAATATTCATTTCCGTGGTTAACTCCGCTTTCCCTCTGAATTTGAGCGATGGCTCGTTTGCGTTCTTTAATAGATGTTGATGCGGCGAGATTAGTCTGAGTTACCAACGGATGAATTAACAAAGTTTTCAGAGATAAGTTGACGGAATATTTTTTTATTAGCTGTATATATAGGGTGTAACAAAATATACTGCAAATATTTTAAGGGCGAATTCTTTAGTGGCAATGTAATCAATATCAGATATTAAAAAGTCAAAATTAATACCTAAAAATTTTGCATTTTCTGCATTGGCCAATTTGCTCTTTTCGTCCTGTAAGCTTCGCCCCCTCTCCACCACTTTGCTTTTGGGGCAGCAGGACAAGTGTATTAACTGTATTACACTGATAAGACACGACCAGCTGTCTTGCATATGTCAAATTTTGTACTTTTCCCAATTATTCACTTAATATTTTGTTGATTTTCTCGGAAACTAGTGTATTAACAAAAAAAATTTACTACACAAAAGAGATGTCCCAGAAATGTATGAAGCCTCGGCCTGGTCCATGTACGCTATACCTAAATATAGGCGAATAAGTGTACTACAGTTTTAATTACTCCAATTCTTATGGAAAACCTTAGTTTTTTGGCTGAAACAATAAATTAAACCACAATATTGCAACTCAGTACAATATGGCGGAGGACGCATCCATAGAGTAAAGTAAATATACCGAGACGCATCTTTGAAACTTGAATGACGTTTATGTCGTTTATCCGTCAGTTTTTTTTTGTTTTGACAGTATGCAGTTTATTTCACAAAGTATTTATATTTTTAGGCTACAAACGACCTAAAAAGGCTGGGGCCAAAGCTGTTAATCCCAGTAAAGAAAAAAATTACAGTTGCCATCTTTACGAAGTAAAGTGAATAATTATGAATTTGATTTTATTTTTTAACCACTAAACTACGGACCAAAAATTTTTTATTGTATTTTTAATGGAAATAGCAATATTTTACCGATTTTTTGGTACCACGTACATGGTGCGGGCCTGGGATGGGACATCTCATTTATTACATTTCCACTAAACAATTCGCCCTTAAAATATTTGCAGTATATTTTGTTACACCTTATAGACTTCTCTCTATTCACGAAATGAATGAAAGTTTGTTCAATTTATATTAGTTACTAGTTTTTACCCGGGATTTTGTCCGCGTGGAATTATTAAGACTTCTGTTTTAGCCTATTGACGCATTTAATAAGTCAGCCCGTACCCTGCTTGTACACCAAATTTCATCCAAATCCGTATAGTAGTTTCTGCGCGATTGACGGACAAAAATCCATCAAACAAACTTTCACATTTATATTAGAATGATATTATTATTTTCTCAGGGCGACTAATGAGAAAGTTTTTCCCGATTAAGTCCTCATAAAGCTCACAACTAAACAGCAAATGGGCCGTGATATAATCCATATTTTGTATACCTATGTACATGTGTACCTATATTGCAAACACATAGTTTCCAAAATCCATACGTTGAGTGCTTTAGTTTTGTGGTCCAATTATGATAGTTAATGTTGTCTCTGTGGTCGTTAATATACGATGTTGTTCGATATTTCAATGAATTAGATAATATTATATCCCTAAAACTCGAATTAGTGGTTTCATGATGTAATTAAATGTTTCTATTCAACGGTGTAAAAGGTAAGGGTTTACTAAGCTCGGCTGTTACTCACATACTAGATAACAATTTAACTACCGGAGTAGTTTCCTCGTAATGTTTATCTTTCCTCTTAGTAAAGTAAATCCTATTAATGTTCCATTGCGGGCACAAGCCACATTCATTAAAATGAGTTAAAGTCCAGTGGCGCGTAATTTGTTGGTCATTGCAAAGTTACGAGGGATATTGAAACCCCTAGTCTTCTGGTCTAGATGTGGTGGTGACTGGAGTAACTACAAGTACAGTCGTGAGTACCAACATGTATACCTACACATCGTCATACACATTGACTCTTATGTCTAAGCGTTAAAGTTAATTTTTGAATGTGTTTGTATACATGTTGATTGTTGGTGCTTATGACTGTACACGCAGGCGGTTATAACATTTTATCGGACGAAATAGTAATTCTTATTGTGTTATGGATTTTTTGTGTAAGTACATGAGTTATATCTATGTGAGGTGAGAAAATAGACATGAAAAGTTTAGTAACTTCGGGAGGAATATAACGGAAAAAAATTATCGTAGAATGGTTATTCTTCAGCAATAAAATTGTTTTTTTAACAATAAGTCTTAAGTGTAATTTGTTCTCACAACGAAACTTAAATGATACTTGATTTGTTGAAATAAAATGAACAAGTATAAAATGTAAACGTAATCTCATTCCGTGAAGCAAATCAACCTTTAGGTTAATTTATGATAATTAGTCAGTCAGATGCGACTTTCAATGTTGCTTTAATGAAATCAAATCGCGATCCCTTTATGCGCATATTTGTGCGTAGTGAATTTAAAAATATAAATTTCGTACTCCGAACAGCTGTGTGTGTCGCTAGCACATTGCGTCCGACGAATGGTAGGCAAAAAATTCCTGACCAATTTTAAAACGCTAACTTTTATCGTCGAATTTTTGCTCGGTTTGGTGGAAAGCGAATAGTGTTGACAGAAAAACGCGAAGTTCATCATTAGCTTTGCACTAAATGCTTGTTTTAACAAAGTAGGACGTCGAAAGTTTTACGTTTTAACACATGCTGTTAAGCGCTTACACTCCAATGTTTTAATTGATGGTAACATTTTCGTTTAGTCGTAATAAATTCATAAGTTGATTTAGTGTGCCTAACGTGCAATTTGTTCTTATTTTGAATGCGTGATAATAGACAGTTGTTTATTGAATTGTCAGAAGAACTCGGTAGTGATGTGAAAAGTCTATCTACACTATACTTACATACAACGAGTAACTAACAAATAAAGAGATATTAAAAAAATGCAAAAGGCGAGACGAAAGACAAAGCAACTTAGTTCGACCAGCTCATACCTAAAATATTATGGGATAACATTACGTCATGCGTGCAGTGTGACATCGCACAATTTAATAAGCGAAAACTTGCATCCTGCTGAACGTGTAATTTGAAACACTGCGCTATTCAGCTATTTTTGAATGGAGCTAGCTATGCCCTGTTTTACCATTTTTGCGCCGTCTCAGTTTAGAGTTCCGTGTTTCAACGTTAAAGAGTGTTTTTGAAGGTCTGCTTACTTGCTGTTTTAAAAATGAAACTAACTGAGGTTGTTAGGGAAATAGCGTGGTGGAAAATGACACGTTTTTTTCATAAACGTTGGGGAATACAGGTCGTTGTGAATATGTTAGATGTAATTAGGTTAAAATGACCTCTGGCTAGCTCGGCCAGTACGAAGAATTTTATTCAGTGACCTGTCTAATGGTTTTAGGTAGGTACCTACCGTTCTGCAGAAATTTACACATGACAAACATATTGAGAACCTTCTATTCTTGTCTATTCAGAACAACAAACGCTCTTAACTTAATAAATATGATCTTAATTGATTTCGGTACGGTAAACAAGGGCTTAAAGTTATTGTGTATGTAATCAATATAGTCACAATACGTGTTCCGTATGTTATTACTACAATAAAGGTTACACGGGTAAGTTAATTTGAGGTTAGAAACAATTTACCTTAAACCGGGAATGTACCTAGTAGTTGTTGGTTATGTAAACTAAAGGTTCGTTTGAAGGAGTCTGACGTATAAATTAGGCACAGCTTTGTGTTTAAGGGCCAGGCTTTAAACTCAAGACCCTCGGAAATGTTATTCAAAGTAAACAAAGATTATTAAGAGAGCCATTATGGTTTCTTAATAGCTGATGCTTTAGAATTTATTGTATTAACTAAATACAGGCTGCTGATTTTCTTTTTGTGTGGAAAAGTAGATAAAATTGTGTTTATTGGTTGATTCATCTTCAGGAATTCATTTCATCGTCAGTAATTATTTAAAAAAAAATTTTTTTTTCTTTCCTCTTTAGCTACGGTACCATAGACGTTACAAATTCAATGGGTAACTTTGTGTCATAAAATTATTCTTAAGAATTAATACGTTCTATTATATCCTACGGAATGAAGTCTCAGTCAGCCACGACACTCTTCACCGTTTTTTTCATTTCGAGGGCGTTTGCAACAATCGTCGCTCGCAACAATGATCTTTTGACTGCGCCGGGAGGTGACGACTTGAAACTGCGCTCGCGAGCCGCTTAGAGCTCCCGGCGAAATTACACGTCGGGCCGAGGACCTGCACTTTTGAATGGAAGGCGACGTGGGGAAAAGTGGTTGGAATTCTTAACATGCTTACAAAATATTTCTATCTCTTATTAGTCATGTTGTAAAATGGGAAAGTAAAATGCTTCTTCATTGATTTCAAAAACATGCATGTTTTTATTTACTATTTTTAGCAACGGTACAAAAGACGTGAAACATGTAATGGGTAACTTTTTGTCATTAAATTATTCTAAAAATTATGGTTTAAAAATAATATGCTACGGAATGAAGCCTGTCTCAAACACGACAATCTTCACCATTTTTTTTCATTCCGAGGGCGTTTGCAACAATCGTCGCTCGCAACAATGATCTTTTGACTGCGCCGGGAGGTGACGACTTGAAACTGCGCTCGCGAGCCGCTTAGAGCTCCCGGCGAAATTAACATTTCTATCTCTTATTGGTCATGTCATGTTGTACAATGGGAAAGTAAATTGCATCTTTATTGATAGCAAAAACATGCATGTTTTTATTTACTATTTTTAGCAACGGTACCAAAGACGTGAAAAATGTAATAGATGACTTTTTGTCATTAGATTATTCAAAAACTTAAGGTTAAAAATAAGGTAATAAATAATATCCTACGGAATGACGGCACAGTCCAGCACGACACTCTTCACCGTTTTTTTTTCATTTCGAGGGCGTTTGCAACAATCGTCGCTCGCAACAATGATCTTTTGACTGCGCCGGGAGGTGACGACTTGAAACTGCGCTCGCGAGCCGCTTATAGCTCCCGGCGAAATTACACGTCGGGCCGCGGGCGAGGACCTGCACTTTTGAATTGCCACGTGCGGAAATGTGGTTGGAATTCTTAACATGCTTACAAAACATATTTATCCCTAATTAGTTATTGTAGAGTGGTAGAAAACATTGGAGTTCTAGTGATAATAATAAATTACTGAATGGATTGTTGTTGTCAAGGTGACATTACCAATAACAAACATACTTGAATGTCACAAATGCAATCTATAACTTTGAGTAATCGAATGATAAAGTTAGCTCAAAACTTTAGATGTAAAAAAATAACCTACGGAATGAATTCGCAGCTAGCCATTTTTTTTCATTTCGAGGGCGTTTGCAACAATCGTCGCTCGCAACAATGATCTTTTGACTGCGCCGGGAGGTGACGACTTGAAACTGCGCTCGCGAGCCGCTTAGAGCTCCCGGCGAAATTACACGTCGGGCCGCGGGCGAGGCACTGCACTTTTGAAATGCTACGTGAGGAAATGTGGTTGGAATTCTTAACATGCTTACAAAACATTTTTGTCTCTAATTAGTCAAGTTGTAAAATGGGAGTGTATATTGCATCTTCAGGGATAATAAAAAAAATATATTTCTATTTCATTTTTAGGTACAGTACCTACCGATGAAAAAAATATATTCTAATAATAGTTTAAGATATAAAAATAATTTTCTACGGAATGAAGTCTCAGTCAGCCACGTCACTCTTCACCGTTTTTTTCATTTCGAGGGCGTTTGCAACAATCGTCGCTCGCAACAATGATCTTTTGACTGCGCCGGGAGGTGACGACTTGAAACTGCGCTCGCGAGCCGCTTAGAGCTCCCGGCGAAATTACACGTCGGGTCGCGGGCGAGGCTCTGTAATTTTTAAATGCCACGCGGGAAAATGTGGTTGACATTCATAACGCGCTTACAAATAATTTTTCTATCTAATTAGTTATTGTAAACGGTAGAAAACTTTAGAGTTCCAGTAATGATAAAAATATACGTATGTAGGAACTGTTCTTGACTTTACCAATTCCATACTAAGATATCACAAATGCAATCTGTAACTTTCAGTGATCGAATTAGAAAATTAGCCTAAAACTTATGATTAAAAAAATATCCTTAGGAATGAAGCCTGTCTCAAAAGCGGCACTCTTCACCATTTTTTTTCATTTCGAGGGCGTTTGCAACAATCGTCGCTCGCAACAATGATCTTTTGACTGCGCCGGGAGGTGACGACTTGAACCTGCGCTCGCGAGCCGCTTAGAGCTCCCGGCGAAATTACACGTCGGGCCGCGGCCGGGCGACGCTCTGCACTTTTGAAATACCACGTGGGGAATTGTTGGAATTCTTAACATGCTTACAAAGCATTTTTGTCTCTAATTAGTCATGTTGTAAAATGGGAGTGTATATTGCATCTTCAGCGATAATGAAAAAATTTGATTTCTATTTCATTTTTAGGTACAGTACCTACCGATGAAAAAAATATATTCTAATATTGGTTTAAGATATAAAAATAATTTTCTACGGAATGAAGTCTCAGTCAGCCACGACAATCTTCACCGGTTTTTTTCATTTCGAGGGCGTTTGCAACAATCGTCGCTCGCAACAATGATCTTTTGACTGCGCCGGGAGGTGACGACTTGAAACTGCGCTCGCGAGCCGCTTAGAGCTCCCGGCGAAATTACACGTCGGGCCGCGGGCGAGGCTCTGCACTTTTGAATGGAAGGCAACGTGGGGAAATGTGGTTGGAATTCTTAACATGCTTACAAAACATATTTATCTCTAATTAGTTATTGTTAGATGGCAGAGCACCAGCTTCAAGCTTCGGTGATAATAAAACGAAAACACGAGATTTTTTGAAACTATTCACCGCCTATTCAGAAATGAGATGTTTTTTCTAGGAACAAAGAGTAGGTAAATTAAAGAAATGAAATGATAAAATTGAACTCAGATTGAACTAGGTATTATTGGATTCTGAGCAGAATTTTGTTTTTTATTTTTTTTCGTCTATTTATGAAAAAGGTTAAAACATCTACATAATATAATCAGATCAGCCAAGGTTTTCTACGAGTACCTATTATCAGTGACCCCAACCAAGTACCAAGTAATGTACCTACATTTATTTATATCATTTATAAGGAACTTATTTCGTAAAATTTTGCTGTTGGAATTAATTATTCAAAGTTTCCGTAGAAATTCAAAGTCAATAATTATCTACATGACTAGTAATTGGAATCTTGAAATTAAAGGTTAGCAGAAGTACCTTGCGTGAAATCAAATATTTATCGTCGAGTAAGTGAGGCTAGAACTTTCCTAATCTTTGATTACAAACAAGCAAGACAAAATACTCTGTATACCTACATCAGTAGTAATTACATTAAAGACGAAAGTTTTTTCCTACGCTGAAGGATGAGAAAAAAACAAGGAGTTTTTAAAAACTGTATTGTCTAATTTGACAGAAGTTCTTAAAAAAATAAAGAAATTAATTTAGAACCATACGTAACATAAAATAGCGGTCTACTAAAAACTACATCCAGTGACGGCTACCGTATAATCGCCGTATAAGTCACAGACTCTTCCACTTCGTCCCCTGCTTCGTTGCCGGTCATTAAAAATGCATGCGACGTCCCCCCAACGAGATCGGCTCAAAAGCGCAACACTAAACTACCGATAAGCATGTGGTTAGCACGTCCTCAAATATTGTGCAAACAAACTGTGAACATAGATAGCGAAGTTCCGCGTCATCCCCTATTGCTCATTTATTATTAACATTCGCAAATATCTAGAAGAGGGGGCCGAAAAAGTAGTATTGCCATGTATTTTTAATGTCAAATGGTGGGTCTCAAGTGTTGTTTGCCAGTTGTGGTAGACGGTAGATAATTTTCATGCAAACAGATATCTCTTATAAAAACTTTATGTACTGTTTAAAGTAAAAAATCAAATGATGAGCTGAAAAGTTTGAAAAAGTTATTTCGTAATCGTATTAAGTTATTTAGAAAAAAAAATCTATTAATAGGAATGGCTACCAGTTATTAGTAACCAATTAGAAACAAAAGGGTATTAAATTTATATTAGACTTCGTAACATAATCGTTTAAATCTAATCGGCGGAACCAGTTTTATTGAACGGGGAATAAAGTCGATTAATATCGAAACGCTCTGAGTTAAATATATCCTGTGGCAACACTGGGCTTATGCCTAGTTACCCAGCCCTTATGGGCTACGCACTTGGGTCTAGACTAGGGGTTGACAAAATTTAATCTTGTAGGTAACACTCTACTAGGCAACACGGTTAATGTCGTCTGCCCCAAAACTTAAAGACGAAAAAAACGGTGAAATTTATTTTCTTCCATATGAGTATTATCCTAATATATGTCGTATTAAAAGAAGTAGGTACCCCGTTTTTACGTTCGTTTATAATATAAGCTTGGAAGGCTACAAATTATACAAAATTTTACAGGGCTCTGAAAATTACGTTCTTTCTCAAATTCTCGTTATGTCGGCATGATATTTGTAGGTATGCCTAAAATACTCGTACAACATCAAATGTCTGAATTTAGAACCGGGTTTACGTATACCAAACTAACAATCTAAAAGTGTCTCAGTTATATTGATACTCGTATTATGATGGAACATACCCTACCCATCTCTTTTGCAGAAGTCTTACAATGACTTTAACACAAGGGCCGCGTCTCTTATAAAGTCAACTACTTCAACCCTGTTTTAAACCAAAAAGCATGTCTGTACAAATGCACAAAACCTATAGGTACATTTTATTACGATACAGATACTGCGTTAGAAGCTGGGGAGCTATTGAGTGAACAAACCGCGTCAAGGTGGCTTGAGTAAGTTAACCGCACGCATAAAGCATGCGCCACATCGTAACTGTGTGACGTTATTACTACTTGTCGACTTAGTGATGTTACTTACTGGTAGATTTTGTAACCTTGTGATTGTGACTTTGCTTTTTTTATTCTTAAATGTTTATGTTGCTGGAATGATTATCTGTAATAGGGCGGGCGTTCTATACATTTTAGAGTTATTACAAAACAGAAACTCTTTCCATTGTGTTCTGAAATAGAAAATTTAAGATTGAAATGTTTTTTTCTATACATTTTATCAATAATTTGGGTTTGGGTTTTGAGGAAATTTTGTATGGATACTATGTTTTCGGTGTATTTAGGACAGTCCTACCGCATTACAAATCGTTGTTTGCAACACTGGTCGAAGCTCTTTGCCGGTGAACCCCGTCTTATAGCCACCACCGAAGTGCAGCCACAAATAACAGACGCATAATGTTTTATTACTCCCGTTTTACAACCACGGAAAGAATGTAATCCCCCTTATTTACTGAAGAGAGCGAAAGTAAAACGGATCGTTGAGGGTAAAAAAAACAAAAATATTAATACAGGATTTCGGCCGTAAATCTAATAAGGGTGCTGTGAAACTGATTCATTGGGTGTTGAATATTTTAGAATAAAATTTGGATTTAAATTTTTCATTTTTTAATTTTACTCTTGAAACGTGTGATGCCTATTTTATGGTAAGAAAAATATCAATCATCTTTTCAAATTAAGGCTTGATTGATGACTCGTACTGCCTTTCCTCTGAGATAAGTACATATTTATTAGTGTAGAAAGTATTTGTCTGGTTTCGAAATTGTTTGATAATTTTTTGAGGAATAATGATGTGTTTGGCGAGGCGCTCGTATGTTACCTATTAATAAGCCATTTCAATAAGTACTAGTAAAAACACTGATTGAGTAGTCTGAACGATACTCGTAGTGTACTAATGTACTTACATATTTTGTGTGATTTGTCTCGAGACTTGTCTGATACAGAGTTGTGTTTTTATTTAAGTGACAAAACTTTGTATCGGACATGGTTTAGACTTTAAGTCCGTTAAAAGACGTTAAAAGACCAACCCCACACAAAATCAAGTAAGTTACACAAGAGCTATGATGATTTCGGACAAGACTGTAAAGTGTCGTTAATCCCTTGAGTAAAAAGTACAGTCGCCGCGACTTAAAGTGCAGTAAAAAGTAGATCCATAAAAACTAGGAGCGCGGGTGATTGCATTAAGAAGGCTCTAATTATGCTGAGTTGCTGGCTGTGGATCGTGCGGTGGACCGCAATCAAAATGTTTTAACACATGGTAACAAGGATGTGTATAAATTAAAGTTATCACTGGAAGAAGCAACGTAGGTATGCGGCGGTGTCGTATCACTTACTCGTATTAGCATATTTGGTGTTCATTTGTAGAGTCATATTACTTTATTTACGAATCAAATCAAAACCTACTTATTCACTATTATTCATAAAGAAATATTTGAAGAGAAGAGAATGAAATGAGTCTTCTTGTCTGTGCTGAATTAATAATAGACGCCATAAACGGACGGCTTTTTTTTAGACGTATTTTTATTCACTACGACTACCTAGCGTGTATTTGTTAACGAAAAGATATTAAAGATACGATCTGATTTAAAAAAATATTAGGGATAACTTATCTATACTAATGTAATAAAGCTGAAGAGTTTGTTTATCTGTTCGTTTGTTTGTTTGAACGCGCTAATCTTATAAAATCCGGATATCCATTGATAAAACCACTAAATAGTTTGTTCCATTCTATCCCTGTACTTTACCCCTTAATTCGCATCTTGACTATTTATATTATGAAAAATCTACATAATAATTGAGGCAAATTGTTCTACTAATTCACGAACATGAGCTTACAAATGCAAGTCATGTTTTGTTATATAATGCGTCTTCAGAGGCAGCGGGCCGCATGTGTGTTCTGTAAACTGACATAGGAGCACTTTCCGTAGAATATCCTAGGGCAATTAAGATTTACAGAGACATTGTCTTGTCTATTTGTTTCTAAGAACGTTATTATGCTTGAACTTGGCGTGTTATGTGCGCTGTTTAAATGTAATACTTTCTATGGACTTATGACTATATTTTAAACTAGCGGCCCGTCACGCGGTTTCACCCGCGTCCCGGGGGAACTACTTCCCGTACCGGGATAAAATATAGCCTATGTTACTCTGGGTGAATGTAGCTTTCCAACAGTGAAAGATTTTTTAAATCTGCCAAGTAGTTTCGGAGCCTATTCAATTCATACAAACAAACAAACAAACAAAAAATCAAACCTTTCCTCTTTATAATATTAGTATAGACTAGGGGCCGCCCGCTAATCCGTTCGCGTGGATTTCGGTTGTACCATAGCCTATAGCCTTCTTCGTCACGTGGACAGAAATATTTTTTCAATGTCAACCAGTACTTCCTGAGATAAGCAGTTGATTTTATTCTAAGTATATCAAATTATTGTGTACATTGCATTAAACATCAACAAATTGTCGCCAATAAACATAAACATTTTTCTCTGCAACATGACTGATCTAAACCAACAGGAGGCGTCTTATCGTGTTTAAAAAAGACTTTAAGCGGCTACATCTGGCTACTTAAGAAATATCCAGCCTTTGGTCACGTCTAGAACTATATTCCATGGCATTGAAAAAGTTTCCACTAAGTTTGCGGAGATGGATGGATCCGTCCCGAAGTGCGCGCCTAATTGTAAGTTTAGGGCCGTGGCGGGCGAGCCCTGCCCGTGTGTTATTGAAACTTGCAACTAACCAGATGCATTAATTTGTTTGTATGAGTGGGGGAATTCGCTTTATCACGGAGAGGTTTTGGTTGGTTAGGGTTTGCTTTTGTTTGAGCATTAATTTGTGAATAAATGTGCCGGTGTGTGGTGTTTTATAAATTCACAATAAATCTACACTAATATTATAAAGAGGAAAGATTTGTATTTGTGTATTTTTGTATGGAACGAATAAACTCACAACTACTTCGTATTTACAACCCTGTCGACCTATCAAACTCAATCCAAGTATACCTACGTATTATATAACCAAGGTCACTATTCCACCCACATTTGTCTTAATACTCGGCTGTTTTGGAAATATGTTCAAGGGTCCACACTAGTCGCCAGGCCCGTGGTCTCCTCAAGATTTATGCCTCCTTCTGCCCGTAAAGCACCGCCCAGCGGGACCTTCGTATTTTAGTAAGACGTTCCCGACCCTTGAAGGGACTTAACGCCGCGATTGTTCGGTAACTTTGTAATTATTACTGTGATATCCTATTTGTAATTGGATTGTGTTTTCGGTGACAAATGGTTTCGGACTTTGGTTGGAAGATCTGTTGTGTTGTGACGTATTTTTTTTCTTTGAGAAGGTGAAGAGTCGTGTTTAGGTACTGTTCGCCTGAGTAAATGACTTATCTCCGCCCATACAAGCCTTAGCAATACCAGAGTTGATACAGATGTGTCGGGTTTAACTTTAACTATGTAACTCAATAGCAATATAAATAACATCGCAATTATATTTAACTTGCAGAAGTACCTACTTCAAGATTATTTATAGTTATATATGTATACCTATTATTATCATGGTATCTCAAACCTGTAACCTGGTTCCGTCATAATCATTTGTTTTAATTTATTGCGTAACATTATCCTTGTTCTCTGCTCCTTATACCGTGAGAAAGGTTGCTGAATTCGAATTTCGAAATCATTTTCCTTTCGAGTACCTATAAACCCTGCCCATTACAATCATTATACTCAGTAATCCGATAATATATAACAGACGAAAGTTACATACTCAGTTCCGCAGTTTATAAAGAAACCAGTGATCAATCAATCAAGCCACACGTTCTAGGCTAGAAGTTCGGAACTACCAACTAGTAAGAAACTGGCTGGGAAATTGATTCAAGTTCGGGCTCCGGCGAATTTATTAATGCCATGCTATGCAGCTGTAACGGTGACGAGGTGCCGTGGAATAATAAGACTACTCTGAGATGCAATGAAGCGAAGTTTGAGTTGAATTCTGGAAGCGACTTCATGTTTCGATCTGTATCGCCGTATATTGTTCTATTGTAGAGGTTTTGATATTCCTAACTGATGTTTTTTTGCGCGAATGTTACTCATTAAATAAAACTACTTTTCCTGCGTTTTGGTACCTGAATAGGAGCTGAAGCGTTCCCTCTAAATTATGCAGTTTCAATTACACCGAGATTTTTATGCGTTTAAAAGTATTTAATCGACTAATTAGTAACATTAGTTCCCCAGCATCAGGTCAATTATTGCTTGCGCAATCTTATAAAAATCTAGAATTTTTATTGACTAACCAGAGATTTTCGTAGTTAGTTTTCATATTAAAGACATATTGTTTCAAATAGCCAATGGCCACATCATTATCATCCAACCTTACTAAGTAAAGGCAGACCTTTACATATTGCCTTTACTAATTCATTATGAATTAGTTGGCTATTTGACTAGTAACAATCATTCGCCTGTTTTATACAATTTATTTTAATGTCTCATGGGAGTACTCCACTCCACAGTTACATTCACTCTGATGGTACTTCATTTATAGGCTCATACAACTAACTCTCCTATTGCTAAACAAACATTACTGTTCGTTATCAAAAGAGGTTACCAATAAATGAAGGCATTCATATCAATCCTGTTCATTTTAGCTTGAGAGGCTTTTGGAAGGCAGGAGTAAAGTTAATTTTATGTTTAATTATATGGTTTAAACAGAGAGTTGGGACATTGTAAATCTTAATACAGAGCTGAAACTGTTCTCAAATCCAATCGAAGTGATTTAAATCGAGGCCACATTTATCGACGTCATCGGATCCAGAAGACCTCACGCACTGTCACCTGGACATTGTAAAGATAAACTTCCACTAGCTCATTGTCCATAAGGATCATGCTGATCAGGCAACTTATAAAACGATCTACAACCAAAGTTAAGATGAGATGAGAGATCAAGAATCTATTACATCACATAAGGGCAAAGTGTTAAAATGAGTATATTGCCACCATTATAAGGCAATTTGGAAGAAGTTTAACCTATCTCGGATAGAATCAAGTCAAGTAGCTGACGTCGAGACTGCTGCAGGAGGTGTACGTACGGCGCACATCTTCACTGCTCCATGAGGACATCGTGGGTGTTGAAAGCGGAGCTTCCAACGCGCGGGGGCATGTTGGAGCGTAATGCGACCTCATCTGTTCACAACCTCCGTGCTGCACCGCATTTTACTCGTCGACGCTTTACGCGCGTCAATTGTTCTTTTTCGCCGTCCTACGCCAATACATGGTTTGCGTAGGACGGCGATTTAATAATATTTTGAAATAAAAATATTTAGTTGCGTGTTGAGGAGAGTTTGACGTTTATTGATGGAAAAAAGACAATTGAGTGATGGGTTCAAATCACAGTTTAAACAAGCTAAACTTCAGTCTTCAGGCCAACATTCGCTTCGCTCCGCGCGCTACAGTACTGCAGCTCACGCAATATCAAAATGTCACCAAAACTTCACAATGCTCTTAAACTTCATGTGATTTATATAAATTAATTATCCGGCAACGATCTTGGACCATGAATTGGCGTAGGACGGCGATTTAATAATATTTTGAAATAAAAATATTTAGTTGCGTGTTGAGAGTTTGACGTTTATTGATGGAAAAAAAACAATTGACGCGCGTAAAGCGTCGACGAGTAAAATGCGGTGCAGCACGGAGGTTGCGATCAAATGAGGTCGCATTACGCTCCAACATGCCCCCGCGCGTTGGAAGCTCCGCTTTCAACACCCACGATGTCCTCATGGAGCAGTGAAGATGTGCGCCGTACGTACACCTCCTGCAGCAGTCTCGACGTCAGCTACTTGACTTGATTCTAACCGAGATAGGTTAAACTTCTTCCAAATTGCCTTATAATGGTGGCAATATCCTCATTTTAACACTTTGCCCTTATGTGATGAAATAGATTCTTGATCTCTCATCTCATCTTAACTTTGGTTTTAGATCGTATTATAAGTTGCCTGATCAGCTTGATCCTTATGGACAATGAGCTAGTGGAAGTTCATCTTTATAATGTCCAGGTGACAGTGCGTGAGGTCTTCTGGATCCGATGACGTCGATGAATGTGGCCTCGATTGAAATCTTTTCGATTGGATTTGAGAAAAGTTTCAGCTCTGTATTAAATAGATTTTACAATGTCCCAACACTCTGTTTAAAACATATAATTAAACATAAAATTAACTTTACTCCTGCCTTCCAAAAGCCTCTCAAGCTAGAAATGAACAGGAATGATATGAAAGTTAATGCCTTCATTTATTGGTAACCTCTTCTGATAACGAATTTGTGACATCAAAATAGTCTATGTATCTATTAGCCAAAGCCAAGTCTAGCCCAAACTTCTCTTCGGCGTGAATAGTTAAGGATCAAACTGATGGGAACAGATGGAGGCGGAGGTAGTTCGTGGCTCCGCGACTGCAACTCCGAGGTTAATGGCGCGTTCAGACTGCCCTGATTTAATCATTCACCACCATTGTAACGAGAGTTTCATTGTTGCTCCCTGATTGCTAGACACTTACGTCGAAGATTAAGAATGCGGTGTCAATCGACCAAGTCCGATAAAGTTTCCGCCAATTGACACCACGGTAAAAACGTAGTCAAACAGGAAATTCAAAAATAGTCCTTGTGCTATTCAAACCTCTGTGTCAACTGCTTATAGTGTCAAACGAAAGACCGCACATACCACATATCCCCTACTTTTCGGGTAAAATAATGAACATTCTAGTAGCTGAAGTCTGGTCCAGTAACCATTTCTCTTCGGCGTGAATAGTTAAGGATCAAACTGATGGGAACAGATGGAGGCGGAGGTAGTTCGTGGCTCCGCGACGGCAACTCCGGGTTAATGGCGCGTTCAGACTGCCCTGATTTAATCATTCACCACCATTGTAACGAGAGTTTCATTGTTGCTCCCTGATTGCTAGACACTTACGTCGAAAGACTTTAAAATTTCTTCATTGTTGAAGAATGCAGTGTCAATCAACCAAGTTCGATAACGTTATTCGCCAATTGACACCACGGTTAAAACGGTGTCAAACAGAGAATACAAAAAACGTTTTTGTGCGATTGACACTTCTGTATCAACGGCTTATAGTGTCAAACGAAAGACCGCAGATACAAAGTATCCCCATTTTTCGGGTAAAATAATGTACTTAAATACTAGTAACTGAAGTCTGGTCCAGTAATAACTTCTCTTCGGCGTGAATAGTTAAGGATCAATCTGATGGGAGCAGATGGAGGCGGAGGTAGTTCGTGGCTCCGCGACGGCAACTCCGAGGTTAATGGCGCGTTCAGACTGCCCTGATTTAATCATTCACCACCATTGTAACGAGAGTTTCATTGTTGCTCCTTGCTAGTCACTTACGTCGTGGGACTTCAAAACTTCTTCATTGATTAAGAATGCGGTGTCAATCGACCAAATTCGATAAAGTTATTCGCCAATTGACACCACGGTAAAAACGGTGCCAAACAGGGAATACAAAAAAGGTCTTTGTGCGATTGACAGCTCTGTGTCAACGGCTTATAGTGTCAAACGAAAGACCGCAGATACAAAGTATCCCCATTTTTCGGGTAAAATAATGTACTTAAATACTAGTAACTGAAGTCTGGTCCAGTAACCATTTCTCTTCGGCGTGAATAGTTAAGGATCAAACTGATGGGAACAGATGGAGGCGAGGTAGTTCGTGGCTCCGCGACGGCAACTCCGAGGTTAATGGCGCGTTCAGACTGCCCTGATTTAATCATTCACCACCATTGTAACGAGAGTTTCATTGTTGCTCCTTGCTAGTCACTTACGTCGTGGGACTTCAAAACTTCTTCATTGATTAAGAATGCGGTGTCAATCGACCAAATTCGATAAAGTTATTCGCCAATTGACACCACGGTAAAAACGGTGCCAAACAGGGAATACAAAAAAGGTCTTTGTGCGATTGACAGCTCTGTGTCAACGGCTTATAGTGTCAAACGAAAGACCGCAGATACAAAGTATCCCCATTTTTCGGGTAAAATAATGTACTTAAATACTAGTAACTGAAGTCTGGTCCAGTAACCATTTCTCTTCGGCGTGAATAGTTAAGGATCAAACTGATGGGAACAGATGGAGGCGAGGTAGTTCGTGGCTCCGCGACGGCAACTCCGAGGTTAATGGCGCGTTCAGACTGCCCTGATTTAATCATTCACCACCATTGTAACGAGAGTTTCATTGTTGCTCCCTGATTGCTAGGCACTTACATAGTGAGAAATTTTGCAGTGCTATTTAACAATTAAGATTGGAACTATGAAAGTCCTTGGGCTGGAAGATTTAGACAATACTTACATGTCTAATTAATTATATGTACTGACAAAGATTAATACAATTAGTATATGCCCAATATTACAATATTATTTGACGGGACTAAACGCAATATTAATTATGTAGTATATGTATATGCTTAAGTACCTATATTGTTAAAGCGGTAGCTTCCCGAATGTTTTTCATTTTGCCAAGCATTTATTTAGAAGCAATTCTCACTACTCGAGATTCACTATTTCCATTCACGTTGCATTCAACAATTCTAGATCGAGACATCACATCATTAGTTCAAGTCAAGTTTTTGTTATATTTTCTCATTTTAAGTGAACTACTGTATGTTCTTATGGGAAATAAACCTAAGTTAAAAGATAAGAATAAACAGATATTCAGACTATACCTTACTAATATTTATGTATCTGATAGAAGCAGATGGTGGCACCTAACTTTCCGACGCATGTGCTATGCAACATGCATGTCTGACGATAGTTGGTAGAAGCCCCTTCACTCTATCCGGATAGTTCGGGATGCCAAAATACACGAATTTGATATTGATTAAGAAGTTTTAGTCCTTGAACACGGAAATACAAGACGACTTCTGAACTTCCATAACTTTAGGATTGATATTGTCACATAATTAACAACATAAACATAGTTAGTTAGTAATCTTGGTAACTATAAAAATCATTATATTTATCAAAATTCAACATTAAACTTTATATACATTATATACTGTAAAATATTAAGTATATTACGTACTTAGTATTTTACCGTTATATATACTTATATCGTTTACAGTAAGCAAATTAAATGTACTATTGAGGCGCCTTTTTAGAATCTACTTATATTTTATTTGCTTCCTATCATTTACAATTATTTTTTTATTCAGTTTTGCCACAATGTCATGTTTGTTAACTTTAAAATAAAAAAATTGATTCATGTTAATAGTTCCATAAACCTAAGTAAACAGGCTATGTCTGCATTAGCCTTCCAAGCAGCCGACAAGTGGCGACAAGTTTGCCCTGATAGCGGTTTAATGGCTCGTTCAGCTGCCCCGCAGCTTACAAGAGCATTTGACTATGAAACTAGATTGTACCAAGAAATTACGTAATTTACAGAGATTTCAGTTTCATCAGTCTACTGAAAACAGGCTTCTTGCATCTGTGAATGCTATTTGTGATTGCGGATTTTCTATTTTTAACGATGATGAGCAAATTAGCAATTATTAAATAGTTTTGCTGGACTTTTTTCGCAAAATCATTGTGTAAAAATAAAAGTGATTGTTATATAAGTCTATTATTTATTTATCCCTGAAACATGGTTTTAACTCACGTTTGTTTCTGACTAGTGGAAGGATATTCTTGTATTTATAATAGTTTTATAGCGAAGGACCAATTGTTTATGGCAGTACACTTGTCAACGATGAATTGTTTTACATTCATGGGCAGTCTGTCAGCCAATAGTAAAACTACGACAAATTATTTTCGACGTCCGACTTAACCGTGCAGTGTAGACAGGCTACAAGTTAGACAGTACAAAAATATACAAACGTCCGGGCAACTCTCGCGAGATTCGAAAACAAATGTTAGTTGGCTGTCACGTGTAAACTCGCAGCATTCTGATATTTGAAAATGTATGTGTGAAAAATGTTTTCCACTTCGCAAGCGCCGACGCGGTTTAGCAAACTAAAAGCGACATATTGGTAAGCAAGGAAAACAAAGGTGATTTGTATCATGCCCAACTAAACAGATCAGGTTGTGATATTTGTTTTTTGTGCAAGCATGCATATGAATGTCGTCAATCTATACTAATATAATACGAGTAAAGCTGAAGAGTTGGTTTCTTTGCTTGAACGCGCTTAACTCAGGAAAAACTTGTTCGAATTGAAAAAAATGTGTTAGATAGTCAACTTGTCGAGGGAGACTATAAGCTTTAATACATTAACACCATGAGGGCAGGAACCAAAATCCTCGGAGATGAAGTCGCGGGCAGCCGCTAGTATTCAGACCCAAAGAGTATGATAGGCACGTTTTCAGGTGGGCAGCAGGTCATATTTTGCTGGTCTTTAATTAATACTGCTTTAATCACACTTCAGAATTCCACTTCCAAAAATAGAACTTCAATAATACTTTGACTGTAACTTGAGATTTCCCAAAGTTCAGAGTGTAAATCTTTATGATCTCTTCCCATCTACGAGTACGTATTAGCTTCCCTAACACGGCATAATGACTGCTATAAAAGCGCTAGACAAACGCAACACATCCGACAATTAATTTAAACACTCGAAACTAGTTAATTTTCCGCTCGTAGCTCGTTCTAAAGTTATTTGTCCCGTGGGATGATATTTTCAGCGTCCGCTGTATACCTCTCGCCACAGGGTAGGCCACCGCTCAGGGTGATTTATCTAATGCGGCTATGCAAGGTATACTTTATGAAGGTGTAATGAAATTTGATAGCCCTTTATGCGGGGTGGAGTACTTCAAATAAGTGTGGATTACGCGATAACGACTGATTTAATTGCACGTCGTGTTATATGAATTCTTCGCAGGATTTATATTTTACTACTTCCGTAATGGATTGTCTTTAAAATTCATTGCTATTTTGACTGGTTCGAACTCCGCGCTAAAAAGTCAAATCATGTTTTTTTATATTTATTTGGTGTCTAAAACGGAAATAATGCATTCCTCATATTTCTAAGCTTATCGCTGCAATCAAAAATCCAAATTAGATTTCACAATTAAAGAGGATCCTAGTGATTTGGATTACTAGGATCCAAATGAGATATCGAATACTCTTCTTATAAGTAAAAAGCTACGTTCTCATTTTATCATTAAATGGAGTTATCGACTACCAGTCCCACAGGCACAGTATTTACCCACATGCCGTAATATAATTCAGTCTTTATTTCGATAATGTAAGAGAAATATACATAGAAGGTTTAAAACTGTTAGCTTATTAGTGACACATGTAAAAAAAACGTAACTCGACCATTCATCCGCTCTAAAATCATTTACATCAAAACTAGTTTTACAAAACCCAATTGATAAAAAAAAATTGAATAAATACAAAAAAAACATTTATGAACCATTCTATAAATGGCCGGTTATTTGGCATCGTCAGTGCAACGCAGACGGCCGAAGTGGAGGGGCGGAGTATTCCCTGGAGATTAAGCGGGCGCAAGTCGCGAGTCAATCTGCTCGTTACGCCCGCTGCGTTTGCGATCCGCTTGCACTCCGCAATAGCTGGACTCATTCACTCGCTCAAGTATCTGCAATTCCCCTCCGAATATGAATAGGTCTTCAAAAGACTTTTAGGGTTAACATTTTTTTGACGGAGATGTGAAACGAAATTACTGTCTATAACATGAAGGTGGGTAAAAAGTTGCAATAGCATACGCAGGCACAAAGGCTAAACTCTTTGAAAGTCTTCAGTACAACGTAATACCTCAGTCTCCATACATTTAAATATATGGGAACATTGTGTCGGAAAAAGCGGCAGCATATTAGTGTCCCATTAGGGGTTTATAAAACAGAAAGAAAACCAAAAGTAATTCTGTAGTATATATCCGCTCTAAAAATATTTTACAAAACCCAATAAAACCTAATTAAAATCAGGTAATAAAATCGATCAAAAAAAAAAAAACAAAAAAAGAAATGAGTACTAGTGCACAGGTGTCCCATTTATGGGTTTTACAAAAGAAGGTGCAAAAAAAGTCGTACACAACATTCACCCGCTTTAAAGTAGTCGGCGCAAGTCAATCTGCCAGTTAGGTACGCATACTACGATTGCGATCCGCTTGCACTCGGATTATAACTTCTAAATATGAAATAGGTCTTCAAAGGACTTTTTCAGCCAAAACTTAGCCTTTAATGTGTACTGAGATGTACAACGAAATAAGTATCTATAGGTTTGTATATGTATGAAGGTGGGTAAAGACACAGATTAAAAGAGTTGCGAAAGGCATCTGTAATCAATATGTATTTGTATAGGTACTTAAACCCTAAAGGCCAACTCCAGTACTCAGCATATGAATCAAAACTTTACTTCCGCAAAAACATACCTCACTAATTATATCTATGCGTATTAGTAGTCGTCCGCTAGCTCCATCTCCAAAGCCATATATTTAATTTCCTAGCTCGTAAATACATGATGTCGCCATATTAATTATTTTCCTATTTACTCAGCCATAAATAGATGATCTGCTAACTCAAGTAATTGCTACCCGTCTAGCCAATAATCGATTGCTGCTAACTAAGCAATAACCCGTTATTTAGTTAACTCGAAATACACTTCCAACTAAAGTTTCTCTAACTAAAACCTTCCGATCCAACCTCATGTTTAAAACTGATTGATTTGTTGACTATTCGCAAAAAGCTGTGCCAATTCAGCACAGTCAAACAAATTTTGGAGTAACAGCCTAAATAAACTGCTTTACACAACAATTAAAATACAAATATTTTAACACTGGCAGTTTTGAAAAAGCATAAGGATGGCAATTATTCCTAATGCGGAAGGGGTCTTTGGTTTTGAGAGCCGGCAAAGGCAAAATGACTGATTTTGCAGAATTTGCATTATATATAAAATTTGTATATAAACTACATAATGTAATATTTGTCATATTATTTCTGTGGCTCTGGTTATCTTTACAGTTTTAAGTTAAATCTGCAATTTTGTTCGATCCATAACGCCCCATAACACGATCCATAACACATTGTAGGTCCATAACACACTTTTAGTTAGTCCGTTTTCAGACTATTTCACACTTTTGGTGTCGTTGGGTCGCTAGTGTTGATGTGGAAAACGATCACTATTAACGAACTATATGTTTATGTTCAGTTTGAAACTAATCAAATGGAAAACTTTGCCGATAATCAAGTTGTACTTGTACGTAACCCTGACTTCATTAGCTGTAAATATTTAGCGACAAATTCTATTACCCGTCCTAACCGTGTACAGATGTATTCAACCGGGTTGTAATTTCCCCTGCGATTCGGACATCGTTAACGCCTATTCATGCAAAGTGGGAGACGATTTGAACCACTTTTTTCAAGCACCTTTTTTCTTTCCCTTGCTAGGCTTACGTTAAAGCTATTAGGTTTTTCTTCTTTTTTACAAGGCTTTGCGTGCATTTGGAGAATCAGTGGAGTTTGGTGAAATAAAAATGTTTCTTGAATTGGTTACAGTACACTTCTGAATGTTTTTAATCAACCAATGGTTATGCCGCAATATATAAAATATTTTATTTAATGTAGCTAGCTATGTTAATAAAATTAAGCCAAAGTCTTTTGGCCTCATAAACTCGTATGTACTTAAAAAAAAAACAGATCAAAGCATTGTGTTGATAAAAAATGTGATCCTGCTAACCTAATATCTAATATCATGGATACTACGCTTTTAACAATGATAATGTGACCAAAATTTGCATTGCATTTTCTATACAAAATGATAATAATCACATGCTCCACTAAAACATGCGGCGTCCATGTAGGTTAATACTCTAAAGTTCTAAACATCCACCACGAATTTTGCTTTTACAATGGCGCATTAAAGGATTTACTAAAGACATCAGTATTCCGAATATTATTAGTAAAGACGCGAAGGATTCAATATCAAAGAGTTATTCAGCAATTTATCCCGAGGGAAAGGGGAGGGTTTGAATTTTGCTGCCATCCCGAGGAATCCCTCTGATGTCACGCGCTCCGAATGTTGCTAAAACTATCACCTAGAATTCTGTATCACGAAATTCTTAACATTGAAACCATCTCCTCTCCCGTCTGACGCTTGCAAAATTATCTGCGAAATATTATGTACCTACGCGTGATATACGATGGCGCAGTAAACGACGATGGTTAGTAAGGAGAGGACGGATAAAAGTTTCGTGTTCATGATTATGGTAAGACTTTTGATTTGAGTGGTTAAGAATATAGATTCGTGGTGTGTTGATTTTATTATGATGTCTTTGACGTAACGTTTCAAGATTTTTTTGATCAATCAATTGCAATCGAAAATAGCCATTGTCGTAGTTAACTACTCAAACTATGTACGTAATATACGTCTCCAAATGAGCATGATGTCTAATTGAATACTAACAAGAATGATTTTGATTGATTGGTTACATATTATACCTTATGGTTTGAGATATTAAAACAAGAATCCATTTATGACACCGCGTACAAAATTTACTTACACCCACGAAATAACATAATCGATTTATTTTGCGCGGACGAGGAGGAAATGGCAAGTTGTTGTTGCCGGGAAATTAGCATCATAATCTGTTTAGAATATCATTTCCTTTCGCACCTAGCGCTCCGCTTGCGCCTTCCGCGATTTCCTTTGCAGCCATAATGTAAATATTGAGCGCAGATAACGTCAGATAAGCCCGTTCAAAGATAAGCCGGTTTCGTGATTTCGTTAAGTCGAAAATAATAGTCTGCGGGATGGCAAAATATTTTGTAAAGCCCTTGTTTTCCAGTCAACGCCAATACTATAATAGGGCTTCATTAAGTTTTGAGGTCATTGAATATTTTAAGACGATGAATAAACTTAAACTCAAACTGGATTTAAGGAAACCTTTCATCTGGCTAGTCTATTGTAGTGAAACTTAACCCTTTATTAATGAATTTAAATAGGCTGTTAATCATAAAACACTTGTGATCTAACCGTTTTTGCAAATAATATACACTTTATATTAAAATTAATAAGATATAGGAATCATTGTAAGTAACTATTATATCGCGTTTAGGTTAAATTCCGGTTAGGCAACATTAAACTATAATCAACAATTGTTTTAGAATTAAATAACTTAGAAGGGACTACTGGAATATCCCCTATTCTTAAAATAGAAATCGGGCTCAATTTTATTTATACTTCAACACATGGAAAAGTAATATGGCACTCCGATCGCTGACTATGTAGATCAAATGTCAAAGCTGGCGTTTTCTTTGCAACCAACTGCTTATGTTTGTTTGATTAAATAAACCTCTAAAAGGTTAGCGCCTTTAATTTATTTTCTGTTATAGGGAGGCAAACGAGCAAGAGGTTCACCTGTTGGTAAGTGATCACCGCTACCCATGGACATCAACGACAGCACAAAGGACGCAAATGCGTTTTCTGCCTGTAAGACCCCATACCTACCCATCCCAAATGAGCTCTGGCGACTTTACTCACCAGCTGGAACTGAGCACACAGTTACGAAGTGCTACTTCACTGTGGTCTTCTGTAACCTGGCGGCTCATTTCATACGGATATATGTACAACATACATAATGTAAATGCATATTCTGAGATATCTCAGGTTAACTAATTCACATAGTGCTGCACCTCAATATAGTCTTGTTACTAGACAATTGGTACTTAATTACATTAAGGTGTACTCTGCATAGTATATGTATGGATGTGTTACGTTACCAACACATTCAGACACCTATCGGTTCATTAGTACAATTTGCACCTGCGCTTGCAAGCGCTTCAAGCTAGACTTTGTACTGATGTACAGAGGATAAAATGACAGTGTGGAAGTTATCGTTTTGGCTTTGAGAAAAAACATTATTATAGTCTTAAAGATGATGTTAATATGATATGTTGATGTAATAAAATAGTAAAATAAAATAGTGTTCTTATAGGATTATTACAAATAATAAAAACCATGCCATCTTTTAGCGACCGATCTATCACCATGACATCAACATCGACGTAAAATTGTGAAAACATTATGGAACTACTATTTTACTTACTTGTGTGGTCAATAAAGTTTTTATAAAATATATTAAATATATTACTACTATGCGGCTTATTTACCGAAAGTGACTTTAATGTCTGAATAGACAAAAAAATGCAAAGGTTATGAAAGAGGAGTAGGTAAGTATATAATTTTCTTATTTTGAAGTCAACGTTTTCTTTTAAAAATTTCTTAAAAAAAAATAACGAAGAAACTCATTGTGGCAATTTTCAAACGCATTGTTTTTTATCTTCAAATTAAACACAGTCGTTGCATCTGTGTTCTCCAGTTTTCTTCATCTCAAACACTAACTTACTTCACTGCTTCCCTTACCCTGTGCTTTCGAAAGCGGGAGTCAGCGGCTTGCACCGCTGCACGGAGCGCGAATCATTTAATTAGATAACGAATTAACGTCTTGTCAGCGCTGCAGCTGCTTGTTTTCCCGTCCTTTGCCGGGTGTATTTGGAGAGCGCAAATTGATCCACGTGATGTTTGCTGCGCTTTAATTGCGCTGTAGTTAGGTAGCTATGTTAATTGTTAAGGCAAGGTCGGATGTCATTTAGACCTTTTCGTAATAGCGTAGAGTAGACGCAGAATGTAATTAAGTTGATTAAATAGGTATTCTGTTGTTTTTGTTTTCTTTGTACGAAGTAGTTTTGTACCTTGCCGTGATCTCGAGGTACATTTTCTGCGAGTGTTAGTTTGTTTTCTTTACATTTTTTAAATATAATTAATAATAGTGCTGGTTAATCTACAATCTACGGTAATGGTTTATTGATTTCAGTGCCTGTGTTAGAAAAAGTAGTCAAAGTGTGTAAAGAACTACTTTTTCGATAGTTTTTATAGTCATAGGTTTAACTGAATACTGAATTATTTCTGAGATTTACCAGATACGCATCAAAACCAATACAATTATTATTTTGGTTTTAAACAAAGCCTAAAACATGCACGGGTGCAGCTAAGTGCATTGCTATTTCTATACCATATTATGCATATTTAGTATATACACATAAACCTCCTTCAAGAATTACTCTATCTGTCAAAAAAAACGCATCAAAATCCGTTGCGGAGTTTTAAAGGTCGAAGCATACATAGGGACAGACAGACAGCGGATAGCGACTTTGTTTGAACTATGTAGTGAAATGTATGAGCGTATTTTAAAGAGATGGACTGTAGGCAACAAAGTTCAGTCAGCGCGTGTGTCACGTCTGTATTGTTCATCTTGGAGTGAGAATGTTACATGTTAAAGGGTGAAGAAAAATAGTTCTTCAAACATTGTGTCGTTTTATTTCCAGAAGAGATTAGACAATTACGTTACTCGTGTTTCGCCATAAAATACTCGTTGAGTTTTATTGCCTGATTTTGTTACGAATTGTTTAAACTTGTACTTGACCTGACATTCCATAGTGTTAGAATACTATTTTAGGCGGTAAATTTTATCTTTAAATTAAACATCAAAGCTTGAAAAGCCAAAGAGGTGGGGTGGAGTGGGGGGTGAGGGACTTGAATGCCAAAATTAGTATGCTAGATGCATGACATTCAAGTCCCTAGAATTATCTTTCGGGTCAAGGAAAACAATTGACTCATATAATTTTAATAGTATATTACATCTCGTAGTAACTACCTTGAATTTTAAAACGTATCATATTCAGTAAGAGGAAACGCAGTTACCTAATATTCAATACACAAGAAAGGACCTCTGCTTTGCGAGTTGATACATAATATAATAGAAACCCCTCAGGTGCAGCGCAGATTATAAAAGGCTGTTACGTCTAGACAGAGCCGAGACGAGCGCGGCTCGTGGCGAGGATTTGTCACGCGAACACGGCTTCAGATCACGCTCATACACTGGCTTAGAGCGGGTATACGTGAACTGTGTTGCGCGGCGTCTTATGCACGTAGTTGTGGGTTAGAATCATCTTCGTATCTTGCAAGTGTACATTATAATTCCTTGTAGTTTCAGTTTGGAAAGTTTCAATTTACTAATAATAATGAATTTTCCCCTGTGCTTTACGAGTAGATAAATAATATAATAGAAACCCCGCAGGTGCAGCGCAGATTATAAAAGCCTGTTACGTCTAGACAGAGCCGGGACGAGCGCGGCTCGTGGCGAGGATTTGTCACGCGAACACGGCTTCAGATCACGCCGCATACACTGGCTTAGCGCGGGTATACGTGAACTGTGTTGCACTGCGTCTTATGCACGTAGTTGTGGGTTAGAATCATCTTCGTATCTTGCAAGTGTACATTATAATTCCTTGTAGTTTCAGATTAGAAAGTTTCAATTTACTAATATTAATTAATTTTCTCCTATGCTTTACAAGTAGATAAATAATAAAATAGTAACCCAGCAGGTGCAGCGCAGATTATAAAGGGCTGTTACGTCTAGACAGAGCCGAGACGAGCGCGGCTCGTGGCGAGGATTTGTCACGCGAACACGGCTTCAGATCACTCCGCATACACTGGATTAGGGTAGGTATACGAGAGCTGTGTTGCACTGCGTCTTATGCACGTAGTTGTGGTATAGAATCATCTTCGTATCTTGAGGGTGTGCATTATAATGCCTTGTAGTTTCAGTGTTGAAAAATTCTATTTACTAATAATTAATTTTCTCCTATGGTTTACAAGTAGATAAATAATATAATAGAAGCCCTTCAGGTGCAGCGCAGATTATAAAAGGCTGTTACTAGTGTCCGACCGAATATTCGGTTTCGGTTTCGGCTGAGTTTCGGCAAAAACACGAGTTTCGGTTTAGTTTCGGTTTCGGCGGCAAACTGGCCGAAACTACGGCCGAAACCGAATGTGCGTTCGGGAGTTTCCGCGCTGTCATCGGAACGGTCGTGCTCGGAGCGTTGAATGAGTGAATGAATCCGATCAGAGCCAATGTCGTGATTCGCTCGCTTGTTTGTGCTGTTCGCTTTATTTTGTTGTGGTGGCGAGTTTTCGAGTGATTTATTTTGAATTAGGTAAGTTTTATCTTGTTTTATGTCGTTATATCATAAGTGCGGGAAGTAAACATCAAAAAAATATTCAATATGACTGATAAAAGTATAATCAAGGTAAATCTAACCTACAATTTTTTTTGGTTTGCAATTGTAAATTGTAAACAAACATCAAACATTACTTAGGTACTTAGTTATGACTATAGTGCATTTCATTGTGATAGTATTATGAATTCAGAGGTTCAAAGTTCATTTTAGTATTTATCACCAAGGTATACTATCCAAGTGGCAAGTACAGTAGATACTAACTTTCATATTACCAATTTTGTTTTGTGTGAAACTGAGTTTATAAGAAAGAACTAAAGAAGTTTAAGATTATTTGTTCTAAGATAAAAGTGATTTATTTTTGTTTAGTACCTAAATGTTAAGTATCTACTTATACCTATTGTCTATTGTGATTGTGATATTAGTAGCTACTAACTACATATGTGATTAAAAGTGAAATCTATGTGATCTAAAGAAAAACAATAGAGACTGATTAAACTGACTGTAAAACGTTATTATGATAATAACGTTTTCTTTATTTTTTCCTCAAAATATGAGCCTTGCAAGAAAGTTTCGGTTTCGGTTTCGGTTTCGGCCGAAACAGACACCGTTGCCGAAATTCGTTTTCGGTTTCGGTTTCGGCCGTAAAACTAGTTTCGGTCGGACACTAGCTGTTACGTCTAGGACAGAGCCGAGACGAGCGCGGCTCGTGGCGAGGATTTGTCACGCGAACACGGCTTCAAATCACGCTGCATACATCGACTTAAGGCGGGAATACGTGAATCTTATAAAATACGTATGGACTTCAACTATGCGCTTTGCTATAATTTCTTATTGGAAGATTTGAAATGATGCATTGCATTTACGTTGACATATTTTATCTTAAGGCTTTATATCCCACGCACTTTTTTGTTGCACATAGTGGGTATGTTTTAATAAGTTTGTGATCTAGTAACATCTGCTCACAATATTATTTTGAATATTATTATTGAAACAATGTACACAAGAAATGGGCAGGACGATTTTTAAATTTAATATGAGTCAAGCGAGACCGCGAAGAGTAAATTTATAAAGTTGTACATATTAGTACGAACTGGCGGATTACTCTAAACTCCTACCAGAATAAGTCCAGAACACTTACTTAGCTTGCCAAGAATACCTGCTGGAACTACCTACTACGTGTATCCGTATCCTGGAGGATTACAGGCACCCCTGGACCGGACTGTTGACTAAGCCGACCCACGGCGGATATTAATTGAGATCATTCCGTGAACTTGAGCTCCGTTTGATCCGACCTGCGTATTGATTGTACTAACTGATTGCTTGTAACAGATTGTATTAAAGGGCTCAATTTAGATCATGTCACCTGCATGAACTGCTTCGAGTAATCTATTCAGGTTTGTGTAAGCCGTTTGCATGCAGTGCAGACGTCTATTCATGGAATACGGATTTTGAATGAGGAGCGTTGGCGTTGAATGATTTCTGTAATATGGCATTTGAACTTCATTAGCGCTTTGCTGAGTGATGTTTTGAGTTTATAAATAAAGTATACTACGGTGCACTGCATTTATGTCTTCTGTTTACTAAAGAAGATGCCTTCATGAAAAGTTCAAAAAAAAAAAGTGAATCCCCAACCGATCTACATTTACGAACATTTACGATACGAAATAAACATTATTATCTTAAGAAAGTCACTAATCGTCTAAGTTCGATAATTGTAAAAACCCCATGTTGTGTTGATAAACAAAATGGCGTCATCAAACAATCAGTGCTGACCATTCGGAATAATAATTTCGACCACAGCAGCCGAGTACGTAAGGTATATTGTAGTGGACTAGTTAGTGCGCAAGCACAGGTGCACTCTCACAGTTCGGTGGAACAGCAATCTGACACGACCGTATAAAGATCAGGCGCAGGACCAACGACTTAACGTGCTTTCCAATGCACGGAGGAGACGGAGATGAAATTTTTCGTCCTATCCAGTGATAGGATGGGCCTCTCAAAAAAATGTTTTACTTGGCAATCCTAGGCCGAGCGCGGAAACTACATCTCGGTTGAGCTCAACCAAACGTAATACAATCTCGACCCTAGAAGTCCAGTGAATCATCCGGTACCGGGACTTGTTGATACCAGAAGGTTCGATAACTCCCCCTCGCCAGGTGCGCCTGACGATGATTTATCACCCACTGAAACGCTACAATTGAATGAGTTCTGCTTGATTTCGTGAAATTTATTTCTTTCTCCTCGTTATATTTTATATCGTGACAGATGTTTTTTTCGTTGCAATTATTGGAGATTTATTTAGGAATTGCTTTTGTTTTGGTTATTGTAATTTTTGTAACGTTTTACTTAAACTGTTTTGCACAAAATTTTAAAACTTTATTATTATTTAAGTAACTAAATATTTTTGAAGTCAAACAATTACCAAAAGACAGATAAACAAAAATGTCCTACAAAGTAAATCATTATCATTCTACCGCAACCAACTGGCATCTGACAAAACCAAGGGTATTGTCAAAATAAAGAAAAAAATTAATAGAAGATCAGTACAGGTTTTATTTAGGGTAAGGTATCTCTGCTTGTAGTCAATATTACGAATGCCATATTATGATGAAGAGTTTTTTTCAGACAAAAATCTAGCAAAGAACGTTTCACAGTTATTGCTTTTATTTATAGGCCGGCTCATATAACGTGAACGGAAAAACAAGACAACTGAATAAGCAAAAGTCTCGTAACGCTGTTGTGCGAACTCCTCATATTTCTCATTTCAGTATCGTGAGAGAAATAAATTTAGACAAATCGCTATTGATATAAATAAGAATTGAGTTAATGATGTTCCGAGGAACGTATTTTCCTCAAATAAAAATATTGGTTAACTCAATATTTGCGTGACCATCGCTGGCCATAACAAGCGGCCGTTGAAATGCGAACTGACAGGTAGACGTCGGCCTGTTTTTATATATTACCAGCTTTATATTGAAGGAAAACACTTTTTTCTCGACCTACTAAGTACGCTGCGGGATATTGTAGTTTCATTTTGTTGGGACACAAAATTCATGCCCAAGGAAATGTCAGCGATGTTATTTTAATTCGTGATTCGCCTGACAATAAACACGCCCGAAAAAAGTTCTGTAATAAAGGCCTGTTGCTGTGCCACCTAAACCATACCAAAACAAGACTTAATTGGTTTATGACAAGTCAGAGAAAATTATTTAGGCCCGTAACAAAAAATGATGACCATGTTTTGTTCATCATCATCATTATCTCAAGCCTTCCTCGACCAATTTGGGGTCCTTCAATCCCCTCCATCACGTTCTAATGTTCTAACCCTTCAACAAACATGAATGGAAACGTTCGCAAAACACATAATTATACAAAGTTTTAGTCTACATCAATCTAAAGTACATATTTTCCATTGGAAATCTGCGTTTGATTTTGAGCAACTATTTGTTATAGGTGTATAAAAATCAAATCTAGTTCATTTTACTACATACAATCCCGATTTTGCTCTTATACTTTTTAAAAGACAGGTTAACGGTTAACTGGTGACGTACAGGCAACCCGGGACCCTTTTTTAACTTTAAAAGCATCCATTCTACCGAGGGATGTACTTCGAAGCCAATCCGGTAAGTAGGACCGATGAAAAGTTTTATAGCGATGTGACATCGACTGTGCTAGTAAAAGTTGTATGCTAAAATAAAGATCGAGCTGTAAAATATTTTGATACAAACATGTTTCTCGTTAAAGATTTTTTTTATATCTCTAACGTGGCATATATTTTAACTTTATTGTAATGAATGCGTGATATTACTAAAACCTCTTTTTTGTTTTTAGGAATTATTAAATTCAATACATGAATTAAACAGTGAAGTAACACTTTGTTTCTGTTTTGCTATGTTCTGCTGGTGAGTAAGGTCGCCAGAGCTCAGTAAGGAGATTATGGAGTCTGAAAGGCAGGCAACGTATTTGCCACCCTTGTGTGATTGTTCTTTTCTCCCACACTACTCATCTACAAAATTTGTTAGTTGACATCGTTATTTTTGTCCTCCTAAAGCTATTGTAGATCTCAATTAAGAACAAAACAAGACGAACAATCAACAAAACCCCTTTGTAACAGACTCGAGACACAAGTCCACAATATTCGTTCAACCCCAACACGGTTTGTATTAATAGCTAATCCGTTCCGCTCCCCTCCAGTTTTTATGTTACATTGTTACCATAAACTAATGGAAAACAATTCTCGACAGGAGTCGTAAATTGGAGAAAAAAGGTGGGATCAATGCGAGCTGTGAACAAACAAACAAGGAAATCGAATACTCTTTCATCTGATTTGGGATGCGTGCGTAATAAAGAGAGGGTGCCGGCAGCGTAGATTGATATACAGATATGTGGATGTGCCTTTTGGTTGGTAGAAACGTCACGAACGTTCAGCAGTGAGAAGATTTTTGACGATTTTGAGCCCGAGGAAATGTTTCACATTTATAACGCAACGTTAACTTACTACGAGTTCAAGCTTAACAAAAGTGTTGAAAATAAAACAGTCTTTTCCCATATTACCAAGCTTTTTAATCAAGATTTGCATTTTCCGACAAATATAGGTGATGTATCCTTCACTTAAAAATACCAAAAAGTTCTTTCTACATACAACTAAAACTGTGAACTAAAGATATTATCCAACCTATGGATAAAAGAAAGCAGCTTGTTCTTTGACTTTATAAAAAAAATAAAAAGGCCACTAATACAATTGCCTAATAATACTGCTATTATTTGTCCTACTGTTCCTTCTTATATTATACAGTAAGTCGGAACTGGGCGGGAAAACAAGACGGAGTGTATGCGACGCAAATAAGAGTAGTAAGCAAATATAAACAATATTTAGAGTACCTAAAAGGGTGGGCCATCGATAAAAATGTAAGTGCGGCCATATCTTCCGCAACACGGTCGGACTCGGTCGAATATTGTAGCTTGAGCCGTGATTCCGAATTTAAGGATTACACTGTTTTTATTATTATTGTCGTAGTTCCTGTTTTTAAACTCATCACACAACATGGTACTTTCTTTAATGATGCTATATATAGCGTAATAGTGTCGTTTTTTAAAATTATTCAATAAGTACGTCAAAATGAAAAAAAGCTTGAACAAATAAATTAAAATAACCTTTACGCGGTGCCTGATTACAAAGTCCATGTTTTTTTCTTAAACAGTGTCAAAACATCTTTATAACTAGTTAAACAGAGGTGTGAAATGGTTACCCAGACACATGGGCGTAGCCAGCTTTGGGCTCAGGGTGGGGCAGCAGTCAACCTATCCCCCGGGGGAGGATGGGGGCACTCCGATTTTTTGTACCTTGAGCCGTTAATCTAATTTTTTTTGTGCAATAACTTACGGATGGTATAAATAAATAAATATTTCACAACATCACATGGGGAGACCGGGGCTGGATGTGACACGGGTAGGTTGTTACAGAAACATTGGCCGCGAAACAGAGAGCGCAATTTTAACGTCAATAAGAGCCAAATACTCTCGCCTTTTTTGTGAGAGGAGCCTTCGCATGCCGCCATTAAAATTTTACTCTTTTAGTAATATTGGTTTACAAGTTTTGTTTCATAATGTCAGAGATGCCATTCTTCTGCTATGTTCTCCCTAATGGTTTCGCTTTGCAATGAATATTCGGTTTTACAGCTAATATTATTACTGTTTTCACTACATGACCTTGTATGCTTAGATTTGGCGTTGGGGCTAAAAGTGGCATTTGCTCGGGGCAGGTTGTGACAGTTGTTTTAACAGATACGCATGAGAAAAATGCTTAGGCACTGAGACAGAACAAGAAAAATATTATAAAACCAAGAAAGGAAAGTCTGCCAAAGAGGGAAAATTTAACGGAAAGAAGACAGAGCAGGAAAATGCATCTTATGCCAATAAAAAACGAGAAAAAATAACGAAAAAAGCTTGCGGTAAAAGAAAGATCCCACATAACATTAAAATACATACTGTTAGTATATAGAATAGTTTTGTTTGATGCAGAGCTATACGTTTAATCTTCTAAAAAATAAATAACTCAAACTGACTGACTGACATAGTAAACTATCAACGCACAGCCCAAACCACTTGACGGATCGGGCTGAAATTTGGCATTCAGGTAGATGTTACGACGTATGCATCCGCTAAGAAAAGATTTTGATCAATTCAACCCCCAAGGGGGTAAAATAGGGGATGAACGGTTGTATGAAACTTTGTCAATTTTAAACCGATCGGGCTGATACTTTGCATACATAAAGCTACTATGACGTAGGCATCGTTTAAGAAATTATTTCGATAAACTCCACCCCTAACAGGATAAAATAAGGGGTGAAATTTGTATGAAACTTTGTCAATTTAAAAACGATCAGGTTGAAAAACTGAATGCGAAAAGGTACTATGACGTAAGCATCCCCTAAGAAAGGATTTTGATAAATTCCACCCCAAAGGGAATAAAGTAGTGGATGAAATTTTGTATGAAACCGAAATCCACGCGGATCCACGCGGACGAAGTCGCGGGCGCCCGCTAGTCTATTTATAAGTTGAGAAATTGATTTTTGCGCAGTAGAAGACCAAATATTAAATTAGTAGGTAATTTCGTTTCATTTTGATGCATTATTATGTTTTCCTTGGTATCAGGCAGGACTGCTTTCCAGTCATTTATGTTATGTTATTTAAATTAAGAAAGTAACTAATTGTGATAAATTGTGTCTAGTAAAAGATTATATAATACGTTTGTTTTCAATTGTAACAACTTGCCCCATGTAGTGTAACATTTTGCCCCGAGCACGGGGTTGAATGTTACACAGGTTTTTTCCACATCCACAAATCACACATTTATGTCTTTACTAATAGTCTAAAACATAACATTTATCTATACTAATATATAAAGCTGAAGAGTTTGTTTGTTTGTTTGTTTGTTTGTTTGTTTGTTTGTTTGAACGCGCTAATCTCAGGAACTACTGGTCCGATTTGAAAAATTCTTTTTGTGTTGGATAGTGTATTTGACGAGGAAGGTTATAGGCTATAGTATATACCTATTATTTAATCCCAAGGGGATGAAAAAGGGGATTAATGTTCGTATGAAACTTTGTCAATTTTTAACCGATCGGTCTGGGACTTGGCATGAATAAGGCTACTATGACATAAAGATCCCCTTAGAAAGGATTTTATATGTTCCATCCCAAGGGGATGAAAAAGGGGATTAATGTTTGTATGAAACTTTGTCAATTTTAAACCGATCGGGCTGGGATTTGGCATGAATAAAGCTACTATGACATAAAGATCCCCTTAGAAAGGATTTTTATATGTTCCACCTCAAGGGGATAAAAAGGGGATTAATGTTTGTATGAAACTTTGTCAATTTTAAACCGATCGGGCTGGGACTTGGCATGAATAAAGCTACGATGACATAAAGATCCCCTTAGAAAGGATTTTTATATGTTCCACCCCAAGGGGGTGAAAAAGGGGATTAATGTTTGTATGAAACTTTGTCAATTTTAAACCCGATTGGGCTGGGACCTGGCATCCGTAAAGTTACTATGACATAAAGATCCCCTTAGAAATAATTTGTATATGTTTCACCCCAAGGGGATGAAATAGGGGATTAATGTTACTAATATATAAAACTGAAGAGTTTGTTTGTTTGTTTGTTTGAACGCGCTAATCTCAGGAACTACTGGTCCGATTTGAAAAATTCTTTTTGTGTTGGATAATGTATTTCACGAGGAAGGTATATAGGATAGGCTATAGTATATACCTATTATTTTATCCCAAGGGGATGAAAAAGGGGATTAATTTTTGTATGAAACTTTGTCAATTTTAAACCGATCGGGCTGGGACTTTGCATGCATAAAGCTACTATGACATAAAGATCCACTTAGAAAAGATTTTTATATGTTCCACCCCAAGGGGATGAAAAAGGGGCTTAATGTTTGTATGAAACTTTGTCAATTTTAAACCGATTGGGCTGGGACTTGGCATGCATAAAGCTACTATGACATAAAGATCCCCTTAGAAAGGATTTTTATATGTTTCACCCCAAGGGGATGAAATAGGGGATTAATGTTTGTATGGAACTTTATAGGTATAGTATATACCTACGTTTGCGGAAACCGGAAACCACGCGGACGGAGTCGCGGGCGGCCGCTAGTTTTAAATAAAGATCCTAGATAGTTTCTTTATCAAACAAGCCTAGACTCAGGTAAACCAATCAAAACAACGAAAAAATATGACAGTTTGAAAAAAAATATGTCACTACCGGCCCCGGTCTCCCCTACATTGATCTGACCCCGTGTTAAGTAGCTTAAGCACTTGTGTTACAGACATCAGAATCAACAGTGGTACAACAAATATACTTAAATAGATACATATAACACCCAGACCAGGACAGACAGACATGTTCATGCACACAAATGTTTGTCCTGTGCGGGGATCGAACCCGCGACCTCTTGCGTAATAGGCAACATCTTGACCATTACACCAAGCGGGTCGTCAAAATAGTATGTTGTTGATGTTGTTAATTAGAGTTACTAAAAAAAACATTGTTTAATCAGACACCTTATAGGTCAGAGCCAGGGCCCAGAGCCCAGGGTGGGGCAAGTGCCCCAGCTTGCCCCAGTGTGGCTACGCCCATGCCCAGACAGAATTAGTATCACATTCATAATATTAGCAGAGCTTCATTAATAAACTCGTTATAAAATCCGAGCCCTCTGAATGAAACTCTTAACGAGCCTGCACTGCAACCAGCTGCATTCCTGATTTAGATTAAAGCAGATAGAATTTTAAATCGTCCTTTTGTCTCGGGAAGATGAAAAGCGTGTCGTTATAAAGGAGTTAAAATAGCTAATTACTTTGAGAAAAATCCTGCTCGGAAAAGCTTAAAACTTTCTCGCGTGCGTTTTACCGACGCCATTAAATAAGGGCACAGTGGAATTATTGCAGTGATGAAGCTCATTTTACCTTTAATATCGCATAATAGGAGGAGTGGTCGTGATATTTATCATGGTTTGCAGTAGATACCATGACTGTCGAATTATACCGTGCCAAAAATATATTATAGTTAAATATCTAAAACATTTTCTTTGCATTTGTATTTGGTTATTAGGTCGAATTTATGAATATTGGAGTTAAGACTCTTTGAGTAGAAAGTAAAACCCCATGCACACTAAATAATCTGAATAATAATTGTTCTTACTACTTTAATCTCAATATCGACGGTGGAAAGCGGAAGTGGCGTATCTCAAAAATTGGCAAAAATTTTTTTTGATGCCATTATGTTAAGAAAAAAATCCCGCGTCGATTGGTGTATGAATCGTCTTTCTACGATGAAAAAAAATTGAGATACGTCAACGACTTTTTTCTACTTTTTTTACAATTTACTTGACCAATTGCTGTAAATAGTCAAAAAAACGCAACTTTTGGAAATAAAACAGATACGACAATACTTGATACGGTACGGTAGTACGGTAAACAGTTACAGCACTCTTTTCCTGAGTTCAACATTGATATTGATTGAGATACATCATTTCTGCCGCCGCAAAATCTTACGTTGTCGAACATACAGCAAATAGACCGAACTGACGTGAATACTAATCAAATAGTTACTGCATTTTAAACGTCATAAGAGTAGAGGCTTGTTTCTCACCCGCTGCGTCGCGTGTCCTGCTTACGCCATTTTGATCGCTCGGCATTTGTGCGTTATAGCCGATAGTGAGAAAGCGGAATTGTTAATTCATTTTATGAACTAACCAAAGTAACAAAGAAGAACAAGTTACATGATATTTTTTTTATTACTTTGAAAAAAATACTGATTTGAACATATTTAATGTAGAAACTTATGAAGCAAAAAAACGATGACAGACTGATTGTTATTAATAGAAGAGAAAATGTCATCATCATCACCCTAGGGTATGTCTCGGTCACTTTTTCCACGAGCTTCCATAGCCTTGGATTCCAGGGTCCGCTTTCCTTTACTTCCTCCTCCACTTCGCACGATCTTCAGCACGACGTCAAGCCAGCATTTCTTGGTCTTCCGGGACCTGGCGGGAGTTGCATGGCGATGCATTTAGTTCACACGTAGTTTGCCGGTTTCCGTAAAACATGGCTGTAACAACTTAAGCGACACTCCTGCAGTTTATCTGCGGCTAAGAAGAAGAAGAAGAAGAAGACTACTCGCATCCAATGCAAAATTTTCATCTCCGTGCCCCGTTTCGACCTCAGTGCCCACCAGATGATCACGCGAGGAACACAGTCGAAGGCGTTCTGCATGTCCAGGAACAGGAAATGTAGAGGTACGCTTCTGAACGAAGAATACGTTCTTCGTTTTGTACTTCTCCATGTCATCATCATCATTATCCTTAGGGCAAAAACAGTGTCTATGGTACAGGTTGGTTAAAATGCCCACACCACGAGGACCCATTGCTTTCCAGGCTTCGATGTGGACGGCATCGGTGGAACCAACTGCTTACCGATTCTTCATGTGGCGAAGAGCTCTCAGAACTTCATCAGGCGTTATGGGTGGTATATACTAGTCCTTGATTTGGATGAAGATCCGGTGGCTGCACCTCCTTATGCTGCCTCACAGTCTCATAAGGCAGCTCGTGGAAATACAAGCGCCATATCTCCTTTACCACGAGGTCCTCGCATAACAGATTGCCACTTGGATCTTTTACACAGCGGCACTTGGAAATATTATCGCCCGCTATCCGAAACCACCGTGAGTACGTCCAAACTCCTCACATCTGTCACACATATGGCCGTTCAGATCGCCTCCCAAAACGATCCCCTGTGAAATCGGGAAGCCACTCAGCAAATCTCCAAGTTGGTTCCAGCACCTCACCCTGTCAACATCGCTACAGCCGGCCTGCGGCGCATAAGCTCTCATCGATTGGGGCGTGACTTCATCAATTAGCAACTAATCACCATCAGCCGATCGCTGCAACGATTAACTTCCAGAATGCTGTCCCGAAACCGCTCAGAGAGCACTACAGCAACCGTGAGTACGTCGGCTAGCTCCCTTACTCGTCCAGTTATTGTGCCAATGTTCTAGGTTGCATAACTGAGCTATTTTCTACGGTTTGGGGCTCGATAGTTCAGCTGTGCACGCCCAGTGCATGGTAGCCCTCGCCCAATTGTCGTAGAAGTTGGGCGAGGCTCCTGCGCGCCGTTTTACGTCGGCGCCCTAAGCACAACCGTATTTCTTGAAATTCCTACTATATGATTTGGCAAGTTTTGGCTTTTATGGGGGCGACTGCCGTTTGACCACTCCCCCGTCCCCGGGAGGAAAGCCATTCCCGAGCCTCGTCCATCTTTCAGCTGGGTGCACCACGGGCAGGTGTGGTTGACTTGGTCTTACAAGATGTAAGCGGAGCCCCAAAGCCCAAAAAAGTAATAGAAATTGTAAACGTATTGATGCTCTCTTTTGTATTAGCAAAAGAGAAATAAGAACAACATTCAATATTTATGCTAGTAGCATAAAGAAGAAAAATTTTGTCGGACTGATTAAAATAAAAATGTTACAAATTGATCTTTGGGTGTCCTCACATTCTTTAAATTTGAACAAAACATTTCAGAGAAAGATACAGTATTTTATTATTAGTACATCTCCGACTCTTATTGTACTTAAAACATTTCAAATGTAAAAAGTTTTTTATTAAAAGTTCATACAGCTAAAAAGCCCTATAGAGTTTATCTTTTCTTTGAGATACAGCAGATCCGCTGCATGGAAACTGAAGTCTACTTAAACAAGCCATATATTTTGCCTAACAGATACGACATTTCTGCTGCTCGATATTTAAACATCAATTGCTGTAACTTGTCGAAAATCAATGAAGCGGTAACTCTAGAATATTCTAATCAACTTCATTTAATAGACTTTTATCAGTAGAAAAAACATGTAAAATTGCAGCTTTGTAACTTTCTTAATTTAAGAGATATGAATTTTTGAAATAGTTTTTTGGCTCTGGTGTAAAGTTGGACTTTTTGAGATACGCTACTTCCGCTTTCCACCGTCGATATACTTTCTGGTATTTCTCAGTTGGCGTCAGGCCACCGACTTTATTAAGCTGGAGTCTCTGATAATATATTGAACTATTTATCATAACTTTACTGTGACGTTCAACTTGTGTGCGTACCTAGATAAGCTCTTAAGAAAGTAATTAGGTAACAACTGAAACCATTAAATTTTCGTCTCAACGGCATTTCTTGAAACTTTGTTTGACGTAAATTATAAAATGCTACGAGCGTTTCAAGGGCTTACAATATAGGAAGGGCTTCGTGCAATTCATAATGAAAAGCGCATATTTTGAAGCTAAGACTCGGAAGGAAAGTAATTAATGTTAAAAGTACTTATTTATTTTGTGGATAAGGATGTTTAGCTATTGCTATCAAATACTGAACTATGACAGCATATAAAGTGCGAAGCAATTGGCTTTAGCTAAACGTTGTGTATTCAGAAAAGCCATTCCTAAAGTAATGTGTCATTTCTATTTGCTTAATGCGAGGGAAAATCAACACAGTCATCCTCCACTTATGCTAAATTGCTTCGATTCCGTAGATTACTTCAGTAGTCGATGTTCCCCGTTTTCCACAACATTTGACTTAGCGTCCAGTATATGAGGAGCCGCGCGTTTCTTTTCCTTTCGCAATTAATTAGAAGACAGGTGAGGTCAGAATAAATGGCCACGATGAATTAGAACTAAGACGTCCCGTCCGGCTTAATGACCGTACTTGATACGTCTAGTGTCTACGTTACGCAATCCAGTTTCTTTTCGCACGGAGGCGAAAAGGAAATTAGTTGGGTATAGCCAATGTTTCATTCCGCGACCTTTTCGTTTGATTCCATTAATTACTTCAAGAGCTTGACCGTACAAGTAATCAAGACGAAACTTACGACTTGGGGTTAGAATTGACTGCGACTTGTCATCGGAATTAGAATGAATTAGACGTAGCTCATTTCGAAGAAACAACCATATAAAATACACGAAGTCTTTGTTGACGAAAAAATGAAGAAATCAAAGTGTGCGACATAAATATCTATTAAATAACAATTATTTTCACCTCCTTAAAGGGTGAGGTACGCTTTTCTACTAATGAGGAGTTAGAAATGTTACCCAACTAATAGTACACTTAAACTCACCCTCATTTTACTAAAGTGCTAATATTTTAGTTTACAAAGTTGTCTGCTCTTCGCAAAAAATATTTAGAATCAACGTTGAAAATTTTTGTAATTTACCTTCACATAATGCAAAAGTAATCTGCCCAGCTTTGAGTTTACTTACCTTAATGAGTATCTATTGCGATAATCTTCAGGCCTAAAGGACTGTTTATGACGACATAAATACATTATTTAATTAATTAAATTAGCGGACAGCGTTTCTCAATCTCACTTAGAGTTAATTAAATATTTGTTTTAATGCGAAAGTTGTTGCTAAAATAAGGTTGAAGATTTTTAAGGGTTTGTGTAAAAGACTTTTTTTGCTTAGTTACCACAAGTAAATGGGTAAGGTGAAAGCTATTTTGGGGTTCGTGGTAATCCTACTACTATTATAAAGGCGAAAGTTTGTATGTATGGATGTATGGATGTTTGTTACTCTTTCACGTTAAAACTACTGAATGGATTTGAATGAAACTTAACCACAATATAGCTTATTACACCAGAATAACAATAGGATATTGGAAATCGAAATCGACGCGGACGGAGTCGCGGGTGGCCGCTAGTGATGTGTATAATATTAATTTGAAGCGTCGTCAGGCGTAAGAATTTTAGTGTCAATTCATATTATTTTAGATTCCACGAAAGTACCATAATACATGTGTAACAATCGGGTTTTAAAACGCAACCTTTGTCGTTTACTAAGCAAGCATACCTTGGTGTGAAACCCCAGGGTTCACACAAAATTTCTGTATGAATATAAGACTTCATGGATTTTCGACTCAAGTTGTTTTAATAACATCAACCATACATAACCATACATTTCTTCTGCATCAACAACTCATCTATTATCTAGAAAAACACCCGTTATTCTGATCCACAATGTAGAACGTATGTGAGTATAAAGTTCTAGGCTCCAAGTTGAATTTCCACTCCCTTGCTTCCAACGTCAGTGGTCGCATCGCATTCCACCGGGCATATTCCCTCTTGGTACCTAATCTGCGCATTGGACGTCGTTTGCAGTGAGTGCTCATCCTCGTTATGTTTTACAGCTCTTGCGTGTGTGTTCTAAGTCTTTTAAACGTCTATCTCTGCAGATACTGCTAATGGAAGATGCGAATTTTGATGCAGTAATTATTTTCGATAAAGCGACTAGAGTTCGATAGTGACGAAATCTTAGGTGACGTGGTTTATGTTTAGTATAACAAGTTATGATAAGATATAAAAATGCGAAAATTTCGATATTTTATTCGACGTTCTGATTTCAATACAGGAGTCTAATCGATCGTTTTATTTATTACAACAAGTTTTTTTTTGTGTTAAATTTAGAACAAAAAACAAAAAGAAAGACATGTTTATGCAAAGGTATGCGATTAAGGTATCTTAACACCTCATTTTAACTGCAAAAGTTTTAGGTAATTTACAATTGGTAATGATAACTCAATTCCATCCGGGTTCATGGATCTCGAGCATTCGTTGAGGAAAACAGAAGGGGAGCTCCTGGATAATACAGTGCTCGTTTGCTGATGGTAATTACTTGAAATGACTAGTAATGAGCGGAATCAATGTATAGGGGTGAAGAATAAGAGGTGGTTAAGGCACCCCAGTATCTTTTAACTTAAATTGAACGATTAGTCGTTGATTCTGGGGATGACTGAAAGAATACAAACCAATTATTTAAATGAATGGGTGACTCACTGTTGAGTGACTGTATTCAATGAAAATGTCAATTATTTTTTATTGTTACTTACCTAACTTTTATTTTGTGATATTTTTGCCTTAGCATCGCATTGATGTGGGTACAACCGTACTTAGTTGTAACATTCCGAATAAGAAGGTGAAATATAATGAAGGTCTAGACCATTGTTCCTAATTATGTTTGTTGTTATGCAAGACTAAGAATATAGGTACAGAAAAATAAACACAGCAATTTTGTGTACGTTCATGACACATAAAATATACATTTTACTTTCTAGTCCGTAAGTGTTTAAAATTAGAATAAAAATATCAATGGTAAAACAGATAATAACATTAGGGTTATATAGTTGTGTAAATATACTTCGAATAGTCATAGGGATTTGGGAAGAAAACCTTAACTTTCGGCTACCTGAACACAAATCGCTGAAAGTTCAATCCTTCGCTGGTAAAGCTGCTAGAATATGTATGTATCAGCACTCGCAGGATAAAACTAGAAACAACAAACACCTTCAGGCTCTCTGGGGACTTTAAATAAGATCCCTTTCGATATATTCCTATTTCTTAACTTAAATTATCAGGTTTCCGAACAAATATTTCCTTTACCGGGATATTTGTTTATTTTAACTACATCTTTATTTTGGGACTGCCTACACCCGGAGGTATATCGATGATGGATCAAGGAATTGTTTGAATTTTGTTTTATTTGTTTGTTTTGTTTGGAATATGCCTTACTTCTCTTGCTGTTTAGTTTGGATGGGCCAATTTATCTGCGGAGTTACCGTAATATAAATTGGCCGATCCTATTCTGTGAGGCCATGAACTCACAGAATAATTTAGAGCAAGGAAGTTTGCTGTGTATTAAACTTTATTAACAAACCAATTCAAAGCTAACCAACTCAACAAACGTCACGTGCATCGACAAATGTCAAGTTTGCTTTTAGCACGTAAATGTTGATATTTTCGTAATTAACCATGAATGAACAGAATTTTTCTGCCAGTAAAATCGGCAGCAGGTCTTCCAAAAATTTCGTTAAACTTTTGATCACATCAAAAATTTCGCTTACAAAAAGTAATAGTTTTACTTTTAACTTCATTTATGAAGTTGTGTCTTATGAAGTATAATTTTATTCGCTGTAAAAGTGGTTAAAGATTTCGCAAGGCGCCGCGCCTCGAAAGTATAATATTTTCACATTACTCCCAGTCCTTACTTAGGAAAACGTTAAGTCTTAAATATTTTAAGTAGGTGGTTAAGTCGGCGGTGTATTTTGCATTATGCCATCCCCCTGCTAAAACAGTGGGCTCCGCATCTCACGGACACTTTTCCCCTAGAGGGCACTCTTGTAGTTTATTGACATTTACTTTCCGAGGGTAAACATTGCGACGGTGACTGTCTGCCGGGGTTTGACTGCCGTAATACTTGTCTTTGTAGTATTTCCTCGTTTTTCTGCTCAAGGAAATAGAGATCATAATTGCGTTTCCGAAATCGGCGACGCAACTCTTTATCTAGATTTAATTATACGCAGCGAGATTTGTATTGGGTAAAACTTTTTTCACATTTATCAAACGGCTTGTAATAAATAACAATAAATCCTTTTTCGATGTTCGTCGAGGAAATTGGAACGAATAATGAATATATCTCGATTTGAAGGGGTATTTAATAAAATAAATTCCGTATGGATGCGTGGCTCCCATTCAGTACAACTGGGTCAGTACTCTCATTACTTCAGATTGAATGAAGCTCTTACAGCAATTTTTAACGAAAACTTTGCAATAGCTGGGTAATAGAATTTTTATTAGAATATTATTCAGCTCTCAATTCACAGCGAAGTATATTGGATTATTGACAACCAGAGAGTGGAGTCCGTAAATCGTTTTCTTACTTGACTTCACGGAAATATTGCTCTCTTCGCATAGCTGCGGTATCTCGGCTTACAAATGCTGAGTCAGTTCGGTCGATTTAAGCAAATCAGAGGCACGGATGAGCTCACAAGTCGGGCACTCGACCTGGGAGCGACTTGGCTGGGCGCGTTGGCTCCGGCACAAGTGGAACAATAATAAACGGGGTGGCCATAAAACGAAATGTCAATTCCAAGAGTTAGACGGTTTTTCACAAGTCTAGACGCATTAAGACCCCATTGTGTTGCATTTTTATAATGTATCGTATGGTCGAAACGGTAGGATTTGCTTAAGATTGCAATAGAATTTCAAAGGAGCTTATGAATGGAATAATACGTTTTCTTATTCTCTTGAACAATGGTCCTTGTACAAAGGGGATTTTATTTATTTTAGTCGCAACAAAACACGGGTATAAGTGAATAACATAAGCAGATAGCAACATTTATAAAATTCATTACGGCAGCATTCAAAAGGATTTCAATTTACATTATGTGTAGGTAAATATTTTATGATGTCAGAAAAATAGTTGGAAAATTATCAGTAAAATGATGATTTTGCGGGTTTGTTATGAAATCTCAATTACCTCTTTCGTTAAATAAAAAATAGGTAGACTACTAACATTTTCATTAAAGAAATACCAGCTTATAAATGTCAGAAATAAACAGAGATACATATTAAAGTGCAGGTGCTAATTTAAGTGTGCTCTTAGAGTTGTATGTTCTAATATAACATTAAGCAGTTACTTCAAAAACTGCAAGAAAAATCATTTTTAATTCAATTTCATGAAGAACATTAGAAATGATTTTTTAACACTATTTTTTTGTCTCTAGTTAGTTTTGGTAGTGCGACAACCTGACTATAAACAAGGCGATTTTTTGTAATATAACACCGCATTTGTTACAAAACTGATAACTTAATTGGATTTGTAACGCTTGTATGAGTTCTTTACAATGTTACGCAAAAATCATATAAGAGAACAGCCGTGATACAATAATTTTGTAGTGTATGTAGGTATTAAGTTTAATATAAGAAATCATTACAGTAAGTAGTTTGCCGGGTATTCTTAGTAAGAACCAAGAATCACGTCTTCGTGAATCTGTATGATTCAGTTTCGTTGGCAAGTCAATTCCCAAATCGGATTCCGAACGAGTTCACAAAATTAGTGGAAAAGTTAGTATGTGGTACGGATTTCAATCTGTCAAACGATGTTTCCTAACTACAAAAAGTTACACCGGCCGGTCCCGCGGCGCAAAATGGTGAAATTCGGCGAAAAATGGCGAGAAAAGGCGACTGTTGGTGGCTGAAGAAAGCCTCTGTCTCACAATAAATCAAAACACTGACACGTTACGCGTTCCCGAATAAAGTTTTTGCGAACATAACGTGTTTTGGGATTACTGCAATGCTATATCACAATTTACTTGGTAACTTGAGACGGGTAAAAAAGAATGAATGAAGATTTTGTGTATATACTTGTAGTTTCTGTAAACATCTTCAAGAGGTTACATTGTTGGTTTTGTGATATGTTAATTTTTTGTGTTTTCATCATCAAGCAAGTCAATAAACAAATTAACAAAGACACGTTAAACATCTCAATATCGTTTCTTTAAAACAATAACAGCTTTTCCAGCAACACATTGCCTATTCTCCTTCCGAAGCACGAGTCCGAAGCTTTACGTTTATAAATCAAGTTAAGAGGCAATGAAATCGACGCAATAGAAATATTGGCCATAGAATAATGGGTTCATTTAACATAAATTAGGACAGAACTAAAATGCATCGCAGGGGTCGCGGCTGGCGCGGCGGCGCGGCGTGCCCTGCCAAATTGCCCTGTTCGCTTATCATCGGGATTACATACGGGCAGGGTTGTCTTTTTAAGACTAAAAGTTAATAATTCTGCTGAGTTCTTTAAGAGGAAACCTCTCGTATATTGACTTGCTTTCTTTTCACATTTTCTTATTAGGAAAATGGGATATGGCAGTCACGATTAATAAAGGCGGAGGAAGGCTATAATTATCTAAAGTACATATCACAGCTAATTAAAATTTTGTAAGATAAAAACATTCCAACAAGTTATCATTGCCATCATCATCATTATCATCAGCCAGTTTTACCGTCTTCTATCGTCGCTGGGTCCGTTTCCCCATGGATGGATAGGGAAAATATCTAAAAACATAGTAAAATTGTTCTTACCTGCAAGATCTTCCACGGGCAGCTTACTATACAGCCCCCATTTCCGTATCCTGGATATCTTGACTACACAAAATATTCACAGCACCTCACAGTATCACAACGTAACACTACAACCTCGATGACCTCAAATATTACCAAAAAATGCATTTTAACACTTTATTTGTCTTCGTCGTAAAATAAAAACACTCACCAACTCACAGAACCCAACCCGTGTGAATATATCGGGTTCTACCCGGTCACAATATGCCGTCACTAAAATGCTTCGAATAGATAGGTATTTCCAAAGACTATCAGATGGCCGATCCTACACAATATATTTAAGCCCGGCGCCGCTCTATCACAACGTCACATTATAACCTAAAATGTTCGTAAATAAATTAATTTAACACACAAAGACCTTGTCGCCAAACAAAAATACTCACAAACTCACACAACCCTACCCGTGTTGAATATATCGGGTTCTACCCGGTCACAATATGCCGCGTCACTAGAATGCGTCGAATAGATATTTCCAAAGACTATCCGATGGCCGATCCTTTGATCGCAGTTTATGCGAAAGTAATGGCGATTATGCGCGTCCGCCGTCCTAATGCAGAGATTAGGTTTAGCGAATGGTTTGGATACAGGATTATCTCCGAGCATTTCGTTTTAATCGTCGTTAATGTTGTTAGAAGCTGCATATACAAACAGTAAAAGAAAATAGATAAATGAACGAAAATCAAAAGCGTACTTTATGCTTGAACGTTTCATCCATAATATGTTTACACTGAGAAAAATCATAAGAAAAAGTTAACACTACGTGAAGCACAGATGAATTTTACACTTTAACTGAATTAATCGTGGTTTAATCACCAATTACATTTTAAAACCCGACGTTTCGACTTCGTCTGCTTATAAGCAGCCGTGATCACGGACTAAGGAGTTAGATGTGTCAACTGAATTGTCAGGTCACTGAATTATTACACTTCTACCCACAAATTCCTAACCTACCCTCAAACATTTTTTTTAAAGATGTTTGTCGTTTTTTAGATTTATTCCCAAATACGTTTTCAACACGACCCCTTTCCATCAGAGAAACCAAATTGGCTACTGCTAAAGTTCCGTGCGTTTCCGTTCTAAATGCATTTAAAATGTTCCCAACCCATGTTTTTTTTTACAATACAGTGTTTTTCCAGGCCAAGGGGCTTAAGTGAGCCGATGACTTGGAAAGCATTGGCCTGTCCGCTCGATTTGCACTGCAAATTGATTTTTATGTCGATCGGCGGCGTCCTCGCTGCTCGTGTGTCATCTACACATTGAAAAGTTGATAAGTATTCTACAAGTCGTATTAAAAATAGGAAAAGCATAGTTTTCTGCATAACTTTACTATTCTAAAATTATAATTTATGTAGAATTACATTTATTAAAAGATTTAATTTAAATAAAAATATCATGGTAATTTATACTCTTCAGAATAAGGACATGTAACAACGTCTTAAACTGGGTTTTAGCTTTGACCTGACTTCATTCTAATATTCTATTTATTGTACCAGTAATTTGCCTGCAGAATTATACAGGTTCTCAATCTCGTACTATGACTTCAGGAATACGAAAAATATTGCTTACCTCGAAATATCTTAGTTGGTATGCAGAAGATGCAATATCATCGTTGTGAAAATGTAAATAGGAATATAGCATTGAATAAGATATTGACTTCTGTCCCAAATTGAAATTTTCAAGTTATTCCATTTATGTGCAGTTCAACCTCTTGCGTTTTCCTTATTGAACATGGATGCAATCCGTAGTAGCAAAATCATAATATTTTCTGTCCAGTTGTTAATTAAACTCACTAAAAACTCATAATAATACAAAAAAAATTGAAGATTTCTTTGTTTGGTTTGTCCGTCACACACGCTGAAACTACTGAACGGATGTTTGGTATACAGGCAGGGAGGGTATGGGCTGACTTAGGTGACGGAATAGTTTTTATCCCGATGAAATTTACTTACAGGAATCGTCATAAAGCGGGCAAAGCCGCGTTATTTATATCTGCTAACAATATTACAATAGTTTTAATAAATACGCATACCCGGACTTTAAAAAATTAAGGTAATGTAAACTTAAAACATCAAAACCAAATAATGCTCAACTTTCTAGAGCTAGACTAACTTGTTGACTTGAGTTGGTTTGTGTTGAATTTCGTATTGCCCTGTTCAAGTTAACGAATGAGGATTTTATTGTGTTTCATTCTCATGTTTACAAGAGTACTCGTACAATATTGATGTCAAGTATGCGTATTGTTGCCGGTGTTTTTGGCAAGAAATATCCACTAACAGACAGAATCAAGACAAAGCTACTGCTAATTGAGTAAGTGAAGCGTCGTAAATCGTCTGTAATTTACAGCAATTACATGAAAGTAATACTAATTGAAAATTGCTATAAATAGTCCAACTATAGTGACTTTGGAACAATAAAAACCTTTGGACGCCACCGACACCACATCATTAAACACTTTTATTTTATTTAATCGTCCTTGCAAATTTAAATACTGTGACACATACGTATGTACATATTTACCTAGTACGGTAGTACTTACTCGTACTTATCTAAATTCAACTATCTCCAAAGGTAAATTTGACATATTCAACCAAAGCTAATAAATGCATCATAAGTTTACTTAGCTGCCTCAGCATTTCACTGTCAAAGGCAAAAGCTAACCATCCCGTCTCTTTTGACATGGGTGGGTATAATTGCATTCCTCCATAACACTAACGTACTTCGAATACTTACCAAGTATGTACCTACTTAAGTTGACAAAGACATTTCACCGTCTAGGCTGTTGCTCCGCTCCTTTTGACAGAAACCCTCAGCAAGCTTCCTGGGTCGCAGTAATCGTGCCTCTTTGCGCCTTACCCTCTCGCGCACAAAGAAAATCTAACCGGAGACTTTGCCGCGTCCAAAACGTAGACGTTTTTGTTGATTGTTCTTTTAACGTTAAAATATTAGGTGCGTTCTGTCGGATGCCTTCGGTTAAATGGAATTTTTGGTATTTATTACCCGAGGAAAGATTTTACCAAGAAAATTTAGATTTGGAGGAATTTTCTGAAAGGTCCCTTTGAGCGAGAATAGCAATATATATCTAAATATATGTATTGCTCCTGAAACTTACCAAATTGTTAACTTTCTAACCAATGAAAAGTTCAATCATATTTTTAAACGATAAAGATGTTCATAATATTTATTTTCTTATCAAAAAATCGGATAAAATCTGCTGTAAAATCAATTTTGCTTTTTCTACTATCCAAGGATTTCTTCAATTGACTATTCATTTCAAATTCCAGAGTTCAGACACTTTTTCTTGTTTTCGCGCGAATTCAAGAGGAACTCTGCGAACATCAGAGACGCCCAGCGCCTCATTTGATCGGAAAGCACGTGATTAGCAAGATTTATTCGCTGCCATCGAGCGCTATCCCATGGCATATTTCGCGCTTTCGTGTCTTATAGACTGGATTTTTCAGAAGAATTGTAACTTGTACGTACGTTTCTGTTACCCAATTCTGTGATTCGAATTTCAATTCAAATGTGACCTGTGTTTCGAGTTGATGTAATTTTAAATCAGTTTATGAAAATAATTAGTGTTTATGAAACATACGATAGTATGTTGTTTTACATTTTATTATGATGTTTTCGGGAAAATTAATGATAGCTTCGTATTGTACATACTGCCTAAGGGTTACCTTTTCCTACGTGTGAACACTCCTGCCAATACTCAAAATTTCGAACGAGCTGTGAGGCCACGATTTATTCATCCCCTTATGCCAAGATATACTTCAAGCGTCCCCTGGTAGCGTAACGTATTGCTAGGAATATATCTTCCAGCCACTTTTCTTGCTCGCACGGCCCATGTCAAAATCAGCACTTACAAATATATCATGGCCTTGTCGGGAAGAGTCGATTGAATGCAATCCTTCACGGTAGGTTACGGTATTGGTTTTATTAATAAAAATAAATAAGTTGAAGAGTTTGGATTTGAGACATATCAAAATCGTTTACTTCTACTATCTTCACTTCTTTACTACTTTACTTCTACTATCGTGAACTTCTTACCTTGTTTAATCATATCTTATGATAGTTAAATGTATTGTCTTATAATTGCTGTTCATAGTCGTTTATTTATTTTGTTTTTAACAAGTCTTTTTCGATCTTCCTTTCATACTCTCACGTATTATTTTTAGATACAGAACATTTCAGCACAAAGAACATATTAATAATTATGACTGATCTCATTAATAGTTTTATCTCACATCTTACCGTTTCTCCGTACGTGACTGATCATCTCATCCATTACTAATATTTATTTTGCTTATATTGTTTGCCTTACAAAAAACAGCTCCTTCCCATTTTCCGTTCTTTACGATCCATAGCAGTTTGGGGCCAGCGTTTTAGATAAGAGTCGAGTTCACGGCACCTCTTTCTACGTCATTTCCTGCCATTTAGGGACCACTTTTCAGGTTTTTTTGGTCGGAATTCATCTGACTTATGATTTTGAGTTAGTCATTATATTAAGTTATTTTGTGAAATAATAATTTTAATAATAATTTGGTAATGTTCCCCTTAATCTTTAGTGATATAAAAAATTGATGCTTCTACCTAGGAAAGTGCCCATACCTATTTCTGTACCTTTTCCCATAACAATATACATAAATTGTATATTAATAAAAACCAAAAAAATACATTAGACATTACATAGTTTATATAAAACAATAGTTTTGGCAGATAAGATATAAAACATGTTTCTGAATGTAGGTCTTCGTTGTTTAATTTTATTTCAACTTCGCTTCTGTCGAACTATTTTGGTGCAATGCAGTTGTTGTTTGGTTGGTTTCGCTACATGAATAAAATTCGAACGTATATGTAATGCTGAATTAATTTCAATCTGAAAAGCTTGACTCTATTTAAAATACTGTGGGACAAAAAAAAACAACGTATTAGATTATTGTAAAAATTGTGATATATTCTTTGTTAAACTATGAATATTTAACTGTACAAAATACATGGTGTGTCTAATTTACAATTAATATTAATTAACAAAATATAATAATAATCATATAAAACATTATTCGATGGCGGGCGACGATCTGTCATTTGTTAGCGTCTTCCGTAGCTTCACTGTCGCGAATTGCTGCGGCCTGGAGAAGCAAAAATAACCCTTTAGCGTAAAACATTTTTCATCAAATGGAATTCTAGTAGAAAGATCTGAATAACCCAAGAGTCATAAAAGGTCACAAGAGTTTGTGCATGTTAGAGTAATATATTATGTGGTTTAACATGTGATATATTTTACGGCAAAAAAAGCTTCGAGACACACCATACTTAATAATAAAATTAACTGTCTTTTTTACTATCGATATATTAATTTATAACAGGTAACTCTTAAGTTGTAAAAAGTGAAAAATATTTTTTTTTCTTTAGGACTTTAATAACTCTAATAACTGTCCATGCAGCACGTTTGCGATAGAAATAAAAAGGTAATACATATGAATATTCCGAAACAATTTTAACTGTAATTTGTTTTTAAATCTCATATTTTACTAACGCAGGCACTATCATATTTTTATCAAAATTGGAAATATGATATACAATTTTGAATAAAGTATAACTTTACATAATTTTAGGAGAAAACAAATAGCACTAAAAATTTCACTAATGCGAACATTAAACTACCTTTCAGCAAATTAAATAACTATTCTAAGAAAATAAAATTCTGAAGACAAAATATTATAAAAAAGCAAAACAGACCTGTAACACTATTTGTAGACTGCAGTTTCCCTCCCCCACAGATCATACCATGGACCGAACGTGTGACCTTCTTCTGGGAGGTCGTTCCCTTCCACCGGTCTCTTGAGCAGTTTTGTACGTGGCAACAGTTGCGGCCTTTGTTGTTTCAGTGCTTCGTTGAACTTCTGGTCATCGGACTCGCTGTACGGGCCTTCGCTTCGCCGATCTATGAAGCGTCTGGCTTCCAACTTTGCTTCTTCTTGACGCATCTTTGATTTTTCAGCTTTCTTCGAATCTGTTTCATAGTCATAGCGCGACACGCGGCGTTCTTGGTCGCTGAAGTAAGATATGTTCGTCTCGTAGTATCTCTCTTCTCTGCTGCGTCCGTTGTAAGGGAGCGAACTGTCGTCGTAACTTCTGTTGGCTCTGCTCCTGCTCCGCGGATCAGTTCTGGTCTTAGTGTCAGTAAATTCTTTCCTTGTCTGACGTCTATCCAATGAATAATCAATACGAGGCTCCCTATTGTCGTAGGGTCGACTTTCTTTCTTTTGAGTTCTTGCTTCAGCTTGTGGATATTCTTTTTTGTAACTCTTCCCATTACCATTCTCAACATTATTTTGTTGGCGAGTTTTCTCCTCCTTGCTTGAACGCTTTTTGTATTTCAGTGTACCTTCGTCATGGCCATTGTAAGGTTCCTCATTTCTAATGTCATTGTTGTTACGCTCTGTTGGTATACCATAACGGTCAGTGTTTTGTTCATTGTCTTTATATTTGAGCGTCTCAGATGAAGCAGAGAATGTTTTGACTTCTTTAGAATTGTCTTTGAAAGTTTTGAACTCCATTTGTTTGGGTGGACTGCGTTCGTGGCTTGGTTTCTTAACTTTCTCTGACGAAAGAGTGGCACGAACATGTGGTTTGATCGGTGTGACTTCGATTTCCTCAAATTCTGGCATGTACGCATTTTCTTTGCGTGTCTTTACTTCATCTTCCATCATCTGTGCTTGGCGGCGCCTGTCAATTTCTTGTTGCTTCCTGGATGTCATGTGATCATCTACAATAATGCAGTCATATGGATCAGTGCTTGAAGCGACAGAATTAACTTCGGAGCTGCTATCATTATCATATCGCTGTAGAATTTCTCTGCGTTTCACAGTTTTCATAACAAACCCTTCACCGTTTTCGTCATTGTAAAAACTATTTTCGAAATTGGTCTTGATGGTGCTGGTGTTCGTCAAGTCCGAGTGTCTGGATTCATTTCTGGGGACAAAATCTTCCTGTTTTTCTTCAATGATAGACTTTTCAGACATACTCTTTTTGTTCATTCTATTTTCCGAATGATTCTGGTGATTATGATTTTCATTAATTTTGCGTCCCCTTTCAGCATTCTCTTCGTTTTGTATAGATCCCAGGCTCCTTGCTTGACGTATTCCATTGGTAACTTTCACTTCTTTTCTGTCGATTGTTTCTTTGGGTCGGGTTGGCATGGTGTCAAGTTGTGGTGACTTTTCAGGACTAGCCGTTTTTCTCACATCAGGTATTTCTGGTGCTGGGCGTAACTCTTTCTTCATCTTAACAAACAATTTCTTCTTGTATTCTGGCACGGTGTCTACAATATCACGGTGTTGCCAAAGTGACATTCCCTCCATAATTTCCTCAGACGTTGTGCGTCCAAACTTCCAGAATGACTTAGTCCTCTTAACTTTTTGCGAATCCTTGTCCATGTCCAACATGTTGCGTAGCATCAATTGTTGATCATCTGTCAAGTACCCATTAGTAGGGCTCGATGGCTTAGGTCCACGTTTAAGGCTTTGTGTTTTTAGCAAATACGCTTTATGTTCGTTGGCTTGGTGAGCAGATTTACTGGGACAAAAAAACATAAAACAAATAATAAGTAAAATAGCACTACTCAAGCAAGCAGTACAACAACTACAGCAACATAATTTATATCAAGCAAGTTTAACCAGTCTTTTATACTGAAATAAAACATTCTATGTACCTGATTGGCACACGAAGTCGTTGAGCTTCTTCATCGCTGTAGTCGACGTCGGGTTGTGGAGGAGGCTCGTTGGAGAAGCCTGAATCGTTGGAGCTGTGGAGCGACACATTTCCCACAGCACCTACTGCTGTTACTACAGTTTTTGCTGGTCCGGCTTTGTTTTGCGTCACCTAAGGATCATAAAAGTATTCATTTATCACTATTTGCGATAACTGGCAGACAAAAAGAAAAAGTCTTGTGTTGACGCTAAGCAGATGCTGTGTACCTAATATGAATTCGTTTCTGATTTTCCAGTTAATGCTTCTCTCTAGCATAACTACCTTGATTCTGGTGTTTTTGTAATATTTAAATAATAATAATTTCAATGTTTAACAAATGAAGGTAGTAAATGGGAGTTATATTTTTTGTCTATGGCATCATCTTCACATCCGAATAAGCTTTGATAAATGCAACGAAGATGTATCAAATATACCTGTGAACGCATCGGCAGTGTCTGCGGTCCAAAGCTGCGGGTCTCAATAACAGCGTGAGTGGTGAAGCTAGCAGCCGAAGTGGAATTCTTGATGGCGCTGGTCGCGGCGGGGGCGGGCGCGTGGAACGTCGCGCTGGCAGACGAGCTCAGCGCGCTTGGCGATGGAGCGGGGAGGGTCGGTGGGAGACCGGGAGACCCGCTGCCTAGGCGGCCCTGTTGACATTTTAGGAAAGGCAATGTAATAAATTTTTCTTACATATGTATTAATTATTGTGTGGTAATTGTATTATTTATCTCTACTACTTTCATTACTTGATCCTGAACCCTGATCGATGAGATGACATATCATTATTTGTAAAAATATTATTTACCAACAAATATATTAGTAAATTATGGCGAGGAAGCTGTGACTGAGTTCCGAAAAAATAGGTCTGATTATAAAAGATTTCGTAACTTCTTCTTCATCAAAATACAATCTTGTTAAAGTTTGTGCCAGATTAGCTAACGTTTGGATTCGGCGTTCTTCAATGGAAGGAATTGCGATAGTTTTCTAACAGGTGGCTGCAAAATATATTTTTTTGCAAGGAATATGTCCATGCGTTCTTTATGACCTTGGAGCGATCAACGGTTCACGTAGCAGTCCGGGTCACTAAGAGAAACTCAACTACGTGCTACAATATATTCGTGTTCTTCTGGTGTCTTGGGAGCAGAAAAACTACCGGGTTAATCAAAAACTACAATCTTATGGTGTTCTACTGGTGTTTCGGGAGCAGAAAAAACTAGCAGGTCAATCAAAGACTCCAACTCTGCAAGCTCATCGCGGTAAACTTCGACCGGGTCTACAAAAGATATCCCACCTTGTTGACATGATGCTGGGTGACCGTGTCGCCGAACATGCGCGGCGGCGGGTGCGCGTGGTGCGCGCCGGGCGTGGGCTGCGCGTGCGCCAGCGGCGCCGGCGGCGTCGAGCTCGGCGTCGCGGCCACGCTCCAGCGCCCGGGCGAGCTGACGCTGTTGGTGAACGTGAGAGTTAGTTTCATGTTTGAGAGGTGAAGCTTAGAGGAACTGCCACTTGAAACTGCCTTCCGAATCGGTGGTCGAGTCATTACTACTGTATTTTTTTATGACGATTCATAAGTGCTTATATTAAGCCCAATTGAATAAATAATATTTTGATTTTGATTTTGAATAAGCCGACCGTCTGGAGACCGTCACGAGCAATAACACCTCGACTCATATGTCAAAGCCGTAAGTTCATATTTCAATATGTTTGTATTCATGTTAGTGCTGATTGTACCTCCACCTTACAGAAGACAACAGTGAAGTAGCTCTTCGTAACTGTTGTGCTATGTGTCTGCTGGTGAGTAAGCGTTGCCAGCTTTGAAAACCCAAACACTCGCCAACTGTACTCCAAATTGCAAAAAACAAAATGCTATCGGTACTGAATTTTCCTATTATATAGTTCGTCAGAATGCCGCATTGATCAAAATTGGAAATGTGGAGTGAAAAAAATCATGCTTGCTAGAGGATGCTCTCCTTGCTGGAAGCTGGTTGTCGGCGGCAGCGTACGCATAAAGAGTATGATAATCAACAACAAAGTATAAAACTCACATGGCCTCATCATTTGCAATTGGCTCGGTGTACGCCAGAGGGAACCAGCCGGCCTGGTGCGAGCGCAGGTTCTCCCCATACTGCCAGCCCTTGGTCCTCTCTCCTAGCAGCGCGAGCACGTCTCCTTGCTGGAAGCTGAGCTGGTTGTCGCCGGCAGCCGCATACGCATATAGAGCGCGGGCTAGGGGTGGGTCCCGGGAGGTGCAGGTTGGAGGCGCGAGAGATGAAGGGCGAGTGGCTACGCGCGTTTCGTTGTCTGTTGGATAAAGTGATGAACTTGAAATTAGATTAAAAATTATTCATGTCGTAATTAAATCAATTCAGCCACCTATATTAGAATAAGTACCTACATAATATTCTCATGTGTATAAGTATAATATTGGAAACAGTTCTCTAGGTCGATAATATGCTTGGTCAATCAAATGTTATACGTATGAACGAATATTTCCTTGTATTCGTTCAAACATAGATATAATGACAGTTCAATAACAATGCCTTTAAAATACACACTTTAATTAGCAATGAAATGATATCATTTTTGTTTTCGGTGCGACTTCTGAAGCCCGATTTAGACTGCTAGGAGTAAATCTAATTTAGGTTTCCAACAGTACAGAAACACAACAGCTAATTTTATCAAGAGCTAATAACTATTTTTCCCACCTGCTTCTTGCAAGATGCATTTGCCTTGTAGATCTATACTGATATAACACAGCTAAAGAGTTTGTTTGTTTGTTTGAACGGACTTTTCTCAGGAACTACGCGGACGGAGTCGCGGGCGGCCTGTGGCCAATTAGTAAGTTTAATTTCGTCATTTCTAAAAATCATCACTTCTTTCTCACCTTGCTCATCAGTGTGCAGGCTGGTTTGCAAATTGAAGTCTGATTTGGCCCTCGACAGGCCCTGTGCGGGCGAGCCCAGCTCCGCAATAGACCTCACGTCCAGGCAGGAAGCGTCTACTGATCGAGTTTTCCTCAAAGCCGATCCTACTGATGCGCGGTCGTCGTCGTCTCCGGCCCTTGGGCTCGCGTACACGTCTTCATCAGCCCAGAATGATACTTGCTGTGAGAAAAACAGTATTGTTAGTCTTTTGAGGAGTTAAGTTTTTAAATTATAAACAAAGATAAAATCACGGATCTCAATCTGTCTGGTTCCCTTCTATGGGTTACGAAGGTCTGATGGCAGTCGCTTCACTGTCATAACCAGATTTGCCAAATCCTGGATCATGGTCAAAGCGGACCCCGCATAGAAACGGGATAAACGCTAGGAAGAAGAAATTCATCGGATCTCAGGTAGCTCAGGCGGGACTCGAACCAGCTCTTGTAATACGGGCAAGCGCTCTGACTACTAAGCTACTGAGACACTAAGTCGATCTGATCAATTTCTCCTTGTTATTTGCTTAAAGTTAAGTTGGTCACCAATTTAGTTTTTTACGTATAAAATCTTAGCTTTTCCGTGAGCATAATTATAAAAAGTAACCAAAAGGACACGTTTTGATGTAGACCGTAATGAAAATCGTGATTTTAACCTTATGTTGTTTTATTGAAAGGGTCGGTAGCCACAAATACCTACACAGATTTCAGAATAAGTCCATTTAAATTGAAAGGTTCGAATATAAACGGAGCTCAAAAAAGGTTAGAGCATACATTAATAATGCTTTGTTACTGTTACAAAAGACTCAATACCGGTCACACTGTTTACTTGTAGCAGTTTAATTTCGGTGTTTTATGGTTCATTTTGGCGAATACAAATACAGCCAAATAAACTATTTAATTGTAAACAAAGCACAAAGCCAGCAAAATGCAATATATTTTCAAAGCTATGTAGCTTTAGTCAGCTTACATACATATAATATTTATTGCAAAAAATAGCACGACTTCCCATTTAGTTACCATAGCTAAGCCTCTAAAATACCACCTTCAAACTGTTACTTTACACGCCCTACCGGATGCAAACTGGTACTAGATGTTGATAGATACCTATCAATACTTGTATACTGTCACTATTATGCATGGAAACCAAGGTGACCGCAATCAAGTCTCGTCAACTGACTAGGCAACATACCTAGCAGTTTTTGTTAAGTTTGTTAGTGATTCAAATTTAATTTGAGTCCAAAGAGGATTTTATGATGTCATACCTTTTTTGCAAGTTAATGTTAGCGAGCGAACATCTTGAATATTTTAAAATATCAATATTTGAAGGCATCGGCCATCAAGTGCAAGTGCAACAAGTAGGCTTTGCACTATTATCTTACTCATTAGAGGTAAAAACAATCGTTTCATTTATTATTCGATAGAAATAGTATTTTTTTCCCTATGATTACAAACGCCATTTTGTATATGTAGGATTTACAAATGATTTACAATGCATGCAAAATCTTAGGAAGTCAGTAACAGAAACTCAAATCCGGGAACAATAGAATCTAACAGTTCGAAACTGAGACAAATAAACCTTATGCATCAGCGAACGTTGCCTTTGCAATGCATTCCGAGGCCTGGCTTTGAAGCAGCGACGGTGCGACGTCATCGCACTAACGTCCGAAACCATTAATCAATCGGGCTTCCAAAACAATACAGTAGCATTCGCATTCCAAATCCCGCAGTAAATTTTTTGGGCCCGCAGTAACAAATACAAATACGTAAGTAATTGGAGTTTGGAAAAAATGGCCGTCTGAATAAGAGGGACGGAATGCGTTTTATAAATTGAAGCGTCATTTTTGGACAGTATTTACTTGTGAAGATATCGAAAAAATTAGCGTATCAGAAACGTCGATTGAGTCTAGAATTTTTTTTCCATCGCATTAAAATATTTACCTTCTAAAGGAAGAGCTAATTAAGAAGGTTCAAGTCCCATCGAAGATTTTTGAGATCCACAAGTTTTAATACTTATTCAAACACTTCTTCTAAAAATAATAAAACTTCGATTCTTTACATTTCCTTAAGACCAAAAGGATAATAACAAGATCAAATATTGAATTACAGAATCAGAAATCAATTCATGCCCATAACATTTTGGTCGGCCCATTGACTTCCTTTGCTCTTAGATACGCAATGCAATTTTGATATCGAGCCCTGTTTACCCTGTTATTTTGGTCCAATATATGACTTAAATGGTTTGTACGCGATAAAAGAGATCGTAAAAATAAGTTTACGTCCATGGAGACACATTTTTATGGTATATCGCAGCAGGATATGAGTCATATGTATCAAAATTCCACAGCAAACTGCTTTCAAATACATACACCAGATGACGATGAATGTTGTTTTTCAGCAAAGGGCTATGAGCAAGGTAAAGGGTTTACATTATTGAACAATTAGATTGAGTCGATTCGCTCATGAAGCAGTTAAGGACAGAAAATCTGTCAGTTCGTCGCGATGCCACAACCAAACACAATTGATATAAGTTGACATGATTGTGTCAACCAATCAACTTAGTGGTTATAATACTGGAAACCGTATAATGTAAATGGCATCCTTTAGGGCTTTAGAAAATCTGACAGTGCGTCGAGATTCCACAATCAAAACCATACACAATTGATTTGAGTTGACATGATTGTCTTAACCACCGATGATAACCAAGTTAGTGGTAATAATACTGGAAATATAGTGGTAATAATACTGGAAAACGTTTAATATAATAGGCATACTATAGAGCTTAAATATGAACCTATTTACACAGGGGGTGGCAGATACTATCCGGTCATGGGCTCTCCGGGCCGGAGGGGTCGCAAGCCATACAGGCTGCTCGCAATAAAATTGCGGCTCGTACGTTGTGTACAGGTGCGCGAAATCGTTCGAAAACGTGAACATTTCTATTTCTTTTCGCTATAACCTAGCTTTTGGTGTATGGAGTAGAATGCTTCCAGCTAAGCAAGCCACGCGTAAATGCGGTTGCATTTTACGATTTAAAGTTCATTGGGAAACTAGACGATGTTGGCCGCTGGTATTCATCGACCATTCTCGAATGTTAGAAATCTTTATTTGCAATTTCAAAACGAATAAAGTTGACTTTTTAAAAAGTATTTAATAAAAGTAAGCATAAATAAATAATACCCTCCTAGCCGAATTCGGCCACGGCGGCCAATCTTACAATTAGCCACTTGCGCGGGATATATTATAGTGCACAAGCGCATGCGCAAGCACAGGTGCACTCCCTATTCCCTCACTCCCATAATTCGGTGGGACAGCAATCTGACACGACCGTAGAGAGATCAGGCGCAGGACCAACGGCTTAACGTGCTTTCCGAGGCACGGGGGTGTAAATACACCGCCAACTTCCAAACTCCGGACTGTGTCTGTGTGATCACAACATGAAAACATAGTCACAATTTCATCGGTCCGACCCGGGATTCGAACCCAGGACCTCCGGCGCGGCCGCCGCTTTAAAGTGCGACACACTAGCCACTGCGCCACGGAGGCAGTTAAAAAAGTAAGCATAGTTATCACACTAATCAGTCAACTTGTTAAACTGCACATTAAAGGTTGTGACTGTTAACTTGTTTCTCGCAGGCAGCCTTCGGTAATGTACCTACGTATAAGGGCATCAATCAAGTTTGCTTTAATTTGAGGTAATTAAGGGCACCTATACATAAAAGGTATGATCACCATGCAAACATTTTTTTTGACCATTTTAACTAGGGTAACTTGTAGGGTACATGCATTTTGAAGTGACATAACATGAGGAGGAGTGGAATGCACCAATTTAGTCCTGTGCCCTAAGCATGAAACTGAACACGAGCCTTGAACGCATTCTCGTTCTTCAGAAATAAATAATCAACATAAAAGTAACAACGACAACGATTAGTTTGCTTCTCTTACTAGTCTCTGCCTTGAATCTGTTTGTGTACCTACGGAATAATCTATATCTATTCTAATATATAAAGCTGAAGAGTTTGTTTGTATGTTTGTTTGTTTGTTTGAACGCGCTAATCTCAGGAACTACTGGACCGATTTTAAAAAAATATTTTTGTATTGGGTAGTTCATTTGACGAGGAAGGCTTTAAGCTATTGGAAATCGAAATCCACGCGGACGGAGTCGCGGGCGGCCGTTAGTATATAGATAAAAAGACAGATACTTACCCTCATCCTGCTGACAAACATGGCCTCCACGTTGGGTGGGAGGTACTCCCTAGTCCTAGATACTTCGAGCCATTCGTCCAAGCCGGTGTTGTAAGCAGTCGCCCCAGCAGAGTGGTAGGCGAGCCAGTGTTTAGCAAGCGAGCATTGTCGTTCAAGTACGAAGCCGTAGCGACGACGCTCTTGAGTCATTGCCTAAAGAAAAAGTACGTTAGGTATTAAAATTCGTATTTTATTAGTTCTATAAGCTGGATAAGTCGGGCACAAGACCTTCAAGTGTGGAAGAAGAGGAAAGAGCGTTACATCCAAGACTGGATCGACAACATTAAAATTTCCTTAAAAAATCTTAGGAACTAGTGTTATTAGATTACATTCATTGATAAAAATCGAATAGAGACTAAATAAACTATGTTAACTATGTAACAAAAAGTAAAAGAATATTTGAGACTTTGTATTGCCTCAGTCAGGTCAATACAGACACGAATTTAATATCTAGTTGCTATTTATAGCTTACCCCAGACTAGATTTGGGGTATTGGTATAATAGTATTTGTGATATATTCTTAAAATGTATGCCATAAATCTTAGCGTGTAAGTTTATTTGGCAGATGTGATCGGAATAGAAAAATATTTTTGATAGCATTATCCACAATGATTTGATCCAACAGTAGGTAAAATATATTAGACACGTGTAGATTTGATTAAATACCCGCAAAAAGACCTGATGATCTTAAGACAAGACACAATGGTGTGTTTTGTTGAATTGTTATAGGTACAATTAGGAATGTTGAATCTCCAAAATGTCTGAGTATTATTCGTATTATCTATACTAATATTATAAAGAGGAAAGGTTTGATTTTTTGTTTGTTTGTATGAATTGAATAGGCTCCGAAACTACTTGGCAGATTTGAAAAATTATTTCACTGTTGGAAAGCTACATTCACCCAGAGTAACATAGGCTATATTTTATCCCGGTACGGGAAGTAGTTCCCCCGGGACGCGGGTGAAACCGCGTGACGGGCCGCTAGTTTCATTATAAATCAAACAAAACAAAAATCACGATTACAATCAATAAAAACAATTTTAAAAACAGTTCCCCCAGCGTTTTGCATGCCTACTTTGTTACTCAAATAAAACGTCGAAAGGATTTTTAAACGTTCAGAAAAAAGATTTCCTATTCAACTTACATTTTTCAAGCTTTGCTCACAAAATGCGTCCAATTTCGTCTTTTCCTCTTCCAATATTTGCATGTTCTGCAACAAAAAAATACGTGTAAGAGATAAAAATAGGTATTAGACAGGACTTACGAAGCGGGGTGGTTAAGGAAAAGAGACAATATTGACCCTGCGCAGATTCACCGCTATCCATTGAATAATTGCAAATTATTTGCAGTCTCTGTAAGGACTTAAAAAGACTACAAAAGGAGTCTCAGTTTTAGCTCCAGTAAAAATTTGCGGCAAAAAATACTTCGTATTGTTTTGGGTTAGTTATATGTCTATCTTTAAAATTCCTCTTTAAACCAGCTTATTTATTGATTTTGTAAACCTAAGCTTTTATATAACTTTAAACTTTCGCGTTGCATTATAATTATTTAACATTACAACGGGACTAAACGCGATATTATTTTTATAAGTACCTAAGTACTTACTGCTTGACGTTTCGGCTGCGATACTGCAGCCGTGGTCACAAGCGGACTGGCGGTGCGCGGCGTCGTATACTTATGATAAATACAAACCGCGATATTTGCCAAAACATCAAAATACAAACCCCGATACTGTTAGTGTAGTGTGCCGGAGTGACTTTACTGACAATCGTTGCAGTATAAATATTAGTGACATTACGGGGGTAGATTCCGATTCACCACCTCAAGCCCGTTCAAGTAGACGACGCCGCGCACCGTCAGTCCGCTTGTGACCACGGCTGCAGTATCGCAGCCGAAACGTCAAGCAGTAAGTACTTAGGTACTTATAAAAATAATATCGCGCTAAGCTTTTATGTTAAGGGCTGATTTATTATCAGACTCTAAAACAAAAATGCGGTCAGTCAGGTAGTATATGAACTCTTAACGTTTAATCAAGTATAATACCTTCATTTCCTTGTCCATTGCCGAACCAACTTTAGTGACATTGGTTTTCTTCTTGCGTTGTTTCTTGATCGTAGCGGCGGCTTTGCTGTAGCTCTCAGAACGCAGCTTGTGTTGTTGTAAAAACCTTTTCTGTTCCGACTGATAACAAACAACATACTCATTATCTTAAGAAGGAAACAACTTAAAAACATAATCAAAAATTCATAAGAAAGAGATGCTATTATTATATTTTTTAGATATCTCAATGAATATATGTAGGTACCTACTGAGATAAAATAACTAGTAAAAAAATAATTACATAAAACCAGTGCAAAATAGAACCAATTTCATTCACGAACAACAACATCCCTTTTGATGTTTAACTAAACTGGAAGCTTGCACAGAGTTCATTTCATACCCTGGAGTTCCATTTATCTTCAATGGGACAATAGCTCTTGTACATAAAAATACCTACGGAAGGGTCGTTCACTTCGGACAAAACTTTTTTAATAGAAATTCTTATCTCACAAGATACTAAGCTTATTTGAACTCAGCCCTGTTTCCTGTTAGTAGTAAACAATCCCTGGAAACACGGGGCAATTCACATAAAAGATTATGAAAGGAAAAATTCTTATTGACTGACCTGTACTACTTTTGTATCCTTCTCGAGATTAGTTTCCAAGGGGACCAGCAAGTCTACGTAGAACGCCTTTAGCTGCGAAAACAAAGATATTATTATTTTTATTGCATTATCATAATATTAAGTCGTCAGTTATGATTATGGAATTAATGTGTCTGTGTTTTGAAAAATTGATTGGAGCTTATATTTATTATTATTTTCCATGTAAGAATTGTATCATGTTTTTATTATTTATGGATTCAATAGCTGCGTTAGTTAAGTTAGCATTTCATTTAAAATGCTATAAAATCGAGTACAGTAATACCCCGACTTACGCTACCCCGTCTTACGCGAATTCGGAGATACGCGGTTTTCGGCTGCCTCGCTCTGCCCCTTTCAATTTTCAGTTTCCGTGGAGTTTTAAGTGCGCAGTGCGTTTTACAAATTTTTTTTATTATGTCATTTAAAAGAGTCATTTGAGCCTAAACAGAAAAGAAATACAAGAGCTAACAATTGACCCGGTTAAATTGGTAAAATTTAAGAAATGCGTACGTATGAGCAAAACACTGAACGATATGTTTCACAAGACCCAGTTGAATAGGTGAATCAAAATGACAATTGCTAACTTAACAGAAGGGCTCATTTCAATTGAAGAGGGAATACCAATTTTAGGAAATAAAAAACGATTGCCTTGAAGAACGCGTTTCTACTACAATAAGGAGATTAAAAAACTACTGGTATGCTACGAGGAAATATTTTCGTGAGAAAAAGAAAAACTTCACTTGTCAGGCAACATTGTAGGAATACCTATATGAAGCCGTGGACATTAAAATTACTTCGGTTTAGGGTACTTTATTCATTACAATATAAATCTTTCTATTGTAAGACATACACTTTATCAATTTTTTGTTCTAAATTATTGTTTTCTCTAAACTCTGGTCCCGACTAAACAAACTTTATATGTAATTGTATGAAAAGTTGAACCCCGACTTACGCGAATTCGACTTACGCGGTAATCGCTCGGTCCCACCTATCGCGTAAGTCCGGGGTATTACTGTAGTTAGTGAAAATAAAACTTACAATATTCATTTGTTGGTCTTGAATCTCTCGGTAGACTTCCACGACTTTCATTAGAGCGGTACCTGTGGATAAAATTAAGTTTTAAAGGCTTTCCAATTTGTAAAGAACAATTTAGCTAAACATAATTTGTGGTTAGCTACGAGTAAGTCACTGTACTTTATTTATCTAGGAAGGGTAGTACCTACCTATAACTAATTGAATTAGTTACTAAAATATAGATGAATTTTAAACTTTAGTATAAAACCTTTTCATAACATTAGGTACGTAAGAATTAAAAAAACAATTAGATTTGACATTTACCCATCAAAACGCCCGTTAATGTCATTATGTCTTGATTCCATCATCTGTCGATTTGCAGTTTGCAAAACAACGAACGTGTGTTTGATGAGTTTTGTGCTAAGTGTGTTTAAACAACCAAATTAAGATGAAATCAAAATATTATAAGTACTGTGTAGTACCTCAATGTAAGAGTACCACAATTAAGACGCCAAATAAACTGTTTATTCATGTGCCTAAAATCGAACAAGTCCGTAAAAAGTGGCTGGAACTTGCAAAGCGCGACCCAAACGTGTCAACAGTGTCTAAAATGTATTTTTGTGAAGATCACTTCGATGTAAGTTTGTTTATTGATTTACCTTATTTAAGATATAGAGATGGCCACTAGAGAGAGCAGGATGAGAGTGAAGGTAGCTGGTGAACTTTCGGACGAGTTCGCGGTTGATACCGGTTTAAAACAAGGGGATGCCCTGTCACCTATGCTTTTCAATATAGTGCTGGAATTTGTGCTCCGGAAAGTATTGGCACTAGAATCGGGGCTGCAACTTAATGGGCAGCACAAGGTGATAGGGTACGCAGATGACCTTGTCTTGTTAGGGGAAGACCGCGAACAAGTGGTAATGGCAGCGAAAGTTCTAGAAGAAGAGGCAAAGGCTGTAGGACTCGGGATCAGCCACGAAAAAACAGAGTATCTCCACATGAAACGCCGCAAAAATACCCGCGCTAAAAGAGAAGACCTGCATGTTGGAGATACTAAGTATACTGGAGTGGCAAAGTTTAAATATCTGGGCTGCATTATTACGGACACGAACACAAGAGCAGAGGACATCGACGTCCGAATTCAAAACGCTCTGCGTTGTAGTGCAGCCTTACATAAGGTTTTGGTGTCCAAGCTTCTGAGCGGGCAGACGAAAGTCCGCATTTATAAGACCGTCATCAGGCCTATTCTCATGTACGGCTGTGAGGCTTGGACACTAACACTCAAAGAGGAGGAGAAACTTTTGGTGGCGGAAAGAAAAATCCTCCTTAAGATCTTGGGCCCAATGCAAAGGGAGGATGGAAGCTGGAGAGTCCGCAAGAACGCGGAGATAGAAGAACTAGTGGCCGAACCAAACATCCTCGGAGAGACCAAAGCCCACCGGCTCTGATGGCTCGGTCACTTGGTCAGAATGGGTGAGGATCGGGGAGTTTTGAAAGCATATCTTGGGCGACAGAGTGGAAAACGTCCAGTCGGTCGCCCCAGATATCGCTGGAAGGACATGGTGGAGGCTGACTTGCGTGAGCTCGGGGTTGAGGACTGGTTGGAGATGGCGCAAGAGAGAGACCGGTGGAAGTCTCTCGTTTCGGAGGCCAAGACACACTTTGGGTCGTTGAGCCATAATAGTTAGTTAGTTATTTAAGATATGCAAATGAATATAATATAACACGGGTCAGGTTCTTTATTTTTATGTGCAAACTGAAACTTATTTTATGATTTCGTTTTGATGACTTTCGATATTGTTTATAATGTCTACCTTGCAATTTTTTGTTACAGTTGCCAAATGATATGGCGAATTATACACAATATCATGTCATGGGTTTTGTTTTAAGAGTACAGATGAAGCCAGGGTGTTTACCAAGCAAATTTGACTGCCAGGCAGGCAAAAAAAAGCGAGCCTGTAAGCCTCGGTCACGGAGCGAGAAAATATTAGTACAGTGACCTGTATGCCCACTAGTATCTGTTGTGGTCATAAACTAAAACCAACAATTAAAAATATTAAGTACAGTTTAAAGCAATTTGAAAAAATAAATTAGAACATTTGTATCTTTTTGTGTCTTTCATTGGATATCACGTTACCTGCTCATTATAATGTGTATATTGAGCATTGTGGTGTTTATCTTAGTGTTTACTTGACATCTTATTTGTAATTAAAAAGCATAACCTTTGAGGGAGCACAATTTTTTAACAGACTGCCATCTCATATTAAATCCATAGATTCCTTGAACAGCTTCAAATCAAAACTGTACAGTCATATACTTGAGGATTGTTAATTTGTTGGTTTCGCGAGGGTTGCAGCCCAATGTAACTGCGTAGATTTAGTTTTAGAGGGGTGACTACCGCATAGATTAAGGTTAAAAAAAAAAAAATTGTTCTCTTATAAGTGGATTTTTGTAATCTTTTTTGAGAATAAATTCTTAAAACCTATATATATATATATATATATATATATATATATATTTTAATATCATTGCTTGTAATAAAATGCGTCTGTTGGTTTGACCAATGTGCTCCTGCAATTCTATAGATTTTCCAATAGGGCCTCATTGTTATAAAAGATATATTCAAAAACATGCATAAAACAACTCGATTTCTTAGTGGAACTTAGATGTAAAATTTTGCACAATGCTGGGAATAAAGATACTATCGCGATGGAAACAAATTCATCAGCTGTCATTAGAACTTTGGTTTGATAGTGGAACTTTCTTTTATTGTATATTTTCTTGTTGCAGCGTGGTAACTGCATCATACCAGTTTATTGTAAGTTTCACACGACAAAAATGTTACATGGGTAAATCTAAGGTCCAAATCTAATTCTATAGTAGAATTAAAACTTTCTTCCCTGACTGACAGGCTGTTGCTTATATGTTGTAATGAGGGTTTTAGTAAATGAAAAATCCGCTAGGTGGCAGAAGGTAGGCGTAGGGTCTAACTGGTATGTGATTGGTGAATTTTGACATGATATGACAAAATTCACCAATGACATAGCAGTTAGACTTCACGTCTCCGTATTGCTATCTAGCCGATTTTTCAATCGCAACCCTCATTGGGCCTACCAAAGTCTGAATAATGGTGTAGTGCACCTTGACGAAATAACCAGAATGAAGAGTAGGGTAAAACACTAGTCTTTATTCAACTACAATAAACCTTCCTTAAAATTAAATAGATACTATCGAAATATTTATTATTCAATAAATCACCCCTGTACGGTGTACCTTGGCAACTTTTGGAATATGCCCAACACATTGTTCCGTTATCTTAGAGTCCATTTCTCTTCGGTACGTACCTATATCAGCGCAGCCGCCCCACGTGCCCTGTTGCGCTTGTCTGCCGAGCTTGCCCACCGCATCGACGTACAATCTTGATGCCGCCGCAGCTCCTGAACATGAGAGATAGAATTTAGGAGTTGAAGTTTCATTTAAAATATTCGTTTTGAACTACCGACTAAAAATCTCGCACCACTATGTGTCAAATATGCAATCATGACCTAAAAGTATCATGAAAATGAGAGACAGAATTTAGCAGTTGAAGTTTCATTTAAAACAGTCAATTTGAACTTCCAAACACAAGAAAAAGACATCTCGCACCACTACTACAAACTTGCAATCATGACCTAAAAGTATCAGCCTATTAGGTAATGTCCCACTGCAGGGCAAAGGCCTCCATCATTTGAAATCATGTTTGGATCAAGGCCTCCGCCATTTGAAATCATGCTTTCGCTACAAAGATGAATTCGGCTTAATCACCACGCTTGCCAAATGCGGGTCAGTGATCACAAACCCGGGCTATGTTCAGAAAAATCGACAACATTTTTCCAGACCTAGGCATCGAACCGAGGACCACGTTACCACGGCCCGGTACTTTAACCACTAGACCATCTAGACGTTTTGACCTAACCAGTTGTTAAAGCATTGCGGTATTTTATAACGAAGATGAGTAATTATAATCATTTGTACAAAACTTGCAAAATTGTCCTAAAATGTGGAAATCACTATGTACGTATCATGGGAATTCAAAAGTAGATAAAATTATTTTGTAAGTGTTATGAAGTTATTGGCAAACAGATTACGAATCAGTAAGACATTTATCATTATTATAAGTATAACAAAAGTATACCTAGATGTTCAAATTCTAAATCTCACACTCGACAAATCCGAACTAGCAACCGAATATTTAAAATAAAGCATCGTCAATAACGTTAAAGTTTCGAACTTTGCTCATTATCGACATAGAGCCTCCTCCGTTTTCAAATTCTCATTTTGATTAGATTCTGAAGCCTTATAGAATATTGCTATAAACATTTAGTAGCTTTGCGAAGTGCTATCTATCGTAAGTCATTATGGTTTCAATATTCCAAGTATGTTTGTCTTAAATTAAACTTAGACGGACTACGATTACAGTTCCTAACATTTATAAACTTTTGTCTATGTTGGCTTGTTCAATACAAGCAAGAACTTGATGGTTTGTACAACGGTCTAAATTATTAGTAGGTATTTTACCCGAATAGCTAGGCAGTTTACTAGTTTGATCGCCAGCCAAGTTTAGAGCAAACAACATTCTCCGAACGCATTGGAAGTCAAATAAGGTAATTGCTAAACATTATACAAGGCTAACTTTTTGTGCAAATTAATGTGAAACATTTAGGGCAGGGCTCTTTAAAAATATCTCGAGCCCAGAGAACGTGGATAATTTACAGAATATGTAAATAATCCCTCTGGAGGCTTTTAAAATAATGAACTTCACACGCTTTAAAAATCTGGAATATTCAAAAAGCGGAATCTCACATGTTTTTAATGTTTTTCCAATTAGTTTAATGACGTTAACAACGTGATTGATAAATAATACAATCTTTTAAACATATTTTGTCAGCATTCCTCTTTTTATTTGCAAAATACTTACTAAATAATGTGTATTGTTGATATTTCCAGAATGTTTTTTGCCATACACTTTCCATCAGGTTAAGCTGCTTATTATGGAAATACGTCAATATTTGTGATGTCGTTCATTATCGCTTCTTTTTCATTATTGCTATTGAAATAAGAAAGTGTTGAAAACGAGGACATCTGTCTCCAAACAGCATATTGTAACATAGCTTTAACTAGGTCGTTTCTGTAATGCCGTCGCCCGGGTCATTAAAGTGTTCTAAAATGAAACAAATTAACCGCAAACTAGCCTCAAAATAAAATAGAAACAAGCTCCAAGGGCCATACATCGCGCACAATGCCCAAGTTTATTGCTACTAGAGCTTCGGGCATAATACTGTAGATAAGCCAACAGAGACAATTTGGCACAAACTACGCCCCAGGCACAAACTACGCCCCAGTTCCGTAGCCAAGCAAGCGTGGAACTCTGAGGTTTTGCATATAGATGCGCCCATTTGGCTTACAGTACATAAATTAATTGTCTACGTTTCACTGAATACGCATCACTCTTTGAGAATATTTCTACGCAACCGTAAGAGACGGATTTCACTTTCCTCGAAATGATAACCTATAGCCACCGTTATACTGCTTCCGTCAACTTGGCGGAAGACCCTCAGTGCGATTCTCATTTCTCATTGATTAAATTACAGCGAAAGTCATAAAAGTGCCTTTATACTTACCATGTAAAGCCTTCAAGTACGCCTTCCCAGCCGTTATCATCTGCCGCGCACCGGGATTAAATTTATCCAAGATATTCTGGAACAATAAAAAATAATTTTTACCTTCCAAGTTTTCATTAAGTTATTCACAAACAGGCGCGGCCAATCAATCAACGAGGGCATTGTTGTTGGAATGGGTACTTTCATTTTTAAGAAACGGCGTAGTGGTGTGTTGAGTTGCGAAATGATTTGATTGATTTCGGAGGTTGATAAAACATGGTCGTATGCAATCGCTGCAGAAAATGAGGACTTAGACCGTAAATAGACGTTGATGGAGGAATGCGGCCTTTCAAGGATGCTGCAGGCGGCCTCGCCGAGGTGTGGCCGCGCAGGTACTCTGGGCAGCATTCCTCTGCGATTGCTCGCAGTGACTTCTTCGATAAACGGCGCATTAATTGCGTGCGTTTAAATTGTTTACGTCTCGTTTTGAGGTTAATTTGATTATGACATTCCTTTGCAAAGCCGCAGCTCGCCAATTAAGTTTACGTTTTATTCGAAAAAAAAAGATTAGTACCTACATAAATATCGAATATTTTATTTGAACGATTTCTTACAGGAATTATAAAAATAATAATTGTCTTGTCAATACATGACGTCATTCTACCTACCTACTATTCACTTTCTGTTTTGCCCTAAGGTTGACTGGTAGAGAATGCCATGAGGCATTTAGTCCGCCTTTTGTACAAATTTTATTTCGTGCAATAAAGTTTAAATAAAATAAATAAATAAATGAATAATCCCCTTACAAGTCATAATACTGATGTAACGCCTCACCAATATTCCAAAAAATACAGCCGTGTCATCGAATTATGGTAATACCTCTATCAGGGAATCAGAAGGCGTTAGGACATCTCCACTACAAAAGTAGGGGTGCATTAAGCGAGCAAGCAGTAAATTGGTATATTCGCCGGGTGGCGTCCTAATCCCCGGATTATTGCCGAGCTACAAAAAGGCAATGCATTTTCCCTTTCGGCCCAATATCGCCGTTCGGCGGCGCCTACTACGTGCATTAGCACGTAGTAGGCGCCGTTTCAGAGATGGGCAACGCCATAAAGCACTAATGTGCTTTATGAAATCTCATAATAATAATAATCTCTGAAACATCTTTGAATCATCTTTGAATTTCTACTTCTGGTGAGGTATCATAATTTTCATAATGTGAATCAGCGTCGTCATGTAACTTTTAGTTAGTATTGATCAAAAGTCGGTATTTTAACGAGATTATATTATCAAATGTTGACATTGTTTGTGCTAAGTCACTTTGAGGCAGGCATTCAATTGGAGCAACAACAAAAAATACAGAACATGATTGTAAAAACGACCTCCACTTGTCCATAAAAATAAATTACTAATACACCATTTTTACATTCGAAATACAGCTCATACTCCAGTCAAAATAGACAAAATTAAGACTCAAGTTTGCATTAATTCCCAACAAGCTGGATTTTTGTGCAGGCCTTGAATATGTCATTACAAATGATATGTCAAAAGTCCCCATCGATCCCGCTTGTGCGTTGTTTTTTATTCGTGGTCAAAGGGCCCAAATTTGAGTTTTTTGCTTATATCTCTGAAACTAAAAGAGCTATCAAAAAATGGTTAAGGTAAAGTTTGTAGATCGTAAAATTGTCTACCTAAAAGATTTCTACACTTTTCTTGTACAAAGCAGCGCTGTCGAGATATCTTGACTTTAAGCCGCAGGAAAGTCGTATTTTCGAGTAGCACACATTATGCAATTACAATAAATTAGGTTGAGTAGTTTATCTGGAGCAGGTGGCAGTTAAGTATGGATTGGCTTTAAACTATTATTTACCAATTTCCAGCTCCAATTTTCACGATTTAGATCATTGAAGTCAAAAAAGACAAAATGATGTATCAAGCTTGCATTCATTCCCAACAATGGGGACTTTTGTGCAGGCATTGAATACGTCATAACAAATAATATGTCAAAAGTCCCCATCGATCCCGCTTGTGCGTTGTTTTTTATCTGTACTGGAAATCTTCGGATCCTATTTTTAACCCGTCTGGTAGTCAAACCTCAATGGTCCCCATAGAGACTTTTACTCCTTACATGAAATAGGATCGACTGGCGCGAAAAAAAAATTTTGGAATTTTCAGTACAAAATGTATGGGAAAAGTTTTTTTTGTTTTTTCTTTGCCAATCGATCCAATTACATGTAAGGATTAAAAGACTCTATGGGACCATTTGAGGTTTGAGTACTAGAAATGTCAGAAATCGCAAAAAACTTTTCCCATACATTTTGTACTGAAAATTCCATAAATTTTTTTTTGCGCCAGTCGATCCTATTCCATGTAAGGAGTAAAAGTCTCTATGGGGACCATTGAGGTTTGACTACCAGACGGGTTAAAAATAGGATCCGAAGATTTCCAGTACAGATAAAAAACAACGCACAAGCGGGATCGATGGGGACTTTTGACATATCATTTGTAATGACGTATTCAATGCCTGCACAAAAGTCCCCATTGTTGGGAATGAATGCAAGCTTGATACATCATTTTGTCTTTTTTGACTTCAATGATCTAAATCGTGAAAATTGGAGCTGGAAATTGGTAAATAATAGTTTAAAGCCAATCCATACTTAACTGCCACCTGCTCCAGATAAACTACTCAACCTAATTTATTGTAATTGCATAATGTGGGCTACTCGAAAATACGACTTTCCTGCGGCTTAAAGTCAAGATATCTCAACAGCGCTGCTTTGTACAAGAAAAGTGTAGAAATCTTTTAGGTAGACAATTTTACGATCTACAAACTTTACCTGAACCATTTTTCGATAGCTCTCTTAGTTTCAGAGATATAAGCAAAAAACGCAAATTTGGGCCCTTTGACCACGAATAAAAAACAACGCACAAGCGGGATCGATGGGGACTTTTGACATATCATTTGTAATGACATATTCAAGGCCTGCACAAAAATCCAGCTTGTTGGGAATTAATGCAAACTGGAATGTCTATTTTGACTGGAGTATCAGAGTATGTAGAGAGTACCTTTTTTTTTTTTTTTTTTTTTTGTCGCAGGGGAAATGCTACCTGATGCATACCCGCTGCCGGGGGACAGACGGGTTATGTGGGGCTCTCCAACTAGGCATACCCACTAAAACCCCTGCGGCGCTCCCTCATCGTCCATTATTGGGAGGAATCACGGTAATTAGCACGAAGCCTTCTACGCGATCCTCCCCGGACAAAGCCCACCTACACGGCGGGCAGGACGCTGCCCCCACCTGGTAGGTTGGAGGGGGCGATAGGGACAACCGTGAGCGCCGAGCTGTCCCTAACAGGCAGTGGGGGAGGCTGTTGGATCGTCGGTGTTGGTACCCCCGCACCTTGCACCGACTGGCCTCCTCCATGGAGAGGCTGATCACGACGTGCAATAGCTCGTTGTCTTCTGCCCCTCCTTGCCCTTCGGAGCGCATTGGCAGAAGGATTAACCTCCCGCGCGCGCTCCGCCGCTTCCTTTCCTGCCATCACCTCTTCACAAAAAGTAGCGAAAGCTTTCCAATTCTCTCTCCCCGCAAGCATAGACAAAACTATGCTAGGGAGAGTGAGGTCCTGTCCCACCTTCGCCACCAGTGCGCTGCGCTGCGGAGCCCAGGTTTGACACACCGCAAGGGTGTGGTACGCCGTGTCCTCCGCTGCGCCACACTCATGGCAGGTAGGGGTCTCCTCTCGGCGGATACGGTGCAGGTAAGATCCAAAGCAGCCATGCCCGGTCATCACCTGTACCATCCTATACGAGAGGGACCCATGTCGCCGCTCAATGTAGAGAGTACCTACTCCCCAAAAATAATTTTATTAATTTTTGACTTTTTTCTCTATAAAAAAGATTTATTACACATTTTAAAAATTATTTATTTTACAATCACACCCCTAACAACTCCTTGAAACTGTTTACAATTGCAATCATCTACTTACTCATAAAATCTAAACCAAGATTCAGTTTATCGTGTTGAAGGTTTTATAGTTTCATAATCTTTCTTTTGTAATCCTATCAAGTCAGTGAAGCGTTATTTTAAATATTTCCCTCAATTTGAGCAGTTTTGTCGAACATTTCTTAGCAATCAATCATGTCATCGCACGATTCGTCACGACAACTCCGGCTCACGCACAAACATTAATCTACAATTCCACGTCTGGTTTAACATAAACACTTTTAAATAAGTTATCTGTCCCCATCTCCGCGTTCGCTCAATGACTGAAATATATGGCCTCGCCGGAGGGGCGGGAAGGAGGCAATTTTTCACAAGATTCAGACGTACCTTTTTAAAATACCGAACAGGCTGTGTCGTAGGTAGGCCGGCCGGTTATTGCTCGCGTCGGGGAAGTAAATCTTAGGGGGTCGTATACAGAAGGCAGTCCATATGGAGCACCAAATTTTTGGCACCCGCAACTTCAGCACCAGCCGTAGTCCTCTTAGCGACCCGATAGATATTTTTAAGAGACCATTTTGATATCTATGGCAAGCCAATTAATTGTATGAATAGGTGCTAAAAGTGGAATAGGCCAGGTGCTTGAAATTTGTCCAAAAATTGGGTGCTCTAAGTGGAACACCTCATGTACAGAACGCAGGGCCAAGGGTGAAAAATAGATACGCACTTACAAAAATTAAGTAGGCAACGGAAATGGGGGACTAACGGCGATATTGGAAGAAGAAATTAATGGCGATGACAATTTCATTCTTTCTTAACTACATAAACTTTTGACTTGAAAAATATTTCTAATGCGAGTTTTATGAGGAGTTTAATTTGAGTTCGAAGTTTTCCATCAATTCCAGCCTACTGTCAAAGCAGTGCCTTGTTTTTGTGCATACCTTCTATAGATACGTTTTTAAGTTTATACAAGCTGATGATTTATCGAAAAAAAATGGAGCACTAAACGCAAATACTTGATCATAATTTTATTTTTAAAGTTAATATTACTTATACACATTTGGTAAAATACAGCTCTTTTTCCCTTACATTTGATATGAAGGTAACGCTACCTTTCCAACGACACACCGTATTGATTTCACATTAGCAGCTATTTTGCAAACAGTATTCATATGTAGATTCATCGGGAGGATTGTGTTAAATCCGCGGAAATGACAAACTGCTCGTATCAACTGCAATCGATCACGGTTATAATCGCAAGTGGGGCGACTGTCAGATCTGGACCACATCATTTGCTGTGGTCATTAGGCATTGTGAGCTATTGATATTTGCAACATCGATATTTTGCAAATTTAATTAAACAGAATACTCTTATGAAATTGTTGCCTGACGGCCGAAACGTTAATTTGAAATGACAGTGTCAGGAGAGTGTTAATTAACCACATATTTCGCGCATGTATGCCGACGCCGAAAATAGTGTTTTCGAATATAATCCCAAGTTCTAAGTTAAATTGTTATGAATGTAAATGATTACTATTGCAGGACATTCACGGCTGGATAAAACTAATATATGCCTATATTTGTTGTTTTTTAATGTCAAACACTGTTGATAAATATCATTTAAAACGAAATGAAATGAGACTCCAAATTCCTATTGTGATGTGTACTAAACAAAATGGTAATTTAAGAATGCAATAATGTAACAAAACTTCTACATTAGGTCCGCATACAGAGTAACCAACAATATTGCATGCAAAGCCGCCATTCATACATAAGTCAGGACATCCTTCGTCTTCAACCAACCGTCATCCATATGTATAGAAACAGTCACATTGTATTCTAACAGTTCCTAATGTAATACGGGGCAGCTTTATCCCCTCCTCTTTATTTGTGGGGCACGTAGCGAGCGACATTTGGTACTAAATTGCCTCAGGCAGACTCCGTGACGCTCCGGGCTCCCACACCAAACCCTTTTGGGCTAATGTCCTACGCACACGTATGATTTTTTCCCTATTCATCTCAGGAGAATATGGTTTGAAATTCATAGGAACCCTTGTTGAACTATGAGGACCTGGGGAGCTCTTCATGTGTGTATTACTTATTATTCCAAGCAAGGCGAGACTTTCGCAATTTGAAACGCCAAGTGAATTTAAATAATATTGCATTTTGTTGGTTATTTAAATCTTCTAGAGTAAATATTGTGCATGTAAAATGGTGTGTGAAATAAAAGAGTAGGAAAGAACTTTTTAACACGTCGAACAATTTTCGAAATTCAAAATTCCCCGTACAAAGTAAGTGTGAAATCGCTCGTCGCTGCCGCACCCAGTATTTTACAACCAGGATATCACACTTTCAGACAGAGCGTCGATTATAGTTCTAGAAATCCAACCGATACGGCACAATGTTCGTCGCGTATTGCCTCTCGAGTTTCAATAAATGCCATTCTGTCGAGCAGCTGATGGCAACGTAAAATGTGGCACGATGAACTGTTTAAAGGTATAGCAAAGTTTTTACTGCATGTAATAAGCAAGCATGGAGGACAATATGTAGCTATTTATAAACTTATCTTTTTACATTAAAGGTAGAATTCTAAAGCCTTTTAGAAATTGTGATTTATTTATGTCGTTTGGTAATTGAATCCGTTATTTCTACTTAACAAATCCCAACATATTGATTTGTAGCAAGTTGACATATTGAAGAAGACGTGTTAAAGTTATACTCTTGACATGGACTTTAAGATTATAACATTAACACGACTTTAAAAAAACATAAATATAATTTTAAACTAAGCCTAATTTATTGTCATATAATGTGGGGATCGGTTGCGATGTAACCGTTTGCCTCTTTGCAGGTTTGTCCTACATATTTTAATGTAATTTGCATTTAATGTACTTAGCATCTCATCTGAGCCTGACCTCCGGTGTTGATAAATCAATGATTATGGAACACTGAACATCATACGATGTAATTAATGATTTTTCGAACACGTAATGGATTAATGACTCGTATTAAAATTCCACATGCAATAATTTTACATATCACATGTTTAACGATCCCCCTGGCGGTCGGTGATCTCTGTATACGAACTGTGTGGTCAGCATGCCAGTAATAAAATGTGTGTGTTATCCTTTATGTGCTTTGTAAATTGTATTTTTGTATGTGTTTGACTGCAGTAAAATGTTTTGTTATTTATTTTGTCGGTCAAAGGGTTAGGCGGATATTTTTGATTTGATCTCTCGCCTTGGGATCGCGAGTGTGAATAAACATGTTTTTCTTCTTTGAGAAATATTCGAATATTCGAATGAGTAATTTGCTTTGCGTTCAGGTAAAATATTCGAAGCTAATTTTAAGGCTATATTTAGTTCTGTTTTGTTATAAATGCAATATTTATATTTAAATGTCAGAATATGCATTCAGAACGCGAACTAATCAAACATTTAATATCTTCTCCACACACATTGTATACGGAACGTTCAAGGGTCCTAGCTAAAGCCAATATTCTCCCACCTCAAAAATCGCATCCACTCTCTTCTATTTAGGTGTAAACGTTGCAAAAGGCATTTCCCAGCCATAATTTTGTGAGGAAAAGGATTTTAAAAGGCTAACACCGGCATGATACGAGCTAGAGAGATGTTTACTCAGAACACTTGTTGCCAGCCTGAGGACAGCGTGACTACGTGTTTACAAGGAGCCAGGAGCGAATTTTAACTGCGAAATAAAAAATAATATTCCGAGCGTTCTTATGCACCGGCTTTGTGTAAATTTCCGTATAATGCATGCAGGGTTTTGTGAGCTGAGTTTGTTTGAACAGTCTTTTTATAGGTGTCTGCTTGTTTGTTGTCTGATGTTGAATATTCTATTATTACACAAATTTTATACAAGAATTCTTCAATCTATGGATATTTACAAGAGGGCAGACGTCTCCATCTTAGGTATTCCTTAGTCGTACGGTAAACCCAATATTATTTTGAAAAGTTTAATAACATCCGATGGTTTATTCAACCATGCGTTCCTTTCAGCGACCCGTCAGGAATGGACTGTAAGAAGATTTAATTTATACGATTGGTACAAAGGCTATGTAAAATTCTTTGAATAGTTTTAAATTCATTCCAATCGGAAACGAGGTAACTGTTAAATTCCAATCTAAGCCCCACCTTTATTCGACGGCGGAGTTCTTAACGTAATCACGGCGTGCAATTTGTTACGGATTCAACAATGCATCTCTTAAGTTCTTTGCTCGGTCAAAATAAAAGAGTTCTCTTTAAGTTCGCTAAATGAAGTCGACTACAAAAGGCGGAGCCGGGCGTAATTCAAATGAACGCGGCCCGACCGCTCCCGGCTTCGATTCTATACTTACCAAACTTTAATTTTTGCAAAGTTTCATTTGCAGGACTCCACAAATACTTTTAAACTGCGAAAGCAGGAACTCACGTCCGATCGATTGCAATGCATTACGCGAGTACATTAAGCGTGTAATAAATCATCGCAAATTATTTGATCTTAGCAGCGGAAATCCATTTAATTAATTCCCGCTAGTAGCTGTTGATAAATACCGAGTATCTCGTAACGTAACAAGGCCAACATCTTGCAAGTGGAGTCAATAATTGGTATTTATGTATGTGGAACGTTCAAGCATAGACATTAGCGTCTATTGTCTGTCGTCATTATTATGGAGATATTTGTTGCCATTCACTGTCGTTGTGTGACGATTAGAGCAGCTGGCAAGGTCGTCTTTGGTCTCGCATTGGTTCTTTTGTCATCAATTGTTGCGGCACAAATAGTTAAACAAAAATGCGGACGAAAGTTTCACTGTCATAAGAAACTTTCGTAAACTTCGCTTGGAAATCTTGAATCTCGAGAAATTTTGTATTTTATGAGTAACTAAGTAGTATCGCTGTCTGCGTAGGATTGAGCGAGCTTCTTGCAGAATGTACTTATTGTTTGTCTCTTAGAAACTATAATAATTTCTCTTGTTGACAGGCTGTCGCAATATTTTTCTTGATCAAATCATCTTGGGTTTTCACTGATTATTTAAGATGTTGTTGAAAACATAATTATCTTCGTGAAAGTCGGCTTGAACTATGTAATATGATATGACTGTGTATCAGTCTAATTTAATTTTCTACACTACAAACAAGCTTTCCACACGCTTGTATTAATGAAATTTAAGTCAAAGGCAGAGAGTCAGCAGTGTCTGGTACAAGGAGTAACTACTATATGAACGGAAAATGAAATTAGCTACATTAATTGAATCATTAATATTACCGTGTTTATGGGTTATATTTACCATTAATGTTACAATAATATTGCGAAACTAAATAGGAAAATATTTGTTCTTAAAATAATAGTGTTTTGCCATTTGGTTTTCAATTACAATTTAAAAACATAAACAATATAACCCTCTTTTGTTAATTACAGAAGTATCCAACATGCAATTTTACATACAATTTTATGATTAAAATATAATTATGTTTATCTACTCATCGTTTATGACTCAACAAAGATTTCTTCAGGGCTACTGTTAAATCACGTAACCATAATTTATATTATGTATAAACACAGACAATTTAATTATTAGTCTATATTTTCCAGCCATTGCTGCTAAACATGTCGGAGACACGTGAGGGCAGCATTACCAGTACATTACATCTTGGCATTCAGCTCATTGCTTATGCGGTCATAACTCGCGCTAGACCAGAGTTTACTGCTAACAGGGTCGGTATTAACATCTAGTTATCGGACAGCAATAAACATGTAACGCTTATCAATAATTTCTGCACTTGCCGCGAAGGCTGTTTAATGCTTAAAGGAATGCTCTTAACTAACCGACTATTACTCAGGCGTGTTCTTGGTCGCAGTTAATCGTGGATCAGGGGGATTATCTTTAATCTGTTGATATTCATCAGCCGTGTCGTCATTAAGTCTGCCTACAAACTGCCGCATTCCATGCGATGTATCTGTTCGTAAATTATGATTGGGATAGTTAAAATGTGGACGCTTTTATGGTTGTTAATCTTTATCTATAAACGGTGCACATATTTGTTTTTATTTCATCATGGCAATAACTTCTTTGATCACGACTAGTTTATAAGATCTGCGCTTATTTTGTGTTGATGTTCAGACTTCTAACACACATAATAACACAGAATACCGAGATAACATACTTGAAACTGAATCTTACTAAGCAAGCATTCCTGTTTGCAACTTCATAATATTACCTCTCTGACCCCCGACTTCGTAATTGGTATCCGCACCTACTGTAATGAGAAATGTTCGCACACAATATCCAGCTGTAGTATGTACGAGTATTCTGTTTAATTTGTATTCGGATCCACTCATCGCATGTGGTTTATAATGAAACGACCACGACGAATTTTCGCTGTGGTCTACTCTGATTTGCGGTCTCGTTGCTGGATTTCATGGTTTTTATTTAACCGTATATTTCATACGTGCTTCTGTAGATTGTTTGGGACCGTGCAGTTTGCAAACAAATACGTAAATATCACGGGATTTTATTACACAAATTTTATTGTAAATTGCTTCAATAGTCGTAAATTAAGCAACGTTAAAGGCGTTAATAGCATCGAGTTTGCAATCACATGTTGTTAATTTACTGTCATGTGAGTGACGAATTGAACATTACTACATGCCGTAGGAGAATTTACTTTCAATGCATGGAGTTTTTTAAAACGTCGCGGATTAATTTTCTTTTGTAGTGTCTTGACAAAGAAATTTTGATGAAAAAAAAAACATTAATTGGAGTGCGAATATTAGTAAATCATTGGCTACTGTAAACTACCTGCGTGTTTAATTTTATAACAAATCTCATAGAAAAATTATGATTCATAAATTATAAATCGTAAAAACAAAAAGAAATAAACTTGCTTTATTAAACGCCGCTAGAGGAATTGTTGTATTAAACTTGCAACATACTTGTATTATGGGTCCTATAAATAAGATAGATGAGCACAATCATACAAATATGATTATATGTAATACAATGTAGCTAAGTCCATGATAAATTTTAGTGTTGGACGGGCTTTGTATTTTGAAATATACCTAATTTCTTTTGTGAGGAAAGTTTGATAACTTCTTGCTGATGCAGAATAGTCGATTAAGCTGACACAACGTGCCTATATGGTAAGATTATTATTTAATGATGTCATTTGTCTCCTGAACAATTTTATGAAGGCCACATGTACGTTTTAGTGTATTGCCAATTTGTGGTCTCATGAGGCAACATTTTGCACCCAAATTGTAATGATGCTTCGCGTATAAGATACTTATATGCCCAATTATCTTATCGTTTGAGTTATTATGTGCGTTAGCACGTTTTAGTTTAAATTCAGTACTTCTGTGCATTTAAGTAGTTAACACCCTTTTAATTTGGTGTGTAAAAAGGTTCTTGTATAATAAAAACTACCATCTTTTGCCACCATAAATGTAATAATAGAAAACAAGATCAATATTTTGATGAAAAATCATAAGACTCAATTATTTTTATTAAAGTTCTGAATCGTACATTTTTATTATCGTTATATTAAAGTTCTGAATCGTACATTTTTATTATCGTTACATTATTTTATATCTTGTAATTTTATTATGATCATTTGAAAGGCCATTAGTTTCAAAGCTTCCTATGATCTAATGTCTATTAAGGACGCTCGCACACAACTAGCACGCTAGGTAATATTATAATTGCAAAGCTAGAAGTCACGAATTCAAAGCTACCGCATGCCTTGGATGCCATTTTGTAATACCGCAACATTGAAGATTGGCTACCTTTGTTTTAAGAGTACGGAGTTGAATTGGCGAAGGTTGTTTAATTTCAGCACGATCCAATGATTACGTAGACGTATCAAATTGGTGAATGTTAACTATTTTAAATTCGATTAGGTGAAGCTTGAAATAGCTGAATGTCCTTCGGTATACTTTTTATAACTATTTCCAAAAGGTGTTACTAACACTGGACTTAGAATTGACCTAAGTATTTATTTCACAGGTCGGAAGTTTCACCAATGATATTATCATTATTGAAATCACGATAAATAACACACGTATAAAAGTTGTTATTGCCATTTAACATCAATAAATTAAAAGCATGGAAATAAACACACTAAGACAAAGTCGTGATTTCTTTGGCCATCAAGCAAGTCGCGAGTTGTTAATCAGAGTTTTATTAACTCGTATGTTTGTACCTATTAGAGACACTTTCCTATAGGCGAAGTTCGTTTTAGCAAGATGCAAAATGTTCAAAGGCTTTGAAAAATTTAATTATTGAAACACCAAGCTAGAATCCGTGAAACCTACCTTTGGATTGTTTGAAGCCGGTTTGAGATAATGAAATTTTAACACTTTCAGTCTAAAATGTTTGTTGTTGCAACTTCAGGTAAAGTCTGCAACTTTCCACTTTACATTCTAAAACGAGAAATAATAACGGAAGTTTCCTTTTAAAGAATCCAATATAATTCCAAGTCAGTTTTTAGTTGGTACGTTTGAAACGAAATGAATTCCGACGGTCGAGGAAGAGTTTACCATAATGAAATTCTTCAAATATCATCCTCCCCCATGAGGATTAAAATTCATGTAATTGCGCATGCGGTTTTACTCGGTACGCAAGCAATGCAGGAACATTAAAAATACTAACGAAATTCGAGTAATTAAAGTTTTAAGTACATTCTTTGGCCAGCTTTATTTCCTAGTTATTCCGAAAACTATGCAATATGCGCAATTCATTCTTACGCTTTATGGCAAACACGCCAGACTATTCACGGCTTTGACTCAAGAACGAGACACAATTAAAAGATAAACAGTGATGTCATGATGTCGACTTAGAGATTTTACTATGGATATTATCTATTATGTGCAGGTAGGGATTGAGGTATTGCGAATTCATAGTTGCATGTTATTTACTGTTTACTGTATCTGTACTTATATACTGTGCTCGTAATAGACACAATCTCCACATAAAACATAAGTATGTAAGAAAAACCTTTTTGAACTGAAGGTTTATAAGTACGAGTTGTTCACGTCATTTTAATTATTGTTTGAAGTTTGCCTAATAGATGGCGTCAATATATCGCGGAGCGTGAACTCGTCTAAGCCGCGGTGACGAGATTTTTCTCTGAATGTATAAAGGATTTTTGTGACAGTTAATATACATGCTTGGTCCACCTGATTTGTTTGTTTCATTTAATGTTTCAAACCCAAAAATGCGCTCGGAGTCTTTTCATGGTCCTTTCGATTGCCGGATCTGTGGAGTGAAGTGCAGTTCCATTGGGCACTAGTCATATTGCAGGCTGAGTGCACTTTTTGGAGGAGGTGACGTCCTGGACAGTGGTTCGCTGTCGCAACCAGGACGTAGGAGCAGCTGGTCCAGGGAGACCAGTTGGACAGCGGAGCGGACGGGAGCTGCTGTCAGACCGAGCATCGGTTGAGGAGCCGGGAGCAGCGGAGCTGTCTGGTGGTGGCGACCAGCAGCTGGTGAGGAGTTCGCCAAGGAACAAGTGTGAGTGAGACAGGAAACTGTGAGTACATTTGTATATTGTGAATATCCAGTGAGCAGCGGAGAAAATTAGACTTTATTATACTGGACAATTTAACTTTAAATATATGTGTGGTAATTTTAGGACTTAGAATAATTTTAGACTAGTTAGGACTTAGAATAATTTTAAGGTAGATTTAGGAACTTAGAATAGTTTTCAAAAAACGGTTGGAACGAGGAGTCTATGCCCGATTTTTGAAAAATATTTACTCTCCCCTACAACTTAGAAAATTTTGTAAATAATATTATTTGGAAATTAGGTTGAAAATGGAAGGCTTAATAGATTTCCAGACAGAGTTGTTTGAGCGGATGAACAAAGCTCGGGCTAACTACAAAAAGAGCCCTAAAGATCGCATCACAAAAGTGTATGTAGAAGGGCGTTTAAATCTGGTGAATCAGTTGTGGCAGAAATTTCTAGCAGGGCATGAAGAGTTGAGGCGTACTGTAGACAGGAAAGCACTCTCGGGTACTGACTACATAAAAAACGAAATTTACGATCAGACCGAGGAGTGTTATTTGGAGTTTGCGGAAGAATTAAAGCAATGCCATGAACAGTTTAATATTGTAAATATATCTAGTATCGTACCACCATCTGAAACGAATTATTTTCATGTAAAACCGTCATCCCAAATTAAATTACCTAAAATTGTTATTCCAACCTTTTCTGGGGATTACTCTGAATGGTCCACATTCAGAGATTTGTATATAGATTTAATACATTCAAACCACGAGTTGTCCAATGTTCAAAAAATGCATTATCTCAAAAGTTATTTGGAAGGAGAGGCTGAACAGTATTTAAGGCACATTCCTACTGCCAATGAAAATTATTTTAGGGCTTGGGAATTGCTTGAAGAAAGGTATAACAATAAAAAATATATTTGCCATTTAACTTTAAAGAGATTGTTAAACCAAAACAATATTGAACATGAGTCGGCTATTTCTTTAAAGGGTTTAATTGACACCACCAATGATTGCCTGTCAGTTCTAGGAAATATAGGGGTGGATGTCAGTAGCTGGGACGTGATTATTATTCATATTTTAAGTCTCAAGTTGGACCCGGAAACTAAGCGCCAATGGGAATTTAGATTTAGTAAAAGCTCAGCAGATCAATTGCCAACGTATGCTGAATTTAAACAATTCCTATCTAACAGATACCGCGCAATGGAATTTCTGGAATCTGGATCGAACTTAGAGAAAAGGGTTTGTGAGAGTGATGTAAATAAAAATAGGGTTGTAAATAATAAGTGTCAATTTTGTAAATTAGAACATAGGTTAAGTAATTGCAAAGATTTTAGAAACGAGACGGTTGTGGCCCGTCGTAAGTTTTTGGAGATAAGCAATGTTTGCTTTATTTGCTTAGGGACCAATCACACTGCTAAAAAGTGTTTTAGTAATTATTTGTGTCGGTTGTGTAGGAGAAGACATCAAGTCTTATTGCATCCTAGCGCTCAGGATCCCCAATCTGGGGAGGGTGAACTTATTTCCTGTACGTCTAGTAAAGGGGATAATAGTGGCAACAAAGTTTTACTGCCGACAGCTCTTGTGAATTCAGAATCTGAAGCTGGTCAGGTGTATTCAGTCCATGCCTTGTTAGATCAGGGATCACAGTCTTCATTTGTGTCTGAAGCGATTGTAAATAGGTTAGGATTAAAAAGGATTCCTATAGAGAAACGAATACTGGGTGTAGGTGATCATGGTCTTACTTCGAAGGCCATGGTAAAAATAAAAGTAATGTCACGGGTTAATCCTAAATTTATTATCAATGTAAAGGCACATGTACTGGAGTCCATCACTTCACTGTCGGCTACTCACAAAATAACTGCAGATAAGTGGAAGCTTCTGGATCATTTGATACTGGCCGATCCAAGATACTGCACATCTAAGAAAGTCGATTTATTGTTGGGCTCCGAAGTGTGTAGTCAAATAATACAGGATGGTGTAATGAAAGATCCTACTGGTTCATTACTTGCACAGAGTACGTCATTGGGGTGGATTCTTTCTGGAGTTGTAAATATGTAGGTCCACTGAGTCTTTTAATTATTAACTTAAGTTGTTTTGTAGTAAGTTAAGAATGGATAAGTTCTTTTTTGTGAGTTATATTTGTTTGGTGGTTATTTGTTTGGAGCTTAATTTTAAAGAATATGTTATTTTGGTTTTTTATTTGGTTGTGTTTTTTCACGGTGGGCGATCTGTTGGTATTGTTGTTATTTTCTGATGTTCAACAGTTTCGCATATTATTGTTTCCGTAGATTATTATTATTGTCACATTTGTGAAGGACAAAAGTTACTTTGTCCTTGGTGGGCGATGTGTTCACGTCATTTTAATTATTGTTTGAAGTTTGCCTAATAGATGGCGTCAATATATCGCGGAGCGTGAACTCGTCTAAGCCGCGGTGACGAGATTTTTCTCTGAATGTTTAAAGGATTTTTGTGACAGTTAATATACATGCTTGGTCCACCTGATTTGTTTGTTTCATTTAATGTTTCAAACCCAAAAGTGCGCTCGGAGTCTTTTCACGAGTATTATTCCGTTTTCCTCCTGTCTGTAATAAAAATGTTTCAGAAATTCTGAGCACAATAGAACGGCAAACTTTAAATACCTTTGCCGGACACTTCGAAATAATAAATAGATGCTCTCTTAAATAAAAATAGAACGTGTTTTCTCGAGAATATTCGTACATCAAAGTATTTATTGTCCTCAAAGAGAAAATAAAAAACATTTTATGATGATCCGATGTACGTAAATGCGTATATTTCGTTATTCCGATAGCGGCGCACCTTCGGTTTCCTGGCAACACCGATTCCCAATCAAACCTGATTACGATTCGGGAGGTTAACACGTAAATCCGATGTAGATAAATATTTGCACGACGGGCTGTAAACCGTACGTGCCCCGGGCGGTAATAGACGGACACTGTTATTCGACCCCGTGGATGTTTGAATTTTCAATACCCACTTAATTCGAGCTTATAGCTCTTACGTCGAGTTTATTGGTTAAAGAGTGGTGTAAATACTCCATGTTTATCAAATAAAAATAATTGATAAAATTTTAAATGCTATATAATTTACCCGTTTAATTGTCCAGTGCTTAACTGTTTATTACTGCGTTGTTATTGGATTTACGAATATATCAGATAATTGCTAGTTAAGTTGAAACAATCATAAATATATGTTTATGATGACCACACCGTCCTTCGGTTCGAATCTCTTGCGGTGCGAAACGCCTAAAGACCCTTATAATGTTTTCTCAGGATTACGCGACTGTTAATAAATAAATAAAAAAACTAATTTGAAACGGATGATCACGATTTAATTAAAACTAATTATTTACAGGAAAACCCGACGTTTTTACCGACGACCCTAAAATCTATATCATTTAATCCCTATAAATGTGATTATCGATTAATTATCCGTTTATAATAGTTTTATTTACCCGCGTGTATGTTTTTCTTTTATCATAAAAGTCTCCTAAATTATGTTTCGCTTAGTCTTATTTAGTTATAATACCTAAAGCATATCTTTCCATAGTGTGCAAGCAGCCAATGTAAATTTTAGTGACTGCATTATTGATGCTATTAAATCAACCCTACTTTAGATGCAAACAGATGTCACAAATTCCAAGTTGGGCTTTTGACAACTATAATTCTAACTTTCTTTTATAGGCACTAATAACTGACGTTACTTAGGTAACGCAACGCAGCTGCGACCATCATATCGTTTAATGGATCCTTTGAAGTGTCGAAATGGGAGAGATGTTATCCTAAATGCCCTTAAACTTGGTTGAACCTAAGCTACACTGGTGTACGTTGCTTAACTAGGACATAAATTGGCTTCCGCAACATTTCAAAGACATTACTTTGAGAGGGTACTCAGGATTTGCGTTTAAAAATAAGGTTTAACGTTTTATTATGTAGAATTGTCTATTCGTAAAGTAGGGGACTGCGAGAAGGTTTCCAAACAAATTTTCAAAGGTTGAACTAAACAAAGACCAATTGAAGTGTTTGGTTTGGTGTCAAGAATTCGATTGGACACTATTTGGGATACAAATGAGATTTCTCCTTAGTCAAAAGTGTGGCGACAAAGCCATTCTGTTGAATCAAAGTCGTTTCATACATGCATAATTTAAATGGCGAACAAGGCTGTCCGAAAGTGTCACAAACAAATATTTAAGTAGGTCTTTATGTCTGAATGCCTTTATTGGTTTCATTTGTTTTATCCTCTCTAACGGCCTGTTATTGGCAACTTTTGACTATTTATGATTAGTATGTAGTTAATAAGATATTGTTTTGCTAAAATTTTTAAGAAATTGTTTATATTTATATGAAAATCTGCCTAACAATAGCATATCAACTTGAATAAAGTAAGAGAAATCAGTCTTTAATTAATCTAACCAGCGGGTATTAACTATCAACCGCCTCAACAAAACCACCCTGATAAATTGAATCATTAAATAGCATGATCGGAGTTCTTATTTAATAAAAGTATTCTACGTTTTTCTATTCCATCCCAATATATCTTGAGAAACAAAAAATAGAACGGAATTCGGACCGTACCATTGAAGCATTTGTCACGCCAAACGCGGGAGCCCGCGAAACAGCAGTTGAATGGAAAAAAATTGCGCTATAACAAAACAAAGTCAGCCAACGAAGTGTCACGGAGCTGTTTTGTATAATTCCGATTTTGCGCCAATCGTTGGGTACTCGCTATTCCACTTAGAAAGTCCGAGTAACAATGGGTGAGGCCCAATAGTTACACAAGACACCATCAATACGCGCCGTACTCGTACTATACATACGTAGATTGAAGTGTTTTCTTTAAAGCATGTGTCTAAGAGGTCGTTAAAGTGTATCCGTAAACAGATGTTGCAACGATAATTATCTTATTTGTTTTCAAACAACACGCAAGAATCCGAAATGTCGCGGAGAAACATGATTCTGTTTTGTTTCTCGGTGGGTAATTAAGAAAATATTCCTTAGCAACTAATTTCAACTGGAGACGGGGCGCAGACCGTGTTGGTACAGAATGTAGGCAATTATATAAACGACAATCAGCGCCGGTACAAAGACGTCGGGAAGCGAAAGTCTGGTAATATAATTATACTGATACTAGCGGCCGCCCGCGACTCCGTCCGCGTGGATTTCGATTTCCAATATCCTATGTGTTATTCTGATGTATAAGCTATATTGTGGTAAAGTTTCATTCAAATCCATTCAGTAGTTTTTACGTGAAAGAGTAACAAACATCCATACATCCATACATCCATACATCTATACATCCATACATCCACACATACAAACTTTCGCCTTTATAATAGTAGTAGGATGCCGCATTAGATGTCAGAGCAGCGTTAGTTGAGCAATTGCGATATATGTTATTATTGAATTATGTTTATCGAAGTAGCTGACTAATATTTGATCTTATTGTATGTAGTTGATGAAGAAGTAATTGATGTTATTACTTCACAATCTATTCCAAATTTACTTTACATTACTTTTCCATTACCAGAGCAAATCCAATATAATGCCGTTCGTTAATTTTCTGCGGTAAACAAAAATGGCCATACTAAGCCTGCTTGAAGGCCGTGTAACAACACAGTATTTTCAAATTACAAATATACTTAAATATTGTTTTTCAGTAAAAATAATTAATGCGCAAAACGCTTGGAAAGCTGATCTGTACCATTTTAGCGAATACGAGTACGACAATAAGCATTAATGTAATTTGAGCAAATATGAAAACGGAAGCATTTGCCCTTATTAGTTGCCGTCGCAGTTGCGTAGAGGCAGCGTGTCACCCTAAGCACACACAGGCATAATTACATTGTATTCCGATGGCATATGTTGGCTCGTAAAGGGATTTTGTCATCCAATTATATCGAAACGCTGCGCAATGTTAATTTGTGCGTTCGTTCCCGCGATTTCTATTAGCGCTTCAACTTTGAATTTAGAACATAGTAGTATGTCATTTATACCAGTAGAATAATAATTGCGAGTTCACATAAATCTTTGTCAGGATTTTAAATATACCTAAAAGGTTACGCGTTATAATTTTAAAATATTACTTCTAATTGAGAATTTACAATGTTGGCCTACATTTTTAACAGGATTAAAAAGCGGAAAGCCACAGGTGAGGCAGATTGGGTTAAAATTTACGTCTGTTTACGGAAAAACAAAAAAGTGATGACACAAAATTTATTTTATTTGGCGCATTAAATTCAGATGAGAATCAAATCCCACTTAAAATGTTTCATAATTATATTTTGACTTCAATTCTATGAAATTATCAAAACACATTTATATAAATTTGTGTACGACTAAAAAATCAACAGAAAAGATCCCTTGTATAACCGAATTGGATATGTTATGAAAAGCAATATCTTTAATACCTTTCTGAAAATCCCTCAGTTGGCGATGAATAACGTCTGGTAGAAAACAATGTTTATTGTTATATTACAAAAGAAAAAACGAGTCAGGTGGGCGTTTGTAAAACAAATTTTCTTGAGCTGAGGCGGCCCTGAGGCGTATTTCTGTCTATTCCTGTTTAATCTTCCAGACAATCGCTACTGATCAGGATTCGCACATCTGTTCTGTTCCCCCTGGGAGCGACGTTAAACACTTTAAAGAGACCTAATTTTCTTTTGTGCCTTTTACTGTGTAGTGTTGGTGTTGGAGCAAATACTCTGTTAAAGGACAAAGCGATCAGTGCTTAGAAATCGGTTTAAAGGAGCATCTGTATCCTTAAGGATTTGTCGTGCTCTTTAAAAATAGATGCTTTCTCAGGGCAGCCTTTCTGATAAGATACAGTATTGATTCGTACCGCTCCTTTATACGCTTTGTGAATATTATTGTAAACATTTCTCTGTACAGTTTAACATTTTATGTTTGCGTTATAGTAATCACTATCATAATTTTATAGCGCACTGGTTGTTGGCAGATAACTCCTCTCGTGTCCCTCGTTGGCATTTCGCCAATTGCATTCCTTGATGTCATCGACCTACCTGGCTTCGGGCCATATTACCCTCTGTAGCCATTCAATTTGGCGTCTATGACCACATTGGCTTTAATGTGTTTGATTTTAAAGTTGTGAACTTTTATTTTGAGTCAATCAGATGTTGACACATTGGTGCTAATATGTCATTTCTACCAGGATTTAACAGAAATATTTTTTTAAGAAACGTTCCTAACTAACAGATCATTATTTTCAAATAAACATTTTGTTCTGCCAACTACGTCTTTATACTACGGTAATTCACTGAAAAAAAATACGGGCATAAAAGTAGACTAGCAAAAATGTTAAAAGGGTAACTTGTTAGGATTCTATCTTGTTAGCTCAGGCAAGACATCACGTTTCTTTAAAAATTACGTCAGCAATATCTCATATCATTCAAAATTCTTTTTGTAGCGCGTCAGCCAGTGGCACTTCACGGAGTCCTAATAACTGTCATCCAGATTTAATATCAGATCCATTTTGTACGGGTTCTACCGGGAGGCAATTTCCTTCCTAAAATTGTATTTCGACGAATGCGCGTAAACTAAATAAATACATATGCGACCCGAAGACAAATTTTATTTATATTTTCTCTCTCAGCCATAGATCCATGTACTCTCCTGTTTTACGACAAGCCTTTATAGTGATGGCTTTATGTTAGCAGTTTTTCTTCGGAAAGCATAAAATTCGTGTCATATAAAACGCAATGACGAATCAACATGAAATAAATTAGTATGGATTATGCCCATTTTATGGTACGATTCAGCAAAATATTTAAATTGCATGCGCTTGTAATAAACTTGGCTTTTTAATTTTAAAATAGAATAGTTTATTTTATTGCAAGAGATATTTTTCATTTGAATGGAAAATTAAACTAAGTGTTGCCTATTAACTGAACGCGAACGAACTTCGTTCAAAAACTAAGGGGCTTTAATAAACCTTAAGAATAACTACTCCCCTTTGATAAATTCAAATTATATCAAATGATGTGAGTACGTTTGAAGTGACTGTGTTAGTGCAGTAGATAATAAAGGGATGAATTGGTTGATTTCATTATGCACTTAAGTATTGCCAATTTAAAAGACCCTTACAAGAGGGGTGAATTTAAAGGGCCGGTGAATCAAAATACACTACCTACCTTTAAGTGTGTAAAATAAGAGAAGAGCGGCATTTTAAGTTCAGTTATATTTTCACTTGAACGTTCAGCAAATGTTAAAGTATCTTGTTTTTAACTATTACCTAATCAATATCAGGATAGCTAAATATCTAAACGGAACAAGCCTGTAACTTTCACTTTAAAATGCGTCAGACGTAAACTCCACCATTATAGATTTAATATCTGAATATTAATCGTAAAACAAGTTTTGTGAAAGCATAACATCGTAACGTTTGATAGCTTAATATCATAATCATAATCATCGTCGTACATTGCGAGAACATTGCCTATCGGGTCATCTCTATTTCACACGTTCGTCGGAGAATTAATGGTTTGGTACACTCGCGCAATTTAAAAGTGGAATGTAGAAACATACTGTGCGTTACGAATACGCATCTAAATTGTGTACTTTTAAGGCACGTTTTAGATTGAAGATAACTTGAATGGATTTTCATATTAACAGTAAACTTTAAAGACAAAATCTGTAAAAGAAAAAGAAAATAGCTTACGGAAAAAGGGAACAAAAATTTTAACAAAAACGACGGTATCAGACAGTATTTCAACCTTAACGTATTTACCTATGGAGATACTGTAAAGAGGGGCGAACCCTTATTCAATAGCTTACGGTTACTTTAGCAATGGTCCAATTTATTTTGTTACGTGTTATTTTTTTACAACCATAAATTTACTAACAGGTAAAACATGTTTTTTCTCAGGGCGAGTACAGCGGACAAATTGCTACTTGTGGAATAAATTCAACTTAAAGTATTTATTCTGGAAATTTCTATAGGGAATAGGGGTGAGCATCTCATTCAAAAGAAAATGGTTATATATATCGTTTTCAGAGTTAGTTGGTTTGTTTGAACGCGCTAATCTAAGGAACTATTGGTTCGATTTGAATAAATATTTTTGTTTTGGATTGTCCACTTGATGAGGAAGAAGGAGCAAGGCTTTATTTAAGCTATAGCATTGCACTATGTATAACGTATATTTATAACGTTGTAAAATTAAGTTTGCTAACAGGCAATTTTGTACTACCTACATATTTCTTTGTCTAATGGCCATTTAATTTTCTCCTCAATCTTTCCCTTACAGAATAGGACGGAAAATTCGTACGCCTAACCATGACTTCTCTTGATTCCTCGTTTCATGCCCTAAGATCCTGAACACGCCCACATGATTTACGACATCCACGGAAAACGGATGACAGAACTGTAGAGAGGTGAGGTCGGGCATCACCGGTCGGTCTCAGAGGCGTATTCGGCCATTCTTATTCAAATAAGCGCGGCCGACAATTTACCACAGGGACCTCCCAACAGAAGCAGTCCACTTTGAGCTCCCTATTTTTGAGCACCTGCAACTTGAGCAGCTGATCTAGTCCATTGTTGACGACCCGCTTGGTGTAATGGTCAAGATGTTGCCTATTACGCAAGAGGTCGCGGGTTCGATCCCCGCACAGGACAAACATTTGTGTGCATGAACATGTCTGTTTGTCCTGGTCTGGGTGTTATATGTATCTATTTAAGTATATTTGTAATACCACTGTTGATTCTGATGTCTGTAACACAAGTGCTTAAGCTACTTAACACGGGGTCAGATCAATGTATGTGATGTTGTGAAATATTTATTTATTTATATTTTAAGCACTGATTAATATATTGGCAAGTATATTTAATACTAGTTTTTTTCCGCGGCTTTTCCCGCGTTTTCAAAATTCCTATTTCATCCCAACGAAGCATTTAATCGTGTTAAAAAGCATCCTATCACCTAAGCCAGCCCACACCCTGCCTGTAGACCAAATTTCATGAAAATCCGTTCAGTAGTTTTGGTAAGCCAAAAGTATGAATAGGTGCTCAAAATGGACTAGGCCAGGTGCTCAAATTGCGGGTGCTCTAACATTGGGTCCTTACACTGGACTGTCTCGACAATTCACCCCAGGGAACACACTCACCACTAAAATAGTTACGGCCAGTTACTTTTGCCATTACATGACTTGCTGACTACCTTTGGAGAGGTAGATGGTTAAATCGTTCAACAGCCCTGTTGTGAATTGCGTTAAGAGCCATTTAGTCAAATATTCATTCAATAATGGAACCTTGGATAAATGGCTCCCAACGTATTTCACTATAGGGTTGTAAAGCTCTAATAAGACTTGAATAAAACAAAGCAAAAGTTCTTTTACTATTTTTGTTCGATTAACACCACACCTAAATTTTTCCGTTATTTCAATAAAATAAAAAGAATATTTAAAGTTTTTTCTTATTTATGACAAAAATGTAGTATGACACGAGCTATTAATAATATAATTCAATGCTGCATTAAGCCAACGGTGCGTAGGTCACGAATAAGTGTGGGAGGACGAGACAATCATGATTTCTCTATGTCACGTCCCACAGCTACCTCAGTGCCATCATGATTCAAAAAGTTACCGTAACATCTTGCATGCATAGACAAGTGAGCAATAAAAAAAACATTGTCAGGTTGACCGATAAACTGAGGTGGAATTCACTTTGCGCAAATGTCATAATCTCACGGTTGTATCAACGGCGACAGTACAAAATTAGTACTAAATTCCTACTGTCGCCGATGACACAACCATGAGATTATGACATTCGCGCTTAGTGAATCGCCAAACTGAATTACCTTTAATTTTGGAGAAGTTATAATCTTTCTTTTGCTTTTTTTATACAATTTTATGTCTTTATTTCATTATTAACTGAAAGAAGTTATTCCTCTTATGTTATTTTGTACGCACAGTAATCACACCAGATCCATCTATTGTTATTTATATACCTATGTTTGAACAGTATGCTCTCAGCCCTATAAGATTACTGATGGCTGTAATGGCCTGTTTTAATCTAATGGTTTGGGTATAATCTAAATGCGAGTATAATCTTGGGCTTATTAAAGTATACCATTTTGAAAAAAATCATGTTCTGTTTTTTGGCAGGATCACGTCAGCAATATAAATATCAAGTCTACAAAAATTAAAGACCTCACTCAACACACAAAAAGAGAAAAAGTATCAAAATATTATGTTAATCAGAGCATAGATAATATTATTGTATACGTTATAAAAAAATATTCCTTCCGGACTTTCAAACGAGTGAACTTGTAAATGGTGTCAATAGTTATTGATTGACATCTTAATGACAGTCCAAAAAGAAGTCGAGTTACCAAAGTTGCGTCACGAATTGACTATTACATAAGTTGTATAACGAGATGCCTAAAACAAATTTCACTAACAGACATGTTTGAGATAATAAACTAGCAGAACTTCATAAGGTAAAAAAAATAACAGCCAACGACGTAGTCAAGCACAATACTTATTTAGGCAGAATAAAAAGCTCCTGTAATAACAAGATGTGTTAGAAGTTTATTCGAAAACATCTTTCCATTTTTTCACGCACAGGCTGTCTTCTAAATGAAATTCTAAGGAAAGGAGTAATAATATACGCAATTTTGTTTGAATGAAAGCAAATGGATCTATTAGAGCTTTCATTACGACCCACGGAGCGTTATCCCGAGGGGGCGTGTTCCAGGTCAATTGTTCACATTGACCGGAGGAAATCTCTCCATACACGCCAGACCTTGCTAACACTTCCTCGAGCACACAGACGCAGCGTAACGACGAAAATTTACATTAGGCCGGTTTAATGTCGCGAAGCAATCTCATTCTAGGCAGGAAACAGGGTACCGCTCCCCCAGTTTACGTTGATCCTCGCAAGTCTGCGGCGTCTTGAGCATTTGAACGAAGACGCAGGCCACGAATGGGTGGTTCCGTTAGATCTGTTACGATGCGTCGCCTGATATCGCAACAAAGACAAATGTGCCGCATATCTTGAAAGCGGCGGCTCATATCTAACCTTGACATTTTTATTTTCTTGGGAAGCAATACGAAGTATACATTACATGTTTCTTTAATCGAGATAATCGTTTATTGCGACACCAGAATGGTTAAGGCATGTTGAAGCCAATGCCACTTCAAATTAGAGAAGATTCTCAGATTCAGGGTTGAATCTCAGGGCGAAGGTATCATGGATTACACGCATATGATGAACCAATTGACCTCCCAATACAAAATCGTGATATAAACAATATTTAATTCCTATTTATTTTACTTACATTACAGTTAAAATTTGCCGAAGTTAAAATGAAAAATTATAAAATTGTGTTTAAAAATGAATGTTATTCAAATTCCAGTCTGGAGAGAGCGTATAAGTAAAATCAAATTGAAAAAGGTTAAAAGGAAACCACTAATACTTTTTAGGAGGAAATTAAATTGCCAAGTGGCAGGAAAAGTTAGGACTATGATTTGTTATGTCCTTTTAAAAAAATTGGAATTAGAAAAGACTTTGAACAAATATTCTCTTAACTATGCTGACCATTTCTATTGTATTAATTTCTCCATTACGTATTGATTTTGATAAAAGTAAAGTTTTGTTTTGTTTTATCAACATTCCATTTGGCCCATAAAGTAAGTTTATCATCACATTTTCAATATTGTCAAAAGGTCACATAAGAAAACAAAAAAAAATATTATTTGTAAAATCTGTTGTAAAAACGATAACTCGCTATCTAAAATCAAAACTATTTCTGAAGAGTAAATAGATTGAACAAATATCGAAAAAATATTCGTGTAAATGTTGGATATGTATTTTTTGAAATATAATATCGACGGGCCGGTTTCCGGTACGCATGAAAGTTTCTAGCAACTTTTTTATTCACAACAAAAAGCTCGTTAGTTGGATTGTGATGGAATCACCGGTTTGGTGAAATCGTAGTTTTTTATCAATTGGATTATCCCCAGTCGTTTCGTTTTATTGCAATAAAGTTACCAATCGTATTATGCGAATTTATTTTTTAGCATCTTTTTCTTCGTGATTTACTTTCGACGACCGTTGAACGCAATCTTTTGAAGAACGGCATTTTTATTTCTATTATAATACACTTTCATATACTTATAAATAAATTTAACGAAACATAACCAGAATGCAGGTCCCATCTGTTTAATTCTACGAGCGGCTCTAAAAAATGTCCGCACCAAATAAGCTACTTTTAAAAGCCATAAATATTTCGCCACTTATCCAACTTCATCAATTCAGGGCGTGTAATTGCGCTGTCAAGGCGGACCTAATCCGCCCCCACGTCCGCATTAAGTGACAACGAAGTAAAAACTGGAAAATTTACGACAGTCACGTACGCTGTTATCGTAATTTTTAATTAAAACGTATTTTGATTTTCTGGTACGTCTCCATACTTTTTTTGCGGGGCAGGCACGTTTGAATCCTTTTTGGTTCCGTGCTCTGACACCGTGTCTCGAAAAAGAAGGCGTATTACACCGTTTTAAAATTCTGAGTAAAATTTTCACTTTACTAGACCAAACCAAAAAAAAATCTTGTCTTTACCACATTTTTTTAAATAATAACGTGATGTTAAGGTTAAATTGGAAACCAATAAAATCACTATTCTCTCTTAAACTATTTCGATCACAGTCAAGTACTCAAACCCCTTAGTAAGTGGGTAGATAGCTTAAAAAGTTGTGGCTCTAAGCAGTATGAAGAACCTTTTGAAACTTACATTTATCTACACAATTTTATTACACCTCTCAATTATCTCTATTATCAATATTTGAAAAAATATATAATTTAGTATTTTTTTTAATTTAGTGTCTTTTTAAAACAGTGTTAATGTAAAACTGACATTAACAAACCATTTCCATAAATTGTGCGGAAATCTCACCAAAAAGCTTTCTGTTTCTAAGCGGCAATAATAATACTTTAAAGTGATTTACCGACACGGTAATTCATAATGATTTTCTTGTTACGTAAAGCGGTATCTAATTTACATGGCTAATAATTAATTCAGAAAATTAATATATAAAACACGATAGGCACCAATTTATATAAAGCGAAGACAGGCGTATATCGCTGTTACGAAATTAATAAACATCATTCATCTGGTTTCGTGGTGGTTTGAATTGGACCATAAATAACTTTCACTGATAAACCAGACATAATGATGCAATTTTTAATATTCAAATGACTATCTTCATAGAAAATATCATCCATCAGCATTTTAAATCGAGGGAAACTGTTTGATGGTAGAACTATGGATATTTTTATGCAAAACTATTTAACTTTTGTATTTTATTCTGATATTTGGCCGAAGTTAATGACGTGTGCATATTTAAAAAAGCTATAAAAGCTATTAAGGTTAATCAAACGTACCTACTTGCAAATAATTGTTTCGAAAGTATTTTCATCTTGTTCTTTAAGATAATTTTTCCAACATTCCTTCTTTTAGCGGAGAAGGCAAGACAATTACTTATTTAAATGTTTGTGATGTATTAACTGTTTTGTACCTATTAGTATAAATGCACTTAAAAGCTTGACCTTCAACGATTCTAGGAAACAATTACTTCCGTATACGTTATACGCAGAACTTTATTACACTTTTTATTGAGACCGGAAAAATGAAAAATTCTGTATTATCTGTATGTTAAAATTAATTTTATAATTTATTTAAATATACGTATGTATATAAAACAATCTGCTTCTCATAAATTACTTTTAAAAGGTCGTTGGAGAGATAAAAAATGACCAAAAGGAAAGTAGGATGACTTTTCGTCGAATTTAAGGTCCGTATAAGGAATGTGAGAAGAGGCATATTTCATTCGATTAACTCGTTAGAGAAATCGAGTCGGAATGCCGCTGTCGGGTCGAGTCGCGGTTGACCGTTTGACCTTGACATTCATGTTGCAGGTGCGTGATGTTCTTGCTACAAAAATGTTTATTTTTATAAACTTTTAAAGTTCATAATATAAGGTCCTAATTCTTTTCTTTAATGACACTTGGTAATGCTTGTTATGAAGAAAGAAGATTGATAATGATCTGTTATGGTTGTACGTACTATTCAAGAACTTCAAGTGACTTTTTAAAAGTAGGTAGAACTCCGTTGTTTTTATTTAAATATGAATTACACATTTAATTTAACGTTTCAAATAAATTACGACTGAATATTTATCTTATTAGTGTTTGATATTTAAAAAATATATAGTTAGAGAGAGAAATGTATACTACAGAAAGTATACAAATAAGGATTTATTTTAAAGCAATTTTAGTGCTGAATATTATTTACCTACCTTTATCTATCATTTTTAAAATTCTTTCTTTTTAATTTTTATAAAAATAAATTAAATCCTCATTGTTATAGTGCACGTTTCACCCCGCGCAAGGCGCAGTAATTGAGTTAAGCAAACAAAATCGTGACTAGTTTGGTTTTCACGGTGGTCAGCTTATTATCTGCTACTGGCTTAGTCTATTTAGAATTTTATAACAGTCTTTTAAATTGTATAATTATAATGTGATGGAAGCATTACCTACACTAGTGTGCATCCACCCTAACTCCTGGTATGTTAATATTATGGTTGCTTCGTTTGAATTGTGTTAATCTAATGGGAACATCGAACCGACTGTGAATCGTAATGAATTTCCAAGTCAACTTTATGAATATGCCCATTACTTATGCTTTTAAGGAACACCGTTATCTTTTAGTGCCTTCCCAGTTTATCGGCTTAAATACAGGATACTTTTTAATATATTATTGATTTATTTTTTACACATTAATGGCGCATAATAAGTGCGATCGATTAATTATTCACAACTTTGACAAGATAACATCCTATAAACTAGTTTGAAACTTTCAACGGTAGCTAATCTTATTTAAATATAGGCTTGTCTTAAAAATTAAGTTAGAAATTCGTATCACGTAATTAAACTATTACATTTTTCTTCCTCATTTCACCAGATTTATAGATTATACTGTTTACAATTATAAATAAATTTGTGATTAAATGAATAAGGAAACTAAAACCAACAATTCTAAAGGATTTATACCGTACCAGTGTACACCGTTAAACGGATGTTATTATTCAACGTTTGTACAAAGAAAGTTGACGGGGTATTCTGTGCAACTTTCCTTACAAACCTGAGTTGCCTTGAAAGGTCATAACGTCGATCTTTTTCGCACTTGTTTTCTATTTTTAATTAAAATTGCTTTACGGATATGGTCTTAATTTAAATGAGAATAGGCTCTATGTGTAAATTTTAGTGAATGTGGTTGAAAGAAACGCTCTGGTTGAGAAGATAGTGATTCACTCTGATAACTACGCAAGTCATGATATTGTAATAAGAGTTTATTATAACTATGAATGCATAAAGCAGACGCAGATTGCATTTTCATTGCTGTTTATCTATTTTTTCCAAAATTTTTGTTCTTACTCAACTATTAGCATTTTTGCTGTCAATTAAAGGTGTAATTAATAAGTCTTATTTCCAAAAGCGGGAGTGTTATCAATGACTCTAATAAATTAACTACATTCGTTACGTTCAACGACAAGAGAACGGACATTTTGAGTAATAATTTTAGACAAATTGTTTAATTTAAACTCTAGTCTAACCAATTAACAGTCTAGAATTGTAAATTCTTCTATGACATGCTATAATTAGCTTCAGTGAAAAGTTTGCTATAGCATAACTACGCTTACTTAGTTGGTGAAATGTAATCTAGAATCCAGCGGATATGGCAAATTATGTAATTTTAATCATTAAAACGTTTCAGAGATACTAAACGTATAACCTACACAATAATTGCAGCGAAGTAAAGTTATGTAAGTGGAATAAGACACGTATGAACTGTACGTCGCAAACAAATCATTTCGCAAACTTTTTCTTTGATGACACAACACTTTCTGATAGTTCGCGATGTCGTTCGTTTTTAAACGTGAGTGAGTAGAAATAAAAACGGTAACGTGGCAAATACGAAACTTGCGGAGAACAAACAAGTTTTAAAAGAAGAAATAAAATAATAAGTTGCAGATCAAGTCGCATAAATTCGCTACCGAATGTCATGTTTTCGTCGAAAAATAAAAATGAGATGAATCAATAAAAAAACTCACCTTGTATATCCCGTCTACGAGTTTCGTAAGCTCCTCCGTCTCCATGGTGACAGATTTTCAGAAAACCAATTTCGTACAGCGTCGTGTTACACGTGAAACTTCATCGGGATAAAAACAATTATTTTCACACAAACCGAGTTCGATTTTAACACTTGAACACAAAATTCACATTTCAATACACAGCTGTCGGCAGTCAGATCACTTGAGCAAACAAATTCACTTTCGAACACATCTGTAACAAAAGAGAAACAATGTTAAGTCCGGTTCTAAAACAATTGTTTTTAATCTTTTTTTAAAAACGTTTTTCTTTTTTTTGCGGCGTATAAAGTTTATAAAGCACCTGTTTATTAATGGCAAGTAAGTTGCGTGGCGCCCCGCGCGTGCGTCCCGAGCGAAGCGTGGCGGTAGAGTCACCTAACCTCCGCTCTACGCGAGTATCTCACGACTGTCGATGTTTAGAAATACGTAGTAAACGAGATAGTAAGATTACCTACGTGGTCTCTAGTCTCTACCTCACCGACGAGTGATGTTAAACCTCTCAAAGTTGTTTACTGTTACGTAGATACACATCGAAGATGTGGGCAAGGTGGAATTCGTGTGGTCATTTCGAAATACCTTCAGTTCATTGAACCCCTTGACTGACCATTATAGTATTATTATTGGAAGATTATTATTGGTTTTACAGTTTATTAGTGTGTAGACTATAAAATGAAACATAAATAAGGTTTTGAGAAGCATTCAGTAAGCGGTGAAAAAACATGCGAATTATTATATTTTGTTTCATTATACTCTGTCCACTTTATGAAGCGTCTTTTGACAGCTCACGCCCATGAAAGTTCGAATTGTTTTCGTTTAATTTTCGAAAAAAGAATATTGTTCTTCATGGACGGTTACTGCCAACTCAGTGATGTGCTACGAAAAACGATTAGAACGATTGTGCCCCCGATTACAAATAATCGATAGAAATAAATGCTATGAATAAATCTAAACTTCTTCATAACATGTTCATAAGGTATAATGTATATTTTACATAGAAAGGTAACAACATTTGGATTTAAATTTCTTTTACTAATATGATTTACTTGTTTTATATTTAATTTATAAACTCAAATATGTGGATTTATATTTGTTTACAATAGATCTAAGAGAATGTTAAATCAAAACGCATGTTTATCGAAATCGGTTATTTTTTACGTACCTAAGTCGAATAATGATAATAGTACAATCGGATTGTTGACACATTTGAGATACTTTAGGACATCACCAATGTTGTCAATCGGCGACCTGTCAAAAGACGCTTCATATAGTGGACAGAGTATAATTATGCCTTGAATAATGTTGAGGGCTATATTTAGAATTTCCAATTATGTATCTTTGTGTTATTTGCTTACAAAATGTGATATTATTTATAGATCGCGGTTGATTAAAATTACGAGGATTTATTGTTTAGTTTACTTTTTGTTTGTTTATTTTATAGCACCACAACGCATAAATTCCTTAAATTTAAAATTGCTGCTAGTCTGAAACAATCAACGTAATTTATCAAGAACACTTGCAAGAACCAGAATTGTGTGTCAATTTTCACGATAAAGAACGAAATGCAAGTGAGTTGCGACACAGCAAAATATGCATAGTCCGCAATCGAGGCACTATCTCAGTTCGTGACGGAAAGTATTTGTGCTTGCGAAACAAATCTATTTTCAATGCCACAATTGCAGTCGGTATGAACAATGTTATGCTACCTACATATAATTTGTGTGGCAGGTGTTACGTACACCCAAAACCCAAACACAATGGGTGTCGAATAAGGACAAGATGCACTTTCGATTTTAACACCCACGGCATGTCGTTCGGAATGTCGATAAAACCCCTAAAGCGACGCCCGAGATGAACGTGTTCTGTTACAGTCACAATCAAGACTTTTACTTTCGAAATTAATATGATTTGTATGTAGTCACAGCATCAAAGCCGCTGTCAAAATGCCTAACTAAATGAGAGATGTCGGCGTAAATTTGCATAATTACGCAAGAGCTTTATGCACTCGGTTGAAGTAATCGTATGCATAGCCCGCCCGCCGCCTAGCTAAGTCTGCTTAATAGATGTTAATTAAGTGTAATTTGTATGATATACAATATTTATAGCGGTTCTTACTGGCACAACTTTTTACCAACCTCTAAACAAATACTACTTCATTAAGTAAAAACGTTAATTAAAAAGAGCTCTCTAAAATTTGTCTTTAAGTCAACCCGCTACAGTTTACGTTGCAGATGTTCGCGGTGTCGCTACGAGGAAATTTCACTCTCCGATTTTACGAAACCGCCTGCCGTTGGCAGAAAAAAAGGTCTGGAACTATCTGGAAGTTTTTACGTGCGTCACATGCCGGGGAAAATATAAAACACAATTTCTGTGCGGATCCGTAACTTCATTTTGAAGTAGAGAGATTTCCACCATGACCCCCGCTACCCCTGCATATGCAGTGTACGAGCGCGGACCCGGCACTTTTCTTTCTTTTCTTGTATTCCCGAGGCGTAAGGAAACAAGTATGCGACGGCTGCTTATTTCAGTTGGAACTTGTTTAGCTCGGATTGAACTTGTAGGATGCGGATTTAGCAGTTGGAGGCCTTTTAACTAGACGGACGTCCCCTTCGGTAGTGGAAATCAGCTAAGGTATGCGATGGCCGCATACAGGTTTTCTCCGATTTCACTTTTACGCCAGCCTTCAAACTTTATTGCTTTCTACGTATACACACCTTTGTTTGATTTGTGATATGAGCAAACTAATTTGCAAGCAATCGTCAAGTGTCTCAACATAAAGCCTTGCATACACGCCGAAGATAACACGACTCTGCGACTTAATTAAACGCAGCGTTCAATGAATAAGTGAATACTTAATTAACGGTACTAAATTAGTTTGAAACGTGATAAAAATCCCCATCGTCTTTCCAATTTCCAATCAACGATGTTTGATTTTCGATCGTGCCAATCCTAACTGTGCCGCGTGCCAAGTTGAAGCGTAGTTTTAAATAAGGAAGGTTTTTGACCCATTCGTTTATAAAATTAAAAGCGATTTAGCCGTTGACTCATTGAATTTAAGCAGCGGCAATAACTGAATCCTTTTGGAAGTTTCAATCAGCTTTTCTGAAACTGTGCTGTGTGCCAAGTTGAAGAGTGGTACAAAATAGTTGAACTTATCGGGGCGCCGGCCGCGCCCGCCCATTTCGCTGACGAACCTTGTTATCGCGAATAATATGCGACTGCACATTGCAGCTGAATATTCATATTCGTATTCTTGTCTCACTGCAGTGCTGGTTGTATAAATCGAATATGCATTGAGCTCTTAACTCTTATAAAATCATATTCTATTCTAAGACGCTCCCTTGCGTTGAGGGAAATTGGTTTCTGGACGCTTGTGGGTTTGAATTTTTGAAATGAAGTTTCTTTCTGGCAAATCGTATTTTGAGGGGAATAGAATGGCGATGGTGTATTCGTCGACGGAATAAGCAAATAGGTTCGACCACCAACGAGTTGTGTTTTCATCAGTTGCGGGCAATGTTGGGATATCTAAATTATTTTGGTAAGTTTCGACATTATTCTATGTAAAATGTAAGTGGGCAAGTATTTATTTACATACCCCGCTAAGAATTTCAATACAATGCTCAGTTGACTTCTAAAATAAATGAAATATTTAAGACTTAACCAATATTTATTTATTTTTTATTTTTAACTTAAGTAAAAAAATAGCTCATTTTGGTTTTGCAAATCTCTTCCTACAGCTCAGTCAAACTTATTAAAACAGTTTTGCCAACTAGGCGATACTATGCAAATACTTAAAACTCAATGCAATGCACTCAGGCCCCGACTCATACAACTGAGAGACTGAGATATTCTGAAATAACTCTTTTAACATCTTTGCGAACACTGGATGAATTCAAATTAAGCGGACGTTGATGTTATCAAAGACACAAGGGGATAAAATATAAACAAAAGCAGTTTGTTTGGTAATTCTGTACTTATTTTTTTACTAATTTTCAATCATTAGTAAAAAAATAAGTACTCAAGGAGAACATTGTTTAAACTGTACAAATGTACAACTACATAATAATATCTGAATGAAAATTTCCAAGTAGGAGTTAAAAAAAGTTTTTATACCTACTTATTCAAATACCACGACATACTTGAAATAAACAAAATGCTAGACACAGGAATGTTTGTAAAGGTGCATTTTTGAACTCATGACCCTTAATGCGTAGGACTGGGTTTTAATTTATCTGATGCTGTCTTAACTTATTTATTTTATTTCTTTGGATGAAGTACATTCAACTAGGTGGCACAAGACAAGTTTAAAGGGCAAACTGGTCTTATGTTCGGAGATGGCGTCACTCTGAAACAGGTTGCTGGGTAAGGTAAATTCATGATACTCGTATCGATTTTGAATGAAATTAATATCAGTCAAATGAAGGGAAAGGGTAACGACCGACCTTTACACGTTTTTAAATGAAGCGATATTTTAGTCAAGTTTTGCTACATGAGGTTTTTTAAATAATATTGTCTTTAGCAGTAATCTTACTGTAGTATTTTTTGAATACTGCCCTTTTCAGTAAGGTTACATAGGAAATTACATAAAATTACACAGGAAATTCTACGTTAGACTTGCACAAATAAGACAACCATTTTAAGAGATTTCGTATTTTTAATCAAAACAATTCGCATCACTCTTATATCTCTCATGGACTCTAACAAAATATACATATAATGTAAATGAATCTACAATGTTCATCCCGTGGTTGTAGTCTAGCCATGCTGTCAGGAAGATTTAGTCTGGCAGGAGGCCCACACATTCCGCCCATTTTACTGTAGAGAGTAAGCGGAATGGGGTTTGCTTGCCATAAAAAGGGTTAAGGTTTTTTTCGATTTCATGTCTACCTAACCATTCAAACGTTTACATGGATAAGAGCGTTTATAATCATAAAATAACTATTGTACCGTACCATAAATTACAAAAAAGCATTATAGTAAGAAAACCGACGATCACTTTTAACTTGAATCAATCTGCCTTTTATTAAAGTTATAAAACATAAAGTTAAAGTTATCTGTCATCAGTAAAAGCATTGTGACATGTTCAAATTATAGTAAAGTTAAACCCTACAAGAACTTTTACTTTAGTAAACCGTTTTTCTCGTGTTAATTAACTTTCCAATTTAACCATTTATCTATATTGGTTAAAATCTTAACGGATACATGACGGTTGGCTGACAAACGCAGCCTCGGGCATTTGTTATAATTGCAATCATTATCACGTTGCGCCATGGTTGGCTGGTTAAGCCAAGCACGGGCCAGGCGCAGTTAAAATACGCGGGAATTTCACCTTATACTTTTTCTACTCAAGGGTTGAGGCTCCCAAGTTCTTTTTTCAAGTCTGCGTTGACTCGGAGGAAACCAGTACAACTTTTAGCATAACTTTTTTTGAAAATACAAGCTCGATAGTTTTTTCGTGTAATTTATCAACTCGACTCGTAAAGTGCGACCAGCAATAGTTTATTGAAGTCAATCTTTCATGTAAACTTGTATAATTAAATTGATATTGATATCCTCCTTTACTCGGTTCAAATTGTCGCTATGTAAATAATCACTATTTTACTTAAAGTATTGAATGTAGCGCCAGTAGCTAAAATATACCCATACATTGTTCTTCGATACAAGTATAACATCTTATGATAGGTATCTACGTTCAAACATCCAAGTTGCCTCACACTGTACGGCACTAAAGGTCACAAGTTCAAAGCCCGGAACATTATCGACATATCAGACTTATACAAAATATTATTCCGTTAAGATATTTGTATTTGTGTGGACAAACAAAAAGCTTTGTGTCGATATCGTAGGACCTTATAAAATTTGCCTTTTTATTGCCTGATTTTTATTTTGTAAATGCCTCATAAATTGTAAAAAATGCATTATAAAAATTTTAAAGATGATTCTCATAATATTCCAGAGATTATATTTATTATCATAAGATAAACTATTGTTGGATGGAAAAAAAAATTGGAATGCCTATTTCAAAATGTAAAATTAGCAGCTGCCCTACCCGAGACGCTCCTTCCAACATTCCAGTTGCCTAAAATTTCACTATTACACCAATGTTAGTAAAACATTTACATACTCAGTGTTAAAAGCATTACTTTGTCGAAAATCAACATTCAAACGTCATTATTTGCTATCGTTACATCAAGTCACTTGATCGTATTCTAATTGCTTCTCGTTAAACATTTGAACAATTAATTTGCCTGATATGAGCTTTGACAAAATAAATTAAAGGAATCTGTGTTATGTCACCCTCTTGCTTTGTCGTTTGACGTGTATTCAATATCGTTGGGAACGTTCAAATTGGAGACGTTTGAGACTTCGTCCATGTATTGGAAAATTAATTAAATGTAGAGTAGGTAAAACAAAAATGACTCCCAATAAGATGATATTAAAGACTGAGATACGATATCAGTCTGTCATGTCTAAATAGGTGAGTATTTTATTTATGAGGGTGGAAAGATCCTGTTCAGTAAATTGAATATAAGATCATATTACAATACGTCGAATGAAGTTGAAAAAATTTGAAAATTTGGAGTCGGTATTCCGTTCGCACTTTTATGGCTCAGCTTGGGGACAAATAGAAATAGAAAGATATAGAAGCAGATTAAATATTGGTAAGAACCTATATTTTATTCGAGAAGATTTTAACCAAATACCAAAATATTTAGCACGATTTATGATGACAATGCCTTTAAATTGATTCAAATTGCATGTAATATGAAATCGTTGAAATCTCTGCACCCTGAATACTACGAGTACAAGATAAACTGCATACACTCGGAAACTTCAAAAAGCAATAACTCCAGTCCGATAACGGAATCATTCATACGTCGCCTGCACATGTGGAATAGCTGGTAATGAGATTCACAATTACTCCTGGGAAATTCGCCATGATGTGCCCGTCACGTGACAAGGATCGTTTTCAATGATTCAGTAGATTGAATGAACCGGCAATGCGATGCGACTGTCTCATGATTGATTTCGTGCGACCACAGTTGCCAGGTTAAATGGCGATTATTAGTCCGGTATTTTTTTAAATAACAGTGATCAAGGAATTTAGTGGTACGTTACTATTAGGGTTTATGCAATATTTAAAGAATTGCAAATAAGGTTTTAGTGTTTCAGCGATACACTTTTCTTGCGCGAATTAATGACGCACTCGCTTGGAAACTTCTAAAACGGATTTTGCTTTATTTCTTGAATTAGAATATTATTTTTTCAGAATAAATTGGATCATAATCGCCATAATTTTTTAACTCTTCCTCGTAATTTAGAAGCTTAAATCTAAGCACGATATTCGTGTAACCTATCTGAAGCAATAAACTATGTAACAAAGTAATGGCATGTTAATTTATCTATGATCGGAACGCTGCGGCGCCGTTGAAATCCTAATTAATTAATTTAGACCTACCTACCCACGTTTTGACTTCCTACGTGCCATCCGGTCACGAACATATTGCTTAGATTTTAATAAAAATATTGAGGTCAGCTATATCGCGATAATTCTCTACGATAGTATCGACAGATTTGCAATTTTCGCATTGTCTCCCAAAAATAAATTAAAATTGATCGAGACTATTATTTCCAACTTTTTTTTCTATAAAATTGTAATGTCGCAAACGTCTACAAATTTTATGTAACTTTCCACGCAGGCTCGATATTAAACAGTAAAAAGTTTTAAAAATGCTAAACAAATTCAAACTGAAACCCGCAATAAAATTCATCACTCCCGGTTGATTGTTGCAGTTTGGCTGACTCGACCGCCGCGCGGCCTGCATATGACACCTGCAAGATTGGACGCTACACCACCATGAAATAAACGACAGTATGCAAACTTATAACAATTTCTTCGTAGTCAATAATCACCTGTCAGCGAGTATAAACACAAACAGAAAGGTTTATTTTCATCTATCATTATTTCTTACAAGCAAGTATTAGTTTTTCATACTTTTGTTTACCCGAACACATCTAATAGGGACCATAGGATACGCTGCGGCTATGATCTGATCTGACAGCATTCAACACAAGCAAGCAAGTATGTATTATTGAAACGATGAACAGACGTGTTCATTCGCGCTAAATATGTAAGTATAACTTAGCGAGTAAGTTATACGTACTACGTATGTTATACTTACTCCGTAAGTTATACTTACTCGCTCTTATTAAATTTTATCTTGTAAAGTAAAAATATGTCTGTACCATATTACATATTTCAGTATACTGTGGCTACACTCGGATAAATGTGTTACAGGGAGCTAACAATACGTCTGGGTTATGAATGGACACATGAATATGACGCACCCTACGCACTTGTAGTTTTGGTTTTTTCGTTGTTGTCTGACAACAGTTTGACTGTAGCTTTTGAAGCTCTAATTGGTTTTTGTATAGCAATTGAATGTAAGAACTGGATTTTGTGTAATATGTTATGTATTTAAAATTTTGTGTTTTTGACAATGCAAAGGGATTGAGACGAAACTCTGAATGGCCTGTAGTTTGACTGAATCATAAAGAAAAAAGACAAATACTGTTTCTAGACTTCCTCATTGCGACTTTCGTTTGTACATCCAGAAATAATAAAGTCAGCTGTTCCCACTTTAAGACCCGACGATTTATCTCAAGTGAAAAAACTGCGAAACAAAAGAAGTAAAAGACCCAGTTAATGGCGACTCCGGACTCCGGATATGAAAGTAACAGTTTGAGACAACTATTTTTAGATGCGTTTTTCTATTTAATTAAATCGATTCTGCTTCAATTTAAATTATTTTGTCATGCCCGGGGCCTATCACTTACAACACCTGCGTTCACAACTTGACAGAAAGTGAAATTGTCGAACACTTGTTATCTTACTTTTAATTGATCTGGTTTTTGTTCAAAAATTATCGGGACGCTCATAAAACGTAAGTGAATCTTAACTCAATTAGCTGTTTCCTGCAAAGCTGTACTATCAACATGAACAAGTTATTAATAGACAACGCTTAATAAATAAAAAACTTGATGGTTTTATACGGAACTTTTAAATAATTTAAAACCATTTCAAAATATTATAACGTACGTAATATTTAGATTCATTAAAACACCGTGAGGAAACCTGCAAATTCAGTGATTTCTGACTTTAGTTCAAAATTCAAAATTCAAAATTCAAATATACTTTATTTATGTAGGCCTCAGTGAGGCACTTATAAATCGTCAAAGATACGTGTACAATATAATGAATCTACCACCGACTTCGGAACGCAGTCATCTGCCGAGAAGAAGCGGCAAGAAACTCGACAGTTGCTCTTTTAAATCGCCAATAATTACAATCTTTTTTAAATACATTGATTTCATAACGTTCTCTAACTAAGCCATACAGTTCCTCACATTCAATATTAAAATAAAAAAAAAAAAAATGTATAGATAGACTGAGTCCCAGCTGACCAGTCGCACCTATGACACCTGATCAATCACGTATGGTAAGGTATGACGTATGTGTCAGCCATCATCTCACTCAACCAATTCAGAGAGAACACTCCTGCCACATAGCGCCACCACCACAGCAACATTTTAGAGAGCATGACTACCAAGACACAGTCCATCAAATTGTCATTTTAAAAAATATAAAACCAAATAGAAAATGTAACTGAACTGTAGGACAAAGTGCACAAAATTAAAAATGGATTGTTACAATGATAAAAACATACAATTCACATAACATAATTGAAATAGAAATTAACACTTCCATATTAACTTATCGTTCACATAATCAGCAGTAGAATAATATCCTTTTTCCATTAATACCTTTTTAATGTGATTCTTAAATTTAATATAAGGTAAATTTAAAAGTTCATTAGGAATCTTGTTATAATAGTGAATACTTTGCCCCACGAACGAACGAGACACTTTCTGTAGCCTAAAACGTGGAAATGAAATTTTATGTTTATTTCTAGTGTTCCTGCTGTGCATGTCAGATTTTTTTGAAAAAAGATGTATATTTTGATGCACATAAATTATACAATTATAAATATACTGCGAAGCTACCGTGAGAATGTTTATTTCTTTGAATTTTTCCCTTAACGATGTTCTAGCACTGAGTTCATAAATATATCTAATCGCTCGTTTCTGTAAGACGAATATAGTTTGGATATCAGCTGCCTTTCCCCAGAGTAAGATACCGTAAGACATTATGCTGTGAAAGTAGCTGAAATATACTAAACGCGCCGTTTCAACATCGGTTAGCCGCCTAACCCTTCTAATAGCAAAAGCAGCTGAACTAAGCCTATTTGATAAATTACTTATATGTGGATACCATTGTAATTTTGAATCTAACGTTAAACCGAGAAAAACTGTCGAGTTCACAACTTCTAAATGAGTATCATTTAATTTTATTGTAGATGATAATACCCTGTTTACGTTTGGCAAATTGAAACTTACACATTTTGTTTTTTTAGCATTCAGTTGCAGATTATTAATATTAAACCAGTTTGAAACCTTATCGAGTGCAATATTTACATCATCAACACAGTTTTTAGTCTTATCCATGTTAAATATTAAGTTCAGTTAGATCTGAATGTGTAACTATGATCCAATCTGTCTGGTTCCCCTCTATGGGTTACGAAGGTCTGATGGCAGTCGCTTCACAACCAGAATTGCCAAATCCTGGATCATGGTCAAAGCGGACCCCGCATAGAAACGGGATAAACGCTAGGAAGAAGAACATTCACAACTTTAACACATCCATCAAATATTTAATAAATTTCATATTTCATGTACATACATTTAAGATTCAAATATCACATTGCCAATAAAACGTATTGCTCAAACAACGCTACGGCGTGTTTGTGACACGTCAAAGATTGAACATGTTACCGAGGTGGTATGGAAACTCCACATGTCGCCATTTAACCGAATAACCTGAGTCTCAAAGTTACAACAGCTTAGCAAGCTTGAACCGACTTGCAAAGAACTGTCTCTTGGAATGGTTGAATCAATGTAGAAGCGTGTGTGTAGTTTATTAGAATTCGTTAACAATAAGTGGGTTTACCTTAGCATTTTCGCGTTTTCATAGTATTATGAAAAAATATTTAGTTAGAAGTCATCTTTAAAATTTCATTATATTGTCTTAGATTTATGTGACCTCATTTTCAGTTCTTAAATTTCACAAAACACAAATCTTACGCAGCTCGTAGATTAAGTTTAAAATCCAGTTTTTTTTAATTACATTTTAAAAATAATCATAACTATTTACTTTAATGAGAGTGGTTTAAGTTGTCAAACTGTGCAACGCGTATTCCAAAACGAATTTTTATTACCTTTATCGTAAACAATATAAGTTATAATAATATCGTAATAAAATATTTCACAACACACAACAACAAAAATCTTTAATAGTAAAAACTTTAAGTGGACAGGTAAAAATAACATCATAGTAACGTAAAGAAAATGCTAATGCTTTATTATTTATTATTCATAATGAATTTTAGTTCAACGTCCTACGAACGACTCTTACAAGATCGTAGTCAGCGCACCGTACAACTATTAAACCATTCGCTTTTAAACCGTCTGTCCCTGACTTTGGAGTCGCACCATAAAACTTATTTTTCCTCACAATTTCCCTTACCTTTGGCGTATTTGTGTGTACTCAGCAAAGGAGGGGCCCCATTGTACGTTTGCTCCTGTAACGGTAATCTACGCGAATTCTTCGGGGCTATTATTGCCATGACAACAAAGCATAACATTGTGTGGGCCCCCTAGCCGTGCCGTACATTTCAATACAATTTCACTTTTATAAGAAGACAAAATGGTACAAAGCCTCCTTTACTGCTTTTGCGGTCGATATATGTAACTGAAGTACGCAGCCAATTTTAATTGAAACTGCCTAATAAATTCGTATGTCTATGCTACATTTTAACGAGCCTTATACGAGTACTTGTAATTTTTATTGTAGCATTATTTTGTACAGTAACACAGAACTGTCTTTCCTAACCCACATATCAGTATCAGTGCCTGTATTGACAATCAAGCACATCCATCTCTTTCAATGTAGCAACGGCAGTGTTAAGAAATTAGCCCATGTTTAGTCAATTACACAGCTTACTGCGTATGTAGCAAGCGCTTGTAGTGTTCTTGATGGTTATCAAATATCGTTATGCTATGCACTAGTTGTCTCATTAAATATCTCGTGTACGTCCATCAGTTGCCTCTCATTGAAACACGGGCTTGTTTTACTACGTAACCCTCGTAACATCGGTAACAGATGCAGAGCTCAATGGACAACTTTCACATCGCCTGTCAAGCCATCATTTACACACAAAAGTTTGTTTTATGAGACGCGTTATCTTAAATGGCTTATTCTTAATAGTTAATTGGTCGCTCTTAGGCCAACAAAAACCGGTTAAATTTCACGATTCAAAACTTACATGATAACCTTTGATTTTTAATCAAAAGACAGGTATTCAAACTGATTCGAAAACTAGCTTTGGAAAGTTTCAAATGGTTATAATAAATTCCTTTCTAAGCAACGCATAAGGGCAAATAAGAAGCCTCATTTATATTATGTGATTTCCCAAGGAAAGGAAAAACGTATTGTCAGACAAGACAGCTTTAAGCGTCTGTAAAGCGTTTTTAAAGGCGGCAGTTAATACTGTTTGGCGGCATCACGCCCCTGCGATACGATACGATTGCTCAATTGGCGAAAAATTGCGACGGGACTAAGCTTGCGGAAAATTGCCGATATCGTTAATATTCACCCGAAACTGGCGGTTCACGTGGCGACTACAAATAACGAGTAGACAGCCCCCATAGATTTATGCTCTGTCGTTTTAAGTGATATATAGGCCTCAACCCAACCGTCGGGACGAGATCTCGAAGAATATCTCAAGTAACTGTTTATCGTTGCAAGCCACAGCTTATATTTAAATTCAGGTGCCGGTTCCGTGAATTTATGATACAAAATATTAAGGGTTTACCTACGCAATTTTCTGAAAAATTCCTAAGAACCTCGCAAACAATACAATTACAGAAATAACTCGTTTTATACGTCAAACGTGCCCGTATTGGTATAATAGCAAACAAAGTCGCTATTTCAGCAAAGACGACATCAAAAAGAAATAGGAACCGTACGCAAGCAAGGTCCATAAAATATACGATATCTTGACAAGCCCCGAAGAGCTCAGGTAAGTCTAAGTAACTTTTTCCGGGGCGTTAAGCCGTTCGCCTAAGGAAATTGGTGCCAAAAATATTCCGGTCATGTAGGGGCCCCTTGTTAACGCGACCGAAAAACACAAGTAAGATCCCCCCGTCTGACGCGGCTTGTTCGACGCCGGCTCCTTGGTCTCCGCTAAGTTTTTATGTTACGCGCGAAAATTGGCAAACACCTAAATTTTATGTCAACAGATGCGGCTAGGTGCGTGTGTGGGACCTCCTTAACCTCATAAAACAATGAAATGTTTACGACTCGAGTCGTTTCTTCCACAGCACGGTTCATGTTATCGCTTTTAAAATTTTACGGTGGCTAAAATGGCCCTAGTATTTTTGATAATATTGTTATTTCCCTCAGAAATTTTGGAGAAGAATTTAATAGGTGCATTCTTACAAGGAATTTCCGCAGAATCCAATATTTTGTTATGACATGATATAACATAACGTAACAGCTATTTACATAAAAAGCTGAAGAAGTTAGCATGCATACCATAACATCCAAGCTGTATTCTTGACTTAATATTAAAATGAGACTTTACAGAATTTATGTTGCGACGCATAAAAAATGATATCTTTATATTTATCCATCAATGATTATTTCTAGAACGTTGTGCCGTCGACTGTGCGTAAAAACAAAACACAACGCAATAAATCGTGACATTTCTCGTTCGCGAGTGTATATTTCCAGGGAATATTTTACAAATTTTATATTATCGCTGGTAAGACGAATCAACTCACAAAATACACACGAGTGTATTTGTCCACGGATCTTGGAGCTTATAACGAATGTTTATAGCTGATATCACGCACGCGTCAGCGAATTTGCGAAAAACATCACAAATACAACCTATACAAACACTTTTGATGTTTGAACCCCGTAAATACGCGGCAGTTTTGCTAGGAGTTTCTGAAGTGAATATAATTTTGAAAAACGAGAGCTCAAAAGGGTAAAATGTTTGTAATTAGTGCTTAAAAACACAATATATACTTATTTTATCTAACGTCACATACCATAACGCGAGCATTTAGAACCATACTATTATTTATTATTTAAGGACACCACAAACACCTATTTACATTTAATAGATCATACAAAAAAATGTCAAATATGTTAAGAATTAAGTACCTATTGTAAAATTAAATGTAAGACAATCTAAAGACACATAATTTAGTTCATGATAAAATAGTTTTACAATTAACTATTTTTATATATTTCGGAATATGAACACATAAATTACAAAATATTTAAAAACTTACAACTCGATTCAGCGCAGCGTGGCCCAACACAATTATCAATTTTAATTTTCGACGCAACAAAAACATTGCCGTACGTAATGGCGGCCGCCGCGCGTAGTTTTTTTTTTCTTAGATATCGTGCGTGGTTGAAATAACGGGCATTATGCAGCCATGTTTCATATTATTTGTTAATAAATTCTCGTGATATTTTAAGTAAAAAACTAAAAATTATGAATTTCATTTTATTTGATAAAGAATAGTGAATATAGTGAACTAGATTTTTAATATTTTTTTTATTCAAGACAATTTGATTGTTTCATCTCGAAAATAAAACATATAAGTAGGGATCTTATAACTTGAAAATAAAATGTGTTCAAGGAATAGAATGGTTTCAATTAATTTTGCCTTTATACGTTAAAAAGAGCCATTCTTATTTTACGATATTAACTGTATAACGGCCAGCGTCGACTAGTACTAAGCTTACAAAGGGTCATGAATCACAGAAAATCAGAGTATCAAGCTGGTTAATTGCGCGGGAAACTTGCTTAAAGCAAAGGAAGTTCGTGTTTCAGCCAGTATCATTGAGAGGAACGTTTTTCCTCATTAGTGGAGCTATGGCGGGTGCTAACGAACGATACATCGCCTGCGAGATTCTGCGTTAATATAGAAATGAATTGAGGTGATTTGTGAACGTGACGGTTTTGCCAACATTATGTTGCCATGTTAGAAATGACACTTCAGTAAAAGTGTTGCACGATGGCTCGTGAAATCATTGAAATAAGCACTCAAGACTCGTGAGGACACTCACGTTTAAATCCTTGAGTGAGATCGTAAACAAGAACTTTTTAGTTTTTCAAACTTTTATCGTCGAATTATATTGAAAATGAAAACAATCATCATCATCATCATAGCGTTTGTCCCGGTCGCATCCTCGGCTGTTGCCTCGGAGTCCAGGGTCCGCTTTCCTGCTCCTTCTTAACTCCCAAAAATGAAAACAATGTTATGATATATCGATTGAAGACAAAGTAGCACAACGAGTTTAAGCACCATGCTAGATATTACAGTCACCATGTCGTCGATAACGAAATATTTCAAAACGCAGAGGAATATTATGAAATTAAACTAATTACCCCATCGCCGCGAGACATGTCACGCGCTGAGAAAGTGGTTTCAAAATTTAAAACAGTTTTCTTATATCTGGCTAATAAATATTGCACCATAACTATAGGGTTTATACATATTTATACAGCACTTAGATCTTTCTAGTCAACGAGAAATTAGATTGGCTACGCGACATTTTTCAATTTAGTTAGAATGAGAAATACAGAGAAAATCTATTTTTCACTTTGACGACGGGTTCTGAGACGGAAAGCAATTTTCTATGGTTTATTCTTAAAGGCTTACACAAATGCTAACCTAGTAAACTAAAACAGCTGAAGGTATAATCAATGTGAAGTGGTGTTGAAACACAAATGAATAATCGTGTTATTTTTTTATTATAGTTTGTTGCCACACTTTGAAGAAACGCTTTCCTTAGCTTTAATCTTAACAAACTGCTGTCCCACCAAATCTTCTCAGAACTGTGAATACAAGGTAAAGGGAGCAGGAAGTGCACCTGTTTGTAGCACAATTATACCTACTCGTACATAATTAATTCATTTATACAATTCAAATCCTGCGTAGGTAAATTAATCTCATTAGCCCTAATAACTTAAAATCAGATGGACATGAATACTCTAAAATAATCTAAATTCAAATGAAACGTCGTTTTTTTAGGAAAGTGAATTAATTCGCGTTTAAAATTCGCCAAAATTTCTTCCAAACTGGTCATCGAGTTGTTAAGCATAATCTGTCCGTTAATGCCTATTCAACCGCCATATTTGAAATTCTCCGACCGAAACAGTGTTTGCTCGGCCTCGACCTTTGGCATCGGACCAGTCTTCGGAACGAAAGCAGATACGTCCATCGCGAAAGCTTACGCGATTCTATTATAACTTGACCTTAATACCACAGTGTAGACTGGTTTTGTCCGAGAAAACTGCTTGCTCGGCGCTATTGCATATCATAGCATAGTCTATATAATGCTTTAAGGTGAAGTCTAGTGGTAATAATAATGAGATTAACATACAATTTAGACTCAATAAGCAGAAAATAGTTTAAATAAGTTTTGGTTTGATGCCATGCAGCATTCATTTAATAAATAACTATATTGGTATGATCTATATAGTTTATAGTTCACACATATGAGTAAAATAGAAGATTAAAATTTAAAATTATATCTTGGGCAGCCGCCCTACATATGTAAGTTATCAACGGAAAATTTTGGGTAGCAACATTAATCAACCCTACATAACATTACACGACCAAGACAATTATAAACTTGTTATTTATTATTCTTTCAACTGCGTGTGTTTTTTCCAATAATAAAAGGCAAGGACTAATTACGAAACATTCCTTTGATATCTGCGACTTCAATCAGTGTCAAATGACGGAAGAACAACATTCTGATATATCACCTAACCACAAGACCTTCACATACATTACTATGGCAGGTAACAAAAAAACTCACAGTACGCAGCACCATAAATTCCTACTAGTTAATCAATCATATGAAAACACGCATATAGAGTGAGAGGGGTTTCTACAGTATTCACTATAGTGTAACCATTTGAACGCAATTCGGTTATACGAAGCCTACATAATACAGACAATCACAATGAAGCAAACGTGTGTTCCGACGCCGTGAAGATTTCACTTTTATTTTAGTTTTATTTTAGTTAAGTATATTCTATTTACATCAGAATCAGATTTAAAATATTTTACCTAATATTCTTTCTCAATCTAGATTCCTTAATCTTGACGTTATGACTTAGAAAGCTTGTAGCATCCCACACAAAAGATCGATCCGGTACCGAGCCATTAAAATAACATTCCTGCATTGATATCATATTGAATATTTTAATCTAAATTAATGTATATTTTAAACATAAACTATTTATAAATAACAAAGCAATAAGCTAAGCATGCTTACAATGAAAAATTATGTTAACGTATGGATTTAATTCTATTTCATCTGTTTAAGTCCACTAACTGTCAATGTATCGATTGTGCTTATGATCACGACAAAAATAAGCCACAATTCAAGCAAATTAAGATGGAGCGAAATTATTATTCATTAAAATGTGTTAATAAATGGTTGTTATATATTTAGACCAGTTAATTTGCATATGCTTCAATTTTAAATTATAATTAATTAAGGACGATTATGCAGATTCTAAATTAGAGTGAAAAGTTTTGAAAGCGTTTTTATTATCAATATTCTAGTTGTGCCTTTAATATTAATATAGCATTTTTTTAATAATCAGGTGTCGATCAACGTGAATTTCAAGATTACCTACATTTAATTGCTTTACCTTAGTTACCTGAGATTTGATATTATTAAAATTGCATTATTACATTTTGAAATGCAACCAAATAAAAACAACATTAATACGCAATTTCATGAAGGTACAAAGCCGCAGATGCATAGCCATTTACGTCATAGTTCACGAATACCACGCTAATAAACTCGCCAATGTCGCAATAAAAAATACCGATAGCATTTCGACCGCGACCACTCAGGCAATCGAGATGTACAAAAAGCCAGCTATTTACCGGCAAGTTAAATACCGCGTTTATATCCATTAAGGGTACTTCCGACACGTACCGTAATCATATTCGGAGCAGGCACAGCATAAATCATGAGAGGATAACCGGGGGCAAAAAACAACGTGTCTGGCTCGCGCCTTAACCGCTGTTTATTGTTGCTCTGTGCGCAATATTACGCGGCCATTCGAGGCGATGTTTCAATTTCTTTATTATCTCGTTGGCTTGCCTTTCTTCATGTTTTTTAATGAACCGATACGAAAAAGGAAAATTAAAATTCGAATTGAATGTTGATTACGCGTCAATCACTGTCTCCGTTACAAATTACGTCTTTGAGAGCTAAACTTGCGTTATTTTACGTCAGTTAGCTCGTGAACAATTGGTGGCCAAAAGCTTAAACGTCTTCTCTACATCAGTTGTTCATCACGAAAAGCTTAATGCCTCCAATTCAGTGTTTCGTCACTTTAGGACGAACGTGTTGTGGGACGAAACACTGAACGAGTCCAAATTAGCAACTACATACCTATTTCTTTGACATTTGAAGATGTCAATGCCATTTACCAGAAACCAATCACTTAGAAATTAAGATTCCTCAAGGCCCCAGAAGAATTTTACACTTAATTCGGCACGCTACCCAAGTGATTGATTATACTTCCCTAATATGATCTTAAATATTGCTCTGAACTGCATATTCACTAAACCAAAATAAACATGCCACTAATAACACATCACTGTCAGTCAGTACTCTTCAATTGGTTATTATAAGAGAATTTATAACACAATCATAAAACATAAATAATAGGTTACTAAAGTATGATTTGCGTGGTTCAATTCCGTTATCTGACTAGCCATCTATTAGATAATAACAACGCAACTGAATATAATTCTGGGAATGTTTCTAAGTTATTGGTAGAAGCTCCTGCCCCTGAATATTTATTTCCAATAAATTATATAACCACTCACGCTACACTTACACACACACACATACACACATACACACACACACACACACACACACACACACACACACACACACGCACGAACACGTTCGTTCACTGAGTGCCACTTAAGATTATTTTATAGTTATTTTATTAATTATCTATATACGAGTATTTATCTAGATTGTTCTTTCACATAAAGTTTTATTAAGTATGTTATTTGATATGTAAGCCCTCGTAACGTGACCCTCGCACAACAGCTTAGAGGGGTGGGGATGGCTGAAAACAGCGCTGACCTCTGTCAGCACCTGCTGAGCCACCTCCATTTACTTCCCATTTTAAGCTCCTTACAATGTTAAAGATAAGTTAATTTGTAGTAGTAGAATAAGTAGATTAGTTTGATAAGTTTAGTTTAAGAAAAAATGTTCTTATGGGTAGTAATAAAAATTTTTTGAATTTGAATTTTTTTTTTTAATTTGAATTTATTTGAGTCAAATGCTCGTTATTTTGTTCTCTGTAGTGTTATCTGTTAAAATTACGATTCTGTTTAGAATATAGGTACGTTTATAAAAAAAAATGAAAGCATTTCAAGGAAAGCTAAGGTTACTCTTTGAGCTGTCTCTTAGATTATACAAACCTGTACGAAGAAAAAAAAATCAAGCTTTTCTTAAATGTTCTCTGTCGCAGAAGCTTTATTATCTTGAAGAATTACCTACACCGGTTTATAAAACTCGATAGTCGAATATTTCGTGCACACTATGTTTCAAGAACATACTTAGAAAACTTTTATTTCGACTTTTTATTTCGACGACCCGCTTGGTGTAATGGTCAAGATGTTGCCTATTACGCAAGAGGTCGCGGGTTCGATCCCCGCACAGGACAAACATTTGTGTGCATGAACATGTCTGTTTGTCCTGGTCTGGGTGTTATGTATATCTATTTAAGTATATTTGTAATACCACTGTTGATTCTGATGACTGTAACACAAGTGCTCAAGCTACTTAACACGGGGTCAGATCAATGTATGTGATGTTGTAAAAAACAAAAAAAAAAACAAAAAAACAAACTAACTACAAGCCCTTCACTCCAGGAAATGATTAAACATAGTGCATTCAGTACGGCTAAGTTAGACAGGGCCCCCCTAAACGCACGTAACGTTTCGCGCAACAAGTTAAAAGTAAACTCGTGTTCAGTTTAAAACAGTTAACTTGTTCGCACACCTACCCGCGGATACTGATTCTGTTGAAACTTTTAATTTGTTCCACAAGTACAGGTTTCCCAACTTCCAGTATAACGAATATCTTGCCTTACCGCTGCATTTGATGGTTAGGATAATTCTTTTAATTAAAACCAACAACGTTTTGCAACGTCTCTACTTCTTCTTTCTTATCTGATAAAATAAATCTGATGAAATAAATTGCATACTTCTATTAATATTTGCATTCAAGGAAGTATGCGAGTCTGCGATTCTTAAATCTTTCGGAACTGTCTGGGCTGTATATTATTACATATGTCTAACCCAGGCTGTTACTAATATATTATGTAGTTAACATCAGTATGGTATGCGTCAAAAAAATTATATTTATTTTCATTTTTATGGAACTGAACGTTTGTAAAGTTTATTTTTACAATTTCCAACTCAAATGCAGCAAAAAAAAAGTGTGTATTTTATAAACAATCACTATCAAAGCAGTGTAACAGGAAGTAATTAAAAATTGTAGAATTGAATTGTCTGGTTTTAGCTTGTTTTATAAAGTCCATTTTGTTTTTTGTGAATAATAAATCGAGCGTTACATTATTGTTGATGGCAGACAAGTTTCACACGTTCGCAAATACCGAAAAAGCGAAATGTTATGTTAAAATTAAATAACAAATGTTTTAGACGTGAGTGCTTGTGTTTGGTCGTTTGTTAGCCAAAAACTAGCTGTGTCGCATCAGTTTAAAAACTTTTTGATGCAATTCAAAGCGTAGTTTGAAACATGCGTTTTTTGGACTTTTTTCTTCTTTTACGGTAAATGTTAGATCCATTATCAACATTCATACCATTTCTCTCAAATTTTTCAATGGAACATGGATCAACCTCCGAAATGTATCGCACTCTTATTACTTTTCTGTTCAAGCTTAAGACTAACAATTCAGTATCATATTTATGTATTACGTGGTACACGACCGGTGCCTACATCATTTAGTTAAATTCTAATCTAAGAATATCTATAATTTTCCTTAGATTAAAATAGTTATTTAAAACACACAACCTTACCCACACACATCCGCAGTAAAAATACGAGTACGAATGACAAAATTAATCTTAGTGTATCTAATGATATACTTTGAGTAAGACTTCAATTGTACCTCCATACTTTGTTATGTATTCCTTATTTTAAACAAGCAATTTAAACTTCTTCCATACTTCATCAAACATCCCCTGTAAACCTTGGCGCGAATTCATGCCAAAACAAACACTTTTAGTGTCTTAAAAGTTGTACAGCGCTTTACGTCGCTCGTCGCACGCAGCCAAGTAAAGCCAAGATTACGCTTCACTTCGACGCTCAAGATTGCACGTCAACGACCATATATGAATGAATGGAATAGCCGCCATACTTGCGTAATATATTTTGTAGTGTACTGTCGCTGTATCGCAAGCGAAGCGTATTTACACACAGTCATTAATAGAAGTAGCTTTACAAACATAAATGTGCAAGTCAATAGAGAGCGGTGTGCTCATGGGCGTACTCAGGTTCTGGGCCAGGGGGGGGCAAGTCTTCTTATTTTTATAAGCTAGGTGAGGTGGTTTTTAAAAATAAAAAAACTTTAATTAAAATATATAAAATCTTTTTATACAATGGCTATTTTAAAAGTAATTTTCGTGGGTCTTCAACAAAACGATTTAGGATGCCTTCCGTGAAAGAATCACTCATACTTTTAACAAATTCTCTGTGCACACTGAGCATACAAAGCCCATTCAATCTATCTTCTGTCATAGTCGATCTTAGCCACGTTTTTACACGTCTAAGTGTACTTAGCGACCTTTCAATCGTAGCAGTGGAATACGGCATTGCCAGCAAAATTTCTAGGGCTTTCTTGACCTTCGGGTAAAAAGAATCTGCTTCTTGTATTAACTTCGCTATTCCAATATTTTCAAAATCCTGCCGCTGCTTATTTATCCAAAATGTGCGCCAAAGTTCGGCTTCAGACCTGATCTCTTCTAATTCATAAAAATCAGATACTTCCTCCATGCATTTTTGTAGTTTAGGAACTGTAATTTTAATTATCTGAGTAGGGTGTAACAATGAAAGTGTAAGTTCTTTTTGTGTTAGATAGTCCGTTTGACGAGGAAGGCTTTAGGCTATTGGAAATTCACGCGGACGGAGTCACAGGCGGCCGCTAGTAATAGATAAATTTTATCTATCTAAAACTTTGTATTTCATTCTATTAAAAAGTACAATTACATTTCTTATTTAAATAATTTGCTGTAGTTTTATGGATTTTTTTAACGTACCATTTTTTTCTAGAATTCTTGGTAAAATACGATTTTCCCTAGTGTGTGATACGATCCTCTAGAAAATAAAGTTGGCGACACTGCAGCGCTGCCGTAGTAACTATTAAGTAATCTAATGTTTTCTTAGGTTTACGCGAATGTTACTCATGAAATAAAACTACTTTTAAACGGATATATTAATAAGTAATCTGTGGCGCTGCGCTGCTAGCGAGCTGTTATGGGTATGGGTAATGAACGCGCCGCGTACTATAGGGCTGTTAAAATATTGTATTAATAATGGCAAAAAAATGATTTCTTAATTTTTATCGATGATAAGGTTCTTAGTATGGAAGACAACATTATCCAGGGGGGGGCAGCTGCCCCCCCCTGCCCCTACCTGGGTACGCCCATGGGTGTGCTAGTGGTGAAACATACTAATGGTCGTGTCTTTATAGATAAATCAATTGAGTCGTGTGCGCAAGCTCGTGCTAATTACTTGGAAATAGCGCGGCGTTTTAGTTTATTATGTATTTTTAGTACTAAAATATTCAATTAATATTATTTTGTAAAAGTCTTTTCTAAAGATATTATTAAACACACCTGATAAAAATGTTCTACTTTCTTTTGCATAGTATGGGCTTGATTAAACAGGCTTTGCAATGATATTCCTAAAATTTTGTTATTTTGAAAAGTTTTGTAAAAACATGTTAAACTATTCTTAATTAACCTAACTTTTATTATAGTCTTAGTATCGGATATTTTCAAAATAAAGCATTTGTTAGTTCCTTCACAGGTAGATACTTGATACAGTACGACTTGGAAATAAATGTCATGTAGCTTGAAAACAACTCTTCTACTAAATAAACAATGCGAAAAGGAAAAGTTAACTCAACCACTAAGACAGCTAGAGCCAATCAGTGAACATTAAATCAGGAATCTTTATTGCTTATCTATGTACTGTATGCAGGATATTAAATTTCGTACGACGGTTTATTAAGCGGAATTTATTAGAATAATAAAGTACTCCTAAGCAATGTTACTGCTTAAATATTCTTAACGCAGCAATAGCTGTATTTATATATTTGCTGACCGATGCACTTATTTCTTTTCATAAAAATATAATTATTTATTAATAAATATTTTTTTTTTGAAACAGGGAATATAATGATAAAAAATATCACCTGATAGCTACATAGTTTTTTTTTTATTTCAGTCTTTTTATTTACAGTGTTCTTGTTTTATTTGTTCAGTACATTCTTAATGGTTTCTGTAAAATTATTTTTTCGTGATATTTGTGAAATATTGAGTTGTAAAAATACTCTACGTTGTTTTTTACTTTTGTGTAGTTTTATATAATGAAGTTAACAGTTGGTTATGTTACAACAATGTTATTTTTAATACTGATGACAATTTCGTTTTTGAACACCACGTAATTTATTTTTCTATTCGAGCGCTGCATCAGTTTAATACTGTCCCGCCAAACGAAAAAGGCTTTGTTTTATACAATGAAGTGGTGAAATTCAAGTTTCAATTATTTAACGTTTAACTGATTTAGAATAAATAAATTAATCAATTTACGTTACCTACCTCGCCCTATCGATTACGTAATCACGATGACCATAAAGCTATAGGTTTCACTATTTACTCATAATTGCAGTTAGTGCTTGTACAATTGTACAACCTGTACGTAATGTTGACAGACATTAGTATTTATCACTAATTCTCTACCTATTTGCCTTCTAGGCATGAGAATGGTAAACACAGTCCTAACGTGTCATTATGACGCAACCATTGAGGTATTACTACTCGTATAGAGTGGACATCGCGAATAAAAGTCATGGTATGGTAAGTATATTTGGTGAACTTTTTTTTTAACTATGAAGTGATACGCCATTTTCTTTATTTTTCGTCCTATAATGATTGTTCATGTTTTTAAAGCACAATACGGCATTTTTCGATTACAGAATTAGTCAAAAAATCTATATCTATACTATGTAAATCTATATATATTGTATGTTTGTTTGTTTGTTTGTTTGAACGTGCTAATCTCGGGAACTACTGGACCGATTAGAAAAAATATTTTTATGTTGGATAGTCCATACGACGAGGAAGGCTTTAGGCTATTGGAAATCCACGCGAACGGAGTCGGGGGCGGTCGCTAGTAGTACTATATAAGGCAAATCTGTTGTCGATGGACCACAATCATCATCATCATCATCATCATATCAGCCGCACGTCACCCACTGCTGGGTATAGGCCTCCCCTAAGGGTCCCCTATGGACCACAATGCGGGTAAGAAAATATTTCTTCGAGATGTCTACTCTATACGTAGTAATAACACCTCTATGGACGCAACTGCCTCTTCCAGCGACTCTAGTCCTTGCGTACTATCACGACCCGGGGGCGTGAACTTTTCGCCTGTCTACTTTCACCACCTGCCGAGTTAAACCGCTTACACTGAAAATAAACGTTGTTTAACGTTCATGTGGGAATCTGGAAATATTTCTCACATTTTAGTGGCCGTTGCTGCGGCTTAGCGAGCCGGTAATGTTTCGAGTAAAATGCCGGAGGAAACATGACCACGTCCGAACTACAGTTCCGGCTATTATGTCTGTACAGTTTATTTAGGTATCGATTCAGTTACGAAAGGGGATTTATTTCTGCACCCAGTTAAAAAGCCTTGCAAATAGTTGCTGGAGTACGAGTATTTCTGTTGTAGAGTCTAGGAATAGCTTATTATGTCTGGAGTCTTCAAGATATTTCAACTACAACATTTACGATATTAACATATTTTAAACCCAAATAAAATATAAGGGAAAACCTATATATTTTTATCAACATTTAAAAATACATTAAGAAATTATTTCTTTTAAAAGTCAAGGCAGGTAAAAATTTAAATACTAAAATATCCAACTACGGCCAGTATCAACTGGTAAAATCTAAATATATTTTAAATTTTCCCGCGCACATAAACTACATCGTTCACTGTATTGAATAAAACTTCTGAAATAAGTACGGTGCACCGAATGTCCGAATGTGAAGCACAAATAGGGATGACCGACTATTTAGGAAGAGTTCCAAACTTTTTTGTTATAACTCGACGGCAAATATTAAACTGACCAAACCCTATTTCATCCCCGCATGAATTTGTCACTAGTTCAGTAAACGCGGAATGTAATTTCCTATTTAAGTTCCGACAATTTCCGTCCAGTGCTCTGAAGTTAAACGGTTATGCAAACTTCTATGTGGAGCCATACGTACGTCCTGTGTAACTTCAGAGAATGTTTGCTTTGCATAGAATACGCCCGGGTTTGAATACACCTGCCCCTGAAGTATTCTATGTGAAATATGAAAGCTCAAGCGGTGCATACGTCATGTCCTAATATTGAACCATGTTCGTGGGTAATGTGTTTGCAGCGTCTATGAAAATAGACATCTTGTCGGAGCGCCATTTTTATATTTTAAATCAGGAATGCGCTGGAAGAAAATAAATTAATTTCATCAATTCCACATTGTACGCGGAAACCCGAATTTTGAAGAGATTTGCATCAGAACAAGTTAGACTTGCGAGACTCTATAATATACTCTACCCTTCAGCTCTTGCAATGTCGGTTTCATCTTCAACGTACAAAACGAAAAGCATATTTGTTTAATTTTCCTCGTACACTATGTTAAACATATTGTCTAATTTATTGTATAGTTCATTTAATCAAATCAAAATAAGAATATTTTGATAAACTATTCTCTCATAATTATACTTATAGAATAGATAATAGTTGAGCAAACTGATTCTAACGTAGATCTCATGGGAAACCATTGAGAATTTCTTTACGACACACTAGGATACCGTCAACTATTACTGTTATGTAAGATGAAATAACCATCATTCACTGTCTTCATACTGTCATTTGCTAATCTTAGAAAGGGTTCACTGTAGGATTGTGGATTGTGGAAAATCAACTCTAAAATAGTATTTCTTGTACATGGTTTTTGTGATATCTCAAGATGGACGATTCATGCCTATGTGAATAAAGATATTTTTGATTTTGAATCAAGCCATACTCGCGAACATAATCAATCAATTGTATTAATAAAAATGACCTCTTATGACTCTACAGACTTGAAATAAGCAATACTAAATAGCATGCTATTAGTCTTAATAGCTATTTATAATAATTAATTAAACTTATTTTATAATGTACAAATAATTGTATAAGTCGTAAACTTTATTATAAAATAATTAAACATTTAGTCAGTGTCTGAATATTTATTTCAAGGTATATTTTTTGTTGTTACATTATGCTCTGCACAAGTTCTTAACTTACTTTAAGGTCAGATCATCATACTTGATAATGTCTGTTAATGTCTCTAATTTATTTACCACCCGTTTAAAACAAACAAAGCGCCAGGTAAAATAAATCAGGCGCCAGACTAAATACGACAAGAAATATATTCAACCAAGAAACAAGTTAGTTTAAAGAAACGCTCGTTGCGTTCATTTGTACACCTGAATTATACAGAAGCCGTAGATTTAAATCGTAAGAAATGCCCTGACACCAGAAAACTGTCGCATTTTTTATGATGACGCGTTGTACGTTGGGTAACATACAGTCTCAGCGATGAGCAGCGACAGTCGCTTCAAATTTGAGTGCCAATTTCAGACTGGGTCGAAGTATGGTGCGGGCATGTCTAACGGTTTAAAATGTGTACACCTGAATTATACAGTGGCAACCTTGCACTTGGCCAAGAATATGTTTGGATTCCGTTGTAGTTGAAATTTATAGCCACTTAACGGGAGTCCTGTATTCTAGACATGTTTAACTCAAGTGCAATGCGGACGTAGGTGCCGCGTATTTATTTATATGGTATTTAATACAAATTACTAGATCTCTTTTGTTTTGCTAGATTTCATGTCTTAAATGTCTAGAGATACGAATATCATTGCATTTGTTGACGTAGTTTGTGAAGGGTACCTATATATAAAAACATTGCACAGGAGTTTTAGCTAAGAGAAGTAGGTAGCTAGCACATAATGTCGACTATCAACTGCTAATTATTCGCAGCAAATTACGTATAATTTAAGGAATCTTCTTATTTTGAGTAAAGTCAAATTTATTCCGCCTACAGATAAAAAAGCAAACATCTTTTAGTCTTCATATGGCATCGCATTCATAGTCTTAGTTACTGTATTATGTAGTTATGAGTCTGGGATGATATTTCAAAATCTACTGCCCCATGACACTGAGCACCTAATAACTGTGTATTTATACACAAATCCAGCAATTGGCAACAATCGGCCGTCCGTAATCGGATAGTGGGGCGCGTCTCATGGCGCCCGACGCACAAACATTAATGGAATTTATTTGATTTGATATTTGATTTTTTTTTATGATATTTGATTTGAGAGTGAGGTCAATTTCCATCCTTCTAGATGATTTGTTCTTTTTTAACAGATCAGCTGTCATTTTTCGAATCGCATAGCGTTCTTGCTATGATCCCTGGATGGTATAGCAAAACCTAGTGCCCCATGACACTGAAATCCGATATAAAGCATATTAAGCACCTAATATCCGTGTATTTATACACAAATCCAGCAGTTGGCAACAATCGGCCGTCCGTAATCGGATCGCGGGGCGCGTCTCACGGCGTCCAACGCGCAAACATTAATGGAATTAAACACAATGCAATTACGGACAATGCCGTCTGCGCCACCTATCGTAATACTGTTACCGCTTAAGCCTCATTCGTTTAATATCGGTACGCAGCCGGCGTAGTTCCCAGGATATTTAGCGCACTATCACCGAATGTAACTGCAGTGTGTATTGTTGTAGTGCAGTTTAGGTTAGCAGTGGTTTTTTTACGTGTTAAGAAGGCAAACGAACAAGCGTGTCACCTGATGGTAAGTGATTACTGCTTGCTACCCATGGACATCAACAGCCGTACAAAGTTCGCAGATGCGTTGCCTGCCCTTTAAAAACCGTATTTATGATGCGCTTTGAAACTGGGCTTCTTTTTCGCAAGTATTGAATTCGTTTTTCCGGAAATAATAAGCACGATTTTGTTATTTAAATTAGTCGAAATCAAAGTCGTTTAATATCAGTACACAACCGGTGCAGTTCTCAGGATATTTAGCGTACTGTCGCCTAATATCACTACGGTATTATCTCGTATCATACAATGTATTCAGTTCTGCATGTGGGATGCGCTTTATGTTGATTATTTTCTACGTCATATAATTTCAAATACAATTTCTTTCCAGGAATAATTAGCACATTTTGTTGGTATTTTGAATTGCAAATATTAAATTCGAAATGACAAATTACATACCAATTTATGATATTGTCTTCATGGGTATTGCGTGATGAGCTCTGAGGTTGACTCCGAGTTACCTGTAAAAATAGAAAAAGTTCAACGTAAATTATTGGTTACTAATCCTGGAATATTTTTTTTGAACAAATGTAAAATCAAGTTCCCTTTGTGTGAAAACAGACCAGGCTGAAAGTACGCGACCGAAGTTCGGAGGCAATGAATTTTCTATATAAAATAAGGCGACGTAATTTCGGCATAGTGACATCTTCCATTTAAAATACATTGCAGTGGTAATCACGCCGAACTTTGGTCGAGTTTTTTCGGCCTAGTGTGTTTCTATACTAAGGATGATAATTTAAATCTTATTACCTAACCTGGTGCGACAAGTGGAAATAATTCCTCTTAAAAAAATATTTTAGAATATCGCATAAATGCTCAAAAGTGTGTTAACAAAATGTTTGCAGCGTTGCTATAATCGGTTCAGAGGGCGCTGTGGACGTGCCCAGCCTACCTCCATGTACGAGGCGTGCCTAGACTACATTTGGCATAAAACACATCTATGGCGACTTCAAACTTGACAAAACACATTTACACCTTACCACACTCTATTTTACAAAAAGACAATAGATTGCAATGAGCGATTCTGCATCCCGCAAGCATTATAGTGATATGCTTAAGTTAAATTGGGCAATTAATCCAAATCACAGTCTATCTAGCTTTGAGGAAGATATATTTTCACTTGGCAAACGTAGTACATCAGGTAAAAAATCGGCTTGCCTCGCTCGATTGTTATTTAATGGGAAAGTTAAAAATTAAATAAAACTTAACTACTGTTGTACCAACAGTGTTACGTGCAGTGGCCATCAAGAAATTGTTATTGCTTAGGTCTCCCATCCTTCATAGCTAACTGTCGTTCGTCTTGTTTGTGAACAGAACGCGTAGCATGTTTTCAACGTTCCGTACCACACATTATAAGTTTTTACGACAATGTTATTGACTAAGGAAAAGGCGACCTAATGCGCTGTACGCTTAGAAACAGTGGTATGCAGGTCAATTTCTCTGGTCAACAATCAACATGGAAGCTCGTCGGATGGAATATTAAAGTTGTGCGATCTGGTAAAAATTTGATAAATCTTTTATTTATTTATTTATAAAAACTTTATTGACTACACTAGAAAGTAAGGTACAAAAGGCGGACTTAAAAAAATCATTCTCTACCAGTCAACCTCTTCAGGTCAGTGAATGTTTTCTAGAATTTTTTATGCATTTAAAAAAACAAATTAGGTTCTAATTATAAAATGGTTTCTGCGGGATAGAATTGAAACAACACTGTGGAGTCTGCCTCCTGACGCTTAAAGTTAACCTAGGATGAAAATTGTAAAATGCACTATTCTAAAATCCCACGCCCATCTATCTACCTGGTCGTAACTGACCTTAGCCAATCTCGTATGAAATCAAAAAGCCATCAATCCAAGCCTTCCTGAGTTATCCCGACCGCACTGCGCGCATATTTCATCCCGTAAAAAGCGTGAGCCAATCGACATATTGCCTAGTTGACAAAACGTGGCTTGATTAATCCCAACAGATTTATCGACTATACATCAATACAATAAATCAATAGGAGAGCGACAAACAAGCCATAGCAGCTTGCTTACATTGAGCGTTTTACCGTGTTTTTTTTGTTTTGTACCCTTTCCCCAATGTCCCATACATTCCACATTGAAACTCGTGACACGTAAAGTATTGACTTTTAAGTACATATTAGTTAAAAATCATCAAAATTATAAATTGAATAAGGATTTTTAGAGTTTTATATTATTCGTATGTTTTACATATGAATATTTTAAAAATATTAGTGGCACCAGCAAAAAGCACCGGACTACCTAAAAGAAATCTATTACGAAATACCCTAGTACATGGCTAAGAGTATTAAACATAAACTCCATAAACTAATCCGAGACAATATGAATTTTCAATGAACCGAGACTGGGATATTGATGAGTCCACCTCCCACTAACCGTATCCGCAAGGGTGTGGAATTTTGTCTAAGAGCCAAATTGTCTGCCGCTAGACATTTTATGACTTGATAAAAACAGGGGATTCAGTCCCTTCTTCCTGGTTTTATAGCGGGCGAGGTGCATGCGAGACTTTCAAATAACCGCCTCGGTGGAAACCATCGTTCGGCTGTAATAAGGGACGGTCTTTTAAAAGGTACAGGAAAACGATTTTCTTTTATTTTTCTTTTGTGTTTTAGTATTCGCCGTGAAAGTGGAACTGGAAGAATTTACGTGACGTTATTAAAAGTTCAGGGAGGTTGCAATTTTAACGTTTTTGTTGGTGAAATATGGTTCAACTTAACCAACGGACGGTAGGGAAGAAAACTGCTCACATAAATATCTTCCTCAGTATTACTTAGTTTCTGATGTTTTCTGAAGCTCTTACTGAAAATGAAATGACTAATAGTAATTTTAAACATCTCGTTCAAAACAAAATCCACCATATAATATTCATAACAAGAACATTTAACAAATATATTGGATGGTTTCCTTCTTCCTTTCTATATTTATTTTCCTTCAACCTTAAATCATGATTACTATCTATCGGATGCAGTTAACTTCGATATCATCTATTTATCCCATACAACAAATCAAGTACAATCGCAAGGCATAGTGAACTGATTCATTATGCCCACGTCAGCAGGACAAAAGGGACAGTGGGGTCGGAAACGCCAGGGGACACCATTGCGGTCCAGTAGTAATAGTGGTCGCTCCTCAAGACATTTTGTGGACACTGGTCATGTCTATTGTTTTAAAAATGGTGGACATTTCTAGTCAGAGAAACTTTTAAAATAAAAATAATCGGAAATAATTATACAGTATCATAAAATGTTTAATAGTAGTTTCTTTTCTTATATTTTTTTTTGTTCTAGGGTAAATTTGCACGTTAGACTTACATGCAAATTTATCCTATCAGGTATAATCAAATACATCGGCCGTTTACAAGTGACATTGTTTTGAAGACAGAGAATGGTAATTTATATAAAAATAAATCAAATCAATAGTAGATCAATCAAATCGTTAGTAAAGTAATATATATGTTTAAAAAAAAACATGTTATAAAAGTTTCATATATTTTAAGCTTTGGTATGAACATTACGGTCTCGCTCTCGCCCGTGAGATATGGTACCCGTATTCATTACATCGCAAGACGGAGGACAATGTGGTCTGTGTGTAATAAAGGTCGGCTTGGAGATCCTCAGGTACTTACAACAACAACCACATCAAACAACTTAACAAATTATACGTAGCCTACAAACGTTTCTTGGAGGCTATTGAATAATCGAATAATTAAAGTAAGGACGGATCTCAAAAGTTATTAATCACTATGAGTGGTTATTTCCTTTAATAGTAATTAAAATATGTACAGGTCAAATATTTTTATTATTTTCTTTATATTACATTTCTACTCTTAGACGTGTATAGGATATAGTTGACTTAAAGCATATATCTTTCTGTGTACTTATTATCGCAAACATTAGCAATATAAGTACCTAAAACATCAAAACCACAACATTAACATGAAACATTTTATTTCGTACTTCAATAAACAATAAGATTAAATTATGGAGAGATACAAATTTTATTTATTAGATGTAGAAGATACAATGGTTTCCTTGTTCTCCCTTGTTTTATTCCCCTTTTTATTATTCCGATATCGACAAAAACGTCAACAGTATTGAAATTTGATTTTTTTGTTTGACATGCTGATAATAATGAAAAATCTGGTCAAGTAGTACTTAACTGACTTTGAGAGATCAACAAATAGTTAGTTATTCACAAATAATTATTTTGTTTAAACATAAAACAACAATCGATGTTCCTCGAAAACCATTGGAACATTAAATAGGCCCCTGAAATTACAACCATTTTATTACATAGATATCTATTTTTGCGACAGGCGTTTACTATGAAGTTGTTATCATGAAGACTTGATCAGTTCAAAGGGAAGTTAATTGAAGCTTCAACCTCCCATACCAAAAGCTAATAAGGAAAACCGATGTTCGAAAATAGAACCATGAGTATTCCATTCATAGATACGTTGATCAGAATGGATTGAGCGGGCCCGGTTGTTGTTATTCACTGTCAGGGGGTGCCCATAAACTTTCGTATGGAGTGATCCCCCATTTTTGTGTTCTAGCCAACTGGTAATAAGGACAAAATGCCGATGCGTGCGAGTTCTCCCATTACGATGCAGTTCGTGTGAACTAGCTTGCCGGGCGGAATTCCTGATGCGGCTAGCGGTGCCCTAACAAGATTAACAGAACTACATTGGATGGCTATTGTACTAAAATTGCTTTTAGTATTGAGCTATTAGTTTTTTGTTTTGGCAGCAGTCCATCGCGGTAAGGCTCTCGGTACGGGGAACGATGTTCATAAAAATCTTTAATGGATATTCGAGGCGTGATAAAAGCTATCGGTAAGGGCGTAAATAAATATCTAATGGGACGAGTTATATCGTAACTAAATAGATAAAAAGATCATGAAGATTTTTTGACTCCATCCGATTAGAATTGTAATTTCAGATAATCACTTTTGGACGTAAAAATGTAAAATATCAAATCTTTAAATCAATAAAATTCATTTTGTGTGAAGGGGAGCCAAATGAATTTTATTTGTACGTATGCTTTGCTGAATGCCAGAACTTTATAGGAATAATGAATGATACACGACTTCTTCTTCTTCTTTTAAACTGCACTAACTGTGAGCTTTGATTTGTTGTCGTTAATTTATTTGAGAAATCTGTATGACCCCGAATGTTTACCATACTAATTAAAACGTCAAATCTACACTTGTCCTTAAATTATAATATTGGTCTTTTTCAGGGATGCTGTTTATCCCCTATAGTATTTAATGTAGTTATTAATATTTTAATTGACACTTTGATTTTACAGGAGAAGAAATGGGGTTATCGGTTTAAAATAAATAATCAGTACACAGAATCAATCCTAGCCTTTGCTGACGATCTCGCAATCTTGACACGAAACCCGAAGCAGTGTCAAGTGTTATTGAAAAAGGTGGATGAGTTCTGTGCTTGGACTGACGGCATGAAGGTGAAGCCAAGTAAATGCTATTGCTTATGTCTGGGTAGACGAGATACGAAATTTACATCTTATGACCCTGGACTCACGATTGGCGGTCAAAATGTTGCAACAATTTCGGAAGCGCTCCCGTTCAAATTTCTCGGCAGAAAGATAGACTATAGAGGCCGCACACCATCTTTGGATGGTATTGTTGAGGATTTCATTGATTCCATTAGTAGGGTTGAGAACCAGCCCATAGGGAACATTAAGAAGCTATGGATCTACAACAACTACCTGTCATCGCGCTTGTCTTGGCCTTTCCTCGTGTACGACTTCGGCAAAACCCTTTTATCGCGACTGGATGCCGTTGTTGTGAAATCGTTGAAGTCTTGGACTGGATTAGCCCACTCGGCAGACCCCTCTACACTATTTAGGGGCAAAAATAGTTTTGGGATGAACCTAAACAAACCATCGGAGCTTTACAAACATCTTAGAGTCACCAGGATGCACATTCTGGGTAAATCGAAAGACAACACAGTGGCAACACTCCCAAAAGATAAGAATATGAGTGAGTTAGAGTCTAGGCTACGGTTCCATAAGCAGTTTATGGTGGGAGCGCAAACAAACAGGGTAGGATTGGGATGTCGAGAAAGAGAGGATGACCGGAACATCATTAAGTCTTTTCTGCGAATGGATGAAGATAACGAGTATAGAGTCCATGCGCTTAATCTCGAAATGCAAAATGAGTGGGTGTCCCTTGGTGAGTTTTGTATCCCTTTAGCATTGAAGTGGCGGTCGATACTGTACGATTGGTCTCCAGCGTTGCTTAAATTCTATCTGAATGCCTTTCAGTTGACCCTACCCGATCAGAGCAACCTTGTAAGGTGGGGAATGGCAGTAGACAAAACATGTTTACTCTGTGGTGAGGCCGTAGGTACCGCGAGGCATTTGTTGGTGGGATGCAGAGTACTCCTAGACAGAGGTCACTACTCTCGCCGCCATGACGGAGTGTTGCAGATCATACGTGAAGCGGTGAGCCTTTCAATAGCAAGAGCAGCAAAAGGTTTGACGACGAATGCAAAGAACATCAACTTCGTCAAGGAAGGATCTACCAAGAAGTCCAAAGTCAAACCTTACTCCATCGTTAGTGCAGCTCCAGATTGGAAGATCATGATGGACACGTATGAAAAGCGCTACACTATTCCAGAAGACATTGTGTTATCGTCGTCTAGACCAGACCTTTTCGTTTATTCCAGAAAACTTAAGCGCGTACTGTTGGTGGAACTTACTGTTCCATGGGAGACAAACATTCCCAAAGATCACGCGTTTAAAACAAATAAGTATTATGACCTAACCAACGAGATGACTAAAAATGGTTATATAGCACGGTTGTATGCTGTGGAAGTGGGTGCGAGAGGTATACCAGCGAAATCTCTCTACAACCTACTGAAGGACTTAGGATTACCAAGATCTAATATTAGCTCGTTACTGGAAAGAGCAACTAAAGCCGCTTTACTCGGCTCATACCAAATATGGTTGGGAAGGGAGAGGAATGTCATCGGTGAAGGTGATCGTTAGTATACTATAAAGGGGCCCCTTAAACCTACACGCTGGGTCGAAAGTCCCAGGCGCCGACTGACATTCCTCTCTGTTCCACGCGATGGACCCGGCACCCGCACGGAGAATCCATGGATAGCTAAGAAGTTCGTCTCATAGCAAAATATATCGCCATCATTATCAGTTAAGTACAACATTTAAATTAATGCTTACTAATGAAAGCCTCCATATAAAACGAAGTGAATATGTTATGTAATAAAACTAGTCAGTAATACTTTTTCCCCGAATAAAATTATTCAAACAAAGTTTGTGGCGATTGAAAAACTTAAAATAACATTCAGAATGCTTTAAAACGCTATGATATTTGCGTTGGTCTTCACCCGACATGTTCGTTTGAGTTTTTCGATTAATTTCACTTTTTTCAAAGCTTTGAACGTAATATTGCCGTCGGAAAACTAAAATGTTCACTTATCTGATTAAAAGTCAAAGTTGGACTGTACGAAAAGATATTTGACCGACTTTTCAGGTAGTTTTAAATGGGAACCATAATTTATGGGGAAAAAGATTGAATCTAGAGAAGTTGATAAACGACGATTGCTCAAATCGATTAACTCGCAAATATCGAGCACATTAACTTTTAAGTGACTGTCAAAATGATAGAAAATAGCGAGATAATTTGTAGGCTTTAGCTAAGTTAAGAGTTGGGATAACTTAAACTTTTGTTGCTTTGTAGATTATGTAACTAGGTTTGTATTGAGAAATCTAATTAAATGTCTGTTTAATGTATAAACTACTTGCAATAAAATCCAAATTTCAATAAAAACTTTCAACAGTGTCTCCTAGAAAAAACAACCGTCCCAGAAGACTTTCCCATTGAAAGTATTATGTCGAAAAGCAGGTTGCCGGTCACAACTCATTTATAGTACTTAAGTTTCCCAACTCGTCATCCTAACTATGCCTCCTTCAATTATCATTAGAATCTTGTGGTGGCACGAAAAACTCGATCGTAACTCAATATTAGTGGCTATAAAGGTGAGTGATAACCGCACATCCGCGGCGCGCGCCCTTTTATACTCTGACGGTATAGCAATAGACCATAATTTATAACTTAAGCAGGCTTGACAGATTATTTAGATGTTCCGTAATATGTAGCGTAACTGCTGTAGGTGTAATATTTTATCGTAGTTATTTGGAAGGAAAATATTATGTGGACCGTTTTCGTGGACCCATTTCAAGTCCGTTACAAATTGTAGGTATAAAAAATCGGATATGTTTAATAGTAACTCGCTGTGATGAAGTTAATGACGACGTAAGAGAAGTCATCTGTTTGAAAAATTCATGTGGCCTAATAAAAACTGTCGAGTTTCATGCCGATTCTTCTCGCCAGTAACTGCCTTCCGAACAGTGGTCGAGTCATTTTTTTGTAGTATTTTATTTCATATTATAAACATTTATTATTTCACTTATGTCAGGTATCTAAGTTTTCCGCCTTGCATTGAAACTGAACTTAATTATATTAATTCCTAAACTTCTATACTCCCTTCAATTTTGCAACACTGCGTTTCCTATTCCACATAGTTATCAAAAGCTATTCCGAAGTCACGGCATTGCGAAGTTTATGGTGTTGCGGAGGTTCATTATGAGGAAAGGCGGCTTCCCCGAAACACCCATAAAGTATAGTTGGTGAAAATGACATGTCACTTGCAGAGGGAAGGCGCCAGGGTCGTATTAACTAACAAGGGCAGTGGTTCTATCTTCATCACTTACTCACTCTTTAAAAAAAAAAAAATTATACTGCATTTAAATTTATGTGTTTCTTGATCAATGCTTTAATAATAAATGTTTACAAAATATAATCAGGTCTCAAGTTATGATAAAACCGTTAAATCATAATAATTAGAGCACGTTCGATTACTTGTTATTTTTTAATTTCACATACTTTGAAAAAACATACAAAAAGGGTAAAAAAAACCGACAAACAACAATCAACGCGTAATATAGCAATATTTTCGCACAGCAACGATTATTTTGCTTACAACAAGAATGTTAATCCCATATGCGCAGAATACGCCCAACTTCGCTAATATGCTGACTAATTTTCTACTTACATTCATACGGAATGATAAAGGTCTGGCATATTTTAATTCAATTCATAAAATACTTCAGATTTCTGAGTGTGAGGGCCCCGGGTTTCCCTTCAACCGGCCCTGTAAGGGATTCAGGATTCCTTCCGCTGCGTCAGATGTTAGGGTCAGCGATATCACAGAATTAAATATATATGATATCACGATATATCGATATTATTACGAACCGGCAGAATCTCTTGTCTTTTATGCTATTGTGCGAAATTTTCGACCAAATGACAGTCGTAACATGATATAAGAAGGTATGAAACGAGAATCACAGTCTTTGAATAAAAGATAATTCGTAACCATTGTTGTAAAGATTACTGTTTGTTAACGCCTGGAATGGATGGGATAAAATTTAGCAGCACCTGTTACGACGTATTTGTATGTGTAATTATTTTTTATAAATAGAATCTAAGGGAGCCATAACGCCAAAGATACCAAAAACTAAGAAGGGAACTTATAATCATATACTCGTTAATTAAATGTTAAATAGAAAACACTTAATTAATTTTTGATTAAAGATTGTTTTATATGCATTTGCTGAATTAACCAGCAAGGTTTCCTTTAATGGAAATTTTATTACAAACAAAACTGCAACAAACCGTAAATAAGTGAAAAAGATTATAATTTCCTAAATAATATTGATGATAGTCATGCTGCAAACATAAAAGTAAAGACCTTTTTTTATTATATTAAAATGAGTATTAATCTTCGTGAAACTCGCTTTCGACTTTTAACGAACATACAAACAACAATTAAAACCGTTTAATGTAAAATCAAAATAGACCATTAAGTTTTTACGTTTCATAAAATTCAGAGTGTGGTACTTTAGCCCCCTTGGGCACGCCATCAGCCAGTTCTCAAATTAAAGGGTCATCAAAAAAATAATAATAACTCCATCATTACGAGAGAAACGTGTTTGTCCAACTTTTTAATGTTCGGAAACGTTATTAGTTTATTTTTATAACGAACTTGTCGTCTGTTATGCTAGTGAAAGCTTTTGAAAAATATAAATAAAACGCGGATGAGAATTATTCGATTTACTTACTTATTCAGTTCATTATAGTGAATAAATTATAACTAATGGTACAGAACCAAAACTTTTATAAACATGCTGCGGTTTTATTTCGTCATCCAATCCTTTGCATTTTTTTTCTCGAACAAATGTCAGCTACGGCCAGCGGCTAATGTTAACAATTAATCAACTTCAGTACAGATTCAATGGAGTGCGGAAGCAATGGTACAATGTACGCCCATCAGCCAAATGCATTCAGATACATTAGTGCATTTTTTTTTATTAACGGAAACCGACTGAATCGCTGGTACTAATAAACTAGTTAAATCATTCATATGAAGCACTGTATTAGCCTCAACAATACGCGACAATAGGTTCACATGAGCTTTACCATGAAATATTATCATGCCACGCAAATAAATTTGCTACATTCCCCAGACGAGTAAAATCACTATGCGAACGTACGCCGCAAGAGTCAACAACAATGACAGATTCTTACTAACAAACAGAAGTTAATATAAGTACGTTTGTTCCCATACTTACTCATATTAATCACGTACTTGTTCTATTTGCTGAAAGTGAATTTCGTTCCAAGAAACTCAGCGGTGCCGACCTACTTTCTATGCGAAGAAAATGCGACATCTACTTACGATATTATTTCCCATGCAAGCACTAAGAACGCTAAAGAATTTTTACACTTTCATTGATTGGCTAGATATTATCGGAGGCTACAATGTCTACTGTAATGATGCAATTATTGTAAAATAATAAAATAACAGTGAGTAATAAACAAGTTTTTAGAGGCACGAGCAAACAATTCACCTCATGGGAAGATAAATAGATGCACGATTGATAGATAGTTAAAACGGTCGATTTGGTATCATTGTTGTGGAAACTTGCATGCATGCCTGCCTGGAATTTTGGCTAGCATTATTATAAGTATAATAGTTTGCGATATTGTTTTTTTGGAGGTTTGCATTTGAACATCAATCATTTGGAATATTATGAGTACATAATATTAATATCGCCATGATTTATTGCCAGACAAAAATATAACCGGAAACAAATGAGCCACTTCAACATATCAAAGTATCGAAACATGACATTGGCATGCTCAAACACAAAAGAGTTTTGCCATGCCAAGGCCACTAGGAAGCACTATAATACAATTAGCTCATGTTACTGCCATTAGGTTATTTGTACTCGATTGTTCAACATAGGTAGGTGTGGACTTGAAAGCTGGTGTAAACGTAAATAACAAGTGTACTGTCTTAACTAAGTCGTAAAAATTCTTCAACTCCATAGAACACAATCTTAGGAGTTACAAGTTGCCAAGCTTGAAGATTTTACACCTAGAGAATTTAAAATCTTATAGAATCCTTGTTTCTTAAACCAGATTCTAAATTCCAATTTAAATAGACTACAGGCCCATGTACAAAATTAATGGGTCATATGAACCACCAGGTGGCGTATATAGGACGATATAAGAGCATAAAATAATAATATTCAGCTCTATACCGTCACTTGTAAGCTGTCCAACTGAGTGCTGGTGAAAATTCAAAAGCGCAAGTAGAGTTAGTACCTTTTGGGTCATATATTTTTGTACGGCATTCTTACCATCGGTAAATCCATGAAAAATAATAAGAAAGCGCGCAGTGCCGTAAAAAATTATGCGCCACAAAGTCGGTAATTTTTTTTTTATTTTCTGACAATTTCCCGGGTAGATTTGGTATGTTTTTCTGTACGGCATCAGTTTCATTCTGTTACAATACAGCTTCTAATCCATTATTCCACAATGCCGTACAAAAATATATGACCCAAAAGGTACTAACTATACCTGCGCTTTTGAGTTCTCACCAGCACTCAGTTGGACAGCTTACAAGTGACGGTATAGAGCTGAATATTATTATTTTATGCTCTTATATCGTCCTATATACGTCACCTGGTGGTTCATATGACCCATTAATTTTGTACATGGGCCTGTAGTCTAAAAGTATAATTCGTAAAATTCAAATGAGTATTCCGAATATCGCTATTATGACACATTTAACAAACGAATTTGCTGTACCTATATTAGCGGCCGCCCGCGACTTCGTCCGCGTGGATACCTACCTTTTATCGCAATAAAAGGTAGCCTATGTTCTTTCTCTGGGTCTAAAGAATTTCTGTGCCAAATTCCATCAAAATCGTTTTAGAGGTTTAAGCGGGAAAGCGTAACAGTAACAGACATACATACAGACAGACAGACAGATAGAGTTACTGTCGTATTTGTAATATTACAAGAAGATTTGTATATCCCAAAAAGCGGTTTGAGGTTGTATGATTCAATTCAAAGCTTAAGTAAATTTTTTATCCGTGCTTTGTATGCTGTCGAGACAACCGGCGTCGGGACACCTAGTCGCTTTGATTAGAGCTGTTCCACGCGTATCGGCCCGAGCCGAACACGATGTACATGAGGTTAGGGCTGAGAAATAGTCGTAAATTGAACACTAAAACTATAATTTATTCAAATATGTATATGTTTTCAGTACTTTAATAATATATTTACATATTTACATCTTTGAACAAAACATACATATATGTATAATAGGTGTGTCCAACTGGTTGGTAAGAAATGACAAAGTTATTAGCCAAAAATACTTTGCTTAAATTACCGGATACTGGATCTTTTCAAAATCGAAATTACATTCACCTTTATTTTTCTTAGCAAAATGAAGGTACCTATTCATCAAATAATGTAACTTACATTGAAAAAACCCTCATTTATTTTAAAATTGCTTTTCCATTTTTTTTCTTAAATAGTCAAACTAAGGACCATCAACCCTGGACACAGGTGGCTCACTGACGTATCTAACAAAAGCCCGCTAATGAGGAAATCGTGTACACCGAGACTCTCGATAGGAAATCTAACGTACCGATTGAGTGAAAGTAAGCATTGAACATTGAACGCAGCAAAACCAGTAATGCTCACAATAACGATGCATCAGATGTACTTGGTGAGATGCGACAATGAGTTAATGACGTATCAATGACAGTTTAATATTGAAAAATATACTTCATAAATTGTTTTCTTGATTGGACATATACGATGATTCGTGAGTTAAAGTGGGGTTTATTAGTAATGCGTATGATGGCCTACAATGATGATTGGATTATAGAATAAGAACTAAGAGTTATATATTCAATTTAAAAAAAAATATATTACATAAATGCGTCTATCATTTTACTAACAAAATGGCAGTCGTTTGAAACAAATGAGTACAAAAACTTAAAATTTATTTGCCAGTTAAATTGACCTTTGAAAAAATTTAAGTACTGACACAAAAATATTATTAAAGAAACAAAACCTAGTAGGCACTACTCGTAGAAAGTGCCTGTATTGACTAGAAAAAAAAAAACAGTGATGCAACAACCCTAAGGTCAAACAGATATCTCAATCCAGAAGCTGCAATTCTAGAGAGCTTCAAGATTCCAGTTGCAGTTTTGCAACCGAAATACGACACCGTTTCCGATCATTGCAATCTATCGGTCGTGAAGACGGCTGTTTACTCTGCCCTGTAAATACCAAAGTTGCATTGCAATTTTCTCCGCTGTAACTACTGGTACAATGTTCGATTGCGTACTTTGTAGAGTTGTAAATAGAAGTTCGTTGCAACATTGCTACATTCCTTACGTAAGTTAAGTTAAATAATCGAATAAAACTATAAATAGTAAGGATGTTTTCAGACACATTAACAAAATCAAGGATTCAAGTTATTTTCAAGATCTAACTAAACCACAGTTCTAACTAAATACTCTACTGCTTTTTACTTAGCTCATTTTATGTACAAAATAAGCTAATTTATGTCTTACATAAGAGATATTAGCTATAAATAACTAAATAATAAGTATGGCTGTAGCTTCGCGAAGTGAAAACACTAGTGTTTCAAATCACATACAGGCGTGAACACAAATAGCTGTTTGATGAGTTATTTTACTTTTACTAAGCCATCACCATTATCGTCACTATTATGTCATTTATGCATTTACATTTCGCACTTTCTGCGTACACTTGCGCTTAAATTGTCAAAGCAGATTGAGATTATAAGACTTTGCAAAATAATCAATTCACCAGTGCTTTTGTAACTTTTGCACAATTTTGACACAACTTGAAATTTCATTTTGTATTATAGTTTGAAAGCGGGCCTTTTGTTGTTTTTTGTTGAATATATATATAGCTGACTAAAACATTACTTTTATCCTAAGAATAAATCGTCTACTGCTATCATTGATTGTGTTAATCATTTGGTGAGACTCACTTCTATCGGTAGCATATTATTATATGTCCTTTTTACAATAATGATCAATCTTTAAAACAATAATTAACTGAGATGAACACTACTTGTTCTTACTTTAATTAAAATAGTTCTAGAGTATTTTGCAGTATTTGTCTCAGTTATCGTAAACAATAGTCTCGCCAAAAGCCCTCATTACACCCGTGATCGAACTTTGATTTCTAAACATTTGGAACAAACTACGACCTAGTTTGGTAACTCGACGCTTGGGAACAATCATTATTGTTTCTTTGGCAAATTGTAACAGAAGCGTCACTTGGTAAACTGATAATGCGTAACGGTGGAGAACGTTTTAATAATGTCGTCCTTTGAAAGTTAGGAGATTTAGTCACTAGAATTCTAGAAGGATATGGACTGGACTAGTTTCAGTATTTTCTGTATTTTATCAAGGTAACAGTTAATAGACACATGTTTATCCCTTATTAAAAGTTAAAGTGGATAGTCTGTCAACTGTAAACTGCGTTTATATTTATCATAAAAAAACTGTTAGTGCAAAAATAAATTGATGAAAACCGTTGGCTGTAAATTTTTTTCAAAGACAGTAAGTATAATTAAATTCTGTAATTTTTTCACAAGAACATTACGTACAGCTCATAACTCGATTGAGACCAATATGTTCATAAAACATACAATCAACATACCCACTCGCTATAAGTTCTTATTTCATGACTTCCGCGTTTGTTTAAAACTCTGTACGCACGCAAAATAATTTCATTTGTGCTCCACCGTATGAATTAATTTTCTCATTGTTTGCCTAAATTTGCATCGACAAAATTATTCAAGCACCGTTATGAAAATGTTCTGATAAAACTGTTTGAAACGATGATGCTATCTTATTTTAGTTCAGAGCTTAGTGACTAAAGTTACAGAGTTACCCAAATAATGATTGCATGAAATTTAATTTACGCTTCATGTACACATTTATCCAGTCCAAAAAGTTGTTGATTCTAAAAAACGGATATTAGTGGACCTATTTGCTTTACTGCTAAAGTAATAGTTGTCTTAAAATTGCACGTCAATTACATAAAACTTACTTTTAACGGAGAAAAATCGCGGTTTTGCTAAACATACGCGTCGAATATTGAAATTAATAGTCAATCTTGTTCATAAGCTCCAGACACGCGTTATTGTAATAAAGAGGCACCTAATCATAAACTTCCAATAACCTTAAATTTTCTCCAGTATCATCGTAAAATCGCGTGTTTACGTAATCAAAATATTTGCAAGGATATTGTGTCTGGAAGCGCTCTTATCGGAAGATAAAATTCGCGGCTTCTCGTCCCTAACTGCCGATGATAACTTATTCGAAAGGCCCATTTTCGGGGAAATTTATGGTTGATTTAACTCGTTTATTCTGCAAAAGAACTTTCCATACTCAGCGATGAAATGGGGTAGTTACGATACGAGATAATAAATAACAACTTTCCATTGAAATGTTTTATCTGTTTTAGTTATATGTCGTTAACTTGATTAAATGTGGTACTAAAAGTGAAAGTTGATAGTCACTTTGTTCATTTTAATTTAATCTTTAATTACTGACTATTATGTAACAATAAAAGTGCATTTCCTTTGTTTTTAAAAGGCACTAGATTAATTGGAAAATTTCTAAAGAAATTAATCCCTAACGGTATGTACGGTTAGTACGGAAACTGTTTAATATTTGTTTAAATTTTGTTTACCTATGCAATAGCGACAGGAGTATTAGTTTCTGTCTGACTTAAATAATTTCAAAAATATAAAAATGTCGATGTTCATCATACAAGCATGTGCCCCCGGCGGTATTCGAACACGCGACCTCTGGTTTTGTAGACAGGGTTCCTGACCACTAGACCAACGGGCCCCGAAGTTCTAAGTTATAAGCAAACATCTGTCGATAATTGATTCCACTGATAACGATAATGTATTGAGTGCGGCCACGTCCTCCCGGACATCTAGCCTACGTGCCCGGCATATCGACTCGATCCGTTTCAATTATCCGCGATCAATAGCCAAATTCGGTAACGCCTTGGCTAACCAAGTTCTGACAGATATTATGAGCGATACTTCCACTTTACACCGTCTGGAGATCTTCCGTGCATATTTAATTTAAGTTGAATGAAATAAGATTGATGATCCAATCGTAGCGTTAACAATTGGCTGCAGAACATTTGCAGAAGTGGGAAATTTTGATTTGGAAATAAAATAAAATTAAGATTTATGACAGAAGCGACATAGTGAAAGCATGCATGGGGTCAACGCTAGCATGAAAAGATAACTGTTATCTTAAGTTTTAAAAACAATTATCCATTGTTGGCTATTTCAAAGAACACTGTTTCAAACTAATTTATGACCAGTTTCAATAATAACGAGGTCAGCTAGCCACTAAAGCGTAAACTAGTATTAATAACTTGGCAATTTCTCTCCAAAGGGTCCTTGAAAGTTTATTACGACCATTATTGCTAATTTGCGTCCACTCATTAAAACCAGGACGTTTTATAACGAACAAATAAACCGAGACGAAAATACGTTTGAACTATACAGACGTAAATACTTATGCCAAGGAATGAACGAGCACAGCTTGACTCGAACTCTCGGACCTACGGCTGCACTTAATTTTATACAAACTGTTGCTTTGACTGGGAGTCTTAATTAACATTTATGCTCTTCAGTTCTATCGAGTTACGGGAACGGGCATTAAATTCCCGTCCGAACAGTGCATAGAATCCGGCTTAATTGCAAAGAGCTGAGTCAGCCAAGATTTATCAATTAAGGAAATCGGTAGTGGAATAGGCGCACTCAGCTCTCGTGTAGTTGAGATGGGCAAACTGGACCGGCTTGTTTGATGGCCCTTTGGTTGTGAGTATATAGTATGAATGGATTGCTGGATCGAGTGTGTTGCTTGTATTTTACTTGCTCTTTTACACATACGAGTATTCTTTGGAACGAAACGTGAAGGGCTTTTGATTTGTTGCACTCTAGTGTGGACATTTTCGTTGTTTAGTGTAGACAATGTCGCGTGTATGAATGTGCAAATTTATGGAGTTCTTTTTTTATTTATCATAAGGTTTAATGTAATTTGTTACTGAATCAACCATGAATGGATTTAACTTTTACTTTAACAAGTAGGTATTTCGTGGAAAAAAAAATTAAACAACACATGCCGGGAAGATTTATTGATTGACAGCAAGCTACACTCTCTGTTCAAAACCTCTATAACTGTAACAAGCTGGACCTCAAAGACTACAGCCCATCTGTTTGAACGGGCCAATATCCAACGACATGAACAGAAACCAACAAAAAAGTCAATATCCATTTTGCGAAGTGTATTCACGTTGCAAAACGATTTTCAATTTTTCAATACGGTTACCGGGAATACCCAGTCGTTTATTGACTGTAGTTTTTGATTAGTTAAAAACAAAACTTATAGTACTTAGGAGTATAAAATCCTAAAAATATATTTGCCAAAGATACGATTCGGAGGCGATTCGAATTATTATCGGAGGCCAAGACTCACTTTGGGTCGCTGCTCTACAATAGTAAGTAAGTAAGATACGATTCATTGCAATTTAACCAAAGAAAAATAAATAAACACTGCACTATTTATCTCCAACGCACGAAACCTTAGCCTTTAGACAATTACTCAGATAACAAGTATAGTTTATACTTTCAGTTAAAGTTAATAATATTTCATTGAGAACTGAGGTTCAGAGAGTGTCACAAATCAACACATCAACCGTTTCACGCTTCACCGAAGTCACTAACTAAAACTGTACTGTTTATAAAAGTATTTAAGTATGTCTATCCGTTCCCTAGCTTCCATAGTACAAGCTTCGAGCTTAGTTTGGGGCTAGGCAATTGGTGTGTTAGTCCAGGGCATTTATTTATTTATTTAAAAGAAAAAAAAAACATAAACCAGGTACAAAAGAAACCAACATCAAAAGAGTTACACCCTTAGGTATATAAATTACATTTTAAAATTATCTCACCACATCCAATTACAAGGGTAGCAATCATATTGAGGGCACCTCCTAAAACTCAGGCTTCTCGTAAAAAAATCTCTTTATTTTTGAGGGAGTCGTAAAAAACTTTTTATATCATTTGCTGAAAACAACCGTAATTTCATGAGGAATTCAATATCAGTAACTGTAACAAAAGAAATTGGACCTAACGTGAGCGTTAAATCTTTTCCGAGTTTCAACGTTTTACGAGGTTTGCTATTTCTTAGCAAAATAAATTATTCCTCAAACTAATTTTCACTCTAACAGCTAATTCACAATTCCTTTTTATAAATATTGAACTGAATAACTATTTTAAATTCAATAATATTTACACTTTCGTAAATAAACAAAGGTTACCAAGATGTGATTTTAATTTTAAAAAGATTGATCTCTGAGTTACGTCGGAGTACTACGAATATTTATAATCAATAATCAAAATAGTGTATGCGAGTAGAATAAAAAGTTTCAAACATACAGTAAAGAACTTTTTTGTTTCGTCGCGTTCGGTAAAGCCTCTTTTCTATATTGTTGTTAAAAGGGCGAGTATTGGCTGTAAAACATGTTTTTTCTTATTAGCTAGGTGTAGGTACTTTGAATACCAATTTACGACCACTCAATCTGTTTATTGAAACGCTTTTCTGTGCTAACTCAGAAAAGTTTTACTTTATATAAGTCTGATAGGGCGTTTTCCGCCTTTTAGATCCCATAAAATGTAACCAAATGGCAGTCCATAAAATCGAATAGAACTGTTGTATCTCAAATCCACAGATTAAAATAAACATTTCTTTACTTATTCGCGTTGCGTTCGAACCCTTAGCTGGTATGCAATAAAAAAGACAAAGAGACAAGAACAAAGAAAAAGGTAAATTAAACAGCAAAAATAAATAGGCAACACGTTTGAACGTGATTCTTTAAGCCGCTTGAGAAAAGAGAGCCATCTTTCTTTCGCGCTGGGGTCCCCAGCTACAGCGCTCGAGCGCGCAAAGGAAATACCAACTGTCTTTCATCCTTAAGACGTTGTACTCCTAGCTACATTCTCCAAACAATTAAACATTAGTTGCCCCTTCAAAAATATTAATTAGGTCTTCCTTTTGTACAAGTTTCTTGTTCCAGTCCCTTTCTGTTTCTGCCTAAAATTTAAAAGGTACTGTCTTGAATGAAGAAATATGTTCTAGTACAACAAGGCTCGGATTTTATTTTCAAAGAAGAAAGTTTGTTAAATGTTTGTCGATGAGCGAACTATATAAATAAACAAACAAACAGGAATCTGACAAGAAATATTTTTGTGTAAGGTTTTTAATTATGGTCTTAATATCAATCTTTAAATTGTATAAGAACAGTTTTTGATTCTAAAATGTATAATGTTTTATTCTAAATAGACCGTCAAATCATTGACATAAATGGATCTTCAAATACTCCCTGGCCATCACTCCCGATCGTTTGAATATTAAACCCCCCTAATTGACAAAAGCAATGAAATTCTAAAATTCAACTTTTAGTAAACAGTCCGATCAAAGTGGACGCAAGATTATCAGCCTCCGTCAAAGGGAATTAAATTCCCACTAACAAAAATGCCTGAGGGTATAATTTACCCATTGAAATCAAAAATTAATTTCTAAATGGTGTTTTATGATGAATAAATATGGCAGTAAGAGTTTTTCAATGATCTCTTTCCCACCGTGTGTGATTAAGTACTTAGTTAATCCGCCGTCAGACTAAGCTGCTTATTCAAGTCTCCCATTCAGCATGTTTTTAGGAGTTCTTAGAGCAATGCCTAAATGTATTAAGCTTTAAATAAAAATCAAATATAGTTTCGTTCTGTTTGTATCTTCCATAGTATCATTCTGCTTTTCAGCCTGATATCCATGATATATCAATTGGAACAATTAGATAATGTGCCATCCTTATAGCTGTAGAATACTCTATTATTAAAGTTGTGTATTCGGCGAAATCGATTTTAGTTCTATGCAATTCCCATAACAAAAGTTAGTAGATAAACTTAGAAAACAATTTTCTTCCTCTTGATACAGGTGTGGCTTGCTAACATTTAAATAAATAGGTATACCCAACACTAATATTCCCTCATTCACAATAATAGTGCACGACCCTTATAAATATAATCGTTATAGAAGAAGCATTTATTCTTTAGTAATTCCGCAGCTATTTGGGATTCAGAGCGGCCGTCGACGATAAACCGGCCAGACCTAATAACTGGCAATAATGCCCACTCAGCGCAACCATTGCTTCTCTCCATTCCCCTTGATACAATATTGGTTTAATTGAATGCCTATTGTTTTCTTTATCGTCGCATGCAGAAATTACTATAAGTTACAATTTTACTTAATTTATGGTTGACCCTTTTCTAAACTTCGGGTTATTTATCGGAGCAACCCTAATGTTATAGCAAACATGTATTCGTTCAAAATCTCCATATTTAATTTGGGAATGCCAATTTACTTCTAAACGGTTCTAACGGGATCCTAATAGCCAGTCGTACAGCAATCAAGCTTATATTTGCTTAGCAAACTAGTGTTTGCTAAAACATCACTTAACCGCAATCTGTTGGAATTCAGTCACAACTTACGAGTAGAAGGTCTTCCAGCATTTGCTGGAAGACTTAAGTGGAAGTGTATATATATTTGTAGGAAAACGCTAATTAAAACTTATTAAAATCGTTTTATACTGCCAAAGTATTTTACTGCCTTGTCTTTAGTATTCTTATTATTAATATCAGTTGCAGAAATAATAAAAATAAATCTATTTATTAGTACCTATTTGACTACATAGTTTGATATATTTAAGGCTTTACTGCTGAGATTCTTTCGGCGCCTTGTATCACCATTAACGACGTAAAAGTTGTAACGTCAAAATAATCTACCACCGTGTAGGTAAATCTTTTGCTTATTTGGCTAATTATTTATTTACAATTAAAAATTGTTTCTCCTTTAATTTATATGAACCGTTGTCTGTTGCTTCACTGCTAACATTTCGCGATGCAACTTCACAAAGACAAACAGCGAGATGTTCCGCACACATAGCACCAAGCGTCGTGTTTACCAAAAGTCAACACGCGATCATTATTACCAAAGCCGATTCCAAACTTATTACGCGGTGATCTGCAATCTACTCGTACGTGCACGGGGGAATGATTAATTTCTCCTGCCAGCTCTAAGGGTAACAACTGACGAAGCGGTTTTCACCCGCAGCAACTGCTGTAGCGGAACTGCGGTTTTATTTCTAAACTGAAGAAACTGGTTATTTTCGCGACTAGCGGAGCCGTTGCGGTTGAAATTATTGCACGCAAAAAACTAAGGAGCAGACCGCAAAGAAAATTCTTTGCGATTGCCAGCAAGCCGACCGCTCGCGTCCGGCGTGATTCTCTTAGTAGCCCGGCGATGCTGCGGAAATCGCAAACAACCACACACCCTTCAGCTGGAAAAAGCCGTCGCAAAATGTACTTGATTTTTTTACTTATTAATAAATTCTGCATCTGTTTGAACGCCGCGATCAAGTCAAGTCGAGAGAGACTCGAGTCAAGTGGTTCGATGCCCATGTTGGTCTAAACTATAAAGTGTTAGTTTTTCTAAACACAACCAGTTTTTGAGAACACCAATTCGCATTTTGCAAGCGTAGTTATTAAGCCAAAACCCATTTTTGTAACGAAGGCATTATTAAAAAAATTGGAGGCCTTCTTATGCTGATACTTTACTCCATTCTTTCCTTCATCAGCTGCGGGCCCGCAACCGCGGCCGGCGCGGCTTAAAACTGCTCCGTATATTCTTAGCCTAAACCAGATTTACTAAACCCTGCGCTTTCAAAACAGCGTGACCCGTCCGCATTGGAACACATGTTGTATTACAGATTGCAATTAGTCCATGGATTGACATTGTTGGATAACATAGGGTGATATTGGGCGGGAAACACGTACTGTAATTTCATCATGCAGTTTTGGTATCTTGGTAGTGATTTGTGTTCTCGATACGTTGATTTCCAATTATGATTTTACGTACAATCGCATCTCTGCTTCACAATTGTTATTAAAATGATTTTGCTTTAAAATTGGTCATTATATAAATTCATTTATGTCGATCATACTTTAGGTGAAATTAAAACGTGTTCAATATTCTGGAATCATAATTCATAAAATAATGGAAATTGTAAAGCAATTCTTTTCAGGTAGCAGAACATTTTAAATCTGGCATTTTCAAAAGTATGACAACTAAATCACTACACACTCATTAAATTCTAAATACACCTATAACTTTGAAGTAAAAGCTACGATTTTTAAAAAGCGCAATTATAATGCCACATAAAGAAAACAATATCCAAAACAAATCGAAGGAGCCTCATTACAACCCAGCCGACAGAAGTTTCGGTTGCATGCCATGTCATGTGTGTGTATGTTTGTATTAAGTGTAATATCGTGATGTAGGGAACTATTGCGGTGTCAGAAACAGGTGTCGGCGTGCACCACGGAATAACCCGCATCAAATCGACACAGTGTAAACAACTACAATATCTATACTAATATAATAAAGCTAAAGAGTTTGTTTGTTTAACAGCGGTAATTTCAGGAAGTACTGGTTCGAATACATAAAAAAATGTTGGATAGTCCATTTGTCGAAGAAGGCTTTAGGCTATACAGTTACACTATGTGTGTGAAAACCAAAATCCACGCGGACAAAGTGGCAGGCGGCCGCTAGTAAAGATATAAATATAAAGACGAAAAATAGATATAAAAGTATTGTCGACCAATTTAATATTTACGTCTGTATAACTTGCGATCAATGAGGTAATTCAAATGGGTGAAATAAACATAGTTTTAATAAGAATGCAACGAAACTTTTTGAAAAGAAATAGACAGATTTTTATCGCAGGTGTCAAAAACATTTAAAAAAGAACCTATTTACTTTTTCCGTTTATTGTTTCAAATTAATAACATTTTTAGCCTTGTTATTACATATTATTATAACATACCAGATACAAGAAAGTTGAATTTATTTTGGATAACTTAAAAAGTTCATATCATTGAAAATAAATAAAATAAACGCAGCACATAAATTGCAGTTGTTTTTTTTTTAAATATAAAGACGTCCTACTGTCATCTATTGCATTGGTTCGATTCGTCCCAATCTGTGTTACTCTGTGGTTTAAACTTTGAAGGGAGCGTGCGGCGCAGGAATTTTGCAACAATTTATACTAACAAAATGTTTGCAACAGCTGACTAAAACTTCAATCCTTTTAATGGTCTCTCCCGGGGTTACTTTGCGACTAGTCGGGAAAAGTGAACTTGCAGGTAAAATTTAGTTTAGACCGGTAAAAGCTTGAAGACAGTTTTCAGGTCACATTTTTTAATCTAACCTTAGCCATCTTTTGCTCTTATGTATGTAGAATAATTTGATAATATTACTTTTAAAAAAACAATTTTTTGACGCATTATGGTTATTTTATACTAATCCTAAATTCCTTGGACTACTAACACAGCGATTGCGTAGCCTCAAACAAGGGCACTTTTATAAACATCTATGTCTCGAGTACAAATGCCGATGTTCGTCACACAAACATTTGTCAGGGTCTCTGGCCAACGGGCCCGTCAATTTTGTGACTAATGAACACAAGTGTTTCCATCGCACATTATCTAGCTCAATCTGACTTAGACGCGACAATTTTACTGCCTCAATAATTCTAAACAACTCATAACCCAAGACTAGTCTAAGTGCTTTAGCACACAATATGACTTCCAACGTATTGCCCTGGCTATTTTACAACGAGTAAACAAGGGTATTAAGTAAAGGGATGCTCGTTAAATAAGACCCTTACTTAGTAATAGGACAATTTCGCCGGCCCACTGGATGTAATCAAATAATTCCGTTCCCTAGAGAAGCAATCAATGGCACCGCTAGGGTAGGTAGATGACTACACGCATGGCCGAGTAAGGTCGGCAGAAAAATCAAAGGCTGTCAAGTAGCATTATATTTAAGATTTTTCATTAATTACATTCAATTTTGTTTATCTATACTAATATATAAAGCTGAAGAGTTTGTTTGTATGTTTGTTTGTTTGGACGCGCTAATCTCAGGAACTACTGGACTGATTTGAAAAAATATTTCTGTGTTGGATAGTCCATTTGACGAGGAAGGCTTTAGGCTATTGGAAATCAAAATCCAAGCGGACGGAGTCGCGGGCGACCGCTAGTTTTAATATATTTCATATGAGTTTTTGTCTTCTCTACCTAGCTAGGTCTTCTACATAATAGTAATCGCTGCAGTCGTCCTGCACAATTTATAAAATAGGTACAAATAACTTTTAAACAAAACGTTACATTCTTATTATTTTATAAGTATTAAATTTCAAGGTAATATAAAATAAACAAATAGACAGGTAAAGAAGGGAAAATATTCTCATATATAAAAAATTGGTTTGCTGACTGTACACATTATATTTCTAATTATAATGTCTTGTTAAGTGTTATTAAATAAGTAGACAACAGGTTTGAAGGTACAGTACTTGTATTTAAATACGAGATGGAATTCCGAAAATGTAAAATAATTCCCCTACCTATAACGATAATGAAGGTAAAACTTCAGATGAATTTAAATGATATTAACATAAAGCTTTACACGATTTTTTTAAATATTTTTGAGAGTGTGCATGAAGAGGTACGTTTGTCCTAGTCTGGTTGTTATATGTATTTAGTATCGACCGCACGCGACTCCGTCCGCGCGGATTTAGTTTTTTGCGCACATGATGTTAAATGCACTATAGCTTAAAGTATTTCCCGTTAAATGAACCCAGTACTCATAGTGCAAGCTTAGTTTTGGGGCCTGGCAATGTATGTATAATTTCGCATTCTATATCTAGAGATCGCCTGGCCAGAAGTGACAGCTCACGACTGTATTTCCTAGTCTAAATGATGCCTTGGACTAATACACCAATGTCCTAGCCCCTAACTAGGCTCGAACTCTTCAAAGCTTGAACTATGGACGCTTGGCTAACAAACAGACATACCTTAATACTTTTATGACTCGAGTTCAAATGCCGATGTTCATCAGTTTCATCACACAAACAATTGCCCCTAACGGGATTCGAACCAACGACCCTTGATTATATAGCCAGGGTCTCCGACCACTAGACCAACGGGCCCGTCTGGAAAGGAATGTGATAATATGCGAGGCATCTGTATGCTAAGCGTCTGCGAAACAGACCACCGGACAGTGGTGGAATTACACGACCGAATTAAACGATAATATGTAATACGATTTAGTTGTTGCCTGTCAAGTGAACTAGAGTTGTGATTGGCTAGGAAAATTGTCACGAGCTTTGAATCACTTATAATGAGATAAGTAACGGAATAATTGTGATCCTGCACCTACCTTTTTTCATATTTTTTTTCTATTTGTTTTTTTTTACAGTGCAAAAGCTTTAATCGCTCGCAAAATAGTTCGTCGTTTCATGCATTACTGTATTACTTTGCATTATCCTACTACTATTATAAAGGTGAAAGTTTGTAAGTATGGATGTATGTATGTTTGTTAGGTACTCTTTCACTTAAAAACTACTGAATGGATTTGAATGAAACTTTACCACAATATAGCTTATACATCAGAATAACACATAGGATATTGGAAATCGAAATCCACGCGGACGGAGTCGCGGGCGCACGCTAGTCTCATATAGTGACAGCTCACGACTGTGTTTCCTAGTCTAAAGGAGTGTGATAGCATGCAGGGCATCTGTATGCTAAGCGTCTGCGAAACAGACCAGCCTCGAACGGGAATAGATTTACATACGGACAATGGTGGAATTACACGACCGAATTAAACGATGTTAATACGATTAAGTTGTTGCTTGTTAAGTAGACTGTAGTTATGATTTGCTACAAGAATTGCTTCTAGTTTTAAAATCGCTGATAATCTGATAGATTCAGCAATAAATTTTTATCCTGTTTAACAATAGAATTCACTAAACTGTTTCTATTGTAGTCGAAAAGTTTCAATCGCACGCAAAATAATTATATGTCGAATGCTTTAAGTGGGCGCTAGACTACACATTACCATAAAAATCGTTTGTAACTCATTAACATGACTCAGAAAAGACCGTTAAGAGACTCTCATCAACAAGACTATACGAACAATTCATTTCAATTACTTGCATAATGCGTTCACCTCATATAAATAATACGGCGTCTGCAGCTCCTAACATAATAACGAGGAATCTTGACTTAATAATATTGCATTATTTGCAGCAAAACAAAAGAAAGCCCACACAAAACTAAGAACGGACCAAGTAGAATGCGCTTATGGTAAATTATTTATTCGCATAGTCGTATAATCAAAAACGTTCACGAGCATAATATTCAAAGAGCACACACCAGGAATGCACACTGCACATACGCAGGGCGGCACGGACGAGCGCTGCGCTTAATTGCAGCTAGCTTTGTGCGGTGGCTTTATACTTTTTGGCCACCAGTTCGAGGAAATTGCGGAGTTAGGCACAATCGACTCAAAACACAAAACTTGACAACTCCACCCTTTTTATAAATGTCAGTGTGGGGCAAACGAGAAAGAGGATCACCAGGATGACGGCGAGTGATCACCGATGCTTTGCCTTTTTTTAGGGGGAAACCTTCTCTTTTACCCGTACCTAGGGCATAAAAGGGCTGCCACCAAGATTATGTAGGACTCTACGGCGTCAATCGCCGCAACTTCCCATATCCCCCCTATGCTCTGCTAACCGCAACCGATGCGTTGCCTGCCTTTAACACCACGGACCCTCCTAACTGAGCTTTGGAAACCTTGCTCATCAGCAGAAACATATGGAGTGCCACTTCACTGTGTCTTCGGCACAATCGAATCAAAACGCAAATCTTTACAAATACTTGTTTTTTTTAGGAAAATGAACATGCACACATGCCTTTGTAACCCCATACCCTCCCTAACAGAGCTCTAGAGACCTGAATGAAACATATCACAACAGTTATGAAGACATCTTACTTCGTTATGGAGACAAAATCGACTCAAAACACAAAACTTGACAGAACACTTTCTAGTCAATAAAAGAAAAAGTTAATGATCACTTCCTTATTACCGTTGTTATGCAAACCGAGATTTGCATTAGACCGTGCTGTGTGACGCGATAGATGATAATGTAATAAGCAGCTCTATCTGTATGGCAATTCATTATGTGTGTTGATGATTTATTATTTGAATTCGAAATGAGCATTAATCTCCATACACAAAAAAATCCTAATCGAGCATTATCTCACACACATGTTTGTATTGAACTTAAATCAATCTGCGGATAATATCTCAATAATAGTGAAAAGGTTTCGCTTGAGTCTGAGTGCATAATTATGTACGTAACATCATGATAACTAGTAAAAACTTGCATTTAGAAATAAGTTTTCAATAAAAAAATTGTCAGCCCAATTAAAGTTTATCAGAGCATGAGCAAGTTTCTACAACCACAAAAACCTAATTATTATGAAACAAAACCGTTCGTGACAAATCGTCAATGGATGGATATTTTTTTGCGTAAAAAGATCGGACGAGTGGTTAAAAGAAACCCTCGCGTTACATGGATGCATCGAGCGGCCCCGTAGTTCGCTAGTTGGGACCGTTTTATTTGTTGCCGGGTATTTTCCGTTCCCCATTCACATGAATCAAACCGAACGGACTCATTTATTTGATACTGGCGTACAAGATACATCCGCATCTAGTATAATTCGTATGCGCAGACAGAACGGGCGGGGGCGATAAAACGCACTCCGACTGCGTGAGTAGCGACAATTAATTAACTTTTTATTGGTAAATATTTGGTGATTTTTTGTGGATGACGGGTTATATTTTACTGGAACATTTTTGACGCTTTAATAGTACCTAGTGGACTGTAACATTAACTATGAAAGTAAAAATTGTCAACGTCGTGTAGTTGAAAAATTCATGTTGTCATTATTATTTCTCGCGTGAAAATATTGGCAGGGTCCGTTTCTATGTGTTTAAAGTTGGATATACGTGTGTTTATTTGAAATTAAACTTTAATAATAAATCTCAAGGGAAAGTTGATCTGGGGCGATGTATCAAGCCATCACATGTATTTTTTCAAGACATTTGTAAATGTAACTTACTATCAGATAAACAAATAGTCCGTCAGCAATACATCAATAACACTGTTTTATAATGAGTTGGCCAAAAAAAGATTCACGATGAGTGACTATCTATTACATTTTATATACACTCAGACAACAATCTACATACACAAATAATTCTTGGTAAATAAGATATCGTCAACAATAATTTATCGAATCTAACTATGGCAAGTCGTGACTTCCTAAAATGTCAAATAAATGATCGTGCAGAATAACATTTTCTCAGCATTTGAGTCACCTACGACAGTGTTATGCAACGAAATAAACATGTGATGCAAAATGTATGTTAATGATTTTAACAAACGTGTGATATTCGATTTACTACACATGTCTAACTCTAGACTTTCATTATCCTTAGAGGTTCTTTTGACATTTATATCGTTTTCTCAAAAACTACCCTACTTACTCTACATATACTCGTAGTTTTTAAGGGAACCTGTTATGCAATCATATTTTTGTGCATCCTGGCAGCTTAAACATAAGTAAGGCAACAACACTTTACGATATAGATTTTTTTAAATGTATTGACTATTAGAGGCCATCTGCGACTCTGTCTGCGTCGGTTTTGGTTTCTGCACACACAGCTTAAAGTCACTCCCGACAAATTGACTGTCTAACAAAAAAATAGTTTTTTCAATTCAAACAAGAAATTCCTGAGATTAGCGCGTTCAAATAACAAACAAGCAATAGATTTCTGATAGTTTTTTATTGGAGAGAAATTAAAAAATAAAATAATAGTACAACTTAAAAGTATAAAAACGTTGTGCTACGTGCTGCATCGTCTACATTTTCCCAAACGTACTCGTTAAACAGACAAAACAGACAACCAATGTCGCGGAAAGGGGCGCTAAAAGCTATTTATAAATGTACGAACATAATTAGATTTGTACAAGTAATTGATTACACAAAGAAGCGAACGTATAATTAAAATTAATGTCATTAAATTCGAATTGGCACTGTTAATAGGAAGTCATTAATGAAATTAAAATTTTAATCTCAAATAGTACGAGTAAATTAGATACAAATTGGCCCGAGTCCGGTGTTCTGCCAAAATGTTACAGCTATTTTCTTAATTTTGCTATTTAAAAGCCCGGTCTGATAAAAGCTATCTTTTTCATTAACTTAATGAAGAGTGTTCGAGTAATCCGATCCTGTTTTCTAATTAACACCTCATAGTAACTTGCTCTTAAGATACACCGAATGAAGCCTCATTTGTTTACCTCGAGTGTGATATATGAGAACATCAACGCTGTTAAATAAACTTAATAAAATTATGAGCGTGTTACATTTTGTAGAACGTACATTATAACACGTTAAGGCTTCTGATCGCTTTTGTGGGAAAGTGCTTTGTTATTTTGGTGATACACGAGTATTATGTTCTCGAACAAAATCCTAGACCAAAGGATAGGACAAAATAGGTTTCAGAATATTAAACTCGCATGGTTTATGACTAAAAATTATTTTATAAATATAATTAAAATAATATTTATCCCCAAGACACCAAATGAAAAGGACGCGACTTATACTGCCTTACAGAAATTCTATGTTCAAAGTACAACAAAAATACCAACAACGTGCTAATATTCTATGCCCTAGCTTTAGCCACGCTTACTGTGCTACATAATCGCGCTAAAATAACTATGTGGTAACGAAATTTGAGTTCACATGGATGTTTAACATGCATTGCAGTTTTAGTATGCTCCTAAAATTCCGACGCCACCGCTGAGCCGCAATAATTACATATGGAACGTGACAATAGAGTTTAATTATGAGCATCATTACAACTCTTTTGAATTGATTGAGGTTTAAAAGGTCAATGGCTTTTATCTTTGGCCTCAATTCTCGAAGTCAAATTATGTGCTTTTTTTTGATGACGTGTTTGTGACAATGTTTAGTTAATACAGTTATTTATACAAATGAAGAGGAGATAATTACTCTTTGTTTGTTTGAATTGTATTAAAAATTATTATCGATTTGAATATCATACTTTTACCATCAGAATCCTACATTATTCTTGATAAACAAAGGGCACTTTTTATTTCAGAAACACAACGCGGTATCCCCTCGTGAGGTCCACGCGAGGAAAACCAGTGGCATAAGGCTGTTTATGCGATAAGTAAAAACCTAACGTCCCGAATACGAAAATAAATGTAATCAAACTTATTTCAATTATAGAAACAAATGACATCCAAATGTTCCAACCAATATACAAAACAACAAACGAGGCAGAAGTTGTGCAGTTTTGGGCGTAATTAAAATTGGACTTTTTTAGAATTAATTAAAAGTCTCCGTGGAAGCCCGGGGGTCTGTCGAGGATGAACGTGATCCAAATACTTTCTAACTTCCCTTTTGTTCTGCTATTTTTGTCTGGATAACCATTCGCTATACAGGGCGTAATAGACCGTAAAATAATATTTTATTAAACTTTTATGAAACACTGCGGCGGAGCAGACCGTTTATGAGTGCCTTGGTACTCACTCTTACTTTGTATGATAACCATATGGGATTTAATGTCTTCGCGGTTTGTGCAGTGGTTAGTGAATAAGCTATACGTCCAACTAATGACACACCTTTAACATTTATTTATGTTAATTGATTCACATGTTTAACAATAAAGCGATTGTTTACTTTTAAATGCTTATAGCTTTACAACAATACCATCAGTGTGACGGTTCTGTACAGGAGATTTTTTTGCCCCGGCTATAAAATAAGAAAAAACAAATAACTGCCACTTTACAAATCATTTTGACAGGACGACGAAGTATTTCCACTAGAAATGTATTATAAACGATTTATATATATAGGCAAAAAACCGAGTCAGAATTTACTGTGCCACAAATAGTTTACTATAATATCATTTACAGGCCTGTAAAAATCTTTTAATATCGGCAGCTATTGTATGGACAAAAACACATTTATCTCCTACTTAAACCACCTGTATAATTCAGCGGAACGGCCCAAGTTACCTGCGGTCAATATTTTTTAATTAATGCGCAAAAGCAGTTAATTCAAACCCAAAGCACAGTTACCAACTTTGTCTGATTAAACGCGAACCACAGCATTAGCCGGTAAAGAAGTTCGGCCTATTACCACTAATACTCCGTTCCATACAACTTTTCTTGTAAATTAGGTACCATGGCGTTGAATATAAAATGTTATTAATATTTTGATAACCAACCAACCAAGTTTTTGAATGGGGGAAGAAATGATACAAAATTGAGCATGTTATTAAAATTTGTTTGCTAACAAAAGTTAACGTTTGCCAATATTTCAATAGATCTTCTATTTTTCCTGCCATTGGTTACCATCACTGTTAGATGAGTGGAAGGTTTTAATTTTTTTTTTATGTTTGAGGTAGGCACACAAGAGGGTCGGTCATAGTCCCTATGATCCTGCAATGCAATTTGGAGTACAGGTGGCTCCGCGCCGCTTGCCTCGTCTGCTGGAGCGGCCCGCCGCGCGCACCGAGCGCGGGCGTCGAGCACCCACCAACCGCGTTCTGCGACTTATCGGAGACATACTTGCCCAGCACAACGACATTGATCTTTTCGCTGATAAACTGGGACATTTGTATAATAAATTTAGGTTAATTCTAAATGACATTAGCACTCATTGACATTGACATTTTCATATATTGGCACATCGACATTATGATATATTTTGTCTTATTATTGACTTTTTTAATTTTTAATTATTATTTTTGACATTGTGAGTTTATTATTGACATTTTTAATTATTATTGTATTTCATTATTATAATTCTTATATACTTATTACTTTTTTTTTCGTTTTGTCGTTTTGTATTTTAATTTATGAATATTGTATCCTCTGCATGTTATGACATAATGTTATTTGATTGTATTAAATTTAAGTAGGACTTTGTGATTTGGATAGATCTGGATAGTTTTTAATTTTAAATTTTCTGTTATTACATGAATGTGAATGTTATTTAATTAATTAATCTTGTAAGCGTTTTGGATGTTGTTCATCTGTTAGCTTGTAAGAAATAATAAATGAATAAATGAAATGAATAAATGAATAGTCGGCCTAATAGTAAGATCACCGCTGCCCATAGACATCAACAACCGCACAAGGGTCGTAGGTGCGTTGCCAGCCTATGATACCCCATTCCCTCCCCAACTTATTCTGGCGACCTTACTCACCAGCAGAAATATGTATAGCACAACATTTACGAACTTCAACAACAGTAACATCCAAAATGACCATGATACTCCTAGTTATTGCCGGGCTCAGTTTTTTAGCTGGAATTTAATACGGATTTCTTTCTGGATGAAAGAAATTCGTATAATTCGTGTTGAATTTTCTAATAAGTACTTACTTTAGAGTTAACCCTGAGTACCTCGTCTGCTCTCTTCGAATTAATAAACTTGAGAGTTCCGTTTATCTTACTAAGTAACTCAGTCTCAGTAATTTAATTTCCAATCTTTGATTTCCGCCTGTTTCTTAACGTTTGTTGTTGTTAAGTAGGTAAGGATCTGATTAAAATTCAGGCAAATAAATTGGAAAGCGCGGAATTTTTTAAAATAAATAATGGATTAATTTCCTGCTCAGCGATATTTTCTGTTCTTAACTAAGATACCCTTTGAAATAAAACAAACTTATTGCACCCATAACCAGAAACAAAAGCAACGAGCGTCAATAATATAAAACTAATGCTTCTAGCAATAATTATTTATTAATTATTAATTATTAATGTCTCAATTTTGTGTCTCTTTACTTGGTCGACCAATAATTTTTAATCTTAGATTTTATTTTTATTAATGTATATTCGTTTAATCAGTAATTTTTAACTAACAAAGGAAAATTCATTTGATCTCAAGCCGGGTTTGAACCGCGTTCTTTCGTTTATTTCATTACTTGCATTCATTGAAAAAGTTTATTTTAAACTCATTCCTGTGCAATTACACTCTTGGTTTCAAGGGCTGTTACTCGTGGCTCGGTGTTTAACCGGCAAAATAAGTTGCGCTCATGTCTTGCAAGTGCAGCGATGTTATCGCAAAAGTGCAAGTTGGCCCGGCGTGACTCGCCACGGTCTACTGAACGCAGACGATTACACTGCAGAGAAATACAGTGAGGCAAATAAGTCACGGGTGGCACGCACTCAATATAATAATACCCTTCCGGCCGTTTTCAACCATGGCGGTCGATCTTACGATCAGCCAGGTACGCATGATTTAGTATAGTGCACAAGTGAGTGCGCAAGCACAGGTGCACTCCCAATTTTCTCACTCTCCTATACATTAATGTATATGTACTGGTACAAACAGGCGTCTGTTAAGTAGTTGACATCCGGAAAATTAAGACTTCAACGATATATTGCAAAAAGAGCTATTTCGGCAATATTTGTGCTAGTAAGAAAGAAGATCATACAATGGGATAGCAGCATTCTTAATGGCTTTACTGCCATTTTGCTAGCATTGTACCATGACCGACTGTTTCTATTGCAAAAGTAACTTATTTATTTTTAAATCAGAGTCAACGTCAGATTTTCTTTTATGTTCCGCAATATGTTTTATGAATTTATGCTACATCAAAAGAGCAATTTAAAAACCTATTCACTCTTTTCTAGGGCTTCAGTGAGTTATTAGGATTTCTAATTTCTATTTAAAAATAAATTAATTAATCTATGATAATTTCCCCTTCCTATTCCTGGATTCCTTTAAGAGAAGCGTGAAGACGTATCTTGCGGGCCGGTATGGCGATGCCAACTGATAGGATAGTCTTTTGGTATCAGATTCGATGTCATGGAAGTACGGGCTCCTTATTTGCTAACCATCAGTGCTAATATAAAAAAAATACTCACCAAAATTCCAAAGAATTATCACTTCTTGATCTCAGCAAGATGTGAAATACCTGCAACAAACGTTTTCAATTTAGATTGTTTTCCTATAGTAAACATGTTTTCCTTGAGAATAAACAAACCATTAGAGTAACTATAGGGAAAGTATTGCAGTAAATTCGAACTAGAAACTTTGATTGGTTTACTAACAACATGGCCGCACAAAGAGCGATTGAAAGTTAGTCCCTTGCCTGTCAATCGCAGTCTTGTCTCAATCACTGGACCTTTACACCACTTTATAACGCTTTCTACGCAATACGCAAGTGTTCAATCTATACTAAAAAAAATAAGCTGAAGAGTGTGCTTCTTTGTTTGAGCGAGCTAATTTTAGGACCTACTGCTTCGGATTGAAAAATTAAATTTGCGTTTGATATTCCATTAGTCGAGGAAGGCTTTAAGCTATGGTGTAACACTATGTGTGCGGAAACCGAGTTCCACACGGACGCAGTCGCGGGCAAGTTAATGTTTGTCGCCACGTGCCAGTGGTCTAGTTATTTTAATACCTTTGTACATTTTGTTTAAATACTTACATTTAACGCGTTGGCATCGCCGTATTCAAAATTGTGGTTATACATATAAATATTTTGTATTGTGATCTTACAAGCGTGGTTAATAATGATAGTTACTTATAAATGATGGCGATATTATTCACAAAAATAAATAAACTTTTTAAGACTAAAACTAAATAATAATGGAATACTAGAACACTTTTTTCTTGATTTATTCCAAAGTATGATTAGCTGACTCATTTTTATTACCACATGGCGGCTAGAATTATACAGCCATTAAATTACATACCAAGCCCTAATTACCTGCGTTTTCAATTCCAAATTGGGGAATCGAAATAAACCGTTGTGGAAACATGCAGCGCTCAACCTAATTCACGGCTAATAAAGTTTAAATCCAAAATTAGACCAGACTCATCATTTATTCGCAATTAACATCGTTATTAAGTGCATTACGAATAGCGTTTACGACTGAACACAAACAATTTACTATCATTGGTTTTGAAATTCTCAAAATTTTGCCCTGTTGTACCGCATATTGAATTCCGAAATAGCTGATGTTTTGCTATTCAAAGATGTGAGGGGGGACTAGTGTTTCGATCAAACGTCGCGGATTAGCAATGTTATTTGATTTAAATGTAAACGACGTTACACAAAATAAGCTGGTCATATATGCAGGTACATCTCAAGTAATTAGACTATTAATACTTTTTATCTTTTTGAGTAAAGGGTTTTTAAGTATAAGAATTAAAATCTTGGGGATACTATTATCGGTAAAATATTGTATCAACAAGTCTTATTCGAATCATTGTTTTCCAAGTGATTAAGCGAAAATTCTCGGGGATTTACAACTTCGCGTCACAGATACCCCTTATATATCAATCAAACATGTGGAGCGTGGCACAACGTTTTAATTCCGCTAAAAGCGTCCATCTCATTGTGGTCCGCCCGATGATTCGAATTACCTACGTGCAAACGGAGCCGAGACTATATCGAATGAGATTTGAACCTTATTCCCTGTATGATAAAGGTAGTATTGCCAGTAATGGGATGTGGATCGCAAGCCTTGCCGGGCAGGTAGTGATCCGGTCCCATGTGGCGAATAACGAGGATTGCAACTTAAAGCGGCAGTCATTCCGCAAGTCTTTTGTTATAATCAGCGGAAGGGTAATCACGTGTGGAAGCCTCCCGGTAGGTACATTTCAGAAAAATGAAATTTGAACATATAGTCGTTTCCAGAGGGAAACGTTACGCTATACATGCTTTAAAGGCTCGCTTGGGCTTTATTTTATAATGTCTCTCTTGGGTTTTGGATTATATTCCCGATCTTTGTTGCTTTGACTTGGTCATGTGGTTTGAAGAATATGTAAAATGACAGATTTTGGGATTTGAAGTTAACATTATGTTACTACCGTTGCAGCTATAAAGGGTTAGTTTAAAATTAGAATGACTTCACCACATAAATTCCCCAACATTGACTTTATCACCGTACGTTATTATTGTGGTGTCATAAATTAGTATTTTGTACATTTGTTATTGAAATACTTTATGTAAGTACATTTAAAAATTAGATAATATATCGACTTCTCAAAACATTTTCCAAGCGTAAAAATTCACAATTTACACAATTTTAAAATGGTGAGCTTCCCCAGACTTTATCAACTTAAAAGAACCGCTCTGTTGTAACTGGATTAAACATTGTAATAGGTTAATATCTCTGTTATTCCACCTTAATATCCAGAGTGAATGCTAATGAGCCGTCCCTACCGCTGAGCCACTGGGCACCGCCATCCTTGATCCTACCCGCCCGTGCCGATATCCGAATATCAAGAATGGATTTCGATTTTAAACTTTTTCTTTTTTTTTCCTTCGTAATTGCTGTAAATGTCAGGGAAGATCAGTTGCCCCGATTATACGGGCTACTGAGTAAGGGATTAAAAATAGGGATCACTTTTTTTTATTTCATCGTCAGGGAAAACATGCAATGCCGTATCTTGTTTTTGAAGGCTTTACTTAGTAGTCTTAAAGGCAAAACTGGGTAATGTTTGAAATGTGTGATTCCATTATATGTCAAAATATCATTGTAACGAAACAGAAATAAAAATAAAATCTAAATCCTAACAAAACCTATTTGCATTATGAATATTTTTAACCAAAAAATCTTAATCTAAATCGTCGTTCCTAAGAGAAATTATCTATAATATTATTTTTGTCGTTATAAACTACCGGCTCACAAGGAGCCTATTTATTAGCTGTTATAAATGATGGGTCGTAGTGTTTACTTGACACAATTCAGTTTCCATTTCTCTGAGATACGGCCGGCTGTTTCAGTACAACACTTTTTATAGCCGAGGATGACATCAAATAATGGCTCCGATCAAAAAGCTTCTGAGCCTTGTTTGGAAACAAGACGGATTTTTCCGATAACCGATATTTATTTTTAACTGTTACTCAGGGTTTATTTATGAAGATTTAAAGGAATAATAGCTTGTAAGGGCAGTAGTCTTACTAAAAGGAAGAGTGATAAGACATCAAGCCATGAAGACGTTAGAATAATGAAGTGCCCTTTTGCTCGATCTAAGTAATTGTTTAGTTCCTGCGCAACCATTGATATACAAATATCAATGTGCGCAACGTAAAAAAATAATAAGTGCACTAGCTTCAAAATAAATTATATAAGATAAACTATTTACAGAAACAAAAGGTTTTAAAGTATATTGATATGCATGTAAAATTTTCTTGATCGAGGTCTTCCGATAGATTTATTTTATAGCATTGTTTTAACGTTATGTTATTTTATGGGGAAAGCCAAAACAGGAGTGTCTTTTTCAATCTGACACAAAATATTTATGACAACAATCAAAGAACATAATAAAATATAATATTCATAGAACTTTTTATTAGTTGTATCGATTTAGAAATTTATAGTTTTAATTATGTTTATTTATTTCGATTTTATATTTTCTGTCCCATTTGTTTTGACTACCTATAAACTATATATTTATGGCAGGAAATTGGAATAACGTTTAGCTTTTTATAGCAATGCTACTTCGATTCCGTCAAAAGCATTCCGAATAAAAAGAAACAAATGAAGTGAGTTTTAAATTAAACGCCAATTGATTCCACGGATGAAACGGCAAGCATTAAAACCAATCAACCCATTATACGGGTTTTAAATGAAGTATGTAATTACGTACGCTGCCACGCTAAGAGGCTTCGCACGAAAACAATTAAAGCACAAACTCCTGGAAGTATTGCAAACTGGGAACGTCCCGACCACCACATTTGTACGCGGTGTCTGGATGCCATTTCAATTTGTAACAACTTTACAGGAACACCTATTGAACATCGATTAAAGCTGGGCGACATAAGTGTGACATTCTTTCTTAAAAATGTGTAAGACAGAAATACACATAAGATCTGACCGCTAAACTCCGCTTGGTTTTAAATCAAAACAATCACAAACGAGACACCCAGAATAATACAAACAAACAAAATAATATTTCTACCAGCCGCATTGCGACTTCTGGTGAATATACCAGAGGTCGGCTAAGACCAAAGCCAATTTATTAATGCAGCTATTGTTAGGATTTCGCTTTTAGGCACTCAGTGATTTGACGTAGTTTTTAAGTAATTCACAACTATTTATGCAGGGGTTGAACAACACTATATGCATAGCTACAATTGGTTTAGCTCCCCTGTCAACGGTAACGGAGGTCTGAAGGTAGAAGCTCCGATGTAATAAATAGATTTCCCAACTTATGGGAGTGATGTAAGGGTTCATGGGATTCATTCTTATTAAATATCAGACATCATCACATACATTTTGTTTAATGCCAATAAACATCCAAATACAGAACAGACATGAATATGTGCCGTGGATGGTTTTGAACCTAACCTAAACGACCTCCGGCGAATAAGGCAAGGTACCAAATCCGGCGGCTAGCCAATGAGGTAAGTTTTGCTTTTACTGAAACTTTATCTTATCTAATGAACGTCAGCCGTGGCCAATGTTCAGTGAACATTGAAAAAACAATTTTATTATTATAAACGACACCATAATAACATTTAAAACATGAAATGCGACACGGCATTGCACCATGGAAATCCAAGTCAAATGTCCTCATTTTTCAGTTTTTACAACTGTATGTCTAAAAAGGTATCGATTCACTTATCTGCACCTCAATAAACAACGAAGCCAAATTCCTGATAAAGTATAATCTACACGTATTCAATCCGCGCAATAAACTACGATTTCAACAGTCTGCCATTTTGCGCGTCGTAATTTCCCATATCATTGGCATAAAAAAACCATATCTCTAATCGGGGATAGTTGCGTATTTCTGTGCCTATATTTTATTACCGACCACTGACCCTGGAATAAGCCGTGGCGGATTTAAAAGCTTTGTCCGACATAGATATGCAAACTTGGCAGTGGGCGCGGAGGTAGCGATCAGTGGGTTGATCGAGTAGTCCACTTTAGGCTCCCAATGTTTGAGCATCTGCAACTTAAACACCTGGGCTAGTCCGCTTTGAGCTAAGATTGATATTTTTGGCAGATGATGTTATTGGCAAGCAAATTATATTCTCCATGAGTCGTCTATTTCTCAATTCTGAGGGTCGAGCTCATTGTATGAAATGAACATCACACCAACTTTCTTGGCAATTTAAGTATGAAATGGTTTGCATTGCCTTGCCCATTTCACACACTAACTATTAGTGTGTAGGTTTCCTCACTATGTTTTCCTTCACCGTACAGCTAGTATGAAGATGCTCGAAGTGAACTGGACTAGGTACTCAAAATTTGGTGCGCATAAATTGGGTGCTCGAAGTGGATTACTTCGGTTGAACCATCTGCCTCAAATTTCCCGTCCGTCGGTCCATCGAACTGCGTCAGTGTGTACCAGGACACAGGCCCCTATCATCACCTTCCACAATCCAATTTCGATCTCATTTCCTTTACTGGCAGCCAATAAAAATGCTGAATAGACGAATAGATGCAGCCTGTTTGCTAGTCACTCTTAAAATGACGTTTCAACTGTCATCCTGGAATGTTATACCTACAGACAATCAAACTATCAGATCAGACAAACATTACGATATCATTATTAACAAATAAACATTTTATGAAAATCATTCAACATAACATAATCATTATTTAATTCTTATAAACTTAAGTGTTCTGATTTATGACGACAATTTTTGACGAAAATTTTATTTTATTTTCGACAGTGATATACCTACTGAGCTAATAAAAAATAAAAATAGGAAACGTCATGGGTGTCATAGATTTAATTGTGGCATCCCTATAAAAAAACCATGTCCAAACACTTTAACTAGGTTCGTTTATATTTCAAAAGGAAAGTAAATTGTGAACTAATTCGTGATAAACTATTCCACGCTTTTTCGAGGCCACAGCCGTATAGTTCGGAGGCTAGATCCCAATATTGCGTTAGGTCAGACAAATTGGGATCTGTTAGTGAATATATTACGGTCCCCCGTACCGGCCATCGGTTTGTTAATCGTTTCCAGTTATTTATGACCGTTTTAACTGTTTATCTTTGGGTGTATGATACGGTTTATGTCACGATTGCTGATTGATCACTGTTCGTTCGTTTCACTCTATTGGGACAGCCCATATTGATGTCATTAAAAAGAGATGAATGTTTTAATAAATGTCGCCGTTCTGATAGTTGACTTTAAAGGAAGATAAAAAAATATTGATTATTGTTATTTAACAATAATCGATCAATTTTAAAACAACAAGTAAAATCAAACCAAGCCCAAAAAGAAAATAATATTATGTTGATGCTTAATCACCATTAAGGACTAAGAGATTCAACCCCCGTATTCACTAGTTTAATGAAGTTATAAGCTATTCCTAAAACTTAGGCAGCCTTTTAACTGGCTCACTGTATAGCGGGGTACGTAATTTAAACTTACGATGGTTTCATCGTAATAATATTTACCGTGGAGCTACGAGCCAAATTAGGTAGTATTTTCATGTAAAGCTGATACTCGTAAATATAGTATATTTAGTAGCATAATTTTGTTGAGTTAAAGGGGTTAATCTCATGAAATATATCTCTAAAGCGAAGACTCTACTCGTAAATCACTATAAGCAAATTGAGTTCTTTTAGAATATTTCTTAACCTTACAGTAATATTTGACGTGAAATATATTTTGCCCGTGAATAATACTTGCATCTTGTTAATGCATCAATTAAACTCAATACCCTGGTACCGAAGACCTATTTGATGAGTGTCTTATGATTTCACTTCTCTTGGTTTTGGAAAAAATATAATACTGGTTAAATATCATCATCATTTGCCCTGTTCTGTTCCTAGTCTAACTGGGGTCGGCGCAATATGCTGACTTCTTCTAAAGCTCGTCAAATATATAATCTATACTAATATATAAAGCTGAAGAGTTTGTTTGTATGTTTGTTTGCTTGTTTGTTTGAACAAGCTAATCTTGGGAACTAGTGGTCCGATTTGAAGAAAACTTTTTGCGTTGGATAGTCCATTTGACGAGGAAGACTTTAGGCTATTGGAAATCGAAATCCAGGCGGACGGCGTCGCGGGCGACCGCTAGTGTAAAATAAAAGCGCGTTCGTGATAGTTAAGGCGGCGTATTAAATATTTTAGCAGACCAATTACATGACTAAGAAAAATAGCAAAACTTGGTGAAATCCCAACACCAGTCCAGACTTAAACTCCACGGAAAAATTAGCATAGCTCTAAAACAGAGTGTCATTTTCGCATTCATTAAGCCACATACTTTAAGTGGGAGGAAAAACTTATTCCGTTTTTCGTCTCCTCCTTTGCATAAAGCGGGTTGTAGACATAAATTGTGGGACGGGACAAATTGCGTTCCGTTGTAACGTATTCGGCATTCGGCATTCGGCATCCGTATTACCCGTCCCGGCGTGTCAGCCAATTCGACTAAATGAAACTTTTCGACTGCTTTTTGCACTTACGTAGCGTTTAATCAGTTTGGAATTAGAGGCCATCTGTCGCGAGAGCACGCGGTCAGTCTGCAACTATTTTTAAATGAAGTTATTTAACACAAACTATCGTTTAAACAGGTTGTACTTTTTAATTACAGAATCAGTCACACTTTATTTCTTTAGGCACAATAATGAAACTCTACTTTTTTGGCATTTGTGTAAAGTAAAGAAAGCGTCGTCTTTTCAAAAGCACTTAAAGTTTTATCAAATTAATATAAAATTTAAAGAACGATTAATTATTCAAACGAAGTATCTGGTAGTATTTATCAACTTTAACCTTATTTTCCTAACACTAACGTCTTACTGAGTTAATAAAGATAAGACTGGGTCCCGAAGGGCTTAAAAACGGCTCACTTGAAGTATTTGTCTTTCAAATTTTTGTTTCATCTTTTGTTTTTTTTGTTTCATTAGTCTTTCATCATTTCGATCTAAGTTTATGTTGAAAAAAAAACTTTGGCTCATATTAATACGTTGACAAAAACTGTATTGGTCTTGTATTTATACCATACGGATAAAATTGACTTTTTTTTCGCCATAGTTTTAAAGGGTGCTTAACTAGTTCATAAATCAAAGCGATATGTCCGGGAAATGCCCTGTTTCATCGGGGCTTAGTCCTCGTGAAATATTACCAGATTATTCTCGCTTGCGTGAAATTTTCCACTTAGATAATAATACGGAGTTATCTCTGATATTGTGACATGATAGTTTGGTCTTTGTAAGATCGCGGTATGTGAAATATGGGTGCACTTGTCAAGACGTACCAAATGGACTGCTAAAAGTTGTTGATGCGTTTAAAAAGTTTATTCCACGTACTTACACTCGTGATTTATAAATTACTAGTTTTTACCACATTATCAAGATTCCTGTTTTATCCAATGGGAGCATTCAATCGGGATGAAAAGTAAACTATCACCTAAGTCAGCCCATACCCTTTCGTAAAACAAATTTCATTAAAATCCATTCAATAGCTTCAGCGTGATTGACGGACGAACATCCAAACAAATAAACTTTCACATTTATAATATTAGAATGACTCTAACAATTTCGAATGAAAAGTCTATTTTTTTCTTAGAAAGGTACTATGCTTGATATAATCAGTCAAGATTTAATCATTAATATGTTTGTTACAAAAAGATGATGTACTTGTAAGAAGATCACGATTGGTTGTAAAGTACAATACGTAGTTAATACAAATATTTTGGTAACCAAACAATGTGTATGACTCCTACTTACAAATACCAATTACACATACTCTAGTCCCATTTGCCCAGATAACTAAAGCACTGGTTGTTAAAAATGTCCTGTATAATGGAGAATGTGGAGGGGCCTTTAATTAAAAGTCAACGCGCAGGGCCTTTCTGGCCAACAATAAAACCGATGTGCTTTGTACTGTTATAGTTTTTTTTATTCATTAATTAACGACCACTTAGATTTCGAAAGCTTTATTGGGCTGCCCGCTTGTATTTATGATTCTCATTGTCCTTATTGTTATGGATTTAATTAATTGTGCTTGTTGTGGGGTTTTTTGTGCGTACACTACTATGAATGTAAATTTTTGTTTGTGTCGATGTAATGTTAAGTTCTTTACAACCTATTGGTCTATAACCGTCTATTAAAAATCTTAACAGTCACAACTCTTAACAGTTACTTTAATTTGCCCATAAAAAGGATTCGCTTGTTACGCACCCATGTGTTTTTCCTGCATGGTGGAAACACAGATTTTAAATTCAGGTTTAATACCTTAACAAAAATTTTCTATTATTTTTTTTCTTCATAATTGTTTCATGATATAACATAGTACAAACATATCACCTATCGGAAGTGATTACCATCGCCCAGAATATCAGTTACACTGGGATGACGCAAATGGTGTGGGTGACTGGCGCTGCCGCCCTTCAGACGTAATGCACTGACGTACACACGGACAAACCTAGCCCGAGGTCATGGTTCTCTTCGCTTTTATTAGGTGTCTCTCCAATCATTACGGTTATTTCAATTGGCTACCAATAGTTCTAATATTCGCATGATGGAGGGAATTATAGTCCATTTCAGCTAAGATGGTCTCTGTTACAGGTATGCTTCTTCAACGAAATTAAACTTTATTTTAAGGCAATAAGCTCCATGTTTATTTGATTTCCCTTGCACCGTCAACTGTCACCGGGGGCTATCTTCGGTGAAATGAACGATGATGATGATGATGAAGCCCGACCAATCTCGGTCATGGCGACTAAGTACTTCAACTGCTAATCAACTATAGAACATGCTTGAATTGAGAACCAACTCATGCTCCGTTTGTCATAAGAAAATCTGTGGCCAAATATATTAAACATGGTGTGGTGTTTTGAAATTAATAGATAATGTTGATGGTCGTTCTATATAACTTCGACATATTCCTATTCAACATGAAATTTCGAAATTGGTAAGTTGTACTACCGATTGTAAATATTTCATGTTGATTCCTATGTTCTGCTTTTGACAGGTATCTGTCCGCCACACCCTATGAATTGACGTGCCGAGTTCAACGAATTTCGCCAGATAATTTGCACATCATTGGATTCAAAATCAATTCCTATTAGCATAAAATGTAGTTTATATTCCTTACGAACGCTAATCAACGCTTAAGTGATTTTTAAATAAGATTTTATTTTTGTTTTACCTAATAAATTTCCGATTTGTTTAGTTTTATTCACGTTGAGTTTGGGATTATGTTGGTACACATTTGGTTCAGGTTTTCGAAATCGCCATTATGAATTTAAAATTCATAGAACGAGTGATTTTATTATTCATAGTTCTACAACATATTTGCTGAAATAAATTCGGTAGAAACCGGAGCAACTTTCACCTATCTCATAAAATTTACTGTATTAATTTGTTCATTCATTTAATCTCGTTAGTGATCAATAACATGTCAGAAGACTCTTAGTACTTTTCAAATAAGTATGTACTATGTACCTACATAAATTCAAGTACAACCTTTTAACAAAACCGTTCCTTGTAGCAAAGTCTTCGTTTGTACAAACGGGATCCAAAGAAATTCCATGATAGGTGCACGCGCCCATTCAATTCCGCCTGAGGACCAGCCAGGATAAGATTGTGTTAGGTTACGAAATACGGATGGACTAGTACTGAAAGCTTGCCTTTCTTTCATCCACTTAAATCCTACGTTGTTACTCAGGTCATCTGTTCTTCTGTCAAACACAAAGATCGTGTGGTAACATGCCGTGTTGTGTCTACGGCTCCATTTTATTACTTGTTTGGCATTTCTAGCATTACTGTGATCTTTTTGTAACGTTCATCTTTTAACAAACTATTGTGGTTGCAAAATACATATTATTGTTATAAAAAGTAAAGTATCAGCCTATTAATGTCCTACTGCAGGACAAAGGCCTTATTTGAAATCATGTTTTCGTTACAAAGATGGGTTTTGGCTAAATTTTATTATTGTCTTACAAAGGAAATCTAAATGTCGCTTCGTAATCTTACTACGCAAGTGAGTGTTAATGAATGTCAGGTGATCAAAAATTACCGTGCTTACACCAAAAATTTTTTTGAACGCAAAGTACAGAAGAACTTCATATTTTGTTGAAATAAATTACGGTACTAAAATTGTCGCTATTATTTTTATATTCGCAGCAAAATTCGCACGTCTGGCGCTCCGAACGGCGTACGTGTGCTCCAAGCTTAGCTTTTGCTCTGTTATCGCCCTCAATGCTAATATAAACTCCCAAAACAGAAATTCAACACACGACCCGGCTAATGGCGGTCTAATTCTCATTAAAGTGCACACCGCAACATTTCAGTTATTTCCACCGGTAGGTGTGTTTGCACCGGCGACCGCACACATGATTAAATATCCCTAGTCGCGAATTCCCATATGGAATCGAAATGTATTACCTGCGCAAACATAGCGGACTACACTAAAATTTTAATTACGCAGAATTGGTTTTGTTTTGATTTAATTATAGCCGTTAATTAATAACCGAATTTATTTGCGCTAATGCTAGTGGTTGCACTGATTTGAAAAACGACATTATTCGACAAAAAACCTCAATGGACTTTGACAATATTGTTCATATTGCTTAGTAGCATTGGTAAATAGAATCTTCAGTATTTGTTACTTAATATAACAAGAGTAGATTCAAGACAAGACCACTCGTGACGGTTTCATTGCCAAACGATAGTAAAGAAATTACTGCCCAGTGCACATTATAAGACGACAGCTGTTGTTCTGCCTCAGCCATCATATGTACTTAAGTACATTTACTACACGTAAAATACAAGTACCAAGTTACGAGTATATTGATTTGAAAACGAACTCTAGCACCTGCCTCTTAATATTATTATTCTGAACGGCAAATGAGATCATTGGGAGCAGAATTACGTCATATTTTCGAAGTTCAGGCCACGTGTACATTAAAATCGAATAAACTGGTAATTGAGCCAAAATTGTTTTATTTGGTTGCTCTAGAAACGCCTCCACAAAAAAATGGATTCGTAAGGTTTGATTGCTATATTAAGTTTCAATATTAATTTAATTTGTTCTTTCAATTTTGAGGGAACAAATTGAAAAAACATTCAATGCTTTCATTATTTGAAAACTCTTTTCTTTGTTATGACAAGACTACTAAGAAACCAGTAGTAAAATCAAATCAAATTAGTCAACTCCACAAAATAATTATAAATTCACTTCATCAAGACGAGATACTAATTTACACATTGAATCTTGAAATTAATCAAATTATTATAAGAAAACGCGAGCTGAATGTGACCTTTTACGTACAAAGTTCAAATTATAAGAAACGATTTTGTAATTACATTATTCGCAATCTAATTAGATTGGTCCCACTCCTGATTCATATCAGCGTCCCAATATTGTATCAACAAAGAGGAGGAATAATTTCAAGATTAAATTTCTTAGCGGCTTACGTACTAAATTTAAAGTGGAGCTCGAAATTACCGGAGGCATTTGGCCTAATGCTCAATTTACTCAGAAGGGACCAACGAGTGTTCCAGTGCCTTCCCGCAGTGATAACAATACTCAAAGACTGTTTTAAAAAGATATTTCCTTGAGAGATGAAAATGTAGGGTGATTGTTTTAGCAAATTTTAACTTTGGCCCAAGCTGTACAGTGTGCATGAATAAATTTACTTTTTCTCGCTAACTTCGAAGAGAGATTTTGTAACAGACGGTTATACCCTTATACAAATTATGTCTGTTAGACAGTTTCTTCAGTCCCCTGTTTTTCTTATCGACATAACTTTTCCGACTTTAAGTATTCTTTAAAAAGTTTAACGTTACTTGATAATTTACAAAAACATGTACATTTTTATTGAATTACCAGCATGCCGCTTCATATAAACAGTTAATTAATCAAATATTTCTAAGTCAATTTACAATCAACAAATCATAATTGAGATACGATTTATAGCTAAAACAAACATTAAATGTGCCAAAAAAACACATAACATACTACTTAATACACGTACTAGGTAACTTTACTCACTTCGCATCATAAACATTGACTGTATTACCTACCACCAAAACCTACTACTACATCCAAACAATTTAAAATGGCCGCCCTTATTTTGGAAATACCCAGTATGTATACAAGTGCACCTATGCGACTCCAAGTCTCCAAAATCATCGTACGTCAACAGCCATTTCCTTTGACTTGCACTTAAGCTTTGTTTACTTATCGTCTGTATTTTAATTCATCACTTAATAAGGCTTTGGCAAACTTGAAGAGGAAACAAACTTTTTACTTTACTCGTCTGCCAAGTTCATATTGTTCGGTGCATCGTTAGTCGATTTAAAATTTTAAAACTTACATCAAAGGAGCGTGAACTTAGGGGAACGCGAGTAAAGTTTCATAATGTGTTATTATAACGTTCGATTGGGTTGTACTCTTACTGTTGAGCTGTTTGTATAAGACATGTTAAGAGTACCTCAACATAATTACAAAAAAAAACTTGAGTTAAACTTATACATGTATATTCGACAACATTATAACGGGACCAAACGCGATATTACTTTTTATTAGTACTTGAGTATGCAACACGGAATTTTATAATTTATATGAATTAAACTTCTTCCCATATCTCAGTATGCCTCATATAAATCTTAACACAGCTCAGCTTATTGCATTTTTTAATAGTACGATCCCTAAAGAAACGCCTTCTTCTAAATGCCTTATTATCATAGAAATAAGGATTTTTTTTATTGCTCAAAGCGTGACATGACTGTCTAAGTGTCTACGTAATGTAGGTTCTATAGTTCTATTTCAATTTGAGTTGCGGCCTTGAATGTCGGAATGTCTAGCTTAGAATGCGATGGTCAGCTGCACTGTTTGTTACCACAAGTCTAATTTAACTAGCAAATCTAATGCATAATGTTTGACGGAACAATCACCTTTGTGCGTTTGTTATGGTTCGATTATTTCCGTAGTAATGAGAATTAATGATTAGAATTGTAACTGAAAAATTTATAGATGATTCTCGTGTGTTTACAAATACTTAATTATATACATTGATTTTCTTTGTTTGTTTTAGTGTCTTTTTTATCAAATAAGTTTCTGAGAGGTTTTTTTTTATGGTAAAGGGAGGCATACGAACAAGAAGGTCATCTGATGGTAAGTAGTAATGAGTAAGTAATCACCGCTGCCTAAGGACATCAACCACTATAATGAGTCGCTGATGCGTTGCCTGCCTTTAAGACACCTCAACTGAGCTCTGGCGGCCGTATCCACCAGCAGAAACATTGTACAACCGTTACGAAATGCTATTTAACTGAGGTTTTCTGTAAGGCTACTTCTGTTATGCTTTAAGTAATGCCAGAGTTACCTATCATAAGATAAAATAAATTTCCGCTAAGTTTAAGGCGTTAGCTAGCTGTTTGTTGGCCTCAGTCGAGATTGTCCGATGCCTCTGTGTTAACTGCATCTACTCAATATTGAGTTCGTGTGATAGCACGTCTATAAAATAAGTTTATTTATTGGCCAGACTGGCTATTGTGATGGCTAATTAGCTCAGTCGCGCAAACTTTTCACGAGTTCTGAACTCCAACAAGCGATTGCCAGTGCCCGCGGCGAATGTTTTGACAGTTGCTATTCGATAGTGTCTATCGGCTCCGATAACTTCCAGAACTTTGTAGTAAGTTAAAACTAGAGATCCTGGTAGACGATTTGACGCGATTTATTTTTAATCAATGACGTATCGGCTAAGCTTTTAAATAAATACTTGGTTTATTTTATGAAAAATTTAATAGGAAACCGGATGTGTTAGACGCTTTTTTCATAATTCTTTGGAAAAAAGCCACAATAGGTAAAAAAATGTCACTTATATTATAAATTTTTGTATTGTTCAATATTTTTAACGGATATCTATTTAGATTATACATCTAAAATCCTGAATTAAAATGGAATATTATATTTTTATTTATTTCGCCTATTATTTTAATTGAATAATTTTATTCAAAGACAAATCTTTACATGTTATTTTAAGTAGGTACTATTGCCACGACAAAGCCGCCTAGGGATGCAAACATTTGACGTTGACTCCAATAAATACTTGATCGTAAAATGTGCCCCAACCGGCGCCATTGCCGGCGGCTTACTAACTTGACTCCTATTCCCAATTGGTATTCAACAACCTCAATTGAATAATATCATTGGGATTAAAGCAAACGCGGTATATAATCTAATCTATCGGTTCTAACCCGCCACTGAAACATAGCTCGGATTGCTAACATAACTGAATTTGCCGGAGGTACTCAAACCCGAATCAGCTGTACTCTTGAATACTCGAGTTACAGTAACTTGATTCGAACTTTACACTGCCTCTAATGCTTTCAATGAATTAATGGACGTTCATGTGTGTGCAGCTTATGGAGGACTTAGGTGACTGGGGCTATTACACAACTCGAACCGCGGTCCCTGTAGCCTGATTAGTTTTTAATCTTTTTTCGTCAGGCGTGTAGGACCACCCGATATTTTTACTACAATTCCATTTTCTAAGTAGGTACGATATTAAATATACGAGAAAAGTGTCCCTAATGAAACTCAGTTATACATAAGTTAATGATGGATGTTTAAAAAAAGAAATCAGGCGCGGTTGAAACCGCGGCGGAAAGCTAATGTAATATAATTAGAGATTTGTTACAGATTAAACACTCAGTAAACTAGACCACCATATATACACAATTATTTTTTTTCAACAGAGTATCAAAACAGACTGGCTGGTACGATAATAAAATATGGCCCATCAACTTCTGTTCTTTTATTCACAAAAAAAACTTATTACCACCAGACTGCAATACCATTTCTGTTTAATGTTTTAATCCTATTTATTCTGCTGCTCTCAGACGTTCAGTTTAACAAAGCAGACTTTAATATCCTTTAGTTACCCGGAAACTCGAGATTCGAGACTGCGCGTAAAAGAATATATTGAAAACTGCTGACTTCGTAGACGGCTGAGAATCTGTTCTCTATGTTTGTGTTATTAATAAAGACTACAACGCGATCTACATTCATGGATTGATATTGTTTAGTTAGACATGCTTAAGGATCTTTAAACCAAATGGCGGTTTTCAATATTTCTAGATACCTAAAATTATAAAATGTTATGCTTTAGACTTAATTTATTTAAATGATTTCGTAATTAATATTAATATCGATGCCTTACGGCCAAAATGGCCTATGCGACATTTTTTGCGAAATCGACTTATATACATCATTGGAATCGCCTTTTTTTTCTGCGTCGTTCTATCTCGGTTTCGTCTCTCTAAGGCGTTATTTTTGGCGCTTAAGCGGTTGGTAAATTAAGGCTCGAAGCCTTAATTTTACGTCCTAAGCGCCCAATATTTAGTGTTTTTTTTCATTCTAGTGGTTAGGAAATATAATATTTTGAAAAAGTTACTTAGACAATTTTGCTTGAAAACAATAAATAACAAAAATGTCGCTTACAACTTTCGGGCTGCAATTTTCAAATATAAGATATGGCGCTTAGGATTATTTTCCCTATCACATATTACTATGCATTGTGGCGCTTATCCCATTTTTTTCTCAAAATAAATGATTCAATCTATGGGTATTGGTGTCCCTGGTCGCAGACTTTCGCTGGTACAGGTTATCTGCGACACCCTGTATATTTAGTATTTGGCTAGCACTAAGACTTTTTCGTCAATCACTTCTTATGTTGGCTTAATGTCGGTTAAGCAATTTTAATAAAAATACAAATGCAATTAAGTCGCTTAGGCTAACATGAATTTTTTTGGTAAATGCAGTTACGACATTTTTGCTGTAAAAAAATAAATCCATTTGAGCATAAGCGACTAAAAACACCCTTAGATGAATGATTTGTAATACTTTAATAAATACATTTTGAAGAGAAGTATCTTTTATATTTACACCTAAAATTTAGAATCTTAGGAAGCAAAACCCAACGACTTATGATTTTTTTTCGTAATTTTTCGTCTTTAATCCTCTCTCCTGTAAAGTTTGTGAAGTGGCGGTTAGGCCTTTTTGGCCGTTAGGCATCGATATTTATCAATAAACTACCGTCTTATTTTATTAAGTGAATATTGTATTCTTATGAGGAACAAAGTATCGGTATTGTTTGATAAAACATAACTTATAGTGTGGCAGATATTTTTTTATCTTAACTTTGATAAATATACACTACTACATAAAACCGCAGGGTAAGTACACCTTATCGCTATGGCATGGGAAATAGCCACGGAACTATAATGGCCGCCATATAGCCCGGACTAATAGCGCATATCTTTTTTCGCTTCCGAACACCATCATTAATCCCGGGTAAAGATATGACTAAGTCGGGGCTTACCAGGCATAATATACACAATACATAACAGAGGTCATTTTGCTAAAGTCTTCACTAATGGTTAGTTTTTTGCTGAATACCATTTTTTATACAATTAAGTGTACCTACAGTAAACACGGTATGACTCAGAAACCAATTGATGAGTTAATGCTCGTATTCAAGTATTATAATGTCTGTGAGAAATATTAGAAATAGGAAAGTGAGTTTGTTTGCTTTCACGCCGTAACTACTGAACCGATTGCTTTGAAATTTTGCAGACGTAAAGTTAAAAATCCGGATAAATAAATAATAGAGTACTTTTATGTCAGAATAGTTTGATACTCCCGAGGGAAAACTAAAATATTGTTGGCAATATAACCAAATTCTACGCGGGCGAAGCCGAGGGCGGAATACTTGTATAATATAAACACTAGTTTCACCAACTCAACCATTAGTTTAATGTTAATGCCAAAATGCCAGAACAGCGATCGGTCAGCATCGATCAACCCTAATCCATAATTTTGTTCCAGTTACATCCCTATCGTAAATTAAGGAGAAAAAGTTTTACCCTTGCCGGATTCTGTCGGGTCGGCTACAAAACTCGCAGAAAATGTGCTAAACATATTTCTTATCGAATATAAAACCGAACAAATCAAATAAGAACTTAACGGACGATTTTCGGGAAATCTTTATCGTTTAAAACATCTGACGTAGGTATGAATTCAGCATTTGATGGACTTTTTATGAATTTCGTATTTATGAATGTTATAATTTATGTACCTATGTGATTCAAACAAATTGAAAGTATTCGTTTGAAAGACCGTAAATACACGTTAAAAGAAATTGAAGAAATATTATAACCAGGTTAGGGATAGATTATAACCTACTGTCTGTTTTGTCATGAATTAAATAGTAAACACATCTGTCATCTTCGAATGCTATTGATGAAATATTTTCAATAAGCCGAAATTGGCGTAGTACTTAAAATATTATATCTATAATTTATTATTCACGGGTCGATCTATAATGTTCATTCCACTTCCTCATGATCATTGTACAACTATCTAACTATCACGAAAACAGTAACAGCAAAAACTATTCCCAAACATAGCAAACAGTAATATTGGATCCCAACTACTTCGGAAGCGTAGCAATGAAGAATCAAATTGACTTCTGGGCGATTCAATTAAGCTGCAAGATAAGTGCAAGTTGGCAAACAATCGTGCGACGGGCAAGTTCCGAATAAGTTTATCAAAGAGATTGTAGCAAGCGAGTTACGCGAGGTTTGCGGATCTCCCAGCGTCGAGGTAATTTCTGCTTGTTTCGCCTTAATCACTTTGTGGTATGACGTTCGAAAGGGTACTTCTTTTAGGAGTAAACATGTATACTTATATACATATTTAAGCTGAAGAGTGTCTTTGTTTGTTTGAACGCACTAATCTCAGGAACTTCAGGTTCGATTTGAAAAAATATTTTTGCGTTGGATTATCCCTTTGTGGAGAAAGGCTTTAAGCTATAGTGAAACACGGTATGTGTACGGAAACGAAAATCTACGCGGACGGAGTCGCAGGCGGTCGCTAGTTATATAATAAAGCTAAATAAAAAGATTTTGTTTGTTTGTTGTTTGAAAGCACTTAATTTAACTCAGAAACTTCAGGAAAAACTGTTCTGGATTTGGATAGTCCATTAGTCAAGGAAGGCTTGAAGCTATACCATAGTGTTTTAATATAGCTTAAAGCCTTCCTCGAAACAGAATTCCACGCATACGAGGCCGCGGGTGGCCGCTAGTCTAATTATTTTTCCTGGGTCTGGTTTCCTTGCAAAGATGTTCTTTTATTTTGAGATTATTTATGTTCGAGGAGAAAATTGGCGAGCATGACAGCAGATGGTAAATTAAAAAAAGTTGGAAACATTTTTTCCACTATTGTGTTGAAAGAAAATGTAAGTAAGAATTTTAATTGATACTTTTTTTGTATGAGGGAAGGTAACGAAACCTTTTGAAATTTTCCCTACATTTTATATATTTTTGAATAGTTGGGTGTTACGATACTTATTGTATTACCCACTGCAAAAGTTGAGAAATTCCCGACAAAGTTAGTTTTATATCAAACTTGTAAGAACATGTGAATAATTTACATACCTAGTACATCTACTATTTTACTACACTCTTTTACTGTATGGTTGAGTTTTCATACTATGTTGCCTGCCTTCAGATCTTTAAAAGTCAAAGTAGTTTATTTTGCAATTTGATTTAAATAGAAATTCTTTTTCACGTCATATCTTTTTACCTACTATACCCAAAACATATGTAAGGGAAATAAATAAATATACGAAACTTATTTATAAGGATAATTACGTTTTGATTTTATAGAAGCCGATTAATAACTTCCAGTTCGATTACCATAACATACTATTTCTCTCAATCTAACGACTAAAACAAACTGATTAAACCTGCCATATTGAAATCCATTGCCATTTGAGCCAGTGCTATTGACAATTAATTCTATTCAAATGCATTTTGCTATTCCAATAAGCGAGCTGATGCAATCGACTCGCTGTCAAAAACTGCATGTTAAAAAACTGCACGAAACATTTTAGAAAATTAATTACTTAAATATTTTCAACATGTCTGTGATATATTTTCATTAAGAATTTTAATTCAAAACATTTGAGTGTCTTAACAGAATCTGAAATGGGTAAAAAATAATACGAGACATTATACTTTAAGAAACAACATGAAAAACTAAAGGGATGGGTCTTCGAACATTGTAATTAACTATATCAACATAATAGTTGCATATTCAATAATATAATTGTTGACGAAATAAATGCTATTTATCTTAACATAACAATGAATATCAATTTCGTAAAAGCGAGTAAATTGTTTTTAATTATGCTATATCGTGCTCTTGTCTTATTAAGCCAAACAGTTTTAATACTAATCTTTATTTGAGTAACAATGGCGACAATTACATGATACTATCAGGTATATCATCGGCGTCATAATTATTTACAACAAGTATAACGAAGTGCTAGCACGCAAACGTGTTGAGTGTCCCATTTCATTTCACTAATAACTGTGAGTTGGGTGCCGCTATCGACGTTTAAATGGTAGTGTTTGACAGTAAACATTGAGTGTCTAAAAGTACACAAGTTTGGTTCAAACACTTTTAGGGAACGCTGTCAATAAACTAACTATGTAACACGTAAATGTTCAAGTGATAAAGAATTGGGAGCTGTCTCAGATGAATGTTGATTTAGATACGATATTGACAAGTAGTGATGTTCCGGATATCTGTATACGTATCCGCCGGGGGGGAAAATCCGTATTCGTATCCGCACCTGTGACATTTCGCGCGGAACTTTAACATATCTTATCTTTACTAATTTTAAATTAAAAGGATGAATGTACATTCGTAGGAAATGAGATAGAAACCTGTGACATTTCGCGCGGAACTTTAACAGACCTTATCTTTACTCATTTTAAATTAAAAGGATGAATGTACGTAGGAAATGAAATAGAATTAAAAAAAATACTTAATATTCTCAAGTATATTTCATAATAGACACTATATTGCAGCGAGCGAAGTGTCAACTATCGTTTTAAGCTCACTCGCGCTTATACCGTGTGTTGCTGTATCCGCATCCGCGGATCTTCATTTTTGGCGAGCAGGCACATCACTACTGACAAGTCTAGTGCAGACCCTAACACAAAATCTACCAGTACGTATTTTACTAAGCGACAATCAGCAACGCTACTCGGTGTAATAATGGAGATCATTGAAGTGTTATTTGAGAAAAGTAAGGAATTTTCGCTAAACCTAACGAGTCCCTCTGGTGTCGCGAGAAAGGGGTGTGGCAAAGAAAATACACTGATACACAAACTTCTTAACTCAATACTGAATAATGCAGAATAATGAAAAGACATAACAGTTTCAACCAAGAATTTGAAACTCGAGTGTACGCTAGCTTCCAGATATAACTTTTAAGTACGTCACAAAACAAATTACAAGCTATGTAATACATCCGCTAAAACAAATCGCCGCTTCGTCATAACAATGAAAACTGATCACAAAACTCGACTAGCAACTTGTCTTTGTAAGACAACCGAAGACACAAGTCAATTTTCAAAGCAAAGTTGTATAGATGGAAACTGAATTCCTGTTTACACGAAGCTAAGGCGATAAACTTGGGACGGTGGCCGAAACTTCGCAGGCTTTCGAATAAAGCTCCAAATTAATTTTGTGGCTCAGAGATGTATTTAATTGTCTTTTATTGGCCTTATTTTGTTACGTTTGACTTCACTTTGTTCTTAATGCAAATTGTTAATTTTTTTATTAAATTCTCGGATTACTAATTTTGTGATGCAAATACACTTTTCTCATTTCAGTATTGCCTTACCATATCAAAACTTTGTCGCTTTTATTACATACCGAAATAAGATACACTGATTTCAATAAGATTGATGATGACGGAATACCAATGCAACGTACCTGCAACAGAAAACAATAAATATTAAAGCAAAATATTATGAATTAAAAGGTGGTATAAATACATATTATATCACAAATCAAATGAATATTTAAATTGAAAGAATTTCTACCTGTACATATATTGTCATAGCAATTTTAGCCATCGTATCAGCTGAAAGTTTGTATTGCAAAGATGCCTTATCTCCAAAACATTTTAAGTTAAAATGGTTTTGATATCCAAAAAATAATTGTCAATGGGCTGAATGTGACGTACATTCCAATTGTATTATAAATAAGTCATATTATAAACATTCAATTACCAATTTCAAACTTTGCATTAGAATTTTAATGTTGGTACTAGATAGGTATGTATTAGAGTTTTATTCAGTAAGTAAATTCTCATTCACGGGATAGATAGGACTAATAAAGTCTGCTTAAATATATCTTTGCCTTTAAAATAAGTATACTTGTGTTCTAGCTTGATACGTGTGGTACTTAACAAAATAGCCGAACAAAGGCTCTAAAGTTGTCTCTATTGGTCGATTGAGAATAATTAGCAAAGTCCAAAACGCCCGTTTCGCAGACCAAATTAGTAGGTCTTTAATTAAAACAGTTTCTAAGCTAATGGCTTCGATTTTAAGTTACTTTTATTGTGTTCTCTTTTTATCAGAAATCAAATACAAAGGATACACTAAGTAAATACTAGTTTTTACCCACGGCTTTGCCCGCATTATCAAGTTTCCTGTTTTTCGAAGAGGATAATTTAATCGGGATAAAAAGCATCCGATCACCTAAGTCACCCCACACACTGCCTGTACACCTTACATCAAAATCCGTTCAGTTGATGCTTCAGCGTGATTGACGGACAAACATCCAAACAAACAAATTTTCACATTTGTGGTACTAGTATGATCCGTACTGTATTCCATTGTAATTACTTTTGTTCTTTCTTGAAGAAAAGAATTAATTTAGCTTGTACGCCCATTTATTTCGCTTTTTTTTTCAAGTGGGATGAGTAAGCAAAAGTTTTATCTTTTTAAAGCATAATTTTAACCAATATTATGTAAGAAATCTGCAAGTACAAGCAAGCAGTAGTTCAACGCGCCGACCTTTTAAATATGCACCCTAGCCCCAACTTCAATTTGAATTTTTGATAAGCAATTCCCCATAAATACAGTCTGAAGTACTTAAATCGTATGATAGGTTGACAAACTGACTTCATTTGAATTAAGTAAGGCTTAACTGTAAATAAATCTTCATAAATAGGCAACAACGTATAAATTATAAACTACGATATTTTTTTTTTGTTATTACGAGGGGCTTTATATTAATCCCTTATTTTTGTAGATGTCTGGTATACTGATAAATTTATGAAACTTTACTATATTTATTATAGTTAAAGTATTTTTAAAAATATTTTAATTAAATTAATTGAAATGTACTTGAATCTTGACACAGCACAAACTTTTCACAAAATCAGTCAAACAAAAAATATACGCATTCTCCAAAAGAAATTAGACACAAGCAAATATGGAAAAGCCAGTCACACATTTAATACATTCGTTTGTTTCCCCTTGCATCGAAACGCAACACTTATTTCAACCAAAAAGCAATTCAGTTGAAAATCCCTGCGAAATCCCTTCTTCTCTCCGTTTATCCGCGTCTTAGAATACTCTATTACGATGCGCTTTGTGAGTTTGATAGCCTTATTTAGACCTTCTAGTTAGTCTATTTTAAAAATGCTTTAGAAAGGAGGTATTATCACATTTTTACTTCATTCAAAATGTTGGTGCAAAGAATATTCTTTGCGCAACACTACTTTTATAAATAAAATTATAAAACGATAAATAAAGCTCCTTAAATATAAAATAACAATGTTACAGTGTATATGAAATACTAAATAAAAAATTGGCCAAGTGCGAGTCGGACTCCCGCACTGAGGGTTCCGTACAAATTCTATTTTTGACGTATTAAAAAAACTTCTGAATAGATTTCGTTCGAACCAATTTTCGTTGGTAGTTTTTATGGTAATGTACATTATATATTTATTTCAGACTAGCGGTCGCCCGCGACTCCGTCCGCGTGGTTTCCGGTTTCCGCAAACATACACTATACCTATAAAGTTCCATACAAACATTGATCCCCTTTTTCATCCCCTTGGGGTGGAACATATAAAAATCCTTTCTAAGGGAATCTTTACGTCATAGTAGCTTTATGCATGGCAAGTCCCTGCCCGATCGGTTTAAAATTGACAAAGTTTCATACAAACATTAATCTCCTTTTTCATCCACTTGGGGTGGATGGAACATATAAAAATCCTTTCTAAGGGGATCTTTATGTAATAGTAGCTTTATGCATGGCAAGTCCCAGCCCGATCGGTTTAAAATTGACAAAGTTTCATACAAAAATTAATCCCCTTTTTCATCCCCTTGGGGTGGAACATATAAAATCCTTTCTAAGGGGATCTTTATGTCATAGTAGCTTTATGCATGGCAAGTTCCAGCCCGATCGGTTTAAAATTGACAAAGTGTCATACAAACATTAATCCCCTTTTTCATCCCCTTGTGGTGGAACATATAAAAATCCTTTCTAAGGGAATCTTTACGTCATAGTAGCTTTATGCATGGCAAGTCCCTGCCTGATCGGTTTAAAATTGACAAAGTTTCATACAAACATTAATCCCCTTTTTCATCCCCTTGGGGTGAAGCATATAAAAATCCTTTCTAAGGGGATCTTTATGTCATAGTAGCTTTATGCATGCAAAGTCCCAGCCCGATCGGTTCAAAATTGACAAAGTTTCATACAAACATTAATCCCCGTTTTCATTCCCTTGGGGTGGACCATATAAAAAACCTTTCTGAGGGGATCTTTATGTCATAGTAGCTTTATGCATGGCAAGTCCCTGCCCGATCGGTTTAAAATTGACAAAGTTTCATACAAAAATTAATCCCCTTTTTCATCCCCTTGGGGTGGAACATATAAAATCCTTTCTAAGGGGATCTTTATGTCATAGTAGCTTTATGCATGGCAAGTCCCTGCCCGATCGGTTTAAAATTGACAATGTTTCATACAAACATTAATCCCCTTTTTCATCCCCTTGGGGTGGAACATATAAAAATCCTTTTTAAAGGGATCTTTATGTCATAGTAGCTTTATGCATGCAAAGTCCCAGCCCGATCGGTTTAAAATTGACAATGTTTCATACAAACATTAATCTCCTTTTTCATCCACTTGGGGTGGATGGAACATATAAAAATCCTTTCTAAGGGGATCTTTATGTCATAGTAGCTTTATGCATGGCAAGTTCCAGCCCGATCGGTTTAAAATTGACAAAGTGTCATACAAACATTAATCCCCTTTTTCATCCCCTTGTGGTGGAACATATAAAAATCCTTTCTAAGGGAATCTTTACGTCATAGTAGCTTTATGCATGGCAAGTCCCTGCCTGATCGGTTTAAAATTGACAAAGTTTCATACAAACATTAATCCCCTTTTTCATCCCCTTGGGGTGGAGCATATAAAAATCCTTTCTAAGGGGATCTTTATGTCATAGTAGCTTTATGCATGCAAAGTCCCAGCCCGATCGGTTCAAAATTGACAAAGTTTCATACAAACATTAATCCCCGTTTTCATTCCCTTGGGGTGGATCATATAAAAAACCTTTCTGAGGGGATCTTTATGTCATAGTAGCTTTATGCATGGCAAGTCCCTGCCCGATCGGTTTAAAATTGACAAAGTTTCATACAAAAATTAATCCCCTTTTTCATCCCCTTGGAGTAAAATAATAGTTATATACTATAGCCTATAACTTTCCTCGTCAAATAGGCTATCCAACACAAAAAGATTTTTTCAAATCGGACCAGTAGTTCCTGAGATTAGCGCGTTCAAACAAACAAACAAACAAACAAACAAACAAACAAACAAACAAACTCTTCAGCTTTATATATTAGTATAGATTTATCATCCTCTTACTTTAGAAGTTAGAGGGGGGGGACACACTTTTTTCCACTTTGGAAGAGTCTGTCACGCAAAGTATTCACTTAAGAAAAAAATGAGCTTAGAAACCTCAATATATTTTTTAAAGACCTATCCATAAATACCCCACACGTATATGTTCAATAAAAAAATATATTTTCAGTTTCAGTTCTAACTAGGGGGACCCCCCATTTTTTTATTTTTTTTTTCCATTTTCGTGTGCAAACCTTGTTGCGGTTCACAGAATACATCTACTCACCAAGTTTCAATAGTATAGTACTTATAGTTTCGGAAAAAAGTGGCTGTGACAGACTGGCGGACAGACAGACAGACAGACAGACAGACAGACAGACAGACATGACGAATCTATAAGGGTTCCGTATTTTTGCCATTTTGGCTACGGAACCCTAAAAATCTGGTATAATAGAACTTTGTGTTACGGCAATTAATTCATGACGCATAAATCGGCGGTCGCTGAAATAGGGAACACAAAAGAGTGGCTAAATCTTAGTCACCGTTTTCGATCTAAGCTGCGTAAGATTGAAGACAGTGGATGTAAACAAAATACGATACTTGATAAACAAGGGATCGTTTTAAAACCATTAATAAAATACCAGTCAAAACAACCTTGTATATTCCAGACTACGACTTTGATCGACGCGTCGCCCAAGTTTGATCATGTCATACTAGAGTCTGCAGCAGAATATTCTTACATTTTAAATAATCGTTACTGATAATATACCAAAGGCGAAGGGTCTGTTTGTGTGTTTGAACGCGCTTATCTCAGAACCTGCTGGTTCGATTTAATTAAAATATTTTTTGCTGTTTAGTCCATTTGACAAGGAAGGCTTTAGGCTATTGTAAATGTCACTATGTGCGCTGAAACCTAAATCCACGCGGACGGAGTCGCAGGCGGCCGCTAGTCCTGTAAATAAGTGTACAATGTACATGTGTTCCTGTCTGCAACTCCAGCCCTAGTCCGTGTTTATTGTCTAACACATTTGAATGCTAATAAGATAACAACACACTTAAGCCAGCTCACACTGCATTACATTATCTCGGTTTCTTTTCCATTTAAAAACACAGTCTGATACTCTTACAAGTCTGGTATTCGGAAACCATTTTTATGGCTTACTGCTTTGCTTGGTACCAGTTTCTTACGTTTTTAAGGTATTGCATTTTTGTTTTTGCGCAAAAGAGAAATATTTCGTTATTAAGAGTTATAGCAGGCTTTCAGGCACACCTCCGATTAAATGAAATAACAAAAAAAGTTTATTGTGTTAAGGCGTTATTTGTATCAATTTAAGTATATTTGTAATATCACTGTTGATTCTGATGTCTGTAACACAAGTGCTACAGCTACTTAACACAGAATCACATCAATGTATGTGATGTTGTGAAATCTTTATTTATTTATTTATATCTATTATCTCATTCCTGTTCCAAGTTCATTCTGTCCCAGTTCTGTGAGATGAATATTTAACCGAAGCAAGAATATCCGGTAAAATAAAAGCAATGCGATTCCATAGGGACGCGGATCTTGTTATTACCAGTATTGTTGCACTCTTTGCCATTAGTAGAAAGTTAGGCAATTCTCTGTTTATCGTATTTAAATGGATGATGGAGAATTATATAAATGTTTTTTCTCCTATCATTGTAATTATCTGCAATACGCAAGCCAAGAAGACTTAAAACTGTCTAATAATTGCCAGCCACGTAGTATGCTTTTTCAAATGGGTAACCGCCCTCAATGCTCTTTTGATTGTTAAGCTTATTAAGATTAATATTATTTTTCAAAGATTCTCCCTAAAAACACAGGTCTCAGTCCGACAAGGGCCGTTTACGGATCATCTGATGGTACACTAAAAAGCCATAGCATTGAGACCGTTAATGGGCCGATGATGATGATACGCTTAGGTTCTGCACCTATATCATTGAATACTAGGGGACGCCCGCAACTCCGTCCGCATGGATTTCGGTTTGCGCACACATAGTGTTAGAATGAAGCTTAAAGCCATCTTCGACACATAAACTATCCAACACATTTATCGTCCAATATTTTTTCAATTTGAACCAGTAGTTCCTAAGATAAGCGCGCTCAAACAAAAAACAATGAAACTATGCACCTTTATAAAATCAGTATGGATTTGTTATTGTCATCTTGATCTCTTACAAAATAGCTTAAGCAAAGCAGATTAAATCATAAAGGAAGATTCCCACGCACCATTAGAACGTTTTAGAGCTACTAGGTATTAAACAAGACCTTAGCCTAAATGTTTAATCGCGAGATTATGCACACGATCAGTCACCCTTCATAATGTTTGCAAATCCGTCCCAGACACGGGTGCCGCACCTGACGGGACTAACACATACATCTTTTTACGGTTAATCCAAACAGAGGTATGGGAAAATCGGGCAAAATCGGACTACGGAAAAATAATATTGACGTCGACGTTGAAACAATGAACTATCGAGATGATTTCGTGTGTCAGTTGTTCTATATAATATAATATTGTATTTTTGAGCGTGCTGAAGATAATGTCACGTGAAAAATAGCTGTCAGCGTATTTTCTATATCACTTAAACTTTTTCTTTCGTACCAATCAACTACTACTCAAACTACCCGCACTAATTTAAAATGATTATCCGAGCATTCTGAGCAAGAATTATAGCAGTATGCACATTATGCGAGAAACATATTTATACTCAACAGCTCGCAAAAAAAAGATAATTAAATAGATCAGAGACAAAAAAAATACAATAAACATTCAAAAAAGCCGCTATCCTTATCTTCCGAAAATCGCTTTCCCAACACAACCGGGCATCCCCAAACGAGAGGAAAGTGTATCACGTACACGTTTTTATAAACTGCGAACGTTTGCGTTTAATAGCGTTCTGACTTAGGGACTCGGCCTTACTCTGTGACAGAACGAAATGGAAACTAAGGCCAAGATAATGTACCCTTGTGTACAAGCGGCAATTCGCTATACGTATTTGCGACGGTATTTTAGACGAGATTGCAATGTTGGGACGAAATCTAAGTGGTATTTGTTCGCCAGAACATTTTGTTTTGTTTAGACAGGTGTTGTCATAATAGCGGAGTCGTAACGCGTAGATGAGTACAGTCCTATACAAAATGATAAAAAAAAACTTTTAAATTATTTGATGTATAAATAATAACACAGATTACTAAAGTTACTGCCCTTTGTCACAGTAACAAGTTATGCGTTAATTACAACAAATAACGCATAACTTGCAAGCGGGATTGCAAGTTATTATTTAATGCAAGAGGCTTATATCTCATTCACAATGGCCTACAAAGTTCAGTGTGAATGATGCCCAATTCAACCTTTAGTCTAACTTGTGATGTGCACGATATTGTGATGCCGCTATCCTTATCTTCCCAAAATTCGCTTTCCCAACACAACCGGGCATCCCAAAACGAGAGGAAAGTGTATCACGTACACGTTTTTATAAACTGCGAACGTTTGCGTTTAATAGCGTTCTGACTTAAGGACTCGGCCTTACTCTGTGACAGAACGAAATGGAAGCTAAGGCCGAGATAATGTACCCTTGTGTACAAGCAGCAATTCGCTATACGTATTTGCGACGGTATTTTAGACGAGATTGCAATGTTGGGACGAAATCTAAGTGTTATTTGTTCGTCGGAACATTTTGTTTTGTTTAGACAGGCGTAGTCATAATAGCGGAGTCGTTACGCGTAGATGAGTACAGTCCTATACAAAATGATAAAAAAAAACTTTTAAATTATTTGATGTATAAATAATAACACAGATTACTAAAGCTACTGCCCTTTGTCACAGTTACATTAATTACAACAAATAACGCATAATTTGCAAGCGAGATTGCAAGTCATTATTTAATGAAAGAGGCTTATATCTCATTCACGATGGCCTACAAAGTTCAGTGTGAATGATGCCCAATTCAACCTTTAGTCTAACTTGTGATGTGCGCGATATTGTAATGCCGCTATCCTTGTCTTCCCAAACTCGCTTTCCCAACACAACCGGGCATCCCAAACGAGAGGAAAGTGTATCACGTACACGTTTTTATAAACTGCGAACGTTTGCGTTTAATAGCGTTCTGACTTAGGGACTCGGCCTTACTCTGTGACAGAACGAAATGGGAACTAAGGCCGAGATAATGTACCCTTGTGTACAAGCGGCAATTCGCTATACGTATTTGCGACGGTATTTTAGACGAGATTGCAATGTTGGGACGAAATCTAAGTGTTATTTGTTCGCAGGAACATTTTGTTTTGTTTAGACAGGCGTAGTCATAATAGCGGAGTCGTTACGCGTAGATGAGTACAGCCCAATACAAAATTGTTTCAAAACTTTACAATTGTTCGATGTATAAATAATAACACTTATTATTAAAAAGTTAGTGCCCTTTGTCACAGTAACATTAATTACAACAAATAACGCATAATTTGCACGCGGGATTGCAAGTTATTATTTAATGCAAGAGGCTTATGTATGTCTCATTCACAATGGCCCACTTTGAATATTCAGTGTGAATAATGCCCAATTTTAACCTTTAATCTAGCTTGTGATGTACACGATATTGTGATGCCGCTATCCTTATCTTCCGAAACTCGCTTTCCCAACACAACCGGGCATCCCAAAACGAGAGGAAAGTGTATCACGTACACGTTTTTATAAACTGCGAACGTTTGCGTTTAATAGCGTTCTGACTTAGGGACTCGGCCTTACTCTGTGACAGAACGAAATGGAAGCTAAGGCCGAGATAATGTACCCTTGTGTACAAGCAGCAATTCGCTATACGTATTTGCGACGGTATTTTAGACGGGATTGCAATGTTGGGACGAAATCTAAGTGTTGTTTGTTTGCCGGAACATTTTGTTTTGTTTAGACAGGCGTAGTCATAATAGCGGAGTCGTTACGCGTAGATGAGTACAGCCCAATACAAAATTGTTTCAAAACTTTACAATTGTTCGATGTATAAATAATAACACTTATTATTAAAAAGTTAGTGCCCTTTGTCACAGTAACATTAATTACAACAAATAACGCATAATTTGCACGCGGGATTGCAAGTTATTATTTAATGCAAGAGGCTTATGTATGTCTCATTCACAATGGCCCACTTTGAATATTCAGTGTGAATAATGCCCAATTTTAACCTTTAATCTAGCTTGTGATGTACACGATATTGTGATGCCGCTATCCTTATCTTCCAAAATTCGCTTTCCCAACACAACCGGGCATCCCCAAACGAGAGGAAAGTGTATCACGTACACGTTTTTATAAACTGCGAACGTTTGCGTTTAATAGCGTTCTGACTTAGGTACTCGGCCTTACTCTGTGACAGAACGAAATGGAAACTAAGGCCGAGATAATGTTGTGTACAAGCAGCAATTCGCTATACGTATTTGCGTCGGTATTTTAGACGAGATTGCAATGTTGGTACGAAATCTAAGTGTTATTTGTTCGCCGGAACATTTTGTTTTGTTTAGACAGGCGTTGTCATAATAGCGGAGTCGTTACGCGTAGATGAGTACAGTCCTGTAGAAGATTATTCAAAACTTTACAATTATTTGATGTATAAATAATTACACTGATTTATAAAAAGTTACTGCCCTTTGTCACAGTAACATTAATTACAACACATAACGCATAACTTGCAAGCGGGATTGCAAGTTATTATTTAATGCAAGAGGCTTATTCTCATTCACAATGGCCTACAAAGTTCAGTGTGAATGATGCCCAATTCAACCTTTAGTCTAACTTGTGATGTGCACGATATTGTAATGCCGCTATCCTTATCTTCCCAAATTCGCTTTCCCAACACAACCGGGCATCCCAAAACGAGAGGAAAGTGTATCACGTACACGTTTTTATAAACTGCGAACGTTTGCGTTTAATAGCGTTCTGACTTAGGGACTCGGCCTTACTCTGTGACAGAACAAAATGGAAACTAAGGCCGAGATAATGTACCCTTGTGTACAAGCAGCAATTCGCTATACGTATTTGCGACGGTATTTTAGACGAGATTGCAATGTTGGGACGAAATCTAAGTGTTATTTGTTCGCCGGAACATTTTGTTTTGTTTAGGCAGGCGTAGTCATAATAGCGGAGTCGTTACGCGTAGATGAGTACAATCCTATACAAAATTATTCAAAAACTTATTAACATTTATTCAATTAATCTTACTAATATTATAAATGTGAAAGTTTGTTTGTTTGGATATTTGTCCGTCAATCACGCTAAACTACTGGACGGATTTTGATGAAATTTAGTATACAGGCAGGGTGTGAGCTGACTTAGGTGATAGGATACTTTTTATCCTGTTTAAATGATCCCATGGGATAAAGCAAAATCCACGCGAACGAAGTCGCGGGCGGCCACTAGTAAATTATTATAATGATTAATTAGAAGTTACTGATCTTTGTCACAGTAACTTTAATTACCATAAATAACGCAAAACTTGTATTATAATTAAATGCAGGAGATTTGTAATTCACAATGGCCTACTTTACATGCGAAGTGCGAATAATCTTCAGTAAAACCTTTAATCTAGCTTGCGACGCGCACGGTATTGTTATTAGGCGAATTATGACTTTAATATCAAACGAAGTTTAATAGCTCTGAAGTCGAAACTTAATCGACGCGACTTTTGAATTATGCCGTATTGTACTGTCAAAAGGAAATCGTATTTCTGAGTCTACATTTTGTACCCTTTGAATATAAGCTTTGAGCCGTGAAGTAATAGACATTTGTCAATTTTAACTTTGTTCTTTGGACTTCGCATTCGATATCCTTTCATAGTCCACAATCAGGTCTTAACCTAACCTAAATTCCTTGTGGGCATTGTGGGCGGACGCCTGTTCTAATAAAGTACGCAGTAGTCGTACGAAAATCGAGGTTCTTCACTTGGAGCACCCAATTTTTGAGCACTCGAGCACCTAGCCTCGTTTACTTTGAGCACTGATTGATATTTTTGGTTGGCCAATAATATAAATAGGTGCTCCGTGTGTGGAACAGGTCCTGCCAGAATAAAAGCGCTGCTGCGGCGTTTAGCCTACGCCCTATCAATTCATGAGGAAATGATTAGCATAACACACATATCTGATTTACCTTGCTCTTATTTTAATTACTTTGAAGACTTCTATGTATTGTGCTGCTGTTTTTATTTTGTGAGAGTTTTGCCAATAATTTTATTTTCTTTATTTCTCTCTTTCTCAAAGAAGACTAAGCCAGGTACTCAAGATAGAGAGGCCAGGTACTCAAGATAGAGACGCTCAAAAAATGGGTGATCAAAGTGGACTCCCTCCAATAAACTACACAGAAGTCGTATAGCCGTATCTTTCGCTACTCGGTTTTACTCTTTTGATAATAATAATTGCACGTTTTGTAACTGAGGTACGACCGGCTATGGTAATAGCAATTCACCTGCGCGCGCATAGTTATCTGCTTGCACAATCACAGGGCCAGATTAATACCACATTCTCTTGTACCAGGTGATAAGTTAGCTGGTATCGACTGTTTAATTTGCGGTCTGCGTCGCGTCAGCCAATATTTCAGCCTAGAGCGAGATTACACTAAGGAATTCCATCTTGTTATTCACTTTTTTGCAATGTTTTATGCGTATTTTCTATCGCATTTGTAGGCTAGCAAGTAGCAACCTTGATACTTAACCGACGTTACTAAGATCGGTATCTTTCTTAATTGCAAGGATAGTCAAGTACAAATCGGTTTACCTACTCTATATTAATCATAAACCAACCGACAATTATCGTTATTCCTGAATGTAAATAAATAAAAGAACATATTCACTCACGACCTTTTCTTGCAACCAATGAGTGTTGGAAAATTATTTAAAGTAACATCAAAGTCATGTTTGTCGTTTCCTACTCTTCGATGTTTAAGTTTATAAAAGAAAAAAAACATTTATTTCGAGCACGTGCTATGTAACATGTACATACTTGTAAGTACTTTTCTTAACAGAAGGTAAACGGGATATAAAGATACAATCAACTGTTAAAACTTAAGTTATTAAAGCTTATTTGGTTGTGTACATTTTACAAGTGTAATTAAATGATATATGAGGTTCGTTTTACTACTTGCATTTGTGGAATACAAAATTAAATTTTGGACGACGCCGTTTATTTTATATTATCAGCAAAATAAAATTATTTTTTAATTTTGTGTAATTAAATCTGTGAAGCTCATATAAGTGTATGTGTATGTTTAAAAACTAACTTGGGGTGGTATAAAAGATATGAATACTTTCCGCAAGATAATAAACATATTGAATAATTGAATGTTGTAATCGACTGTACCTACTTCGTTCTAAAAACTCCTTCGTTATTCCTTTACTCTTTAGCATTGTCATAACCCCACCGAGACTAATACTAGGCTCCAATCTTCAACAAAGGAACTTGTATAGTTACGATTTTATATTTACTCGATGCAATAAGAGAACTTGTATGTTTTATGCACTCGGTCCGGTTGCCCTTGACATACACTCGGAGCGTTCCACCGATAGCCTGTTGGAGCTTTAAGCACGAACACTCGATTCTAAGCCTTATTTGTAAAGAGTTAAGAGCTAAATCGATGGACTACTTATTAGACGGTTCATTGCTTGCTCAGCAAATGTTGACAGGTACTTAAAGCATTGCCACACTCGATCAAATATGCATAAGGTCGCTCGAAAAACAACGAAGTGAGGAGCTTGCGTGCGGGTTACTCGTCATTGGAGTCGACAAGTTGCAATTTGTTATAATTTGAGTAACTTGGGAACGTATAAATTGAGCCGCGGGAAGCAAATTTGAAGTAATTTTGGTGTCAAATTGTATTAACACGTTGGTTAAAGGAAATATTGTTTTATTTGTCATGTTTTGCTGATGTTCAAAGAAGTATTCGTATTCATTAAAATGCGCTACGAATTATTTTGTCATTAAATGAGCACATATGCAAGACATTGAAAAAGCAATTATAACAGAAATAGCGCTACATTAAAGCAAAAAATTTGCATACTCGTACAAATGTGTTTCTGAATCTGAACTATAGGACCTTAAAACAAACCTTCTACATATCTCTCGACTTGTACAACATACAGCTTAATCAAATTATGTATTTTTTCTGACAATCATTGTAATTTCAACAGCAGAACAATTTCTATAGATTTGAAGTCTTACAAGTTTAGTTAGATAAAACTGCACTCACCAAACACACTTATACAGATAACCGTAAAGAAAGCCACTTCATTATTGCCCAGGCTGCGGCAATAATACATCCTGCTACAAAGCATCTAACGAGTCATAGATCGTCAGTGGATCTAGGGCTACCGACATGCATGTTTAATTTTAAATTTAAAGGTGTAATCCCCCCTTCTAGATAGTAGGAGCCTGTTCGTATAAAATAATAATCAATATAATTTTATTTTATGTGGTCTTCTCCAATTAAAAAAAAAATTATATTTTCGATGAATTTGATATTTTAATGCCACATACATCTTGATATTTTTAATCCCACATACACGTGTCCGAATCTGGGTTGGTCCCTACGTGATAAAAATCAAAACAATAACAGAGGCGTAAACAAGCCAAACTTGTCTCAGTGGCCAGTTCCTTTTTGGGTCAAGGTATACGTTACTATAACAAAATCCCGGCAGATATCCTAAATTTACCAACTCGCCAGTTTAAGAAAACAATCAAAACTACACTGTTAAGTAAAGGTTATTACTCTACTGAGGAATATATCGGCGATAAAGAAGCATGGAATCAAGCCCTTCACCTCGTAGGATAATTTTGTTACTAATATTGTATTAAGTATTTGACTTGCTTTTTTTATGCAAACGTCGTCATACATGTTCTTTCACTAACAACTAGAGTATAAGTTTTTGTTTTATATAATTGAGTTTTCCGTTACCTGTATGACGTCGTATTCCAGTAACATTTTTTTTGAAAATATTGTATTGAAATGATTGTAGTACTAAATTGGCGATTGAAAAGAGCAACTGACCGAGTTTCTTGCTGGAGTCTTCTCGGCAGAATCAGCATTCCGAACCAGTGGTAGAATCGCATTAAGTATGTTTATTTATATTAGTATATTTTATATATCACCATATATATGTATTCAAATGTATTGAATATATTTTTTTTCATAGTTTTGACGATTCGAAAGTGCTTGTTTGTATGCCTATTTGAATAAAGATATTTTTGATTTTTTTTTTTGATTTTTTTTGATGGCCGTGGTTATGTTTAGTGCCTGACACAAGATTGTTTTTTCTTGTGAATGTATTTTCAAACAAAAAATAGTATATGATGGAGAAAGCATGCAACCCTGCATCGACCCGAGAGGTGAAGACGGGCTGCTTAATGCACTTAACGACATGCAATCTAAAACGTCTTGCCGATGGCAGAAGTAAAATCAGCAATTTGTGAAATTGCAGTAGCGTGGGGTCCGGTAATTGTGCCCTCGCCAATACCATCGAAAGCTATAAATAATAAATAAATAATAAATGCCCTGAACTAACACACCAATTGCCTAGCCCCAAACTAAGCTCGAAGCTTGTACTATGGAAGCTAAGGAACGGATAGACATACTTAAATACTTTTATAAACATCCATGACTCGAGTACAAATGCCGATGTTCATCACACAAACATTTGCCCCTAGCGGGATTCGAACCCGCGACCCTTGGTTTTGTAGCCAGGGTCTCTAGCCACTCGACCAACGGGCCTGTCAATAATAATAAAAATAAATATGGATAAGATTCCCTCTCGGCGCCTACGCTGGGAACGGTTAAGTAAATATCACTTTGCAGTCGGATTGCGGTGGAAAATAGGAAAAAAAGATGCAAATCGGATTGTAAATCGCTGCGGTTACATTTAAATGTCAAGTCTGGCTTGCGCTGTTATATGCGGGATTGTTAGCGATGGTAATCTATTAATAGGTAAGACGATTTTTAAGAAATGGACAAGGTAATCTGATGAATGCATTTGATGTTGTCAGCTATTTATTTCATGTATTATTTAGAAGCTTTCCCTTGGTAAAAGTTTGACTCATGGTTCATGGATGTATACGACACGGCAAAACCTTTATATTTATCGTTAAAATAATATGCCCAATAAATGGTCTGATATTTTATCGCCTAATGCAAGTTTGAAATCACGATTGAATATCGCGGCCCAAAAATCCAATCAATTCAAGGTCCCATAAGGCATAAGTATTAAAATCTTATTTATTACTAGTACTTCATGTGTTAAACGTTACAGATCGTATTCGCGAGCTTTTATGTTATTACCCTTTGCAGTATGCAAGTTTTTACATTTAGTATAATATAAAACCTTACAAATCCGTTTATTACGACTAATAAATGCCTATTGAAAAGCAATCCAATAGTGAAAGTTTACCAGGTGCAAATGCATTACTAGTAATTTATGGAAGTACATGTTTATAAGTTATCAATTATATTATTAACTTTTATTACGTTTCTAAGATTTAAATTACTAGGCACTTAACGGCTTAATATCGTTTTTATCCTTTCACTGGTTCCAATAAGGGTGTAAGGTTGTAATCAAAGATTTTGTAGGAAATCTATACACAAAGGCACGTATTACAATACGTAAGGCAGCCATTTCACGGAACTATTGAGAGGGAAAGCAATGACCTGCCATAAAGAGTCACGACTCGAATTATTTGAATGGGGTTACATCAGTTATTTCTGTGTTATACTCATATGGGTTCAAGTCGGAAATAAATGATATTAGTGTAATACAATATCGTAAGATGTGCTTAATACAATATAATCGTTATAGTGGACATCCTTGTATTATCATTTTACAAGCAAGCATTGATAAAAATTCCACACATTTAACTGTATTGGAAAATATATAACCTCATCATCAGCCTATCGCAGTCCACTGCTGGACATAGGCCTCTCCTAGGGCTCTCCAATTAGCCCGATCCTCGGCGACTCGCATCCAGCTCCTGCCAGCCATCTTGCGCAAATCGTCACTCCACCTGGCCTGAGGGCGTCCTACACTACGTTTTTTGGGACTCTTGCTGAAACGCGGTATCCACTCTAGAACTCGTTTACCCCAACGGTTGTCGGTTCTGCCATAGCTGGGCACCGTTAATAAAATAGTTAACTTCGTTAATCGTTAATCCGCTACAAAAAAAGTTAGCTTCGTTAAACGTTAAAGCGTTACATTTCGGATGAATTAACGCAAGTTAAAGTTAATCGTTAATCCGTTAACTATGTGTAAAATTGCATTTTTATATCGTTGCGTTAGTGAACTTTTTGACACTGTTTCTTGTCAAACTGACAGAAAACTGTGCATGTGTGTGTAAAGTGTTGCCGGATTTGCAAAACTCCTGGCCAATCGGGGAAAAACTCATGTTTTTAAATATTGCGAAAAAATTAAAAATCACTTAATGTACCAAACTGTTTTTTTATAGCTTCATAAAGTATTACTAACACATTTTTTACGTTAATTTAAAGCACAAAAAGGGTACCTAAGTTGCACTAAAGCTACTTGGACAACTTTTTTTCATGAATTTTCCCTAGAGTCTCCTGGCAACATTGATTTGAACTTCCGTCATTCAAGTTTATTTTTTAAACTAGCAAAGATAAAATGTTCGTTCATCCGACGACATTGACTTACACGCAATGACACCCTTTAAGAATAAGTAGTTTTTAATTAATTTATTTTACGAAAAGGAAAGAAAATTAGCAAAAGAGAAAAAATACGTATGTTTTAGTTTTTGAAAATCTTTCGTATTAGTAAATAAAAACAGTACATGAAAAAAATCAAATGTTGTCAATTAAAAAAGTCTTTCACGTCATCATCGTTGTTACTCGTGTTGCTCCCTTGACTCCCTTCGCCATTCAAAATGCCACGCGCCGCGCTCGCCGCGCCCGAAACTGTCTAAACCTGTTTTTCGCGCCTCGTCCCGCGGAGCCGTGCGGTAATAGTAGGCATTGGATTAACGATTAACGAACTTCTGCTTAGTTAACGGAAGTTAACATGTCCGTTAAGTGTTTTTGAAGTTAACTTAAAAGTTAATCCGTTAATCAAAATGTTAACTTCGTTAATTAACGATTAACGGATTAACGAGTTAATGCCCAGCTATGGGTTCTGCGGCTTATATGGCCAGCCCACTGCCACTTCAGCTTGCTAATCCGGTGAGCTATGTCGATGACCTTAGTTCTCTGCCGGATCACATCATTTCGAATGCGATCCCGCAGAGAAACGCCGAGCATAGCTCTTTCCATAGCCCGCTGAGCGACTTTAAACTTGTGAACCAGCCGTGCCGTAAGTAAAAAAAGACTACTACTCGACTAATTTTTATTATGATTCTTGACTATTTGAACGTTTTTTTTTTCATTTATTTAGTTACTTTTATTGCTTTCATACCAATATTGTCATGCGTCTGATATGGGAGAGAATAATTATTTTCAGATATAAATTCACCCAGCAATTACCGCCAATAGTTTTCATAAAATACGACTATCTGGCCGACCTATCGTTAATTGATGTATCGTTATCGTTGCGAATGACACATATTGATTGCATCTTTACAAGGACCTGTAAATACGGGACACCAACAAAGGGAACCTGATGAGCCACAATCTGTCGTTGCTACATCAATTCCCGCGTTCCAATTACCGTCCATATTGTCACTGACAATATTACCGTCACTTATATTTTAATATTGTTCTCCGTTGTTTTTGTGTGATCTCTTGTTTTCATGTAATTTGCTGGTTCAACACATATTTTTTTTGGTATAAGTAGTATATTGAGGCGGCAAAATGCCTCGTTGTATGTGGTTAAAGTATTTCACATATTTTTACGATTTAGGACTTTCGCGTTGCTTTACTATATTGATATTGATATTAGCTTGCGACCATGGTTGCTGTAACGCAGCCGAAACGTCAAGCAGTAAATAGTGTATAAATGTACTACATTATTAAACATCGTAGTCCCGTTCACATATCTTGTTGCTGTATTCAAATGCTGCCCAAATGTATGTTGAATATTTCGAACTCAGTTTGGGTTTATGATCACAACACCAATACACATCCAGAATGCATGGTACTCGTAATTAGGTCAATACCCAACATTGCATCGGATCAATGATTTCAGTAATGGAAGCCTTTGTCCAGTAAAGGGTCATTAATAGGCTGATAATGCGAAATTTCTATGAGAGTTACGTAGAACGTTCTGACCGAGAGAAACTGGCAGATAAACTAGTCAACTAACTTTAATTAGCTAAGCGATGCAGCAAGCTAAACTCAGCGATTCTCTAGAGAATATGAACTAAAATTAAGGTCTGCTATCGAGAACTAAGGAAACCGATACTGTACAGAACAAACAGCTTCAAGTCTGAAAATGGTTGAAATCATCATCATCATTAGACAATTGCTGTCCAGTGCTAAATATATGCAAAGGAATACAGGCTATATGAGAGATATATCTCCCATAGACGAGAAGGAGACAATCACTTTATTTTTAGCTATGTTATGTGACAGAAAATTGGTGTTCCTTATCAATCCACGTCAGTATTATGATCATCGTCTTCAAGTTGTCTTATTTTAGACCCAACACTTGCATATAATGAAAAGCAAAACAGCTTACTTAATTCACGAAATCTAAGCAGCAAATCTACGGATCGTCCGCAAAATACAACCACACCTTGGCATTCTTTACAGGCAACAGTTTAGCGTGGGACTCGTTGTGTAAGTTATTAGTCATAAATATTTATGCCCCACACTCAAACTCGGATGTTGTCGGAGAATAATAATCACAATATTATTCAGGCGGTGATAGTTATGTCACATTCCAAAGTCAATATTTAGTCCATTTTGCTGGTCTAGCGCCGTCTAATTTATATTGTTTAACTGTATCAATCTCTGCTGATAACATAACTGCGGAATAAACACTGCCTATTGTGTAATTGTGTTTCATAGTAAGTTTAACCTCAAGAAATAACATAGGCTAACTTTTATCGTTGGGGAAATGAAATAGATGAAAAGTCACAATTAAAAAAAATGATTTTGGGACATCTTTGATAGTCATTCTGTTTATTTTTGTTTTGAAATGACGACATCCTAGCAGAAAATCAAAATTGAACTCGAACTAATTTGAGTCCCGTTCTATAGTACCTATTAGAAGAGTTAAGAATCAAATTGCAATCTAAAATTTTGCGGCAACTGTTTTCCGTCCGACGAGGTCCAGTCGATTGGCAGCGAAACACTATCAGATAATAAAATCTGTTCAGGGAAGTCTTCGATCCGTCCGCGGCGTGGTGTTAAATGAAATTACACGGATACGTCCGTCGCCGGTGTATCACAAAATTAGATTATTTCGACAATAAGGGACTCAATTTCGTCTGGCCCTTCCGGGTGAGTCCGCTGACTCCCTACTAATTTCAACATCGGACCCCCGAGCTCAAACGTCAGGTTAGAAACTAAACGGCATGAAAAACCCCGGATGTACTTTAAAGTTAGAGATATAGGTTTGAAATTCAAATGAACGGGCTCGCCCGAGGCACAGGTGTTGCGGTCAACGTCGGTTAAAGTTATAAACGACACTTGGCGATGTGTGTTTTTTGATTTGCAAACAATATTTCGGCTTTAAATTTTAGCGTGAAACCTTTGTATGACATGCCGACTTTGTTTTGTGTTGATGTCAATGTATTTGCTTACTCTAAGGGGATTTGATAGTTCTGTTCTCTATCCTTTAAGCAAATACATGAAAGCCGTGGCATACAACATTTTTGTGTGTTTGTAATAATTGTTTGATTTACTCGATCTTCCTCGAAACGCCTCGATGGTCTAGTGGTTTAAGTACCAGGCCTTGGTCTCGAGGTCCTGGGTTCGATTCCCGGGTCGGGCAAACTTTGTGTTGATTTTTCTGAACACAGCCCGGGTTTGTGATCACCAATCCGCATTTGGCAAGCGTGGTGATTAAGCCAAAACCCATCTTTGTAACGAAAACATGATTTCAAATGATGGAGGCCTTTGCCCTGCAGTGGGACATTAATAGGCTGATACTTACTCGATCTCACCAATGTTTGGTTTTTGGTTTACGTTTCACAGTTCAATTACGTTTATTTACAGAATCTTTAAAAATAGTGCAATAGAGACAATTGCAGTTAATATTTACTTCTGTACTGTAACGTGTGTTCCAAAAATAACTGAAATAGCTGTGTAGCAATTAACTTCAACAGTAATAATATGTAGTTTATTTTCCTCCAGGGCTATATTTAGTTTTCTGGTTCCAATTTGTTGGTCAATAAAACAATTACGGAACTAGCCAATGGACGGTATACATTTACCACCATACCACAGACTCGACAAAAGTATGCAAATAAAACGCAAAATAAATTTTAAAGTTCCGAACTTAAAAGGTTCTTTGAGTGAACTAGTAGTGAGAAACTTCGGTTTCCAAGTCTACAAAACGCGGCCCAGTCAAAGGAGGTCCTTCTTCTTGCCTACGATAGAACAAGCACTTGTTAGCTTTAATTACGCCGTACACAAGTCACCACTGCGGATACCTGCTTCTTAGGCCAGCCTAATTAATGCTTATTAAGGGTACATTATGTCTTTTGAAATACACTTCGTTTTTACGCAAAGGATCAGTTAAATCGACACATTTTCTTTTCTTTATGAAGACATCTTTTTTTTATCCTTGGTGAATGCGTTTACGCATGCTCCGCTCATTGAACGGAGGTATGTGGGACTCCGAGTGCGACTACCCACTAAACACCAAGTACTTCCTCTCGGTCGCTGTCTATGTGCCCAATGGGGACCAGGGTAGCATGCACCCAATTTGGCAGCAGCGACATGCTCAAGTAACTAGTTCCTTTAAGTTGCAAATCATTAGTTATATGGGGCTATATAATTTAGAAGTTATATAAAATGAAACCGCATAGGAACTTACTATGAAATTATTTAGTAAGACTTTTCAAAAAATTAACATTTTCTATTGGTAACATAAACAAAGTTTAATATCATTGTTATTCAGACTTAAAATTTCGTTTATAATGAAACTTATTCAGTGTTCATCAGATGAATCATGAATAAATCACATGAAATGAATGTTGTAGGTAAATTGTCCTCACATTATAAATTAACTTGTTACCGGGAATCGGTATAGGAAAATACGAAAGAGAGATTCATATCAGACTCATTGTGTGATAGACAATTTTATGTCATCTCGCTATTCTATAGATAGCATAGGCTCTGTATAGAATACTGAATACAGATTGCCGGTAACATAATACATAATTTAACATAATATCGTTACTCCCACCTCTAAGTTTTCACAAAATTATTCAGTCAGCGCTTAATGAAAAGGTTCCAGGAATATATTTTGGCAATTTATGCGAAACAGAACAGATAAATTAAGCATTAATTTGCTTTCCTTTCAACATTTATTTACATATTAATCGAAGCGTTAATTTATTATTTGTGACCTTACCGTGAGTTTGCTTGGACCAGGTGTATTTGGAAAATGTTATTTATTTTGTCTGGCTTTGAAATCATCTGACTCTGAATATAACATACTAGAAGGAAAACAAACAAACATCGCACTCACGATTATCCCAGGCCACCTCTCAAACGTGTTTTGATTCCTAGAATCGATCCTACATACATTTTCTAAAATAACCTCTCTTTTGATGAATTGAACTCGATCTATCTCGTCTTTTTTATGAGACGCCCTTGGTATGTTATTTGTTAGTAGTTCCCGCCAGAGTGTAGGTGAACTTACCTGAAACAAAGAAAATACAAGGTTAATATTGCCATGTACTCGTACCACAGCTACACAGTAGGTTATGTAAATAAATAAATAAATAAATGCGTAAAATTTATCAAAATTAAGATTCTGGAAAATATGAAATTTTTACTCTTACTTCAGAACAGTTACAAAATAGAACTTTAATAGTGTACTATAACCTCAAGATACAATCACCCGTTCCAACGGGTTCGATAGGACAATGACAATGTTTATGTAAACAAGTTTCTATTAGGTCTGTTTAAATGCACAACAATTTCCTGCAGCTATTGAAACTGTCTCCTAATAAATTCGGAGAGCTCATTAAAATGTTATTCGAAAGTTATTTGCAAAAACCGCAGCGCGACTGTTGCATAAATAAACGACTATCGGCGAAACTGTGAGAACGAAAAAACGTTAAAAGCATGGCAAGTATTTAACATTTTCGTAACTATAGCGCGCTTGTGTAAAACAATCAAGAATTTATTTGTCCAGACTACTTTGATGACTTTGATAGACTCGTATTTATCGAAATTATTTTTACTCATTATTTCCGAATATCTTTTGCATAAAATGTGCTAGCGGCCGCACGCGACTCCGTCCGCGTGGTATTCAGTTTCCGCACAAATAGTGTTATACTATAGCTAAACGCCTTCCTCGACTAATGGCCTATCCAAAGCCAAAAAAAAAACAATTCGAGCCAGTAGTTCAATAAAATATGTAAGTAGTAGAACATACAAACTCTTCCGCTTTATTATATAAAGTGTAGCTTAGTAGTAAATGTATCATTATGCTACCAAAACTGCATTTACATCTAATTTATAACTATTTTGTGTAATAGATACTACCTACCTACTACTAACCTACCTACGCTCAGACAGGTTTATTTTACGTAGAATACCTAATATTTCAAACATAATAATATTTTATAGGTAAATTTGCTTGTTCGTGTAATGTCCCCGATAGAAAATGATGAATGAGGCAGGAGCCCATTTATCAATATTCCATAAGTGATAAACGCAAAGGTTTACTTATACGATCCCAAGTTTAAAACTGGCTAGGTGAGATGTAAATTCATATCATAAGTTGCTAAGTTGACATGAATAGATTTAAACTTCGTCTCCTTTTATTAAATCAATATCTTTAACAATATGTTTTAAGAACTAGCTTTTAGACATAAAATTCAAATGGTCTCTTGGTACTGTTTTTTTTTCTTTTAGAGACGAACAACTTTTAAAAATCTGCCAACGTGATGAAAATCATTTAATTACTTTCTACAATAAAGTAAGTCCCATTTTCACATTTTTTTTTAATTATCCTTTCTAATAGCATAGGCAATTTGCAGAACTGCCTACTTAGATTTAGAAAGAGTACCATAACACATTTTAGCGTTTTTATAAAACTAGGCGTGCCGTGGCTTCCCTATCTTAAATCATAGTTTAGTACTAGATCTGTAGTTACTATCGCAAGCCCACAGACGACCATTATCTTTCCCGGGATAAAACTACCCTTTCTAGGGTGAACTCACAATCATGCGAATACGAAGCTTGGCGCACTGATACAAATATAAAAAAATCTAACCCGCTTGTCCAAGGAGGCAACGATGGACTTAACATTTTAACGGGAGGCTAATAATGTAGACCTTACCTACTGCCTTACCATGGGATAGGGCTGCCATCCGTCCGGGTTTCCCCGGATTTGTCCTAGTTTGGAGGGCGTCCGGGGTGCGTCCGGGTAAAGTAAATACAGAAGTCCGGGGAAGATAAACGACGACCAAAAAAATTATGAAGGTGCAGCTATGATGTCCGGCTTCGGACTCTAAAATCCGGGGTTCACTCGCCTCTTGTCCTGTTTTCCCAATTTTACAGATGGCAGCCCTACCATGGGACAGCAATTTGAAACTATAAAAATTGGCCAAGTGCGAGTCGGACTCCCGCACTGAGGGTTCCGTACAAATTCTTTTTTTGACGTATTAAAAAAACTACTGATTAGACTTCGTTCAAACCAATTTTCCTTGGTAGTTTTTATGGTAATGTACATTATATAATTATTTCAGTTTTATCATCCTCTTATTTTAGAAGTTAGAGGGGGGGGACACACTTTTTTCCACTTTGGAAGGGTCTGTCACGCAAAGTATTCACTTTAGAAAAAAGTGATATTAGAAACCTTAATATAATTTTTGAAGACCTATCCATAGACCCCACACGTATATGTTCAATGAAAAAAAATATTTCGAGTTTCAGTTCTGACTATGGGGACCCCCCACTTTTTTATTTGTTTTCTATTTTCGTGTGAAAACCTTGTTGCTGTTAAAAGAATACATCCACTCACTAAGTTTCAACAGTATGGTACTTGTAGTTTCGGAGAAAAGTGGCTGTGACAGACTGGCGGACAGACAGACAGACAGACAGACATGACGAATCTATAAGGGATCCGTTTTTTTGCCATTTTGGCTACGGAACCCTAAAAAGAGTAGCTACCGGAACCAAAGTAATTGTATTGCCTACTTTTACATCAAGAACCTCCGGGTTTAAATGACCTACATCATGAACCTCCGAACTCAGGAGTTAAACTGAATTTCTAAACCTAAAAATATTTTTGTATTGACCCGGTATTTGAAGTGCCACTGCGCGACCACTGTTTGTTAAAGCGCAGACTTAACAAACATCCACCGCGGAACTAGCGGAGCCGAGCGGTCGCCGCAATATAATTTCCATCAGAAAGCCGCGGTGACGCGAGCAAGTCATGTTTTTGTTGCGGTTAGGCACCATTAGCATAGTTATTCGAGCATAAAATCGTTTATTGACACCTCGTAGTTTGCTCGAATCAATAAGCGTCCGATCAACATTCAATAGGTTAGGCCCGGTCCAGACAAATGTAACATGTTATTTACGAGTAACACAAATTCTCTGTTTGGACAGAATTGCATGTATCGCTTTGCTGTTAACGTTTTTCAGTGGCTGTCAGGACAAAACGCCAACATAAAACTACTTTGACGTACCTATACACTGTTGAAATAACACTTAATCTTGGTTTTACACGAGCGCAGTGTAATGCTAGCCTAAAATAGTATGGACTACCCATTTATACCCGTGGGTGTCTTTAATAAGAAGCTTATTAAATTTCATAAGAGGTCTATTTCACGGGCTGGGCTGAGCAGCAGTGTTCCTCTATTTTTATCATTAACAGGCATCGCCAACCCATCTGGGAGAGGCCTATGTCCAGCATTGAATTGCAAGAGGCAGAAGATGACCATTACAAGCAGGTACACCTGGCCTTACAAAGGAATCAAGGTTTCATTGGTACGATGACAATAGTGAATACCTAGTGCAAATAACATTGGTATGTTTATAGACGGAGTGTTGGGGATCCAATTTGGAACCAACGATTTGGTGGCCGGAGTTGATTGGATCGAAGCAGACGTCAAGTAGGAACTATTTACGATAATTTGGTCCTAACAAGTTGGTCTAGTTGGTTTGGAAAAGATTTTGTATATTTTAGGAATAAAATATGCTTTTTGTCATTTTTATTTTCAATTATGTTTGAATGTATTTTAAGAAAAAAGTACTCGTATTGGTATGTAAAACCGTTAATTTAAAAAAAATGCCAAAGTTTATTTCTATTATTATTGCTTTCTCTTTGACGAAAAAAAACAACAGAGTGGCAAAGGCCTATAAACATTGGAATTAAGGTATTTATTCCCTCGAGTCTCAAGTTGTAATTTCGGAGAAGAATCTATCCGAGATTCCCGAGCTTCGGAATTCCGGCGAGTATCAGATCTTTTCGCAAAGCTAAATAACGAAGACAGATGAAGCCATAAGTACTGGCAAAGCGTACAATGTAACACGGCCGAAACACCCGACGATATTTCAAGCGCTATCTTAATTTACTAAAATTGCAACGCACGTGCAGAGATTATCCGGGCTTATCCCGCGCTTCAAGTCGGGAATACGTTCGGTACAATGTAACACATTTGCCGCAAGCCTAGTAATAACGTGGAACGGGATAAAAGTTTCTGGCGATCCCATTTACCATAATCGTCCGCGGAACGACCGCTATAGATAATTGTTCTGGTCCCGAACGTAGCGTGGAATGGGCTGGTATACTTCACTGTCATCATAAATGCCAAGACTCAATTAACACTAGCGTAAAATAAATCATTTTTATTCTATTTCTGTAAGGGTACATCGTAAACATTTGTCGGAAAAGAGTAAACAGAGTTTACGAAACATGTGTTTACCCATATTATCAGAAATATTGCTGAGGATATACGCTCAAATAATTGGTTTGTTTTTTTTTTCATTTTCCAAGAATTTAAACCTACTGAGTAGAAAATGTAGTATAATAATTATTTTTGAAAGAATGAGGAATTTTACACTTTAATCTCTTACTCAACAAAACACGGTTTCAAACCAGACTGAAACACGAGTCTAAATAAAGTTTTACAATAAAACGTTCAGAATTTTTTAATTTCCTTTCAAACTTCTCGTCAGTTTACGAGATTTAAATGAAATCTGGCCGCGAGTTTCGAAACATTTAATTAGTGGTGGTAAAAGTCAGGAGGAAATGAAACATCCTATGAGCATCCCAACACCTCCGTAGCTTCGTGCGTGTCGATGCGACAAAACTCCGGCCCCTATTCTGTTACGAACAGTTTCACTTTATTAAATTTCGGGAGGGTAAAGAAAATCCTTTTACTTCCTTTTGTTAGACCCGCGAGTTAGTGAGAGTGCGTCGCTGTGAAAAATAAAATAGCACTTTGGATTCACAAAAGGAAAAGTTTAAACAAAACGGCGTTTTCTGTATGCAAACGAGGTGGATGCGCCGGCCGGCGAAAGTTGCTCGCTTCCGACCCACGGTTCACTCCACTCGTCAAGAGTGGCCTATTATGACCTACCTCAATACGTCTTACTATGCCTTATTCTAGCATTGTACGCCGACGCCGGGTAATTTTAAACCACTTCAATGCAAACGGCTTCGAAGAACTTTGAAGCAGTTTTGTAGTTTAATTTTTCATGTCAAGGACATTGTTGATATTTTGCTGCTGGTAAGTTTAAAAGCATTTAAACGTAAATTTAAGTAAAAGTCAGGTAAGATAAAATTATGGATAACTTCGAAAAAGTTGTTTCTTACAATATTACAGACATTGCAGTGTGCTTTCTGTTACGAATAAGTCCTAACTTTCTCAACCCAAAACTAAAGCATACCCAATCGTACCGAATGTTTATAAGTAAACAAAGGGTGAAGTACTACTATTCACCAAGACAACGAATTGCTTGATGGCAAGTGGGAGCGGTACTAGGGCAATTGATTGATCACTATTACTGCCTCGATCGGGAATGTTTCTCGAACAAAGAATCTCATCATAGCACGATTCCACTCACTACTTCCGTGCATTCAGAAGCCATATTAATAGGCAAAGGTAAATACGTTCTTTGTGGAACCGTTTGTTCGGTTCTTATCATTTGTTAAACTGAGTATGGAAAAATTATGGACGGTAAGATGCTTAGTTTCTGTTTTTCATTTTCCATTAATTTATTTTCGATGCAATAACATGAAAAAAACTTATTTTGCAAAGCCAAGCACCAATTTTTTAATTACTGCCAATTAAAAAATTAAATTCCTATCCCTTAAACCTACACGCTGGGTCGAAAGTCCCAGGCACCGACTGACATTCCTCTCTGTTTCACGCGATGGACCTCGCACCCGCACGGAGAATCCATGGATAGCTAAGAAGTTCGTCTCATAGATCTAAATTAAGTGGCTTCAATAAGAAAACTCTGCTACCAGTTTAATAAAGTGATCACACAACAGCAGCTGCTTTCCTGGATCCTCCAATATATGTATTTCTCGAAGAGCGAAAAGGGCTTCGGGCCTTAGTAAACTCGAGGCTTTAAAATAATTTAATTTCTTACAAAGTTAGAACAAACGCTTCAACTTAACAAGTTTTACGAGTTACACAACCTTGGTCCTGTAGCTAAACATTATTCCCCAAGTACCACAAAAGAGTGTATTTTCAAGTTATTATTAATATTTTCATCTTTAATTAATAAATTATTCGCGAGGTCAGCCACTCAGAAAAGTTTCTATTGGCGAATACAGCCTAGTTTTTTACATTACTTGGGAAACTGGCAGGCGGCCCATCTAATAGTATGCGCTACAGACTTTTTCCAATGAGAATCACCTTATTTACAAACATCTTACAGCGTTGATAGCTTTTTAATACATAAACATTACAAAATATCTAAAAGGCAAAGCAAATCAATGAACTCCGATCAAATTAGTTTTGTAAACATTCAATCTTACCCGCATTAAATTATATTAGCTAAACTGAGAATAATACTAATGGGCTACGGAGTTTCGTCACAATTTATTAAATAACTGGCTCTATTGTCTTAAAAAAAAATCATAATTTTTTTTAAAAAACATTCCTACTTTTTCCTTTTTCAACGGTGCCCTAAAAATGTAACGTGAATAATTATGCATTCGTATTTCCAATGCGTCCCCATTGCATAAACATGTGCATTCCCGATCGACCTGGTTTCGCTACAAAACACCGCCCTATTGAGAATTTCTGCGCGCCTCTCAATACGAATATCTTACCGCGAAACATTTTAATAGGAAACAAAAGAGTTCCATAACGGAACAAAACTATCCACTTTTTAGGGTTCCGTAGCCAAATGGCAAAAAACGGAACCCTTATAGTTTCGTCATGTCTGTCTGTCTGTCTGTCTGTCTGTCTGTCTGTCTGTCTGTCTGTCCTGGCTCGTTCTCCGCCGTTTCTGAACCGATTGCCACGAAAATTGGTGGAGAGATGCATAGTGATAATTCAAGAATTGGTTTTTAAAATAATCGAAAAATAATTATTTTTTACCCCCCCTCCCATACATCGAAAAGTAAATTGGAAAAAAAAAATCGACTTAAACCCATCGTGTGGGATATCGTTAAAAAGGTATTTTTAAATACAATAAAACTTGCCTTGAAACCATGTGGATCAAACACCCCAGTCTCGAGTTATATTAATACAAAGTTAAAATAAAAGCGTCCCCCCCCCCCTTAACTTTTGAAATACTATTAAAATAATTCTGAAAAAAATGTCCTGTATACCTCCAAGTAAGTACTTTCAACGAAAACTATAGCGAACTCTGTATCATACATAGTTATTTTTATACAACTCGACCAACTTATGACGTGCAGTTGCCCTTACTAAACGGTGTCTTAAGCGGTCGGGCCATCTTTTAGCTACGGAACCCTTTCATGGGCGTGTCCGACACGCTCTTGGCTGGTTTTTTTGTGATATTGTGAATCGCTTTCGAGATCATAAAAATGATGCAGTATCACAACCACAGTAGAAAAAAGGACTTTTAAAATAAACACATGCAAAAGAATTCAGATAAAATAAAAATCAAAGTAACAGCCATACAATACCTCACTGCAGGGCAAAGGCCTCCATCATCTGAAATCACGTTTGCTTTAGACAGATTTCTGATGTTTTCTGATGGCGATCGAAACCCATCTGGGTTTGGATCGCCATCAGAAAAATTAAATCGAAAAAAATCCGAGAATTTAACAAAATTTAATTTTGTATTTACTCATCAACAATGATGGATTCTATACGGCCAGTTTTTGTTATAAAACAAGAATAATATTCACTGGCGACTCTAACAACACTTTTAAATTAGATATTTATGCAAATAAACCACATCAATGTCAACAAAAGATAAATATGATCCACAAAAGTCAGGAATAAAGAATTTCCACAATCTTTATTTATCATGCTGACACATTTTTGCACGAACTAAAGGTACTTTCTAATTTATGCAAATGGCTATATTAAGGAATATTATTCGCCTTAAATTACACATAATATTTCATTATTAATCGTTTTTTTAAATGTGTTTTGTGTTAAGACTTACTCGTTTGTGCGTTTTTTCCTTTTAGTGGCAATTGATATTTATTAATAAGCCTTGCACGATGTCACATTCAACTTGAGAGTTGATTTTTCGTTTTTACCTACCCTGTTACGAGTAGTAACACTTTATAGTACAAAATTGTGCATTTATTTTAAGAGCATCAAAAATATTATACAGGATAAAGCCTTCATTTTCATTAATAGGCGAACTTATTTATCAGCTCTAAAATAAACATAAGTTATGATTATGTTTTTCCACTATCTTATTCAATGGAGAGAACAAAAAAAAATATTTATCTATAAAACTTTATTGACCACACAAAAAGCAGGTACAAAAGGCGGACTTAACGCTAAAAGCGTTCTCTGCCAGTCAACCTTTAGGAAAAACGAAATGTTAATCGCGGCAATGAGCAAAATTAGAAAATAATTTTAAAAATACATGAATGATGATGAAAAATGGAAATATTCTGTTCTTGATTTTAACTACATACCTATTTGAATAAAGCTGTTGATTTTGTTTTTGATACAGCTACTCAAAGGTGTAATCTCCGATATTTTAGTTGTTTTTAAGTGCATATGCTCACATTTACCAAATTATGTACAATCTTTGGGAACACTACCAGACATTACGATGACAGATTTGCCTAAAAAGAGCATGTAATATCTAGTCGCACTACGCCGCAATTCAACAAACTGCCTCAAGGAGGAAACATTCTTTCACTTTAGTAGCTTAGTGTTGTTTCACGAAGACAGATGAACTACTCATAAATCATGTCATATGCCCTTGGCACGTATTTTGATATTGTCTTCGCCCTATTTACTCCTTTTATTAATATAAATATATGTACACGATGATGACTGCTTCCTTGGTTAACGTGGGTGGGTAGTACAGTTGTGCTCAAAAACCTGGGAGTTCGTAGGTTCGAATACCGCTGGGAACACTTCCACTTTTATTGGGTCTTCCTAGTTTGGTTAAGACATAACAGGCGTAAATCACCTGATTGTCGATAAGAATGATGATTCCGCGCTTCGGAAGGCGCGTTATGCCGTTGCTCCCGACCATAAATGCAATTTGTCTGGTTTCCTTGCAATAGTTGCGGAGGTCAGGCGACAGTCTCTTCTATGTTATAACCAGGTTTTTCGATTCCAGATCCGAGGTCTCCGCGGAACCAACAGGGACAGGCGCTAGAATGATGATAACTAGTAAGTATACATTTAGTAATACAAATCTTCTACTCAATCAACTCGAAGATATCAGACATTGTTTGTATGGATCCTTGAAAGACTATGCATTACACTCTACCGCGTAAGTAGTTTGCTCGGCTCAAGAGCTAAAGTTTCATCGACTCCGCTATTTCTCAATATGAAGTTCGTGCACTAACCGCGAACGTAACTTAAGTGGATTTGCTTGATAACTACCTAAAGCACCTATTCATGAAGCTACTAATAAACTACAAACTTTTCTACTCCGTTGGTATAGAGACTAACAATTTTAGAAATTAAGTGTCTGCCTCTCATATGTATGTACGAGTATGTCTACTACATAACGGCGATATTCGAATGAGAAATATTATTTTTGAGAAAGATTATTATCTATACTTTAATATATACTAATATTATAAAGCGGAAGAATCTGGTAGGCTAGCCAAGATGCCACTTTGTCGAATTCGCCATACGTTTTCGTCGCGACTTATATTGCCCTCCCGCACACGTACTATCGATATGAGCGGGATGAAGATATAAGTCGCTACGAAAGCGTCTGGCGAATTCGATAAAGTGGCATCTTGGCTAGCCTACCTGTTTATTTGTTCTTTATTTGTTTGAACGCGCTAATTTAAGTCACGGCTGGTCCGTATGGAAAAAAAATGGGTTGGATAGTCCATATGACGTGCTTTATGCCACACGGACGGAGTCGCGGGCGGCCGCTAATTATAATTATGTATTGCATTACTCAAGGAATATTTAAGAATTGTAATCACAATATTATAAAATAGAGTCTGAGTCAGTGACTGTAAATATTGCCTAGTTAACATTAAATAAAAACTTCAAATGAAACGCTTTTAATTATAACTCAGTTTGTTCAAAGTTTGAATTTAAGGTCTTGTGTTCTTAGTAACTAAATTAACGAATAACTTAAAACATTCTGGAGCTTATTTACCTACCGGGAAAATTTCTCGACCTGGGAAGACTTGAAAAGTTCTCATAAAATTAACAAAATTTGTCCAATTTCATTTTAAGAGGTCTATTTCATTATATTATTTAAAAAATAAAAACGTCTTCCTAGCGTTTAAGATTATTCAAATACCGTCATTATAATATCTTTTTCAGTATAATTTTCAACAGCAATAAGTTTGTTTGTTCCATATTATTTTTTAACTGGCTGTATTTCGGAATTAACAGAACATTAAGCGACAAAAACTTTCAAATAAATGTTGACGTGAAAGAGGATTTCTTTGTAAATCATATTGCAAAATAAAGCATTGACTTTGGTTCTAAAGTCAATAGTCGTGTGATCTGTCGGCTAACTGAAGATGTGTAAAAAGTGAGCCAAGTGTCTTATCACAGCGCGTTAGCACAGATCGCTCGATATGAACGAACGTCTGTGATATTTCACCCGGAGCAATATAAAATAGAAAACGCATCAGCACCCGGTCTCGATTTCCGAGCAGTTTTTTCGCAGAAAGCGATTTAATAAAGTCGGGCCCTCATGTTAGTTATTACATGATTTATATGGCTAAATGAAATGCCTTACACATGTGTTCCAGCGAATTTAATAAAGCTGAGAGATGACGGGAATATACGAGCCGTAATTGCTTTAACAAATCAATTTTATCCGTTTCCAAAATTTTAGACGCAAACGTCTCTGTGGATTTGAATCTTTGTTCCTTTCATCCCGGTACACGTCGTAATAAGAAAAGGAGACGATCCATTTTGGGCTTGATTGTGCATGGATAAATTATATACCAAAAAAACTGTAATTTTTTGTTAATTAACCTCTATAAATAACAACGGAATAGGCTTTGGCCAACTTAAGTTAATTGCATAATTATATATTTTTCATTATCAAACACACTTTATAAACGACATAGCACTATATTTTTTAATTTTTAACTGTCTTCGAAAGCGCACCTAATAACATAACAGATTAAATTCGATTAGAGAAAATCGATAAGCGGAGATTAAATTAAATGCATCATGTTTCAGTGTCTTTTTGCTAAGTTTTGAAAAACTACAATCATTTATTATTTGTAATATTCGTTATATCTTAATAATGATCTACTTTTTACGTCTTCATAATAAAGATAATAATAAAATCAAACAATTGATCGATTAAACGATCAGTACAATTGAAATGGAGTCATTTTGGCACTGACCTATATCTTGTCTATATATAGATCAGTGCATTATGGTTTTACGTCATACGTCAATGTCAGTCCTGTCACTTGATGTCACACCATATAGATACGGCAATAATTATGAATATTCATGCATGATTTTAACATATTTGGCCGTTGTATTCAGCTATTAAAATTGGGCAAATGTAATCTTTTGAAGTGTTCTAATTGGTGACCAATTTGTAGCCGTGCACATCCAGGCCCCCGTTTGTATGAGAAACAGATTTCTCCTTTTCACAAAACGTTTCCTAACATCCATTCTAATGAATAATGGTAATCAACCGCTTTATCCGACTGTCACGTAGAATCAAAATAACTCTATGTTTACATAAGCGAATATACCGACACAACTTGATATTCTAATGAGGTTCTCATCGGGAGCGCTTTTTGAGTAAAGTAACCTTTTACATAACGCGAAAGCTGACATCCACTCCGACGTGATCAGAATATTGTAATATTACGTAGAGAAACTCGAGAATCTATGGGTATTTAATAATTCTCTGTAGAACTTCTCTAATCTCGTATTAGGCCTATCTTATCCCGCACTTAAGGCCCCGAACTTCGCAGTGATGCCGTAATAAAGATCCTGAACTGAATTACCCTTAACGTTTTCCGTGTCGGCGTCTGTGTGTTATCACTAGTTCAGATCCCTCGGGAGTTGTATTTACACTTGCTGTGTTATTCATGAACGCTGTTTGAATAAAGATGAGCGATTCGAACATAACGTCAGCCCACTTTCAAAAACCATTCAACGATGAACTCTTTACGTCGAACCACACGTGCTGCCTCGAAAGAAATCGATTAAGAAAAATCCATAAAACGCTAAAAGTTTCACGCGTTTGGGAAAATGTACTTTTCCGTTCGGTAAACATTATCTGATACGATAAGTCCAAATACTCGGCTAGAGGCAAAAGTGGCTATGTAATCCGTAGCAAATACGTGAGCGCGTGAGGAGCCCAACGACTCTTAAGAGGGCACTGAACGAAAAATTATTACACCAGTAGGTTTTTAAGGAAAACACAAAAGTTAAGCAACCCTTCCCGAGATTCTGCGCGTCCGAAGTTCTCGCGAGTTCCGCTGAGTTTTAAAGGATAGACAAATGAATCCGTGAAGTAAACTGCGCGGGCTATTTGTTTCCTTAAAATTGATGGGTTGGTTCGATCGGCGGTGACAGTGCGGCGGGCGACCACGTACCCTCGGTAATATTTGCAACGAACGGCTCGAATAAAGATGACGACATTAGTGGAGGAAAAGCCGACAGGCGAGGCGGGAGGCCGTGTTGACTTTGAAAAGCGGAAAATGACAGAAAGGAAAATCTTCTGTTTTGCGCGCTGACACAATTCGTTAGCCAATAACGTTTTGAGCAAATATTATTAACGGGTAACTTGTTAATTCATACGTAAAACATGTTACGTACATTGTTGATTAGTTTGTTGTGGCTCGGGGTCGTAATGTGAGTTTTGGTCCGTGACAGCATCTTGCAACAGCTTAGCACGGTCATTATAAAGCTGTATGTGAAATATGACGCGTATATTAACCTCATTTATGTGTAATGTTAATACTGGCGTATATCACTTTTAATAGACTCTCAGATAATACGTTTCATTATTAATAGGTAACTAAAATAATTAAACTTATACTCGTACAACAAAATAAATTTTATCGATATTGGCAAATTCTTGAATTCTGCGTTTTACCATAACAATTGGGGCGGGTATAATCAGTTGATTATACCCGCGAAGTGTCAATACGTAGTTACGTATTGAGACTTCATCGTTGCCTAACATTCCAATGGTTGATACAAAAAATGTAATGTAAGATGATGGCAACGTCCAGTCTAACAAAGACCGATAAGTACATAAGAAGACTAAGATCAAGAAGGCAAGCAGTGCAGTATCGACCTGTACCATTAATGTCTGTACGAGTGAAATGGGCCGTTTGTTTACGACCGGCCTCCACGGCTTCTGTCTGCGAGCCGTAACCGGCACGTGCGCTCAAACTCGCCAACACTCATTTATCACGGAGATGAGAGGCATAAGTAGCTGTAAAAGTGTGGACCGCGCTCGACTGTAGCCTGCTTTTTCATAAATGCGGATTAATGGCTGACGTGAAACTTCTTCTGCCAGTGTTTCTTGCCAAGAAATGTAATGAGATGTTGCAACTTTGGTAATTCTCATTCGATGGCATATGTAGTAAATACACGTCCAGAAGATGATTATTTTATGGCATTTGGGCCTGTAGCATTAACACGCCTGCTTATAACTTGGTTTCTGACTACAATGTGGAAGCCTATACTATAAATACCAGCTCACCTGATCTTAAACCCTTTATTGAGAATTGTTTGAAACAACTCAGCTTCCATAGCTTTGACAAGTCAGGGTCATAAATTAATTTAGTTAAAAGGCGCCCAAATTGTCAAGATCTTTTATATAACGAATTTAGGAACGTGATAAAAGTTTGTAAAAAGGGTCCGCTGAACCCCCATCTCTAATTAGAGCATTCGTATAATAAGATTTGGTTTTAAATTATTTAGGAAAGGATCGTTTTTTGTTTCAGTTTCAACCCTCACTTTTAATTCATTTGGGTTTATAACAAGTAACAAGTTGGAAGAGTGCGGCGCGCCGAGAAATAAATGTTTGCCTTTTTATTTCATTGGGGAATGCATTACGCATACCTTCCTTATTTACGAGTACTTTTGTCACCATTCGGTAGGGTTTTGTCAACGCCTAGGGTGCAAGTATATGCTAAATCCAATGGTCTTCCAAAGCCTAAGTAGTCACTTTATAAATACATTGTAGCACAAACGATTGCTTTACTTAGATAATGAAACAATCTCTCTTGGTTTGCTTTTAACATCGATTCAATATCAAACATTATTTAACATGGTGCCATCGCTACAGAAACTTCACCGCGTTTCAATCAAATATTCGAAGATGTCTAAGGAAAAATATTCGATATCCTTCAATTTCGTCGCTAAGTTTAGGTAATGTAGTTGCTACGCGGAAGTTCGCTGAAAGAATCAATGAGGCAAAACAAATCTCCAGGATAGACTTTGCCCAAATCAGAAGCTGTTATCGAAGCTGGAGATAATACAATTCCCGAAGTAGGGCAATAGTTATAACTGTTTGATCTCTGCCATTCACGGGCAAGCACGTGCTAAAATATAATTACTATGCGTAGCTCTTTGAGATATTTCGGTCCTACTACTCGTATTATTTCTATACCTATAGTACGGGGAAATTATTATTTTTTCTATTAATATGCATGATTATTAACCCTAGTCACATTAGCTAGGGTTCCATCTCCATCATCTTTCCCCGACTTGATTTAATATTTTCATCTTTATTCAAAGAGGCCTATGAATAAAACAAGGTCCTGACAGAGCTCCGATGTGCCGACATCGCAAGATGTTCCGATGTAACAACTTTATTCATTTTGTTGTTTAAGTAAATTAAAATAGAGACCCTCCTACATTAATTTTAATTAGATTTCATTGCCGGTACTTCGCCTCGAAATCACGCTAATGGTGTAACTTGTTTATAAATGCTTTTGCAGGTAATACGTCATTAATCAGGATAATTAAATGTTTACTCTGAATAGATTAAAATTCTTAATAAGTATCTATTTCTAATAAAATGGTTCATTTGGATGATCAGGTGCGTTTTGAAAGGTCCACCAGATGAAAACTTTAATATTAAATCTGAATAAGTGCACAGTTTCAATCTGCATAATTAAATCCCATCAAAAACATTCTGTAAAAAATCTAGCCAAGTCTCGATGGAGCTGCTTGCTCATCTCTAAAAAGTAATGAAATCTAGAAAAAATCGTGCCAAGCCTACGGTTCCTTACTACGATTTCTTCATTATTATAGTAAGTGTTGTGTGACTTGGCCGTTGAAGGGAACACAAGGGCACTGAACCAGGTGCTCTGTGACAATATTACACCAATCTGTCGCCAGAACCGCTACCCATTGACGATGAAAAATTGCCAATTTGACAACGTTGATTGAATAACAAGTGAAAATTAAGGCTTGATACTGGATTTGTACCCTTGAGTACCCTTCAAAGGCCAAGTCACACAACACTTACTATAATAATGAAGAAATCGTAGTAAGGAACCGTAGGCTTGGCACGATTTTTTCTAGATTTCATTACTTTTTAGAGATGAGCAAGCAGCTCCATCGAGACTTGGCTAGATTTTTTACAGAATGTTTTTGATGGGATTTCACTTCTTTTTGTAGAAACCTTATCTTATTTCTTACTGTGTGATGAAAATTTCTGCGTTCTGGTCTTATCCAGAGATTCTCAAATAGTGGCCTGAAAATGCGGCGAAATGGTTCCTGTAAAGGATGGTACGGCAGTGTTTCCTTCGCGCTTGCCTTGGCGGGGGCACTCCTGTGCCCCCAGATTGACATCGACTGAAGCAGCTAACCAAATTAAATATTTTTTGTCAAGGCGGTATGTCGATTTTTTTAATAGTTTGGTTGGGCTGTTGTGTTTTCTAATCAGGGTCACTAGGTACTCCAGATCTTCGATTATGGTAGTTTTTACAGTTTTCCCTTTAGGTGGCTATTAAACCCTAACTCTGTACCAAATTTCAGCGCTCTGAGTTTATGGGAAGTACTAGTTCTATTTTGATGATCATGTGTAGGTGAGTGAGTGAGTGAGTGAGTGAGTGTGTGTCATAAATGCGAAACTTTGCTTTCGCTTAACTTCGGAACTATAAGTCCCACAGACTTGAAATTTTGGATTTTAAGTATGTTATCATAGCTTAGTGGATGATGAAAATTTCTGCGTTCTGGTCCAATCCAAAGGTTCTCAAATAGGGGCCTGAAAATGCGGCGAAATGGTTCCAGTAAAGGATGGTACGGCAGTGTTTGCTTCGCGCTCGACTTGGCGGGGGCAATGCCGTGCCCCCAGATTCATATATTTTTAATTTCTCATCCTGTTTTGCGTCGTAGTCTCAAAATATTAATCGTTGAAACAAATACTCGAATCAGTATAACCTCATTTAAAATTGAATATATTTGTCAACCTTAAGTTCCTTCTATCCATTTATTTACAACTAGCGGCCGCCAGCGACTCCGTCCGCGTGGGTTACGATTTCCGCACACAGTCTTACCAGTTAGCGATGAGTAGCTCATGAGCGAGTTGTTTAAAAGAGCCGGCTCACCTATTCTAGCTCAGCGTATATCTCGCTCAGTCTCGTTCAATTCATATCAGTAGTTCATTTAGCTCCGTGTCTCCAAACGACTCGATAGACAAAGAGAGATATAACGTTGTACAATATGAGCGATAGAAACAGATATATACACACACACCCAAACAAGCACGCCTTTTGAAATACGTTCACAACAACAATTTACGAAAGAGTTTCGAGGAATTTCAGTTTCATTTTAGATACTCATATTTGTTTTGGTTGTCAGTCCTAAGCCTGACAAAGTATGAAGGACAATCGTAGCAAATTCGATGAATTAATGGGGAATATGCATGATTTTTTTTTAATCGTTTATATGTTTCTACTAGTTATTACATTACCAAACATTAAAATATCACGTCCAAAATATAAACTATTATGCAAAAAATTAAATATTAAAAATGATTAAAATCGCGATCAATTTAAACGCGGCCATTTTGGCGCTTGAGCGTGACGTCACCATTACACGAGTTCGATGTCAACAGCAAAGTGTTTGGTTTACAAAATTACCAAAAAATGAATAAAGTGAGTGAATATCGAATTAATTACCATGGAAAAGTACAAAAAACAAATTATAAACATTGTGTCGTTCCTATGTGTCCAAATAACCTCAACACTGCACCTGACAAAGTGTATTTCCTTATGCCGAAAGGTGAAAATCTAAGGAAAAAGTGGTGAAAGGCGATGAGAAGAGACAATGTATCGTGTTTGAGCTGTTTATACTTGTGTGCTCGATGGCGCAGTGGTTAGCGCACTCGGCCTGCGGTTGCTAAAGTTAAGTAACGTTCGCAGATGCTGGACATCGGATGGGTGACCGAAAAATTTCATCTCGAGCTCCTCCGTGCTTCGGAAGGCACGTTAAGCCGTTGGTTCTGCGCCTGATCTCTCTACGGTCGTTTCAGATTGCTGTCCCACCGAATTATGAGAGTGAAGGAATAGGGAGTTCACCTGTGCTTGCGCACTTACTTGTGCACTGTACTGTAATATATCCTGCGTACCTGGCTGATCGTAAGATCGGCCGCCATGGCCGAATACGGCCGGATGGTATTGTTATATTTATTACTGTTGTGAAGATCATTTCAATGTACGTAAGGATATTAAAAAAGTAAAATACATATCCAGCTAGGTACTATTATAAAGGCGAAAGTTTGTAAGTATGGATGTATCTCTTAATGCTATACGCCTCTGGAATAGTCTCCCTGAGAGTGTAAGAAAAGCACCTAATAAGGTTGCTTTTAAAAGGCAGGTTCGTGACTTTCTGTCAGAAGCCTGACGTGGAATTGATTTATATTCCCTTTTTTGGGTCATTATTCAGGACATCATCATCAGTATTATGTGTATGTATGTATTTATTGTATTGTATAATGTCTTATATTAGATTGTATTCGTGTATGTTTATTATCTGATTATCTTTTGCTATTGTAATTTAATTATCTTTAAAATTATGTTTTAGTTTGCTCACTACCGCATTCAAACATTTCATTTTTCTAAAGGTTGACTGGTAGAGAATGCTTTTAGCGTAAGGTCCGCCTTTTGTACCTTACTTACTAGTGTGGTCAATAAAGTTTTTATAAATAAATAAATGTATGGATGTTTGTTACTCTTTCACGTAAAAACTACTGAATGGATTTGAATGAAACTTTACCACAATATAGCTTATACATCAGAATAAGACATAGGCTATAACTTATACATCAGAATAACACATAGGCTACAATTTTTGAGGTTTCTAATGTGAGGTCGTAAAAAAATTATTACGGAAATCGAAATCCACGCGGACGGAGTCGCGGGCGGCCGCTAGTACTAATATATATTTACAAAACCATGAAAACGATCATTTATCAAATAAATATATACATACTATAACTAATTTACCTCGCAGCTTTTGATCCTCTGAGTTCAGCAGACTTATAATCTGGATTTGAAGCGAAATACTTGGCCATCATAAACACGCCGATTTTCGGAAGATTATCCGACTGCGCTTTTACGAAACCGGTCTCAGTCGTTATCTTAGTCCTTCTTCACAATTAATTAATATTTTAAACACATAAAACTATTAACTTAGGATAAAAACAGCGACACTATACAATAACAATTATTCCTCAAAAAAGAAACCATACAATTAGCTTGTTGACAGCAGACGTCGCGTGTAAAACTGACGTCACATTTTGTTCCACCAATAGTGTTGCGTTTCGAAAATTTGCGCGGTAATATCAAAACAGCCACTTTTTGATTATTAATTTTCATTATTAAATTAAAATAAATTCTAAAAATAATTGTACAGTGTGTTTTCAGAAGCAATAAATGTTACAAAAAAAAACATTTTGTCCATATTTAAGTCACGTGCATATTCCCCATTGTAAGCATAATAATTCTAAATCTAAAAATAGCTATAAATATGTTTTTTAATATTATCGAAAAAGTGCGTATAATAACTTCACTATTACAGTATGTATAGGTATTAAATAACTATTAATTAATCAATCTGTTCTTTAATATAACACAAAACCAATAGTTATTTCTATTTTATTAATGGTAGGAACTCAAACAATAACTTTCAATCGAGCGAGTCAAGTCTGATCTTCTGTATACTCATTCAAACGACTCAATGAACGACTTTTTATCTCATGACTCTTGAATTTCGCTGAGCTAAATGAGCTACTGAGCTAGAAGAGCCGTATAGCTCTTGACTCGGGAAAGAGCTATATAGCTCTTATCTCTTCAAAGAGCTATATTTCTCATGACTATTACCAGTCTTACTAAATATAGCTGAATAAAACAACGGTCTATTTGCATGCATGCAGTCGACTTGCACACTTTTATGGGATTAATTACTCAGGATAGAAATAATGGTCAAATTAAGTGACGGAAAACGCTTATCATTATTAACATAAATCTGGAGACCTTATACATATTTGAGAAATCATCTGTTCACCGCGATTCAGATCCGCGGCCGCGCCTCTAGCAAGGTGCGCCATCTATCGGCACATTTTAGAACTAAATAGTTCGCTAGCACAATTTACAATTTACAATGATAAAATAGAGGAATATACAATAGCTTAAAGCCTACCTCGACAAATGGTAAGTGGTAAGTGGACTATCCAACACAAAATGTTTTGGATTGTGAAAGTAATACAATTCGACCCAGCAGTACCTAGTTCCTGAGCTTAGCTCGTTCAAACCAATTTGGATCTTGAGTTGCACGTGTTATTGTGAGTCAACCATAAAAGATAGACATATGCTGTTGGGGGATATTTTTAGGCAATTTTATGTAGAATATTTTCGTCATACATGATTTCTATGTGACTTAAACCATTAAGGCTGCACACGCGACTGAAGCTTAAGAAATGGAGTAAATTCTCCCGTTTTCCCCACATTTCCCTTCACTACGCTACTCCCGTTGATTGTAGCGTGATGAAAAGTATCCTATAATATGCCCAGGAGTATGAAGAATAATGGTACCAAGTTTCGTCAAAATCCGTCCAGTAGTTTTTGTTTCTATAAGGAACATACAGCCAGACAGACAGACAGACAGACAGGCAAAAATTTTACTGATTGCATTTTTGGTATCAGTATCGATCACTAAACACCCCCTGGTTGTTATTTTGGAAAAATATTTAATGTACAGAATTGACCTCTCTACAGATTTATTATAAGTAGGTATAGATAATATTTTGTCTATTCTCCCTTACAAATTCAACATAAGCAAAAAGAGCTTCGTATTAAGAATTTCACGGAGTTTCGCAAAGAGCACGTGTTGAGAGCACTTTCGCGCAATATCACGAACGTCTCATTGTACCAACGTACTCAGAGCTAGATTATTATGTACCAACGGCACCCCTTACCTGTTGGTATTATATTTGGCTCAAGAGGAAGAGTTAATTAAGAGGTATTCTTCGATCATTCCTACTAGAACGGCACCCGCTGTGAAATGAAATGAATAGCAATGAAGATTGAAGTTCTTTTTAGCGAATGATATTTTTGTTTACAAGTATTCTGAAGTTGCACGAAAATTATATCATAGATTCTGTGCGTGTACCATATACATAGTATTTACTGGCCTTCTGATAGACAAGTTTATAGATTTAAATCACTATATTTTTACATAATATTTAAGTGCAATTTGCCTGTGGAAGATAAAATATTATTTAAAAATATTAACTCGTTTAAAATTCAGGAAACGTATAATATTCTTGATGACATACCAATGTAAATGAAATGGGAAACAATTATGTCGATTCAGTAATTCACTGGTATGTTCCTGTATGTTTGTTTACCCTCTCGGACAATTGATTTATTCATTGCTCTGGTGCATAGCAAACAGTAAGGGTTGATGAGATGTGCATAAATGTTAGGTTAACGAAAATCTGTTCAAAATCAACACGTGTGGGAATATTTTAATACTAAGTACCTTAGGCTAGTGGTCGAAAACTTTAAAGATCGACTAACAAATATAAGTACGAAAACGTAAAACATTGCAACTTTGAAACGTTAATCTATGCCGTAAGGTTTTAAGTGTATTGAGAATAAGTAATAATCCATAAACGTAGATGCATTATTTATGTTAAAATATATTTAGTAACTTCCGTGTTTTAGTATGGAATATGTATTTCTTCATAGAGTTATAAAGAAACCCATGAGTATATAAAAAGGGTACTCACTCGTAAAAACACCTACATAAACCACCTTTCTTTACATGCCGCAAATGACTTAAATTTCGGAAAGCTTATTACGAACACAATGCAATGAAAATTCCTAACTGTACCAGCACGCATGACAACGATACACATTAACATAATTCCGTTTGAAAACAAACCCCTCGCCCCCTCTCTTTATATGGCAAATGAAATGATCCCAGTTTATTCACTGAAAAGATGCAATAATAGACCCACTTACGGCGAAATGCATTTTGAAATTGGCAGAAGCCGTGACAAAAGGCCCGACTTTTATTTAAGTCTGGTGTCGACTGTTGTAGCGAAACTTTAAATTGCGGTAAACGTTATATGAAAATTTACTGCATCGAAGTAATATTCAGCTTATTATTTTAAGCTCTTTCGAAACAGGTTTAAAATTGGGCGCAATACACGGAGGCAATTAGTGTTTTTAATACGATGGTGATAAGGAGTGGGAAAATGGGAAAACGTGGCTCTCTCGCTCGCGCGCTTTATACAACGATAATTTACATTACAGGCTTGATATCTCCTTTCTTTTGCAGTAAACACCTACTTTTATTCTATAAATATTTAATAATACATATCAATACATTAAATATTTCAACATTTATTTAAGAAAACTGACTAGACAATGAGCTGACCGAAATCCTTTACAAAGCTTAAAGAAACGCTGGTTTCATTTTCTATCTGATAAGGGGCAAGCAAATAATATATTCATTAATACAGAGAGGTATATCAGGGGTGTCCCAAATACATTGCTTTCCGATCACAACAAGAAATTCAATTTCACGCTGTTTCTTTGTATGGTCTTCGTAACCCTGCCTCAGTCAAAACGGCGACATTACTCTCCAACGGAAATAGGCCGCCAATTTCGAAAGCTTTTATTACCGTCTTATAAAATCATCACTCAATGTACCGATGGCATATGCAATAAAGGAATACCTTAGGTAAATTATAATATTGCCGCCTTTCCAATATCACTGCGGCGTGTTCGAACACGCGTGAGGAGAGTCGATACCCCACCCCAATAAATAAGAAGTGGCTGAGTTGGGAACACAATTTAACTTGAAATAAAATTTTGTTACCCTCCGCAATGAATAGGCCGTATATGGCTCGGAAGGGTGGCCTCCTATCTCCAGTAATATCGAGTCGGAAACACCTCGTAACTTTCCGATTCTCCGAGTTCTTTTGTTACACGTGGTTAATGATGAGTGGAGAGCGATTAAATGCCAACACGTCATGTCAAAATAAATGCGGAGGCATAATAAAATTATGCTAACGACGGCACACAACTCCGGAAAAGTTTTAAATGGTTCTTGTCGCACAATTTTTTGTCTTTCTCCTGAAGTTCTCTTCACATTTAAAACGTGCCGATGGTCAAAAAAAATCTGTTAATCCAAAGCGGTAATTTCATAAATTATAATTGTAATAATTAAAGTCAATTATTATTTATAAAAAAAAATATTATGACAATACAAACAATGCAAAATTTAAAAATAAAAATAATTTGTTAATTACGTCATGACTTAAAAAGTCATAATAATAATCAATAAAATTATGACATTAATAATATCTCAGCTTGCTATATAAACAGCTAATCTCTTCATTTCGGAGCGACAGCTTCCCTAAAATGACGTTATAATTTAACCAAATAAAGATCTTAAGCGTCTGATGCTTAAGTACTAAACAGCGCTAGAGTGTGCCTGGCCGATGTGAGGTTAATGTCTCCAAAAAGAGTCATAACACTTTATGACTCGTAACAGTAAAGCAAACAAATGGCTCCGCCAAAATGGGAGAATAAACACAACCCAGTGAGGCGCCTATGACGGTTATAGGCACAGTTTCCTTAATACAAGGGCCTGGTTCTTGCAGTGTAATAAGCGTACATAAAAGAATAATCAAATAAAAAGATGATTGTATTTAGTCAGTAGTGTTTAGTTCATTCATCACTTGTTTTGTAAAGAGTATCTCAATTTTGTGTTAGATAGTCCATTACGGCGTTAAGCTATAGTACATAATATAACACAATGTGTGCGGAAACCGAAATCCACGCAGACGGAGTCGCAGGCGGCCGCTAGTCTCTTTTAAATGTTGTTGGACAACTCTATGTTTCCCCTTAACCAAATCTATTCAACAGATTTCCACATATTATAACTGGCAATATACTGCTCAAAGTTTTCTCCTCCTTCCAACTCATTTGCATTATTTGCGGTATCCATTACTTATAATAGCTTTCCTATCGCCCAAAAACAATGGTAAGCCCAAAAACAAAAGCCGAACAACGCCCCGCATTATACAAATGCTGCGTGTAAAAAAACAAATCAGCCGCTTCCATCGCGATTGTAATAACGATTCACTACGAGTAAACAGAGATCGGGCCAAAGAGCCGATATCAATTTCACGCAACTTATGCGGATACGTCTTGAACAAACACGGGGAACTCTGATGCTGTGGGAACGGCCACCCGGCGGCCGGTGCCCAATATTTACGCCCTTCTCTGTCATCAACCGCTGCCTTGATATGTTGTCCTATTTTGCCTGTTTACCATAATTTTGACACCTCTTCGATCTATTCTGTAGGCGGTTTGGACGGGAAACCTAGCCTTGAATTGTAATATTCTGTTTAAGCTACACGAGGCTTAGTCAAATTCGGGAAGCATCAACTACGTTTTTTATTTGAAAATACCCTTACAACAGCACGCCCAACTTCGAAAATAATAAAACTATTATGGGTTTACCCAGACTAAACTTGGCTTGGATATTTAAAAAATCAAATAAGATCTCTTCCAAATATAATCTAACAAAGGGAAATAAAAAATTAACATGCTTTTTCCATAAGCCTTTAGCATAGAAAACTCATATTCCTACATTCCTGCGTCTTCCCGCCCTCGTATATTAAACAAAAGATATCGATTCCAATGAATTTTTATACAGAATCAGTAAAGAGTTCACCACTCCCCCGAATAGGATATGCGATATTGGTTGAATGTTCCCCAGAAATGATATCGCGTTGCGCACATACATTATTATTTATACATACTATTCTTGCTCATGTTGAAATATAGTGTAGGGAACGTTATAAGCGGCGTGTTTTGTTGTTTATGTAAATAATTCTGGATCCAAGGCTATTCGTGCTCATCGGTCGATTTGCGGACAACATGTTCCTATATCTCGTTCGCTATGCCTAATGAAGTGAGAGGAAATGATGGATGACACAAGAACTGCCCGGACAGCTTTATAATACACCACGGTTCTATAGAAAATCTCCGATACATTTCGCTGAAGCAACGGCCCTATTTTCACAAGGTCGCATCGCGCTCACTACGGATTTGCATGAAAAGGAAACAAAGACGTTTTAAGACTTGCAGTATCAGCCGAACCATTATATTTGTATAGCTCAAATATGTAAGTGGGGCAAATTTTCGTCTATTCATTGTCCGTTCGGCTTACGCTGTATCTCGAATGGCAGACCTGTGCCAAATGTCTTATTTTATATCTTTTGTTTGCTTCGTACAACCACAACGTCAGTAGGTACAATTCATCCGAGACGATTCAACGAACAGGGAAGTTTTTAAAACTATCTTTCGCTGTTTCTTCATTATTTCTTTGTTTTAGACTACAAAGGCATGTCAAAACTGTTCGCCTTGCTCCGGATAAACGGAAAAACTCATACTTATGATCTATTTGTATTCCTTCTTTGTTAAGCTTACCTTTTTCAAGCGAGATATCTCGATGTTGTCTGCTGAGCGTTTCACAAATTTAACACTTCTGTGTTTTGGCCGTGTAACTAAATCAACGTATTTGGCTTATGTTGCCATTATGTATTTTGTATTAGGATTCCATTGGCCATTTGTCAAGAAGGGATTATAAGGCTGCCAACACCATTCGAAACAATCTTAACTCAGCAGACAAGGACAACACTACATTTCAAATAAAAACATAAAGCATTTAATGCAAAAATTGGTTTGTGAACATTTTACTTCATTATAAAAATATATGGGTATTCTTTCATTTTAATGCTGTTTTTTTAATTCAGTTATATATTATGGGGACGTTTACGTCCATACTTTAATATGATTATTTACTTTATTTCTCATTAATATTTTTTTATAATATCCCAAAAATATAGGATACATTTTCAGATCAAAGTATTTTTCCAGAACCACTGCAATATCTTTATTCGACACATATTTCATTTGATCTATCAATGGTTCCTGGAAAAACGAATAATAATTTATTTCTTATACAAGCTTCATTTTCGCTTCACAAAACGGAATGCAGTAATAAAAACCACCTCCGCAAAGGTTTTTATTTGTGAAGTCTCCAATGCGGCTGCTGCTTAATAAAGGTCGTAAAGTTGAAGGCTTACCTTTGACGTTTAATTGTCGACGTGGCTTCTTTCAGGTCGTAAAATACAATCCGCTCTTAACATAATTTGGTGCGATAATAGAGACACATTTCCCTTTAGGTGTCAAATTGGCTGATTGTTCGGGAAAAATACGTTTCGTATATTTTTAAATCAGCCCAAATTTGTGATGAGAATTCGCTGTTTTCAAGGTTAATAATAAAGCTAGTAAATATTTAATGTTTTCTTAGGTTTTCGCGTCTGTTACTGATGAAATACTAACTATTCTTAAACGTGTTAACACGTAGTGTTAAAATAATACCGCCATTATATCCGTTTAAAAGCAGTATTATTTCATACTAAACATTTAATTAAAATAAATGTCTGTGATAAACATTGTGACTTCAACCTCATAAACAGGCACTTCAATTTTATCGGTGTCGAGAAGTAACTTATGTTGCAGAATCCGCACTATAAGATTCGGGTTAAGTGTGAAGATAACGATTCCAATGAGATTCGGGATATCGGACACGGGCCAAGTTAACGGAGAAGGGTTTCTATTCTCCGAGGACAGCTCAGCATCGCACGTATCCTTGATGGGGGTTGTAGAATTGACGTCCACTTCCATCTGACGTTTAGATGTCATGGCCTTTTTTAACGGCTGCGAAATCGTCGTCTGTCTGTCGAGTGTCTCGAGACGAGATCTTTGAGCGAAATTCAATTAATGACGACCGATTTAGTAAGTATGGCGCTTTGGTGAAGTCTGAGATATTTTAAAGAGTGAACTTTTTAAATCAATATATTGAAAATGGAAGAATAGAAAATTTATTCCTGTAATAGACGACGTCTAATAACATACTATACTCGTACATCAATTGTGGTTGGTTGGTTATTTTTACATTTGCCAATAATTTTGTTGTTATTGCTAATTTTACGATATTTTCTTGTTGATTTAGGTACAATAAGCAGTCCCCTCCACCTACCGAGAACCTCCGTACCATCCATTAATCCGACTAAGCGCAACTCGCGTCAAACCGCGACCGGTGCGAAAAATTAATTCTCCAAATTAAACTGTTATCAGAACTGTGGCCCTCAAACATCTTATTCGGAGCATCGTTGTCGGTTTAATTAACGTTTCCTCGAATGTTGTCATTAAGGCGGCGTTGTTTGGCTGCCCTGTAACAATGGCGGCTGGTGCTTTGTTTGTTGCCGTTGTTTAGAGTATCACCTACTGAGTTGACTCAATTTCGCGTTCGTAATTGGAATCGCACCGATATACCGCGTGCCATTCGCCTTTTGTAGCTCGTGAGTTATGACTTTATTGCCAATTACTGGGGAATAACAGGGTGTTTATCAACAGACTGCAATGGTCAGTTGGCATATTTTTTAGACTTTTTTTATGTTTACCTTTCTGTTTATTCGAATGTTTATGAATCTGTATATTTTAGTAACTGTCTATAATTCCGTTTTATGTTATTGGTTAATTGATCTGAAAGAATATAAAATATTTTATTTAGATACATAATATATTTTTAATAGGAATAGGAAGTAAATGGACCGACTTTTACATCAAACGCACACAATTTTGAATGAGGAAAATGAACGTCAAGGACATATTTATAAAATGTGGTGCCGACAAAACAGAAAGAAAGCCACAATTACCAACGAAAAACACAACCCAATTAACTTTGCTTACAAAAATTACATATGTCCATCGTTAAAATAAACACGTGAACAACTGTAACACGCACGTATTTATAATATTATAGAGGATACGGATAATATCGCCGGTTGTTGTAAACTACTTTTGGTACAAGTTATTTCCATCGGCTGCAAAAGGTTTATCCTTTCCCGATACGCGATAGGTACGAGTATAATGTTGTTGCAAAGTCATGTACTTTAATAGATAAATTGCGAGATTTATACGATACGTGCGTAAAAGCAAGTCACTTTGTTAGGATAAGCCCCCGAATCTCTCGGGGAACGCTTGCCAAGCAAATAGCAGAAACACTGCCTACAGCCAGAAGTGGTGTAATCCGCCGCCAGAAATAATATTGTACGAATGTAACGTGTAACAAAGCCACCCTTTGACATTAGCTTTATTTGGGAAATAAAGTCTGGCTGAAGCCACAACGGTTTAGGTTTTAATTTACATGTGAAACAGAAAGTGCTTGTAAGCATGACTCCATACTTTTGATATTCAGATTACTTTTATAGAACGATACAACTTAGAATTTATATTCTAAAAACGACGTGCTCTTTATATACGCGCAATTGTAACTAATTGTAATTCTTTGGTACTGTACTTTTTTTTGTGTTATTCGTAATGTTGATTCCTTACCGCATAATTCACCACTATTTAAAATATATCACCACTAAATTATTACACTATTAGCCTATGATCCGAGAGTTAAGCTATTTCTAACAAAATAGCGATCGAAATAATTAAAATAAAACTAATAAACTTAATTAGACTTTTTGTAATCAGCGAAATTTTCCTGTCATTTTGTCGCCCCGTTTAGCTGCTAATTTAGAAGAAAACACAAGTTCATTGCTCGAATTCGCCTAAAACATAAGAATTAACGATGGCTCAACGCACATTTACTTGAGTCGAGAGCCTCATAAAAGACAGACATCTAACAACAAAAAACAACAGTCACGAATTGTTGAGTTTTTTATCTAAGGACTTGTCTAGTCGAGTTAGCATAATGCTGAAAACACACGACCCCAATAAACGTCTATAACGCTAACGAAGTTTGTCAGTCCAATGTTAACTCGGTTCTTTTAAAAATAATCCAGCATTCTCGACAAACCCTTCTTCTCAGGGCGAGCACTTTTACCTTAAATTCCCTAAAAGGGTAAAGAGTAGGTATTTTTATCTAAGACAAGCGAGGTAAGTGCTCTTAAATAAAGATATCCCGGGAGAGTCTTATCAGAATGGAATAAATCATACAATGTTGCTTTTTATCTTGATTGAACAAAGTTACTCCCAAACTCGGCTACTATCGCCGAGTATATCATTAAGTTTTCCTAAAATGACACCTGGAGTATTTAAATTAAGAATTATTCGAGCCGTAAAGATTCGTTCTCTTATTGAAGCAGAATTTATTACGTGCACGTTTGAATTTACACTATAATTTTTCTGAGAAAATTGTTTAAAAAAATATTTTCGCTAAGATATTTTAACGGCCACCTAATTGATTCTAACATGCATCAAATCTAATTAAAAGACCCACTTGCTATAATAACGCTGTGACGAGGTTGCAAATGTCTGAAGCCATTAAACAGAGGACCATTTAATTATGAGAAATAACCTCGTCCCATCAAAAACGAATGAACCATTAAAACTTAAGACGCCGCTATAAAAGAAACTACTATTAGTAGTATTAAACTGAGAAGTACGAGTACTTGCTACACTACTAAAGCTATGGAACACGTCCCGTTCATAAAGCTGCTTTTCTCATCAGATCAGCAACATAATGTGCAAGTATAATCGCATGAAAGGAACTCAAGGAAATGTTTCTAATCTTCATAAATAATCGATTACAGTTTATGATCTCTATTCGGATTCTGATGACGCATTGAAAGATGTGATTGATGGGAGGAACTTATTATCAGCCTTCTGCGGCCTTACTTTAGCTGTGTAAGGTTTGAAAACGTAATTCAAACATTTTTGATTGATTAAAATGTATTGTTCTGTAAAATTAAACGCGGGATGTTTCATTACAGTAGGGTCTTATACTTACAGTCCTTTTTTATTTATGAAAGTCTTAACTAAAACAATCAAACCTAATTTATTAATTAACGTCTATTTTGCAGGAATATTAATGTATTTTTCAAGACAAGTGCTCCCCCATAAAAGTTATGTAAGCATGAACCATCTTACATAACTTTTATGTTAAGTGAAGTAGCATACAATTTATAATCATTATCAGTCGCAAATATTTTCAGTCTGGTACAAAAAGTATTATTTTGTTCATGATTAACCGAACATCCGAACAGGGCTTTGTTTGTTATTGACAAATGCATACGTGTATATCAACGTCAGTTCGGGGCATATCGGCTCTGTCCCATAGTTGTTATTTGTAAATCCCGGTTTTGTCATCAAAAACAGACTGACACAATACGTAGAAGCGTGTTCTATTTGCTATTCATTGCGGGGGATTACCACAGTCACGCGATCGACATATGACACGGTTGTGATCGGTGTTACCAAACCTACTGTTTTAAAAGTATACGTAGGTAGGTACTGTTTTTTTAATGGAAGCAGAAACGAATGGAGGCAGCTACACGACTAGAGCGGAGTTCATTAGTTGAAAGAGATAGGGCAGACGAACAAGGGATCCTGATGGTAAAGTGATCACCGCTGCCCATGGACCGTCAACAACCGCACAAATGTCGGAGATGCGTTGCCTGACAAAAAAATGTATGATTTTAAACCTAATAAATTTATGTGAAAATACTAAAGACGAATGAGGCAATTCTGAATAAAACTGAAATATTTTCGATTTTTTATTTTTGCTGTGATTATTTTTATTACAGCAGTGTAAATGTTACCGGCAATCTGCACAATCCGGCATTACACACAATACCTAGGTAATGAATAGAATGCCAAAAACGTATAGGTGATGTATGAAATATTATGTATTTTATACTTTGTCTAGGTATTCTATACAATACCAAGTACGCAACCGGTAATGTACGCAATACGAGAGCTAGGAATGAGTAGAACGTGGATAGTAATGTTGGGTATCATTCGAGAAATGACGAAACGACTAAATATTAGTCAACCTTTAGTAAGGGAGAGTTAGTTTCCATTAAATCGATTTCTATTTTATAAAAATGATTTTAAAAATCAAACATTTTAAAGGGTTTACAAAAAAAAATAACCCTAACCTACTTTTTTTTATCAATCAAGTTAGTCTTCCGTCCCAAAGTTTGTAGTTAAGTTAGGTTTTATTCTGCAAAACGTTTGAAAATATAGACCACGCTCCATTCATTTAAACATTTCCTGTGCCACAATAGGTACTCTAAACAACCGCTAGGCATTGCATAGATTACCTTGGTAAAGTATGCAATGGAAAATATAATTCACAGTATTTCATACATTGCCAGGACGCCTCAGGTATTCAATACATTACCAAGGTATTGTATAGAATACCTCGATTATATGCTTTGCCGGTAACATATATAAGTTTTGGTAACTATGAAAACAGTTTTTGTTTAATAATATGAGGGTGTATGAAATCTTCTTAGTTTTACTATACCTACTGTTTATTTTTTTGGCGAGATGAGTTTTACTCTTTTGTTGGCAACACTGTTTGTGATCGCTCCGAACGAGATAGAAAAGGGATTTATTCTGTTATTCGGCATTCGGTCGGGTGAGTTAAATCGCCGAATAGCAATAATCTCGAACTAGATTAGCTACTATTGCAGCAAGTCACGCGATTGCGTGCGCCTTATCTCTTACACTGATGGCTACTGTAAGATATTTTTCAAAAAATCCCAGCGGTATTCCCGTATAAATATACTAATATAATAAAGCTGAAGAGATTGTTTATTTGGATGTTTGTTTGTTTGTTTGAACGCGCTTATCACAGGAACTACTAGTCCGATTTAAAAAATCTTTTTGTATCTGGTTGTCCATTTGACGAGGAAGGCTTTAGGCTTGAGTATATACGTATGTGTGCGTAAACCGAAAACCACGCTGACGGAGTCGCAGGCTTATTATTGATTTGGAATCATTACAGAAAGATTTCTTTATCCCAAATGGTCTTTGTGGAATCTATGTAGTACAGCTGAAAGCAAGTGCGCGAAGATCATAAAGTTAGACTATGCAGTAAATAATATACTATGGCTGTGTTTTACAATGTGTTCGTGATCAATGTATCGACTGAATTAAATATGCTCCAGTTAGCTTATACCATGACGTTGGCTACATGTTTACAACTAAGTCTAATCAAGTAACACAGTTGAAAATTACAAGCCTTTTTACGAAGTAACTTTTGTAATGAGACCGTTATTATTAATGCGAAATTGAAAGACGATAAAGGTTTGTTTGCAGCTTTTTTATGTAATAAACGGAAGAGAAATTCTATAAAAAATTACGTTTATTCATTTTGAATACGAAAACGTTTATAAATTGGTATTTAAAATATCCAGGCTCGGGTCACTTAAATAAGCCATTCCATCTAAAGTTCAATGTACACATAACGAGTACACTCAAACCTCTTATTAACACAGAGACACTTCAGAATCTAAAAAATCTGAGGAAGCGAATTTACATAAGGATAAGAAAACTCAATTGTGTTATTTTTAGATTGAATGAAAGAGGGGTACGCCACATTACATTGATGTTGGAGTGAGGAAGTAGTCCACTTTGAACACCCAAGTTTCGAACGCCCACAGTGAAGTAACACTTCGTAACTATGGTGCTATGTTTCTGCTGGTGAATAAGGACGTAGAGCTCAGTTAGGGAGGGTGTGGGGTTTTTAAAGGCAGTACGGTTATAGATGTCCATGGTTAGCGGTGATCACTAACCATCAGGTGACTTGCGCTCCATGCCTAGCCAACTTTGAGCACCTATTAACATTATTGTCATTGTCAAAAAAATCAAATTGTCTTACCAAAAAATATCAATCGGCTCCAAATGTACTTGGTCGTACTTAAGAATCGAGTGCTCAAAAATTGGGTGATCAAAGTGGACTATCTCGGAGTGAGAGGGGTAAACGCAGCATGGAGTCGTCAAAACAAGAAAAGTAATGGTTTAAATAAAGGAATAAGGGGTATAAGAGGGGTATAAGGCTGGCTTATCTCGCTGATTGCCGCGGTATCGGGCCCGGGGAATAGGCCCGGCTAGCTTATGACGTACAGTCGTCGTCTTTATGCTACACAAAACTCCGTATTTATTTGTATTTCTAGAGAAGCAGTTTCAGAACTAGTGATATTTACTCGTACAAATCAATATTATACTCTCAACGAGTCAACTGATTCGCAGATGTAAATGGGATCCATCGCTTCGGTAATCAAACAACAATCGTTGAGTTGGAACGCTTTAGTTATTCTATCGAGTAGCTATTTGTGAATACAAATGTAGCTTCATATATTTTGCCACTTTAAAATATTGTCGAAGAATGCACTTCATTTTGTGGAGCTAGAAGCAAAAGCCGAACTGCGAATTAAATTCCCATTGAGATGTCGAATCTTAGAGTATGCTACTCCGACTTTCTCGTACATTTACGGTAGAACGGCTTGCTAAACTTTTGTCATCAAATATCAAGACTTTCAAGAGAGAATCCGTTTGAAGCAAACATTTCCCGCCACGACCGTACACATGCGAACGACTTCATCTTATCTGATACAAGGGTAAGCACAATATGACCTAATTTCGCGTTCGAATTAAGGTGAACTTTTCTGAGACATACCAGAGCTTTGGAGGGTATTTTACTTCTGTCTTGTTCGCAAAACAAGTGGCCCAGGCCAGGTTTCACGAAGGATTCATCGAGTTACAATTCGAAACAGGTGACATTATAACATGGGGTAATTTTGACTGGTAAGAAAAGTTATAAAGTAATGACATTTCATTACTTTATAACTTTTCTTACCAGTGAAAACTAATACCATTGTATTAGTTTTTAATTTTGACTACATATATGATATCAATTAAATACCCATATCTCATCGAAATAGAACAAACTTCCTGCCCTCACCAAATCTTAATTGCAATCCGAGCACTATATTATAACCTGCAATAACTGCAAAGCCCGTTCGACTTACATAAGACCGGAGATCATCTCATAGAAACTCATATCGGAGATTACGGCTAGGCGTAAGATTGACAGCGATCCCAATTGTTGGGGAATTGTCGTTAAACAAAGACCCTGTCTTACGGCGACTAACCCCTCTACCGGGGACTAGTGCTGCCAGATTTGTTCTTGGAAATACAGAGACTAATATAATTCCAGGAATAGTTTTAATTTAAAACGGCAGTAAAAACTTTTTAGACTGTTCTGTAAAGACAGATGTAATTTTATGCCGTCAGAAAAAAGAACAAGGAAATGTACTGTCCAGTACTGTCAAATTTTTATTTGAAAAATACGCACTCAATATTCGGCCAGTATTTGTAAGCCAAGCAAATGGAAAAAATAATTGAGCCAGTTTAATTTCAAATTAAACTCCCATCTAGGTATTAAAAGCTGAAACATTTAACAAGTACCTAAGATACTGACTAGTTATAAGGTTAACTTTAGATATTATGTATTCTTTTGTTTAGTTCATTTTATTTTAGAAAGCTTCATTGTGGTTTAATGGCACACATCATTATCTACCTGAATGGCTGTCAAAATCAGTGCTGGGTTAATTGAACGCTCTCATTTTCACTGTAATACTCTCTGTAATGAAGAGTGACTGTTAACCAGACACATTATTATGACAATAAGGTTCAAATAACATAGGTATTTTTTCTGTTAAGGCACGACGTGTTTTTGGTATTTTAATGCTCGTTTGTTGTCTGAGCTCTCAAGGAAAAGCAATAACAAAATGTTAAGTTGTTGAAAGCTATTTTGCTTTGGTTAGCATAGTGCTTTGCTTTGTAGAAACGGTGTTGCTACGGACAAGAGTCAAAGCTCAATTCTTGCAGTTTCACTTAATACAATAATTTAATCGCAGACACAATTTAGGGCATGCTTTTAAAACCGTCAGCATCCGCCCGTTAAAATTTTGTTTGTGTAAATAGATTAAATTAAAACCAATTCACGCTGTGAATAGACTCACATTTTTGTTCTTTTTCGTCTACTTTCTTTCTTTACGACATTCAACGACTTCCGCAAGATCGCATTCATTTAAACCCTACAAAAATTCGTTTAACACCGACCCAAATTGGTTGCAAAACTCAAGAATAGCCGTATAAATTGTAAATAATTGGCCAAGTTTATAAGGAAGCGGGGCCTATGTAGCACAATGGTGCTCAGACTGCTCAGCTCCCCCTTAATGCCATTTCGTTATCATTGCATATATTCGCAATAATTTCGAGTGTCTCCGTTTCAGGGTGGTTGCGAACGAGGTCCTTGCATTTTAGATTTTCCCAGAATTACATTAGTTAGATAAGACATTAAACTAATTCATTCGCTTATCAACTTAAACGAGTATGTTGCTAGTTTTACAACGGAGATGAAGACTTACGTTCTTTCTCGCTCCCAATAAAGCTAAATATGAAAGGGCTTCTCAGCAATAAGTATTTCAGAAAAACTACCTTATACCTATATTGGTTGCACAATATTGTATTATTCTATTTCATTATAATATGGTAATAAACTTAATATCACAAGTAGTATTTATTTGAAGATGAAATCAATCTAATTTCATATCATGTATTACATTTTATTAAGTTTTATTTGCTAACAGACTAGACAAGTAGATATAAATATTTGAAAAAATATAAGAGCTCCTTCAGTTGGTAGAACTTATTATTACTTGAAAAATATTGTACTCTAGTGATATTTTTACAATAGGGACACAACTCCATCATCTCTTTTTTTTTTCAACTGTATATTCACGATAATTTAGCCTCTTGTTAAGACTTAAAGTATTAAGATTATTGACAATGGCAGAGATAATACAAACAGTGACAAAACGGAAAATTCTAGAACCCCTCTACGTTATCAAGACATGTATTCCTCGCATCTTCCCTTGGTCATAAAACACACATGGCCTGACACACCGGGTTACTTGCGAATATTCCGTCGCATAACAAAAAGTTCGGCAAGTCCTACCCATGCCTTGCTATAAAAACTATGTAGAACTTCTTGGCAGCACATGTTTCCTTAGAAAGAAGATGAGCAATATATGTAGTAGGTATGTGTGTATACTTCGAAAGAGTTGTTACTACTTAGTTTACTTAGTTTGAGGTACTTCTAAAGTGGTATATATTTAGACATCCAAGATCGAGTGAGATATACCAACTTCATAAAAGGTGCTTCATTAGAATCTACTAATGGGTCAAAATATGTGCTATCAAGCATTTTACAGCATAATCATGTTTTACTAAAAATTTGAGAAGTTTATATTTACTTCTTAGTAAAAATGAGGATTTCAATTGGAGCCCTTATGAATGAGAACTCTCAATTTTGTCAAGGATTTCATTTTTGCTTTGTACGATTTGCCAAAAGTCATAATTATAATTACAGAAGACTATTTATACTGCGTTTACGTCACTGACATCTTTCATTCACAATACCGCAAACTTAACCATACACAAATCCCCAATACTCACTCCAATGAAAGCGTATAATTACGTGAATGTAAGGTCTAACCCAGCAAGGCACATCTAGCATTATTAGCTGCCTTGCCAGCAGTAGGAAGGAAGTAGTCCACTTTTAGCACCTATTTTTGGCCACCCGAGCACCTGGCCCTTAGAGCATCGATGTCATTTAGTAGGCCATTTAATTATAGGCAAGTCAGTAATATGATTAGGTAGACTATGCAAGTTGCGGGTGCGTTAAAACTGGGCTCTCTAAAATTGGGTGCTCAAAGTGGACTACTTCGAAGGCGGAGTGTATTTACTGCGGCGCACCTGAGATAAGTTAATATCGCGGAATTGCCCGCCGCGGCCTCGCGCTCCCTAATATATTCCGAGTAATTGTTCTATAAGACCCTTCTCTATTATTCGATGAAGTGTAAAGGGCGGTAGATTTATAGGGCAAGTTGGGCCACTCAAACCTGCCTACAACATTATTACGCGTGATACTATCTGTTTAATTGCTTTCGTGTGCGCGGAACAATTTTAATTATCGGCAGAATTGATGGGCGGGTATCTAGGTGTACTTACGGGAATCAATGAGAAACGTCGGGACCTTTGGTAGCTTACCTGGAAAAAAATAAAGAATAAATAAATAAATAAATAAATATAAATATTTCACAACATCACATACATTGATCTGACCCCGTGTTAAGTAGCTTAAGCACTTGTGTTACAGACATCAGAATCAACAGTGGTATTACAAATATACTTAAATAGATACATATAACACCCAGACCAGGACAAACAGACATGTTCATGCACACAAATGTTTGTCCTGTGCGGGGATCGAACCCGCGACCTCTTGCGTAACAGGCAACATCTTGACCATTACGCCAAGCGGTCGTCAAAGAAGATTAATGAGTATTGTTTTCTTCTTACTACACGTACAAAATAACTCTCTTCTTTTCACCAATTTCCATAATATAAGCTTGGTTATCGATTGAAGTAAGTGCTAATACAGGAACCTTTTTTATTAACGAATCGTTAATTTCTTGACCGTGTATTTTAGTCAAAGTTCAGCTGTCAATTCCTGTCCTTATCGTTTTGGAAAATTTTGGCAGCAGTGATTGATGACTTCCGGATATTTAAAATCTTGAACTGCCGTGCAAGACAAACTAATTGGGTTAATATTGAAAAATGTACTTCCGAATTATGAAAAAGAAAGGAGAGGAACCCAAATACCAATCAGCTGTGAAGTGTTATTAAATTTTGTGTGATTATATTAAGAGTAATTTGAAGATTTCCATTTCGGAATTTCAAACAACTTAGTTTTTATATGGATCGTTAACAAAACACCTACGCATGATCAAATTGTTAATAAATTACTTCTGTTGGAAGTAAAAATGAAATTAAGTAACGAAACTTTAGATATTGAAAATATAATAAAGTAATCTTCCGGTCTGGTATAAAAATTGCTAGTGTTAGTAACTTCTTTGTTTGTTTCATAAATAGCTGCAATAAAAGCTTTATAACACAAAATATTCCGCCTACATCAGTGTTCAAATGAAAGTTTCGACTCCTACACCGTACTTTGTGGGTTTATGATATTTCTGTTCTTTTTTCTTATACTTATAGAAAGTAAATTCTTAATTTTTACCAGTTTATGTTTCAAATATGTATTATGATTCTTGTGAAAAGCCGTCATAACGAATTGGAAATGGAATTACAAACTTACTTTCTAACAAATCCTACGTTATAAAAAATTACAATCAGAAAAACACACATAGCATTTGCAAGGAAAACTTATTTTCAACTTTAATTAATTCGGGCAATTATTTTTCACAACTAAATCCTTTCTCCGCGGCGGAGTTTTATGCGTTATTACAATCGGCTAGGCTGCGGGGTGACCATAAAATTAATACAAATTTAAACAAAAGTACCAACTGATAAAACTCTTGCCCTATATTAGTCCCTGGTGAGCGGGACCGGTCTCATTCCGCAACTTCGCCCCATAAAAGTTAAAGGGCACATTACGGCAAGTAATAAGCGAACAACGAACCCTTAAATTGGGCAGACTAGCACGCCCTGATCTATTCCGGGCAGCGGATGAACGGAGCGTTCTAGGTTTCTTAATTTTTAACAGAAGCGAAAAAATCTGAATAAGATGACATCTCTCTTAACCCTTACCATAAGAAACTAAAATTGCTCATTTTAATCATGTACTTCACATGAGTCATTCACAATATTCAAAAATGCAAAGGAAATAAAATTGGTGATTTTAAACGTGATCTCTGGTTTATTACTTCATGTCGATTAATTTTCTTAAAGTGAAAAAATGTGTATGTACGTGCAGCACTTAGCATAATATCGACTGATACATTTTTGCTTTTTAAACAATCGCGTATCATTCCCTTATCACCGACACGCCTTTAAATCCCCCAGAAGATTGCTTGGACCACCAAATCTATTCAATTTCGATTTGGGCAGCGCAGTAGTTACAGCCTTACCTAATTACTGTTCAACTATTTTGATTAATCTCTTCGGTGAATTATTGCGGGGTTGGATTAGTTCCGAGGTCAATTGATGTTCCCAACTTCGGCTTCTGCGTCGGATGGTCAGAGCTGAACTATGAGAAGTCGGGGCTGACTTTTATGATCATTAATTGAAGATTTTTGCCTAGCAACTTTCCGATTTAGTTGGTAATTAAGTCTTTTTATGTAATGAGGAACTATGATAACGATGGATTATGCAAACAGGGTGGGGGAAAAACTTAGGACATCAAGACATCCAATCAAAAAATAATTTTTAAATTAAAATCTCCACCACTCATAAGAAGGGAAAAAATATATTATTTCAAGGACTTTCACACTTATTGCTTAGCGCAAACTATGCTCTAACCACAAGCTTTCCGCCTGTGTCTGACATAAAAAAATGGGATTGGAATTGGAGCGAACATAGGCGACGATATCCGCTATCCGTTAGCCGAGCTTCTGCATCAACTTAATACTGATATAAAAAAAACGGTCATCAATAAATAGTTTAAACGCAACCGTTCACCAACAAATTAACCTGTGTTCCCGATATCTAACAAAGCACACAATTTGTCCACACGGACGGAACATGAGTTGTACCAAATACCTCCTAATTTCCATTTTGGTGATATCCGCTTTATAATGCCAATCGACAGAGAATGCAATTTCGCGCGCAATGCAGAGATCCCACTGATATTGGATACCGGTCATTTTAAACCGCAAATACCGCAATAGAGATAGCTCCTAAAATATTAGACGGCCTGTAACGCGGCTAATTATCCAACTTGTATTGTATTAGATTTAGAAGTGTAAAAAACAAACATTTCTTAAACCAAAGGACATTCAATTCACAAAATGAAGGCATAGTTTGAGAAATATTATCGTATCTACCTAAACCCTCACACATAAAAAATAAAACAATATTGTGAATTAAAATTTAGTGAGCCTGTATGAGAGCACATGAAATGTTTTTTGTTTTTTGCATTGCACGGACTCGAAAACTTCACAATAAAGAGCCAAAAATTAATTATATTCCAAATCTTAATGTACTTACTTATAGAAAAAGCTTCATTTAGCTCAATACTGGTTCTTGGACAAACGCAATAACACATCAAACATAAAAAAGACGAGATACTCTGATTGGAAAGGTATCCAAATACAATTTTCGTATTCCTTAATAACGATAGGCAATTGAACAAAATTGGATAGAGCATGCGTAAACTGTTACATGAAAGGGGAGGGGCTCTAGTTTTGATATAGGACTACTATTTGTGCTGAAATAATGCGAATACTATACTTGACAGACAATAGTGTAATTTATCAATGCTTGAGCTCAACTGGTTCACATTATCAACACATAAGTACACAGTAACGTTCAGTTCGAAAGCATGTGGCAAACCGTTTGAGTTAACTAAATCCTTTGTAGGTGGTAACATTGTTAGTTAAAGCTATCAAGTTTAATAATAATATCAAAATAATTTTAGGTACATTTCTGCGTATGGATAGTACTGGCCGCCTGTGACTCCGTTCGCGTGGATTTCGGTTTCCAATAGCCTAAAGCCTCCTAGCCAAATGGACTATCCAATACAAAATTATTTTTTCAAATCGAACTAGTCGTTTCTCAGATTAGCGCGTTCAAACAAACTCTCAAGCTTTATCATATTACTATAGACAGGAAGTAAACATATTATGAACTGATGGAGAAATTACGCTGTCTGTCTGTGACAACAAGATCTTCAAGTTTTAGCTGGCTGATGAAGCAAAGCGTCGTGAGGTCAATCTACAATTTGTAAAATAAAAAATATGTACAAATCGAATCGATGAATGAAAAGTACAGTTATGTACCTATATACAAAATTGCCAAATCTGAGACCATACTCCGAATTGGTCAGGATAAAAGATGACAAAGCCAAGTAGCGAATCGCATCAAAAGTAATCACAAAAACGACTGTTGAATAATACAACAAAAAATTAATTCACTTCAAAAGAGCAACGGACTAAGTTTCAAGCACAATCTCTACTGTGGTTTCAACTCGCCGTAAAATTGCTAACTTGTAAAATGTTAATTCTGCTTCGGAGTTCTTAAGTAGAGAAGATACGGCCTTGATGTTATAATGTACGTGCTAAGAATGCTTTGTTTATAAATACATACCTATTTGCTTAGAAATAATAAAATCAACGTGAAGTTAATATATTATGTGGCACTAGTAGGAGTGATCGCCACCAATACTTTCTGTTCAATTACTACAAAATTAAGCTTTTGTAGTAATAGAACAGAAAGTATTTTTGTAAAATTCAAATTATAAACCGACATGTTTATTGGCAGTTTTATCACATGTTATCCGTTACATAATAATAGATGATCATATTTACGTTACTTTTTTTATAATATCAAGCACTATACGTTAATGGAATTTACATATTGCGCTTTATACGCATAAGTAATATTGCAATAGTAATAAGGAATCGTAATGAATCTTACTGTCGATTCCGAATGAGTAGGTGTGCACCGGTAACTGACGTAACCCATACAAAAGCGCATGTGGGTAGCCATTTAGGGATGTCATCACAAACAATCTATAAAAATATTTCATCATCAGAGCACCTTTTCTTATTAGAAGATGGCTAAATACTTGTTTTTCTTCTTTTATTAAAAAAAAATTCTAACATCAGTCCGATTGGTGATTTGATAGATTGATAAGACCGCACTGAAATATTTCACTTGCAAAAATTAAGGGAAATGTGTTTGTGCATAGGTTTTGTAATTTAATCGCAAGATGAACAATAAAACATACCGGTAATATTCGAATATATTCTGCAACACACCGTCATTAAACTATCAACAGTATTAATTGTGCTAGCCATCATCTTACAATGTTGCCGTTATAACAATGTGTCGGGTTTAACTGGAAAACTGTGGCTCTATTTAAACTTGTCGCGCCATCCCACGAGATAGTATAAGGGGAGTTTTGTGTAAGTTCATAAGTTTCTCAAAGGTAATCCAAAATGTAAAGTGAAGTATTAGCCTGCTAATGTCACACTGCAGGGCACAGGCCTCCATCTTTTAAAATGTTGTGTTCGTTATAATGTTGGGTTTTGGCTAAATAACCGAAATAAGGAAAAGGTGATCACAAACACGGACTGTATTCGGTGTTTTTTCCAAACAAGATTGATTTATTAAAGTTTAAGGTAATGTTTGAGCTTTTTTATATACATATAAGTGCTCACGCCAGAAAATTCGCTTGCGTAGGATTTTGTTTCACTTTCATTATCGGCATCCCGTGGCACCGCGCGGCATCTCCACGAGATATTCTGATTTACGAGGAAAATTCATACTGTTTTTTTTTGCACGACAAAATCTCTAGTGATGTTTGGCTCATAACAACTTTTTGCAACATAGCAAAGTTATCAATTAATTAATTGCAAGTTATATATTTTGAGGTTATCGATACCTAGTAATAGTAGCGCAGGCAGTGTCAAACAGTGTCATTTTAGTACTTAAAACGGTTACAAAAACTTTTTAAGACTTCTGACTGAGCGGAACATAGGCTGATGATGCTTGATGATTTTCTCGTGTTAACCATAACAAAATAGTGTTATTAGGCTTTTATAATCCACTCTTCTTATTTACTTGGGAAATGCATTCAAGCATTGAATCATAAAAAATGTGTTAAATACAACAACGGATAAAATCGCGGTTTAATTAAAGGTACATTATGTCTATGTCCGTTTAAAAGTAGTTTTATTTAATAGGTAAAACCTTAAAAATATTATAGAAAGATCTGATATAAGACAGTCGCCATCCCTAGCACTAAGGTATCTAGGCATAAAATCATTAGTGTGTCCCACATAAGTTGCACTCTCGCCGTGTTGAAATCGGTTTGCGACTGCGGTTAACTGCAGTCCCGTCGGTACCTGCCTTGTACTTACACTATTATGAACTTCATTAACAGTTAGATATTACTTACGGTAATTACACAAGGTGCAACGGTAGTTTTATAAGGTGCGGATGTGGGCTTCAAAATTGATGTCGTGTACCAAAATACCCATAAATCAACATCATTGTTAAAATCTTTACATCAACTTCGGTGCTGCTTTTTAAAAATGATTTTATTTTATGGAGTCAACATAATGATATTTTATCAATGTTTTCTGAACATGTTCATAGGAGACAAGACATTTAATCTTGTTAATGTTTATATTGTGGTGTGGTGGCCTCGATGGTCTACTGGTTTACTCGTATGTACCGGGCCGTCATCTCGAGGTCCTGAGTCCGATTCCCGGGACGGGAAAATTTGATTGCCTGAAGGTGATTAAGCCAAAAACCATATTTGTAATAAAAAAAATGATTTCAAATGATGGAGGCCTTTGCCCTGCCATGTGACATTAATAGGCTGACTTTACTTTATTTTTGTCAATAACAGCTTTAAAGCTACAGGACAAACAATTGAATACAAATTATAATACATAAATAACCAAACGAATTATTACAACATCAATCAATCGGTTTATTTTCAATCATCACAAATTACAGTGTTAATTGAAAATAATGTACATTGCTGTCATAAATATCAGTTGCCATGAAATAACGACGCAAGTTGCTATCATAATGTGCCGCTTTTAGCCATCAATGTGAAAAACCCCTCCTAGCCGAATTCGGCCACGGCAGACAATCTTACGATTAGCCAAGTACGCAGGATTTATATTAGTGCACAAGCGCGTGCGCAAGCACAGGTGCACTCCTTATTCCCTCACTCTCATATTTCGGTGGGACAGCGATCTGACATGACCGTAGAGAGATCAGGGGCAGGACCAACGGCTTTACGTGCTTTCCGAGGCACGGGTGGCACGGGGGTGTAATTCCTCCGGATTGTTTCTGTGTTATCAGAACAGAAAAACAAAGACACAGTTTCATCGGTCCGACCCGGGATTGGAACCCAGGACCGGAAGCCGCATTACAAATGCGACACACTAGCCACTGCGCCACGGATGCAGTAAAAAAATATGAATACGTAGGTACTCTAATCATATGTCACATAGAGAGTGAAAGCTAATGTCTCGTTCTTGTACTTAAGTGCGCAGGTGTAAAATGATACCGGTACTTGAATTCGTCTTGCCTAAACCAGTTTAGTGCTGCCCATAAGCACTGCGTTAGGAAAGTGGACAGATTGCATTTTTGTGGTTTTCACTCTTAAGTCACTTTCACTGGAACCAGGTATTAAATTAGTTTCGTTTAGTTATTTGCAAATGGATTTTATTTCCGCATTATGCAACGACTTGTGGTACAAGTAGTTTGTAAACTGGATTGTGATGTTCAAGTACATATTTCCCGGAGATATGTGACGATTAACGGTAGATAAGAAAATTAAAACGGAACATGAAACATATATTTCAGAGTTATAACCATAAAAAAACTAACTATTATGGCTCAACGACCCAAAGTGTGTCGTAATCTAAAAGCCTTTAGCATTTTCTGCCTACGACCTAAAAAGCGCTCTTAGGGGAAACTCAAAGGTGCCATCATAAAACTTACTAGATAGCAAGACAAATAACAAGCGTAACGATATCGGCTGACGCACAATACACGAGAATTGTTGTGAATATAATGCCGTCTAAAATATCTCGCAAGATCTGAACACAAAGCCAACTAACAAAATGGCAACGTCAGTGCCATGTGACGTCATCCGGACGAGGCAAAATTGCCGCGTAAATCATGACACTATAGCACCAGCCATTTTGCATAAGACCTACACAGCCTAAAGGGTTGAATAAAGGTAATACGCTGATATTTAATATCGAAAAGAAAGCAATAACAGTGACTCATCGGTGACTTACCAAAATTTTACTTCAGCTAAATGAGCGTACTTAAGCGATTTAACGCCAACATTTTAACCTCGTCATCCTGCTTAATCCCTTTAAATAACAACAATTACAATGTGCTAAAAACTTTGATTTTAATAGTCCAATTTATTGCTCAAACGCTCCTTTCTTCATTGGCTAAAAACCAGTGAAAGAAACGAATTTACTGAACGGAAATATTTCTTAGCCACTATTGAAAGACTTCTATACCCGCGCAACGAATAGAAACCGCGAATCCATACAAACCCAATTCTACACGTAAGACTTAGAGAACCGTATCTAAACTTGTGCTGTAATTACAAAAATGTAATGAGAGCTACTCAGTTCCGTATAAAGTGCATCAACGGTCTGTGGGGTAATATGTTAGCACGATGAGTCGAAAAGCCCTAAAAGCTTTCGCCCCAAGTAGGCCGAGCTAATGTTTTGTCCATTATGAACTGCCCGCCCGATCCCGGAGGAAGAAAAAATATAAATTAAAACACCGTCGGGCGCACTAAGCCCTCTATTTATCTCGCACAAATAATACTACGAATTTTTGCGGGAAAACTCCAAGCTATTTCTGCATTAACTGTAAGTGGACGAATGAAATGAAATGGAAATGAATTTTGGAAAACACTATTCTCTTTCATTCAGTCCTTTTCTCCTATAATCCTCATATGAGAGCTAGAAATTTAAAGACTAATTGAATTGAATACGAAGGAAGTGTATTAAATGTTCTGAGTGAAACGATTTATTTTACGATCGCATCTTGCAGTCCTTTATTAATCGCCACAGAGAACCAGAGTGTATCTTACATCGTACAAATGTAAAATAAAATTCTTCTATGGTTACTCTTTATACTAAAAGTTCTTTCTTTGCCTTACTTAATGTTATATGAGTAAGAACCATTTCAATGAAACCATGTATAGCTTTTGCAGAGAATATACGTTCCTTTTTAGGGCTAAACTTGTTAATGTTTTTAGTTAATAGCTTTAGGACGGTGACAAATCTAAGTAATGGAATGAAATGAGGCACAGTTGTGTTAGAGGAGGCCAGAGTTCTGCACCTTATGTTCGGCTGTTCCAGCCCATTGCCCACCCTCAGGTGATAAAGGCGTTAAATACGATTAAGAGCTCCCTAATGGGACCACCCCAATAACACCCGATACTCTCACTCTTATCACACTTCGACCCAATTTCCTCAATTACCAGGATCAAGGAGAAGTAATGAAATGAGAGTAATCATTATCTCATTCGTTTATTCTTTTTCGCACGCTTTCGTCGCCCGCGGCTCCTTTAAATAAAGCATTAAAAGACTGCTGAGGATTATCACACAATTTATTCAGGTGCTTAATTTGAGCGGCTATCCCACTTTGGGTACAATTTATTTTTATTTCACTTAAATGTAGGCTCGGGTATTGTAGAGATTTGCCTTCGGTCTTCATTAAAAAGATCCCCGCAATAATATTTGGCCGTCCGCGAATTTAGTGTTTTATTAACACGCGCTATTTGCAAACTTTTAGGCGAGTGCGCGAGAAACTTATAACGAGTTAGGCACATGTGTCGCGTCGGGCAGCGGTGAGCGGAACGCACCCCTCGGCTCCGGACGAATTGGGCGAAACTTTGAACAATTATTAAACTGCAAATACGTATTAGATTGAACACATTTCGGGTGCAGTCATTAAAGTGCGATCATAGTCGGAACGGGTGGAACGTATGCCGCGATTGCACTCATCAGAATGGCTGGCAGTCCAATCGAAACTTTTGATTAAAATCAAGCAAACCAAGAGCACTGTGCACCGATTCGAACTGATGCGGATATCTTTATTTGAACTCTGTATGTTATGTTCCGATTGGGAAACTCGGATTGGAATTCAGTGTTTATACAATCGATTGACCGTGCATTGCCGTGGTCTACGCCTCGGAATTTGAGGATATCCGTATTATTCCCATGTACTTGCATTATTACCGGCTTCTTGTTTACCCCAAAGCGCAATAACATTTCCGCTGAAAGGCGGGTTGGTTTATCTTTACTGATAAGTCCGAAATTTGTTACTTTACTTTTGCAGCCTGAAGAAATAAATTCAAGAAAACTTCTGGTTTATTCAACATTTTGAATAGGTCCATTGCGCAACTGGTGTGCCTACCTACCGCGTGAATGTGTTTTAAGTTTGAATCTAACGTTTTGTTTGACTTTTACTTGTATTTATTCTTTGTTTAATCGAATTTCATGTTTAAAGAATATTGCATTTTAGATGTCATCGCCTACATAAAAAAAGCGCGCATAGAATTTTTAACCCAAAAAAAACCAAGGCTGTACAGTACATTCATGTAGGAAATAGAGCCTTTGCTTTTGTTATTTTGTTTGCAAGCGTGGCTTGTGAGCCGTGTCCGTCCAAGCTTAGCCTTTTGTTTAGGATTTAAAAATACGTGCTCGCTTGTTCTATTCGTTTTGGCGCTTTGAAAGGTGGTAGGTATCAGCTTATTAGCTAGTATATTATGTATATATGTCTGGGCTATTAATACACCAATGCCACCACACCTTAATAGGTTTAATACATTTATAAGTCTTTTAACTACAAATATAAGAAATTTGGCAGGACGTTAGCTAATAAAACGATTTTGTGATCAAAGAATCGACTTCAAAAATACCTTTCGTTAATTGAATTAATTTTCATTTTTCTTAATAGTTAGGTTTTTAAGCCCAAACCTAACTATGAAGAAAAATGAAAATTAATTCATATCATAATCATCATACATTATTAAGCCTTAAAGATACTTAAAACATGCCAAGGCGTGTATCTTTGATGTTTAATTAACAAAGTTGTCGATTTTGCTAATCCCAGATTTCTCAGATTCGACGAATGACTTGAGCTTGACTGGTAATGTTTTGAGTTTTCCAATTGCCTATGCACCACCCACACAATAAAAATTTACCACCATAATAACACTCACTCTGTTCCGGCGATATTTCATGTTGGCGCCAGTACACTTGAAATCGTCTGGAAGATTGGAAGAACCCACAGTTTAAGATTTAGCCATGTTTCCTGGTTAAGTGTCCTTTTATGACACCTTCAGGTAGGCTACAAACTCTGCCAACTGCAATAGAATCAAAATGGCGCTATAAAACGAATGATGAAGTGAAATCGACATGAAGTGTTCATTTCTAAAACTGTATGATAAAGATGCTTAAGGCTTTATCGCGACCTATCGACTACAAAAAAAATCAATCAGGTTTTGATACATAACTTGGTGCTGGTATTATCTCGAAAGAAATACAACGCTGAGTTTGCTACAAAGACTTTCTAAGACAGCCCGATAATCGCGTGTTCAATGCCTTCCAGTCACATTTAACCTACAGACCAATACAATTTACAATCATTCAATAATTTTAAAAGCTATATCTCATTAAAAGTGACTGTCTGTCTTTAAAAATCACTCCTAAGGCGTTCTTAAGCCGTACACTCTATCATTTATCTGAAGAATTTATTAAACTTCACGGGGAGAATAAGATTGATCTTCATTTAAAGGCATTCGAAATTACAGCAAACTCCCTTAAGGTGCGGCTTGAATTGTGTTTATTAATATTCATTGCTCATTGTAAAACAAAACGTAGGATTCCAATTATCCCGTCAGAGGGTGAGAGGTGTTAGGTTAAGGGACGTCAAAATGCCACATGCAAAAATCATTTAAATACACGGCTTTGCCGGCGAGAAGTGCCTTTAGGAATTAATCGGATTAATATGAGGGTAGGGGAAGGGCAGCACGGGTTACAGCCACGCTGTCGTTGCCAGGAGAAAACATGTTCCGTTTTACCTTTTTATTTTATGCTGTTAAGCTTTTACCCTTTGCGTTGTAGTAAGCAAGAAAATATTTGCAGATTAGATCAGTACCTGTTGTTTTTTTTTTTCTGCCACTGGACGTTATTAGAACGTTACCGGCTTTCCTAAAACACCTAGCTAGCAGTCTCACCACTATTCTATTTAAGTAGATGTTTTAATATAATGTATGGAAGATAATGATTTCTGATTGATTTCACTCAGAACCCCTATTCAAACTACAGCTAACATTTAAAATGATGGTCCAAACTAAAATCCGAAAATAATAACGTAACGGCACGTCTACAAAACATCCTTATTTCCCCCAAATGCTCAAGCTTGTAGAAATATATATTGCATCAAAGTGTTGGACGTAATAATACACGAGTAACTACGTATTATGTAGTTTCTAAAACCCCTGGCAACACCGGGCTGAACTCGCGGCCCAGCATAGAGGTTTCATGTTCGGACGCAGTGCGGCCTCTGATGCGGAAATTCCATTAATGGCCACGAATTTACTGCTGTTCGTCGACTTTAGATCGATTTTGGATGGAAATTAGATTCGATTCCATGTTCCGTGCCTCGATAAACACCCTTGCGTTTGGAAGCACTAATTGACGGAAAATCGGGGTATATACTGAATCTTGCTTGGAACGTTGCTAATAAATTTAAAGCGACACCAAGGGCAATTTATACATACGTTCTTTTTTAAAACCTTCCTTTACTGTATTAAGACTTTATTCAAAGTTTTAATATGAAATCTTAAAAATCTTGTAGTAGTTTTAGACGTAGAACGATTATACTATTATATTACAATTCGAATAAAATACTCCAATTTGAGCAGTTTTATTGCTATTTGACTTATAGAGTATCTTTTCCAATAAACGATGAAAGTGTTAACAGCCGTGTAAATGTGACTTACTTTATATAAATGGTTCTATCTAGCCAGGCTAGAAGTCAACGTTCTGCAAAGGCTAGTGAAAGGCTAGTGCCTAGTGGCAACAACTTAAAATGTCGCCGACGTGGACATGGCCGGAGGATATAAAAGCATTAAGACCTATAAACTGTTTTAATAGCGGACATTTATCACTGAATACTCAAAGAGAAATGCGCAGATGAAAAATACCCGCGTAACTTTGTGGACGAATTTGTGAGTGCCAACTGTTTCCGTCTGTATTTTATGATTTTCATCGGCTATTTTGCGGCTCCATTTTTTTATTAACTTGTAAACAGATGTTTATCAATTTTCGCATTCATATTTTTCCTTCCTCGTTATCAAGAACTAAGCATAGCTCAGAGCATATATAAAGAGCAAAACTTTAAGTTAAACAAAGATTGCCATACCTATTAATAACAGTTGATAATACCAGACTTCTGAGAAATCCTACAATGGAGACTTTCTGATTTTACTCTGAACTAGGTTTTTATAAAGCCAAAATTAAAGCGAGCTAAAAATAACCCGAAATACAGGTGTGTTTCGGATTGCTTCACGCTAGCTTTCAAACAACTCACAGTCTCATATAACTTCTGCTATCTCTAAATCGAATAGAAGAATAAGACAAAGTTACGTATATTTTTTAATTCTCCTCAATTGGCCGATAGCCAAACAGGCTTCCCGGTAGTACGAGCACAACAATAATTCACAACTTGAAACAACAGTTTACAGTTGCTTGTACTCGTTTCTAATGCTAGTATTAATATTTATAAATGACGATCCAAGAAGATTCTATGAAACATTAAAGCGCGTCTAACGTGTTTGTAAACTCTACAAAGTATTTTATTATTTCTATCATTTCCTTCTTTGAAAATATATGATCAACTGAAAGTCGTGCCGCGCCAATAATATTGAATAGTCTACTTATTTATCATAACGCTGTAAGCGATTACAACTTTATTATAACTATTACTTTGTCAGTGAAAGGAGAAATAGCGGATCTTACTTATCAGTTAGCGGCTATTTACGTAGACGATTTACTTACTTTCTCCTTACACAACGGATCGATGCATTGAACAATACCAATCAACTGCTTCTTTGATGGGTAGTTGTTTTTTGTTAAGAACAAAACGTTTAATGTGTTACAAAACGAGTATCAGATTGTGCATTCATTTGTCACATCCGATGATAACGTGTAATATTTTCAGTAATGTAATATTTAAAGTGTAACTAACAAAGAAAAATGTAGAATCCATTAACAAAAAAAAATATTTAATGAAATTTCCGATTCTGGAGTGATGAATTTAAATTTTGTAGTAAGCGCTTAGCTTAAATATCTTTAACAGGTATGTACTAGACTTATTATTACGCATACCAAAAACTGCAATACTATTGACCGGTAAAATAGGTTTGATAGTCACGTAAGTCGTAAACATTACCCAGTACTAAATAAAACGATTACAAGAAGTCACGTAAAATAGCACAATTATATTTTATCCGTTTCATTAATCGCTAGTCAACGTCAATCTCAATCGTTTACTTTACAATAGTTGTTTTAGTAAGCGATAAAAACTTGAAAACCCTCTCAGTTTAATCTTTTAAGAGCTCCACTGTTGCAACAAATTCCTTCGACAAGTCGAGATGTTTTCTTTGCATTTAACTCTGAGTGTTCTCGGTGAAATTTCGTGGCTGAAATGTCTCGCAACGACACTTTTGCTCGGGGCAAAAAGCAAAGTTAAGTTTAAAAATTATCATAATGGTCTTAGAAACGTTAGTGAGATATTAAAACTGTTGTAATTTTATACGGCGTCTAGTGTAATGCGGGGTCTGATGCACAAACATCTCATTTGCCTTTAACACATTATGTTGCTCTGATAAACTTAACATCTGCAATTGTCAACATTTTATTTTAATTTTGCCATTAATACAAACTCCTTACATAGTGTAGGGGCTATGACAGCAAGAACGTCGAAAGTGGCAAGTCTATATTGATTTTAGTCACTTTTGAAAAAGACAAAGCTGCTGAAATATTTAATCTATTTCGTATCAACTCCAATAGTTTAGTTCACATATCAGTTTGCCAGTATTTAGATATGAATTTCATTATGTTCCATTCACATTCCAACAACATGCAAAAAGCAAACCCAAACCGAAAAATCAAATAAAAACACAGAACCACTCTAGTTTATCCGACAAAACTCAATAACAGAATCAGAGTAAACCTCCATTTTCTAGATTCAACGAATAGTCGAATATCGAAAGTTTCACTGAAAATATCATAAGCGCACCCGTCGAGACCGTTACTGTAGCGCCGATATGCAAATGTTCATAACAAATTGTCAAGCAGACCCCTATGGAATATTGGAGGTTTTCTGTGTATTTCTTGGGACGTAAGTTTTGGCATTCCGATCTGATCCGGCTGCTATTGCGAGATTTATGGCCCGGGCGTGGAAGGTGGGATGTACATACACGTTGGTACATAACATATGTATGTACGTGTGAAGTCGCACACCGTATGTTGTTTGACTCGCGTTTATTTTTATAATTCAGAAGAGTTTATTAAGTTTCTCAACAAACAAGAAGTTTTTTAAGTTACTTAATCATTTCGATTATCTTCGATTCAATTTGCGGATGACATAGCAGTTTAAATATTTTTTTACAAAATTATCACATAAATTATCTCTAATAGCTTGTTATGTCGAACGTATTTTTAGAAAGTGCAAAAATACTGGTAAATTGTGTCTAGTTTTTTCACCCTTCAAATTAAAAATATTGTTTATAGTTTACATAGACACCAATGACCAGAATTAAATAAGATGCTAATATGAAAATATCCACTACTTCACTTCACTAATTAGACAAGACAGTTGTTGTGCAAATTCGGAATAATTTTTACTTCCAAATGAATAGACCTTCCGAACTTATTTGCATAATCGCTTTGAAAGAGATGGCAAATCAATTAACTTTTGGCGTTGCAACACTTATTTGACTTTGTGTTCGGAACAAAGCATAAGCAAATTGCCTTTGGGGACAAAAGGCCTTGACTGGTCATTCTTGCAATTATGCACTTTTAATAATTATCTTTTCAAGCGTCTAACGGTTCACATATTTTGACATACGACCAGTGCCGTAAATAGCCTTATATGCGCCCGGTGCGAGCTCACAAAACTGCGCCCCTTTTTTTTTTTTTTTACTTGAAAGTCGGTCATTTCTGCGCCCCTCCAGGGTGCTAGCTCACAAAAAAACTTATTTACTTTAATGAATTGATCGGCAATCTCAAATACCAATTCATAATTATGTATTTTGCATTTTGCAACGCTTTGATTGCATTTTCTGTCATGTAAAGGTCAAGAGACAAAATATATAACGTTATAGTTATTATAATCATTATGTTTAATAACGGATCTAATAGAATTCTACTAACTTAAACTCATCAAGACTATTGTTTCTGCAACCTGCACCTACATTTCATAAAACTACGGCGCAGGTGAATTTTTCCTTGTCTCTCTCTACGAGAAACAAATCAGCGCATAGGCTGTTTGGCCACGGGTTAAAGACCTCACCAACTTTATTCGCGGATAATTTGCAAAAAAAATGAGATTAAAAGCAATCATGGTCAGCGCAATTCAAAAGACAAGAAGAAACAGACGAGACTATTACAATTCAGCAATGTTGCTAGATGATTCAACATAAACGAACAACTGACAAACATCTCGCCATTAAGTGTCAGAAAGTCTTCCATATTGTTTACAACTGGTTGTAATTTGTCGAGATTACATCAAAAAATTTCACTCAATTAACCAAAAATGTGAAGTAAATCTCCCGGGGCTTCATGGACCTTGCCCCACTAATTACCTGTTGAATGAAACAATCGGCCAATTAGACGAGCCAGAGCTGTTGTGCAATAGCTCATCGGCTCTCGTAACGAGACCTTCCACTTTGTACACATATTTAAGCAGCTGCTAATCTAGCACGTGGTTTAGTCAAAGCAAACAAAAATATAAAATGGGCCTGCCAAAAATATCGAATAGGCTTGCTAATAAGATGTTTAAATGTCAATTGATGCTCACAGTAGACTTAGCCAGGTGATCGAATTGCTGGTCCCATAGGTTTAAGACTGACGAATTATATTTATTTAAGAAAACGATATACATTGGTGAACATGCTGTCACTGCGATAAGAAGCGACAGAGGCCTCAAATTGTCGTGATAATTTCAGAACGGGTGTAAGTTCGGCAAGGACATATTATCTCTCTCTTCTTCCTAGCGTTTATCCCGTTTCTATGCGGGGTCCGCTTTGACCATAATCCAGGATTTGGAAAGTAAAGATTTAAATCTATGGTGGTTGCTCAAAAATTGGGTGCTCCAAGTGGTCTGCCTCCTAACAGCGTTCGCCATTCGTCCATCACTTTCGTTCATGTTTTGGACACGTCTTCGTGTCACGACGCAACCATGACCTTTGGTTGTTCACGTGCCTCAATGGCACTTCTTAACAACATGCCATCACACGAAAATTATCGTCGTGTTCAGTTACACGAAAATTATGTATGACTAATTCAAGACAAACGCCTTTGAACTTTACGACTTCATGATAATGTGCAAAACAAATCAAATCTAGTTAGGTCATGGTCAAATATGAATTACTGTTTTATGTTTAGTTTTAGTATACGAGTAATTGAATAACAATACATAAGATGGGAGAACCTATTTGTTCTAAACTGAGTAATGACCTCAAAGCAAGGCAAGCATTTGATAATTTAAAATTAAAGTCTATAACCTATAGCCTAATCTTTTCTTGACAGGTGCTAGAAGAACAGAGCATACAATAAATTGAACCTTATTTTCTTATAACCCAGTGCAACTACAATCAATAATTTCAAATGCTAAACTGAGCATTCATATTCCTCCTAGATAGTGGAATCATTGGTCAGTTAACTTTAACCAACACTCTGAGCCACAATAAATGGAAACAGCTGTTTTTGACGAAAATCGTCCCGTCGAAAACAACGACAAACATTGTCGTATTAAACCGAAACGCCACATGGTCTGGAAACTACTGATTAAACATGTACACGTTTACATCAACACGCGAAGTACATACTTTACACAAATCCCACTGTTACTACACTGCGGAGTACTTGCGTACGTTTTCAACCATTTGCATGAAACACAGGCTTTCTATGGAAGAAATATGAGACGAGGCGAGTGCGGAGCTCATAACATGAATAAGATGACGAGGCTTACAATGAAGGTGAAGATATTGGGCCGGATGAAATTGACTCGTCGGAGAATGTATGCATACGCTAGCAAATATGATTGTACAAACTCCTTACGAATACAAGACTAGGAGAGGTTTGACAGAAAGCTTATAGTATACTTGTATTGTATATGTATACTCTCAGTTAGATAGACTCTTCCTCAGTCCTCTTCCTTTGGATTTATAGATACTACGTTTAGAGACTAGCCTTTTCTACCCACGACTTACGTTGTAACGTTCCCGTCCCGTAATACCTTTTTAATGAGCACCAACGTCTTAAAAATAACTACCACGTTAAATTTTACACTCTTAGCAATTCTAGTAAAGAAGAGTCATCAAAACTTTTAACCCTAAACACATCATTAGTTTGTCATAAAATCCAGGGTAAACATTAAAACTAACACGATTTCGCAATTCATACACGGTTATTAGCTGTAATAAACTTAATAACATTAAGATTGGACTATTAATGATGTTTTAGTTGCACAGATAGCTATTAAGATTGCATTAGCAAAATGATGGGCTGACTCTTTAATAAATCTTATGCACGATGAGGTCATATGTTTAAAAAGAGTCGTAATAAACCTGCATTATGGCCTTGACGTTCACTCCCATATCTTAAACTTAAAGCATCTGGTATTGCAAACATGTTTGATAATGACTGCGTGATTGAAGCTACACGCTGAATGAATAATTTATAACTTGCTTGAATAAAAATATATTCTCCATAACTTATGTGAATTTGGTGAGATAATTCAAACCATATAAGTCACACTGCAGGTGGCCTTAATTATAATAACGGTTTCTGCGACTAAATGATGATGTTTTAGTAGATCATATTAGTAGATCACATTATGAAAATCAACACGCAATAAATTAAACTAATAAAACAGATAGAACTAATGAGGTTTCGATTCAAGTTTCATGAATGGCTATAAAAGATAAATACTGATTGATTTCCAATTTCCACCATATCTATCAGACGGTACATACGTATAAGTGTCTCTCTGAAGTTTATTTAGAATAATTCGTATTTTGAGTTTGGGTCTTTCAACTTTCCTAGTTTTGCTACGCGTGTGCACCAATCTTCGCGGATAATAAGAAAACTGAACAAAACCTTCATAATCATAAATTATAACCCACTTTTACAGATATTACGAAACATCGATAAAATAATCGATACGAAGAATCGATTCGTCACGTCCGAGTCGTGCCGGAGAAGAAAGTCACACCTGCCGCGCTCTGTTACGTTTGCCCGCTCAGGAGAAAACGTACGTTTTCACGGTCAATTGGCATTTGTCGAGTCGTCGCAGTTGGAACGATCTCAGCATCATTTTACTACAATGACAGTCGTTATGAACAAAGAAAAAAGACTAATCGCTATAGAGATATAAAAGGATCGATTTTATCGACATTTTGCAATCTCTATCAAACTTATTATGAGATCGATATCGACTCTGAAAAAATACTTATGACATCAATATCTTGTAATGACACTACTGTGATAATTTTCTTCGCTCTATTTGATTCTTAGCAAAAACTGGCAACTGGGTAGAAAAAATGAATTAAGATACTCGTGCTTAATATGGAACATTTTTTACAACACTGCCTTGTCACCGTGAAAGGGAAAAGCGTCTGTTTTATAAAAAATAGAAAACACGTAAATGTAGGTACCTGACATTAGCTCCTAAAAGAAAAAATAATTGAATATCAATCAATCAATCAAAATATTCTTTATTCAATTGGGCTTAATATAAGCACTTATGAATCGTCATAAAATCGATCGTCAATAAAAAATATTATTAAAAATAAAATTTTCAATTGGGCAGCTGTTTGTCGCTCACTCGCTCATGTCAGACTTCAGAACTATTCTTGTCTGCAATATAAGAAAATTACACTATGCAGCACCTACACGATAATTCTCAGCAGTTTTGCATTGAAAATATATTTTTCTATCACATTGGGAAACCTATGTGAAAAAAAGGATTTTCCACAATGTTAACTTACTGTAACATACGTTATTTTCCCTACTTTAAGCACTAAACTACTCCCAAAATAATAAACTGAATAAAAAAAATGTCGAAAGAGAATGAATCGAATGCAATCACTCGAATTTAAAGACACTTTTATTGTTTCAAGGCATAAATGATTTACCAGTCCTCTTAGAATATTGACTACCCGAATGAAATGGCCAAATCATTGTTGTAATTACATTGAAATCAATAAACTGAACGCTTTATAATCCATCCATCTGTCATTCGGATGGGTTGGACCCTCAACGTTTTCATGAAATCGATTCTTACAATCGAGCCCGAAGGCTGTTATCTTAAGTCGTTCAACTTTGAAATACTTTCGAACATTTATTTTAGTTGTTAAGTAGAATTGACAGTACGTCAACGTTTTCTACTTGATGGCAAGAATTCTAGACCTTTATAGCTCGAAAAGTTTTGCTTAAAAGAGTTTTGTTTGATAAATGGCAAGTGACGGAGAACATGTTTCTTACAAGAGTTTTTGACGACGACTTTTGTCTTTAGAAGACGAAAACTTCAGTAGAATTTAGGTAATATAAAATACGTTATGCTTTAGCGAGAATTTCTCTCAAATTTTATTGATCAACTGATGACATGTTATATTTTAAATTCAGATGTTTTTACTCTAAAGTTTGATGATACTGTAACAGGACATGATAAACTCATTCTTGTCTATAAATCAGGCTAAAGCTACTGTTAATTATGAACGAACGGAATTAACTTAATGAGCTCAACCATTTGATATTATCTTTTCACAATTCGATTAATTTATTAATAATTAAAGCCCGATAGATATTGACCTCTTACACACCTTGCTTGGCTAGAACCAGTGATTTACGGAGAAGATTAATATAGGCGGGTAAAAATTACGAAACTCGTTTTGTTGATAACAGTTATGGTGGGGTCAAGAGGCTAACAACAATGCTTATTCAACTATCATTTAAAGTAAAGGTAAGGTTATATTGGATTTTCAAATCACAAACATCTTTGGGGAGGTATAATGCCAGCAGTAGACTTTTTTCCGCAAACATAACTATGAAAATTGCGACATACTCTTATTTATTGTTTATACTATTTTACTGGTAAACAAGACGGATCTGCACCATTAGATTAATTCCTTAAGAATGTCTTTCTTTCTACTTTCATTCTTTAATTAATAGCATTGTGCTCCCTACACCGCGTGGTTTTTCTATATCTGATATCCATTTTCGTCTTTGAAGGATTCTTCTTAGGATGAGCATCGGACACCAAGAAAGGACAGTCTTGGAAATAAGGAAAGTTTACACCATAGTTTAGTTTCACACTTAGAGATTTAGTTCAATGTTCCAATTAAAAGGTATTATACCGTATAGCCGTATACTTACGAGTTAAGATGACGATTCAATATTTCGACTTTAAGATTATTTGCTATGCAAACAACTTCAGCTGACCCAATTAAATATTATAAGTAACTTTCAACATGATCACTATTAAAAAAATTTTTAAATCGGTGGCAAACGACCAAGTGAGTCACCCGATGATAAGTGATCACCGCTGTCTTTAGACATCAACAACTCCACAAGGGACACAGATGTATTGTCTTCCTTTAACCCCTTTACCCTCCCCTGAGCTTTAGAGACCTTACTCACCAGCAAAAACATATCACAACAGTTATGAAGTGCCTCTTCTCTGTCAATTCAATTAATTTTTTGCTCTGTCTCCGGCCATTGTGAATCAGCCCCTATCGTTTGTTTGGCTCATCGATGTGTCTGTAACGGGACCCTCGACCACATGGCGAATTCCGACGCGTCCACTAACGGTGCGCCCCTGCTCTCGGACTTCGTGAGGCACTCCACTTTGGGCACCTAATATTTGAGCACCCGCTTCTTGAGCACCTGGCGTAGTACATTTTGAACACTGAATGTTATTATTGGCAAGCGTCTTTGATACTCTGAAAAGCCATTATTATGAATTGGTCCTCAAGCTCACAAGACTAGGTGCTCAAGTTGTGGATGCTCAAAAATTAGGTGCTCAAAGTGGATCACCTCCTCTCCGCAAACCGCCATTACTTCTCGAGGTCGCTTGACACGCGTCAATGGAATTTAATAACTTCGGAGAAAAGCCAAACTTTCTTGCCTTGAGGTTTGAATCGTTCCTTTTAATCAACACGGACTATTGAAAGTATGTTATCGGTAAAAGCTGGCGAATCGAAACAACGTTCGTTCAATCATCGACTAACGAGCTTGGTTTAAGTGACTTTGTTTTGGAGTTTATATTAGAAAAGATTAAGCAAAAAGTTGGAATATCTTAATCACAGAATCATGCTAATAGTCTTGATTTTTTAATTTAGATATTTTAGCATGTCCATGGGTAACGGTCTTGTGAAAGATATGCTAATTTCTGATGGGTGATTTAAAATTCTATATAATTTATTCTTCATGCTTCCGTAAACACGTTAACTGACTAATCTACACCTTGTTAACAATATGAGATATGTGAAAAAAAAATGTTTTTCTCAGTATTTGATCATGAAGAGTACAAATTCTATTTACAATGTCCTTTTTAAAATCAAAAGTGTCTATGTCTCCTTTTGCATCAACTGTTTTCACTGAACGTATATGTCTACGTTGCTACTGAACGAATACTAAAAATCGTTTCCTTAAAAAGTAGGCCATGCCAGATGCCCGATTAGGTGGCTTAGAAAACTCCGACAGAAGATTAACAAATTGACTAATTACACTACGATAGCGATGTTTTCCCTTTGAAAATAGGCTCTTCAATCCAGTTGCATCCCCTTTACAAGTATTTTACGTTCCTCTATTAATGGGAGCTTAAACGATTTTGAATTATTTAAGCCACATCAAACAGAGAGTTATCTAATAAATATAAATATATAAATAAATATTTTACAACATCACATACATTGTTCTGACTCCGTGTTAAGTAGCTTAAGCACTTGTGTTACAGATATCAGAATCAACAGTAGTATCACAAATATACATAAATAGATACATATAACACCCAGACCAGGACAAACAGACATGTTCATGCACAAAAATGTTTGTCCTGTGCGGGGATCGAACCCGCGACCTCTTGCGTAATAGGCAACATCTTGACCATTAACCAAGCGGGTCGTCAAAATGTACTCAAAACGCAATTTATCAATTAATCACCGCCATTGTGAGTAAGAAGTGATGTTTCCTCGTCTATTACAAAGTTGGTTATCGCCGACAGCAGACCGTAAACGTTTCTCAATAAATACTTTTAATTGATATCTGACTGCTTTTGTTCCTAGCTGGGATTATTGGGATTACACGCATTTTACAAAATTGCAATGATCTAGTGCGTATCAATGATTGCGTAATGGAAATTAAAATATCACATTCGGATTATAAAACATTTTTGCCAAACTTGTTAAAATAACTCGATTCAAATGAATTTTACAATGAAGGCAAATTATTTTTTTTTAGTTTCGGCTGTTGAATAGAATTTTACTGTTACTGTAAGCACTTATATAATAACAGAATGTAGTCGTTGGCCGATTAATGGTTATTAAGCTGAGTTTACGCTTCACGTATGAAATAAGGACCATCAATAAAAGAAGTATGCGTAGTAATATAACAAGAAATAATGTTTTTAATAATGATATTTCTTTACTGTAGACCAGTGACGTACTGTGTGGCACACGGTAGGCTGGTGATGACAAATAAGTCTAAGAAGAATCATTTTACAATTCCAAATGTTTCCCATCGACCTGCCAGCATTTGAAGTAACATCATCATGACATAACATTTGGCAAACAAACATAATGGTTGTAATGGCGTAAACGTTGAAAGTGCAAGCGTTTGACAGACGCGTGACTATTGAGTTTGGACCTTCGTGACAATTGTTGTGTTGCAGCAACCGGTACTGTAATCGATTGACACGAATCGGTTTTTGCCGGTCGATCCCATGGATCGAGTCACGACCGGGGTTAAGTGCTTGACGTCAGACGAATTCATGGTCTGACTATGCTTCAAGTAATCTTGGTGAGATGGAAATACACAATACCGAGAATATCTATACTTATAATAAATCTGTAGAGAGGTCAATTCTGTACATTAAATATTTTTCCAAAATAACTATCAGGGGGTGTTTAGTGATCGATACTGATACCAAAAATGCAATCAGTAAAATTTTTGTCTGTCTGTCTGTCTGTCTGTCTGTCTGTCTGTCTGTCTGTATGTTCCTTATAGAAACAAAGACTACTGGACGGATTTTGACGAAACTTGGTACCATTATTCTTCATACTCCTGGACATATTATAGGATACTTTTCATCACGCTACAATCAACAGGAGTAGCGTAGTGAAGGGAAATGTGGGGAAAACGGGAGAATTTACTCCATTTCTTAAGCTTCAGTCGCGTGTGCAGCCTTAATGGTTAAATTCACATAGAAATCATGTATGACGGAAATATTCTACATAAAATTGCCTAAAAAGTATCCCCCAACAGCATTTGTCTATCTTTTATGGTTGACTCACAATAACACGTGCAACTCAAAATCCAAATTGGTTTGAACGCGCTAAGCTCAGGAACTACTGGTTCGAATTGACAAAACATTTTGTGTTGGATGGTCCACTTACCACTTACCATTTGTCGAGGTAGGCTATAAGCTATTGTATATTCCTTTATTTTATCATTGTAAATTGTGCTAGCGAACTATTTAGTTCTAAAATGTGCCGATAGATAGCGCACCTCGCTAGAGGCGCGGCCGCGGATCTGAATCGCGGTGAACAGATGATTTCTCAAATCTATAAGGTCTCCAGATTATTGTTAACAATGATACGCGTTTTCCGTCACTTAATTTGACCAATATTTCTCTCCTGAGTAATTAGACTAATTAGTCCCATATAAAAGTGTGCAGGTTGACTGCATGCATATAGACTGTTGTTTTATTCAGCTTTTTAGGGTTCCGTAGCCAAATGGCAAAAAAACGGAACCCTTATAGATTCGTCATGTCTGTCTGTCTGTCTGTCTGTCTGTCCGCCAGTCTGTCACAGCCACTTTTTTCCGAAACTATAAGTACTATACTGTTGAAACTTGGTGAGTAGATGTATTCTGTGAACCGCAACAAGGTCTTTACACGAAAATAGAAAAAAATAGAAAAAATGGGGTGTCCCCATACTCAGAACTAAAACTGAAAATATTTTTTTTCATTGAACATATACGTGTGGGGTATCTATGGATAGGTCTTTAAAAATGCTATTGAAGTTTCAAAGATCATTTTTTTCTAAAGTGAATACTTTGCGTGACAGACCCTTCCAAAGTGGAAAAATGTGTGTCCCCCCCCCCCTCTAACTTCTAAAATAAGAGGATGGTAAAACTGAAATAAATATAAAATGTACATTACCACAAAAACTACCAACGAAAATTGGTTTGAACAAAATCCAGTCAGTAGTTTTTTTAATACGTCAAAAATAAAATTTGTACGGAACCCTCAGTGCGTGAGTCCGACTCGCACTTGGCCGATTTTTTTATTTTTAGTAAGACTGTGTGCGGAAATCGTAACCCACGCGGACGGAGTCGCTGGCGGCCGCTAGTAGTAAATAAATGCAAAGGCATAACCCAAGGGCTAACACAGCAATTGCCTAGCGCCAAAGTAAGCTTGAAGCTTTAACTATGGATGCTAGGGAATGGTACAAATATCGGTGTTCATCACACAAACATTTGCCCCTTGCTGGATTCGAACCCGCGACCCTCGGTTTTGTAGTCAGGGTCTGTGACCACCAGACCAACGGGACCGTCTCGTAATGTTTGTATAACTGTAGCTTGGCCGGATATGAATAAATGATGAACATTAGATTTATCTTGAACATGGATCTAATGTAAACACCATACTAACTTAAACTTCTTGCATAAAGGTAAGTTTTAGAGCTTCTGATCGATTGTCTGAAAGTCATCATTACGTTTATAAGAGTAGTTTTATCAATAATTTAAAATAGCAGCTGATCGCACGACGTACAGGTCCGATTGATTTGTGTATCTCTAATATTCAACTTAAAGAAATTTTATGTACAATGGATGAAAATTAAGTCAAAGGAAAAACTAAGCAACAAACGTGTTCATACTTACGACTATTATGTCAAGTCCACAAAGTATTTCTATTAGAAAGTCTATTAGTACAGAGCCTTTGAAACTTAATTAAAGTTTAAAATTAACGGTCAAGTTCTTAACACTTAATTACTTTGCATACAAGCATTCCTAACCTGTCACCTGTTTAACACTTACGGAAGCGAACAAGCGGTAAATTTCGATCAGTGAGTATAATTAGAACGTGAAGGATTTCCTTGAAGGATTCGCTCACTTTAGTCATTCAGACTTTTAGATCTTTACATTAGTTTGAATTAATTTAGATTATAGGCAGCTATCCGTAAGTAAATACGTATATGGTTAAAATATTCCATTTAATGGTATGACCCCATCCCAAGAAGATAACCTACTCGTACAAATAACGTAAGAACCTAGGCATTTTTAAAAACATTAATTGCTTAGTTAACTGCGAAAACGTGTTTCACGTACACGTTTGCGACTCGTACGGTTTTACGGTTTTAGTACCACTACCATGGATAATATCAAAGAGTATCAATAATATAATTTACGATAGCCGTCAGCACATTTAATACCTACAGGTAAGTCAACCTAGGTCCACACAGCCCCATTACAGTCCATTCGTACATTTACATGACAGCGGGACATGTTTGCTCATTGATTACTGATTACACGTCACGCCGGGATATGCTAAATGTATTGGTTAATCACGGCGGTGATTAGTGCTGGATCTGATTGCCCCGACGTTACTGCATTAGCGCCTCCTTGTTCCAAATCGGCAATACATTGACGTTGATGGTATAATACACGATTCTACGGTGTTAAGTGCTGGCCGCAAATTAGATCGTATTGTTCTGACAATGGGAAACTGCTACTTCTACGTTGCGATAATAAAACCGATAAGTGACAATACTGAGGCTAGGTACAGCTACCAAATTTAAAATCACTTTAACAATAAACGCACGTCTCATTCAGATCCATTGTCGTTAAGACTTAAAAATAACTTTATTTCGCGGACGTCTTTTGGTAACGTGGTTTTTATTCTAGCCGCATACATAATAATTCAATAAATATGTCACAACATCGCATTCATGGATCCGTTTTTTTTAAGAAGCTTAAGCACTTCACACTAACACAGCTAATCACATTGAATGATGCATAAGTTATCATCTAAAAATGTCATTAATGGTCAGCATATTCCATAGTTCACAACTAAGCCCTAACCTATAGGTTAAGCTACAATGGTTCACACAGCCCCATTACATGCTAATGTCCATTCGTACATTTACATGACAGCGGGACATGTTTGCTCATTGATTACTGATCACACGTCACGCCGGGATATGCTAAATGTATTGGTTAATCACGGCGGTGATTAGTGCTGGATCTGATTGCCCCGACGTTACTGCATTAGCGCCTCCTTGTTCCAAATCGGCGACATAGCATTGACGTTGATGGTATAATACACGATTCTACGGTGGTAAGTGCTGGCCGCAAATTAGATCGTATTGTTCTGCCAATGGGAAAATAGGGTAAGTTCGCCTGTTCGCGTCCATCGCCCGGTTCGCGTCCACTTTTTTTTTAAATCCTCGAAAATAAGTAAACTGCTACATCAATCAAACGAAAAATCATTACCACTTATACCTGTATGTTTAATAGGCTAGCACATATAAACAAAAGGTCCGTACGTCAAACCAAAATAAAATTAAAAAATAATTTATCCTTGCTGTTCAACAAAAAGTGCGCGAACGCGGGATTTTAAGAAAAAAAATAGTGTGCAGCGGCGCGTTCGATGGTAAGTATTTTATTGTTTCATATGTATTTTGGGAAACTTAAATATTTTAAAACTTTTATAATGAAAAAAGGAATGATATTATTTATAAATTTGTTTATGTTTTTTATATTTAACTAATAAAATAAGGTGGACGCGAATTACTATATCAAATTTTCAAAATTTCCACTTTGCGTCCGGGTGGACGCATACTATAAACATAATAGACCAAATTGCGTCCACTATGTATTTTTGTTTAAAACAATTGACTTTCTTGTAAAAATAGTTTAAATGCTTACATTCTTAAATGAAAAGTGAATATAATTTCTTTACCACTTATTTTGTCTTCTTTTTGATTTTCTGGCAGTTACCGCGACGTTGGTTCTTTGGTGTCCTTAGACGACGAAATAATTCTCCCATTAGAAGATATTGCATCAAACTAATATTAAGTGATGAAAAGGAAACTCTCGCGAAGGAACTTACTCCAGAAATTCGTTTGACTTCATCATCAGCACCAACTGTATCGCTACCATCTTTTATACCCTCAGAGTCTTTATTACAACCATTTTCAGCCACTACCCAAAAAGGCGCTGATAACTTGGAGCGATTGATGGTGACCGGGAAGGTAGAGGGAAAGAGGCCAAGAGGAAGAAGCCCAAAACGATGGGCTGGTCAAATCTCGGAGCAGCTAGAGATACCAGTCTGCGACGCTTTGCATCAGGCGATCGACCGGGAGGGATGGAGGCAGACCATTGACAAAATCAATAGGAGTCACGATCCTCAGCACTGGGGTACCGATTAAGAAGAAGAAGACCCAAAAAGGAACCACTGATTAATTTAAACACCACCTGATGCTGACCAGCTGACCTGTATTTTTAACAATGCTGGAAAAGATAATCCCAGTACTCCAGCAATCATACCTTCTGCTGCATGAAGAAAGTAGGTATTAGGAAAGAAAAGCAGGAAGCGCATTATTATTAACCAATACTGATCTTAGATTAAAATTAGGATTCGTCCATTGCTGTGGAAGGGTGGAGGGGGTCCTTAAAAAAGTCACGAAATTTCACAAGGGGGGAGGGGGCGTAGTAAAATATTATGTTTATTTTGTTTCCGGCAAATAAGTTGTGATGTGAAGATTTTATTAATAAAATTATGTTCATCTAGTGTTGTAGCGTGGGGAGGGGGGGTGGTCTTAAAGCTCATGTATCACCAATGGGGAGGGGTGTCAAAAATGGCCAAAAAATACATCACATAATAAATGGACGGCCCCTTAACATACATAGTTATCTAATTTTAAGTTCAATCATTGTTGAGAATTAATTATTTAAAGTGATTTCAATGTTAATTTTTGATTAAGATTAATATTCTTAAATAAAGACACTGATAGAATACAATCTTTCTTTTAATTTTTCTTCATATCACTTTATAATCCTTTACTAAACTGGTGGACGCAAACTGGTACATGGGTGGACGCAATCTTGGTTTCGTGGACGCAAACTGGGAAAACACCAAATTCCGATATTTTAATTTTTTTAAAATAAATGCAAAGTGTTTTAAGCAAATTTGAAAATTAATCTTAAAATAGACTATATAGTGAACTCATTAAATAATTTTGAGATAGATACTAGTGCTGGGTTATTTTTATTTTCGCCGTCAAACTTGGGAACTGCACTAAATGGACGCAAACAGGCGAAATGACCCTACTGCTTCTACGTTCCGATACAAAACCGATAAATGACAATACTGAGGCTATAGTTAACATTTAAGAATAAACGCATGTTTATTATAAGAAACATTAGTAAGTTTGATAATGCCTTTATCTTCTCTCTTGGTCTAAATAAAGTGCCACTTGCATTAATAAAATAAAATCAGAACCAAAACTAAAGTCAATGTTCAAAAATGCTGTCATTAAATTTTGTATGAGCATCATAAATCTAGACATTATATTATATACCCTTTAATTCCTCCCTGATAGATAAATATTATTAATAAATTAATTAACCTCATTTGTAGAGTATTAAAACATTTGCGCTCACAACTTAAATTAATTTGCCGCATCGTACTTAATGAACTGTGAAGAACAATTTGAAACAACTGTTTTAAATCGTCGCTAATTGAACATGAATTTATTATTGTATTATTACAAACGAGAACGTTTAATTTAATATTAAACATTATTGTTACGTCATCCGTGTGATTTTAAGGGTCAATGTAATTTGTTCACATAATAAAAATGAATCACGAATGTGGATCTTTCTTTTTTATGGCTATAATGTTGTTCTTTTTAAGGTTACAAAATATTTATGTCGTAAAAAAATACTAGCGGCCGCCCACGTCTTGGTTTCCGCACACATGGTGCTTAGAGCCTTCCAGTACAAATGGACTATTCAACAAACAAATTCTTCAGCTTTACTATATTAGTAAAGTATTGATTTGATCCAAAGTTATACTAGAGTAAGCAAGCTGATAAAAACTCGGTTTTTCTAAAAATCATAAAGCTTTATTATTTAAACTTTTTAAGACCGTTATTTTATTCTAATTCAAACAGACCTCAAGTTTTGAACAAACTTAAAATTCCCTTACATTACCAAGTTAGAGCGTTAGCCCGGAAAAACTTTGCTACCATAAAGGATTAACTGGGGACGGACACGTCCCTGTAGTAAGTTTTTCGTCCCCTGGACGTGAAGGAAAGGGTGAAATTTAATTTCTCAATTCTGTACCCTTAACGCATTAGTATTCAATACGATGTCGTTATTTGGTTTAAGCCTATAGATAGTCTTTTCGGTACATTCATTAAACTTTACCATAGGAACATATTAAAGAAAACCTAGTCCTATTTCTGTAGGTACCTAGTTTTTTTAAGTTAAGTATTTCCCTTCACTTATGCCAATTATAATAATCATCAATCTCTTTTTGACCATAAATGTAAAATTCTAAAAGAATTATTTTTTGGTTAGCTAAGGAGTATGAATTTTAAAAATACCCTAATACATTCTCAGCATCTGTTTTCCCAATTTTTTCTATAATAATGTTGTAGTCATTCTTATAATGAATGTATTCAATGCTTTTTTCAAAATTCATTAATTAACTTTTACAGACATAAAATCACTTCATTTCATCCATATAACGCATCAGATATCAAAAATGTTGATTAATGATATCTACCCGTTGTAATTGGTATTACTTGTCGGCAATGTCTGTGATTATAATAGTAAATTAATTAAGTTTGATATAATCTAGACATTAAATTTATTTCGGAATGACTGAAAAAGTTAAAACTTCCAGAATAATTTTATATCAATTTATTTAGTATACAAGTATGATGAAAGTACATATTTATATAAACAGGCTACAAATTAATTGGGATCGAACAGAATCAGCATTGAAAAGTTGATTGAAAACTTGTTCTACTTACTGTTTTTTGCTGTCAAGTTTTTTATAATGAGTTGAAGTAGTCAAACATCAAAGGTTTTAAAAGACGCACTTCTAATCGACAAAAAAAACTGTGTAGAAAGTACTACAAATAATCCTCACATTTCTAACCCCGTATATTCTAACGTTAATCTTTCCCCAAGCCAAACAAAATAATTGGTCCGCAAGTAGGTTCATAAGACGACCCCCGATCCGTGTGGATAAGGCTGTCAAGCCTTCCGAGCCTAATGTATGCGAGGCAGGACTCGGCAGAACAATCGAACTCATCGGAAGCTGGCTCCGGCGCGATAAGGTTGGCATCTGCTCACACCGTATCGAACAGCGGGTCAAACTAACGAAAACTAAGAAACAAAAATTGGATAAAATCGCACTATGATGAGACTTTGTTCACCCTCATTAACTTTTATATGTTGGTTGTGGAATATAGGTATTATTAAAGAGATATTTTTTGAGACAGCAAGAAACGTAGTAAAAAGGGAAGTACCTAGTATAAAAGTAGCCAGGGTGTGTATTTTATTAACATTAAGGTTTAACAATTTTTACTAAATGCTAACAGTAATGCTTACTTAACAGAAAAAGTATTTAGTTTCTAAAAGCCACTGCAATGTTACAGCGTGCATGATATGGTAATAAGTCACATTAAACAGGATATATGAACAGCAAGGGCTCTTAATAGCAACGAGAAAATGGACTAAAGCAGGAAACGTCACTTTCGCTTCTGATTTAGTACACCACGTTTTGAAACCACTTTCTTCCAACATGCATTTCTATACGGCATATGACGTAAATCATGTTAGAACTTGAAATAAACTAAAACGTTTTCAGTTACTACAAAATATACTGCCAATCTATTATCTATGTCGATTTTTGATGCTCTGTAGATTGGTGGATAAATGTGATAGATAGCGTGCGAGCGAAAGAATGAATGAAAAAATGACAGAATGAAACCATGGCGTCGTGTTAGGTATAGGACGGTTGATGTTGTGACATTATAATTAATTTAAATATTATAGAGTGCCGTGTGCTTTGTCTTTTTCTATTCCCGGATCCTACATTTCTATGTACCTAGGCGTTAACTGTGGTCTGATCAGATTATCAGACCACCGGTAACGCCATATATTGTGCCTATTTTTTCTACTTGGACCTAACAAGGCTCCACAGCCTATTGTCTCATTAACTGCATTGACATTCGGTGTGAATAGATGCCTCGTTCGCCCCACCCCATCATTAATCTCATCTCTTTCACTAGCCAAGTCACGGCACAGCGCGACTCGGAACGACCCGCCAAGATTCAACTCTGACCTATGAATGAATTTACCGAATCCACACGTCGTCTCCACGTAAAACTCGGGTCCATTCCAAATGACTAGATAAACGTTCCGCAAGGCCAGTTTGGGACATAAATCGTTTGACTTTATGGACCTTGATTTTGACGATAAAGGCAATTGAATTTGAGAATTTAATTCCAATATCTACGGGAAAGGTTGCTTAAGCTAGAATGTTAAAAATATGTTACTACTTCTAACTCTTATCTAACCTAAAACTATCACGTAACTGATGTGATAGCTAAGTAGTATTATATTTTCTAGAGACACAAAATAAAACAAAATACTAATGCACCCAAATGGTGTGTAAAAAAGTGCATAATATTCACGTTAACATTTTGTTTATAGTACCATTTTGCATTTCAAACCCTGTCTGCATAATTCGCAAATTACGTATCGTAATTGCTTTGAATTTAGATTCCGCTTACACATCCGCAGTGGTAAATACCGAGACTATAAACGTATTTTAAAAGTTTTCATGGCCATTCAAATAAGGAAGACTAATTTAAAATCTATTTTTTGAACTCTAGTGATGTCCTTGATTTACTGTTTCCTAACATTGGGTGACAGGATACCTTTACCCTGATTAAATGCTCCCATGGGACAAAAAAGGAATCTTTATAACGCGGGCAAAGCCACCGGTAAAAACTAGTTAGGTCATAAATATGACGTAAAGCTTTGGTTTATATGTACTCTGATTACTAGGAAAACGCTTCAAAACTGTATCAACAGCGTAACAAAAAATCACACGTTCTTAATTAAAGTATCAATTCGATGAGGATACAGAAGATGAAACCGATTGCATCTAATAGCCACCTCATTATTCCGTATGATTGCCGAGCAAAAAGTCGCCGGGCAAAAACTGGGGCTTAATAACTGAGTGATGTTATTTTTGCTTCGGACACGAACGAGCCAACGGCACTCGGGCCAAATGAGCCGGCTCGAATAAAAACTGTTAAGAGTCTAGACTGGAAGTAGGCGACCACTTCATATAGATATTGTTGAAAAGATTTAAACGAACTATCGTTATATTTTTCAGAAATGACAACTGGAACGAATTAGAGGTAATGAAAAACATAGCAAGATCACAACGCAACGGTGATTTTGAGTTTCATGATTCTTGTAGGAGTACCTACTCATAACATTTTTTTATGCTTGGTAATAGATATATGTACACAGCTAATCGCAGATACACATATTTGTAAATACCCTCCAAATCAATTAGGTAACAACTAAAGAATGAATAAGTATACGAATTTCCACTTCGGTTACTATGTAGCATACTCATTACTCGTATTACGTTTTATATGTTGGCAATAAAGTCACGAAATGTGAAATAAAATTCAATTACTTGACAATAACAAGTTGATTACCAAAATAAGTACCCTGATGATACTGTACATTTACGTTCCGCGCGTGTATGTCAAAGTTAATCAAACACTGAGTGCCCATTGAAAAATAAATTGACTTTATTAAGTTTTAACGGCGAGGGAAAAGTAAATTACAGCAATGCATTCAATGGAAAACAATTTGAGGTAAATTAAAATGTTACGTACGGTGTTTCAAATGAGTAATTAATTTTCAAGGACGTTATGTTAACTTGGGAGACTTAGCTGGGAGAACAATTTGCTGACATATTTTTTCCACACTACGTAAATTGTCCATTTAACAAGACTTTGTTTTACAGATTGATTTTGCAACGACTTATCGAAAACGTCGGCCAGCCCCAATCACGACTATGACACGGACATGCAATTTAAAGGCACGTAAATTTACACGCTTTTTGTAGTTTCACATACTCTACCGCTCGAATTACTCAAAGTAACTGAAAAAGACAGGCATGTTAGTAGGGCGTTTTAATAAAAGACCTTCCATTAAGGACGTTCCTTCTGTTTGAAAAAAACCTGCATTAGAATTACGTCCAACAATGAGACATAACTTTTCAATTATTACTCAGAAATCAGACTAACTCTGAAATGTATTATGAACAAGACTAAAATTATCCATTTTAAGTGGAATGTACCACTCTCATTGTTTTGACTTTATAAAAACATAGAGAACCTCAACCTAACATTCGTGCCCAGTCAGCACATTATCATAAATGAATTATGTATACAACGGAACATAATTTGGTTTTTACATTTAATTTGTTATAGCAAGGGTAGCGTTTCTTTCTGTCCATCACTTCGCTCGACTGACCGCGTTACGAGTGATGGTTATCAAACAACATCACACCGGTTTATGCGTCTATTGTTTCATTTAAACGGTAAATTCTCACGTTTGCTCGTTCTCAAATTGGACTTTTTTATTTTTAGTTTAATTATATTCATAAAATTATAAATATTCTTCAGAGCCTTCATCTTTGCTCTTGAACTTTACGTAACAGCAAAATTTAAATTGAGATAGTTCTCAGCAATTTTATTATAAAATGTATTCTCATTAAGACAACGGTATACCTACTGATATTAACTTGATACTAGGTTAGTAAGAAATTGAATTATTATTACTTTATAATAAACCTGTTTAAAAAAATCAAGAGTTCCGCAAGGAGGTATTCTGGCGCCAATACTTCTAAACTTATATGGACGATTTGTCAATTTCGACGTGCAACTGTCTAGACGTAATGTAAGTCATTGTCTTCAGTTCCAAATCTCGAAATATCATTATGAAAATAAAAGATAGATAATAATACGGTGTCATTGTTACATAAGAATGTCTGCGACATAGTATCATTGTTTCGAAACCCGATGCTACGCGAGTGAGTGATATCTCGTGTCACCGCGGCAATCATCCACGTCACTTGGCGATTTAGACGCGTCGTCGCCTATTTGGTGTAGTGGTTTATTTATTTATTTATCTGGATTACCAAAATAAGCAACAGTACAAAATAACTATATATTTTATCGCAAAATTACTTATGTCTAACTAATCTTATAATAACAGGTAATCTCAGCTTATAATTACAGGTAAGTGCGAGCTCTAAAAACTTTGGAGGACGTGGGCTCCAATCTCGCGGGAAACTGATTTTACTCTGTGGGTTTTTCCCAGTATGGTTAGGAAATTTCAGGTTTAGACAACCGGGATCACAATAATAATTTCGTACTTCGAAAGGCAGTTAAGCCGTCGGATTAGGATCCAAAAATTGTCTGGTTTCCCTTGCAAGGGTACGGAGCCCGGATGTCAGTCGCTCCAAATTAATAGCCAAGCTGGTCGAGTCACGATCAAAGTGGCAGCGTATCCTGTCTACAATGGATGTAACCAGAAATCCAGAATAAACACTATGATGGGAAAATAAAATAAATGAATGAATGTCTGCGACACAGTATATCGTTGTTTGGAAACCCAATGCGACGCAAACGCGTGATATCTCGTGTCGCCGCGGCAATCAACCACGTCACTCGACGATTTAGATGTCGTCCGTTGTTTCACGGTGGGTATTTATTTACCAAACGTTTTCAGCCGTAAATTCTAGTCCTACTATATTGTCAAACTATTGTGTATTTGACTTTGACCTATTAATGTACTAAAAATATTAGGAATTTTTGGTGAAGTATTCGAAATCTTAATAGCAAATCCGAAATTCAAAATTCGTCAAATAGTCCAAGCGTTTCAAGGCCTAACTTATTTTAATTTATACAAAATTTAAATTTCAATCAAAATAGTTTCAGTCATAATAATAAGCCCTCACCCCACAAAAGGTTTATCAAAACACCTCTCTAACCGTTTCAAAGCTCCAGTAGCTGCCTAAATGAGCGTAAACAACATTTTCCGAATAAATTATATCAGAAAGTTATTATATTCAAAAATTTATGGAGATTGAGAGACACTTCATTTTGAACTACGAGCACTTATATTTCGCCTCTGGCAACACTACGTCTCGGCTCGAATTTGCAATGCCAAGGGCACTGTCTCGTCTCTGCGCTTTGACGCAATGATGCAAAAGTCTTTGTCGCTAGTTTAACGAACCTCGTATCACTGCAGCATAAATTAAAGGACTCTGGTATGACGAGAAGGATGCGTGTTTGAATTACTGGCAGGCCTTGGTGAAATCAAGTTTTATATGCAGACTTTTTTATTGCGGTCAAGGGATCGAGTTCGGAACACTGCCTTTAAAAGGCTTCTTAATGTACTTTTCTCCTTTCACATAAGTTGAACTATAAGTTATCACCCTAGAAACGTTTTTAGAAATGGAATAAAAACACCGGAACTACTTCGTTAATTAACGGTGATAACTATTTTAAATTAATCGTCAAAGTAGGTAATTGAATTGAACAGACTGTTCTTGTTTCACACGCATCGCTAACTCTCGACTACTGTTTAAGTCAATTGCGATCTAATAAGTAGGTACAGGATAGAAACGTACATTAGCATTAAGAAATCTATCGACGACGCTTCGAGAGATGTTAATATAACGACGAAGACGTTACTCGATATAACCTAATAAAGTCATGTCTTATTGTGTTCGTCTGAAATATTTGATAAATGAGATGTTCACTCAACCCTCTTTTCGGAGTCTTAAAGACTTATTTACAATTCTCATATTACTTACGCGTTTGAAAATTCAATACCATGTACATTATAAGTACAACGTTTATTGGAATCTTAAGCCGCTAACAAATCATTTTTAAGTAACATAACGTCTTCACCCCCTTTTAATTACCAAATAAATTGTCCAAAAACGTTCCTTGCAACGCAAATGAAAATCTATTCGGAAGTTATGGTAATGAGCGGCCAATTAAGGAGAACGGCGAGGAAGCGCTAACTGATAGCACTGTTATGATAAATATCTGCTAGGAAATTAAAAAAAATAATAAACATTGTGATGTTAGTATTCAAACAGCGTTTCTGAATTCCAAACGCGTTGTTTTCAGACATCACATAAATTGTAATAAGTTAAAGTTAATTGGAATTGCAAGATTGAATCTTTTATTAGAGAGCGTCAGTAATTGGAAATAAAAAAAAATCTATAATTTAAAATATTTAGTACTTAAAGCCACGTCTTGCATTGCAATGCAGTGCTTCTACTGTAAAACATTGTAAAATCTAATATGATCCAAGTCGAATCATAACTCTTTCTCCTTGCTAAAAAAGAAACAATCATGTTTTTATAATGACAAAATACAAATTTCAAGAGGCAATTAGACCACACTCATGTAGGGCACGGTACGATACGTTATCATAAGAACAATCTGATGAATGATTTTGCTTAGTCAGCAGTTAAGAATAAGTTCGTAAGAACAATGAGTTGCATTTTCTCCACCTAATCTATCCATTATGTGATATGGAAGTATCTTTAGAGTAAAAGACTAGGTATAAACACAATGTATGAACTACAGGTTTGTATGAGATAGTTACTAAAAAGCGGTAGGTAATTTTTGTATATTTAAATATCGCAGTATGACTCTGTAGAATTAAGATTTCTTAGAAAGGCTTCTTGTAACGAGATAAATAAGAGACATTTAAAACGAATTAATTATTATTATTTTCTTTAACTTCCTAACCACTGCACTAAAGGGGTCTACTCTTCCACATAATAAGTACATCGATTGATCTAGACTTCCATCATGAACTTTGACTCGAAAAACAATTTCAACCCACAAAACTCAAAACGTTTCACTTCACAGTGTCCGCGCTAAAAATATTTTACTACATATTATTGCAAATATAATCATTGTTCTCGGGGCGTCGTTTTGACAACGTTATTGCGTTTTTTGCCGTTTCTTTATGAATACTTGAGAAGTTACTCCCCCGTCGCGAACAAAAAATGTAATCCGCTTGCATCTAATGAACTTAAATTAATTCATGATTATGTAATGTTGTTTTTTGTTGAATTAATCATGCGTCCTTGTCTGTCGGCGATGATCCGGCTTTGTGAAAGCAAATCGACATTTAAAGCTGTTTTCTGTAACAGTCAGAGAGATACCCGTAACTGTGATGTTGTCAAGGTCATAGCAATTGCGCCTAAAATTCTGTCTTAGCAAAAATGCATGGTAGGAAAAAGAGAACAAAATGGCTTCCACTTTTCACATAACATTAAAGCTAAAAAGTTAATGAAGGTTATAAAACCTAAACCTCATCCTCTTTTCATATGTTTGGACCTCCACTTGGTACTTCGACGGCAGGATAAATCGCCCGAAACCAACCGTTGATTAATTACATGACGTGGTTCGGCCATCATGCACTCAGGCCAACGCAGGAAACGATTCACTCTCTCATAGGTGATTAATCTCACGCCTAACTCGAACAGGCAAATACATGTGTTACTCTCGATTTAAACGATCACGTAATAGAGATTCGATGTGGACCATTATCACATGATCTAATAACACGAATTTTGCATTTTGTTTTCGTTGCCCCTTCCGGAGTTAGGCACGCAATTCTAGTAAATGAAGAAACACACTGGGCGAAAAACGTGACCAAGGTTCGGCGTGACTACGCCTAAAATGTATTTTCTATGCAATAAAACGCGACGTAATTTCGACATGGTGTGTCGTGAATCATTAAGACTAGAAAATCACTGTGAGGAAAAAACTTGTCCGACGTTCGGCCGAAGTTCATTTTCTGTACAATATAACGCGACGTAATTTCGTCATAGTGTGTCGTGATTCGTGAACCATTTAAAATACATAACAGGCGTAATCCCGTCAACATTTAGTTGCGTTTTTTCGGCCTAGTGTGTTTCTATACTAATAGTGATTGCGCGGTCGCTGAGGCGTATTTCATTAGGACACTTGTCTAGGAAGCATCACTCAATCTTCAGCCAAGTATGTAGTTGCGTCCTCTGATTTATAAAGATAAAGAGAACCTAAGTACGAACGTACTTTCATAAAAAGAAATCCGAACACTATTCTAGCAGTGCTTATTTGCAATCATTTTAGGCAGGTATTATAACAATAGAAATTAGATAAGAAGAAATTGTTGGAATGGGGAAACGTGATTTGTACCCTGAACAAGAGCTAGACCAACGTATTCCTGTGTTTTTTAATTGTGAGGAGAAAATACTTTTTACCATTATAATTTTTTGCAGGCCTTGCAATTTTTTTAATCTCTTAAAAACTTAAATTCTAGGTAGATGATTTAATAATCTTGCAGGAATACGCAAAATATATTTCAGTATCACTGAGTTACTAATTTTGTTAAAAGAACTATGTTAGCCTCATTTTTCTCATTATTACTGCTCACAAGAGCAAAAGCGTAACAAATTAAAACTAACTGCAAAAAATCTCCGTTTATAACTGTATAAACTATTGTGTAGGTACTTCTATTAATCTGTAAGGAATCACTTACCGTTTTCGGAAATAACTCGACAACTGTTCAATAATCGAGATCACAGTTTTTCTTATCAAAACTGCGCTGATATCGAAACTAGTTCAGACAAGTTTATGAGATGCTCAACACCACTCCCGTGACGTCCCACTACACAATCACCAAGTTGTACAAATGTCCTTCCACAATCTTATAATCACGTGTCATGCAGTTTCACTTTCTACCGAGTCCGGTGCCGGGAAAGGCCGGTGAGTACGCGTTCCGATCTACGCAAAACTTCTCTCGATGTGAAGTCAGCCGCAGCGAAAAGCGAACACCCTGTAGCATGCACGCCGCCCGACCGCCGAGCAGCGACTGTGATAACGACACTTCCTCCGAATGAACCTGCGGAACGCTCCATAGACGAGCGTGTAAGCTCGCCTCTCGCCGCCCGGCGGACGCGCCGCACCCCCTCACCGACCCGAATTCAACCATCCCCCACAGCAACAAGGAACATAATCCAACGACACCAACCGCTCCGAATACGTCTCGTTCGGAACGCGTAACGAGTTTACGGTACGTAAATCGTAGTAGATTTGTTTTTCAGCTCGGCCACAGTAATCCGGTTCTTCGCTTCGGTGTCCAGAGAGCGCTTTTTTCCGAATCAGTTCCCGTTAAATAGAGCCTTCTTTTTATACGACCCGCCGCCCGGTAGCCTATGTAGGGAACGCGGAATAACCGCTATGGACAAGATGCCAACTTTCTAAACTAAACCTATAAGAGCGCTCTATTCGGCCGGTGAATTACGTTATTTTTATTGGAAGTAACTCTAGTCGGGACAATAATAATAAAGCATTTAGAAGATTGGATATTATGCGCGGCGATTGTCGGGCGCGTCGGTACGTGTCGTAATTCCGCGGGGCGTTTTACATCGCGCGTTTTCCGCTCGGCGAGTTGCGGTTTTACTTTCGGTGTCAATTACGAGGGCCGCGATGGAAGCCCCGCAACAACGCAAATTGGATACCAGCCCCTGAACCAGATTAAACTACCTCACGAAGGCTGTTACTCATTGCGCAAGTACTACATGTAATCTGTTAAAAATAGGTCGGCGCAGCGTTGCTCAAACTGACACAACTAGTGTCATATTGCTTCTGTACAATCGAAGGAACTCGAAACTTCGTGCGGTTCCCTGAACGTGGCGTATATCCGATGTATATGCGGGGGCATGGAAATATTGAAACCGTAAACCCTTCCCAGTGATCCCGCGACGATCCCGAACTGGGTCAGCATTCGGCAATGCGCGCCCGTAATGTTAGGGAGGATCCACATAGACGCCATAAAATAGGAGCAGTAACTTTCGGAAGAAAAGGAACAAATGTACCGGCTTGGTTTAAAAATTCATCATCATACGTGACACGTTTTAAAAGTATTTTTTGTAACCATGCTGCATAATTCATTGGACGACCTTAATAAAATAGTATGAAACGTCTTTCTTTCTTAAATATGGACTTGGGTTGTTGTATTTTTATCTGAAATCTGATCAAACCTTGTCTATAATTAATTATAATTTCTCCAGTACATAGTCCAGTTACAAAGACATACATAGACCAGGCCATTCAATTCAGGATCATAGTTGCAGCGTACCCTGGGCCCCGAGGCATGCAACCGGGAAAGGCGCTGGGATGATGATGATAGTGTGAAGAATGGATTTTTTATAAATGACTCACAAAGTTGCTGCTTTTTTTTAAATGATACCGTAGCATAACATTTATTCATAAAATACTATACATTATACAGTAGTATTCCATTCCGATCTCCTAGTTTGAAAAAGAGGCGAAGTTTGGCGTCTGGGGAAAACTTCCTCGGACAGCTAATTAAAGTCATTACCCATTCATTAGCGGGCATTACTGCCATTATACGAGTATGTCGCAGATATATCGTCAAAGCTGTGATTATTATCTAGTTAATGACCTCATAAAACCCAAGTTTATTTTTACTGTTTATTTCTGCACATCCGAGTACCTAAGAGTATTCTTAAATGTATAAAACAACGTTTTATTTGTAAAACTCCTTTGTATATATTTTTGTTTTAAAGCATGTTTGCTAACTTTTGATTTTTCACTAAGGACTATGAACCCCTATAAAGTAATACAAAAGGCAGCAAAAACCCTCATCACAGCCTAATGAACAGTAGCTTAGGTTGTTATAGCAAACACGCCGGCATATTTTACATTTACTCCGGCGCATATAAGGGAATAATCCCTAAAACCTCTAAAAGAGTACACTTAACCCTACGTAATTCATTAAGGGACCTCTCGCAAGCGACCCTATTCCCTGAGCCCTAGTTCCACAACTTGGGTAACTCCAAATCACAAGTTATGTACACAAGCACGCTCAATCTTGGTTTAAATTGTATCTTTGCGACAAGTGCAATAAATTCATAATAATAAACAGCCTTTTGTGGCAGCGTTCAATGTATAAAGCTGTCTTGAAGCATTATTATTTGAATTTACAGCGGCAATCGCGGCAGACGAGAATCCGAGATTTCGGACTTATGTACTCGTAGAATCGCTCTTTTGTTACTCATTCTCAAAATTATTGCAAGGTACCGCTTAACATGCTTCTGGAATCTGAAGTGGGACGAAACACTGAACGAGTCGTTTATTCGTCAAGCATTCCCTATCTAGATAAAAAAACCCAGTAAAAGTTTTTAACCTTGGTGTAACACCAACACCATGAACAAAGTCTTGTTATTTCAAAGCTATATCAGTATGCACCTTACCTTACAGATATCTCGTTTCACCAAGCGAGTCGACTGGGTGCTATGCCACTTCACTTCCCACTTAGTATGACTGACGGTAATGTCAAAAGTACTGTCGGGAGTCACTGGGAACCAATAAAATACCGATGGCATCGCAAATAGAACGATGCTGATAACAACTCACGGAATATTAGATATTTGTTTGCATGTGCAGGGGACCCGAATTTTATGTCAATAATGACGTTTTGTTTTTGCGTATTTTTTAATCTCATATCAGGCTTGTTTTTACATTCCTTGGAGGACTTTAGTTAGTTACTTTTTCGGGATTGTAACAGTATTATAAAAAATTAAAACTACCGTATCACTTTGGCATTCAAAGATGGCCTTGCAACAAACACACACGCACAGTACAATAAACAAACAAAAACACGCGGTTTGCTACTAAAATTACACTTTAAACCCCGACGATAACATTACCGCGATCGTGTACGCGGAATGACTAATACATATTATGTCAAACACTAGCTGACAGAAAATTATACTACCGTCATTAAGTTTTGTTAGAACATAATAAAATTTGATCTTATCTACAACGAAGGTGCAAATAATAAGAAGAACTGAACTGAAAAAAAAAGATAGAAATATAAATATAATATAATATTTAAATAAATATCTCTGGATATTTATCACACAGCGCCATCTAGCCCCAAACTTAGCATTAGCTTGTGCTAATGGGTGCCAGACAACGGATAAACATTACTTACCTATATACTTTTTTTTTTGTAAATACATACATAGTATACATAGAAACACCCAGACCGATATTATTAATTCAAACGATACTTGAGTTGAGTCGAACTCTTTATGCAACCAAACCAGCTCCACCAAATCAAAGGAAAGCCGACAGAATAGCTTCAATAACAAAGAAACCCCTTTTCCCTTCATACCAACCCTGAGGTCTCCTGAGGATGCTTACCCCACCGGAGAGTACAATGGCAATATACTGAATATATGCTAAAACTCCTACAGTACGAATAAAGAAAGGCCTCTAGGAAATAGATGGAATCACGAAACGTGATGGGCACCTCGTAAGTGGTTAATTAGAAAAGGGCGCGTTGCGTGAAATTAAATGAAAATGACCCAAAACCGACGCGTAATATGTTTTCTAATACATGTGGTTGCCTTGGATAAAACATTAACTCCTTATAATGGTGTTACAGATTCAATAAATAATTGAGAATATACGTAAATCCACAAATTGTATTGAGGTTTTTAGGCAACATTTCTCTTGTGAAGTAGTTGAAATGCGGCATCAAATCTTTTCAAGAAATAGTGTCTAGTAAGGTACCTGCGGCAATTAAGGCCCACTTAAAAGGAAATGGCTATAAATCTGAGAATAGTGCGTATAAGATATCAAAAACTTATTGTTTACATAGCTTATTTATGTTGCTGTAATAAATGGTGTTAAACTATTAAGAAACGCATATATTTTAATAAATAAACATACTTTTTTAAAACCCTTCTCAGGGGCCTTATTATACTACGGTAGTATATTAAGGCCCAAATAAAAAATCGCTTTATTTTTTAATATAAGTGTCCTAAATTTACCTAAAAATCAGTTAAAATTAAAGTAAATGGTTATTTTTACTCATTTGATCATTTTCCTTTATTTATTAAACGTGAGCCTTATTGGCCTCTTAATATTAATTACAGGCAATTTGATTTCAAATAACTAGTGGTCTTAATTATGTTAATTAGTACAGCATGTACAAAACATGCTGTGCTTCTACTACATTGAAAACTGAAATAATCAGTTATTTTCTTATTAAACAAAGAATATCATTTTTTTTCATATTATATTAATTTATAAGACTTATAATCAGACTTAAATTAAAGGTAAAATCCTAACTCAGTTCTCTATATAATATTCCTAGAAACAAAAAAATATACTTTTAAAACAAAAGTAATAATAATCTTGCAAACAAAATCCAAACAAAACAATAATTAAGAAACAAATTAATCATACTGAGACGGTAAAATATAATCTTGTTAAATCACAGTCCCACCAAAATTTAATTTTTCTTCCGTCCACTGAGCTCTCTTCTTTGGACTTTGTAGGCATTTTAAACAAAATCTATAACAATGATACATATATTGACAATAAAATGTACATAGTATATTGACCTGGAACACAAAAAACGAGCAATCTGATACTCAAATATTAAGAGCCCAATAAGGCCCATGTACCGTTTAAATGGGCCTTATTAACCTCATGCCATGTTTTTACAAATTAACCTAATAAACCAAAAATCTCTATCCCTGAATCGGGAGAGCCATATCCTTTGTATTGTACAACACATACTTAAAATAATAAATACAGCAATAAAAGTGAATTATTGAATTAAACGTAAAAATATTTACAGTTTCTTGATATAAAAATTATAAAATTGCATAGTAGCCGGCCACTCCACCAACGCATCGCAGGTGACCGGCAAGATAGCGGCGCTGGCGACTGTCGACCAATTTGGAGAAATTCACACAGACATTTTGCACGTGTGCGTAAACAGTGAAGTGTTGTAGAAATGTATTTCCGCAAAATTTTAAATGTGGGCCTTATTACCTCCTGGGCCTTATTTACCGCAGGTACCTTATTCGATATAATTAAAATCTTATGTAAGACTAAAATAAACGTATCAAAGATATAATTATCAAAGGCACTCCATTTTAAATTCAGTTTTAAATGCTTAACTAGCATCTCTCCCCCCGCTTTACACAGGTGCAATTAACTAATGAATCAAAGAGGGGACTCCCCTTTACCTTTAGGAATGAAATTTCCAAAAAAAGTCTTGAAGAGACCTGCTTAGGTATATGTAAAATCTTAATTTCGTACTTTTTTCAGTTAGGTAGTTATTTCTAAACTTTCACATTTGGAAGCTAGATGATGGCTTTGTTTTCATGACAAATTAGTTTCTCATATAATTTTAAACACAAATTAACAAGAAATAATTGAGGATATTGCTAAAATCAGCTAAAACATTTCTTATTAGTTCAACAGTTCTTATTAGATTCAAATTTTCTTAACAAACAGTATTAATGTCAAATCTGACTTACATAATTAATTTGTAACATTAACAAGCCAACAATAAAAGTTTTATTGGCCATATTGCACCCCTAATAATCATAGTGCTGGTTCTTGTTTGCCGCAAATACAATGTGTTACAAATGATAATAAACTCCTTAATAACATGGCAATACTGCACTGGGGGCTTTTGGCTAAATATGCTGTAACACTACAAGTTAAAATGCGGCACTGCCAATTTGTAAATAATTAATTGAATTGTATACCTATTTAGTGTTTAAAATATTTGATTTATTTCGGGTCATAACTAGGTAAACCTATGCGTTATATGTACAAACTAAACCAATTACTTCATCATAATGCCAACTTTAGAACAAAAATATAGCATACAAGCATATTCCGCATATACATACATACATATAAGTCCATTTAGAATAGGTTTCATTATTTTATTTATTTAACTAGCGGCCCGCCCCGGCTTCGCCCGTGGTACTTGTCCACTATTTAATGGATGATATTTGATATTATACATAAAAACCTTCCTCATGAGTTACTCTATCTATTAAAAAAAACCGCATCAAAATCCGTTGCGTAGTTTTAAAGATTTAAGCGTTCATAGGGACATACAACATGACAGAAAAAGCGACTTTGTTTTATACTATGTAGTGATTATATAGCAACTGATTTGGTAGGTAGGTTCTATAATTTTAATCTTCCATCTTCATCCAATCACTCAAGTTATGGAAAAAACCGACTACATTTTATATGACTTCAGTTTGTTGACAGACTATTAATCTAACTCCGAAGATCAAAGAAGCCATATTAAATACATTGAGTACCTAGTGACTGTTGATTTTTCATGCAAATAGGTCAGGGTGACTACTTGTAACTACTAGAGTCACAGAGATATTAAACAAGTATAAATTGGTCGTGGGGGTGATACCAGTGTAAGAAAAGTTTGAGCAAAACAGGCAAACTATCGCGGAAATCTCATTGGCGCACACATCAGTTATATATGCGCGCACACAAAAAACCTTGTGCAATATAATTGTATTTGGTGACAATGAAAAAGTCATACACAGTGAAAATTATACTTAAAAACCTAATTGTTTGCCCCTTTTCTTATAATTTTTAGTAGGTCATATTTATGACTATGACTTATTTCGTATCAATATTATTTTTGTCGTATTATTTATTATTAATTGCTAGATCACTAGTGATGTCGTTCGATGCCCTTGCTATTCGAGGGTATGCATTCCCGATACAGAGAGAGGCGCAGTACAGTTTTATGGCCCTGTTATTTTTTATGTCGTCGGCAATTTTCACGTGACGACAACCACTACAATATCGCACTATATGTATAAGTAAAATACACAAAATCAAAACAATGTCCATTGTATCGCATCGTAGTACATGCAATTAACTGCCTCGTTGACAAAAACTTCATAACAAAGAGATTCATCTTTTTATTTGTAGGGCCGATGTTGCCTTACTTGATAAATTATGTTAATTCACACGAGCCATTACATTGCCAAAAAATTATGTAAACATACATCTGCATCTTAATAATCTACAACATTTACACTTATAAGATTTTACATTACGCGTTAAAACACTGATTTTGGTAATTTAATGATGTAGTACAGTAAGTTTTAGCACAAAATGACGTTTCTAATTTATTTCTTATAAGCCTAAGCAGTGTACGCAGCAATCTGCAGTCATCATATCCTCTAAATCAATTTGTCTAAACCGTTTTATTATCTATCTAAAAGTAGAATGCTCCGACTAGGCATTTCAAATATATGCGAGGGAAGGCTTCAATGTTGGGGAATGGTAAATTTCCTGGAGCGAACGAAGGAAATCGAGACCACAAACAGGAAATATATGCAGGCTCTCACAGAATACTGCGATGCTATTAGGAACAACCCGAATGATATTTGGGTTTTAAATTAGTTATGTTGATGGGACTTACTAGGGCTAATGTTGGCCTTTTGTTTTGTAAGTAAGTATGTTTAATCGCTTAAATCTTTAAACCAGGTATAGGTAGCTGCCAAACAGTTGAAAGAACTAAATATATTATTTGTTCATTGCCTATAATTATTTACCACAGGAAGTTTTTGTAATTTTTTGTCTCTGTTTTATATCTAGATTAGTTATAATATGTATAACCTTTCTCCTACAATTCCATGCAATTAAAATGGAGAATGATTGTGCTAGTGAAACCAAAGAAAACATTGTCAGAACGACGAATAAAAGAAGTTTCAAAATTCCACCCCGTTTCGTAAAGTGATGTCGTAGAATCTAACCTGCCAAATGTTCATCGATAAATGCACCAACCTTTTCGCAAACGCTCACGATGTCCGGCGAGTTCGAACAACTCGTATACGATAACGACCCATATTCCGAACTCATTGACGTGTCAAAGGGCGATCGTTTGTTGTTGAAATGTTGACGATCTCTGCCGTCCGGTCCCGCAGGGTTACTCGGTTATTACAAGTCTACCAGTAGGCCGCACCGCGTCCGAAATACGTGGCAGAACGCTTATTAATGGTCACACATACATGACAAGAGTATGGAAGCGTGTGAAAACCTATGTACTTTAACAAATGAAACTCAGAGATTGATCCCACATAGGGTTCAATATGAAAGAATCAGTTTAACTTTTCCGATTGATATGACACTTTTTTACTTTATGGTGTTAATAGTGAACTAGGTTCGGAAATAAGCTTTTCCGTAACAAAATTATACGACCAACGTTCTAATAATAGCGATAATAATCATAGTAATATGTATTTTGAGAAACTTGTTATGATGCGCAATAACTCGACATTGCCTAAAGCAGACGAACAGGCGCTAACGAATTTAAATCATCTCTTACATTTGGTCCACGTAAAAACGGAAGATAAAAATTACGAAATGTCAACATTTTATAGATAATATCATAATCACATTAGACAATAATTCAATTGAAACTACAGCGCAAAAAAATACAACTTCCTTTCCAATCATCCCATACAGTACCTAATTAACATTTCTTAAAATTAAAAGTAATAAAGCTGTTCACAAAAGTTTCATGTCTAGATATCATTGTAAACGAGAAATAATGTTACGAAGTCCTTGTAGCGTCTTAGCATTCACCGCTAAAAGCAGACCCACAGTAATTGAATAATAGGTTAAAGTAATAAGGGTAAAAGGAAAGCAAATTCAATTTCTCAACTTGGAAACCTCCCTTTGATTTTGTGACAGTATTTTTTGAACAAAACATGTGCTTCGTAATTAACGAAATACTAAGTACTTTAAATTTAATTAACAGCGAACTGTTTAAGTGTCTACTGGTATTGCACCAATAGACTGCTTTGGACACACTGTTTATAGTCGTGCTTTTTATTACCCTGCCTGTAGATCAGCCTTCAGCATAATGGGTAAGAGAAACGAATTCGATTCAAAGGCCAATGTAAAATTTACAAAATAATAAAACCAGTTTTGTTCAATGATTTTATCTATATAAAGATTACTTGTGCTCTTTCTTTACCTAATTGTGCTTAAGACTTTATTTCCTCGATAATGGATTAATCTATGCACCCATTTCAGATTGTGCTATGTAGTAAACGCAACGAGTTTTCAATATTTAATACCCTTTGATATATGGACCTACATTACGTTGTTTTCTTTACTAAGAACACAAATAAAAGTTAATCTTAATTTAATCCTTCTTCTGCTAATTTGATTAAGTAACTAGAAAATTCGTAATTTTGAGGGGGTTTCTATGGCAACCTTTATGCCTCGCCTGTAATGGTTTGCTTTTTTTCGTCTTATTTTTATTGGGCCGGGTTTCCTCCATTAGATGCTAAACAAAATGTGAGGAAGGAAAACATCCTGCAAAATTTTCCTTTATCGATAACAAGACAAGCAGTGCATTCTTCAGCGGTGCCTCGGACAAAGAAATTAGGGTGACTTAAACCAGGAGCCAGTCTTCCTAATCCATACATTTGATGACAAATAAATAGCAATGAACGTTATGTTGACGGCCGATTTAGTGTAACTGTTAATAATGACTTATACCAAGTGGTATCGTATTCGTTCCTCACACACACATTACAAACATTTGGATCTATTCTAAATATTTATGATAATACTAGCGGCCGCCCGCGACTCCGTCCGCGTGGATTTCGATTTCCAATATCCTATGTGTTATTCTGATGTATAAGCTATATTGTGTATATTGTGTATTTCATTCAAATCCATTCAGTAGTTTTTACGTGAAAGAGTAACAAACATCCATACATCCACACATCCATACATCCACACATACAAACTTTCGCCTTTATAATAGTAGTAGGATTAATTTAGTAAAATCAACAAAGAAAAAATATTTTTATCAATTTTCGTCATTATTCTCAATAGCAGTTTTACGATCACGCAGATTTTTCCGAACCCAAGTTTTGGCCTCAGGAAAAGTGATGAAAAAAAAAATTTGGTGTTCCACCAATCTAGTAAAGAGTAACGTATGTATGTAATGATGCAACTATTGCCCTCCTGGTACACGTTATAGAATCAATGTTATTTCCAGGTTTTTTTCGTTTATTTAGATCTTCTTTTTATATTATATTGATACCCTACTTGGCACTTCAGCCGCAGGAGCAGGGCGTTCCCCTTCTTTATGCAATTGTTATTTCATGCCGTCAGCATGTCGAGGCGAGGCGACGCAGATCGATGTCGCCGCGAGACAAAACGACGCTTACACACTCGGGGTTAGAGGGCAACGGTGATTGACAACTTCGATGCTAGAGGAAAATATTGGATTTAGTTTTTTTTTTGTAAGATGGAGGCAAAGGAACAAAAGGGGCCTGTCAACCATTTAAACAGTTCCTCAAGGTACACAAATGTGTGGATGATCCTGGCTACATCCATTATGGAACTCAGAGCACCCTGCAACTATGATCTTCATTTAGCTAACTTGATTAAGTATAACATTAAGGAGACGTAACAGCGATTTCCATCAGACCCAGTGACCCTTTCAAGGGAATCCAGTGATTTTTGGATCATAGTCGTCAATCGTAATCAAGTAATAGAACTGACTTTTGAAAGAAAAAAAATTGCCTTTTGTTACTTGAGTCTCGACTTCTGACGCACAGAAATATGTATTAGGTACATCAACCCAACATATGTAATTTTAATGAGAATGTTGATGTTTGGGTGATCCTCTACACTAGTATTTTGGAATATTTTTGTAAGCAGATACAGAACTGTCGTTCTTCCTATCTATGTGGACTCCTGGACCATTTGCAAAACCAATGCGTTCCGGGACTCAACTTGCCTGCATTGGGTTTAAAGTTGATTCGTTGGAATAACATGAGCTGGAGATCCCAACCTTCGCGACTTTTTGCCGGAGATAACTTTGAATTAGACCGTGGCCTCAAACTTGTCTTACAATAACGAACGCTGACTTTAAGGAGTTCTCCGGAATCTTTTCAGTTATGTTACTTTGAGTTGTGATAAACTTCGTGTTAAAGTTTCTTCCGAAAAGATAAATTGTCGCCGTCCCGATAAAATAATTGCATGGCCCTTATAAACCGTTTCTGACGGTAATTTATCCTCATTTTCTGTATTACAACGAATACATAAGTGGGCTCGGATTATTGTCTAACCTGAGTAAGTAGGTATACAGGTGGAAAAAGTACATATAGGGAACTGATTAAAAATTAGCAAGTATTACGAACAGAATAAAATAAAAATCTACCATGCATACCGATACACTACCATGCATGCTTATAGACACTACTACATTATATCATTAAATAAATCTGGTACTACAACAAATGTGCCCCGTAGGTATGTACCTATTAGGGGCCATCCATAAAGTACGTCACACTAATTTCATGAGTTTTTGAGCCCTCCCCCGTCCTTGTCACAGGTGGTCACATTTCAGAGACCCCCCCCTCCCTAGTGTGACGTCACATGTTTTGCAATTTAACATCGAAAAATTATTAAATTAAAACAGCAGTTCCGAAATTAGTTTTATTACCATTTAAATTAAGTACTTTTTTATGAAATCAACATAGTATCAAATATTTGAAACAATAACAAAAAAAAAGAAACTAATGAATATAAAGAAAAAGAAGAAAAAGAAACTCAATCATCTTCAGTCCATGGACTTTGAACCCAGTCCTTTAAATTATTAATAACTGGCATGGCAGTCACTTCACAGTTCACTTCGTTTTTCACGTCGGGAACATTTGTAGTGTCAACATCTTTTTCATCCAACGCGATTAGTACCTCTACATTTTGAAATGTGATGTCACGAAACTTAGGACCCCTCCCACCCCTTGTCACACCATGTCACACTTTGTCGACCCCCTCCCCCCCCCCTTTACGTGTGACGTACTTTATGGATGGCCCCTTAACATAATATGTGTCATATGTTAATTTAATTACTGGATTCATTTATTACTTATAATAAGTATTTCTAGAAATATTTTAGCATCTGTCTTTATTAATCACAGTGCTCAGATACGGTAAAATCTGATTAGGTATGTGTAACTTACGTAATTCTGCGATAGTATAGCATTTTTAGTACTAAATTTCTGAATAATATAAAACAGCAATAGACATTGGTCTTACATAAAATACAGTCTTACTTGATAGGAATCCAACATTTGGAGTTCAAAATCCCACTTTCATATACTGAAACACTCATATTTCTAGAAAAAATGAATGCGCATTTATTTGATGAACAGCTTTATCAAATGTCTGCAATATATTACCTACTAATCCGTATATATCCATAAATACCTTTTGTGAATACGTAACAAAATTATAACAGAACTATATACCTAATAATGATAAAAGCAATCGTAATCCAATCAAGAACCAAGCGTAACAACACTTGTCATAATAAATCATCCAATATTTCGCTCGATTAGTGGGATGAAGCAAGATGTTTCTATACTAATAACGCTGTATTCCGCATAACGCTAGTAGATTAGGTACCAAAACAATCCTTAGTAATAAAACTAATTAAGGTAGACATGTTACGGCTAATAGCCGAAGCGCGGCTACACCTAGTTTTAGCCGGCTACAACTAGGTGCAGCTCCGAAACAAGATTTATACTTGTAATTGGGTTGAATTATGTTAAAAAAATAACCAACTTCCGTCAGAGTAGTATTTCTGCATGCTTATTGAGATAAGTGGGATACACCTAAGTTTAAAACCGCATTTGGCGGGCTGCACCTAGTTTTAGCCGGCTAAAACTAGGTGTAGCCGAACTTCGGCTATGACCCGTAACAGATACAAACAAGCAATTTTCTACGATAATGGCCTCCTTCAAAACTTCTTTTCCCGACTATGATCCAAATGGACTGGTTTCTCTTGTAAGGGTTACGGAGGTCAGACGGCAGTCGCTCCATTGTTATATCATAGTCGCAGCGTACCCTGGGCTCCGAGGCGATGGTCAAGGTCTCCTGGTGGGTGATGGTTGCATAACCAGGAGAGGAGCTATGATAGACTCTTTAAAAAGAGATTTGTGAAGACGTATAATGGGGAAGCTAATACAATCATAAATCTTGGTCTAACATCCTTTAATACAAATGACTTCAGAAAGGTTCAGAGTTCATGAAATCTCTCTGATAATGAAGTTTCTTACACACATAGTTTGGGGTTTACGTTGGCTTTTCCTAATATCTTTGGGTTAACGTTAATTGCTTTGTCACAGTAGCGGAAATGTAGTTATTTCTATTAATCAAACTTTGTCTTCGAACTTCGATGAAAACGTTATCTTCTACGACTAGCAAAGGCATTTCGTATTATAACATTTTGGCAAAGTTCATGTTATTTACCAATTTGGCTTTTGCTAAATACGAGTAGTTTACATCAAACACATAACACAAGCGAATGAAAACGAAAAAGAAATCGGCCACGAAAATTTAATATTTCTTTTTCTGTACTTGTCAAATTGTAAATCCCAGAAAATTTACACATAATTTAACGCCTTTGTTTAATAAAATATTCTAGCATTGAACACAGCGGCGGCAACGGAAAATCCTTACACTCTCTACGAATGGCATGTTGGTAGTGGTAGGTATGTGTGTAGCAGGGTACAGATGTTAAGCGCTGCGCTAGCCTGGAGCTAAGCGTTTCGCCAGCCAATTTACCATCTGCGTCGGTATTGCGCCTCGCCTAATGATTGTCACGAAACTAAATAGTTTTATAAAGGACGTCGTCATCCCGAGCCTGAACTTGTGCTGAGTTTGTTTAGAACTTTTGAACACTTTTACTTTAACTTCAAACTTGGAAACATCCAGGGGGCGATTCACTAAGCGCAAATGTCATAATCTCACGGTTGTATCATCGTTGACAGTAGAAAAGTACTATTTTAGTACTGTCAACGATGACACAGCCGTGAGTTTACCACATTGGCGCTTAGTGAATTCCACCTCTGGACACTTTTCTGTATGGCTTTTTATCTACTTTCCTATTCTTAGTCACAGAATTTCCACTGAAGCTATCTCCAGACCAGTATTTTTTATATTAGGGGGACACAAACGAACTCAAGCATTGGGCGTATGCGATCACCATTGCCAATGGACATTAATGACGCCTAGCAGAACCGTTATACCTACTCGGTTTTAAATTTATTAGATCATACCGATTCGAAAACTCCATCGATCACTCTGTCAAAAATACATCGAACTATTATTTGCATTCATTTCTCTTAATTATTTTTATTAGTAAGTAGTTATGGATATAACACACTTTCTGATTTGCTGTATTAAGACGATCTGAGGTCGCGATCTTGTGACCTAAGAGACGCAATTATCTGTTTCCCTGCAATAACACTGTCACGGTCCGTCCTCATTATATAAAGCAGGAGCTTATCATTCCAATGACACAACAGTAGTAATCCATACGCGAAGTATATTCTACATATTACCAAAGAGTAAATTGTCATATTGTTAAACAAATTTTAGTGAGATGTGAAGACAATTTTATTGCACGGGGCATCAATATATAAATAATCGGAAATAATGTCTCTCCTATTCGGTTTAATGTGCATTGCGCTAACTCTAAATGCTGCAGAAGCCGATGAGCCAGAGTATATCACCGATGATTTCATCGACTTCATCAACAAAAACCAAAGCCTTTGGAGGGCAGGCCGTAACTTCCCAGAATATTGGTCGATAGCTGACATGGCATTTCTTGCTGGGACTCGAACTGGTAACCTGCCGGATGACAATGATTTGGACGAACCGCCGCACTACGACGACGATATTGTTTTGCCGAATATCTTCGATGCTAGAATCCAGTGGCCACAGTGTTCTGTCTTACGAGACATAAGGGATCAAGGTGCTTGCTCGAGTTGCTGGGCAGTCGCTACCGCCGCCGCCATGTCCGATCGGATCTGCATCGCGTCTAAAGGAAATGTTACTAACTATTTCTCAGAAGAAGATCTACTTTCTTGCTGTTCAAATTGCGGTTCGGGATGCCCTGGTGATGGTTTACTATCCCAAGCTTGGGCATTTGCTAAAGGAAAAGGCGTCGTATCAGGAGGAAAATACGAATCCAAAGAAGGATGCAGGCCATACACGATATCTCCATGTGACCACCGGGAAGATGATGCTTTAAAGCCTTGCGGGAGTGGGTTGTCGACTTGGACTCCAATTTGTGCAGATATCTGCCAACCGAGTTATATTACTAGTTACCATCAGGACAAGAAAATGTGCAAAAAAGCGTTTAAAGTTCCCACTAAAAATGCTTTAAAAGAGATATTTCACAGAGGGTCGATCACAGCGTCGATGACTGTGTATGCAGATTTCCTGGCCTACAAGAGTGGAGTTTATAGACATGTGAAGGGAAAGAAAGTTAGGGGTCACGCGGTCAAAATTATAGGATGGGGCGTCGAGAACGGTGTTGACTACTGGCTGGCGGCTAATTCGTGGAACACATTGTGGGGAGATCAAGGATTCTTTAAAATTGTACGCGGTAAAAATCACTGCGACATAGAAGAAAATATGGTAGCGGGATTTATGTAATACCAGAGCGTCTATTTACTTCATACTTCTTCTGAAACTTCTTCAAACAACTCGTAAGATGGATTTTTTATGGCATTAGGTATTGTTTTTCGAGCCTCTCTCTCGAGCCATGATTTCGTGTATCCAACAGCTTACTCTGGAATAAAAACGTTAAAAAAATATATAATAATGTGTCGTGTCTGTTATTTTTGTGCATATCATTTTGGGGAAGTACCTCCAGCTTACAGAAGACCACAGTGAAATAGTTGTGCTATGTTTCTGCTGGTGAGTAAGGTCGCCAGCTCTCAGTTGGAGAGGTATGGTGTCTTAAAGGCAGGAAACGCAACTGCGACTCTTGTGCGGTTGTTGATGTCACTTACCATCAAGTGACCTGTTGTTCGTTTCCCTCCCTATATCATACAAAAAACACCTAGTCATTTAATGTCCATACAGGCACTTCAAGTAACTATCAGACACACAGATTATTTATACACATAACGATATACCATTGATAATTTAGACACATATGAACACACAGTAGTCTATTAAAATGGACAGTCCCTAAATTCCTTTATAGTTTTTAACATTCTTTATGGAATTGATAAGTAACATTACAAGTATATTACAATGTAGATACCGTTTGTTAAAAAAAAAATTAAAAATGCCTAGTTACCTACTGAGACCCAAGATGTAATTGAATTATGATAATTTATCTACACATGATATATGAGAAACATGACCTTTAGATCATAAGATCTACCAAGTAAGTAGGGTAGTATTAAAATAGATTTGGATGAGAAAGTACTTACAGCTTGCTCAGTAGCAATAAACTTCATTACAGACCTGTGTTATTAATAATTCCTACATTATTAATAAGGATTTTTATTTATCCTCATACAATTAACATATCGTATTTATTAAATACTACAACAACTTGTTACACAGTTGCTAGAAAACTGGCGCACAGGCGGCTGGGCGCCGTGTTGATTATTTCTTGTGTTACCGCAACATAATTTAAAATGTCGTTTTACCTGATTGTGACATTCTTTTTTATGGTCGCAAGCGCTTTTGCTTCTGTGCACATGGACCCTTTGTCTGACGAATTCATAAATCACATCAACTCCAATCAAAGCCTGTGGACAGCTAAGCGCAACTTCCACCAAGACAGACCTTTGATATATTTCAAGAGACTAATGGGATCACTGAGAGATATAGGTGTCAACTATCTTACCGAAAAACGTTACGACCTCGTTGGTAAGAAACTACCAAGCAACTTTGATGCCAGAGAACATTGGAAATACTGTCCTACCTTGAAGCAAATAAGAGATCAAGGGTCTTGTGGAAGCTGTTGGGCTGTGTCATCGGCCTCTGCTATGTCTGATCGAGTGTGCATTAACTCAACTGGAAGAAGCAATTTTTATTTCTCAGAAGACGACGTGCTCAGCTGCTGCACAAACTGCGGCGCCGGCTGCGAAGGCGGCCTTCTCTCTAAGGCATGGGGGTACACTCAATCCGAAGGTGCCGTGTCCGGTGGAACTTATCATTCCCGTCACGGCTGCAGGCCGTACGAAATTCCTCCTTGCGAGCATGGCATTCCCGGATTCAGGCCACGATGTGGTCGCGTTGAAAAGCCAAAGTGCCGTCAAGTTTGTCAGGCCAGTTACACAAAAAAGTATGCTGAGGACAAGAAAAAAATTGGATTGGTATATGTGTTGAAAACGAAAAAAGCGATGAAAGCAGATATATTTAAGCACGGCCCTATAACAGTTTCTATAAAGGTGTATGCAGATTTCCTTCAATATGAGAGTGGTGTTTACAAACACGTGGCTGGCGAGTACATCGGGGACCATGCGGTGAAGCTAATAGGATGGGGTGAGGAGAACAACACCAAGTACTGGATCGGAGCAAACTCCTGGAACACAGATTGGGGTGATAACGGTTTCTTCAAAATACTTCGCGGCAGAAACCATTGCGGTGTAGAAAACTATGCAGTGGCTGGTCATGTTAATCCTTAATAATATCATACGAAGAACTTAAATCGCTGATTATACTAATAAATCACTGATTATACTAATATGAACTAATATACCGAGTTTTTCAAACTTTATTTACATTTTATTTTTATGTAGGTATAGGTAGGTACCTATTGTTAGTGCTAGTTTTAAAAATTCTACTAACAGTTCAACTCCTTGTTGAGAATTAAAAAAACTATTTAAGTCGTGACAACTAGCCTAGTTTTTTATATTATCTTTATTAGCAACTTAGCATTATATTTATCGGATATGTACTTAATTATGGTATATTACCTACTAGTTTATAATCGTATTTATGCAATTACATTACATAAGACGCGTTACAGATGCGTATCGAACGGTGTTATACGTATGTGTAATAGTGGTAATAGTAAGTTTTAAAATTAATTTAATAAATAATGTATCTTAAATAAATCATTGCATTTGTTTGAATATTAAATAAACTGACATGTCTAAAGATTAAACAGTAAGACAATGATGTATGAAAATTGAAAAACAATTAGAACCCTGATTCGTATTTGGTAGGTATTTCGAAATCGCAAATTCGTAAAATTGTAAAGTCCGTCATGATAACATTGTGTGTTGTTTTCGTTTTCCCCGACCTGAATTAAAATTATTATTTCTAAATAAACATTGTTTTAAATAGCGTAAAGGATAATTCATTAAATAATGCAACTCAATTATGTATTTATTTTCCTCGCATATTACGTCAATATATATTATGATTGTAATAAATCCCACAACAAATTATACTTACATAAACATTGAGGTATCATACTTTAATCAAATTCAACGCATTTTAATAAAGCAAAATATGTTGATGTTCAAGTCGGAAACCAAGACTTAATAAATTGACTGGTACATACCTATATTGTTTTATATGGTTATAAGTATGTTACTTACTATATATTTATACCTAGTTGTGCAAGATAAATTTCCTGTTTTATATCCATAGAATTGACTGACGTGCATAACCAGATTATACAATTCTATAAAGGCTACCTTATAAGTCATTAAAGTACCGGGTTGGTATATCTAATTTACATCTAGAGTTAATTAATACCTAACCGGCAAACTAAGTCATTATTTTTTTATAATAATGCTAGGTGTAGTAATTTATGAACGTTCTTACACGAACCCGAAAAGATATTATAATTTTAAAGATAACTTGAAAAATGATCTAATTGATAAATACACTTAGGTAGGTGTACGTTTAAGGTAAATACGTGATGGTAAAGTGGTTGTTCCTTCTATTTTACTATTAATTAAGCGCTCAAATAAGCCACGTTGATATGAAAATTTGCTATTTATAAAACATAGGCGTTTTGCCTTCTCCTTGAGTCCTATTCCACAGTCCTGAGCCTAGGCGTCAGGTAATCAAAACTAACACAAAAGGATTCCAACGAGCAGGACTCGAAATAAAATGATGTCAGATATAATGCCATCGAATTCATAAATTAGGGTTGGTATTTATTAAAAAAAACATATATATTATATATTTATTTTCTAATTGGAATTGATGGACATTATAGCCGTTTCACCAAATTTCATTACAAAGTCACCACATCGATTGACAAATACGAAAAAAATACCTAGTTAATTAACGCTACTTCAAGTATCTGCTTGCTATTAATTGTACTTATTAATAGCATCATATAATTATGAATATATTTTATGCACACTAATTAAAAATTATCATCATTAAATTACCTAGTACGTTATTAAAAACAATGCATTAATCTAATGATATTATAAGTATTTTTATTTTTTCCCTTATTGTAAAATTAAGTCGAAATATTGATCACCGGGACAGCACCAATAATCACAACTTCGACATTTGCCATTTGAAAAATTAATTTAACTAAAAAACACACGTCACCTTCAGAAATTATGTTTATTCGCACTGCAGATTGTACCCAAGGGTTAACTTACCCCAAATAATAGGAGGATATGGTGAATCCAAAGGGAACTCGCGTTAGGTGAATAGCACTATTTATACTTAGGTACGTCATTTTGTGTCGTTGAGGTATTACTACTACGATACTACATACTATGTATAGATTCGACATCGAGAACAAAATCTATGCGTCAACTTGGACGGAAGGGGTCGGATAATTAAGGAACTTTTTGTCCAAACCTATAAAATGACACGCCACTAGCTTTATTTTTCGTCCTTATAATTTGTACATGTTTAAAAAAAGACGATGTCTTTTCGATTATAAACATAGGTAGTACACAACTTTTGTACATGGACAACTACTCTATGTCTAAGTAGTAGTAATACCTCAATGTTCAGTGTATAACAGAATGGTAGTGTGCCAATTACCTACGTCATAAAAAGAAAATTATAAAATGCACACTACTTATAATAAATTAGCGGAACGCTAAGCGCGTGTGTTATTTTTATTAAATATGAAAACAATAAAACTAAAGAACTAAACATGATTTATTTCTTTCCAAGTATGACTAATAAAAACGTAATTTTGAGTAATGGACAAAAACAATTAAATTGATACTCACAGGTTCCGTAGATTAATTAATAAGTGCCTACCCTCACATCTATAGTATCACGACTTTCTGATATTATAATATAAAAAAGATATATTAGACACCATCTCACACATACATAGTAGGTTCCTATGAACACTAGAATTCTGATTGATTCAAGAAAATATGAGAGCAGTTCACACAACAAATGAAATATTACATACACGTGCGCAAATATTTTTGAGATCTACATTTTAAGGTTCTTATCATTACGTTAGGCCTTTGCATCTGTCACAGATGATTCAAGTGGCATCACGCAAATTACGACACCGGCGCTCGTGGCTGTACAGACCTATGCGGTAAAAGATTTTGCGTCCATTTTAAGGTTCTTATCATTATGCTGAGGACTTCTACACGATTTCATCGGATATTTAAAAAGCCCATACATGGACAGAAAATCATACTTACATTGAAATTAAGACTCCGGTAAGTGGTCCCCATCGTTTATTGGAGTTGGTGTTACCGTTTACAAAAATATTATTAAAATAATTATATCGTGCTTGTCGTTTGTGACCAATATTTAAATTTATTTAATTAATATTAATGTTTTTAAAATTATTAACAAAGAAAAACTCATCAGATCTTAGGTTGCTCAGGAGGGAATCGAACCCAGCGTCTCTAATATCTCGAATTAGGAATGCTTTAATTTATTATTTAATACGCGAAAAATATGTGAACTAAGTATATAACTTATTAACATCTTATTATTGCCATTATCTAGCTATATCTATTTAATATCCGGTAGAAATGATTAACAATTGTTTTCGGTGGCATGGCGGTACTACCTACGCAGCTACGCACAAATGTTAATGTTTATTTGGTTGTTCCGGTCATGGTTGTTGATAATACTTATCTGGCATGAATTTGACCATTTACTAAAACCAAATTAAATGTTTTTATCAATAAAATATATAAGCATGCATTGCGCAATCATATTATCGATTTCATGCCATTTTAGTTCTTTACATAAACTTGACATGACCGCAAACAATAACAGACCCCTGAACCTAGTAAGTAATTATAACCGAAGGGTGCAAAACAAACATTTGCCGATCGCCGTGGAGTATCCGACCATAATAATCTCTGTTTGTTTTGTTTAATAGGAGCTCGGTATAGATTACGGGTAACCTTCGACACGAGCGGTCAAGCCCGGATCGAGTCCACCCGCGCCGCGCGACTGAGCGGTCGACGCTCGCGGATCCGACGCAATTACACGGCGCGCGAGCACGAGCGCTGCCGGCAACGCCATTCGCTGCCGCTGCTCAGTCGTCACGCCACATTCGTCCGCACTACTCGTCCACTGACCGACGTCGACAAATAGTCCGAGTCCGAAATGACTCCATCGGGGGCGATCCTGCTCGCGCTCCTCGCAGCCGTCGCTGCGCAAAATGTCCCACACATGCTGTCGGACGAATTCATCGAACTCCTCAACTCGCGGGAGGGATCTTGGACCGCCGGCCGCAATTTCCCATTAGAAACTCCACTGGCACACATCAAAAGGCTAATGGGCGTCCTCCCAGACATCAATTTTGCGAAATTACCGGCGGCGTCGTACGACGATACTGCCATCGCGGATCTTCCAGAGAATTTTGATCCGCGAGACAAGTGGCCGAACTGCCCGACGTTGAACGAGATCCGCGACCAGGGGTCCTGCGGGAGCTGCTGGGCGTTCGGCGCGGTCGAGGCGATGACGGACCGCGTCTGCATCTACTCCAACGGTACGCAACATTTCCACTACTCCGCCGAGGATCTCCTGAGCTGCTGTCCTATTTGCGGGCTCGGTTGCAACGGAGGTATGCCGACGTTGGCCTGGGAATACTGGAAGCACGTCGGTTTAGTGTCCGGCGGAAACTTCAATTCGAGTCAGGGCTGCAAGCCGTACAGAATTCCTCCCTGCGAGCATCACGTGCCGGGCAACCGAATGCCGTGCAGCGGAGACACGAAGACACCTAAATGCGAGCGCACTTGCGACAGCGGGTACAACGTCGATTACAAGAAGGACAGGCACTACGGAAAGCACGTGTACTCCGTGCGGGGCGGTGAGGAACACATTAAGGCCGAGCTGTTCAAGAACGGGCCGGTTGAAGGTGCATTCACTGTGTACGCCGACTTGTTGTCGTACAAGAGTGGTGTTTACAAACACAAGGAGGGTGACGCGCTCGGTGGGCACGCTATTAAAATCATGGGCTGGGGAGTCGAGAACGGTAACAAGTATTGGCTGATCGCTAACTCTTGGAACTCGGACTGGGGCGACAATGGCTTCTTCAAGATCCTGCGAGGTGAGGACCACTGCGGCATCGAAAGTTCCATTGTGGCCGGCGAGCCTTTATTATCTTAACTGTAAGTTTCAAACAAAAATAGAAACAACAATGTAATTTTATCTCTCTGTAAATTAAGTTTAGTTTTTTTGTAAATATAGAAGAACATTGTTTTGTATTATATTAAACATGCCAAAGTAATAAACATTTTCTTTAAAAAGTTATGCAATCGTTTTCTTTACTTTAAGGACCAATTTCAATAAGATTGTTCAATGAAACATTATGCGTTCATATAAAGTAATATCGCAAGCGCTTCTGAGATCAGAGGTTAATCACTGAAGTCAAGTCATGAAACAACAAAGACAAAAATGTCTAACGGCTTAATTTGTATGTTTGCCAAACAATCATAGATCGAATTGTGTACGAAAATTCCGACACCAGCTAGTAATGAAATCGATTGCAATAACCCTACTATACGGTCATAGACGGAAGGTAGGAAGTGCAATTTGATTCTCCAACTTGCAATAAGATCCTTTGTTTATACCTTATTCGTACGCATTGAGTCACTCGCAAGTATGTTCATTCATACATTACCTAGAATTCAGTGAATAGATACCTAACTGTGTGTAGTGGAAGAAGGAACTATGGCCACCTCGTTAAGCCAACTAAACAAATAGTGTAACATCTTTACTCTAGATTGCAATTTTACCTATATATTGGCAGATTGACTAACGTTTTACTTTAAAAATCTGGTCTAAAAACAAACGATTATAACGTAAAACATTATACTTACCATAAGAGGGACAAAGCAGAGATTTAGGTATTGTCTTTTCAAATTCTACAACAGTTTTATTCACATCTGTTATCATAGTCAGACCAAAGTTATAATAAATAATTGTTTCTGGAAAAGATAACATTGGTCTTTGTCCATTTTAATCTCTCATATACAAAACAATATTTACTTTCATCATCATTAACACGAGTAATCATTTTGTTAAAATTCAGTACTTAATTAGTTTCTTAAACTTTTAACATTAAAATAACAACCTAATGAATTTCTGGAGTAAATATCCGAAGCTAAGCGTTTCTAATTTAGATAGGTACTTTGGTCTGAGCACGACGACGAGATAGCAAATAGCATAGGTTCAAATCAGTAGGTAAGTTAATAAAAGCAATGAATCCTCGTAGCAACACAGCTTACAAAACTCTTTAACTTTAAATCAATTTATTCCGAACCAAAAAAAAATTATAAATAACATACATTCACATTTTCATACGAGAGAAAATACACTTTTTTGACATGTGTTATAATAAAATAAAAACAAATTTTCTATTAGATTCAAAATACTAAATCACCGATTAGGCACGCTCGAGTGTTCAATACACATACTCGTAATAAGGTACTTACCTATGAAAGCTGTAACCAATAAATGCCTACGTAAGTAGGTACTAGGTAATTTGTTTTATGCGTGACGAACAAAGTAGGTACACATAATAGTTACATAATTGTGTTAAACTGACGTTTAGCCCATAGTAATAATAATATAAGTAGGTATTTATTTGTCTCTAAACAGACGTACAATTTTAAATGCATCATCACAATTCTTATCAACTAGAGACAAAATGGTTAACGGCTCAGTGCATGTTGTGAACCCATGGTTAATAAGAACTATTTTCGTTGTTACGATCATTACCTAATTAGATTCTCCTTACAGGATTACGTTTTTTAATAACTACCTACTGCTTGTAATTTTTAGACGTACGTGATTTTAAAGCCATGTTTTTATTATGATTAAATAGGAAGGGATCAATGGATGGCCTCATTACTCAAAGCGTAAGAGAATTGTTTTCATTGCAATTGTTTCTATGTAAAACTACTGTCGATTCGAGTATTATTTACTTGTTTTACTACAAACGGAATTTTATTTTATAATAGAACATTTCGATAAATCTGCCATAATAAATTCATACACTTCAAACTACATACCACATAAAAATATTTTGTAGCTCATAGTTTGTACCCACTAACGATCTGTAAGTATAGGTAGGTACTTACCCTTACTTTGCATAAACGCTATGCTAAGTTGGGTATGTAGAATCAACATTATTATTATTAACTAAGTAACTTTAGAATATACCAGGCAGGTAGCGTAAGCAATTTCATATTGAGATAGATATCAAAATGAAAATAAATAATAGCTCAAACAGTTATTAAAAAAACCTTTAATATACAGCGATAAAGTAAATTTTATAACGATGCAGTGATTAAACTTATTTTGCAATTAATAAAATATTGCAACCAATAATAGTGGCCGGTTCGCTATATCATTGACCACAATCCGATTGGCGTGGGTAGTCGTATCAAGTTTTTATCCCGGCTGGTGCAGGCACAGATAAACGTACAATGTAATTAATATAATAACTGGCCTTAATTAAATACCAATGTTATCGTATTGTTATTAATTCACGTCGAGGCGCTGGTAGGGCGAAAAAAGTTTTGGGGTACAAAATAATTTACTAAGTGAATCAAATTGCTGAATAAATTATACCTACCATTTCAGTTCATTAAAAATTAGTTACTTATAACTCGCGGCTTTGACCGAGTTATCAAGATTCCTGTTTTAATCTTTGGGAGTATCTAGTATCCTCTCACCTAAGTCAGCCCGTGCACTACCTGTGTACCAAATTGACAACTTTTAATTTTTTATAAGGTACTGTTATTCAAAAACCATTTCGAGATTTTCGATAAATTGACACAAAAAAAATGATTTTAACTTTTTTCATTCAGTAACTAAAAAGATATTTTGAAAAGTTTCCGAATTCAATGCTCGTCGGATCCACACACAGTCAATCTTGGTCTCGCTTTGGCCATCGTGAATTAAAAAAAAAGAAACGTAAGTTTGACACTGTTTCTTGTCAAACTGACAGAAAACTGTGCTTGTGTGTGTACAGTGTTGCCGGATTTGCAAAACTCCTGGCCAATCGGGGAAAAACTCATGTTTTTGAATATTGAGAAAAAATTAAAAATCACTTAATGTACCAAACTGTTTTTTTATAGCTTCATGAAGTATTACTAACACATTTTTTACGTTAATTTAAAGCACAAAAAGGGTACCTAAGTTGCACTGAAGCTACTTGGACAACTTTTTTTCATGAATTTTCCCTAGATTCTCCTGGCAACATTGATTTGAACTTCCGTCATTCAAGTTTATTTTTAAACTAGCAAAGATAAAATGTGCGTTCATCCGACGACATTGACTTACACGTTACACCCTTTTAGAATAAGTAGTTTTTAATTAATTTATTTTACGAAAAGGAAAGAAAATTAGCAAAAAAGAAAAAATACGTATGTTTTAGTTTTTGAAAATCTTTCGTAGGTATTAGTAAATAAAAACAGTACATGAAAAAAAAAATGTTGTCAATTTCATCAAAATCCGTTCAGAAGTTTCAGCGTGATTGACGGACCAACATCCAAAGGAACAATCAATACCTTCGTATCACAAATACTGTCTTACATTAAACTATCTTACTTCGAGTATTGACTTTACCACAGATAGCATAATGTAAATTGAATTGATTTTATTACCACGGTTATTACAGTTGACAAATTCAAACTGTGCCGAATAGGAAAACATATCAAAACGTGTTCGTATTTAACGCCGCAATAATAGTAACAGAAAATTTACTCACGAAAATCTTTCCTCTATTAGTTCCCGACAATGGCATTGTGGCGGAAGAAGTAGCCATTGCTGCTCAAATGAACCATTGTGCCGGCATGAAAGCGACGTATTGAACACGATGATATAAGATTAAACTCATAGACTTAAATCGTAAGATATGCCACTGGTACTATTTAGTACTATTTCAGTACTAATTTTTGGCATTGTCAAAAAGTCGTTTTCATTAAGGTTTCAAATATAAGGATTACAGCTTGAACGACACAACATTATGGCATTATTCTATTTGATACTAGCGACCCGCCCCGGTTTCGGGTGCATCTAAATTTATCAGTGTTTCTGTACTATGTTATGCATGTATAACGTGACCTTACGTCCCGCTTTGGGCGGGACTGTCCTGCTTTCCGGCAGTCTGTCCCGGTGTCCCCCGCGAAATCGAAATTGTCCCGCTTTTGCAATTAGACCAAACGATAAATAAAAATGATTTTTTTCTCGCTCAAAATGCGCGCACGGGTCGCCGCGCGCGGCAATAATCTTGATGTAACAAACTTTTCCATGCTTATTGAGTACGTTATGTGTCTGCCTGGAAGTAACGCGCCTGTGAAAAGAGTTTTTACTCAAATGAACAAAATATGGACAAGTGATAAAACACAGTTGAGTGTCGCAGTAATGAAAGCGATATTGATTACGAAGATAAATATAAATAAGTCATTTACTGAGTTCCACACTTACCTAAAAACAAGACCCGATATTTTAAAACAAATTTGTTCAGCCGATAAATATAAAAACTAGAATTCATGCCACTATTGATTTGCTTTGATTATTTTGAATGATTCTATAATAAAAAAATGTAAAAAGCTTTTTTTTATTACTTAGTTTTGCAGATGTCCCGCTCTGACAAAAAAAAAATGGTCACGTTATGCATGTATTATAATATCTACTTAAACCTTCCTTAGGTAACGTATAGAGTGCACATCGAGAACAAAAGCTATGCGTCAACTTGGAGGGTAGGGTGCGAATAATTTAGTGACATTAATTATGTCTTTTTACCTATGAAATGACACTTGCTTTCTTTTTGTACTTTCATGATTTGTACATGTTTTTAAAACACAATACGGCATTTTTTCCATTAGTGGTTACCTGGTTACAATAGACGGCAATACGCATTTTTGTCCATGGACGGTACCTATATTTCTTCGAGATTTCTTCTCTATACGTTGTAGTTATATCTCAGTGTTTGTCCATTAAAAAAACCGCATCAAAATCAGTTGCGGTAGTTTTAAAGATCTAAGCATTGGGCTTTGGGACAGTAGGCGGATAGCCACTTTGTTTTATACTAGTAGTGATGACGTACATTTCAACATGTCATCATTGCGATGAGAAGCGTCTGTCGCTTCAAATTTCAGTGCCAATTTTAGACCGGGTCGAAGTATGGCGACGGCAAATCTAACGATTTAAATCAATGATTAAACTCCTTTCACGGGCTTACATATGTTGGGCTTATTATTGAATTAATAGAACACGCTCGGTAAGATATCGAAACTTTACGGTTAATGAGGGTTTGTAGCTTTCAAGCACCCAATGTAAATAAGTCGAACAGTAAGTTACTATAGTATGTTTTAAGTACCTACCGACAAAGCTTTTTTATAGTAAGAGAGCCCACGACCAAAATTTTTGTCTCATAGCAATACGGCCAAAACCGCATCAAATCGATAGATACGATTATCCTGAACTCGAAAATACCAATATCAGACATTTTCCGCGTAGCGTTTGATCTGACCGAATTTTCAAAATTGTCAAAAATTTTACCGAACTGCATCATAGCAATATGTCTGATTTGCAGACTGTCGTTGAATGATAGTTCTGAGATACCGGAAACATATTTTTCAGACGTTAGTGGTGTAGCGCATACCCGTAAAATCACTTAAAAAAATTAAAAATGAGACAAAAAAAATGTCTCATAGCAATACGTCTGAAAAATTTTTTTATTAGCAAATTTTGGTTATTTGATGCGAACAAAACAATTTTCAGACGGAAATGTGAACGCATTAAATTTTGAGACCGTTTTGAAAATGTTAACAAATTTTACCGATCGGTATCATAGCAATATGTCTGAAAATTGTTGGACATGATAAAATAGGTTGTCCACATGTGCAAAAAATTTATATCAGACAAATTAAGTGTAGCACCTTCTCTACCTTGGGAGTATATGCTACACTTAAAGTGTCTGAAAACAGGTTTTTGGTAATCATGGCAGCAATACGAAAAGTTGAAAAAAAAATTTATCCGTATTGCTATGATACAGGTCGGCTAAATTTGTTGACATTTTCAAAAATGCGCTCAGGCTATATGCTACGCGAAAAATGTCTGAAAACAAACTTTTTCGTAATACAATTATAAAATCTATGTACATTTTCACTATCAGACGTATTGCTATAATACCGACTGTCTTTTTTTTTTTGACACAGCAGAAATGGCCTCCCACGCAGTTGCTACACTTTCGACCGTTACTACACACCTAGTCGGGTTCAGAATCATACAATCTAACGATTTTATAGGGTTTTTGCCGTATTGCTATGAGACATGGTTTTGGTCGTGGGCTCTCGTACACAATATGTTTTGTTTGGGGGGGGGGTGATTAATTATATTCGGTGGGGCAGATTTTGTATTACAATTTTAAACCAACAGTTAAATTCGTATCCATGAAGTACTTATAGGTACTTGTATGTACAGTCATCATACTTAGGTACTCAGCCAAAACATTACGTGTACCTACTACATAATTAGGTATGTATGTTCTAACGAGTTATATCAAACTAGGGTTTCATTTTATTATTTATTTCTATGGGCGACTGTGAAAAATAAATTAATAAAACTTAGGGTATATAAAGTAAAATAAAACAATATGTAAGCATGTAATCTCATTTATTAAATCAATCAAGAAATAAAATTATCAAACTACTTTTTCTTCTCAACAGCTCATGCTGTACACGTCTTTGTTTCTAATACAATACCTACGCATCCTTCTACGGATAGGAACCACTTCATTATTACACCAGTGATCAACGTTGTCCTCATTTTGATTTACTGCATTCTCGACCATTTCTCTTAATAATTCTACAGATGAAACTTGATTTGGCACCCAGCCCTGTAGACTTTTCATGTGCGCTAAGTCAATGGGGGTTAGGTGCAGCTTCTTGCTGGTCATACTTAGTAACGGCCGACTCATCGGAACCATTTGTTTGGATTATTTTATTTATGTCCAGCTAGCCAGCCCCTGACACTTATAATTGGCAAATTCGTTGGGACACCTTCACTCTTTTTTATTGTTTTGATTTTTAGATCTTGAGGAGCGTAGCTGTCTTCCCATGTCTGTGTTCTGTGGCATAACAGAGCCAGTTTCTCGGAGTCTTCGATCAGCACTTTCAAACTCGGCCTCATCCGGCACTGGACGACTGGGGTAGCGTTTTATATACTCCTTACGAGCTTCCGCAGACTTGCGATCGCAGTATCCGTAACACATAAGCATATCAACGTATTCTATAGATGTGTAGGTCGTCATCTTCAACACTTCCGTATAACAAGTACCTACAAATGAGAGTTCAGTTAACAAGCGCAGTAGTCACAAAAGGGAAGAAATAACACAAAAATCACAGCCAAGTCTTTAGCAAAACGATATCACATCTACGTACGAAGCACGAAACAGCACGAAAGCAGACTGTCAACTGTCAACCGAAACAAACAAAATCGTTTTGTTCTCAGCCGTCAGCCCTAACCGGTCTCTACACATTTTTTCTTTCATTCACACCTACATAAATCGTTGCTTGTCTCTCTCGCACGGTGCGTCTTTACTTGAAGGTCAAAAGACGCGGGACAGTTCAAACTGTGAAACTGCTACCTGGGGCGTTAGTGGAGTGCCGTAAGGTTTATACCTCGGAATCCAGGGCCAGTCAATGAATCTGAATAAAAATTTCGAAAATATGTTTTTAATAGTATATAGAAAAATGTTAAAAAAAAATTTTTACGCGCTCTCAATTTTTTTTTTTTTTTTATAGACAATTATTAATTTTTTGGAGTTTTTGTTAGCTCTAAGGCAAATTATTTGCATATATCCACGTTCAAGACGTACAGGGGCCTTGGTTAAACGAAGATATTTATTTATTAAAATATTACTAGCGGCCGCCCGCGACTTCGTCCGCGTGGATATCGGTTTTCATTATACGAATGTTTTTTCCCGCTAACTCCCGTTCCCGTGGGAATTTTGCAATATCCTTTTGCAACTAAGCATCAAGTTTACTAAGGGATATGCATGCAAAATTTCAAGCGTCTAACTTAAGTAGTTTAGATTTTTCATACAAACTTCCACCCCCCCATTTCAGGGAAGTGGGGGGTTGGAATGGGTCAAAAAGTAGCCTATGTTACTCTCCATCCCTTCAACTATCTCCACTTAAAAAATCACGTCAATTCGTCACTCTGTTTTGCCGTATTTTTTTAAGATAATCTAATAATTAACATTGATGTTACTCTGCACATATAATTTATTACAGATAAAATTAATTCTTTCACGGCAAAACGGAGCGACGAATTGACGTGATTTTTTAAGTGGAGATAGTTGAAGGGATGGAGAGTAACATAGGCTACTTTTTGACCCATTCCAACCCCCCACTTCCCTGAAATGGGGGGGTGGAAGTTTGTATGAAAAATCTAAACTACTTAAGTTAGACGCTTGAAATTTTGCATGCATGGCCCTTAGTAAACTTAATGCTTAGTTGCAAAAGGATTTTGCAAAATTCCCACGGGATCGGGAGTTAGCGGGAAAAAACATTCGTATAATGAAAACCGATATCCACGCGGACGAAGTCGCGGGCGGCCGCTAGTTATATTTTAATAAATATCTTCGTTTAACCAAGGCCCCTGTACGTCTTGAACGTGGATATATGCAAATAATTTGCCTTAGAGCTAACAAAAACTCCAAAAAATTTATAATTGTTTATAAAAAAAAAAAAAAAATTGAGAGCGCGTAAAAATTTTTTTTTAACATTTTTCTATATACTATTAAAAACATATTTTCAAAGTTTTTATTCAGATTCATTGACTGGCCCTGGATTCCGAGGTTTGACCATTTTTATGCCTTACGGCACTCCACTACGTCCTAAGACTCCCAACTATGTACATTTCCACGAAATGTATAGCAAATAATTCTAGATTGTGTTTGTCTAGATGACTAATGAAACGCAAATATTTTAAAACGCATCTGCCGAAAAAATAAGGCAAAGTAATTATGTAAAAATTCTTTATTTAACTTATCAGCTTGGGCTACGGCTAGTTTTTGAATCAAGGACCAAGAGCAAATTACTCAATACTAATGTAAAATTGCAATAATAAATGGTACCTACAAAAAGGCTCTGCGCCCCAGGCTTTGGCCCAAGCCAAGCATGCTTTAAATTAACCTACGCAATCTTAATAAAACATACAAACTAAACAAAATTAAATTAAGTAGATCCGTCTTTTTAATAAAAAAGTTTTGAATCTCGATTAGGTATACTATACTTAACTTTAGGTTAGGTGCTTCATTCATAACGATTGGTAGGTACCTACTCTACCTACTCCCACGCCTATAACGGGTCTAGCATGACTTTTCTCCTGTAGTATATCTGGACAATAAAATGACTTTCCTATAATATTGAATCGCTATGCAATTACCATCTTGCTTACCGATTGGAATAAGTACAATATCCAATCTGTGTTACCATGATAATATGCACTGTGGCAGGTCTGCTTGCCACAAAGCCCTACTACATGCAGGATTGAGAAGGAAGCTATTTAAAACAGCACTCGTGTATTCGTTACACGATTAAAACGACTTAACTCAGCGGTGCTCAAATGCCTAGACCGCGCTTAACGCGAGTTAAAATTTAATGAAATGCGAAAAACGAATGCTTTTAATTTGTTCTCCTGGCTTTGGTAGTTCAGGGTTAAATTAGTGTGAAACCTCACCCTCCGTATATACAATAACAGGGATGAAGATAGGCCCCAAAAATGTTTAACCTTAGAATTGATTTTTTAGACTTGCCATAGGTGTAGGAAAATACCCTACTTAATTAGATCCTTAACCTTCCTAAGATGGGTGATAAATCATTCCTTGTATAATTGGTAAATGAAGTAGACAGTGGGCGTAGAAACGGCCCATTATATACGAGTAACTAAATAGATACCAACGTAGGAACTTGCATTTACTCAAATTCCATACCTACCTACTTAACTAACCTATATGAACGAATGTGACTATATTAGATTCAAGATTTTTATAAAATAAACAAGAAACGTAGCACCTACATATACTTACTAACTTTTATGTAGGTAGGTAATTTATTTATTGATTGAATACTGATTAAGGACCTACAACTACAAGCTTGGTCTAACTTCACCAAAAACATTTCCATAATTTTCTTTACCTTTTCACAAGAGATTGTCCAAGATTGGATTGTTGATGTCACACGGGATGTAGGCGGACAAACAAATTGTTTGTGTCGTCAATGACAATAATAGGTCAATAACCTACTCGAAAGGTCAACGTCGCGAATATTATCAAAACTTTTAGTTCGTGGGTCATTCGGTTAAGTTACACTTACACAAACAATTATGAATGGGAGTTTAATGATCGAGACCTCATAAAGTTTACGAGTACCTAAATTTCAAGACTTAGGCTCGTATTAATAAATCACACTTAACTCTGATCTCGATCTTAAGCGCGAATTTGAGGTGCTGTTTTGTATGAGAATGACATATCTAGTTCGCACTCAAGATCGAGCTCAGAGTTGAGTGCGATTTACTTATTAATACGAGCCTAAGTATCCTACGAGTTTAATGGGAAGTCAATTTTGGTTTTTCCTCAGATCAATAGCAATAAGATAATACATAGGTGTTAGGTACCTACCTTCTTTGATGACAACGTATAAGGAAACGAGTGACTTATTCAATTACAACTTGCGCTAAAAATAACAATAAAACAAGAAGTTCCTATAGGTCATTGTCCTAGTATTTTGTTTTAAAACTATTTCATGTCATTCTAAACATTTGAATAAACAGTGATTGCTCATCTAACCCACTTTGATGAATTGTTATGACAAATGATTATTTTAATGAGTAATACTCCATTTACTGAAAGCATCCCCGTTTTCCCTTTATACTATACTTCTCTATGATCCCCGTACCTCACATTTAGGTAGGTCTTTCTTAATAAAACCAGTCTATCAGTGAAAGCAAAGCTATGGGTTATATGAGTTTTCAGTGGTAAGAGGCGCGACCATGCATCTTCTCTATCTACCTATCCTTCCTAAGTTTTGACGGGCAATGAAACCATGTAAGGGTGAGACGGAGCGGAGAAAGTTGTGCCGTAAGCAGCTAATAGGAATTATGGGCCTAGAAAATAACACGTGGTACCCGCACAGATAACCGTTGCTCTCATAGGGTCGTTCAGAAGGTGCGGGGTCCACCCAATTCTATAAAAATAGGGTCAATTGACGAACAATAGACAGTTCATTGGGATGAAGAGATGGTCACGTGTAAGGCCAAAATTTTATTTGCTGCTTACTACACATCTCCGTTCCGCTCTGCACATCTCCGCTTTGGTGGAGCCCCATCGTAAATCAAATTGATGAATTAAAATTTTAAAATTAAAAAATATTTTAAAATTTTTAGTTCCCTGTAGAATGGAATGAGTTCACATAATTTTCATCATTAAAACAATACATATTAGAACATAAATAAATAAAATGCCTCGTAAAATGGAGGTCTAAGGAATTTAGAATGCATGTCTGACGTTCCGTTGTTATTATAATGGGGACAAAATTATGAGGACAGCGGCATTATAAATGCACCCAAAGATGAAAGGATTTGTTTTCTATACACTAATTAAAAGACAGGCGATGTACTCGTATATCAAAATGATTAGTTTTACTTAAATAAAAATCATTGAATTATTCAAAAATACCTGGCGTAAAGTAAAACAAAATTTGATATGTGTATAACATTTTATTGTAACTACAAATAAATTCTTTACCTGCACTTCACAAGTACGACGATCCAATCCTACGTATGAAGTACAGAAACATGAAATAATACTTACAAATCGTATCTGATCTTTTTTTAATCCTAAGATATCACAAAACATGACTTACATACCACTTTTGAAATTTTATATATCGCGTTACTTTTGATTGGAACCTAGTAGCTTTGGACATCGCTACGAAGATTTATTTTTTAATTCATATCATACATTTCAATACAGTAGACAGCACCTCCCATTCAAATCAAACATAATGTCGACTATTCTAAGATACACTGCCGTCACATATTGCCAATCAAATAAAAAAAGTATAAACAAAATAATTATTTTAACATTTATTTATGTGTAAATAATTTAATAACTCTGGCACACACATGGCAGTTTGCCGTCGGTAAAAAAAAACTTATCTGTAGCGTTATTAGGAAATAAAGTAATTTGAAACAATAGAGGCATTCAATGTTAATCAATAACTGGTTTGAGATATAATAACATGCATAAAGTAAATTAAATATGTATAAAGATCACACGAATTTTACATTTGAAAGTACCAATTAATCGGTTGTGGCTAATATTCCAAATATTTGGCAAAATATAATTCCACTAAAGGGACTGAATGTAATAGTCTACATGCAAAACAATAATTAAAGCTAGACTTGTATGAAACGCGTTAACAATATTAAAAGGGTAGTAATTGAAATCAATCTTAAGCACTAAAGCTAATAGGATTAAACAAAATTACATTATCAAAATTCTCGTTACATAGGTACGAAACAGTTTTAGCTAAATACTAAAAATTACACTATGCTATATCTATCAGACTATCACATTACAATATGTTAAAATAAATAATTACAACTGAACAATCAGGATTAATAATAAACGAAAATGTCATGAAATTATGATGTTAAAGTTTTTGGTATTTTTTTATTATTTGTGAATTTATCCTATTCTATAAAATTTTACCAAGATTTTGCAAAACAGTCGTATCGGTGCCAAGTCAAGTTTCAATACCTATATATATTTTATCCTTCTTATTAACGTAACATATTATTATTTCATGCAAGATATATTTGATAGGTCTATAATATGACAAATAGTAACGAAATTTTAGTTCATAATTACGAAACATAATCGAAAAAAAGGTTAAAAGTATCCACTATTTACAAGTTAAAGCCTTGAGAAAAACAAAGATCATGAGTTATCATTTTAGATTGACAAGTTCAATTATTTGTTAAATTTTAAGAGCACCAAATTAAATGTTGAACTGCTATCAAGGTTTTTGAAATTGAATTTGATTGATAAATTTATTAATATGGCAATACATCTACCTCCTAATCAATCCTGACCAAAACAGTAAAAATACAATGAAAGATCCAATAAAAATACAAGTTGCATTCATAATAGACTTACTAGTTTCAAAATGCAACTAATAAATTACGATATAATACAATAAAAGTTAATGTAATGGAATGCATTAATTAAATTATATAAACACTACAAACTTCTCAAACTTACTTTTCTCCTAAACCATAACAATTTATATTTTGAAATTTAAGTAGAGAGATGGTTATACATAACATCGTAAACATTTTTAAATAGTGCGCAGAGAGAGATCAATAACAGAAATATTCTCTGCATCAAATTTGTCTACTAAAATAAATTTTACCGATTAAGAACTTTGTGTCTACCATCATAAGAATCAGTTTAGGGGATTTGTCAGTTAGATGTATGTGATGCTTTTTATATTAACTTCAATTGACTTAGTCAAGACCAAATATGAGCTACGAAATTTCCACCGCATAAGAATGCATTATCTGGCTTCTCTGATAAAATATACCAAATGGCATGTTAGTTCTAATTCTACAAAATGCTGATTTTTTGAAATCGTTACAACAAATGTGAAGTTCATTGCATGACCACTGAATATATCGATCATTCATACCTACACAATACCAAACCCTTCATTTATCCAACTGACGTATGCAAATATTCAATTACATTAGATATATTAAAATGACCATTCAAATGACAAAGAAATAAGTGAGGGCGTAAACTAATTTTCCATGACTAAAAAATTTCGTACTTGACCATAAATAGAAATTTGTATCAAAACGTTCCGCACAGTGTTGCAACCGAAGTACGGACTATCGATAAAATATCGATAACCCTTCTACCGATAGTTCTCATTAAAAAGCATTCATACTCAATTATTTTTATTTTATCAATAGTAATAATAGTGATATCAAACAATTAAATTCCTATTGATAGTATATCGGTAGGCCTAACGATATCGTGGCTATTTCCCGGAATAGCCAAATCATAGCCAGCCGGCTGCTCTATTGAACAATACTCAAGCGATCTTCTCGGAGTGCTAACCTACCGTTTATGTCATAGAGTCGTATCTAGTGTTCGTGGTTAGGGGATCGGTGTCGTCCTGCCTGAAGTTGAATGCGTTCCTGAAGCTATCCCTCAGGCGTTCCATGAACGTCTTATAGTCGAGATGGGCCTGGCCGAAGTCGAAGTCCGCCACCTCTATTGTGTATCTGGAAATATAATAATAATGTTTTTATTAATAAATTACACTAAATAACAAAGATCACCGGATTAGCAAGCGGTAGTGGCAGTGGGCTGGCCATATAAGCCACAGAACCGATAACCGTCGGGGTAAACGATTCCTGGAGACTTCTGGATACCGCGTATAAGCAAGTATTCCAAAATGCGCAGTGTAGGACGCCCTCAGGCCAGATGGATGCGAGTCGCCGAGGACCAGGATGAGTGGAGACTGGAGACCCCTAGGAAAGGCCTATGTCCAGCGGTGGACTGATAGGTTGATGATCATGATAATGCAAAAATTTGTTAATATTTCAAGGCGTTCGAAAGTGTAATGAACGGTGAAAAGTGTACTTTGTTCGTTACGTAAAGTCTCAAGTGCCTAGTAAATTGGCGATAAGAAGCAGTCTTCTACGTCAACTAACTAATATATATTACCGTTTAGTTTGCGAATAACATCAGTAGCTGAGTATTTGACCTTTTGCTACTAAGTTGTTGTGATAGCTTAAAATATTCAACTAGGTAATAGTTTTACGGTCGGTTGCGCTTGTTTTTGCCCTTTCCGTCGATATAGGATCATTCAAGCGAAACACAGGTATCTCAAGGATAGACGATGTGTGGGATTTTATACATATATCACTAGCAGAGGTTCACAGGAAGAGAAAGTGAAGCTCCCATCATCGTAAAGTTTACTAAGTCCGAAATGATTCGAGATTGATGATTGAGAACGTCCTAGTGTTTTTTTCACTGTGCGAATTTGAATGTTCGGATTTTTTGTTTTTAAGTAAAGTAAATTATCAGCCTATTAATATCTCACTGCAGGGCAAAGGCCTCCATCATTTGAAATATTGTTTTCGTTACAAAAGACAAAATGCGAATTGGTGATCACAAAATAATAAGATATCTTTACAGCACATTGTTAATGCAATTAATTCCCTCAACTCAAAGATAAAGTATACAATCCGACAAAAAATAACAATGACGTCTAGGCATAGTCTAAGGTCACCTTAACACATGTAATTTAGAAAACATATTGTTTTCGAGATAGACCTGACCGAGAAGCGAACCTTGCACCCGTAGAACTTACACTTATCGACCGTGACGCACAATTTAGTTTTTTTTATAGTATTTCTTACTAGTTTAGACTATGAAATGCATAATAGCTATAATTTAAAATTAAACATTTATTTAACTTCAGTAAGAGTCAGACAAATTAGTACTTTAATCGTTAATTTCAATGAAAGTCGTAAATTAAGAAACCTCGCAAGTAATTGCGATGTTTTTAAGTTAACAGGGAACGCTAACTCACAATCGCAACAAAATGAGAACGATAACTTAGGCATAACGTTTCAGGTGGCCTCTTGTGAATTAAAATGTTTCACTGCACGTTTTTGTTGACATTGTGGCGAACGCCGATTACCAAACCAGAGGCTTAAAGGCCCATGTGCCCAAGACATCTAATAGGTAAAAGACGGCCCTGCGAAGGGCTGAAGGGCACAAGTTCTGCTTGAATAAATATTCTTCTCAAAATGTTCACAACAAAAACAAACTTTTTGTATTTTAGAAATGCAGGAAATCATTCTCCAGACTTCGCAACGACCACATTTCTTTACAACTTCTCATTGCTTTAAACGCGTAAATACATACGTGTAAGATAATAATTAATAACCCTCAGTCAAACTCAAAACCGATAAGTTGACTATCGCAAAAGTTTATAAATATCCCTGCAGGGCATAGGCCTCTATCGCAAATGTATAAATATCCCTCTGTAGGGCAAAGACCTCAAATGAAATCAAGGGTTATTACAATTCAAACAATGGTATATCGGTAGACAATCGCAGCGCAGAAAAAAAAATCACAATAAAATGTCCCTTTACCAATTTGACGAGCCATTTGGTGTAATGGTTGAGAAGTCGGCTACTACACAAAAGGTTGCGGGTTTGATCCCCGCACGGCACAAACATTTGTGTGCATGAACATGTCTGTTTGTATCGGTCTGCGTGTTTCTATTTATAATACGAGTATGTATGTATTTACAAAAAAAAGTATATAAATAATGTTTATCCGTTGTCTGGCACTCATAACACAAGCATATGCTTAGTTTGGGGCTAGATGGCGCTGTGTTAATTAATGTCCAGGGATATTTATATCAATACCGATATCACTCTGTTTCGGAACTTAACAGTCACTCATCTTTTCTAGTAGTGTAATTTCTGCAGATTAAGTATCAGTTAGAATAATTGCGTGTGCACGTGTAGGTAGGTAGGTACCTACACTTAATGACAACTTACAGTTAAGTAGGCTACTTAACTTAACCATTTATACCTTCTCTACATTTACATTGTAACTGAGAACTCATCGTCAATGAAATGGGATACGATTGATTAACATTTTTGAAAACATGCAACATTTGTTTTGAATCATTCTTCCGAGAAAAAATATCACGCTGTAGACGAAATAAAAATCCGCAAAATAAATAAAAAGTAAAAAGTATCAGCCTATTAATGTCCCACTGCAGGGCAAAGGCCTCCATCATTTGAAATCATGTTTTCGTTACAAAGATGGGATTTGGCTTAATCACCACGCTTGCCAAATGCGGGTTGGTGATCACAAACCCGGGCTGTGTTCAGAAAAATCAACACAAAGTTTGCCCGACCTGGGAATCGAACCCAGGACCTCGAGACCAAGGCCCGGTACTTAAACCACTAGACCATCGAGGCGTTATAAATAAATATCATTGTAAATTTTCAACAGAGCCCATAAATAACAAGTGTGAAATACAATAAGATAAAAGAATAGAACAATGTAAATTGTAATCCTGTAAATTGTACGAGAGGAAATTAAATGAGAAGTATTCCTTTATTAAATTGACGGGCCCATTGGTCTAGTGGTCAGAGTTCCCGGCTACAGGACCAAGGGTCGCCGGTTGGTCGGTAGAAGCAAATGTTTGTGTATTGTGTGATAAACATCGACATTTGTACTAAAGTCATTCTCATATAAAACAGCATCTCAAATTCGCACTCAAGTTGGATCTCAGAGTTGAGAGTGATTTATTAATACGAGCCTAAGTATTTAAGTATGTCTATACGTTCCCTAGCGTCCATAGTACTCAGCTTCGAGCTCAGTTTGGGGCTAGACAATGGGTGTGTCAGTACAAGGAATTAATTTATTATTTATGTAAGGTAAATGTACCAACCTAGATCGGTGTTGGTAGTAGGCCATGCCGAAGACCACGAGGATGACTGCTAAGAGGCAGAACACCACCGGCACCACTATGACGGACAGCTGGGCGTGCACTTTAGCTGTGGAGTTACCAACATACAAATATTAATACAAGTTTAACTATCTTTAATCTTATTATAATATTATTATATTATATTATTTATATTATATTATTTAAATTATAAATAAAAATATAATTTATATAAATGTAAACATTTGTTTGTTTGGATGTTTGTCCGTCAATCACGCTGAAACTACTGGACGGATTTTGATGAAACTTGGTATACAGGCAGGGTATGGGCTGACTTAGGTGATAGTATACTTTTTATCCCAATTAACGAACGAACGAAGTCGCTAGTACTTAATACAATAAGGCTGAAGAGTTTGTTTGTTTGTTGTTGGTTTAACGCTAACTCATTAAATGTAACCTTATATGATCGGTTTTTCTTTCCAATACATTGCTGGAAGCTAATAACGCTAATAATTGTGTAGGTGCTAGATTCCTATATAGGTATCGTCTAGTACGTAGTGACACTCATTCGTATTCGGCTTGAGAAGAAGCAACATAACTATGTTTTTCCTATGAAATTCGCTGCTGTAATGTAACCGCCCTTGGTCTGGACCAAGGGCGGTTACCTTAACCTATACCGTAGAATGAGTTAACCTTAGTTTTGTGTTAGTACAATACAAATGGAAAACCTAACAATTATCTTCTTCCATAATGTCTTTGCTCACACACACGTCATCGTCTTGCATGCAACAAGAAAAACAATTAGTTTGTTAATAATATTGTGTTACTCATTTAGTTGCACTAATCACTCTCATTAGATCGAATACAATATAATATAGCAAAACAAGATCAAACAACAACACAATATCAATCTTAATGTTCCTTGTTTTTTATACATATGTACATAGTAAATAGTTTTTTCAAAATATGAAAATCAGTGCCAATGCCTACCCTACATTTTAGATTTTCAAACTTTGATGAGTTCATGGCTTTTAATATACTATGCATAGTTATAAAAAAAATAACAAAACACTGAGCAATATAGAATTGAATACGTACTTTTATAAATGTTGATAGTAGCTTTAGAAACAGCCTTATCAATCTCATTCTCGATTATCACAACGACTGTATGCTGATCACTATCCGAGAAGTAATGTACCAGAGGGAACGAGTTTGCTATGTTCCTGGTCTTGATTTCACATGTCTCATTACCAGAGATGTTATATTGGCCTGGTTTGTACTGTATGCAGTAATCGAAGGGTGGACTTCCAGCGTATTTCACGTCCAGGTGGAGTAAGTCTCCGTGTTGAAGCCAGTTGAGGCCGGTAATGTTGATCCATGAAATTGGTGCTAGAACAAGATTTGTTTTTTAGTTTAATTAGTTTATCATCAACAATGATTAGTCCTGCAGAATGCTTAATAATATATCAATAGCCTTATTTGAAATATTTCAAAAGGTTTTTTTTCATGCCCCAGTTCTTACATAAAAGAACTAGACACAATCAAACAATTGAATAAACATCTTTTAAAACATTATGTATTCTGACCCAATGTTACAAGAAGGTAGAGAACTTTAAAAAAATTACCTCGGATACTTAGTGTTTCCTGATAATGTCCATAGACATATTTCTCACCAATGGGCACGATGCTGGTGTTGTAACAAATAAAATCAACTGGTGGACTAGCTTTCTTTAGTGAGCCAGGTTTGTGCAAAATACTCCGCTTTGTTCTATGAGCCGCAACTGAATCATTTAGATTTATTGTACTATTTTCAGTTGTTGTTGACGGTTTCACTGTTGTTTGTTGAGTTGTTGTTGGTTTAGGAGTTGTTGTTGTTGTAGTAGTAGTTGTTGTTGTTGTCGTTGTAGTAGTTGTAGTTGTTGTTGTCGTAGTTGTGATTGGTGGAAGAGGTTCATTATCAGCAACAACTAATGCTTCCACATAGTGATCAACCATTACATCTTTGTATGTTAAATTAAGCTGAAAATCAGTAGTCTGATCTATGTACATGCAGTCCTTAAACCAATAGGTGACGACTCTTGATGCATTTTCTTTTAAATATTCCAATTCGTTGGCAGGTAACTTGACAGTATGCGTCACAGTTTGATTAACTGCTACAAACTGGTTTGGACGGTCTGAATTGTTTTGACTCAATACTAAATTTCCATTCAAGGCATCTGGAACATTTATGGCATTTGGATTATTTCATTTTCCATTTGAAGCATTTGACACATTTAAAAAACATATTGAAGAATATACTAAGTGAATAACTATTGATATTACCTGTTAATTTAAAAGTAGTGCTAGTTATATTGTCCCGATACCAAAATCCAACAAAGTTTCTCATTAGTGCCACAGTTGCTGTGTATTCTCCTGCTTCATAAATACTCCTTGGATACTCCACAATCCACTGAATTTTATCAGTTGAATTATCAAACTAAATTGAAAAAGTAAAACAACATTATTTTAATTTGACATCAGGAGCTGGAACTGTTTCATTTTGAGCAACAATTATTTTATCATTATGTACGCAGGAGGTTCGTTTTGGATTGGAGATTGCTTCACTGACAAGAGCAACGCACTGAATTTTTTTTTTTGATAATGACCTTTGTGGATCAAAAAAGAGAGTCACCCAATAGTAAGTGATGACTGCTGCCCATGAAAATAAAAGTCACTGATGCTTTAACTGCCTTTAAAAACTCATACCCTCCCCAACTGCGCAATGGATTCTCTCAAATTTTATTTTTTTGTAATATTGTAATATACAATAGTAGGTAAATTACCCATGCTGTAATGTGATATGTAATAAGCATATCTACAGTGGATGTGTCATACAATGTTTGGTCAGGACACTTTATGTGCTATTATTATCTCAATTGCATTTATAACAACAGAATTCTAGGAAGAGCAGGGTTATATTGTAAAAATTAAAATTTTACAAACCGTTTCTTTATGTTGCGGCTGTGCGTTATCATTAAACACATACTTTACTGTTTCTTGTCCGTAATTCTTTATTGTTGCGGTGAATGTTATTTTCGAGCCACGAACAGCTGGTGCGTTGCTATCCAAATACAATTCGAGCGCATATATTCCTAAAATAACAATTTTCTATTCTAATTAAAAGTGATCATTTTGCAACCCAGTTAATACCAATTATAAAAATAACAATACATACCATTAACGAGAAACACCAGGTTAAACAGAGAAAGTAAATAGGCCATAGCAAAGATCTAACACAGAATTTCCGACAATAAAATTGACACAATAGTTTTTCACGAAGTCCTATTATTTATATAAACACAAATCACTAAACAAGATGTAAACTATTCCTACAATAATAACACATTTTGCGTCGTCACTTATTCAAGCAGATATTGGCAGAAATAATTATCTCGTAAAAATTTGAAGACACCCTGCTGTCAAAAATGACAACTCATCTTTGACACTAAGGATGTGTACTATGCCTGTTTTTATCAATTCAATTGAAGACAAGAACCAATTATAGCGGTAATAAAATAGCTTCGTGCGTGATATTAATAAGACAATAATTTACATATGCTTTAGTGACCATAGGCTGCTTATAAACACTTTAAATTTTTTACTTTGTGATGCATGCAGGTATTTTTCGAATGCAAAATAATAAATGACAAATTATTTTGTTGATTTGTATGACTTATGTATTCTGCGCCAAGTAAAAAATTTTACCTTTCTCCATTTCTAAACAAAAATTGTTGTCAACTATCTTGTCAATGTTAATGTTTGACATTAGATTCAAAACAATTAATGATGACATGTTTTGATTAATGTTTCGGGTCTCCTTGTTTTATTTAAGAAAGGTTAGAAAACAAATAGGAAACTCGTCAAACAGAGCGATTATTATAATCGTTTTAGATGTTTTGTATTTGATTGAAATTATAATCATACGTCTACGTGGCTACGTTTTTTTTCTTTGTTATTTGCGTACCATGGCGAATCTCAACCAAAATTTTGTTTTGTTGCAGGTAAACTGGCAGTATGACGCCGTATATACTGATAATTCTTCTGTTTTTAGTGCCATTGGCACTTTTCTTACTAAGAGTCCTATATCTCATCTATCAAATATTCACTAGTGACTCCAGACTTACATCTGAGGAGACTGGGCTACGAACTATCCTATGCATTGGATCGGGAGGGCACACATCGGAACTTTTGAGACTCGTAAAAAACTTAAGTAATGAGAAATACAATCCTCGGCTGTACATTTTAGCAGACAATGATGTTAGTAGTGAAGTCAAAATTCATAAAACTGAAAGTGGAAGTAAACACTACACATTGAGCAGGATACCACGGAGCAGAAATGTGATGCAGTCCTATTTATCATCTATCAGGAGTACATTTCTCGCTTTACTGCACACGGTGCCAGTTGTTTACAATTTCAAACCAGATGTAATATTTTGCAATGGCCCTGGGACATGTGTGCCTGTTTGCATAGTTGGTTTTCTTTTAAGGTGCTTATTCATTACAAACTGTAGAATTGTTTTCATTGAGAGTATTTGTAGGGTAAGAACATTATCATTAACTGGTAAAATTCTTCAATATTTTGCTGATATTGTGGTTGTGCAATGGCCCCAGTTGAGGGATGTTTGTTTCCGAGCTAAATATTTTGGCAGACTGACATGAGGAATTGTATCTAATAAAACATTTTAATTCTGAAATGTTTTTTATTAAGAGCAGGGAGATCAGTAAGGGTACATTGCATATCTGTGGAGCACTGTTTTAGGAAATGTATCATGTAATTTATTCCAGAGTAAACACCTGCTTCTCTAATGTATGTTTTATAGTCATTTATATGAAAAAAAAACAGACAGTGGCTAAAAACACAAAGTTGAGTAATACCCAGCTTAATGTAGATTTGCCCTGATTTCTTATTAACATTTTAAGTACTTCATAAAGTAATAATTCTAACTATTTATTATTATACACTGAATGTCGGACGGATAGAATTATTTCTGGTATTTCCTCTTTATTGGTACTTATATTGTAGCAATAACAATGGGCACTACATAAAATTAACTTGAGTATTCTGGTCTAACCAAAACCTGTTTCTGGTACTGTTTCTTCAAGCCTTTGGATTGGCATGTTTTATTTTATTCAATAAATCTTATGAATAATTATTATTTTCCAATTGCATTGATTTTAACCATTGTATCTGTTTGAGGAGAAGTACTGAGCAGAGTTTACTCTAAAAATAATTACAGGGTTAACTTATTTTAAAACATCCAATTCACTGGGTGTACAGAACTAAAAGTATTTTTTATCAACAAACAAGATCATTTCTTCTTCTAATTAATCCTATTGTTCATTACTTTTAAGGCGTGATTTAAAATTACTAATTATAAAAGAAACAACTGTGATATAAAATGTTGAAGGAAAACAAATAACATATTCTAAGTGTGATTTACAACAAGTATATTTATGAAGTTAAAAAAGTAAAAAAATGCATTTGTTTTATCAAAACAAATATTTTAAGATAACGATTTGTTTGCTTCTGCAAAGCAGCAATAAAATGCACTTAAAACTACAAAGGTAAATTAGCCTGCACAGATTCCAGTTACATGTATATATTTCTGTGATCACAGTACTTTAAATTCAATAACATAGGAAATTCTGTTTTAATTTTATTTTAATATATAGTTAATTACACAGACTGTTACTAAATAGTTAAACTGAATGTAAACAATGATCACATTGTTATTTAAGTCATATTTTTATATTTATTTGCTGTTTTTGCATCACCTAACAACCTTTATGTAAAATTTAAAGGCACAATATTTTCTAAAAGGCTTTATAGTAAGGCCTTCTGATTCTGATACAATATTTCAGTGATTTTACATAGCCCATAACAAATTTTATATTTACTGTCTCACAAATAGAAACTCGGTTTACTGAAAATTAAGACCAATAAAAAATTGGCAAATAAAATCAGACAATTATATTTATAAACCAATTTTTTTAGCTCCATAATTGATCTGGTAACAAGAAATTTTAAAATAATATAGTAAATGCATCAGTCTTCACAAACGTTCCCAAAAGTTGATGTGGCATCATACATAATGTATATATTTTATAAATAAATGAAAACTTATCTTTGTGTATTTGTAGAAAATAATAACTAAAAATTTAGTGGAGTGCTTTCCTTAAATAAATTATATTCGCCTTCTTTAATCCATTTTAAATAACCCACACTAAAATTGGTTTTAGTGATGGTCTAGTTAAAGTAAATTAGTACTTATAATAGATTGCATTTCATTTTATTTCATTGGTCACAACTCACAACCGTCCACAAGCCTTTGCAAACAATCATAATATTCGAGTAATAGTATTAAAATATAGATATTATTTTCACACTGATTCAATCCAACAATAACTACAAAAATATCATACTTTTTTACAATAACCTTTTAAATAGAAGGCAGATTTACTATGTGGCACTTGTTAGTATGCAACATTTTAATTAACATTATATAATGATGATTTTTTTATGCAAAAGCTGTAAATTCATTATCTCAATTATTAATGACTTAAATGTCACCAAATTATTCTATGTATTAAGCAGTTAGTGGACAATTTTCCTTATAAGCCACCAAGCAACCGTAATAATTAAATAAATCATCAAGAGAACAACATACTGTATGTAACATACTAAAATGATAACAAAATGTTAAAGAACATTTTGTTATCATTTTAGTATGTTAGAAACCTATTACACTTGACAAGTTTAAATGTTATCAACTTTGTTCTCTGGTGGCAAATTACTTAAATTTAATACTTCTAACATGACATAACAACAACATTGCTAAGAAATTAATATTTTAGGCACATCAGAGAATATAATATCAATAGTGACTACAATTGTAAAACATAAGTACAAAAAGGAAGAATTAAGTTTTCTCTTACATGACTAACTGTAAACGTGTAGAAAATGCAGTTTCTCTCAAGGCTTACTGCTATCCGCAGTGTCAGATGAATGGTTACTTGTCTCTTGTTTGGCACTGTCATCATTTTTGTTATCTATTTGAAATTTCTCATCACCGATCAGGTACATAGCTTCATCGTAAGTGGGCGGCGGTGGTTCTGAACTAGACGGTTGAGGTTTGTTGGTTGCAGCGTTAGCTAGTAATGCATCGTAAGATGGAGGCAGGGTCGCATTTGAAGCTGTTCGAGGTACTTGTGCACTGTATGCTTGCTCAGCTTGCACTATAGCCATATCCTGAAATTTATAACAAATTAATTTTTAATTATGTAATGACTTTCATTCCCAGTATTAGGGCGTATACTAGTTTAAAAGTGAGAAATTCATATTCATGTATAAATTTTAAAATAATGAGGGCTAGAAGGTGAATTCTTTTGTAAGATAAACAAATAATGTTTGCAACTCTTATATTGATGTAATACTTTTAAAATGACAACATTGACAAAATAATTCCATCTAAAAGATTTCTAAAGAATACTATCATTTATATTGTGATCACAATATAGTCAATCTGAGCCTAGCCATCGGATAGATGGGTGGTTTAGATAAGTAGACAGCTTCAAAACAATTTGATAAAACCTGTTTATCTGAAATTCAAAAATAATAAGAAATGGTTTTCGTACTTAAACTTTTATCAAAACGAAGCACTGTTTTATGTTTTTCAATATGATCTACTTAATGAACACTAAAAACACCACGATAAATAACGAATTCTGCTTTTAATATTAAAGTAAATGCATTCGTTTCGCTTCGTTACTCACTCGAATTAGCTCGCGACGATGAAGAAGCATTTGTATCACACTTTTTCTTCGCAAATACAGCATACTCTTTACAGCAACCATCATTCCAGAACATATAAATATTGGCCCCACCAGCCACATGTGTCCCAAATTGTGAAGAATGTAACCATCAGCATCTCCCAAGGCGAGGACTGTTATTACAGTTCCCACTGAAAATAGTACCATTGATAGCACAAAGTAGGAATAACTGGTGCAGTCACATCTTCCAAATCTTTGCTCTTCATCGAGGTCGAAATCAGTTCGCCTTAGCCGATGTAATCGTTGGCGAATGAAGGGACTATCAAACAAGGTGGTAGCCATTTTCAACTAAATTTCACAATAACTTTACCACTGTAGAACCATATTTTAGTGGCTAAATTCTAGGACTCCCACACTTCAAGATATAAACTTACAGATTTGGAAAGTTTATAGGCAAACAAAACAGAAAAACAAGTTTACTTGCTACTTTTCTAATCACCAGCAATGCAACTTTTTGGTCACAGATTATAAAATTGCAATTGGTTTGCAGTCATAGTAGAAATAAGAGTGTGCATTTAATAAAAAACAGTGCGAGCGAGACTAAACTGAGGAAGCAAATTCTCCTTGTCTGTTAGGAGTACCATAAAATCTTACGACCGCTGGACATTTTGAGTATCAGACATTATGCACTTAAACGAGAGAAAAAGTCCGTTGTAAAGCTTAATTATATTGTATTTATGGTGCAAGCAATAAATAAATAAATAAATATTTTTAATATGGTTCAAAAAACACCTGCTTGCATCGCAAATACATTTTGAAGGGGTTTTTACGCACGTTGAGATTATAAGAGCATATTCAAAATAATTATTATGTCTAATAATCATATATGTTTCTTTAAAGTGGTGTTGAGAATAATGATGGAATGTGATCAAAATACATACTTCCATACAAAATACAAAATCCTACATAGCTATATCCAAAACAATTTTCATGGACACCTTACGTTTTTAGCATAAAGAACTTGCGAGGATGACAGATTCTCGCTCTCCCCCTCCCACTTGGTCAAAGTGTCAGTCAACTGTCAAGTCAAATGTCAATGTGAAAATCTGCGAGCGAGACTGTCGTTTTGAAGAAACTTTATTTTTGTCCAGCGTATTTTTGAAATTGTGAATACTATTTCTATTAAGAAATAGTAATTCAGAAGTTTTTACACATGATAAATAAATTAGAGTATGTGACTTATAAAATTATCTAAAAATGATGGGTTCTAGTATTTTTCAAATACTTTCCATTGCATTTTTCGCGACTTATTTATTAGGAATGATAAATGTTTATTTTACTGATAAAAATGACTATTGTGACATGACTTTCATGTACGAATATCCTCAGTTTGTGGTGAGTAGTATTTATGTTATAAATATAATTGTGAAGCAAGTTATAAGCTAGTATTTAAATTTTTTTATTATTTTTCTTTAGCGAATATCACTACCGGAGAATGCTGTATATCCACAATATGGACTGTATGCTTATAGTGAGGGTAGACTGACGGAAAGAGCCAGAAAGATGTGGTATGTTGTCAAATTCAATCATTTCACATATTTTCATAATAATTTTTATACATATGCACTGGGGCCACACCCGGCATCTGTATAAGTGACTGCATTGTTTATTATATTCATAGGTTCAATGGTGTTCCTGTGTTGTTTCTGCCTGGGAACTCTGGTAGTTATAAGCAAGTCCGATCTTTGGCATCTGTTGCACTCCGTAAGGCGATGGACAAAACCAAACATGAATTCCATTTTGACTACTTTACAAGTAAGCCATTATATTTGTTTTTTAATATCCATATAAGTATAAATAAAAGTTATAAAAAAAATTGTATATATTATTAGTACATTGTACCTTATTGCTTTTTTTAAATGTATCCTTAACATTTATATTTTTTCTCTCAGTAAGTTACAATGAGGAGTTGTCTGGATTGTATGGAGGTGTGCTCCAAAGCCAAACAAAGTTTGCTGCCGCCTGTATTTCGAAAATATTAAGCTTGTACAAAAGCAACAGATATACAAAGAACATTCCAACATCAGTTATTCTTATTGGTCATTCAATGGTTAGTACATTGCTTCATTATTATTCTATAAAGTAACAAGTAGCACTGTTCAACGTAGCTCAGCGGCTATAATAAAGCTTCGACAATAATTAAAATTGTAACTTATCATCATAGAATGATAATGTTGATTAAACTTTTTCATCTCTTTTTATGGCTATGGACTTAGACAATTTTTAATGCACTGCTTTATTCAAATTGTACTTCTCGCTTTCTACCAACTGCCAAATGAAAAGTACAATCAAACAAGATGTTTTTAATTTACCAGGGTGGATTGATTGCAAAGCGTCTGCTGGCATACCCGAGTACACTCAACACTACAAATATAGCCATAACGCTTGCTGCACCATTACAAGGCCCGATCATAAACACAGACCTTGAAATGGATGACTATTATAAGCTCATTAATTATGAATGGAACACCTATGTGAATGAAAATGCAGCTGTGAAAGAAAAGAAAGTTGTTCTCAGCTTTGGGAACGGTCCGAGGGATGTTTTAATGCCGTCTGGATTGACAACTTCAAATGACAGTTACATTGGAGCATTGGTAAGTAAAAAATAATTTGATTTAGTAATTTCAGCTAAGATGATACCTGTGACAGGTGGCTCTATACAAAATTAAACTTATTTCAAGGGAATAAGAGAATTAGCTTCACCAGGTGGTTTTATGATTTCACAGGTCTTATTACTTTTGAATAGTGTCGAATTTCCTTTCGATGCAAACTGTCATCGAGATCACCTTATCATCTGAAATAGACTAATATACTGAATTTAATTTAATGATTTTTGTTTATGTTTTGTAGACCACATCAATACCAGGTGTGTGGGTTTCTCCAGACCATGTGGGCATAGCATGGTGCAAGCAAATAGTGATGGCTATCAATAGGTATTTATTCTCCATTGTAAATCCACTGACAGACCAGTTACATGAGGACAGCCAGAAATGGAAGTCAAAAGCGAGGTTTTATTTTCAGGTAAAATTAAAGGCTCTTTATCGATTTAAGTCATTTGCAATTATAATTTCAGGTTCAAAATAGATAGAATGAACTATTTTTTTTATTGTACAAAAACATAATGATATTGTTAATTTTCACGATACTTCTGCATTGCTTGTGTTGTCTGTTGAATTATCTTCCCGCCAAACCGAATGCAAAACATTTTTATTTATCTATAAAAAAACAGGTGTGTCAACTAAGTAAATAATCAGATTTATATCATGTTGTTCAAAGTATAAACTTCACAATTTAGTCCAGTAATTTTAGCAATTTTGATCCACGATCTGCGGAATAATTCCTAGTGAGCTGAATTTTTGTATACACCTTTATTATGATATTGTAATGAAGATGTGAAAAATCGACATTGATATCGTGCCGGCAAAAAAAGTTATAGGGGTCCAAACGTCACGAAAATTTTTTGCAAATATCTCGCGATCTATTGCTCAGAGGTCAATAATGGTTTCATAGAAGTTGTTCGTCGTAAAATTGTCTACAAAAAAGGTCTCTTGCGTATTTTTATAGAATTAAACGTTTTTGAAATAGAGACTAGAATGTACTCACGTATAGTATCGTATACCGTACGGCGCATATCAAGGCATAAACCCTATTGTTTGTTTTTTACCCTTTTTTGTTTGTGTGTTTTTTGTTAGTATAATGATCTACATATAGAAATATAAAGGACTTGTAATACTAGCACAGTCAGGAAAATAGGAATATCAACTATAAAAAACTAAGTGGCAATTTTTTTTGTCACTTTATAACTCAAGAACGGGCTCACCGATCCTAACCAAATTTTCAGGGTTTGTACAGACTATTTAGTAGATGTTTTATGTGAAGTTTGAACAAAATCGGTCGTTCACTTTATACGTAGCGAAGCACGTACCGGGCCGCTAGTAATGATATAGATATGCAATGTGAATTTTAGCAATTTTGATCCACGATCTGCGGAAAAAATCCTAGTGGGCTGAATTTTTGTATACGCCTTTATTATGATATTGCAATGAAGATGTGAAAAATCGACATTGATATCGTGCCGGCTAAAAAAGTTATAGGGGTCCAAACGTCACTGGACATAGCATATCTATGTCATTACTAGCGGCCCGGTACGTGCTTCGCTACGTATAAAAAGAACGACCGATTTTGTTTAAACTTCACATAAAACATCTACTAAATAGTCTGTACAAACCCTGAAAATTTGGTTTGGATCGATGAGCCCGTTCTTGAGTTATAAAGTGACAAAAAAAATTGCTACTTAGTTTTTTATAGTTGATATTCCTATTTTCCTGACTGTGCTAGTATTACAAGTCCTTTATATTTCTATATGTAGATCATTATACTAACAAAAAACACACAAACAAAAAAGGGTAAAAAACAAACAATAGGGTTTATGCCTTGGTATGCGCCGCACGGTATTCAATACCAATATGTGAGTGCGTTCTAGTCTCTATTTCAAAAACGGTTAATTGTACAGAAAAATGCAAGAGACCTTTTTTGTAGACAATTTTACGACGAACAACTTTTATGAAACCATTATTGACCTCTGAGCAATAGATCGCGAGATATTTGCGAAAAACTGATTTTCGTGACGTTTGGACCCCTATAACTTTTTTAGCCGGCACGATATCAATGTCGATTTTTCACATCATCATTACAATATCATAATAAAGGTGTATACAAAAATTCAGCTCACTAGGAATTATTCCGCAGATAAAATCTAAAATTCCTGGACTAATTTAAGGCCTCGACCGAAACGACACTACGATACGAAATAATGAAAAACAAAACAGGGTGCATTCATAAAAAAATATTTCTAATATTTTATTTTTTATTTTTCTTATCTGACAGGCTAACAGAACGATGATATTGGATCCAAATAATCCTCGTCCAGAAGTTGCAATGCTTGCCGATGCTTTCTGGTATGAAGACAGCCGAAGGATCTATCAAATATCAAGACCAGAAATCAGCAAGTAAGTGTTATCTGTTTGAATACTTATCTATATTTTTCCTCTTTCCAAACAATTATTCTAACAAATAGGGAAGAGAGATCCTCCACAATGCGCACCTCTGTGCTGGCTGTGGCTTGTTTGGTATGCGAGCCTGTCATAATAAAGAGTACTGGCCCTTAAACTATTAAAGTTATTTCTGGAACATTGCCAGCTATTGTGGCGGGAGATTTTACCGGGGGTTAGTTAGCCAGTCATGAAAGGTCCTACTACCTAAGTACGTCACGATCACGACTGGAAATTTTAAGGCCAAGGCTTAACTACTGTAGCACAGTCGAAATTGGATTATAGTTTCAGTTCAAATAACGACGAACTCAGGGCATAGCAATCCGGACTGTCATGATCGCGCCGTCAAGGTTAAGCCCTTTATTTATATGAAGTTCGTCAGAATTCATAGAAATGTTGTATTTCTCGACTATGGTTTGTAGGGTTGGCATGCATCCAGAGTGTCAACAGATGGATATTTTAGTACTCTGACGCTACGTCATTTTGCCTACGTCAGATAAACCGATTTGTCGGTATTTCGTAATATTGCATTCTGCAGTCAAAAAGTCTATCTAAATTCTTGAATCAAAGTCTTTCTTAAATCTTGAATTTATCATTTTATCTAAAGTCTTAGTTTTTTATTCGAGTTATCGAATGTCTGTGTAACTGTGTATAGTTTACTTTTTCAAAATTCCGTAACAGAAAAAATATATTTAAATACGAGTAGTTATAATAGATAGGTAGGTTTGTAGGAGACCGTTTTGACAAGAATTTGTATTTTATTTGTAGTTACAGAGCTATTAGCATAACTGAGCAGCAATTTCTTGCCAGTGATTGTAAAAAACCAAAAGATATTTAAAAAAATATGCTTTTATTGTACCTGCTTCTTTTCAGTAGGACATTCACCTCGAGGTGTAAGGAATAGTAGACAAAATAAATATGATTAAAAAATATGGTAATTCAAACTCGTACTTTGTTCAGTGATTGCCTAGTACAGTCCTCTAAAACCATGCTATAGTAGGTTTCAAGTAACCAAGAGGTTACTAAGGCATTTTAATAAATATTTTTTAGCAATGCTTTTCTTATAAATATCTTATCGGGTTTCGATACCAAACGCATTTTTGCAAAGAAGTTGTTAGATTCGTTGGTAAGATAAGATTAATATTGATTGTATAAGGAGTGGTATACAATTCAAATCACTTTTTATAAACTAATTGTTTACATGGGATTAATGAAATAAAATACGATATAAAAAGTCCAATAAGCACGATCCACAATACTACTTACGGTACCTTTTCGTTTCGTATTGTACGCTATACCTAACAATTATGTTAGGTAGGTATAGTGAACCTCGTTACAACAATACAATAAAATGGAATTATCTCAATTTCAACTCGCATTAATGTGTTAAAAGTCTTATCGGACATAGAGTGCAAAGTTACGAGTGCATGGTTTTCATGTAGTTGTTAACTTGTTTACAAAATAATTCAATGAATCACACTTAGACTTCATGACAATACTATTTTGAATATTCCTTTTTTATCGTTAAGCTATATAAAGAACCCTGGGAGATCGTTTCTACTAATTCCTGAAAAAAATTGAAACAGAAAGCAATGAAAAATGTAATCATTTAGTTTTGTGTATTCCTTAAAGCGCCGAGCGTAATGTTAAATGAATCGTATTTATTTGTAGGCAACCAATCTATTCAATTGTTGAGTTTTTTTTATTAACCTATATTTTCCCACTGCTGGGCAAAAGTTGTTGATGTTGTTGAGTTAGTTATGAATTATTCTTACACTTTTAATAAATATATTTCTTCCAGAATTACTTATCTGATGATACGACTCGTAACATATCCGCAGAACCGATTTGTTGCTATAGAGGCAAATAATGTGGTGGATTCAAATTGGATATTTGGCTGCAATGCCATGCATACGTATGAAACACATAGATATTGGTAAGTTGTTTTTTTCTCCAATTATGCGTATGTTCGTCGTGTGTTAAAATTCATGCGGAGAACTTCATACAATGTGAGTGCCACAAACATGGGAGTACCCAGGGCAGGACAGGGGAGGGGGGTAGCTGTACCCGCCACCCGATAATGTTGACGTCCCTACTAAATATTATGTCATCTTGTGAAAAATGCATATTTATTTTTATTCTTTATAACCACTTAGCTTATTAAAATCTGATTTGCCAGAATCTGGGTACGCCCCTGGTCACAAATGTTCTGTTATGCGAATGAACTTTGAATTATGCTTCAATTCTGAGTATTGAGAAACCATTAAAATTCAATTCAGCTTCAGGATGAAACCATTTGTATCATAACTGGAATAAAAATCATTGTCAGTCAATGTCTGACGTTACAGTTAAAAGTTTGTTTTATTATTTAACAGCAAACAAGCAACGTCTTTATCAGAATTAAGTCGATGGACGGGAGCTGCTAAGGGCCATGGCAAGAGGAGGCTGGCCACTATAAACCTGCATAAACTGAAAGATAGCTATCCCGATTGGACGCACGTGATTGTCAGAGTTTCGCCCACTAGGAAACCGGTATGATAATTAAAATATTTTTTAAGATAAAATAGTATACAATTCAAAACCTAACTGTGCGTCCATATCCGACGAAGGCTCCGCCAAATGCAATCATTTATTCATTTATTATATGTGATAGGAAGGCAAACGAACAGGTGGGTCACCTGATGGTAAGTGATCACCGCTGCCCATGGACATAAACTACCGCATAAGGATCGCAGATGCGTTGCCTGTCTTTAAGACCCCATACACTCCCCAAGTGAGCACTGGCGACCTTACTCACCTACTTCAACTTCGAAAATTATTTCTTTTATGGCCTATTGTGTAAAAAAAAATTAACATACTCTGATTATTTCTTTTAGGTCGTATTAAACGTGGATATTAATGACTACGCCTCCCGAGTGATCATTAAAGACTTGCCTTCGGAGCTCTCCTTTGGGAAGCAAGTGATACTGGAAAGAACCGAACCTAATAGTTTATACTATGAACTGTATCTTCCAGAATTCAATAAAGTCTATCAGACTTATCTTTTGTATGTAGAGCCTACATCCGACTGCAAAGTATCTCAATATCATGTATCTGCGGAATTACATGTGCCATGGGCGAAAAATCATAATTATTTCCACTACTTTACGTAAGTAAGACAATGATTAAATTCATTTATTCATCAGATTGTAACATAATTGAAATAAAATATAGCACAGTGTATGCTTTAAAGTAGATTCCATATAAGATAATTTTGTCCGGTTCGAAGGACCATCATCTGCTTAATAAGACATTTAATGATTATATTTTGTTTATAGCCCGCTGAAACGGTCACCAATGAAGCTTCGTCTGTTCGCAACGAATCCTAATATGACGACCATGCAAGAACCGGAGAATCAACCCAGAGTGGTTTTGTTGTTGGATCCACAATGCACATATACTATTAGGTATGTTGAAAACCGCTTTTTTTTATTATGACACTATAGGTATGATATGATGACTTTAAATGACAGTTTATGGTAATGAGGTTGATAAGGAAAAAAAATGTCTTATTTTACGACTTTTCTTCCTAATCGTAAGCATATTAAGATTAGGATTACGGATATCAAGGTGTAAAAACTTAATCTCAACGAAGAATGGTTATGAATTTATGTTTACTAGACATTGATAATGGCACGAGTATTTAAAAATGTCGAGACGTTTCAAAATGATTCTACGGCCTCCTTCCTGTGTACATTAGTGATAATGTTAGAATTCTACGTATAAGAACACCCTTTGCGGAAAAAACCAATGCCGAAAAGGCTGTACTGATGTTATTAATGACATTTTGGTATTTTTATTTATATTGACATTTATATTATGTACTTATTATATTATATATTTTAATTGAAAATATTTGTCAAAAGTGAAAATATTGTTTGTTAATCCATTAATTTAAAAAAAGTGAAATGTAGTCTATGGGTGTAACTTACCTGAATTAAATGATATTTTAATGAAATAATAATATGCCGAAATTACGTGCGTAATTTTGTATAGAAAATGCATTGCCACCGAACTTTGGTCACGTAATTTTAGCCCAGTGTGTTCCTACAATTATGGTGAAAGATTTTTTGATATCGGTCTGGATGTTTCGGAGCCGAATTAAAATTATGATGATCATATCCGCTTACTTTTCGTAATATAATAATAGGCAAAAACTGTTCGTTACAATACGTTACTCCTTTACTTCCAAGATAAAGTTTAGAGACGTATGTTATGCATGTAACATTTTTGATAAAACTACGATTTTATCACTGCTAATCGCTGATATAATATTTTACGTAGATTGTACAAAATAATTGAATCCATTCTCCATCCATCCATCCATCCATCTTTGTGACACAGTTTGGTTAGATAATACACGACGATACGGGGGCTTTGACCTTTTAAGGCTGTTAATTCAAATTTTCAACCGCAAGGTAATTATTCAATATAGTAATATTGGGTGTTGCATGTATAAAGGGTTATGTTCCTTTTATTTACTTTGTAGTTTTGAATCTTCTTAGGTACTTTTATATAAATTGATTAATGACACCTAAGTACCTACGTATTAAGCTTTAAAGACTTCAGATTTTGTATTGGAGCTCGTTATGATATTAGACTCGACATTATTTAATATTGTTAGCTTATATTGATTAGGTAAGGAGAGTTTCAGAAGTTTTTCCCCGCCTTGAATTGCACAATAATTGTTAAAATATCTTAAAAACAAAAGACTCAGTTTTTTTAGTGTAGGTAAAACTAACATGACATTTGTCTATTGTTACCCTGTACGAAGTTCGTCGGGTCAGGTCTTCACAGATCCTCACTAAGTGTATTGACCTGAATGATGAAACATGTGAAATGTACATACATATATTTTGATGGTTTCCACAAGGTTTCGTACAGCTGATTTTCAGAAATAAATTTGTTTCTTTGTTTTGTTTAGTAGCTAAACATAAACCTCTTAAATCACGCTATCTGATATAAAACGTATGAAAATCTGTTCCGTAGTTTTAAAGATAAGAAGTATACAGATGAAATGTACTAATTTTATAGGTACTTTTTTATCTATACTAATATAATAAAGCTAAAGAGTTTGTTTGTTTAATTGAACGCGCTAATCTCAGGATTTACCTACTGGTTCGAATTGAAACAAATTGTGTTTGATAGTCCATTTGTTGAGGAAGGCTTTAATCTAACACCATATGTGCCGAAACCATAATCCACGGGGACGAAGTCGTGGGCGTGGGAAACATAATATTTCTAAAAACTAGGACTAAAAGATATCACATAAATCAATAAAAATTCCAGTGATGTTGTAGTGATGTTCCATGTATGAATCGCAGGTCATTAAAATACCTACTCGTTCCGTTATCTCTTCCAGCATATCATCATCCTGGTACAATCGGCTGGCACAACTCGCCCGCAACTACTCCCCAGTACTAATACCGTATGTGGGAGCAATACTCCTGCTAGCAATACGATGGAACTTCAAACATTTCAAGGAACATGGGACTCTTCTGTCCATACATGGCGCGTTGATGGGAGAGGGTGTGAAGCCGTATTACGCTCTTGTGTTCGCTAGAATGGCGTCTGTGGTTTTTATGTGAGTTTCTTTTATTAATTTGCGTATATAAAACATTGTTTTGTAAGAATAGTACTACTTAGACTGAGAGGGCGTGGTTTCATTCGAGGGATACGGGATAAGACGGTTTTAATCTTACCTATGTGAAATATTATTTTGCGTATTAAAGTTTACTTAGTGGAGTAGAGTCAAGGGTGACTTCGAGACATCTGCACTTCACCGAATAGCTGCTAAGAATTTTGATACTTGGATAGTTACCAGCACAACAGCACTTCAAAGAATAGTTGCTAAGAATTTAGATACTAGGATAGTTACCAAGTTGAACAGCACAACTGCACTTCAAAGAATAGTTGCTAAGAATTTAGATACTTGGATAGTTACCAAGTTGAACTCTGAAAAACACCACTAACTCGATCTGGATGGAGCAGTCGATTGTTTTTCCTCCAGAATAGCGCTCCCGAAAAATAAAAGATCGCCAAAGACCATTCTTTGACATTCCCAACACTGTGTCACTACAAATTGACAATTGAAGAAAGGTTTTCAACTTTTAAAGGGTCGCGCTTTAGGCGTTAAAATTAAAGGGCGACCCGCATGCACCCTTAAGCATCAAACAAATAAATCAAATTCACCATCAAAATCATATCAATGAAAACTCTTTCTTCCAGGTCAGTGCCAATGTTCTCGTTTCTCCTAGAGAACGCATCATGGAACAATCTAGAGCTGCAGTACTTTACGCGATCGCTCCTAGTATTACCGGCGTACATGGTCGCCCTAGGCTTCGTGAACGTGATCGCCGCGGCGACTATAGTGGTCATGGTGTTCTCATCCCAGTTGGCTCACAGGCTGCTGTTTAGGTAAGGATGATTGCTATTTCCCTCATTTGTTACGCAGCGTGGAACAATCTAGAACAATCTAGAGCTTCAGTACTTCACGCGCTCGCTCCTAGTACTGCCGGCGTACATGGTCGCCCTCGGCTTCGTGAACGTGATCGCCGCGGCGACTATAGTCGTCATGGTGTTCTCATCCCAGTTGGCTCACAGGCTGCTGTTTAGGTAAGGATGATTGCTATTTCCCTCATTTGTTACGCAGCGTGGAACAATCTAGAACAATCTAGAGCTTCAGTACTTCACGCGCTCGCTCCTAGTACTGCCGGCGTACATGGTCGCCCTCGGCTTCGTGAACGTGATCGCCGCGGCGACTATAGTCGTCATGGTGTTCTCATCCCAGTTGGCTCACAGGCTGCTGTTTAGGTAAGGATGATTGCTATTTTCCTCCTTTGTAGTGCAGGCACTTCAAGCAACATGGAACAATCTAGACCAATCTAGAGCTTCAGTACTTCACGCGTTCGCTCCTAGTACTGCCGGCGTACATGGTCGCTCTAGGCTTCGTGAACGTGATCGCCGCGGCGACTATAGTCGTCATGGTGTTCTCGTCTCAGTTGGCTCACAGGCTGCTGTTTAGGTAAGAATGTTTGCTACTTTCCTCCTTTGTAGTGCAGGCACTTCAAGCAACATGGAACAATCTAGAACAATCTAGAGCTTCAGTACTTTACACGCTCGCTTCTAGTACTGCCGGCGTACATGGTCGCCCTCGGCTTCGTGAACGTGATCGCCGCGGCGACTATAGTCGTCATGGTGTTCTCGTCCCAGTTGGCTCACAGGCTGCTGTTTAGGTAAGAATGTTTGCTACTTTCCTCCTTTGTAGTGCAGGCACTTCAAGCAACATGGAACAATCTAGACCAATCTAGAGCTTCAGTACTTCACGCGTTCGCTCCTAGTACTGCCGGCGTACATGGTCGCTCTAGGCTTCGTGAACGTGATCGCCGCGGCGACTATAGTCGTCATGGTGTTCTCATCCCAGTTGGCTCACAGGCTGCTGTTTAGGTAAGGATGATTGCTATTTCCCTCATTTGTTACGCAGCGTGGAACAATCTAGAACAATCTAGAGCTTCAGTACTTCACGCGCTCGCTCCTAGTACTGCCGGCGTACATGGTCGCCCTCGGCTTCGTGAACGTGATCGCCGCGGCGACTATAGTCGTCATGGTGTTCTCATCCCAGTTGGCTCACAGGCTGCTGTTTAGGTAAGGATGATTGCTATTTTCCTCCTTTGTAGTGCAGGCACTTCAAGCAACATGGAACAATCTAGACCAATCTAGAGCTTCAGTACTTCACGCGTTCGCTCCTAGTACTGCCGGCGTACATGGTCGCTCTAGGCTTCGTGAACGTGATCGCCGCGGCGACTATAGTCGTCATGGTGTTCTCGTCTCAGTTGGCTCACAGGCTGCTGTTTAGGTAAGAATGTTTGCTACTTTCCTCCTTTGTAGTGCAGGCACTTCAAGCAACATGGAACAATCTAGAACAATCTAGAGCTTCAGTACTTTACACGCTCGCTTCTAGTACTGCCGGCGTACATGGTCGCCCTCGGCTTCGTGAACGTGATCGCCGCGGCGACTATAGTCGTCATGGTGTTCTCGTCTCAGTTGGCTCACAGGCTGCTGTTTAGGTAAGAATGTTTGCTACTTTCCTCCTTTGTAGTGCAGGCACTTCAAGCAACATGGAACAATCTAGACCAATCTAGAGCTTCAGTACTTCACGCGTTCGCTCCTAGTACTGCCGGCGTACATGGTCGCTCTAGGCTTCGTGAACGTGATCGCCGCGGCGACTATAGTCGTCATGGTGTTCTCATCCCAGTTGGCTCACAGGCTGCTGTTTAAGTAAGAATGTTTACGATTGTCTTCAGACGGAACACTTTGGACTTTGTGACGCTCTTATGTGAATGGAAGAAGTGCTACTAAGTATGGTACTGAGTCGTATTTCTTGTTGTTGAGGGTATGATAGGACATGATATGATAATTGAATGAAATGAAACATGCGACAAAAATCATAAGAGACTGGTTTGTCATTGCCTTTTCCAGTTAAACAAACAAGCCGACAAATAGCTACTAAATTTCCTTTCACGGTATTGAAAAGATATTAGAGAATCTAGAGCTCAGGATTCCCCTAACACATGTTAGTTCAATGCTGTAGCGCCTTTCACTTAAACGTCACCTGAAGGGCCTTAGACCAAAAGGGCACCCGAGCTCTTTAACCAAGCACAGATCATTAAACAAAAAGTATAACGTATTTTTGAATTGTTTTATACTCATGCCAATGTAATAAACCTTTCCAGGATCGTATGGCGCGGCGGTTCTTCTTTCGCAGAGCGGGTCGCGTCTGGCCTGCAGAAGGTGCCGCTGGTAGTAAGCGCGGCTATGATATGCGCGGTTCCCTTGTCTTGTGGAGCCGCTTCGCTCGCTGTCGGAGCGGCATTTTATGCTTTTATGGTACGTGTGCTATAGTATTTGAACTCAATGATCATGTTAATAAAGTTGCAAATAGTAAGTGCGGCTAGGGTACGCGCGGTACCGTGGTCTTGCGCCGTCGCGTCAGAGCGGCATTTTATGCATTTATGGTACGTGTGTTATTGTATTTTGGACTCAATGGTCATGTTAATAAAGTTGCTAGTATTAAGCGCGACTATGATATGCGCGGTGCCGCGGTCTAGCGCTGCGCCGTCGCGTCAGAGCGGCATTATACGCATTTTTGGTACGCGTGTTATAGTACTTTCAACTCGATGGTAATGTTAATAAAGATGCTAGTATTAAGCGCGGCTATGATACGCGCGGTGTCGCTGGCAGTCGGAGCGGCATTTTACGCAATTATGGTACGTGTGTTTTATAACTTTCAACTCAATGTAAAAGCGGCATTTTACGCATTTATGGTACGCGTGTTATAATACATGATAGTGTTAATAAAGTCGTTTGTAGTTAGCGCGGCTATGATATGCGCGGTGCCGTTGTCTTGTGGAGCCGCGTCCCTCGCCGTCGAGCGGCCTTCAACGCATTTATGGTAATTATACCATACAGATTATAGTGATTATTATAGTTAAAGAACTTTTAACTCAATTGCGATAAGAATAAGATAACTTTTGCTATTGCGCAAATACCTATGATTGTCATATTAGGTCGTACTCTAAAGTTAAGGAGTTCTATTTAATTTATTTTCTACTCTTTGGTTACGTACTTCAGCAAAACTGCCCAAATAAATGAAATCTTTTTCATGTATCGCTAACAAGTAAGTTGTTGCTCACAATTACTTTACTGTTATATGTATTTGCCAAAGCATCATTAACTTTCGCCCTACTTATTTAATAGTCACGTTTTTTACTCAAGAATTTTAGATGCATGTAAACGAATAGGTTTTACCGCCTACTTATTTAAACATTCTCAAATTTACATCTTTTGTCTGACCTTTGTGATTTTGAAATTCTTTTTTGAGAGTTATGAATATTATCTTGTGATAATGGCGTCATCATAGAGAATAATTCCAAAAGAATTTTTTTTTTCACAGCACAAGCATTGAAAAATTTAGTTCCAAAAATTGGACCGATTTGTGATTATTGCACTCTATACCTACATTATTCCTAACTCATTTTCCCATTCAATATTGTATGTACCAATATTTCTTTCTCACTTCTTAATAAATTATGAGAATAAACAAAAGGTTTACTTTCCAAAATACTGAACTGTTAATTAATCGGATTTTTTGTTATCTTTACAGCTTTCCAAAATGTACGAAGAATATTTAGAGGACTATGTATATAAACTTATGGCCAAATTTGCGTCTCGACTGTGTTACGTTCTCAAGGGGAAAAAAGGTGCTACTAATACTAATAATGAAGAAACTAGTCTTGTTCCCAAAGATAATGCTGCAGAGTCCACTGCAGAATCGACTTCAGAGAATTCAGAGAAGAGCTTAAGTGTAGTAGACAAGAAAGAAGTTGTAGGAAAAGACGGCGATAAAACTGACAATAGGAAAAAAGGCAAAAAGAATAAAGGGACACGTGATAATAATAAAGTAGTTGCTGTGAAATCTTCTAACACTGATAAAGCTAATAAAGATAAGGAGGCAGATGAAAAGCCTAAAGCTTGTGATGATATAGGTAATAAGAAAGGAAGTAATGAAGCCAGTGGTGTAGATGATGAATTGAACAATTTGCACTTCCATTTGATGATGTTCCTTTTGTGGATGTGCGTGACGCTGGCCAACGTTCCTGCTTTGTTGACGTGGGCAAAAAATTTCAAGTGAGTTTCCTTGTATTTCAAAACTAGCGGCCGTCCGCGTAGATTTTAATTTCCGCACACATACTGCCTTTAACTTTAAGCCGTCCTCGTCAAATTCGAAACGTGATTAGTTGTTCCTGTGATTAGCGCGATTAAAATAACAAACAAACTCTTCAGCTTTGTTATATTTGTCTAAATTGACGAATGTAATAAAACGCCTCATTTCAAAATTATAAGATTCAATAAAATCTGTTTGAAATAATATGTTGCACCTTACTCCATTTTGATAAGGTTCAAAACCAATAATATTGAAATAATAACCCTACCACATAAGCGTTTGTGTTATATCTTTGTCATTTTTCAATTCCAGACATAGTGCAGTACTAAAACCGGATACATCTTATCAGGCTGGCCTTCTAATGTCTTTTTGTTCCGGATGCGTTTGGCAAATGGACGGCCCTCGTCACAAACTGTAAGTAGCAATTAAACAATTAGGTATTATCATTGATAAACAAAAACCCAAGATGCACAGTCTCGAACAAAAGTACACTCAAAACTGTCCCCAAAACCAAAAGTCAAATGTTTAAAATTTCCCACCTGATTTATATATTTAAAACTTAAATAAAATAGCCTCATTTAGATAAAACTTAAATACTACCAGGTTTATGTCGCAAATTAGTATCAATTGTTATTTTCGTAATGTTTCAGGAAGCAGTACGAAAATCTATTATCGTTGCTGTTCGCTATGTCAGTTATTATACTTGCGTTGGGACCGCTATCCCTAACTATTGTTAATTACGGTATGACCGGTATGTTTGCTGCTATAACTATACAGCAGCTGTGCGACACTGAAGAGAGAACAGGGAATGAAGTGAATAATCCCGATGAAGATAATAATGACGAGGCACAAGACGATACTGAATATGAAACTCAATCTGAGGAGGAGGTTCAAGGAGAGCCGGAACCTGCAGAGTCTACCAAAGAGAAAGCAAAAACAAACAAAGAAAAAGAAAAAACAAATGAATGTGATGAATGCAATGAGAATAGAATCTACACTCTGTTTAAGAACGTTAGAGATAAGTTTAGTCTAGTCGGTGAGGAAACTTAATCATATCAATGACAACTGTTGTACCTACCTAATTGTGACCCTTATGAGGTTGTGTATTGTATAAGACTGCCGCGTAGGCAAATTTTAATAAGTATTTTTATTCAGATGGTTATTTATTTTTGTATTATGTTCACAGGAAGAGTTCCTAATTTGTTATACTTTTTAAAGTATGTTTTATTTTCTGGTCATAAAAAAGTTTTTATTCTGAGTAGACATGTCATATTATTATTTTCAAATGTTACCTCAAATACGCTCTTTTAAATAAACAAAGACAATGAAATTAACAAAAAAACTTATTTAGCAAAAATATTTATAATAAAAACTACTTTTGTAGACAATATTTATTATAACATAAATCATCATTTTGGGAACAATTATTAGGAATTCAAGGTTGTATGAAAAACTTTTATTCCTAATTGGTAAAAAAAATATTTAGGAGGCGACTGGCACTCAATAGCAAAGGTACCCCTGAAAGTATGATATGTTTCATTGGGTACTCTTCTGCCTAGCCTTTATACAAAACTGTATAATTGCATGAAAATGGAAGTAGTGCTTGCTAAAGAGCAATGGCATTTTTCAAATACCTATCTCATAATTTATTAAAAACAGATGTGGCTATAATGTGATGCCAACATAATAGCTGTTACTGCTTATAAGTAGCTTTCTTGTTGAGCCTTGAGACATTACAAGTGAGGTCATTGGCAGAGCCGATTAGAAGCCCTGGGCACATGGGCCTTTAAACCTCTGGTTTGGTAACCCCAATCGATGGCTGGCCCTGGGCACGTGCCCATTGTGCCCAGTGGGAAAGGGAGGTCTGGTCACTGGTCAATAACATGTCTATTCAGAATAATTATTTGCCTATGGTATTATGGTATCAATGATAAGTCAATTAATATCCTACTGCAGTGGTAATAATGTATTTCTTATATATCATTACAGCAGTGAATCTCTTTTCCTCTAAATTTTTAATCCGTGATATAAACTGATTTTGGCTATTGTGGTTAGTAACCAATCACTTAAAGTTAAAAGTATCTAAGTAAAAAAACATTTAAATTCATATCACCTTCCGCCTCCCTAGTCTTATTATAAGATGTGTCCATAATTTAACCCACCCAGTTTTTAACATAAACATACTTAGTAAAATAATAGTTTTATTTATATAGGTATTTTTCTGATGCTTTTACTATTTATACTTAGAAAGTTAGAATATGAGATAGGCTAAAAAGGAGGCTATATAAAAAAAATATATGTACATACTTTTTTTTATAAAATAGCCTAAATACCAGTGAATGATCAGTTAAATAAACATAAGATGGGTAACAGAAAATATCCTAAGTAGCTTATCAAAGCAAAATAAAATGGTTGAAAAGAAGTTGAACACTGGATGTTGTGAGTCGCGTATTAGCCATAATTTTAATGAGAGGCCTATTTGCACTGCAGTAAGATGTTATTACTGTAAATGTAGCTTTTCAAGATGAGGAATCAATATATGCATATACTCAAATACATTAGTGTCTACTTGGTTATACCATATCGATACCTTAAATCTCAAATGGCGTAAGCATCAAATTGGTCAAAATGACTTTTGAATGCAGTTTTATTCAGTTTTTTTTTCTTTTCTTTTTTTTAAAATCCTGAAATTCGCAAAAAAATGGTCATTACGACCTGATGTTTTTTATAGATTTGAACACTTTTTATAAGGTAAAGAGGTCGTAAGCAGCTATAAATTTAATGCATGAACAACGTCAGGGCGTAACGGGATATTTTAATACATTAATATGGCGTATCACACATAGCCAACTTTATTTGGTGGTTACGCCCTTAGAAATTATTGTAAAGTGAAAAAAAAAGTAAAAACACACGGGGGTAAGGGACATCATTTTTCGGTTTCGGCGTTTACACCACACACAATTTTTATTATTGAAAGGCGTTTACACCCTATAAAAAACACGATTTTTTTGAGATTAAGGTCGTATCTCCCATAAATTCATAAAAAAAAATACAAAATAAGGGGTATTTTCTTCATATTTTATTGAATTTGGTACATTAAACGAGTAAGAGGATTTTAGGAAACAAAATAAAATCTAAAAAAAGCCAAGTCCGAGAGAATAAGAAGGCCTTATTCGATTAAGCAGTGTAGTGGTAGAAAAACGACCCTTATTCTTAGCAACAATGATTTCTACTTATATTAATATAAAATTTACGTAATAATCAAAACTTTAAAATTCAATTAAAGTCAAGTCAGTCATTAAAGTCAGTTACAAAAATTGTATTAATTTGGGAATCAATGAATCAAGTAGCTACGTTCAAAAAGTAAGAGATTTTAGAAAGCCTTAATTTAAAATAATCAGTCAAAAAAATTAAATTAAAACTATCAAAAACAATCAAACATAAAAAAACAGTATTTTTCTGTGTCTGTAACTCCGTCCTCTATATCAGTGCCTGGTAATACATCTGGCACATCTTCTGCTGTTGGTAATCGCGGGTGATATTCTTCATGATATGTTTTTGGGATAATGCCGCCTGTGCACAATTTTAATAATAATTTAGGAAATCAGAGTGAGCTGATACGATGACATTATAAGGTCGTGGTGTCTTTCTTGCTAATTAAAAGTATGTCGGCCATTGCGATGGGAGGTAAGAGCCCATCGCAATGGTCGTGGCGTAGCTACTTGATTCATTGATTCATTGATTCTTAAATTAATACAATTTTTGTAATCTTTTCTAACTCCATTAGGACTTTGATTGAATTTTAAAGTTGATTATTACGTAAATATTATATTAATATAAGTAGAGTTGCTAAGAATAAGGGTCGTTTTTCTACAACTACACTGCTTCATCGAATTAGGCCTTCTTATTATCTCGGCCTTGGCTTTTTTTAGATTTTATTTTGTTTCCTAAAATCCTCTTACTCGTTTAATGTACCTAATTCAATAAAAGAAGTAGAAAATACCCCTTATTTTGTATTTTTTTATGAATTTAATGGGAGATACGACCTTAATCTCAAAAAAATCGTGTTTTTAATGACAGCGTTTTACCAAACAATAAAACGCTTATTAAATAACTTACCATATTCGAAGCCTAATTTATGAGAGTGGCAACACTGCTTTTCGCTGATTGGTCGTTTCATATCACCTGTCCCTGTCTAACATCTTCCGTCTCTTTCCTTCCCCCCTCCACATGACCCAGGCAGGGCGCTCGGTCCGAGCGCGGCGAACGCTCCTCATTGCGGCTCATAAAATATGATGTATCTACTCAGATTTAAAGACGTATTCGTATGTATTGCATATGGCTAGTAATACGTCTATAGATACATATTTTACGCCAGGCAGAAGTTTAAGCCTTAGGCTTCGAATATGGTAAGTTATTTAATAAGCGTTTTATTGTTTGGTAAAACGCTGTCATTAAACAACTGTACCGCTATTCGAAGCCTAATTTATGAGACGTGTCTGGTATCGCCTGGTGTGGAGGAACGCCAATGTGATGACTTTCCTGATTTATGTATATTCTGTAATACCTCTATTCACTGCATTGTGAAAGTGTGAGGATAATAATAAATGTTTAGGTTTGTCCTACCATACTTTATGTATTGTCAGAATTTGAATCATGTTTCACTACTAATAGGAATGTAAGGAAAGATAAATAAGTGCAAAAGTTATCTTTCTATATAAGAACTGTATGAACTTACAGGTATATCCTAATCTTGTTAAGGGGTATCCATACTATGTAAAGTAAATAATACAAACATAAGTGAAGCATTATGATAGTATTTTTATTCAATAGAATTTGTAACAATTACATAACAGAAACTTTTATTTATACATTTTCAATCAGGTTAGACATAAAGAGACATTCTTTATAATTTAATTATACAAATTACACAAATCACTTAAACTGGATTAAACATGGAAGTAATTGTTGAATTTGAAGAAGTAGGTTTGACTTCACGCCTATAAAATCTTGCGAAAGTATTTTGTGATCTCCAGTTTCCTTTTTCTAGGATCTGATCTAAAGGAAAATTCATGATCCAGTTCTTAGATGCTACTGCAGACCTGATACTGCCCGCAGATGCTTCTACGCCGCTGTCTTGTAGGATGCTTTTAATCCAGTTGGCCAGAACAGTTCTTGACGCAGCCTTAGGTGGCCCACGAGCTGTTAGGAACAGATTAGATGCCTTACAGGTCTCTCTTCTTATTCGCGATAGATTTATCAAAGACCTGACCCAGAAGACTGGATTAAGAGCTTTAGGGCTTTGCTCATTACTTGTAAGTTTCCAACCGGATTGTCGGTACGTGTAGTTGTCAGTTTTCGAGCCATACAGTGGCCAAAAAGTAACTTCCGACTCTGAAATGACACAATGATTATCATCAATAGATAATAACGTAAGATCATGGACCCTACGTCCCGAGCATAATAGAAGAATGCAAGCTGTTCTGCGTGAACATTCATACAAATTAAGATTAGGGTTAAAACTATTGACTAGCCAGGAAGAAACAGTGTCAATATCCCATATGGGAGGTTTGACTGGTTTTGGCTTCTGTATAGATATTGCTTTCAAAATTCGAGTAACAAGAGGGTGCGTGCTAAGCGGATTCGATCCATTAGGATCACAAAGAGTCGAAACAACAGCTTTATGAAAAACTATAGAATTGTAAGCAAGATTTTCTTTCAGAAATAAGTCTGCCAAAAAGCGTGAAAGATCTGATCCAGACGGGAAATTAATAGATACCTTATTAGCTTGAGCCCAGGAACACCAACGCCGCCAGGCTGTCGAATAGCTCTTTTTGGTAGAATCTCGCCAGCTCGCTCCGAGAAGCCGTATTTGGCTCGGAGACCACTCTTTTAATGTGGACTTCCACCCCCACATCTCCAAATTTCCATTGCCAGGTCCTGGACCTTGGGAGGAGGCAGCATCGTCGTCGTGTCTATTAATACCTCCTGCAGGTTGTGGATTGTAAGAGGTGCTGCGGTCGCACGCCTTTTGAGGTCTGCCCTCCAGAATGCTTTGTCCCATTTGGGGACTACAACTAGATATAGGCCTGTTGCACTGTTCAGATGTGCTAAGACTCTTGGGATCAAAAAGGGGGGCGGGAAAACCCAAGCCATTGTGTAATGCCATGTCCGGGAAAAAGCATCTGTATAGAGGGCTTGGTTGTCCCTGGCATCTAGTCTGACATATGTTGAGACGACATGGGCATCTCGAGAGGCAAACAGATCGATTTGGGGCAGTCCCCATTTTGTGAATACCTTTGTTGTTAGCGGTGCAATGAGATGCCACTCCGCAGGACGGTAGTTTCTCGAGAGGTGGTCTGCCTCTGTATTGTATTTGCCCGGCAAATGATGTAAAACCAATTGAATACGGTTCTGTTCTAAGATCTTGAATATTTGATATGTAAGCTTCATCAAATGTTTGGACCTCGTCCCCCCTTCCTTGCGAAGGTATGCTAGGACTGTCTTGTTGTCCGATTGTAAGGAGACCGCTGAGTTTGATAGGACATGACACTGATCTTTTAAGACATTTCGAATAGCTAGCATTTCTTTTGTATTCGAGTGAAAGGTCGCTTCTAGTTCGGACCAAGTGCCCTGTAGTTCTATTTGGTCTATGCGGGAACCCCAACCCGAGTCGGAGGCATCGGTTGAAATGTAATGACTTACAGGTTGAAGGAAAAGACTTGATTTTTGTTGGTAATTGTTTAACCACCAGTTCAGTTCTTTTAGTACCTTCTTTGGAAGAGACACTTTGTAGGCAGGGTTCTCTTGGAGAATAGAGTTGCATAGCTCTAGAAGTCGTCGGGAGTGTAACCGCCCGTATGGAATTACGAAACTGGCAAAATTTAGGCTGCCTAGCAGGCTTTGTATTTCTTTCAAGCTGGCTTTCTGGCGTTTCAGTACCTTTATTAATTTCAGCCTTAATGAGTGACTTTTGTCTATTGGAAGATACATAGTATTTGTGAGACAATCCCACATAATGCCCAGGTACTGTAAAGCAGTTTGTGGAGAGAGAATTGACTTTTTGTAATTGATGTGCCACCCTAGAGACTCTAATGTACTGACTATGTATTGAATTTGGGACTTCAAGGTCTCCTTGTCTTGGTGGGCTACCAGATAATCGTCCAAGTAGACTAGAATTCTTATTCCCTTCTCCCTTATAATCTGGGCCACCCAGTTTGTGACTGAGGCGAAAACCTTCGGAGCCGAGGCCAAACCGAAGGGGAGGCATGTCATTTGCAGGTTCTGATTTTCGAATACTAGACGAAGGAATCGCCGGTGCCCCGGGTATACGCTCAAATGGAAGTAGGCATTTGAAAGATCGATCTTGGCCAACCAATCGTTGGGCTGTAGAAAGTTTCGCACTTTGTTTTGGTTGACCAATCTGAACTTGCTCACGTGTACGAACTGGTTCAATCTTTGTAGATTGAATATTGGGCGGTATGACCCGTCCCCCTTTGAGGTTAGAAAGAGACTCGAATAGAAACCTCTGTTTTCTGGGGTAGTTTCCAAAACACCCATTTTGATCATTTCCTGAATTTGGAGCTTCATTTCCATGGAATAAGGCGTTTGCACAACCTTGTTTGACCAACGATGGTAAAGGGGTGGTTTTACAAGAAAAGGAATTCGATATCCTTGTGAAATAATTTTTAAAATCATTGAGGGGGCTTTTAGTTTCACCCAAGCTCCGTAAAATTGCTGGAGGCGACCGGCTTGAAACCCGGAGTCAAATTCTACGCCTTCCTTGACCTCTACTGCGCGTAGGGCCGGTTTTGTTGTCATCTTGTTTAGATTGACCTTTGGAACGAAAATTAGTTTCCGTCGTCCTCCTACTCATCCCAGGAAAGCCTGGGTTTGAGTGCGGGTAACCTCCTTGCGCAGGAGGAAATCCGTAGGGGTAATATGACAGGCCATGTCCTGGGGGTGGCCCCCGGAACCCGTAGGGTATAGGATAATTAGGCATACCTTGCGCAGGTACCTTATTAATTTTAGGTAATGTCGGTAAGGCTTGCGCAGCCTGGTTACTTTTTCCCACTGCGGGATTCGTTTTAGTGGGCCAGAAAAGTTTAGTTATGCCCCCATGTTTGTCAATGGTCGAAGACAAAACACTTGGATTAAACAAATATTCCGAAGTTGGTGGAATTTTTCGAAGGCTACCCTTCACAAATTTATTTTTAACGGAACGCAAAATACTGTCCCGTCGTTGCTGAATTAAGTCAGCTCGATGGCCACATGCCATTTGCAAGAGATCACTAGAGATTTTTTGAAAGTCTCCCTGTGCAAAAACGTCGCGGAGTTTATTTTCAATCATTTTAATATCCACGATATCGGAGGATTTTATCCAAGACAGAAAAGATTTGAATCCATTTTCGATTGCTTCATTTTGTTTTAATAAACCTTGCGTTATTGCCGCAAAACCACGTTCGGTTTGGGACAAATTACTAAATTTATCGTAAGGCTTTAATTCATCGTTACAATCGAGGTCAGTAAAACCGGGGGTAGAACAATATTTTTTCTGGGCGTCCGAGTATCTAACCTCGGACCAGTTATCTGTATCAAAATGCTGTATTAATTTTAATCGATCTAAATAGTTAGGATCGGATCTTGCCATAGAAGGTTCTTTCAGAACAGTACTTAAAGAAAAATCAAAATTGTCTTGTGCATCGACTTCGCCTTTGTATAATTCGCCACTAACGTCTAACGATACTACACTTTCGTTATCAATGTCACAATCGCGAGAGGAATTAACACTGTTATTGGCAAGATATTGTTGTATATGACTTACTTGCGTAGCCAGAGCGGCTAGAATATTTTCCGTTTCGAGGCGGCGACGTTTTTTCCCCTCTTTTGAAGCGGAATGTTTTCTCTTTTTACTGTATTCGGAAACAGGTACAGACTTGTCCCGACTAACAGTTGCCGTCTCGTTGGCTTCACTTTGCGAACTTGAAGAAGACGAGTCGGAATCTGAACTACTCATGTTTGTAACGAATGTAACACTTCTATTTTCACCACACTTTTTTATTTTATGCACTATTTACAAGGAACAGTTTTTTTTTTTTTTTTTTTATTAACAACGAACGGTTAAACCCGTTAAAAAAAAAATTGAATGCTATAAATATTTTTTAAAGAATAAGAAATTTCTTACCTAACGACCGTTCAGTGCGAAAATCAGGACGCCAATGAGGAGCGTTCGCCGCGCTCGGACCGAGCGCCCTGCCTGGGTCATGTGGAGGGGGGAAGGAAAGAGACGGAAGATGTTAGACAGGGACAGGTGATATGAAACGACCAATCAGCGAAAAGCAGTGTTGCCACTCTCATAAATTAGGCTTCGAATAGCGGTACAGTTGTTTAATAGGGTGTAAACGCCTTTTTGTCATATTTTCAAAAGTCGTAACCGACTTCTATTTTTTAAAATATAAGATTTAGGTGCTAATAGTTCTAACTGAAGCCTTCATCTCAAAATTCTAAGAAATGAGATGTCCCATCCCAGGCCTGCACCATGTAAGTGGTACCAAAAAATCGGTCAAATATTGCTTTTTCCATGTAAAATACAATAAAACATTTTTGGTCCGTAGTTTAGTGGCTTAAAAATAAAATCAAATTCATAATTGTTCACTTTACTTCGTAAAGATGGCAACTGTAATTTTTTTCTTTACTGGGATTTACAGCTTTGGCCCCAGCCTTTTTAGGTCGTTTGTAACCTAAAAATATAAATACTTTGTGAAATAAACTGCATACTGTCAAAACAAAAATAAACTGACGGATAAACGACATAATCGTCATTCAAGTTTCAAAGATGCGTCTTGGTCAAAGATTTTGGAAAAATCAATAGATAATCCATATGTCAGGTTTGAGTGAAGCCACCAAAACATCAAAAATTCACCTATTTTTACACCTATAGTGCCGTGCCTATCGATAAAGTCCTCGAGCCAACAAGACGTTTTTCTACTAAGACATTTTTTTATTTATTAATATGAAAATACTCAACATAAATAATAATCATTGAAAATGTTCATCATTAAGTGAAAAAGTTTAAAGAAAATATACAATATTACACGATTCAGTTTAACAAAGGTAATTTAAATTTATATTACCTTTAAGTAGACCCGTACTCAGCACATCTCTTCGCCTCTATCTCTCTACAAAGTTTGTTTCTCTCAACAGAAGTCGATTAAAATTATTAATTCGTAGATTGAGTGCAAGTTCTTTATAGACAGATACATATCTAATAACAATGCAATGCATTGTGCGTGGATTCATATCGCGAGAAAGAGGAAAGGAAAGTATTATCCGTTTATCTGAGTGTAATGCAATGTTATAAAGTAACTGTTCGAGGTTGTCATTCAATATTCTTACAATATTTACGGCACTTTTTACTACTTACAATATTGCGCTCGAAGTACGAATTACACTGGATTCGATTCCCGTTAAAAAATGACCGCCATAATAGCCAGACCAGCTTTACCCATATTCATTATTGAAATAGCCACTTTTATAAATTATGTCGTCATTCAAGTTATTTTACAATACCACCTCTATTATCAAAAAAATATTCTGTATCAAGATTTTACGTGCAGTAGATCATAGACTACACGTATAAACGGAGAGTCGATATCGATGAAAATCGGCACGCATGTACTGGAATCCCTAGTTCCATGACGTTTAGACGATTTTTGTCGGGTGTCTGGTATCTTGCTCTATCACACATGATTCATAATAAGGAGAAGAAGGACAAAAAATCTGTCAAATCATACTCTCCATCTAGTACTTCCAAAATCTTTGGTCTTGGTATATTTACTTTACTCTATGGATGCGTCCTCCGCCATATTGTACTGAGTTGCAATATTGTGGTTTAATTTATTGTTTTAGCCAAAAAACTAACGTTTTCCATAAGAATTGGAGTAATTAAAACTGTAGTACACTTATTCGCCTATATTTAGGTATAGCGTACATGGACCAGGCCGGGGCTTCATACATTTCTGGGACATCTCTTTTGATGTATAAAACATTTTTATAGTATTAAAATATATAAAGTTATGATTTAAACAAATAATTTTTTTTTTGTTTTTTTGCGCTCCTGAAAAGTTGTGTTTTGGTGGTTACGCCATTTGAGATTTAAGGTATCGATATGATAATAATTAATCACTTTTACCTATCATAATACACTCATATAATAATCCATAGTCAGTACAATATTTAATCATTGAATGTAATGTTAAATGTAGATGTTCAACCAATTTTAAAATTGGACTTCATGTTTATTGCACAACTTGAGCATGAAGCAAAAGCACAATATGCCATCTTTCTATGTATAATAAATTATGAATGAACTGCAGGTTAAATAAAAACGACGATACCTTATGAACTATGTTTTATTTGAGAGAAAGACATAAAATAATTAAAACTGCACCAAACTCATTTCTTTCCTTTCTTGCCGGATGGTTTTTCTTCTGTATTCTTCGGATTCTGCCAGTTGAGAGGATTACGCCGGTACATAGGCCACGGTGGGACGGTCAGAATGGCAGCTAGAATGAATCCAGCTCCCAAAATGTATACAGACTGGGAAAACTGCTGAACTATGTAGCCCCAGACGAATCCGACGATACTGAATAATGTGATTATGGCCTTGTATAATTTCTCAGCTTTTGCTTGGCCAACATAGTCAATATGGGTTGGTATTGATGTAAAGAAATCCATTTTTAGAGAAAACTTGTTTTATAAACCCAGCAGCACTTTAAGTTTAGTGTTTTCTTGACATTTGTCAACGTCAACAAGACACGTCATTTATGGATAGTGTAGTTCTTAAAAAGTAAAAGTTTAGCAATTGAACAATCGATTGAAAGATGTGTTTCAGTCGATTTTATTTTATTACTAAATATTTATGTGAGCCTTATTGCAATAAGCATTCAGTGGTTGGCTCGCTCACATTCAGAAAAAGGCCTGGAACATTATGAAAGAGCGTAACTTCTATTCAACTCTATGAATACCTACCGACTAATACAGCTTTACTCAAGCCAGTTTTCGAACGCAAATAGGTATTTTGTCATAATTATTATAAAAATAAAATTATCTTTACATGAATAAATAATATTAAATGGATACAAATACAAATCTTTCTTTCTTTCTTCTTTCTTTCAAAAATGATTTTGTTAAATTTTTTCGTTTATTTTGTTACTTTGTAAAAACTCAGAATTATAACATTTTAGTAGCATGTTATTCGTTTCATTAATTTGTAGCAACACCAGTTCAATCATTGCCGTTGCCGTCAGTCGATTGTCAACATTCAGTACGATCAGACTCATTAGGTTAATTTTAGTTACAAAGATATTAGTTTTATTTTCCAAAAAAGTACAACATACAAAATTATTAAAACAAAATGACAACTTTCAAGCAAGTTCCTCTCACATGTGGTGGCCATACTAGACCAGTCGTTCATTTGGATTTTAGTGACGTTACAAAAGATGGATATTATTTGATTTCTGCTTGCAAAGGTGAGTTTTGAAGTAAACTTTACGCTTAGGGTGCCCTTTTGCCTTGGCCTAGATATAAGTGGAAGACCTGCAAGTGTGTTTGGGTGTATTCGTCGAGTTTCGCGTGACAGATGTTAGGCATCGCGACGTGAGGCCTTCACTTTTTTATTTGTGTAGTGGTCTGCTCTGTTCTGCCGGCGACGTGCATTCTATGCATGCTGTGACCTTCTCTTTCCGGACATACAGGAAGCGCCTTGAGTATCCGCTCGTAAGTTTCCTCGCGGCGGCTGCTCGCCTTGGTAAACATGTCGTGCTTTTTGTTCACGTTGTCGCGACATGGAACGCAAGTACTTTTGTGTGTGTACGAATTTACAAATTATAGTAGGTTCGGAGTGTAGTTCCTGTATTGTATGTCGACATTTCGCCCATTCTGGGTCACCTTGTACCTTCTCAAGGTCTGTTTGAGTACTTGTTATTCTTGATATTAATTGTTTACAACATAGTATGACAATGTACTGCAATTATACTAGGATCTTTGTTACTTTCATCTCTTTTGTTCAATGATAAGGAAAATCCTGTACATGTAACAAGTAAATTACTTCATCATGAGGTAGAATATAGAATTGTTTCATTAGAATGCTACTTCCTACACTTTCTAATTAGATTTTTTCTTTTTTGAGAGATAAATTGGTATAGTAATTTTTTTGTTGAATATGAGTCTTATAGGACTGTGGATCAAAGTGAATTGTTTTATTTGAATTTATATTTTAAAAAAGCCTGGTTCATTAATCTGCTTATTTAAAATTAGTGATATCATAGAAATAACACAATTTTATAAAATTTTACATTTTATTTAAAGAATACCCTTTAACTTTATTCAACAGAACTCTTGTTAATGGTCCTGCCACTATTTTTATCAATCAGCATTGATGTGTCCCTTATAAGTCATTCGCTTAAACTTAATAATAGGAAAGTTGCCAATCATTCTAATTCATTCATCCCTTTTTGACATATGAATGGTTGTTTTCCATTAATTCAATGTTTATTTGTTTGTAGATGGCAAACCGATGCTACGACAAGGTGAAACAGGGGATTGGATTGGGACCTTTGAAGGACATAAAGGAGCAGTATGGGGAGTAGCATTAACACAAAACGCCAATCTTGCAGCTAGTGGAGCGGCAGATTTTTCAGGTTTGTACTTTTATTGGATCATGACTTGACAGAAAAAATATACTCTGTATTATTGATTTTTTGGAGGAGGCTTTTTTTGTGTGACGGGTGCTCAGTCATAACTAAAAATACATACAGGCTTTTAATAAATTTATTTTTAATTTTCAATTTCACCATAATAACATTTTGAGAAAACCTAAAAATAGAGAAAGATGTATCAAACTACTTTAAGTTAATTATGGAACATACCTAGAGTGATATCAGATTTATTGAGAATTAGTTAAGCATTTAACATTTATTACATTGCTTTGTATAAGTGTTGTTTTCTGTTAGGCACAATTTTATCACATTATTCCACATTGTGCAATCAAATTTGCATTTGAAACTTTGTCTCATTTGAATTGTTCATTATCATATACTATAAATATAAATATTTTTTACCTTTTACAGCAAAATTATGGGATGCACGATATGGGGATGTGGTTCACACATTTGATCATGAACATATAGTAAAAAGTGTGAATTTTAATGCAGACGATACGTTGCTACTCACAGCTAGCAATGAAAAACTAATACGAGTATTTGATCTCAACAAACCTGATGCTGGAGGTAAGTTATAAACTTATTTATATTTAAAATTATAAAATTTATAAACAAAGATAAATTCATCTGATTTCTTGTGGCTCAGGCGGGGATCGAACCCAGCACCTCTTGCGATTAGGGCAAGTGCTTTGACCATTAAGCTACCGAGACTGTTATAGGACCTGACAAATTTCTTATTGTTAATTGCTATAGTTATCCTCCAAAATTATTACCTACATTAAGTCTATTTCAACAGATGATAAGCTCTGGCTAATACAAAGGCAAAAGATTAATTTATTTTGCAATTTGACAATTTGATTACTTACAGAAAATAAATGCACCAGAATTTTTTTTTTCTTTTCCTTTACAATTTTATGGAGAGGTGTTACATATTGCCAAAAATGGTATTATACTAAAACTATCCAAAAGTGTGGAAAGACAAAGCCTATATAATTTTAATCCAGTAATCCTCTGTTGCGGAAGCCTTATAACATGTCATGTTCATTTGGATTGGTTATTGGGGTATACAACAATTCCTTTTGTGATTAGCTTCCCTTTGTCTCAATAGATTGATTAATGTAAATGAGCATTAATTATCTCGACACTTGCTCCTTTTCCTGTTTTACAACAATTATTCATCAGTTTATTTTGTAATTGTAATCTATTCATTTATCTATTAATAGTAATAAGTTTGTTGTAGACATAATACTTAAGGTTTGTTTATCAATTTAATTGCACTTTGATTGTGAAAATGATTATTCTGATAATCACCTATCTTATAATAGTGTGAAGTTCATATAGGAGTATAAACTTTTTTTTTCTGTGTAATGCTTGCCCCAGCTGACACTCAGTTAGTCATTGATGACAATACAGTTAACATTTAAATGGGAGTAAATGCGTTATTATTATCATTTTTTTAATTATTCTCGATGAATCGGAATCGAAAAACTATCGAAAATGTATCGCGTTTAGTCCTGTTTAAAAATTATCCCATATCAAATTTAGAAAGTTTAAAGTTTTATACAGTTAACATCAATTACTTTATTTTAACAATAACTCATAAAATCCTAATCTGTTATAGCCACTCATTATTTTGAAAATTAATGCACAAATGATGAAAATTAAATGACTATAAAGATCTGCCCTGGTTACTACAAATGCTTGCCCCGCCACTGCCTGGACTGAAGTCTTCACCTGTTCTGTTCCAGCCCTGGAGAAAATAAACGCGCACACAAACAGCATCAGGCACGCGGTGTTCCTCAACAACTCGCGCGTCGTCAGCGTGAGCGACGACCTCACCATGCGCGTGTGGGACCGCACTAGTGGGCAGGTCAGTTGAATGTTTTAAATAAACGCGCACACAAACAGCATCAGGCACGCGGTGTTCCTCAACAACTCGCGCGTCGTCAGCGTGAGCGACGACCTCACCATGCGCGTGTGGGACCGCACTAGTGGGCAGGTCAGTTGAATGTTTTAAATAAACGCGCACACAAACAGCATCAGGCACGCGGTGTTCCTCAACAACTCGCGCGTCGTCAGCGTGAGCGACGACCTCACCATGCGCGTGTGGGACCGCACTAGTGGGCAGGTCAGTTGAATGTTTTAAATGTTTAAATAAGCAAGAAGGTTTCATATTATCTCAGACGTCAGGCTGGATAAAAATTAAATTAGATAATGTTTTTTTTTGACTGGCTCCGGATTTAAGAAAGAAGCTTTCATCAAGATTCACACAGAGTTAACTACTAACTGAGCTTTTTATTAATTACTAGCTGCTCGCCCCGGCGTCGCACGGGCACTTAACACGACATTTACACACATATTTATTTGAAAACTAAATATATCCTATGTTACTCGGGGCTCATGTAGCTTTCGAATGGTAAAAGATTTTTTAAAATAGTTCCAGTAGTTTTTTTGCCTGTTAATTACATCCAAGCAAAAAAACTAAGTTTTCCTCTTTATAATATGAGTATATATTTTATAAATAAAGGCTCGCCCATGTAGGTATGAGACACCATTTTTTGAAATCTTATTGAAATAAGTTAAATAAAATCAGAACTAATTCGATTTTTAAAGCTTCTCTACCTAACTGTGCTCTTAAGCTATTTACAATATTCTTTTTTGTATAAACATTTTTTTTCTACCTTTAAGGTAGAAAAAAACGACAAGTCAATCAATCACCTGGAAGGTTCATTGAATTCGAGAAGCAGTTTCAATCGTGCGGAATTATTGCATAACAATGAACTAGATTGAATGTGTTAGAAATACAGTTTCTATAATGCGGAAATATACTTATTGTCCTGAGCAGGATATCGAGAAGGCGGATGTATTTAACTGTCGCGTGCTTTTGTATAGGTTTATGAAACCATTAGTACATAATGATTATAAAATGACGATTAAAGGTCTTATAATAAATTTGTAATGATGTGTTTTTTAATCCTAGGTGACGAATAGGGATCGACGTTGTGACCTCTAGCATAAACGTATTATATAACGTGAAATAGTCGATTCCCGAACGCGCTAAATATATAATATAAATATTGCGCTAAATCGGTCACAATAGGCACTCGGTGCACGGAATACTCACTTTTTGGAACTTTCAAATTCATAATTTCTTTTGCAATTGCTATCCAATCATATAAAGAGAATTAATAAAATTTATCAGTGACAGTTATTTTTATATTAATTTTGATAAATAAGTGACAGTTTTTTTACAGAAAAAGTCCTAATACAATTTTTTTCATGTTTCAGGAAGTGCACAAAATTGAATTTCCGACCATTCCAAATAGCTTAGAGCTTTCGAGAGATGGAGCGATATTGACCGTGGCGCATGGTGAGTAAACCAAATATAACCAGATTTTAAACTTGTGCTTTTTTCCTCATTGCGCCTTGACATTTGTGAATTTTATTTGGAACAGGGTTGGACCTTTTACTTCCGAATCTGACATTATTTTCAACTTGTCTGTACAAATTGTTTAAAATGTCTTTCCAATTGTTTTTTTATATTTTTTTTTTCCTTCATTATTATTTCTTTGTTGGTAACTATTTAAAGTCCAAACACGTGTTTCACTCGCCTCGAACAGACATAGCACGATTTGACATCGTTGTTTAACTTTTTTAGCATGTTTACATATACGCCTCGATGGTCGAGTGGTTTAAGAACCGGGCCATAGTCTCCAGGTCCTGGGTTCAATTATTGGGTTGGGCAAAATTTGGCATTTAACCATCTTTGTAACGAAAACATGATTTCAAATGCTGGAGGCCTTTGCCCTGCGGTGGGCATCAAAAGGCTAATACTTTATCTATATTTTTTCTTTAATCAGACGAAAATAGTTGTTTAAATTTGTGCTGGGTAATTCTAATTTAATACAAATGAAAATTGTTCCAGGTACAAACGTATCCTTCTACTCGTCAGATACAATGCGTAAAATGCGCGATTTCCCCGTGCCGACGAAGTGTTTCTCAGCGTCGTTGGCGCCGAGCCGGGCGACGTTCGTCTGCGGCGGGGAAGACTTAAAAGTGTACAAGTTTGATTATAACACGGGCACTGAACTAGGTAATTATGCTCGTTGATTCACGTGTGAATGGATTATGGAATAATTTTGTTTTTCCGAAGAAAATTTCAATTATTTTTTTCGGGGCTGTAGATTACACAGAAACAGAATTCTTAAATTCTTAAATTTACGACAATTATTCAATCTGATATTCTTAAATATTTTATTCTCAATTAGTATGTCTAGCACCTATAGTACAAGTTGCGTGCGCGTTTAGTTTGGGACAAGGAAATTGGTGTCTCAGCCCTATTGATTAAATTATTTGTTTATTATTTCTTTAATTTATCAAAAACTGTAATGTCGAAATTACTCCATTTAACGCCGGCAAAACAATTATCAAAAGTTGAAACTTTAAAATTAGCATTTTAAATTGAAAATCGGCTTCCTGTACCGTAAACGCGAGATTTACGTGCGCGCAGATCAGCACTCACTATACAAGCTCTACTTATAAAGAGTCGCGATTTATCCAGTCGCCTTACGATTGCAGTAACTCGCGGCTCGCGGGCCGCTCTTGAGTGCCTCGCAACGGCGCATTCATCTGATCTGGGCGCACCCCATATTAGCGAGGTCCTAACTCGCTAATTAAAAAACACTGTATTTAAGGTGTAACAAAATATACTGCAAATATTTTCAGGGCGAACTGTTTGGTGGAAATTTAAAACATTTTGTAAGTAAAAAATCAATGAGAATACGCTAGTTTCCGAGAAAATCAACAAAATCAATTGAGTGAATAATTGAAGAAAGTACAAATTGTGTCTTATCCGAGGCAGCTGGTCATGTCTTATCAGTGTAATACAATTACTAGAATCGTCCTGCCCCCTAAGCAACGTGGTGGAGGGGGCCGAAGCTCACAGGACGAAAAGAGCAAGTTGGCCAATGCTGGATATGTCAAATTTGGTAGGCATTAAAAACATTGATATACAAAAACCCAAGATGCACAGTCTCGAACAAAAGTAACACTCAATAGTGTCACCAAAACCAAAAGTCAAACTTTGACATGACATAATTTCGCAGATAGAACAAAGCTAGGAGTGGAGACGAATATTTGTTTTATTATTATATATATTATACAAGCATTTTTAAAGCAAATTAATAATATGTACATACAAACATAAAAATGGCAAGTAGTCATTTAACAAAGTACCGCAAAACCTTATTTAACTAGTACATGTTTAAACTTAAAATTAAAACGTGTTTCATTAAACACGTTTTAATAAGATTCATTTATCTTCACGCCTTTGTTGGCTGACGATTGATGTCCATTGCCAGCATGGTATTGGGCCACAAGAAATACTAAAAAGAAAATAATAAGAAATACATTATGTAAATATAGAACTCGTCTTCGTCACCTAAATTTATTGTATATCATAAATTAAAAAATGATGCACAAAAATCTTTAAGAACATATGATTAATAAACAAAGTTCCAACTGAAATCTAATTGAATGGATGGTTGGAGATGAGACGAAACAAAAATGAAAAAATATTCCATAACAATTTATGGGATTCGCTTAAAAACGATATTATAATACCAAAAATACAATTGATGTATATAAATATACTTGTTATAATATCAAAACGATATGTGCGAAAACATATTTAAAAAAATAAACATCACAAAAAAATATCGTCTCCTTTGAAATACGAACAGAGCCTTCTTATAATGCGACTAAAATAAAAGGGGATTGTAATGCATCGTTCTGACAATAAAAGAACGGCCATTGGAATTTGCCGTATTAGACTGGAGCCGGTGACTGACGTTTTGAAACAAATTAAATTGAAATAATATATTACGTTGCTTATTCAGTTATAAAATCCACTAAAACGAATCAATAAACATTTTAACTTACCGAAAATAATAAATCCCGCCCTTTTCTAACGTTCTTGTCGTACTTTTTGTACAATTTTTCATTGCGCATTTCGGCATTGTCAACGACGTTGCTATGACGCGGGTGACGCAAGACTATTTGAAATGAGTGCATAATTCAAAATTGTGCACTCTTCTGTTGTAGACGGCTTGGAGACGTTGATTGTGCATCTTGGGTTTTTGTATATCAATGATTAAAAATGACTTTTTTTTATCCGAATGTATTACATTGCCTCCAAACAATTCGCCCTTAAAATATTTGCAGTATATTATTTTGTTACACCCTAAATATCTTGTACAATTGTATATAATAAATCAAACAAAATTTCCAGAGTCGAACAAAGGCCACTTCGGTCCCGTCCACTGCGTGCGATGGTCGCCGGACGGGGAGCTGTACGCGACGAGCTCGGAGGACGGCACGGTGCGGCTGTGGCAGGGCGTGCCGGGCCGCGTGTACGGGCTGTGGCGCCGCAGCAACGACCACGCGCCAGTCACCAACGGGTTCAAGGAGGTGGCCGCCAACTGACCCGCGTCGCCTGCGACACAGGTATCTACCACTCACGCTTATTCCAAGAGAAAGAATAAAAACAGGCATAGGGAAATCACCCATTCCCTAAAATAAAAGTACTTCTGCCGAGCGGGTGATCTAGCTCGGGGACCGAGGTCCTTACTGCGCTGTGTTGGTGCAGTCGTATATATGCTAAGTTGCGGCGGAAACTCTGCAAGCGCGATGTAGGTTTGTATGGAAATATCGCTTTGCCGTGTCAGCGCCATCTGTTGGGATATATTGGAACTACTCCTTTGTGGCAATGTGGATAGGTGTCACCACACAGGTGTATCCAAGCTTCGGAGATGTGAGAAAATTTGACGCATGTGTCATTTGGAAACACGCTCGCATTTTAGAAGCGCATACACCCTCAGGTGTATGCGCTTGAAAAATCCGCTAGATTGCAATACGTATGCGTCAGGTTTAACTGCTGTGTCATTGGTGAATTTTGACATATCTGACAATGTCATGTCAAAATTCACCAATCACATACCAGTTAGACTCTACGCCTCCCTACTGTCACCTAGCGGATATTTCATTTGCGAAAACCCTCATTGCTCGACATTTACCCGTCTGGGGGTAGTTTCCGCTTTGCCATTTTAGAATATAGATTTAAGCACTAAATGTAAATATGCATCTAAATCCTGGATTTAGATTGCAATTACTGGTTTATTAATTAAGATAATTACATTTTATTTCCACTTGCCTTATATAGTATTTGCTACCTTCAATGAAATATTCAGATCCTCAATATTTTTAAAGTAATAAGCGAATTTATGGCCTGGTCATTTTGACGGTTTGGTCATGAAAATTGGGGTGTCCTCCCTCTATAGACTGAATAGGTACAATGCAGACATCCATTTGGTAAAATATTTTTACAGCAGTAAAAACTAAAACGATTTTTTTAAGATGTCACAACGTTTAGTGTTGCTATTACAAGAAAATACAATCCCAACTAATATTATAAATGCGAAAGTAACTCTGTCTGTCTGTCTGTCTGTCTGTCTGTTACGCTTTCCCGCTTAAACCTCGCAACCGATTTTGATGAAATTTGGTACAGACAATCTTTAGACCCTGAGACAGAACATAGGCTACTTTTTGACCCATTCCAACCCCCCACTTCCCCGAAATGAGGGGGTGGAAGTTTGTATGGAAAATCTAAACTACTTGAGTTAGACGCTTGAAAGGTGATGTCCATAAAATGACCCAGATTCGACAGGAATGAAATGTATACCAGTGGATTGACATTGAAATAAAATATAATGTTACCAAGGGGTCAACCCTAAAATCGTTATAGTATAGGAGCTAGGAGCAAAAAAAAATAAGTAAAAAATTCCTTTAAAAAAATAATAAAATAAGTTTACGTCATGCTGTGGCTTTATTATGACGTTGTTTTAATGTTGTATCACTTGTGATAATTATCATCAACACATTTCACAAGCAACAGCAACGTAATAACAACATCATATTAAATCATTAAATCATCCACATATCAAATACTCTGTTTTTGGAATATTTTTTTCTTTTCTAAATAGTTCTTAATGTACTGTCGCAAACTGTGGCGCGTTAAATACGTTGAGTAGTATCTATGAGCGAACAAAAATAAGTATAACAGTTAGAGCATTTGTTTTGCTTGTACATTCATGACTAACACACACAAGTTATTGTGGATTAGAATTTCGTTGTTGTTATATTATAGGAAATATCATTAGAACTTATCACAATAAGACTTACATTATGAAAATAAATGATTTACAAAAATATTCTCACCCAGAACATAGCTTGTTACTGAGTGTTTGTTATGTTGATGATTTAATGATTTAATATGATGTTGTTATTATGTTGCTGTTTCTTGTGAAATGTGTTAATGATAATTATCACAAGTAGTACAAAATTAAAACAACGTCATATTAAGCCACAACATGACGTAAACTTATTTTATTATTGTTTTGAACGAATTTTTTTACTTATTTTATTTTGCTCCTAGCTCCTATACTATAACGATTTCAAGGTGGCCCCCTTGGTAACATTATATGATATTTCAATGTGAATCTACTGGTATACATTTCATTCCTGTCGACTCTGGGTTTTTTGTCCATACATTTATGGACAATGTCCTTTGGCATGCAGGTCCCTTAATAAACTTGATGCTTAGTTGCAAAAGGATATTGCAAAATTCCCACGGGAACGGGAGTTAGCGGGAAAAAACATTCGTATAATGAAAACCGACATCCACGCGGACGAAGTCGCGGGCGGCCGCTAGTATTACCATAACATTATTCGTTTTGTTTACAGGAAAATGAGATGCAGAGCGGGTACAATCCAAATTGATCCTTTACGGTTCACGTTTGCGGCAGTCGACATCGGACATCACATTGTGTAATTCGGAAATTGGGTGTAGCCCGAAAAATGAAGACTTTAACGTATTCAAAAACGTCAAATGTGTTTGTGTTGTTTATTTTTTTTTCGCAACACTAGTTTTTTATACTCAAAGCATGTATTTATTGTAAAAAGAAACTGAATAGACTTGAATTGCAACCAATAAATGATTTGTAAATATTGAAGGTTTACATTTTTAATCATGGAAGTGGATCCCAAAGATATTGGAAGTACCATAGATCATCCCTATGTCAGATTTGAGTGTAGCCACCAAAACTTCATAAAACCTAACTTTACACATATAGTGTTGTGCCTATCGATAAAGTACTCGAGTCAACAAAACATTTTTCTACTAAGAGATTTTTTATTTATTTATTTAAATGAAAATAAATACTCATCATCTTGTTTTTATTAATTAATATTATAAAATTAATAAGAAATAAGAGTAGAAAGTAAACTAAATAAATAGATAAAAAAAGCTAGATACTATGTATATGGGTCTTAAAAAAATACAAGGTTAGGATGGCCATAGGGGTTGTCAGCAGTGGCCTACTATAGGCTGATGATGATGAGTGTCAAACAGAAAACCCCAAAATATCAACAGTTTCGCAAAGAGGAACGAAACTTTTAAAAATTGGAACAATTTTGTTTGGGAATATTTTATGAAATAAAATTTACAAAACTGCAAATATCTCGAAAACTATGCGTCGTACGTAAAATCTGATGACATTTTTGATCCCCTTTTAGGAAAACCCATTAGATATTTTAGACCTATCCGATGACCTCACCCAAAAAGGTCAAGGACGAGGTTGACTTTTTGTCTGCATTAAAAATCTATTCAGTTTTGGTGACAACTTTCATTAATTCGCTAGAAATGCCCTGACGCCAGAAAACTGTCGCATTATTATTATTTTGTTTGACGTAGCGTACGAATAAAGCTAGATACTATGTATATGGGTGCTTAAAAAATCCAAGGTTAGGATGACCATAGGACGATAGAGGCTGATGATGATGAGTGCCAAACAGAAAACCCCAAAATAACAATAGTTTCGCAAAGAGGAACGAAACTTTTAAAAAGTGGAACCAATTTTGTTTGGGAATATTTTATCAAATAAAATTTACAAAACTGCAAATATCTCGTAAACTATGCGTCGTACGTAAAATCTGATGACATTTTTGATCCCCTTTTAGGAAAACCCATTAGATATTTTAGACCTATCCGATGACCTCACCCAAAAAGGTCAAGGACGAGGTTGACTTTTTGTCTGCATTAAAAATCTATTCAGTTTTGGTGACAACTTTCATTAATTCGCTAGAAATGCCCTGACGCCAGAAAACTGTCGCATTATTATTATTTTGTTTGACGTAGCGTATGTTTCAACATGCGTGTAGATGACATTATTGATGAGCAGGTGCGTCGAACATGGAGTAGAACGTAAACTAAATAAATAGATAAAAATAAAGCTAGATACTATGTATATGGGTGCTAAAAAAATCCAAGGTTAGGATGGCCATAGGGGTTGTCAGCAGTGGCCTACGATAGGCTGATGATGATGAGTGCCAAACAGAAAACCCCAAAATATCAACAGCTTCGCAAAGAGGAACGAAACTTTAAAAAATTGGAACCAATTTTGTTTGGGAATATTTTATGAAATAAAATTTACAAAACTGCAAATATCTCGAAAACTATGCGTCGTACGTAAAATCTGATGACATTTTTGATCCCCTTTTAGGAAAACCCATTAGATATGTTAGACCTATCCGATGACCTCACCCAAAAAGGTCAAGGACGAGGTTGACTTTTTGTCTGCATTAAAAATCTATTCAGTTTTGGTGACAACTTTCATTAATTCGCTAGAAATGCCCTGACGCCAGAAAACTGTCGCATTATTATTATTTTGTTTGACGTAGCGTATGTTTCAACATGCGTGTAGATGACATTATTGATGAGCAGGTGTGTCGAACATGGAGAAGAACGTAAACTAAATAAATAGATAAAAATAAAGCTAGATACTATGTATATGGGTGCTAAAAAAATCCAAGGTTAGGATGGCCATAGGGGTTGTCAGCAGTGGCCTACGATAGGCTGATGATGATGGGTGCCAAACAGAAAACCCCAAAATATCAACAGTTTCGCAAAGAGGAACGAAACTTTTAAAAATTGGAAACAATTTTGTTTGGGAATATTTTATGAAATAAAATTTACAAAACTGCAAATATCTCGAAAACTATGCGTCGTACGTAAAATCTGATGACATTTTTGATCCCCTTTTAGGAAAACCCATTAGATATTTTAGACCTATCCGATGACCTTACCCAAAAAGGTCAAGGACGAGGTTGACTTTTTGTCTGCATTAAAAATCAATTCAGTTTCGGCGACAAATTTCATTAAAATTCGCTAAAAATGCCCTGACGCCAGAAAACTGTAGCAATATTATTATTTTGTTTGACGTAGCGTACAAATAAAGCTAGATACTATGTATATGGGTGCTTAAAAAATCCAAGGTTAGGATGACCATAGGACCATAGAGGCTGATGATGATGAGTGCCAATCAGAAAACCCCAAAATAACAATAGTTTCGCAAAGAGGAACGAAACTTTTAAAAATTGGAACCAATTTTGTTTGGGAATATTTTATCAAATAAAATTTGCAAAACTGCAAATATCTCGAAAACTATGCGTCGTACGTAAAATCTGATGACATTTTTGATCCCCTTTTAGGAAAACCCATTAGATATTTTAGACCTATCCGATGACCTCACCCAAAAAGGTCAAGGACGAGGTTGACTTTTTGTCTGCATTAAAAATCTATTCAGTTTTGGTGACAACTTTCATTAAAATTCGCTAGAAATGCCCTGACGCCAGAAAACTGTCGCATTTTTATTATTTTGTTTGACGTAGCGTATGTTTCAACATGCGTGTAGATGACATTATTGATGAGCATAGCTGGGCACCGTTAATAAAATAGTTAACTTCGTTAATCGTTAATCCGCTACAAAAAAAGTTAGCTTCGTTAAACGTTAAAGCGTTACATTTCGGAAGAATTAACGCAAGTTAAAGTTAATCGTTAATCCGTTAACTAGTTATGTGTAAAATTGGACTTTTATATCGTTGCGTTTGTGATCTTATAAAACCTGTTGGTTGGTTTAGGTTCTGGAAATTAACAGATTAGGAACCATTGAGGTATTGCTACTACATACGTATAGAGATGAAATCACGAACAAAAATTTTCTTACCCGCGTTGTGGTCCATGGACCACAAAGTTGCAGTCTTATTTTCTTTTTTTGAACATTTTTAAATCAAAAAATGTCGTGTTGTGTTTTAAAAACATGTACAATCATTATAAGACGAAAAATAAAGATGGTGGCGAATTATGAAATAGATAAAAATTGGCCAAGTGCGAGTCGGACTCCCGCACTGAGGGTTCCGTACCAATTCTATTTTTGACGTATAAAAAAACTACTGAATAGATTTCGTTCAAACCAATTTTCGTTGGTAGTTTTTATGGTAATGTACATTATATAATTATTTAAATTTTATCATCCTCTTATTTTAGAAGTTAGAGGGGGGGGGGACACACTTTTTTCCACTTTGGAAGGGTCTGTCACGCAAAGTATTCACTTTAGAAAAAAGTGATATTAGAAACCTTAATATAATATTTAAAGACCTATCCATAGATACCCCACACGTATATGTTCAATAAAAAAAAAATATTTCGTGTTTCAGTTCTGACAATGGGGACCCCCCACTTTTTTTATTTTTTTTCTATTTTCGTGTGAAAACCTTGTTGCGGTTCACAGAATACATCCACTCACTAAGTTTCAACAGTATAGTACTTATAGTTTCGGAATAAAGTGGCTGTGACAGACTGGCGGACAGACAGACAGACAGACAGACAGACAGATAGACAGACATGACGAATCTATAAGGGTTCCGTTTTTTTGCCATTTTGGCTACGGAACCCTAAAAAGACAAAAATATCACTGAATTATCCGCCCCCTTCCCTCCAATATGACGCAAAACTTTTGTTCGCGATGTCCACTCTATACGTCTTAGTAATGTTAGGAACAAAACAAAATACGTCTTGTATAATTCAAAAAGTTAAATGTGTAATTTAATCGTCGGACATAAGGTGCATATCCCATTCATAAACATTAACATGTTGAAGTTCTCGTCTGAAAGCGAGGCTCGTGTTGGTGTTAAAATGTCTTTATCTGTGGAAAACAGACGTTCTACTATAGTAATAATAGTAGGCATTGAATTAACGATTAACGGACTTCTGCAATTTAACGGAAGTTAACATGTCCGTTAACAGTTTTTAAAGTTAACTTAAAAGTTAATCCGTTAATCAAAATGTTAACTTCGTTAATTAACGATTAACGGATTAACGAGTTAATGCCCAGCTATGTTGATGAGCAGGTGTGTCGAACATGGAGTAGAAAGTGAACTAAATAAATAGATAAAAAAAGCTAGATACTATGTATATGGGTCTTAAAAAAATACAAGGTTAGGATGGCCATAGGGGTTGTCAGCAGTGGCCTACGATAGGCTGATGATGATGAGTGTCAAACAGAAAACCCCAAAATATCAACAGTTTCGCAAAGAGGAACGAAACTTTTAAAAATTGGAACAATTTTGTTTGGGAATATTTTATGAAATAAAATTTACAAAACTGCAAATATCTCGAAAACTATGCGTCGTACGTAAAATCTGATGACATTTTTGATCCCCTTTTAGGAAAACCCATTAGATATTTTAGACCTATCCGATGACCTCACCCAAAAAGGTCAAGGACGAGGTTGACTTTTTGTCTGCATTAAAAATCAATTCAGTTTCGGTGACAACTTTAATTAAAATTCGCTAAAAATGCCCTGACGCCAGAAAACTGTAGCATTATTATTATTTTGTTTGACGTAGCGTACGTTTCAAAATGCGTGTAGATGACATTATTGATGAGCGGGTGTGTCGAACATGGAGTTGATGGAGTAGAACGTAAACTAAATAAATAGATAAAAATAAAGCTAGATACTATGTATCCTAACCAATGTATGTATGTCAAATTATTCCCTTCATCTAGTACTTTCAAAATCTTTGGTGGATCCCATGGGTTGATAGCATAGGGTCAAGTAATATGGTTGATAGATTGAAACAGTGCGATAAATAAAAATGGTTTATTAAAATTTTGTCACTAGGTGAGATTTGTATTTTTAAATCTAAATAATAACACTAGTTATGACTAAAATTATGCCAATATTTTACAAAAATAATAATTTACAGAATCTTAATTCTAGGTAAAATAATAACTAGGCAGTGAAAACAAATTATAGAAGACGAGTGGTTTGTATTTATACCACTAAGTTATTTGTACGATATATGGTAACGTTGAGTAGGTATGGACTGGTAATACTGTTGACATGGTAATAACAGTATTGACACTCTATTTCGTCTTCTCGTCAATTAAAGCTAAAGATGGCCATTAATGATTACAAAAAATGTTAAAACGAATAATTCAGAGTATATTTTTAGCTCGTAATCTGAACAACCTATAGTAATACTATTAAAGAAGCCTAAGTTACAATGATCGAAATAATCAATTCTATTTAAATTATTGTTCGCTTCACAGTTAATAAAGTAAAACATTGCACCAATATCTTCATAATACACAACAATGAGTTTCTTAAACATATGACTTAATATATAATATTCCATTTATCAAAATATATAAATAATACCCTCCTAGCCGAATTCGGCCACGGCGGCCAATCTTACGATTAGCCACTGGCGCGGGATATATTATAGTGCACAAGCGCATGCGCAGGCACAGGTGCACTCCCTATTCCCTCACTCCCATAATTCGGTGGGACAGCAATCTGACACGACCGTAGAGAGATCAGGCGCAGGACCAACGGCTTAACGTGCTTTCCGAGGCACGGGGGTGTAAATACACCGCCAACTTCCAAACTCCGGACTGTGTCTGTGTTATCACATGAAAACATAGACACAATTTCATCGGTCCGACCCGGGATTCGAACCCAGGACCTCCGGCGCGGCCGCCGCTTTAAAGTGCGACACACTAGCCACTGCGCCACGGAGGCAGTTCATATCAAAATATATATCATCTATACAAAGGCACTCTACGTGGACGTTTTCATTTTTCATATATTTTCGACATAAAACGTTTATATAAAACTTATTAGGTATATCTTTTAAGTACAAACATCACTTGAGCTTTTACTTATAAGGACACAGGGTTAATGTTATAAGATACATAGTTTATGTGTACAAGTGCTTACAGAATAATGTTCGTAGAATTTCAACTTTGTCTTTTTTCACTGGTGAATACAATATTGCATTATGTATTAACTGGAATTTGGCTTCTTCGATTAAAATGGCAAAATAAATACTAATCATAACACTTGGACATAGCTAGTCATTGCAAAGTTGAAGCAAATGAATTTTACAGTAATAAACTCCTATTTTTAACGATTCAGTAGATGTGAATAATATTAATGGTAAACAATTGGGTAACTGTAAATGGTTAGCTTTATTAGGTAAAACTGTAAAAAAGTATTTCTTGTCTTTGGACATTGTTTCGTCACCTGTTATTTACATATATCTACTTTTCACCAGATATCATATAACAGATCTGGGGCACTAACCAAGATGCCACTTTGTCGAATTCGCCATACGTTTTCGTCGCGATTTATATTGCCCTCCCGCACACGTACTATTGATATGAGCGGGATGGAGATAAAGTCGCTACGAAAGCGTCTGGCGAATTCATTAAAGTGGCATCTTGGCTAGCCTACCTGGTGATCTAGCCAAGTTGCAACTTTGGCTATTGTCGCCATCGCTACCGTCGCGACTTATATCTCCATCCCGCTCACACAGATACTTCGTGTGCGTAATGGCAATATTAGTCGAAGCGATGGCGATAGTGCCTTGTCGGTAAGACTTCTACTGCTCTTCGACAGCTTAAATAGATAACTAGCTGAAAGGACATATCCGCGGCTTTCCTTTAATGGATACTTTTGATTTTGATTCAATAGATCTTTTGGTGTGTTCATAAATAATGAAAAGAGCAACTATCGAGTTTCTTGCCGCTTCTTCTCTCTCGGTAGATGACTGCATTCCGAAGTCGGTCGGTGGTAGATTCAATGTGTTGTTTTTTTATTATTATTGACGATTCATAAGTGCTTTTCTGAGGCCTATTTCAATAAAGTATATTTTGATTGATTGATAATCGCGACAGGTCGCGACAGGTCCGGGAACTCGAAGTTGAGCGATGGACAGTGACGGCGCAATGTAGGTACCTACTTATATGATTTTTTATAAGAAAATCATCAATCGGGATTCAACATGTGGTTGGCATGATATTGTTTCTTCTAGCACATTTGGTATGTTCTCTTGTTCACTTGGCGATGAACGGCAACAAGTCTGGGAACTTAAAGTTGAGCAGCGGTCCTCGGAGCAATCGCGGGCCGAGCCGGCGGTGTGCTTATGTTTTTTTATACAAGTTGTTCACATAAACGTGACTTTGATCATATTGTTTCTTTAACACACTCGGTACCTCATTTGTCACATTCACTTGGCGATGAACGGCGACAAGTCCGGGAACTTGAAGTTGAGCGGGTGTCTCCTGGGCGGCAGCGGTGTAGGTACCTAATACCTATAATGTTTGTTTTTTACAAAACATTCACATAAACGTGACGTTGATAATATCGTTTGTTGGTGATAATATTATTTTTTTAACACACTCGGTACGTCATTTGTCACATTCATCGTCCAATTGTTCACTTGGCGATGAACGGCGACAGGATGGGGATCTTGCAGTTGAGCAGCGGGCGCGGGCTGAGCCGGCGCGGCGGTGTACCTAATACCTTTAAGTTTGTTTTCATAAGATAATCACATAACTATACGTGACGTTGATAATATTGTTTGTTCCAACACACTTGGTGTCGTCACTGTCACTTGTCACATTCACTTGGCGATGAACAGCGACAGGTCGGGGAACTTGAAGTTGAGCGGCGGGCGGCGTGGCGCGCACGGGCCGAGCCGGCTGTGTTATACCTAATACCTACATGTTTGTTTTATTAAGATGATCACTTTCCGTGACTTTGATAATATTGTTTCTTTAACACACTTGGTATGTCTTGTCACATTCACTTGGCGATGAAGGGCGACAGGTCTGGGAACTTGAAGTTCAACGGCGGTCGGCGGGGCGCGCGCGGGCCGAGCCGGCGATGTACCTATGTTTTTTTATAGAAGACGTTCACTAATGTGAACTAATGGTTAGGTTAATACCTGACGTTGATAATAGTGTTTATTTATTTACAACACTTGGTAGGTACGTCATTTGTCACATTCATCGTCCACTTGTTCACTTGGCGATGAACGGCGACAAGTCTGGGAACTTGAAGTTGAGCGGCGGTCTGCGAGGCGCGCGCGCGTGTGTTCCCCCGGGCGGGGCGGCGCCGCACTGCGCCGCGCACACGTCGTCGCGCGCCACGGCCTCGCGCGGCCACTCGCGCAGCAGCTGCGCGCAGTCCGTGATGCGGAGGGACGCGCACTGCGCCTGCGGGGTGAGATGACGAGTAAGACCACAGATAACGTAAGACTAAGGTGAGGAACAGCATCTCACGTCGTTCTAATACAAAACAGCATCTCAAGTTCGCTCTCAAGATCGATTTCAGAGTTGAGCGCGATTTATTAATACGAGCCTAAAAACAAGTGGTTGTGCTGAATAGTAATAGAGTAGAGTGACTATTAAACCAGGTCGCGGTTTCTATCCCCGTACTGGCCAAACATTTGCATGAAGGAACATGTCTGTTTGTCCTGGTCTGGATGTTATATGTATGTATGTAGGTATCCATAGTACAAGCTTCGAAATTAGTTTGGGCCTAGGCAATTGTGTTTTAGTTCAATGAATGAATTTTTGTATTTAAGTATAATTGTATAAATGAGTATTAAAGTATCCTATCCGTTCCCTAACATACATATTACCTACAAGCTTCGAGCTTAGTTTGGCTAGGCAATTAGAATTCAAAGGAATTTCTTATTTTATTTTGCAGATCAGTGCTGAAAAAATATGGGGTCTATAGGCCCAAAGACATCGCGCTGGGCAGACGTGTTGGTAATTTAATGTGCGGCCCAACCCATACTACCGAATATATTTCTTAGTCGCTTCGTCGTCTTCAAAATCAATTTATCAATGCCTAATCTTAAGTAAACTTACCCCCTCAACAGTACAGATACAGGACGTGCACGGCGACGGGAATGCCGATTCGCCAACTGCTACAGATCTGCCTGCTATTAGGCAGCCCTGCGCCGAGCTCTCTCGCCACGCTGATAGGTCAATCTTCGGCAGCGATGAGCAAGGCACGCGCGGGTTTCTGTGTGAGAAAATAATTATTTTTCATTTCATGTTCTTAATTAATTTTTTGTTTACTGTCGAAAATGTGAAAAAAAAAAACTAATTTAAAACTTGCTGCTTATGTTTGTTACAGATCGGTCAACTTGCTGAGTGATTGATGACTATGACATGGGAATTATGAAAACCCTATAAAATATTTATTCTACATGGGATTTGTCAGTATCACATACAATCAAGATAGTTTTCATTCAATCATCTGAGCTTCATTTACTTATTACTGCAAAATCATACTCACAAGAAATTGCTAGGGAGATCAAAAGCTGCTCTTTGTATGTCCCCTTCAATGTCGAAGTTCTCGCACAACACCTTGGAAAGAGTTATTTTGCGAATTTCAGCCAACTGGTGTTCTGTGAACCTTGCCGCTGGGTTGTCGTTTTCGTACCTGACAAAATAAAGAAATATTTTTTTATATTCCAAACATGGTAAAGGTAAAAGGCAACTCTTTAAGTACCTACCTACAAAAACTATAGATTCACGCCTCACCAACTCACTTGATGATTACAAAATTACAGACATTGAGCCCGGATTTGAGTTTAGTTTAAATCGTAGGTATTCGTACTTTTTAGTTTTAGACGGTGTCAAAGGAAGGGCGACGCATTTGTGGCCCTTGTGAAGTTTTTGATTTTCATGGGCAGAGATGATCACCAACCATCAGGTGCACCCTCCTGAACGTTCGTCTTACTTTTCCCATTAAAATAATATAGTAAAAAAACAGCAATTCCATTAAATCACTTCACCTTCAGACAATGACGAAATCCCAACTAATATTATAAATGCGAAAGTAACTCTGTCTGTCTGTCTGTCTGTTACGCTTTCCCGCTTAAACCTCGCAACCGATTATGATGAAATTTGGTACAGACAATCTTTAGACCCTGAGACAGAACATAGGCTACTTTTTATTTCGAAAAAAAGAAATCCACGCGGACGGAGTCGCGGGCGGCCGCTAGTTTATTATAAAGATCACAAGATAGAAAAAAATTGTTTTGTAGCACTCACCAGAATCTATCGCATTTCCTGAGCTGCCGGAATTGGATGGCGATGATGCAGGCGAAGGTTGGTCCTACCAGACCTCCCTGGAGGGGTCGCTCGCTCATACCACCGGGGAACAGGTCGATGTCGTCTACGGTAGGGTATATCCTTTTTAGCCTGCGAAGTGTCGTTGAAGGTTAGTTTATTTTTTAATATGGACGAATCTTGTTTGCACTTCTTCCAATGTAAAAGTTTGAGAAAATTTTATAGATAGGTACCTTGTGCTTAGTGCAAACAGAACGAAACTGTTTAAAATTACATATTTTTTGAACATTCTTGGATTCTTGAACCTTTTAAAGCAAACATGAATGTAAGAAAGGCAATACTATCACAAGTCTTTAAAATAAATTACCTCATACTTTGCTTTCAGGAACTACAAAGTCTAAGCCCGCGAACTTTATCTATCTGTTTGCCTTCTCACAACCACATTACATCAGCCCTCACCAACATTGCAAAATAATAACAAGATATCTATTTCGATCTAAAATGTATTCTGCTGACTGTTATTATACATGTTAACTAAATCGTATCTTCATACCTTGCAATAACTTCATCCGGAATCTCCCTCGCCAAGTCTTCAAACGTAGCCGCCCTCTTCAGATTACACAGAGCCCTGTAGTTGTTGTAGCTCGGCATTCCGTGGTCTCTTCCTCTCTGAATATTGAGGGCGATGAGGTCGACTCCAGAGAAGGGAATCCTGCGGTCCTCGAACAGGTGGTTGGTCACTTCTCCGGTGATGAACTGGTCGAGGGTCTCCATGGGAGTGGACGCCAGACCACGCATGAGCTCGTCTACCATGGCTGGGTGCTGAGGGAAGATATAAATGTTGGTCATTATTTTTGTTCCGATTTTATATTATGTAGCCTAAGACTTTTTTGTTTGAAAATGTGCATGAAATACTTGTGTCTTCTAAATGGAAGTTTTAGCTTGTCTTTAAGAACTTCCTTAAGCTTTTCTATTGTGATGTAAAACAACAGTTTAAAATTTTACGGAGCAACTCTGTGATGATGAATTATGTTTTAGCATTAACCGGGCTTGTATCGGAATTATTGTAACTTTACTTCCATTTTAAGGACTAATTCGACTGGACTATTATGTAATTTCTCCTGTAACCTGTAAGATACTTTTTGAACCATCTAGATGTCTATATTTATCTTATCTAATACCATTTCATATAAATTGTACCTTCTTAGTAATAATACTGTCTAACAAAACCATGCAATAGCACTTTACGCGTGTTGATACAGTGGCTTGTGGCACAAACTTACGTTCATGAACATGTCGGGCTTGAAGAATCCGTCTCTCAGAAGAATCGGCGGCTCCACAGGCTGGAAGGTGTGTGACAGACGAGGCAAGTGTGGTCGTAGCAGAGAGTGACCGATCCTGAAGGCGGCTGTGGCAAACTCGGTCACAATAGCTGGGTTGCAGGTAGGCGAGTACTCCTTGTAGTATCCTGAAATTATTGATGGTCTTATGTCATGGTTGTTTAATTGATATTTTCTGTTGATTAACCGGTAACTTTGTAGGTGACTTAATAATGTCATAACACTAAATTGTCATCTTCCTATGAAATTATTTGTAGCAAAAACAGTGCTGTTCGTTCGAAAACGGTTGGGGGAAAATATGTTCTTGCTGATTTAAAATGCTATTTTTATAGAAACAACATCAGTCGAAGGACCAAATCGCGAGACATCCTTCACTTGATGCTAGCAGCTAGAAATTGTACGCGGAGGAGGCAATGATGCGACGAGCGCGTCCATACATCTGGTATGTCTAACAACAACTCTCATACAAAACTCACCGTTCCACGACAGCAGGCGAGGTGGCGGAAATGATACGTTTCGCGTTTCAAACAGCATGTCATTCTGCCTACAAAAGCCTGCATCCCAGTGCGGGTTGACGCCGCGGAGTCCCTCCACCATGCGGTTGTGTTCGAGCATGAAGATTGGAGGCAAGCACTACAACTGTCACATACAACACTCACCAGATGGCAGCAACTTCAGTCCGTACAGGTCACAGCGATCCACGACAGCAGACGCGGCAGGAACTCGTTGTATATGACGTGTCTGAAGGAAGCCGCTATGATTCGTCTTGCATGTTCGAAGAGCAAGTCTGCGTCCCAGTGCGGGTTGACGCCGCGGAGTCCTTCCACAATGCGTCGTGAAACAGCAGGTCTTTCCTCTAACGCGCTTCTTTCTTCCTACAACTATCATATGACACTCACCAGAGGGCAGCAGCTTCAGTCCGTACAGGTTCACAGCGTTTCACGACAGCAGACGCGGCAGGAACTCGTTGTAGATGATGTGTGTGAAGGAGGCGGCAATGATTCGTCTTGCATGTTCGAAGAGTTAGTCTGCGTCCCAGTGAGGGTTGACGCCGCGCAGTCCCTCCACAGCGGTTGTGTTCGGGAACGAAGATCGGAGGCGAGCATTACAACTGTCATATGACACTCACCAGATGGCAGCAGCTTCAGCCCGTACAGGTTCACAGCGTTCCAAGAAAGCAGACGGGGCAGGAACTCGTTGTATATGATGTGCGTGAAGGAAGCGGCAACGATGCGTCTTGCATGTTCGAAGAGCAAGTCTGCGTCCCAGTGCGGGTTGACGCCGCGCAGTCCCTCCACCATGCGGTTGTGTTCGCGCATGAAGATCGTGTGGATGGCGGTTAAGCCTGGCTGCTCGGAGGCACGTCCGTCGCCTGGAAGGAATTGTAATGGTTGCAATAAAGTCAGATGCGCTTACCGATCGTTTTTTTTAGAGTTCGTTAATTGGTGAGATCTTAGTTATATGATTCTGTAGCAAAGAGTTCCTTAGAACAACAGTTCCTTGTACAATTCTGTACAATTTTATATGTTAATAAAATAAAATGTATTATATATAAAGAAGTTAATGAAATAAGTACGATGACAACCGTCGACGGTTCGACTTGGAGAAGGATGATAAAAATACAAAGATCATAACCAAGAGGATTCAGTGGATGCGGATCTAAAGGAGCCTCTTAGCGGACGACTGACCGACCAAGGTGGAGACTCAGATTTGCCAACCTAGCAGCAGCTTTACATGACCAAGAAAATGTAGATGCCTAATAAGCGTAGTAACTTACCGGCAATAAAGCAGTATCCACTAGGAGCCTTGCACTCCGGATGGCTATCGGACCGCGGCAGCAGATCCTTGCCGCCATGAGGACTGGCCGTGGCGTTGAGTCGTCCGTTGAAGCCGCGCAGTTTGCGCACGATGCAAGGGTTCTCGCCGTAGATGACTGAGCCGTCGATGAAGGCGGTGTTCTGGTTCACTTGCTCACGGGGTCCTGTGGGAAGAAGTTATGTTATGTATAAGTACCTTTAGACAACAGCACTTGAGACGAAGCAGTTTGGATTATGCCTTTATGTCAGGACCATAAGCGCTGTTGTTGAAATGCAAGTGTTTACCTTGACGCGCGACTGACTGTATAGCTACATATTATGTAAAAGAGGAATTTGAAGCGTTAGTTAGAGAGATATTCAGCATGATAATATAAAGAAAATATGTCGGAGTAAAAAAGATCTTTCACCAAACCTAGCGGTAACAACGGTTGCGGTACATGTCGTCGCTTAACTGACGTATCTGAATTTTTTTTCGAAAACTCTCTTTACAAAAAAAACAGATACGTTAGAAAGAGAGGCAAGCAACAAATAGGCTAGTTGCCTCATATCACCATTTATAAAATAACTTTTAATTCGAATATTATTCCGTACAAGGGTCCAAAATATGTAAACTTCATTAAATATAAATACGGGATTGCTGCAAAAATTCAACTTAAACCCGATACATTTTTACTTTTTTTTCTCTTGATTGAAAACACCGTCCGCCATGATTCTACGTCACCAACATTGTAAACAACACAAATTCAAACGACAGTTTCGACAGGTTATTCGTGGTCTTTTATTTAAACGCGTTGATTGTTGTTTATTTCACTATTAAAATATTGTACACTTCACATTTATTGAAAACAAACCTGCCCAAAATAGATACTTTGATGGTTGCAAAATGTTTTGCTTCAAATTCTGATTCGCAAATTCTCATCACTGGGTACTTTAATCCACAACTTCTTATTGATGTATTCTTACATTCACGCACGATACAATAGTGGTAATTCATAAATGTATCATGTAATCTCTACGAAGACATGGTTTTAATTCCGATAAACACTTTTTGGTTATGTCACGCGTATTGTTGACAAGAACAGTGACGCCACGGCACAGACCATCATGGCGGACGGCGTTTACGGTAGTATAGTGAAATTAATAATTTAAAATTCAAAATACAGTTGGATAGGTGCTTCAAAAAAAAATCATATTTTTTTTATGTTGTAATATAATCGTAATGAACCGTTATATCAAATAATAAAAATAGTGGCAACTAGCCTATTATGTAGTTGGTATTTCCTCCGTTACTCATTGCCAGAATCGAAGATAGCGAAGAATCATCGAAGATAGATCGAAGATATCATCGAAGATATCATCGAAGAAGCATCGAAGATAGGTACTCTCAATCATCTTGAATGTGCTCGCAAACATTTTCACCCTTAAATCGTCTTTCAAGCGCTGACATCAGAGGTATTTCCTACCTTAAGTTAAATAGTATTTAAGTCTGGTTTTACCTAACTGCTGCTGTCCAGGCAGACTCCTCATGAAGGGGAAGCACAGTCTCTCGCCAGACGTCACGTTGACTTCAGGGTAGTAGTGGTCTCCTCTCGGCACCGGGAAGGGACTGCATTCCGGGTGCACCGTGCGAGGCGAGTCGCACGACCGGCAGTCTGGGATGGACTCGTGGAAACCTGGTGATGAATGGTTGTTTGGTGGTGAGTGATTAACTGTTGCTATTACTTTGAAAGGAGTTAAGCAGTTTGTAAAATAGGAATTTGCGTAGTGTGATATCATATAAGGTTCTGTCTAATGTCGATTAGCCATTACGATAGCAAATTACGAATGAACGAGATTTTGTTATTGAAATCGATTTCTGACATCTAATTCAGTGTTGGTGGTCCGATGTTATATTTAACAGTATTTTAAAAAATGCTTCAGTAGTTTGTTAATTTGGCTAAGGGGGAAGCTAGTCCCATTCTGAAACTGGGCCAAGCGATCTGTACCCTTCAGAAAAGTAAAAAATAAGTAATAAAAAATCATGTCGAGCTTCTCTGTGCGGGAGGCACGTTAAGCCGTTGGTCCTGCGCCTGATCTTTCTACGGTCGTGTCAGATTGAAAGATTACTGTCCCACCGAACTATGAGAGAGAGGAAATAGGGAGCTAGCGCACTCACTTGTGCGGTATAATATATCCTGCGTACCTGGCTGATCGTAAGATCCGCCATGATGGTCGAAAACGGCCGGAAGGATATTGTTATTATGTATGCCGTCCGACTGACCTTTGTGTATCGGCGTCCCCATTCTTACTCGTAAGTTAGAATGCATAGGAATACGAGGTGTTCCTCTTCAGCTGCTTCAGTCGTATCTCGCTGATAGAAGACAGTGTGTTAGTATTGATGGTCTTCAAAGTGAAGAAGTAAACGTTAACTTTGGCGTTCCTCAAGGATCGGTACTAGGACCAACACTGTTCTTGATTTACCTGAACGACCTTAGTCAAACGCTTCTTAAAAATGCGAAGATTATATCTTTTGCTGACGACACTGTACTGCTGTTTGATGGACCGACATGGGAGGAAGTTAAAGAGACTAGTGAGGTTGGTTTCGGAACTGTTCTAAAATGGCTTGATAGCAATGTACTTACCTTGAACCTTGATAAAACCAAATATATGACTTTCAGCATTTACAACAGTAATCAGCCTGCCAACCTAGCTCTTACCGCTCATACGTGTAACAACCGACTAGCATGTGATTGTCATATGCTCGAACATGTTGCTAGTATCAAATACTTGGGTTTGACACTGGACCGGAACCTCTCTTGGAGAAATCAAATAGAAGCCTTGAGTAAAAGAATACGGAAATTAATTTGTATTTTTAAAAAAATACGACATGTAAGAGAAGCTGATACAATAAAATGCGTATATTACTCTTTGTGCCAATCCGTATTAACTTATGGTATTACTGCTTGGGGAGGTGCAAAAAAAACGCACTTAATTACTTTAGAGCGTGCTCAGCGAGCGGTTATAAAAGTTTTAAAATTTAAAAATTTTCGTTATCCGACTGTGAAATTATATAATGAGTTTAGGGTATTGACTGTGAGGCAGCTATTTATTAAAACGATTATACTCAGACAACATTGTAAACCCCGACCAGAAATCAAATCGAAACGAAGATTTACCCCTGCGTTTTTGGTACCAAAATGTAAGACAATGTTCGCTACGAATTTTCATTTCTACAAAGGACCTTGGCTGTACAACAGAATAAGTCGACTAGTTGAATCATTAAAGGAAAAAAGTTACCATGAATGCAAAACAACAATTTCAGCCTACCTATCATCGTTGGACTATACATCTACTGAAGAGTTACTTAAGCCATAGGACTTATAAGCTAAACAAAAATTACCGACACATAATATAATATATATATATATATATATATATATATATATATATATAACTTCTAATTATCCTCATATAAAATATCATACATATACACACATACTTATATACATATATTTAACAACTCGTAACTTTATTTAAATATTATACCTATAAGTAAAATATACATCTAAATATATGTAATTTTCATTAAAATAATTATAATTGCCTTTTAAATATATATCAATAAAAATTATAAGCATATTATTGACACAGAAGTTAGAATTTAGTAACATAATTAGCATATCACTATGAAAAATATGTTGTTCACAAAGACTATAAATTGATGTCTTACTGTTTACTGGTCTATACTGTACAGGGTCACTAGATAATGCGACGATCCTACTCTGCCGCAACACAGTTTTTAACTAGTGCGGGGGGTAGTTATCATCAGCTTCTACCTACATTTAACAATTTAAAAAATATTGTATACACTTTGTACCTAACATCATTGTTAATGGTCAAATAAACAATTTTTCATTTTCATTTTCATTTCATTTTCATTGCCTACATCCTGTATCCATAGGAGCTCGATGGCACAGTGGTAAGCGTGTTCGGTCTGCGATTGCTAAGTTAAGCAAATTTCGCAGAGGTCAGTCATCGGATGGCTGACAGAAATAAAACATCTCGAGCTCCTCCGTGCTTCAAAAGGCACGTCAAACCGTTGGTCCTGCGCCTGATCTCTCTACCATTGTGTCAGAATGCTACTCCTCCGAATTATGAGAGTAAGGGAATAGGGAGTGCACACTTGTGCACTATAATATATCGTGCGACTGACCTTTGTGTATCGGCGTCATCGTCAGCTCGTGGTCGACGAACTGCGCGAACTGCATCACCATGAGCGTGTAGCGCGTGTGCAGGTTGGAGATGTCGGGGTGGATCACCGTCGAGATGATGCGAGGAGACGGCAGCGGCGTGCCCGTCACAGAGTTGATGAATGGTATTGATTGCCTACATCCTGTATCCTCAGGAGTTCGATGGCGCAGTGGTAAGCGCGTTCGTCCTGCGATTGCTACGTTAAGCAACTTTCTCAGAGGATGGGTGACCGTAACATTTCATGTCGAGCTCCTCCGTGCTTCGGAAGGCACGTTAAGCCGTAGGTCCTGCGCCTGATCGCATTATTATTGTTATGTATGCCGTAGGACTGACCTTTGTGTATCGGCGTCATGGTCAGCTCGTGGTCGACAAACTGCGCGAACTGCATCACCATGAGCGTGTAGCGCGTGTGCAGGTTGGAGATGTCGGGGTGGATCACCGTCGAGATGATGCGAGGGGACGGCAGCGGCGTGCCCGTCACAGAGTTGAAGAATGGTATTGATTGCCTACATCCTGTATCCTGAGGAGTTCGATGGCGCAGTGGTTAGCGCGCTCGACCTGCGATTGCTAAGCTAAGCAGCTTCCGCAGAGGCTAGTCATCGAATGATGGGTGACCGGAAAATTTCATCTCGAGCTCCTAAGTGCTTCGGAGGGTCGTTACGTTAAGCCGTTAGGTCCTGCGTCTGATTTCCCGACGGTCGTGTCAGGTTGCTGTCCCGCCAAACTACGAGAGTGAGGAAATAGGGAGTGCACACTTGTGCACTATAATATATCGTGCGACTGACCTTTGTGTATCGGCGTCATGGTGAGCTCGTGGTCGACAAACTGCGCGAACTGCATCACCATGAGCGTGTAGCGCGTGTGCAGGTTGGAGATGTCGGGGTGGATCACCGTCGAGATGATGCGGGGCGACGGCAGCGGCGTGCCCGTCACAGAGTTGAAGAATGGTATTGATTGCCTACATCCTGTATCCATATATAGCCATAGCTCGATGGCGCATTGGTAAGCGCGTTCGACCTGCGATAGCTAAGTTAAGCAACTTTTGCAGAGGTCAGTCATCGGATGGGTGACAGAAAAAAAATCATGTCGAGCTCCTCCGTGCTTCAAAAGGCACGTCAAACCGTTGGTCCTGCGCCTGATCTCGCTACGGATGTGTCAGATTGCTGTCTCACCGAATTATGAGAGTAAGGGAATAGGGAGTGTACACTTGGGTACTATAATATATCGTACGACTGACCTTTGTGTATCGGCGTCATGGTCAGCTCGTGGTCGACGAACTGCGCGAACTGCATCACCATGAGCGTGTAGCGCGTGTGCAGGTTGGAGATGTCGGGGTGGATCACCGTCGAGATGATGCGCGGAGACGGCAGCGGCGTGCCCGTCATCGAGTTGAAGAATGGTATTGATTGCTACACCCTGTATCCTGAGGAGCTCGTGGGTAAGCGCGTTCGGCCTGCGATTGCTTGGTAACGCAACTTTCGCAGAGGCCCAGTTATCGGACGGGTGACAGAAAAAAATCATCTCGAGCTCCTCCGTGCTTCAAAAGGCACGTCAAACCGTTGGTCCTGCGCCTAATCTCGCTACAGATGTGTCAGATTGCTGTCTCACCGAACTATGAGTGTGAAGAAAAAGGAAGTGCTGCAGTGCTTGTGCACTCACTTGTGCCTCTAATAGATCCTGCGTATCTGGCTGATCGTAAGATCGGCCGGCATGGTCGGGTAATGGAAGGGCATTATTATGCGTGCCGTCCGACTTACCTTTGTGTATCGGCGTCATGGTGAGCTCGTGGTCGACGAACTGCGCGAACTGCATCACCATGAGCGTGTAGCGCGTGTGCAGGTTGGAGATGTCGGGGTGGATCACAGTTGAGATGATGCGCGGCGACGGCAGCGGCGTGCCCGTCACAGAGTTGATACGCGGTCGGCTGACGCCTGCGAATGAAGACAGGTTGGCGATTATTCCTAAATTCCTCGATTAGATTAGAAAATAAATCCAAATTGTTCGACGATAGAACTGGTAACAAAGTATGACTTGATGGGGAAAAGTTTTATACGTAGTCATCAAAGTCTCAAACATTTAAGATTCCCACAATCAAGTATGTATAAATGGATAATCTACAAAAATATAAACCAGAAAGTAAACATATACTTAGTCTTCAGAACTAAATAAAACCAGATGGCATATGGCGAAGAGTGGAGATTGATTCATCAAAAAGAGCAACGCTCTTAAATTCTGGTAATGATGATGAGATATGTATGTTACTGAAACCATACTCGGTTTAACGAGATTTTTTTCTTGGTTTCTGGTTTGACCTTGACTTTTGCGTCGATACTCTTATATAACGGAATATTTTCCACAAAACTACAACAGACTGACGAACTTCAAACTCACCGTCTTCATACACAGGCGGCAGCAGCCTAGCGAAGGTCGTCAAACTCTTGCCCAAGTTCGGATTCCTCAGGTTGTTACAATACGCCGTGTAGCTCCTAAAGGGGCTGTCAGCATCACAAGATCCATTTTCATCGCACTGAGGCTCGATGGTGGGCCCGAGGTCCTGGCCGAGGAAGCCGCTCACGTCCACTGATTGGAGAGAGTCTACGAAGTCGTTGGTGCCGAAGCCGAGGGAGTCGTCGAAGATTTGACGCTTGCGTCGATGGCTGAAAAAAAAAGTTATGAAGGAATGAACAGACATGAATTAGATTTTTCTAGTAAGTAAAAACTGGTCTTTTCCAAAAGGCATTTAAGTTCTGCCATCATAAATTAAAGTGTGATTCCTGTTTTATGTTAAAAGTTATCTGTACACAGGTAAAGTGAATGTTGCGAATCGTGAAACGCCTATTTTAAGTCTAATGCATACCGCAACATACGTGCATTGCATCGAGAATAAATAAAATGAAAGAAATTCTGAAGTGATTTTGACCAACTAATAAATATGCAGGTATAAGAATCTTACCCGCCATGGATAGTGTTGAGCAATTCGTTGGTAGCAAACTCGAAGAACAGCGAAGTGTTGGCGAGCTTGAGGGCGTACTTGTTGGCCTTGGAGAAGGAAGCCGCGGTACCCACGGGAGATTTCGGGTCAGCTCCACCATCTGCCAAAGGATTACAGTCAGTTAAGTGACAACCGGTTAAAGTATTTTGCAATTTGATTTATAGCTTGCTACTCCATCTGCGTGGAATTCTGTTTCCGCGCACATAGTACATAGCACATAGTACACTATAGCTTATAGCCATGCTCGGCGAATGGCCTATTCAACGCAAAAATATTTTTTCAAGTCAAATCAGTAGTTCCTGAGATTAGGGCGTTCAAACAAACAAACAAACAAACTCTTCAGCTTTATTAAATAAGTAAAGATAGATAAACCGTATGTCTATTTGTTTATATTTTGTCTACTTGTCTTAAGTTACAAATCAAACTACAATTGTAAATCTAGAATTGTAGATTTGTCCAAAAATTTTTCTATTGGTCTACTAAGTGTCTTTTTTGACACTTAACTCCATTTTGTTATAATAAAGAATATGAAACTCGATCATAATACCCATGTCTTTGCCCATGTCCCTTAAAGTTATCGCTATTATAAAAGCGATAATGGGTCACATTTGCTGAGAAAATCGCAACAGCAGGTACCGAAAAAAATCTAAGTTCCAAACAGAACCAAGTTAACTCACTCGTCTCCCATAGCATGTACTCCAGCTTCTTTCTATCAGCCATCTCCTGCTTGGCCTTCTCCAAGGCCGCAGCCAGCATGTCCTGCGATAGAGTCTCAGCCGCCTTGGCGCCGCTCTCGTCGCGCCAAGCGTACAGCTCCAGGCGACCGTGTTGGGAGCAGTGCTGTCTGGCGTTTCTGGAAGATGAGGATAGAAGGTTAGTAGGTACGACGTAGTGTAGGGAACAGGGTTTCTTTATCTGTAAAAATCAAACAAAGCTTTCATGTATAGGTGTGAGACTCCACCAAAGCTAAGACTGCTGTGCTGTGTCGTTAGTAGCCAAATAGGCTTTCAAGCTGTGATTGATCACGTGTTTAGGCCAAAATCCTATAGGCTGATTACGAAATATCTCCGCACACTTCTTAGCTGTACTGCAGATCATAGAACCTTGTCAGAAATGAAATTGATACCCGCTTAAGCAAGTAAAGCTACTAACTGTACAAATAAATGGTAATCAAAATTAAAATCCCTAATTAAAAGCATTTCAATCGAAATATGATTTATCAAATATTACAAGTTAATTCTGGAATTAATAAGGACATTCCTTGCCCCATAGTGAGGTATCACGATGTCCTAGAATTAATAATCCAATTATTTACATCCTAAATTCTTAAAACTGCTAAATAATATCAGTCAGCTTACAGGTAAGGATCCTCTTTGACGAAAGCCTTGGGTTGTATGTTGGAGATTGAGTCGTCAGTGCCGCAAAGAAGACCGGCCAGAGATACCTTCCGGATGGCTCCAAGTTGCTCCGGCAAGAAAGATGACGGAGGAATATCGTTCTCGTACCAAAACCTGAATCGAGAAAGAGTAATTAGCAACGGTGAAAGTCAAGCACAAGGGAAAAAAACTTTGCACAATTTTAAGGGATTTCCGCAGTAATTTTTTGAAACAATGGGCCTCTCGGCGTAATTTATTTCACAAGTTATTAAAAAAGTAGTTCGTGACTGCAGATGAACACAAATTAGAAAAAATTGTGACGAAGCAAGATTTTACAAATAAAGAAAGTACCAAAAAGGTGATAATTCAGAACCATCTTCTGTAGTTATAATTAAGAATTGAAAAGTTTTTACAATTAACTTATAAATCAAGAAGATTTCCATCTCGTGTCACTCACCAGATGTAACTTGACCATACCCTTTGCAAATATAGACAAGATGATATGACAAACCTGTCGCTCTTCTTGAGGTTAGCGAACTGGTAAGCTAAGACGCAAGCCAAGATACGGCCCACGACGGCTCCGCTCGCCGGCTTTTCCATCGCTCCAACAATCATCAGCTCCAAATCACCGGAGTTTCTATAAAAGAGAAGTAAAACTAAATTTTGCCGGATATTCTGAATAAGGAAAATCTTGTTCGTGCTAAAACAAGTTGCAATAAGATCCAACGATTACCATTAAGACGAAAAAGTTAGCGTATGTTTGTGTTATTAAGTAACCTTCATACTCTTATTTTCTATCAATAGTATACATGCCATGAATAAGAATAAATTAGAGCTATTATTTATAACACTTAAAATAAAAAAAAGGTCTCAGAAGGAATTCAAAACCACCTGGTGAAAACAAAACAGTGCCTCTCTGAAACCTCAGTACCTAGCCAGAAAAGCTAGCGGATTAATTAAAGGCCTAATGCCTACTCAGCTGGCTTAATAGTGGCAAGCCCCGACCGAGAGTGTCAAACGAGCTTCTAAACCATTGGCTCTTAACCAAGGGTCCGTAGGCCACTGCTAGTCCACGAAGCGATCGTAGATAAGAAGATGTCTTACTACTTTTATTTACATGTAAATGCCGGATAATTCAATTCCGTGGTCAGTCAGAAATATAGCAAAATGGTCCATCATTCCTTATGTTCAACTCAGTGCCGTAACTAGCCTTTTATGAGCCCGGTGCGAGCTATCAAAACTGCGCCCCTAGTATTTACCAGTCTGGTCATTTCTGCGCCCCTCGAGGGTCTGCGCCCAGTGCCTGGGCACCGTTGGCACCGCCTTAGTTTCGGCACTGGTTCAACTGTTGTAAACCAACCTGTACATATCAGCCATCAAGTCATAAGTCTTCCTGTCGAAGTTGGTCGAGTCGAAAGCGCCCTGTATGTTCAAGGTCGGCTAGCACATCTGCAGAGCTCTCGCGTATGACGCCACGCCGTGGTCGCGGGCTCGGTGGAGGTCCCACGCAAAATGTTCCTTCATTCCTTAAGTTTAAGAACCACTGTTCTAAACCAACCTGTACATATCAGCCATCATGTCGTAAGTCTTCCTATCGAAGTTGGTCGAGTCGAAAGCGTCCTGGATGTTCAAGGTCGGCTCGCACATCTGCAGAGCTCTCGCGTATGACGCCACGCCGTGGTCGCGAGCTCGGTGGAGGTCCAACGCAAAATGTTCCTTCATTCCTAAAGTTTAAGAACCACTGTTGTAAACCAACCTGTACATATCAGCCATCATGTCGTAAGTCTTCCTGTCGAAGTTAGTCGAGTCGAAAGCGTCCTGGATGTTCAAGGTCGGCTCGCACATCTGCAGAGCTCTCGCGTATGACGCCACGCCGTGGTCGCGGGCTCGGTGGAGGTCCCACTCCGCGGATGCGGGGAAGTGGGACACTTGCTGAGCGCTGTTGCGGACTAGCTGGGCGAGTGTTGATGTTGTGTTTGCCTGGAAATGTGTGAAATTGCAGGTATTTAATATGACGTTACTACAGAAATAAAATGATTTTCATCGAATTTTGATCTGTAAATCATGCCTATGAAGGAAATATAAAAATACATATCGTAAGGTTAAAAAATAAATATTTTGCTGGTAAAAGAATGATGAAAACAACGTTGCTTTGCAGAAGCCATTTTCCGCGTGAAATAAGGGGAAAAAGGGCACTAGCATGATATAATTTTTGTATGTATTACAAATATACTTAATAGATAGGTACATACAATACACAGACCAGGAAAAACAGACATGTTGCATACAAATGTTTGTCCTGTGCGGGAATCGAACCCGCGACCTCTTGGCCTAGTACTAATAGTAGTCAACTTCTTTACCACTACACCAAGTGGCTCGTCAAAAAGTATAAACAAGGTTCGGTTTGATGTTATACGTACCAGTTTCTTGTTCATCATTGCCTTGAAGATGGGTGCGACTGCTACCAGTTCAGTGTACGCCCCGGCGCGGTTGGCACTCGAGTAGCCGCGCCAGAAGCCGAGGGTTTGCAGCTTCAGCTCAGCTTTAGCCATGCCAACCTGGAATAAATAAATCAATTTCTTAGATGCAATTGTTTAGCTGTACCTAGGCACTGTATGTTCTTTAATTCAAACTTATTTCCAAGTACAAAAATTGTGACAATATCCTATTTATATCTCACTGTAGGACAAAGGCCTCATCATTTTAAATCAAGTTTTCTTAACCAATATGGGTTAAGGCTTAATCATCACGCTTGCCATTTGCGAATTGGTGATCACAAACCCGGGCTGTGTTCGGAAAAACCCAAACCCAAATTTTGCCTGAACTGGGAATCGAACCCAGGACCTCGAATCCAAGGCCCGGTACTTAAACCACTAGATCATCGAGGCGTTTACTACTACTTGATTTAAATAAATATTTTACTTTGTCATTTACCGAACTGGTCTAATAAGGCATTCAATGGCAATGAAAGGATCTCTGGTCAAGTGGTATTAACCCTGACCTCAATAGTTTGGTTTGCAAATGTTCCTTCTTAATTGAGACATGGATAAAAGTAACCGATCCCCAGAATTCCTGTCAAACTTCGTGCTTGCAGGCTGGAAAAAGTTAAAAGAAAATATCATCATAAGGACAAACATTTCCCTTACCTCACCCAAAAGCACCGGTAGGAACTCATTATACGTGATGTGTTGAATGAGTGCGGCTAGCGCCCTCCTGGCTTCCAGGAACAGAGTGGTGTCATCCCAGAAGGGATTGAGTGCGTATAATTCACCAGCGATGCGGTTGTGCTCGGCTAGCAAGGCTTTGTACAAGGGAGCTGTGGGCTTGCCGTCGTTGCATCTGAAATATAAAAATGTAGGTTAGTTACGAGAGTCTTACAAAAAGTCCAAGAAAAAAAATGCAGTAGGTACCTACTCTAAAGCAGTTATCTACTCTTTTTAAATTCAATACCATTTTAATAATCCGGATCAAAATATTATCATCGCATACTCGACAGATGGCAACAATATTTGACTACATATATGGTAATCATCAGAAGTTCAATGCTACCCTTGAACGCACTCATCAGATACTCCACACGGAAATGGATGCCCTATTTTGATTAATTTATTTAAATCAACATGTGATTATTATTTGGCAGAACTTCAATTTGAATAATGTCATTCTGTGACCCCGTAATTTAGAGATTCAAGAAGAAGCAAATCATTGTTTAAGAAATTATGTAGGCGGATAGACTTTTTTCATGAAGTTGTTAAGTAAATGCCATTAGGACTCTTCCCCTCGCATGCAAAAAATACTAATTAGTTTTTTTATGTTGTGTCTAAGGATTCATTCATTCAACGTTTATTTAAATAAAGATTTAGCTGCAAGTTACATCATGCCAAATTAACTAACTATATACATAAATGACAATCCGACTTTTAGGAAGTCAGTTTAACTTCATTTAGGAGACAACCTAGTTACCATATAATGACCATCCCACATTTGGTGCGGTTGGTTGGTTTTAGCAGTTTTTTTATATATGAGTCAGATAAGACTATTTCATTAATATGGAAACTTGTAGTTGTCTGCACAACCTTTGTTGTATAAAAAGCAATGTTTATATGTATGTGCTGCATAAGTCACGACCATTGAGGGTGACAATTTTATCGCTCCAATACTAACCCTTGAAAGTATGTAGATATTCCTATATGGCTACGTCAGTGTGATTAACATAAGAATTTTGTATTAAGCAATGATAACGCAACATAAACATTAAAACAGACAACAGAATTATTGCTTATCCTGAGCGTGAGCGGCAAGTAACATCTTTACTTTTGTATAAGAAAATCGCCAATGCAAACAGATGCCTATGCAAATAGTGTAGAGATGAATATCTAGTAGAAGCACAGAATAATTCCAAGGTTGAATCGACAGTCGATTTGCATACAATCCATTTCTGTGACGACACCGGGAATTTCAACATTGCATTATGACTTTAAAACGGATGTGGAGGGGTCAGTTTGCTTTTCAACTTACTGACAAAGACATGAGTATCTGGATGATAGATCGGGGTTCGAACAATGGCTAGCGGAGTAGGTAGACGTCGACCAACGTCATTGAGTTTCATGGATGGACGCTAGCAAGTACTCGCTCAGGGAACAATGCGACGTGGGAATTGATAAAAGTTGATTTGAAACAATAGCCTCTGAGTAACATTAATTTAACACCCGTTAGTAAGAAACAGGTACATTATGGCAGGAACAAAGGTTCCAACACAAAAAGCGGCTGGAAAATTGTAGAATCGCAAGAAAACGTAATGGATATAATCTTTGTAATATTATTTTCCGGTTCTAGGCTTATCTCGTTTTTCACAGTATGTACCATGGTATTCAAGTAAGACGTTGCCAAGTGAACTAACTGCTGAGCTAACATAGCATGATGTTAATCCAGTCGGCTTCTTTTTCATTTTGCGTGAAGATTGATATGAAGTTGCTATTGACTTAGACATATTTACATATGTTGATTAAACGTTGAATATAGAGATTAAGTGAACTCCCGCATTTTCAGTGTGAAAGTTTTAACAACATACACTTGAAATATAATCATTGCCGGTACATCATGTATCAATAGAACTTTCTCGGTTGTAAACATTACATAGTCGTATGTAACTTCATTAAATCATATTGCTGTGAACTAACCAACTAATGATCTGCACGAATAACTTTTCTGTTAATATGATTAGACTCAATAAATCATAACATTGTTGAATTGATTATCAAATTGTATAATGTTACGGTATCCGATTTAAATATAACAATGTTTAAGAGACGAACTTCTTAGCTTTCCATGGATTCTCCGTGCGGGTGCAAAGAATGCCAGTCGGCGCCTGGGACTTTTGACCCAGCGTGTAGGTTTAAGGGGCCCCTGTAAATGTTACGAATGTTCCGTAACTCTACAATATTTTGGCAGAAGTCACAAGTTTTAAATTCGTGGACATCGCGGAAACTGTATATCGTACTTATACTTTACAATCATGAATACGCCTTAAACATTCCTATCTAGTTTTCTTCCAGACGTGTTAAACTGTTCACCGGTCAAACAAGTAACGTTGGATAACACTCACTTCCTACACGAGTTCAGATCCAGTTTCCCAGCGTCGTAGAGACGAAGCGATCTCAGCTCCTTCTCGGAACTGCCGTACAGAGCTGAACCGTCGAGGAATGCCGTCGCCAAGTTCATCTGGTCACGGTGTGCTGGGGATAAAAATAATATCAGGCAAGGTTAAACTAAGGGTTTCAATAAAGCAAGACTAGCAACATAACTATGGTCACAGTATACATTTTTGGTCGTCGCTTCCTTTTTGGTGCCGAGTAAAGAGGTAATATGAAATCTAAAAATATCATCAGCTGCATTTAAAATGATTTTAATCAAAAGTATATTATTTCTCAATTACAGAGGGCATCCAATTAATTAACAGAAAATAAAAATAAAATATAATTCAAATAACATTATTGAACTGTGTGGATTCCAATCAAGACATAAAAGCGAATTTAACGAAACATGTAGTAAATTAAGTAATCTAATTCCACCATAACACGTTGATATGGCTTAACAATTTTATCAACAGTCGAAGCCGATAGTAACAAGAGAAAGTAAACCAGCACACAAAGCCCCATACAGATTTTGGTCTGATAAAATGTTAATTAACGATTATGTCAATGTTACAAAATTTTGAGAACGGACTCCGATCTGAAATTGAAACCCGTTTTGAGCGGACATTTCCTAGGTCCGATATAAATGTATTGAAACCTGAACTTTATTGAAGATATGTTAAGGCTTCATTTTAATAATATGGTTGAGAAGTAGGTGTTATATTTCAAACCGCTTTGCGAGTAGTCACCGTAAAATTGATCCAACTTGTTATTAATCATACACGTTGCTTGTATGCTACATTTTTGTTGGCGCCACACTTAGTCAGTTATCAGTGTTTCTTGTCTTCGATAGTTTCTTATTTAGTTTAAAATGATACTAAAATAGATGTTAAAATTTTTGATTTGGCTTGTGAGATTTTCTATGAATAATGTTTAGCTAGCTGACAAGAGGTATTATTTTTGTGTAACATACCGAAACCACAGGAATCAAGATTTCTCGCAGGTGCAGATCGTGTGTATTCGCAGTTAAGTCCGTGACATTCCTGTCAAAAAGAAAAAATAGGTATCATTAATAAAATATGTAAAATACGTAGGTATATGTTGTACTTGTACTTATTGAATAGGAAAGTGCGGCGATAATTGAACTACATTATTTCTATTTGAACTTCAATATCATATGCATCATTCTACTAGTATAATAAAGCTAGAGCGTTTGTTTGCTTGTTTGTTCGTTTGAACGCGCTTATCTCAGGAATGTCTGGATCGAATATTTTTGTTTTAGTAAGTTTATGTGATGAGGAAGGCTTTATGCTTTAGTATGCGGAAATCTAAATGCACACATACGAAGTCGCGGGCTGCAGCAAGTGACTGATAAGATGAATGAAAGATCAATGGCGAAAGTTTTCGAGTGCAGATTTCTAACCGGCTACAAAATAAATCATTTTTAACAAGCAGTGTAAAACAATACAATAGACAAAGTACCTAGTGGATGGACAGTTGAGACGGATATACACGATCGTATTCGAATTGTTTTTTATGATTCGCCATTCATAGAATATGCAAACATATGGCTAGACTTATACGTAAATGCCACACATTATAATTTATTGTCACACTCTACATAAATTAATACATACCTATTAAATAATATCTAATTAACAATAGGAAGTGTTGGACCGGAACATAATGTTGCGGTATAGCAGTTCCTATATGATTTACTTATAAAAGAGAGGGATATTTATAGAGCATTCAGTTAAGATTAGTACCTACGAGTAGATATGAATGGACCTTAGGACGGTCCATCTAAGGTCTCAAAGATGTCGTTTTATACAGGTTATGAAGGAAATGTAAACACACACTATGTAGGAACACTCCTTCATACATAGAATCACGAAGAATAGTTGCTCCAATTATTTCTAATGTATTGGCAAAGTGATTTTCTACCTTAGCCTAATAAATGAAGTGAAATTACGAGCGATTGCAATCTCAACTTAGCCAACGCCTATTGCTTGTAAATACTGGTTATAATAGTGTTAGTCTACATTTAATCGGAAGAATTTACACTAATAGTATGCCCAATTAAACGAAGTATTTACGTTCACTTAAAGGATTCCTAAGTTAGATCTTTTGCGATACAGCAATCTCGATCAAAAGTACATGACCGGCATCATCAGATAATGATGCTAATTTATGTAGATCATAATTTGTAAACGCTGTAATTGTCCAGTCTAGTGCATTTGCTTCAGGCATTAAACACCTGTTTTATTATCTAGATCATCTAGCTCTCAGTGGGTCACCGTAATTATAATTCTGATGATTTTATTACGAACTTTGTTTGGTACGAGTATCCTTGCCTTAAATTAGGACGGACATATTTATTTATGTATCCTATTAGACTGTCGATAATAAACCGATAAATTAATATAGTCGGCTTATTTTATCTGCACATATTAGCTATGTAGTTTTACTGAATGGTTTAGGGTAAAAGACGGCCTCAAGGATTAATCAAAAGCTACTACACTAGCCGGTTCATAATATGTATAATGCAGGGTTCACTAGGTTTACTTCCAGTATAATTTGCAGTCCATTTCTAACAGGATTGCGAGCTATGCGCTCCACCCACTACAGCATTCTTCAAATATTATAATCTGTTGGGTCGTCTTTTAATGTGTTTCTTTTCCTAATATTGTATTCTGTTTGATGCCTCGTTCTATTGACCTTTGACTAAATTTGATTATTCTTATGAGTTACCAAACTAGTATTTTATTGCAAAAGACATTTCATGATGCCTGACTTGTTTAGAATAGTCCTTTAAGCTAACTAGGTACCTATTTTACTATAAAGTTATGAATGAATTAAGTAATTTGTATTCAACGCTTCATGCTTTAAGATTTCACTAATAGAGTTACTGTCTTACTAACTCTGTAAACAAAAAAGATTAAAATGTTTAAGGGTTTTGTCATCCAATTTATCTTTACTGCTTTGAACAATGACCAAAACATAACTGGAATAACTTTCACTACACGCCTGCAGAATACGTAAGGCATGTGACCGTATTTAAAAATCAACATTGTGTAATATTCATTAGCTCGGCTTTGTCAACCGCGAATTCACATAAGTATTATGTGGAATTTGAATAGCTCGGTAAGGAGTTTGTTTGGCTTATGGGAGAAATTTTGTATACCGACTAAAGAAGTAGAACAGAAGTAATTAATTTCACCTGCTTGAGTTTGCCATGATTATTAACATGCCATGTATTTAATGTTACATTAAAAACAATTTAGTTTTCGCTTATTAGGTACTCTTAGAAAAACTAATTGATACTGGCAGAGAATTTACAATTCTATCAAAGAAATAATTGAATAAATGGTTCGAATTGACGAAGATTTTCTTAATTCGTATATATTGATTGTACAGTTTCCAAAGTACCAAGCTTATTAACGCATAAATGAAGCTGCATGTTAAACGTCCAAAGTATCAATTACATCATCAGATTAATTACAGGAAATAGAACAATTCCATTGCGAACCCCATTAAACGTTGAATGCATTGTCGTCATTATCGTTAACACCGCTCCCAGACCATTCCAGTTGCTCATCAGTTTAGCCCGAGGCGAGCCCATAAGGAACCGAGAGATCGTCTGTTACTTAACTGCTTTCACGTGACTTCATCGTGATACGTAACCTTTCTCTGGGCGACCCCGCGAACTATCACGGAACATTACGAAACGTCCCCGCCAAGTCGATCATTCAGATACCTACGCTATTATTTCTTTTTTTTCTTTAGCCTTTGAGCTGGACATTTTATAAACTTGACCCGATTATTCTATTTCGGTATTAGTAATTCACGCTCAATACGCTATTGTAATATTGTTTTCGTTTGCACTTATATAAGAGTATTGTAGTTATTAATAAATCGATTGAAACAAAGGATTACAAGTTCTGAAAATAAGTATTATATTTAAATAGCAATGCGGAAATTAACGCATATAGACAGAGAAAACAACAGAATACCAACACTATGATTAAAAAGAGAAAGGATGAGCAATATTTCGTTTATTCTCCTATCAACGTTTCTAACGATTATCCGTCGTATAATCTCACGGTGTGTAGATTTAATCGGTCAGTTCAAACGTCTGTCAGTACTATTAACAGTATAATGGCCGGTAATTGGTCCAGTACCTGTCGGTCGGCCAAGTTCAAGTCGGTAGTCTTGAAACCGAGAGGAAGGCTCGAATCATTAATAAACACGATGGTTGCGCGTTGCAACACCATCCTCTTAACAAAAACTGACGGGGCCGAACTAAAGTTACGTGATGAGGATTCCGTAGAAAATTCATATGGGTATCTCATCATACTAATATTATAAATGTGAAAGTTTGTTTGTTTGGCTCTTTGTCCGTCAATAACGCTGAAACTGCTGAACGGTTTTATCCCTGACTTTGTTTCTATAATAGTTTTATTAACAACTAGATTTTACCCGCGGCTTTGCCTGCGTTACCAAGGTTCCTGTAACCCCAAGGGAGCATTAAGTCGGGGTAAAAAGTATTATATCATCTAAGTCATCCCATACCCTGCCTGTATACCAGTATTCGTCAAACTTCGTTCATTGGTTTCAGCGGAGTGGTTCTCCCCAGACTGAGGGACAAACATTCAAACAAACAAACTTTCACATTTATAATATTTGTATGATATTTTATAATTGCTGCTACAATGTTAGTGATCTGTAGTCAAAACTGAATACCTTTTGCTGATGAAAAAAAACAATCCTTAATTACTACGGTATTCTAAAATTGATAGCCTTCGACGTCACGTCTGATTGGTCTGAAGAGGGATTCATAATAGCTGTTATTACCACGTTATGGTTGGTTATAAACTATTTGGGAATTGCTACTTAGATGCTTCAAGCGTGCTTGGACCTGCCTAGTTAATACCACGGTTAAACGTTAAGATTTACGAACAATGCGTCATTCGTATATCTTCTTACACAATTGCATTTATCTTAAGCTGCATTAAATACACAGCATTATTCCAATTAAGATCGTATGTAAGATTTAACAAGCACACGATATTTGGTGTGAAGTTGATTCTTATTGACACTTTGAAATGTAAGTGTAGGATCGGATAGGAATAAGTATTACGGCGGCCGAATTTACACGGCTGAATTAACGTTACGTGGTGTTCATAATACTTTTAAATGGAAGATGACACAGTATGCCAAAAACGTCGCGTATTTTTAACCGACTTCAAAAAGGAGGAGGTTCTCAATTCGTCTGTATATTTTTTTTTTTTTTATTTTATATAAAATGCATCGCAGCCGAATTTGGGTCGCGTACTTTCAATCTAGTGTGCTACTTCATTAAAGGTAAAAATTATCTCGTTATTATGTCAAGCGCCCAATTGATGCGACTTTACAGCTACAAGCCTGAATAAGCTGCCACATTAATATTGCGCTCTAATCTCTTAGAGATCGCTTAAATACAGCACAAATATGGAGATTTAGGATTTTATACCTTATTTCCATTAACAGTGGCGAACAAATCGTCCATCAATAGTTGACCCCAAGCGGGGAGAAGACTGGTGACGTAGTCGTGGTCTGCTGGTCCTGTGAGCTGGCTGGTCAGCCTGACTATCACCGAAGGATCAGGGAGATTCGGAGCTGATATCGGCTGTGACACTCCTGTAACAAATACAATAGGTATGGTTATAATTAAGTTTCTCAAATGATTCAAATTCACAGACCAATCAGAGATTCGAACGACATAATATTTTTGTTTCAAAGTAAAATAATATCTCTCAAAAGTAAGTTTTTTTTTATCTTACAGGGAGGCAAACGAACTTGAGGGTCACCAAATGGTAAGTGATCACCGCTGCCCATGGACATCATCAACCACCCAAGGGTTGCAGATGCGTTGCCTGCCTTTAAGACCCCATCCCCTCCCCAACTAAGCCACCAACCAGTATGAATTAAAATAAATGTAGTAACACAGAAAAAACTTTCCTGTTCCTGTGTAAGTAAAAACACAATATCGTTTCTAAAATATACTTTAAATCCCGTTAATTACTAATTGTTATATCTTTTGCTTTGTGTATAACCTCGACGTCTGTGTTCAGTTAAACCTTGAATATGGCTTTTCCCACCTAATGAAAACAATACACATTTTTCCTTTAGAGCAAAGATTGTATCTCTATCTGACGCTTTACCGCGAATCGTGGTATATCGTTTTAAAAGTTTAAATCCGGGTCGTTATTGGTAACCGGAAAATGTAATGAAGCATCAGTTTACATTTAGTCATTATTGTATATGTTACCATCAGGATGTTTACTCATATAGTATTACCCAGTATATTGAGTACGTACACGTAAGTGTGTATGTACGTTTATTATTTATAAGTAATTTGCGATTATTCACTTGTGGAAAAATCCGTACTTTGCTTAGGTACGTACAACATTTTGGCTCATGTTGGGATGGGTACCTTGTCTAGTGGTAAATCTCATAAGAGCAGCTACAATGGATTAAGTGCCTACCCTGCTGTTACCATCATTATTTTTTCGATACTATTTAAACATTATTTAAAAAAATGATGTCAAGTTTATAAATTATTTATTAATAATTCCCATCAGACCAGATTAAAAATCGTAGCTTATACATCAAGGCGAGATTTATCACAAGAGTTCATTAGCGTTTATGTGGAAAATGTGTAATTAACAGTGATATCATCTAATAAAGACATAATAATAAAGCAATAAATAAGCCCGTACGGCCTTCACCGCAGTAGTCGAACTGGAGTCGTAATAATAGTTAACTTATAACTATGAAAGTTTTAAAACATTAATACATATATTACTTTATCAAATGGTGCGATGAATGATCTCGTAGTAAGAAAATTAGTAAATGTTCGGCACGACGTGCAGTTCCTTTGTAAAGAGAAGCTTTACGTACAAATCTCACAAGTACAATTTTATTAAGCATGTAATGGAAATGCAATTCATTGGAGAAAAAATAGGGAGCACCTTTATAGAATCATGCACCTAAAACTAAAGGTGCATTGCTTTTGCAATTAATTGTGTTTTGCCTTCTTTAGTACAAATCGTATCCAGGAAATTATAGTATCTGATTTTAATTAGATGAAGACAAGGTATTTTGTAATTATATATAATTAAAATATACTACTATCTCCCTTCCGCGTTAGTCAGTCTAGTTACAAAATGCATTTAGGTTATTATTTTAAATATTAGCCAAATATTATCTTAGTCAAATTTATCCAGGAAGTAAATATTAATTTAAAACTTCTTGGCATGTCTGGAAGCAAAACTTTAATTAACGAAATAAGAAAAAAATCCTCTATGACTATATTGATGCAAGCAATACATCACTTAAAAAGTCAAAGATGCTTTGAGGATCTTTTTTATTACACATTTAGCATATGGGCAACGTTACAATTTTTTTTTTTAATTTAATTTAAAAACAAGGCTGATTCTCATTTGCTTGCATTGGCATTCCTCTTATTTCGCCAAATGTCATTTATAAAAATTCTTAATACTGAAAATATAATGAGTCTTTTGTTGGGTAATCATTGGGCTACAATTAATAAGGCGACGTTTTGTATTGTATTGAGACTGAGTGACTTCCGCGTCGACCGAGACAAATCTCTTTGATGAATGAATACACGTTAAGGCTTTAGAGTTCCTTAGTTTATTTTCAAAGATTAGATTAAAAAAATGGCATTGAATCGCTTACCTGAGTATATATCTAGTTAAGTTAATAAGGGGATGGAGGAAATAATTGATATTCTATGAATAACCACCATGTGAAAATATGTAGATTTGTAATTAATGACATATATGAATAAATGTTTAGAATTGCCTAGTAAAACATAGAAAAAGGTGAATACTGTGACAATTAGTAAAGAAAAAAAATAGAGTAGGTCCTACTACTTGTGTAACTATAGAGATCAGATGCTTTGATACGTGTAATATACGCATATTGACATCTTTAAGTCCTCCTTTACGTAAATTTCAATTCACAAGTTCCTTGTCGAACTTTTCACTAGATGTACATATTACGTGGGGTTACATAAATGTACACTTCCGCAAAACCGGTTTTTGGCACATACGCCATTAACACCTCGTTAGTGCATGGTATCGAAGTATTTTTTTTGGGTCAAATATAATGTTTTCACATCCAATTTTTATTTTATATTTGATAGGGAGGCAAACGAACTAGAGCGTCTCCTGATCGTAAGTGATCACCGCTGCCCATCAACATCATCAACCGTACAAGGGTCGCAGATGCGTTGCCTGCCTTTAAAAACCCCATACCCTCCTCAACAGAGCTCTGGTGATCTTATTCACCAGCAGAAACATAGGGCGACAGTTACGAAGTAATTTAAAGATAACTGATTAATATTCTCGGGCTACACCAAAGTGTCAAAACTGTTCTATGTAACTTGACCTCTATGTAGGTATGTATTAAGACTTGTTTAGATATCTTGAAGTTTTGAAGGTTAAAATCAATACCAGATTACAACAATTGATTGACCATTTCTTAGGAAGTCTTTGGAATTATCAGTCAGTCATTCTAAGAGTATTTATATCACATTCAGAGCTTGAATTATACGGAATCATTAAATGTAAAGCCTCAAAGCTGGTTACTGCCTAACAATCACGACAAGAGCATCTCATTAAACATTTAGATGGCTATGTCGTAAGACTTTTCGTTCTTATCATTGGATGTCACTTGTGAGTTGTGACTGCTGCAACGAAAGTTGCGCCTCATAAATCTTCTGTGAGAACGGGTTTTGTCAGACAAAGGCGCCTTGAGTAAGATAGAAGAAAAATTTGAAGAATGCGACTATGCGATTTATAGTAAATGCATTTCCGCCGAACTTTGGTCGCGTAATTTTATTAGTGTGTTTCTACTTCTACACTTAAGTTGAATATATCGTTATTGTTTCGAAGTGTATATTTAATTAATGCCACGAAATCCAAATTACATTTACATGTTCGTTCGATTGAAATGCTTGTTTTTTCAATTTCAACGAGTCGAGCTATGTATTTCCTCGGGAAAACCATGAGTTCTACGTTGCATGTCGTAGAAGTAAGTTAATATTAATACAACTTTGCACAATGAGCTAGTCTTCCAATAAGATTTTTTTCTATGCATAAAATCTATTTAAGTCAATTTAAAAATGTTTGCAAAAATAAAAAATATCTGCTCATCCATTTCAACAAACTTTGGCATTAAAAAATAAGCAGAACTATTAATAGAGGTACTTTAATTAATTAAATTAAAGCGTTTTATTCTATTCAATTAAAGCGGCGAATCTGCAAAGCTGCGTAAAAAATAACGTATCGCTTCTGCACTGAAACTTGCAAGTGCAAATTAGTTTTTTTTTGTTATAAAGGAAGTAGGTAATTACATTTTGTGGATTTGCAACACATCGTTGACATTCTAAAGCCTTGACTTTTATTTTGGTTAAGATTCCTACATATTTCATACATATACATACTTACATGTGATATAAATAACATTTAAAGCTGGCAAGTATAAAAGTAAAGTAAAGTACCAGCCTATTAATGTCCCACTGCAGGGCTAAGGCCTCCATCATTTGAAATCATGTTTACGTTACAAAGATGGGTTTTGGCTTAATCACTACGCTTTTCGAATGCGGATTGGTGATCACAAACCCGGGCTGTGTTCAGAAAAATCAACACAAAGTCTGCCCGACCCGGGAATCGTACCCAGGACCTCGAGACCAAGGCCCGGTACTTAAACCACTAGACCATCGAGGTGGCAAGTATACCATTAAATAAATCCGTAAGGCAGTTTTGTTGTTGTTATAAGACAATAATCAGTAAAAGATTATTCACTTATTCAGGTCATTCCTATTGATGCGCAAGCCAAAGCTCTGTGCACAATAAATTATGTGTTTGTGAATACGCCATTAAGCATTATTTATTTGATTAAAAGCTATGATAATTGGAATCAGTATGAGATAAATATCGCCATACGACATCAGCGAGTAATCTTTATTTATAGAGTAAGATCCCGGTGCCCCCAGACGTTACTTATTTTCTCATAAGAAATGTAAATGGGACAAAGTAGTGTTAGTACGTACTTTGAGTGTGTGCATACCTGTTACCTTGGGTCGACGGCCAATTCATAGGTACCAGGTGCTAAAGGTAGATAAATACAGTACTGATTTTTCTTAAATTCTCAATGCTGATTTTTACATATGTTTTAGATATTGTTGTTAAAAATTAATAATCATTATTGCCAGACACTTTCCATCGGCGCTTACCCTTACCAGACGCTTTAAAACTTCAAAAAAAAAACATATTCTTACTTATAATCTCACTCTTGATTTTTATGTATGATACTTGGCGAACTATTTGAACACCCCTGGCTGACCAGGGGTGTTCATAGTCATGGTGTGACATAGCATATCTATATCATTACTAGCGGCCCGGTACGTGCTTCGCTACGTATAAAGTGAAGCGACTGATTTTGTTCAAACTTCACATAAACTATCTACTAAATAGTCTTAACAAACCCTGAAAATTTGGTTTGGATCGGTGAGCCCGTTCTTCTATACTAATATAATAAAGAGGAAAGGTTTGATTTTTTGTTTGTTTGTATGAATTGAATAGGCTCCGAAACTACTTGGCAGATTTGAAAAATTCTTTCACTGTTGGAAAGCTACATTTACCCAGAGTAACATAGGCTATATTTTATCCCGGTACGGGACGTAGTTCCCCCGGGACGCGGGTGAAACCGCGTGACGGGCCGCTAGTGAGTTATAAAGTGACAAAAAAAATTGCCACTTAGTTTTTTATTGTTGATATTCCTATTTTCCTGACTGTACTAGTATTACAAGTGCTTTATATTTCTATATGTAGAACATCATACTAACAAAAAACACACAAACAAAAAAGGGAAAAAAACAAACAATAGGGTTTATGCCTTGGTATGTGGAGTACGGTATACAATACCATATCTGAGTGCATTCTAGTCTCTATTTCAAAAACGGTTATTTCTACAGAATATGCAAGAGACCTTTTTTGTAGACAATTTTACGACGAACAACTTTTATGAAACCATTATTGACCTCTGAGCAATAGATCGCGAGATATTTGCGAAAACCTGATTTTCTTGACGTTTGGACCCCTATAACTTTTTTAGCCGTCACGATATCAATGTCGATTTTTCACATCATCATTACAATATCATAATAAAGGTGTATACAAAAATTCAGCTCACTAGGAATTATTCCGCAGATCGTGGATCAAAATTGCTAAAATTACTGGACTAATACACATAGCGACACTTTACGTGTGTCTGGGTTGATGTTTGACCCCTCCAATTGGTCTGGCTGCTGATCAGGGGTGTTCAAATAGTTCCCCAAGTATCACACATAAAAATCAAGAGTGAGATTATAAGTAAGAATATGTTATGTTGTTTTTTTTGAAGTTTTAAAACGTCTGGTAAGGGTTAGCGCCGATGGAAAGTGTCTGGCAATAATGATTATAAATTTTTAACAACAATATCTAAAACATATGTAAAAATCAGCACTGAGAATTTAAGAAAAATCAGTACTGTATTTATCTACCTTTAGCACCTGGTACCTATGAATTGGCCGTCGACCCAAGGTAACAGGTATGCACACACTCAAAGTACGTACTAACACTACTTTATCCCATTTATATTTCTTATGAGAAAATAAGTAACGTCTGGGGGCACCGGGATCTTGGACTATTATGGTTGTTATTCAAACAGTTGATTATGTATTAAGTAAGTGCTGTGTTTATTCTGTACCTTACTTCTGTTTAACAATTTTGTTTATTTTTAGTCATAGTTTTACAAACCGCAGATCTCTTTTTATGATCTTCATCCTAAAAACGTAATGGTTTTTAAATATGCTCGGAAACGGCATTATTTTCTACTCATGATTAGTACCTACAACTATGCATAAAAGTTTGGTAGTTTTGTACCAAGTGGTATTTTGAATATAATACACACTTAGAAGAAGAAACGTCATCATTGGGTTTTTGCCTACATTCAAAATAAATAATTCAACTCTGACATTAAAGAATAAACAGAAAAATAAGCACAAATCATTATTTTACAATAACTGTTGCGCTTTAAGCAAATTGTTACAGTAAATAGAAACTAAAAAGAATTGATTTGACAATACTAAGCGATGATGTCATAGTTCAGTATTTCATACAGTTTTCCCTACAAGCTTAAGTTTTTAGGGTTCCGTAGCCAAAATGGCAAAAAAACGGAACCCTTATAGATTCGTCATGTCTGTCTGTCTGTCTGTCTGTCCGCCAGTATGTCACAGCCACTTTATTCCGAAACTATAAGTACTATACTGTTGAAACTTGGTGAGTAGATGTATTCTGTGAACCGCAACAAGGTTTTTATACTAAAATAGAAAAAAAATAAAAAAAGTGGGGGGTCCCCATAGTCAGAACTGAAACTCGAAATATTTTTTTTCATTGAACATATACGTGTGGGGTATCTATAGATAGGTCTTTAAAAATTATATTAAGGTTTCTAATATCACTTTTTTCTAAAGTGAATACTTTGCGTGACAGACCCTTCCAAAGTGGAAAAAAGTGTGTCCCCCCCCCCCTCTAACTTCTAAAATAAGAGGATGATAAAACTGAAATAATTATATAATGTACATTACTATAAAAACTACCAACGAAAATTGGTTCGAACGAAATATATTCAGTAGTTGTTTTAATTCGTCAAAAATAGAATTTGTACGGAACCCTCAGTGCGGGAGTCCGACTCGCACTTGGCCAATTTTTTGTCATTTAATAAAAGTGAGTTATTTGACCTGTCAGTCAAACACCGGACTGTTGTTTTTGCACCAGACTTAACTTAAAATTAATTGTTTCCTTGTGAAACTGTGTCCTGCGTGATAGTCGCCGTAGCTGGTATTAAGATAACAGTCATTATTATTACGTGTGAGAATGATATGTGGATCCGACATACGGCATGATGTAATACCTTAAACTGCGATGCGAATACGTCTGGTCAATGCCCTCCACATGACACAGTTGCTACTAGAGGTAAACCCCTTGAACTTTAAGTCAATGCAATAAGTTGCGAAAGGTTAATTATTTTGTTTGACTACGTCGTCTTCAGACGAGATAATGGACGTCGATGATGACTTCCTATGGTGTTAAATTCGACCCATAGTTACACAGAAAACGTGTCAAGTTCATATTTACAACTCGTATTCGTGGAAATCGTGACCGATTGAAGATTGTCAGTTTAGCTGTTAGGTAATTCCACGTCGATTGTTACCATGTATTAATGCCGTTTGCGCGCCGGAGGTCGGTCGTTAATGTCTAAATGTTAACTCAGTGATTTAGTACAAAAGTACGTCTTGAGGTCTTCTTATAAGGGCACGAGGCTTTATCTAAATGTTACAACAGTACATTGTTGCGTGAATCGTGTGTATAAATACGTAAGAACAATTATTATTAATGGGTAGGCTGAGCTAATGTTTTATAATTACTGTTTATGAACATCTCCTATTCAAATGCATGGTTTTATATTTTATTTATTATTATATCTCTCTAGTAGATAAACTGATAATGAAACGTGTTCATTATTTGATTATAAAAAAGCTAAACATTTACAAGGAGTAGTATGTCGAAGTTCGTTTTGTGCTTTGTCGGAAAATTCGTATTACTAGACTTAAAAGGTTTCGTTGTTTAATTTCATTCCGTGCTATGGAAAGCAAGTTAAATATGTTTCTACTTTAATATCCCGCCTATGCTCTTTAAGGTCGTGACATGCTATCGATTGTGCTATCAGATGCACCTTTGCATGCACACATCCTGCATAGTTTATTGTACAGGTAACTTGCCGTAGACAAAACCCGGCTGCGACATTTACTGCAAAAATGCAACTCATTTTGATAGTAAGATGGGGTTCTAAACCAATGCAGCTAAAGGGAGCGCCATGAAAATGGTCTAGCTATTATAGAACTCATACAAATCATCCTTGTGTTATGACGCGAAGATCACTGTCAACCAGTGATAGATAGACCAATTTTGAACTGACTTCAAAAAATAAGAAGATTGCATAATTCTATCGTACACCTACATACTTTTTTTATAATTGCGCGGTAAATAGTCTCCACTCTGCCTCATGATAAGCAAAAGAAGAGAGCCCTAATTGCCATGACAACGGATGCGGTACCAAAGTGGTATCTTATCCGTTGGGATCGCCATACCGGCCCGCAAGATAGTTCTTCACGCTTCTCTTGAAGGAACTAAGGTTATATGCTTGTAGCTCAGTTTATTCTGTATTCTGAGGCTTGTAGTATTTGGTGAAGAATGACCATACCTGAGGACAGGTATTAAGCAGGGTGGCCGAGTGTAGGATGGTTGATGAATGCGACAGATAGATAGCGTGCAAGCGAGAGAGTGAATGCAATGTCAGAATGGCACAATGGCGTCGGGCTAGTTATAGGACATTTGAGAATGTATAATTATAATTAAAAGCTGACCCGACATACTTCATCCTGTCAAAAAAAATTGTAATCTGGCAGGGTTGGTTTTAGGGTTTTCCCAGCAATTATTCGATTTTTTCTCGTAGTAAGAAACGTTTAAAAAAGAGAATTGGTTAAATTGGTCCTGGCGTTGTTGAGTTATGGCGCTTACCAACACATTTTGCGATTCATTTTTATATTATATGTAGATATTAAATGGATTTGAGTGCTCTGTGCTTTTCCTTAATCTATCCCCGTATCCTACATGATGGTGGAAACATTTTCTTCTAACATACGTGAGGCTTACCGTCAGCATAATTGGGCGGCATGAGTCGGAGGAACACATCGCCCCTGCGGCCCCAAGGCCGGTGCCTCACGTTGTTACACTCGCCGCTCGCGCTCCGGTACTTGCTTGGGGGGCACGGCGTGCTGGCCTCCTCCTCTGAGGGGCAGTTTGATCTGGAAATATTCATACGATTAATATAAATCCTTACTAACAAATGTAAAAGTAACTCTGTCTGTCTGTGTCAATCTTTAGACCCTGAGAAAGAACATAGGCTACATTTTATAACGAAACTAGCGGCCCGTCACGCGGTTTCACCCGCGTCCCGGGGGAACTACTTCCCGTACTGGGATAAAATATAGCCTATGTTACTCTGGGTGAATGTAGCTTTCCAACAGTGAAAGAATTTTTCAAATCAGCCAAGTAGTTTCGGAGCCCATTCAATTCATACAAACAAACAAATAAACAAACAAAAAATCAAACTTTTCCTCTTTATAATATTTGTATAGATGTATATAAAAAGAGATCTGAAAGTCACACAGACGAAGGCGCGGGCGGCCGCTAGATATTGTAGTGTTACTCTGAAGCAAGAGGTGAGAGGAATATTATTTGTATTTATTCCTAGGTTTTGTATCAAAACTATTAGCCTGTTTAAATCCACTGCTGAACAGTGAGACATTAAAAGTATGATACTTTATAATCCTGTCTTGAAGAGGCCTATGTCCTATGGACTGCCAAATACTGATAATGGTGATGGAAGTACTACTTACGTGTCATTAGATCCAGCTTGAAACCGCCTCTCCAAGGCGAGTGCTTCACTGACCGCTCTTCTCAAGTCGCTGGGAACTGCTTGCACATTGCTATCGTCTGCTTTGCTTTTCTGTGCGCGGATTTGTACTGCCGACACCGCCGCCAAAAGCAATAGACTTCGCCTAAGCCTGCAACAAGGGAAAATATGATTTGTTATTAATAAGCTAAGGACTAATTCTAAAACTTAACTTTTGTTTACCCGTTGTCAGGTGCAAGATTTAGAAAATTAGATACACGAAAAAACTAAATTATTTAGAACAAAAGTTTAAGGAGGACACATTAGTCAAGTTTTCATTAAATCTCATAAAAATACACAGAAAATGTACCTTTCATCACTTTCACAACACACACAACAATCTTAAATACTAATTTATTTTTACACAAAAACAAAACTCAATGAAAATGTAAAATTAAATTAATGATTTATTTTCAAACTAACAAATATTTTCTCGTTGCCAATAAATGAAAACAAAAGAATATCTAAATTTAAAAAGTTTATTTTTCTTCTTAGTGGCCAGTATGACAGTCAATAGTAACAAAAAGTTTTAATTACCTACATTTAAAATTTTACTGGAGTGAAACATTTTATTTAATCTGTGGTATGTGGAATTTTAACAACCATTTAAAAATGATTTTTTATGAAATTTATGTTGTGGAAAAATGCTGATATTTATTTGATGAATTTATTTATTTCACAAAATGAAATTAATTATTAGTTATAAATTATTATATTATATTTTAAGTACAGATTTTTTAAATCTAGGTTCATTCTTAAGTTAATATTCTTTAATTTTAAAGTGTTGGTCTTTTAATTTGATTTTTGACGTTTCTTTAGGAATATTTAACAACATTTTTTTTTCAATTTCGTTTGACAGCGCAAAGACGCTACGCCTGCGGTCTGTTATTTTTGGAACAAAGTATTTTTAGTACCTAATAAAGAGTCAATGGGTAAATAAAATAGCTAAAAACGTCGAATTATGATTTTGAGTAGTGTTATTCATTTCTATGTCTTTTAAACTAACATCCTTGTAACCGTTGGGTCATAACCAGTTATGTTTATGTAATAGGTAGGTATTTGTAAGTAAATAGTAAAATCTTACACCCGCTTGTTATGAACGAACACGTTTGAGCGATCATCTTATTATTCGTTGGCCAGATGGAATGTGGCAGGTATTTGAATCTATTAAATTTAAACGTTAGACTAGACGCTATAAATAAGTAAGTAGGTAGTTAAAACTTTATCTATGTTTAAACATCGTTCACCTATTATGCTGTTTAGATACATTTTTTAAAACTTCAATATTTTCAAACGTAGGTGTACTTCCTTCGACTTTGGAAGTTCAATATTTAAAAATTTTAAATGTAAGTAATTATTCTAAAGCCTAAACGGAATGACTGGTGAAATGGTACTTTTAGTAATACTTAACAGTAACTTAACAAAACTTTGGTTAAAAAAATTGTATATTATTTATAACTTGTGTGTTTCCAGACATCTGCTGGAGCTGGATGCGAGTCGCCGAGGACCGGGCTAATTGGAGAGCCCTAGGAGAGGCCTATGTCCAGCAGTGGACTGCGATGATGATGATGATTCCACATCTCGCCACATATCTTTAACATACAATACCAACTCCGTAGAATAAATCAGAATTAGAGATAATCCGCTCAGGATTTCATCTTGTTTATCTATCTAAACCACTATTGTATATTCCGGATTAAGAATTTAATGCTAATGTTATGTGACATATGGAGAGCGGATTTATTTTTGTATCTATGATTTGTTTAGAGATTAGCATAACTACAACGAATTTAAGTTGAGTTCAAAATATATAACATTTAGTTTAATATCCGAAACTTACAGTTTATTCACTTACGTTTAGTTTGAATATTGACGAATGAAACATTTAAAGTTTCAGCATATTTTACCGAATCCACCATTTTTTAACACTTCCTCAGTTAACTGCTAGCCTCATTTTCAGCCAGCCAGTATTATTATAAAAAAATAAATTTTATTAATGAATGTGCTTTCTTTTTTCCAAGTAGGTATATAGCCGCTTAATAAATATAAAAAAAGAATCAATGTTTGATCTACGGATCCGTACTACGCGTTTCTTCCTCGACGATAAATTATCATAACTTCCCTACCGGCACATAGGTATGTTCTCGCATATAGGAAGCCGGGTATCGGACCACATGTTCACGGTGACCGCAATGCTTTCGTTTTTATCTGATCTCTTATGACACCGGTTGCATTGCTGCTTTCTCGCTTATGTCATTGACATTGTACAAAAAGTCAAAGAGTAAAGTGACACACGATACATTGTCACACGTGCGTTCTTTGTGGACTACGGATTCCGATGTCGAATTCAAATCGCTGAATGAAATGACAAATCATTTCATCATTGATTGGCCCTGATCACCTTCTAGAATAGATAGGTATTGTATTCTAGTCAGGGATAATTAATGATGACTTTTCATTGCCTTATTGGCTCGCTAGCATATTTCCTAAATATTGAATTTTGTAGACGTACAATGTACCAAGTTGATTAATCAATGAAAGATCTTTGTATTTATGCAGTTTCAGTGACCAGACGCTCAGATTTTATTTCATTTTTTGATTGTTTAGACGATTTTTTTTGTACTTTTAGTTGAATGATCTAACTAGACATTTAGTCACCAGTAACAGCATTATGGACGGAAAACGAAAGTAAAAAATAAAATAACACATGAGAAAATATCTAATTTGCACAACAATTCGTTTCAGTTTAAATAGAAACAGCATAGTTTCACCATTCACGTCTGCTGGAAATTGTTATCTTAAAATAGGTACAAAACCAGATTTCCTAGTTCACTGAACACGTACAAGGATGTATAAATTATTAAACATAAGTTGTAAGTACTAACATTTGTTTTATTTCAACTTATATAACACGACATTAAAATTGTACAGAATTAATGCCTCAGGATATTCTATACCAGTCAACTTTAGGGCAAACAGAAGTGCACATGTGCAATCTGCATTTTTATTCTTCTCGATGGTATGACCTAATAAACGTTTGTTTTATATTTTAATGTCTTTGCGCATGATCAAGTACTAGCATGGTAAAGTCAAGTACTTTCATATTTTGGAGCTAAAAATGCGATGAACAAAGACGTCGTTAACTATTTTGAGTTATTTTTGTTACAACTTTTTCTCATCCCATTCTACTTCACAATGGAAGTAATATAATTTTAATTGCTATTACTCATTTTATACAACTTCATTTAGGCAGCAACACAACTAACGTAAGCAACGACGAACGTGTATTTAAGTAGATAGATTTTCCATAAAAGGATTGTTTTGCAAACGTGAAGGTCTTAAGAATAAGCATCATCTGTCGAATGCCAAATAACCTGACGAACAGCATACGGTATCAATGTCAGTAGACGCAATCGCAAAAACCTTTGCCTCGATCATTTTGACATTAGCCAAGCGAAAGTGCGTTTGGCACCGATAGCACGTGACCGCAGTTTGAATACCCTGATAGTTGGTAGCCTATATTGGGCAAGGTCAAGTGGCGAAACGCTACCGAAAACGGCTTTACTGGATGCGGCACTGCAATGAGCGTTCCAAATACGTCAGCTGTTCAAGCTTTTTAAGGATTCATTGGCTTGTCATGTTTATATGGCTGTGTCAGATTACGTCAAGGAAAAAGTTAGCGCAAGTGACAGGGGTTTCAGAGTTTCAGGATTTATTATATCTAAATGAGTCTTAAGAATATCCTCTTTTTTTGTCATAGGTATATGTGTGATATTTATACTTTGTCTCTTTTATTCTTTTACTCATTTTATGCACTTACATGCATGGGTTTGTGATCACCAAACCAAGCCGCATTTGGCAAGCCTGGTGATTAATCCAAACCCATCTTTGTAAATGATTTCAAATTATGATGGAGGCCTTTGCCCTGCAGTGGGACCTTAATAGGCTGATACATTACATGCGCTTCAAGAGTTACAAAAGTAAAATTCCTTTTGTGTTTCACCCAGATCAATTTGCTCTATGATAGGAAAAGCATCAGGTAGAAAGCTTAGTAAATATTTTGTAACATTTGTAATTTTCTGTTTTCTCGATAATTGCGAGAAAAATAATCGCGCCAAAATGCGTACTACATCTTCACATTAAGTCACTTCCAGTAAGTTTAACTCCATACATCTTAGAGTTTTAGATATTTATTCGAAAACCCATTGTTCTTTTGGGAAGGTTGCAACACACTCGTACGATTTGCACAGAATGGCGTTAGAAGCATTTGTCTTAACTCGAATATATAATTAAAGCCTAGATGCTGGCGTAATATAATGGAATGTTTCCCAGCCAGATACCAGTTTTATTTATAAATATCTGAATGAATACAAGTTTCACAAAACTTATATTTTTTTTGGTTAAACGTTTTGGGTGGTATGGAAAAAGCTGTACTTATTCAATCGGACATTTCGTAGGAAGTAGGTACCAAGCTATTTAATAAATGCTTACTAACTTAATAACAACTGCAAAAATTCTTAACTCGAATGTAAACCTACTTCACATATTTGTCAGTAAAGTTACGGTGTAAGATTTGTGTAACCACGTGGGTTACACACTGTTTAGCGTACACTATTGTGTGCCGAGAGCTTGTTCTTAAAACGTTAATAACGCCAAAAGTTGATGAATAATCCTATTAATTTAATTTAACAGACACTTAATTACGCCGTCTAGTCATTGAAGGAACATAAATTCACGTGGGTGGGTAACAAACTTATCATAGGTATAATATTAACGTTTTTGTTGTATCACATGTCTACGGACAAAAATAATGTTCCACCGAAAAACAGAAAATTAAATATTAAACGTTTAAACTTTATTACTATGTTTATAAGGCATAATATTGTTCAGTAGAAATGCTAAGATAACTTTATTTTAGTCTGTACGTTCCAAATGAAAAAGTTACACAACAGAACGTGCGGATATTGAAAGTTTCGCCTTTGTTTCATTCATAAGACTATTAAATACAGAATAGAATATAAACATAAATGTGACCAACGCTATAGATAATCTGGTGGTAACTCTAACCTAAATGCCACAGAGCGTGGGTTTGAATTCTACCCCTCATCAATTCATATGACGGAAGTTCATGACTATCAATACTCTTCCTATATCTAGGTAATACAAGAATAGGAGTGCGGACATATGTACATGCATATTATATATGTAAATAAGGTTATTGTTAAATATTTATTAACGCATTATTCATGTGCATAAAATCCTCCTCCTCCTCGCGTCGCATTCCTCATTACTGAGGGTCGTGATTCCCCACGTGAGGAATTATTTTGTCTCTGACAATGGTTCGCCATCTGTGACGATCTTTGGCGAAGTGGAGAGCATCGTGGAAGTTGGTGTTTAGATTGGAGCGGATCTGGTCTGACCATCTAATTGGACTTCGGCCTCTCGGTCTTTTGCCGTCAATCTTTCCGGTAACGATGAGCTCCAGATTATTACCGTTTTTCCTCGCAATGTGTCCGAAGAAGTCTAAAACTCTTTTGAGGCAGACGGTAGAGAGCCTGGTTTTTATATTGAGTTCCTTCAAAATAGACACGTTAGTTCGGAATGCGGTCCACGGAATCTGCAACAGTCTCCTCCAACACCACATTTCGAAGGCATCAATACGGTCACGATCTGCTTTTCTCAATGTCCAAGTTTCAGCCCCGTAGCCAAATATGGAGAACACAAGTGATTTTACCAATCTCACTTTGGTTTTTCTTGAGATGTTCCGGTCCTTCCATATGCAATGAAGTTGAGTCATAGCAGACTTGGCCATCCCTATGCGTCTTCTGATTTCCTTCTCACAGGAACCAGTGTTGCTGATGTTGGTGCCCAAATATATAAAGTCGTCTACCCTGTCCAAATCCAGAGCATTTGTGAGCTGCAACTTGTTGGTACGGTCGACAACCATCAGCTTGGTCTTGGAGTGGTTTATCTTGAGACCAAGTTCTGCACTGACGGTTTCAATTCTCCGAAGGAATTCAGCCATCTCAGCCTCGCTAGTCGCCAACAGTGTCGTATCATCAGCATAACGGAGATTAGTGATTTTGGTGCCACCTATAGTGACCCCACCCTCCCAGTTTTCACAGGCACGTCTGATGATATATTCCCCATATGCGTTGAACAGTATCGGTGAGAGTATGCACCCCTGTCTTACCCCTTTCCCGAACTCAAAAGGTCCCGACATCGCGTTGTCCACTCTAACTACTCCTTGGTTGTTCACGTAAAGCGATTAAATTAATGCGATCAGATGGTAAGGCACTCCTAGTTCTTTAAGTATGTTCCACAGATCAGACCAGACGACACAGTCAAAGGCTTTACTGTAGTCTATGAAGCACAAGATCATCGGTGTGTTGAATTCATAGGACTTTTCGATTAGTTGGCGAATGTTTAGAATTTGTTCGCGAGTCCCTTTTCCTTTAACAAAGCCTGCCTGCTCCTGCGGAATCTGCCATTCCAGAAAGTAACGGATTCTGTTGTTAATTATATGAAGCATCACTTTACTAGGATATGAGTGCCAGAGTCCTGTAGTTATCGCATTTTGCAGTGGAGCCTTTTTTGTGCAGTGGTAGAATAATTGATACAACCCAATCCCTCGGCCATACCCCCGTTTGCCAAATGCTGTTGCAAATACCGTGCAAAGCACTTACTCCCGCGCTTCCCATGGCTTTGAGAATTTCTGCCGTTATCTGGTCTGCACCAGACCAGATAACGGCATTTTTGGTTTTAAGCGTGGCTACTGCGGCTATTACTTCTGATAGCAAAATGGGAGGTTCAAATTCTATATCTTTCCACGCCGGCAACACAGGATATAAAGTACAGGCATGAGGGCTTTTGTAGAGGTCTTTACAATACTTTCGCCATCTCTCCGTTATTGCATCAAGGTTCTGAAGCTGGGCACCATCTTCGTCTTCGATCAGCCATGTGCATAAAATAACTTCGAATAAAGTTCTTATGCATAAAAAGTAGGTATCGATTTTAAGGTATTTATTATATTTTACGGATACTTGTAGTAAATTGAAAAGTTAAGGAAAATGTACATAGAAAACAAGACATAAATTTGTTTATGTTTGCAACATTCGCGAGAGTAATCGCATAAATATCAATTATTTAAGCTACTTTAGGAGGCTGGCTTTATCAAACAGCCTAAGGGTCCAAGTTTTGTTTATGGTCTAGTTTCTGTTATGCAAGCTTCGACTGATATCATTCGGTTTGCTTTGTCCGGTTTGTGAGGTCCACTTTATAGCACGAATATTACGGTTAATGCTGAGTTATTTTAAATTTTATTATTATCTATATTTTAATGTTTAGTAAATATGATGTTGAGATTTGCTTAAATATCAGATATAAATAGCGTGTAATTGCCGCAAACTATAAGGGACCCCAAAAATGCCTCCAATGCTCTATTTTGGTCACTTTATAACAATTTTATTAAACCATTTGAACGCACACGGATTTAAATGAATTATTCATTTAAATTCGCAAATCGTAATTACAAACAGCTGGATGGGTCGTTAGCACCGAAGTTTAAAAAGGGACCCGAAAAATAATTAATCTGCTCTTTTTTGGTCAACTTAACCTTAGTAAACCTTTTCAACGCACGCGATCTAATTCATTAAGATTCGCCAATCGGAACAACAAAAAGCTCGGAGACTCGCTATGCGGTGACCTCAGAAGCCGGACACTTGACGACCTTTACATGCCGGTACGCCACAACACAACATCCTGTATGCTTCTTCAATAAGCAACTACACATGTCTCTGCCGTGTTAAGCTGACTACACACTGGTTTACTACTCATGCGCTCGTATGGAGGAAAATATAATACATAATACGTGCATAACATCTTCATAAACCTATATTTTGCATATTTCATTTTATTCGATACTAGCAACCGCGACTCCGTCCGCGTGTATTTTGGTGGCCGCACACATAGTGTTATTTTATATGTTAAAGCCTTCCTTGTCAATGGAGTACACAAAACAAAAATATATTTTTAAAACTAATTGTTCCTGTGAATAGCACGTTCAAACAAACAAAAAAAAACGCTTCAGCTTTATTATACTACTATAGATAAACTGCTTTTTGAGATTCAAACTGCTTTTTGGTGTCAGAAGAAAAATAATAATACTCTTGCCGCATTTTAAGCCTGGGTTACCGTAAGATAATCTGCTAATTAGTTGTCATTTTACAACGTTGACTATTGGGTACAATGGCTTAGATGAAGCTGATATGTATAGTATCTGTTTAAGAATAAATCATATAGGCGTGGGAATAAAACTGTCAATTAAATATAAGAAGGCATCATAACGAGCTTCAGAGGAAGTCTTCTATCAGATCATTTCAACGACATTTCCACCTCATAAGGATAGAAGGAAATACAATGATTCATTTGATATAAAAAACGCACGGTATCTTCGTTAATATGGTTAGTACCATAAGTCATAGATATCCCGTTTCGCTTCTTTGTAAATCGCTTGTTAGATACGTACGCTTTTGACATGTGACTGCCGCAAACATTATATTTACAAAACTAGCAGCTGCCCACGACTTTGTCCGCGTGGATTTCGGTTTCCGCTCACATTGCGTTATGCGATAGCTTCAAGCCTTCCTCGACAAATGGAATTTCAAACAGAAAAAATATTTTTTCAATTCGAACCAGTAATTCCTGATATCAGCACGTTCAAACAAACAAAGATTTACTATATGTACACATAAATTGCTAAAATATTTCTAAAATTGCTTTCTACCTAAAACCTCTAAATTAAATTTTTTATCTTTATTTGAACTGTAAGAGGTCGGACACTATTCTCTATTCAGACTTTAAAAATGCGGAAATGATGATATACAATTACCATTAAGTGAAAATAATATGTATATTCCCAACCATAATATCAGTAATTCAAAAACTAAGAACTTACCTATATCATTAATTTTATTGGAGGACCTTCGGGAAGTGAATGCTTTCGTACAACACTCTAGGTCGTTTTGCATTTTTAAGATTCCTTTAAAAGTGAATAGTCCAGGAATTTTAGATTTTATCTGCGGAATAATTCCTAGTGAGCTGAATTTTTGTATACACCTTTATTATGATATTGTAATGATGATGTGAAAAATCGACATTGATATCGTGCCGGCTAAAAAAGTTATAGGGGTCCAAACGTCACGAAAATCAGTTTTTCGCAAATATCTCGCGATCTATTGCTCAGCGGTCAATAATGGTTTCATAAAAGTTGTTCGTCGTAAAATTGTCTACAAAAAAGGTCTCTTGCATTTTTCTGTCCAATTAACCGTTTTTGAAATAGAGACTAGAACGCACTCACATATGGTATTGTATACCGTACGGCGCATACCAAGGCATAAACCCTATTGTTTGTTTTTTTCCCTTTTTCGTTTGTGTGTTTTTTGTTAGTATGATGTTCTACATACAGAAATATAAAGGACTTGTAATACTAGTACAGTCAGGAAAATAGGAATATCAACTATAAAAAACTAAGTGGCAATTTTTTTTGTCATTTTATAACTCAAGAACGGGCTCATTGATCCAAACCAAATTTTCAGGGTTTGCACAGACTATTTAGTTGATGTTTTATGTGAAGTTTGAACAAAATCGGTCGTTCTTTTTATACGTAGCGAAGCACGTACCGGGCCGCTAGTAATGATATATATAGTATAACTATAGATAATGCACAGTGCTCTTGTTCCCCCGAGACCTGTCACCGTTGATGGTGATTACCTTGAGGTGGTGCAGGAGTACATTTATCTTGGTCACACTATCCAACTTGGCCAGCGTAATCTCGAGAAGGAGACCAGTAGGCGGATACGCTTAGGTTGGGCTGCATTCGGGAAGCTACGTCATATCTTCGAGTCGTCTATCCCACAATCACTCAAGACCAAAGTATTTAACCAGTGCGTCCTACCTGTGATGACATACGGTGCCGAAACGTGGCCACTGACAGTAGGACTGATCCAAAAATTCCGAGTCGCTCAGCGAGCAATGGAGCGTGCAATGCTTGGTGTTTCTTTGGCGGATAGAATTCGTAATGAAGTCATCCGCCAAAGAACCAAAGTTACCGACATTGCGAGACGGATCAGTTCACTGAAGTGGAAATGGGCTGGCCACGTCTCCAGACGGACTGATGGGCGATGGAGCCGTGAAGTACTGGAGTGGACTGGCCGTCATGTGGGCAAACGCAGTGTAGGACGACCTGCTGCACGATGGGAGGACGATTTAAGAAAGGTGGCGGGAATGGCGTGGATGCGGATCGCACAGGACCGGGATGGCTGGCGCACTTTGGGGGAGGCCTACGTTCAGCAGTGGACGGCAACAGGCTGATTGATAGGGAAAAAGTTTAAAATTACTTTTCACTTTTTTTGTTGCCTATTCGGATAGTCAAAAAGATAGATAATAAGGACGATAAAAATCGCGTGTTAATTGTTAAAATACAATTGTTGACCTTCTTACTACAAGCAATAGCACAGCACATGGATGTGAAAATGAAATAATTGGAATGGTTCACTTTGTGTTTCACTTCATAATATGCCACAAATAAAATGTTGTTTATACAAAGCTTCATTAACAATTACTGGAATTTATTTCATTTGTAGAAAAACAGTTTCCACACCACATCATTATTTGTATATCATTATCTTACAAAATAGAAAACATAAAATTCGCGCCTAGCAATTATAGGGAAGAAATAAAACAATAGAGAGCATCATACTAAAAGTAAGAAGAGGATTAGAAGCTTGAATTAGCAAAACATATTTCGCAAACCAGCAATTCTACCGATAGGCATTTAATTAAATTTATTATGAGTTAATTAATTCAGTTAAGATGAACAGACAGTATTTGCATAGAGGAGGTTTTCGCACGGCGGCGTTTCCGTATGCGCACACATGACGTAACGTGCCGTGTTTACGTTCCATGCGGGTCTTGGGCAACGCCGTCACGTGAACCGTAGGCATTAGGTATACGTACAAACATTTACCTACATGCGGAATTATAATTTTATGCAAATAAAATCGCTGCTCGCCAAACGATGCAAAAAATCTGATCGTACTGATAGCATGCTAACGCTCGTCTCGTTACTAAGGACCGGAGTTTTTCGTTTTGTATCGCGTGAGTTAATTTAATTAAATAAAACAAAAAATATTTCGGAGATGATTATCCAGGTGGGAGGATGGTTTAAGTTGAATTGTATTATTTTGTTCCTTTAGCAGATGATAATTACTTGCTTTAGTGTTGGTATTTGCTAAATAGTTTTTTAAGTGAAGCTAGCAGTTAAACATTTTTTGCTCATGAAGGAAACTGCTAACAATATTCACAACTAAGCAGCCAGGTGTTCTTGCTCTATTGAAAAGTTTCTTAGAAGTTGGCTATGTCAAGGTTTGAAAGTATCGAAGTTTAATTCGTGAATGTCGGCATTGTCAAAAGCATGTTTGTTTTAATTACCAGGCGGAAATCACCGAGTCTATCGATTGGCCACGCTCGATCGCCGGTATGACTGAGCCAAATGCCGATGGCTGCATTGCACGAAAAACAACCGAATTACACTATCAAGCGCTGACTCCCTGTATAATGGAAACAGCGGCCGGATATTTGAATTTGTATTTTACTTCATCTGTTTTAAGGTTTGTTTTGTGATGGGCGTTTCTGGTTTACAGCAATTAAGCCGGTGACTCTTGGTGTGGCAAGAGGCTTGCGAAAACGCACCAGAGCTGGGGGAAAAACGGTTACCTAACTGCTTACAATGCCGTCTATGCCTGTTTAGTTGGACGTGTGATATACCGGCTTTACTCTAAGAGAAATTATGCTTGAATATTCAAACAAAATGTTCGGTAGAGTCTCGTTGAGTTCTGAATAGTACTTGTGGTTTTCATTAGGCCACCGGTAAAAGATGTTGCTTAGTTTTGCTAGTAGTCAATGGAAGTAAAGCAAACAGTAATTAAATCTAAATTTGATATAAATTTTAATTGGCAATGATTAAAGACAGGTTTAGATTTTCTGTCGCTCGTAAAATACATAAATAGGGCGATAAGTTGATTTAGAAACTCATAACGATCTCGCAAAAGCATTTTTGGTTTATGGATACTAAAATCAATTATTGTAATGCGGGTTTTATACTGGAATGTTTTCTGAACATTTCAACATATGGGCTAGGAAATAAATCCCTAGGTGGAGTTAGAACTCACCAGTTCCAAACCTATTAAACTAGTCAAATAATAGTTTTACGCTGTCGGCAGTGAAACGTAACCTTGGCGTCTCATTTTTTGCGCCAGAGTCAATATACTCCTGTCAAAAACATGACCTGCGGAAGGTACACTAGTACGATTATAATGTTTGTCTTATGAAGATATTGACTGTATTTTACACTTAATTAACGATTACAGTTTTTATTGTAATAACAATGTCCGATCTGACAGGTTAATATTCGAGTAGTTAATAAATACGCAATTTTTGTTAAATGTTTTCTTTTATACGGTTTTTAATTGTTGTTTACTGCTAATGCTTAAGTAAATTAGATGAATACTATCAAAAACATGCGTGTAGTTTATTTTGCGGTACAAGCATACAATGACATCTCAGTGGATCTCTTTTGGTTTATTGAATAGAAAACATAGCAGTCTTACTTTGTATGTAAGTGTATTTTATGTCAATAATTACCAGAGAGCGCTTATCTGAAGAACAAAGTAAATTATTCGCATTATCATCCAACTTCGTTTTCCTCAATAATTCTTATAAGAAACGTAGGTTTAGTCACCCACCAAAAAAACTTAGTAATCCAAGAAGTCATCAAGCTTCTTCTTCTGGGAAAATGATCAAATATTTATTGAAACGTATAAGGCAACACGTTCAAAACTTCGAAGCCCAGAAGTTTAAAACCTTTCTTTTACAGTTTTCCTTAAAGTGCGCACAATCGACAAATTCTGGTCTAAAACAAGACTCAAAACATAAGGACTATCTACATACATGTATGTATGTACTTTATGGCTTGAAAATAGGTTTACTTGGTAATAATAACATAATATGTGAACGACCTGTTGACCCTACATAATACATTATAAAACTTTGTAGAGTCACATTGCCGGGAAATAATTTCACTTGTCCCAAAATGATAATCCAATTAATTTAATGACACTTATCAACCAATGTCTGGTTAAGTAGGGTTTCTTCTTTTTGCATTTAAGATCTTATTACAGTCGTCTCGGGCCGACGGATGAACAAAAACAAAGTAAAATGATGCAGTCGTCGGAACATTTAGACCGGAACGAGTTCCGAATTACTTCAAATGACAAACTTTTTTTCATTTACCCAACACATATTTAGTAATGTTACCATTTAAAACATTTTGTCATCATAATATTATGTTAGATGAATGCCCATCATAAACGGGCTCTTTTTTCTAATGGTTAGAGATAGAGATCCAGCCTGCAAGACCGAGGAGTTGCTGTTTCGAATTCCGCTAGGGGCAAAACATCGGCATTTGTACACGAGTCATTGATGTTTATAAAAATATTAAAGCATGACTATCTGTTCCCTAGCTTCGAGCTAAGTTTGGGGCTAGACAATTGTTGTTAGTCCAATAAATTGATTTATTTATTACTATTTATTAGTCTACTGCGGTCCCCTGCTAGATGTAGGGCTCTACCGCATGGAATTATGTCCATTGTCACCAAGTTGGGCGGGAGGATTGGTCACCGCAGTATGGAGAATGATAAAGCACTAGGGATTATTGCTGTGTATCCCCGCCAATATCCCTTTATCGCTCTTAACGAAACCCACGGAAAGAGATAGGTGTAATAACTTCTCTGTATTTTACAGAAATTATTTGCTTATCCTATCAAAGCAACATTGATGCAAAATCAAACGCTATTTGTCGTCAGTCAAGTACCTAACAGCAAAAAAAAAAAATGATTTCCTCAATAAATGGTCTCTTATCGAGTCGCTTCTAATAATCTACGTGGGATAATACTTTCTCACGTTGACAATGATCTCGCGTGGTAACCACTTAAGAGTACTTAACCTAAGTTATTCCGGCGTTGCGTTTGTAATTGAAGTGTCATCGTAATTGCAAACTTGGACCGTTGAAAGGCCTTATATTTTGACGGTTTTTCGCATGTTTTTCTGTTCCGGTGTTAAATACCTCAAAATAACAAATGTAATCTTGAAACATATATAGTCAAGTCGCTATCTGCTAAGACAAATGAATGCTCGTCTGCTCTTCCTCGTAGAACGATTATCCATTTTTATTGATTCACTTGGCTGTAATAGCAAAATTGTTGAACGTACAACTAAGTAATATAATTATGATCAATTTCTTATACGAGTATTACTTTGTTTAATTTCAAGGCTAAATTGTTAAGTCAGTTACTACACTGTTATGTAGAAATCATCCATTCCTACATAACAGTGTTTGTGTAAGGGTCTATTTTAAAATACGATTATTTTTTGTTCGTAAAAGAAACAAAACTCTTTATATTTTCAACAATCATCATGAACGTGTTGTAAAGCATTTTAACGGATCCCTTATTTTTTCGCCCATAAGTGATTCTCGACTAATTAAGCTTGGTTTTTATGAACCAACACGCCATACTCGTGTCAAAAGGCACTAAAATAGTATCCACAGGTAACTTAGCGTTAATTGTTAACAATGTTCATAATTGAATGCAATTAAGGAAATGAAACCAGCAATAAAGTTGCCGAAGAACGCAAAAAAATAAAAGGCTGGACGTAAGCGAATGTCAATGAATTACTTGACACAATCTCGGTACTCATTGGTGATTGAGAGATAGGATATAAACGTAGTTAATTTTATGGGGATACACACGCTTGCCCGAATTTCATTTGCCATAATTTCATCTGCTATAATATTCAACATATAGAATATTGTTTCCCATAAATTTCATATGTCATACTCATTGTTTGCTATACAAGTCACTTGCTAGAAACTTTATGTCCCATAAAGCCATTTGCAATAACATGATTTGTTATAATCATCGAAAGCCATAATTATTATATGTCATAAAATCACTCGCCATCTGAATTGGTTGTTAGAAGGTTGGAGACCCCTCATTTTAATGCCGCAAAAAAAATTAGATTAGGTTAAAACATGAAAGTTGCCAGAAAGGTGATAAAATTTGCGAAAAAGCATTAATTAGGTTTAGGTTACGATTGTGTTTGGTTTAGGTTAGGTTAGAACATGAAAGTCAGTTTGCCATTAGCCAGAGATCTAAAGTTTTTTTACGTCAAGTTCGTTAGTTTAGGTTAAACTTGGGTAAGGTTTAGGTTAGGTTAGGTTAGAACATGATAGTCAACGCACGAGCGAAGCGAGCGTACCGCGGCAGCGGCCGGCGAAGTGCCAGAAAGCTCTTTTTGTACTTAAAAGCGTTAGGTTTAAGTTAGGTTAGAACATGAAAATAACTGACAAACACTGTTTCCATCCATTTTGAACAAAATCTCAACCAGCGATATCACTAACAAATGTTTTGTCTATCCCCAATGTATTTTTTTTAACATTAAAAGCTACTGTTGAAATTTCAAGAGCAAATGCGTAGTTTGAAAAGATTCGACATTAATATTTTTTGTGGCATTCAAATATTATGTAAAATAATATTATTGTAATTAATATTATGGATTACAATGCTTATGGAAATTGTATCGTTATGAAATCTAAGGTTCGGGAAAACAAGAATATGACACATAAATTATATGGTAAACATAACATTCGGGCAAATGAAATTCGGGCAAGTGAAATTCTGGCAAATGAGTATTATTGCATATAATTTTCGGGAAAACAACAGACAACCAATTTTATGTTCTTAAATTGTGTATTTTAGTAAATTTACCTGTTAAAATATTTTCTTTATCGAAAATATTTTCCGTTTTTTCTATGGGTTAACTTACCATTCACAGTACAATGCTAAATAAATGAAGCCTATGTACTTTACTTTTAAAGAATTGAAGGTCAAATGAAATGGACATGAAAAGTAACCAACAGGTCGCGAAAAGCGGCAAAAACGGCACTCAAACACGATTATGTCATATTGAGACGAGAAAAAGGGCCTGTTTAATCAAGCGTTGGTTGAAAAACTAGTGTTATGTTATGATTTGTGGCTTGAAATAACATCTGATTACCGGCTAGCAACAGAATTCTTCCGAGAAACATGTGTACAAATAGTTTTTATATCTTTTAGCGTTTCTTTGATGGCCGGAGCACGACTTAGGAGTGTTAGTTGATTATGTGATCCGAAGTTTAATGGACTGCGAGCGGTTGATGCGACTTTTATTGTTTATCGCCGTGCCATTTGACCGCTGATTGACCTGTTGGATATTAAATTTTATTGTGAACGTCTAGGAAATAGAGAAAACGTGAATTTCTGCATGTGTTCAAAATCTACAGCTGGTAATATTAAAATGCATGCCTACAATATTTTTGACAGTTAGTAGCAATTTAATATCACTACATAAAACTTGTATTTTCCTTACCATTAAATTCTATCTATATTTATTAAAATCACTATGTCAAAAAGTAGCCTACAAGTACTCGTAATAAAAATTTCCTTTCAAGTGCTACGAAAATGGGATTTTAATTTAGACACCCGACGTGGAACTTATTTGACGACATAAAGCAGGAAATAAGCAAGCCGTTTCAAATAATTTTATGCACTTTATTCCACAACCATTGCAGAGAACGTCATCGAGATAATTCAGACAGTTTTGTTATAAGACACGATAATCTCAGTAATCTCCAGTAGAATGTACACTAATGTTCAGAGAAGAAAGAATGTCCTTACCTCCACCGAGTTCCGTCCTTTGTTCTGTTTTTACTAGTTCTGTTATTGCTGTGCAATTATACCGGCTGCAATAGAAGCGCGCGGAGGTTGATTGGAATCTAATTACTTCCTAACATGTGGATCATAGTGGTGACCTTTCACACTATTGCACGACCGGTGTTTATCTTTTGTGGTTGGACTAGACACATGTTTAGGCTGTTTTGGTAGGTATTATTGTTCTGGATCTAAATTTTGGCGAAGCAATGACCTTTTCATTTGTCTAAAAAGATAAAAAGATCAAACACGCCCATGCTCATTCCAATAAAAATTATAAACTAGCGGCCGCACGCGACTTCGTTCGCGTGGATTTTGGTTTCCGCACAAATAAGTTTATTCAATAGCTTCAAGCCTTCCTCGACAAATTGACTACATAAAATAGTTTTCTTTTTCAATGCTACTCTTTAGTTCCTGAGATAAGCGCGTTTAAATTTATTAGGCATGATGATGATTAGGCATTTAAAAAACTAGGAAACATTATGCATGACTCTATCAGCAGATACATACGTATAAGTCTATGAGGTTCGATTAATATTTTTAAATATCTATGTATGTAGATGATTTTGACAGCCATTGGCAGAAGTAAATACAAATGATGTGCAGTTCACAATAGTAATTTGGGCATCTTTGATTACTTCCTTCCTAATCGCAGCGACCTTTGTGTCCAAACTGAGGAACACGACTTAATTAGTTTCGCTTGAATTCTATGACGTAACGTAACAGATTGGATCGAATGATAAACCGAAGCATTGTGATGTTTATCGGCGCCTAAGGTGTAAATGTTAACGGAGATGTAATCTTAGCCACAATATTTTTAGTTTATCTATCTTAAGAAATCACCAAGTAAATGAATTATTGTTACTACTGATTCGTTTTTATAGCGTTTGTGCAGTGATTGTGATTGTGGGAGTGGAAATTACTGGATGAACAAAGGCAAGGATAGGGATTTGTGTAGAAATCTGGAGGAGGCCTGTACCCAAACGGGTCCATATTTCATTACATCAAGACTAAGAGATATACATAAGGGATGCTACTGATGATGATGTAATCCCGGCCGATTTCGGCCACGGCGACTGTCTTCAACTCCGGTCCTGTCGTTGGTGTGCTCGCATGTGGCTTATATAGCCAATTTTGTTTGTAAAAACCCTTGCACATTGAGGGCATGAGAGCACACCGTTTAAATAATTATAGCTGATAGCCGCAGGTGGTCGGGCTTTCAGCTCGTCGCGTTTGGTATCTAAATCTAGCAGCCGCCGATTTTCAAAGGCTTTGACGTTAGATTTAACGAGCGCTCTCCACTCCGGTCGTCTGGCAGCCTGCCGCTCCCACAGCGAAGGATTGATGTCGCACTGCTTCATGTGACGCTTCAGCACATCTTTGTACCTGAGCAGTTGTCCGCCATGCTTCCGCTTGCCTTCTTCGAGCTCTGAGTAAAAGATGCGCTTTGCGGTTCTTTCCTCCGCCATACGCGACACATGTCCGCACCACCGCAGCTGACGCCGCATAAGATAGGACTCAATGCCACCAACATTGGCCCTTCGCAGCACTTCAGTGCTTCGTACGCGGTCAGACCATCGGATGTTAAGTATTTTCCGTAAGCACTTGAGGTGGAATCGGTCGAGCATACGGATGTGACGGCGATAAACTGTCCACGTTTCGGAAGAATATAATATGTTGGGCAGCACAATCGCCATGTACACAGCAATCTTCGTTGCCAGCTTAAAATCGTGTGAACTAAAGACCTTAAAGTCCAACTTTCCAAAAGCCGCTGCAGCAGCGCCGATTCTACTGTTGACTTCTGCATCATGATCACACTTAGATGAAATAGTGCTCCCCAGGTAACGAAACTTATCCACCTGCTTCAGCTGAGCCCCTCCGAGTGAAATATTCAGTGCCTCGCGACCATGAGTCTCCAATGACATCACCTCCGTCTTTCTGACACTGATTTTTAAGCCAAATTTTTGGCACGCCTTGTGGAAATCGGACATTAGCTGTTGCAGGCCCCCTGTGGATTCTGCCACGAAGCACAGATCATCAGCGTACATCAACTCAGTGATCACGGCATGCGACACTTTGGTACGAGCTTTTAGTCTAGCAAGATTAAAAATGTTACCGTCCGTGCGAAAACGAATGCGTACACCTTCAGAAGTCGTTTGTGTGACCTCTTGGACTACGACTGCAAAATATAACGCGAACAGTGTGGGTGCTAGCACGCAACCCTGTTTTACCCCACAGGTAACGGGGAAAAAATCCGACTGTTCGTCGTTAACAGCGACGCAGCACTGCATGTCGTCGTGCAGGAGTCTTAGAATTCTCACAAACTTCTCTGTACACCCGATTTTATGAAGTACAAGCCAGAGGGCTTCACGTGGCACGCTATCGAAGGCCTTCTCAAGGTCAACAAAACAAAGATATAGAGGACGACCTTGCTCTCTGCTCTTCTCCTGCAATTGTCTCACTGAGAATATAGCTTCGCACGTACCTCGTTCTGGTCGGAAGCCGAACTGGGTTTCGGGGAGAAGTTTTTCGGAAATCTTCATAAGACGGTTTAGTAAGACTCGTGCAAAGACTTTTCCAGGAACCGATAGCAACGAAATACCACGGTATGAATCACAATCGGACCGGTCACCCTTGTTCTTATACAGCGCCCTTATACGTGACACTTTAAAAGCAGATGGGACTTGTTCTTCATGCCACATACGAACAAAAAGTTCCCGTATAGCCGAATGCAACTCATCACCGCCGCATTTAAGTAGTTCTCCCGGTATAGAGTCAATGCCCACCGCACGCTTATTTCGCTGCTGTTTGATGGCGAGAGCAATCTCCTCATAGGTGAGCGACTCGTCCAGCTCGGTGGCAACAGGGAGCTGAGGCATGGAGCGAATGTGTTCCAGGTCAGCAGCCCGGTCCACATTTAGCAGAGTGCTGAAGTGTTCTGCCCATCGTGCAAGTATTTCCTCTTTACTTATCAGTAACCCTGCGCCGGACAACGGTTTCAGAGGTATTTTTCCAATAGAGGTAGAGCCTATCAACTTCCGAACCTCGCCATAAAACTCCCCAAGCTGGTTTGTGTCAGAGAGCCACTGAATTTGTTGAGCCTTCTCCCGCCACCACTTGTCTTTGGCCTCCCGAGATAATCGCCTCAGCTGCGTGCTACTTTTTCTGATCTCTGCGATGCTCTCATTTTCTTCTCCACGGTGTTTCTGAAGAAGACGGCGGTGCTTGTCAATCGCTTCCGACAATACTCCGTCATTCTCATCGAACCAGTCCTCGGTCTTACGGACTCTACGACCTAAAGTAATTTTTGCTGTGTCCAGTATGTGAGAAGCCAGAGCATTCCATTCGCATTCGACAAGACCGCCCTGTTTGGTAATGTGTGGCAAACCAGAAACCAAAGATTGAGCATATTCCTTCCTCACCTCTGAATGTTGAAGCCTATCTGTGTTAAGACACTCATTGGGCTTTGATCTACTAGATCTTCGAGGACGATGGAGGCGAATACGCAACTTAGCGACAACAAGCCTATGGTCAGTCCAGCAGTGCGCACCACGCATGACGCGCGTTACGAGGACTTGGGAGACGTCCCGTTGGCGAACGATTGCGTAGTCAATTAGATGCCAGTGTCTGGACCTTGGGTGCATCCATGTATTCTTGTACTTGGCGGGAAGCCTAAACATGGTACTCGTGATTGCAAGGTGGTACTGCGCACATACACTGAGTAAGAGCTGGCCGTTGCTGTTCATACAACCAACTCCATGCCTGCCCAAAACTTTGGGCCATGCATCGTAATCTCGTCCTACCCTGGCATTAAAATCACCCAACAGAAGAATCTGCTCTCTAGGTCTTACGCTCTCGATACACCTTGAAAGCTCCTCATAAAACCGATCCTTAATGTCATCAGACTTATCCATGGTGGGAGCATAGACACTGATGACATTGAGAAAGTTGTTATTGTCGAGGTGTAGGCGTAGTGTGGTGATACGGTCCGAAATATGAACCGGACACTCTTGTAGCTGATTAACAAGCTTGTTCTTAATCGCAAATCCAACACCTGATCGCCGCGGTTCAGAGGCAGCGAGACCCTTCCAGAAGAAAGTATACTCGCCACCGCGTTCCACCAGCTCCCCTTCATCAGCTAGGTGTGTTTCGCTGAGAGCAGCCACGTCTATATCATAGCGGCGAAGTTCACGCGCAACGATGGCGGTTTTCCGTTCAGGGCAGATATTTTCATCGCGATCAAGGAGCGTTCGTACGTTCCACGTGCCAAATGTCATAATGGGGCTATTATTATTATTTTTATATTTGTTCCTGTGACGTCGACCGCGAGTTTAATGATGCGGAGGCAGCCGCGGTTGCTACCGTCCTGAAATGCTGGAGTGAGCAATTTTTAGGGCACCTTTTCTAGCCCCCTCCCAGGCTGAGCTGGGAAAGCAGTGCTTCCCTGAATAGGGCTGCTTTGACACTCCAGGTGCTGCCGAACCTCATCTGTCCCCCCAGATCAGAAAAGGAACGACCACGGTATTCTAGGAATACCCCCGGAGCCGCCCGCGTGCAGGTCTCAGACAAAGCCCGATCTGCATCAAACCGGACCTCTCTACCTCAACCCATCGCCACGGGACTTTCTTTCACACTCGGAGTCCATATACGGAAGCAGTCAGTTGCGCAGGAGATATTTAGGTGCACAAGCGTACGCGCAAACGCATGTGCACACCCTCGTCTTCACCCATCTTGATCCAGTGGAACGGAGAGACCGATACGACCGGAGACAGGTTCAGATGATGTGTCTGGCCGATGATAACTTTGTCCTCTATCATCGCCCTAAGCCGTCCACCAGGCCTTGCTATCCCGCCGGGTCTACCAAGCTCGTTGCATATCTGCGATGAGTCGCCTTTCCTACTAACACGATAATATATAGGTATAACTAACAACATTTGATGTGTCACTTAGAAATATGAAATGAATGGCATTATTATTCATTTATAAGTGATTTTGGAAAGATAATTGAATCATATCATCATCATTAAATTCATTCATGCAATAAAACAAATATATACTGCATCCCATCTAAGAAAAGTGAAAATATTTTCATTACAACTAATTCAATGGGCGTAAAATATTTGTATAATGAAAAGGTTGTGTAATATTAACGAGTATGTTCAAATACGTAGCCATGTCCGAACGTGGCAATGAATATAAAAGGGATAATTATAATAGTTGGTTATTATAAATTCATGGTACCCAACCTTTGTATTATTACGAAACTTAAGGTTATATAGTTGGAGGCACATGTAGAACAAGCCACAATAATGTACAAGCATCAATAACTATTTAAGGTGATTATGATTTTACATTTTGATGTGAAATTAATACTCATTTTACGTATTGAGCATTCTGTATTTGTTTTAATGAAAAATATAACTTACTAACAATTTAATTTTGAGCAAATAAAATTATACGTACCCTTTCAGTTTAATTAGATAGTGACTTTACAATTCGTCAATTTATTGGTGTAACGGTTTCTCAAATAAATAGGCGTGGATTCGAAAAGAGCCTGTTTTTACAGCCAACAAGTTTTATTTTTGACGTAATTCGGACTTCATATTGTGGACTGTTTGGTGCCGGAGGTACGCATAATTGCTACGACGACAAAAAATCCTGACCATTCCAGATAATACACCAATATATTCCATTACTTTTACAATACATTTCACAGTGAGCATATCATGCTAATTGCTGTATATTCAGTGAGGTAATATTGTGCAATACTGAAGGAAGGAAGAATACGTTATCCAACGCTCTGTGCTGTTATAATGCGATTACCCAATGCACGGGCGCGGGTGACCGTGACGGATGCACCGAGTCATCGAGATGGACTTCGTTAGCGATGTCTTTTGAGCATTATTTTTAATGTTTTTGGGGAGGCAAACGAATAGAAGGTCACCTGATGACATGATCACCCCTCCTCATGGATGGACATCAACAACCGTATAAGGGTTGCAGATGGGCCTACCTTTGAAATCTCATATATCATTTAGTTCCCAACTGAGCTAATTAACAAAACTACAAACATATTGGTAGATCTGAGGTACTCGTACGTACGTAGCTGAGGCAGTAAGTAAAGACTTAGGGACATAAAATACTTAAAACAGAGATCGAAATATTTGCAAATAAAAAGAGTTTCCAAATATTTTGTATGCGTTTAGGGTTTGTTACCTTTATTCCACCTTTAATCGCATTCTAAGTTTGAATGCTTTAAGGAAATACTGTAAAATACTAGCAAGATGCAATTAAGTTGACTTTATTTAGGCCAATGCCGCTTGTTTACTGATCGACGGCTTGACATTAAGTATCCGTATTTAATGTTAACAATGTTCTTATTTCGTTAGTAACTAAGAATCATTTATATAGCAACCTAATAAACTGCATTTATAGCTTTAAGTTTGAAATACGATTCAATTTAGAAGAATTGATTCGGTCTAAATTTTTGTTACAAACAATTCAGTCACATACTCGTTGATAATAATATCGCTATTCAAAAGGCTACAAATTCGCATGCTGACTTGAAAACAAATATTTTACAGTTTCTTTTTGTTTAGACTTTCGATAGGCCTCTGGTTTGCCTTAAATATTAATAAATTTGTTTTGTAAGCAGTTTTTTTTAAACAGTGTGAATTTTGGATCGGGTTATAGCACAAAGTCCATTTATAAAATATAAAACAGATTCTTATCTCAGCTTGTCAGCAGTTATAACTGAATGAAGTCAACATCAATTATCTTTATCGATGTAAACGATACACTATGTACTATTTACGGAGACAATTGTAAACGTCACAACAGACATCTTGATTAGTTTTTATGCACGTTGACGCTAATTTACGTGATCTTATTTGTCACAAGTGCGCTGATAAGGATGTCAAAGGACCAATTGTTTTAATGACAGTTGAAGTAATGATCGAGCTTCACTCTCGGAATTTCTACGTGGAATTAAAGAGGATGTTATAACCTTCCTTGGTTTTACTCTGTGACTATAAACGATGAATTGAATTCAATAATGGCGGCTTTTCGCCTATAGTGGAACAATAAATTGGCTCATACTTATTGTACTTTTGTTTTTTTTTTATTAAAGAAGTTGTATTAAGTAAGTTTTAACGTAAGGAGTTGTGCATAAAAGCCTGAATTGTCGTCTACACTTCACAGTGAAGTTTCTCGCTAATGATTGCGTTATCCGGTTTGTATGATCCGTGTCAGATAAGTTGAAACAACGCATTTACATTATTCTCATTATGATCCCCATAATTCAATCTTATTATGCAATCTAATGGAGTGCCGCTGGGCTTGTGCTTTCAATATTTGGTCGTGAATTCGGAGGCCCTATTCCCGGACTGAGCAAATATTTTCGAAAACAGACTAGCTGCATTATGTATGAACCAACAACTGGCTAGCGCGACTATATCAGATTCAGAATCAAAGATAAGCAGTTAAAATAGATTTGAAAGAAAGAAGTCCACTTTTCCTCCGAGCCTGATATTTGAGTACCTATTCAAGATACACGCGATGAATACATGACTCCTTTTTTCTAAAAATACCCGATGGCAATGCTAACGGATAGGATACCACTTTTGTACCGCATCCGTTGTCATGGCAATTAGGGCTAATCTTTTGCTTACCATTATGCATAGAGAAGCCAATATACCGCGCTACAATAAAGCACTCTTATACTTTTTACGTAATGTGCCCAGCCCTCCGTGTTTTAATCTACACGCAAGGCGTACGGTGTGTATTAACGAAAGTGAACTTGCGGCGACAGCTGGATGAAATCGAAAACATACGGTTATGCAATCGGAAAGTGGAAGGTGGAGGTCCCCACTTGCGCAAACCTCGTCTACTTCGGGAACATTGTCATATACATATTTGCTATTACGTAATGTTCTTAAAAGTATGTACAATTTTGCGAGTTTATTCGGAGGGCACTAAGCGTATTGATTGATGAATGAAAAGGGAAATGGAAATTTTTCATCTTAGAAATTAATGCAAGAAATGCTACTATGTTGTCCTTGAACTATATAGAAAAATAAATACTACAAATGACTCATGACACAGTTTGAAACCTAAAAGATCTACAGCTTAATCATATCAACTTGTGTCCACAGTCAAATTAGGCAGCAATGGCGCCTACGTATTTTTCTGTTAATTGTAGCTGAATTGGTAAATTATATTTAAAAAGAGACTTTTAGATTCTAAAGACTGCATCAATGCATATAATAATGGGGCATCTCAATAAAATAAATCAATAGAAAATATACATATTCATATAAACTTAATCACAATTACATAACAAACGAATATTTTATCCTTTATAGATCTATCGTATCGTAATTCCAATAGAACTAAAGTGTTAGGTAATATAAGCATACTATCCGCATTCATATCTACTCGTAAATCACAAGGTGTAATTTTAATTGAGTTATTATCTGGATTCTTATGTTTGGATTACTCAAACGTTATGACTATTGCCAAGAACCTATACTCTTGAACTAACTTTTTCAGAAAACTAAAGACACTGATGAATATTTTTTGATAATCAAACATATTATACAGATTTCTACTAAATTTAATTTTTTGAGTATCCTGCATTCCCTATTGTACTTTAATCACGGGATATTCAAAAGGGTCTAACAAAAAAAATGCACAACATACTTTTGATTTATCCAAATGCAACTTTAAAATAAAATATACAACTATCTAAGGCACGTTAATTAATGTAAAATACTCTGGATTGTTTAAACCCTGATCTTCCTTATGATTATGGATTACAACATAGAGGAAAACCCTGACCATATTATCTGCATCTTTAGGGTCAAACACACAACGATACAATAAAGTATAAACAACTTAATCCGTTTGATCATGATTATGCAATAAGCGGTTTGACCCTAATCGAAATATTTTGAAGCGACGAGAAACCTTATAATTTTAAAACAGATACCCTGTAGAGCACGCCCATCCTTAAATAAAGCCAACATAACAGAGACCGAAATGTGGTTTCAAATAAAAGAAAAAGAAAATCAGGATATGACTGAAGTTTTAAAGTTAAATGGTTTATTAAGCAGTTGAATTTCTTTATGTATTTACAATGTCAAAATAGTGTGTTGGTAACTAAGGTAAGTAAGGTTACTGTACCAATTTATTTTCTTAATTATGTTCATATTTATAAAATCTAAGAACTACAAACAAATCATATTCTACGTTTTACATGTTTGATCCGTATTTACTGAATACTTAATCCAGTGCCAAAATTTTTTATTTTGTAAAAGAACATAATAATATGTTGCATGCGTCTTAATGGACAATACTAAAACATTAGCTATTCAGCCTTTATCTTAATCTGTACGCCCAAATATTTACATAGGAAGCTTTCTCAAAACTTAAGCGAGCGCAAAGTCACGCATAATCGCGTCTCGGGTTGCGCAACGCAATTGACGCATCGCAATGCGTTCCGTGCGTCGCCTGCCGATTGCGACCCGCATTCTTCTCAGGGTGACGTTACGTCACATTTTAACATGTGAACATTAGGTCAGCCGTGTTTGTGGGCGATTTGTCGTATTGTTTTTGTGGATTTCATAATGTTTTTTTGATTGACGATGTTTTTTTTTATTTTTATTTATATTTTTCCTATATCTGAGTCTGTGCAAACTTTTGATACGTAAAAATTCGTGAACACCTTGGCCTTTAAATTTTATTTAGGTAGGTATTCATTATAGAAACATTGGGCTGTAATTAATTCCCCTGGAATTTTACTTTAAGATAATTTTTTTTCGATAATTATTCCGTTAAACGTAACAACGAATGTGAAGTTATTACAAACTTCAATTGATATTTTTCCCAGTTGAAAGACTTCGAACACAAAATTACGAGGTCAATGACAGGTTCAAAAATAATTAAGACCAGCGATGTTATGGAAGTAAAAAAATAATAACCTGCATTTACGTTGAAAATTGCTTTCTATATAAATCATCTATGCCCTAAAGCTTTTAGGATGCGACGGGGCTTTATTTGGACTGCTTCTTATCAAAAAGTATCGAGAAGAGACAATAAGTAAAATTCATATGTAGTTATATTTCGTTATGACAAATTCTCCGTCATGGGCGAACTCGGAGCACAGATCATTTTTGTACCAACATTTTTTTCTTTATTTATGCATATGCTAGGAGTGTTTTTCTATGTGTTTGTTTAATGTTTTTTTTTACTCTGTGTGTTTTATATGCATGCATGTATTCAAAGGTAACACGCACAGTTCTTAGAATAATACATTATACAAACGTTGCACATAATTTGTAATTAAAGATACGAGTATACTTACGTATGATTAAAGCTTAAGAAGATAAACATAAATTGATTTGCATATTGAAGAATATTATTAATTGGATGCAATAACTATTTATGATAGTTACAAGCCATTTTCCTGTTATGTGAATTGATAAGTATCAGTTTGGAGTTAACGATGAGTTCAATTTTCCTAAGAAAATTCCTGACGTCAGAGATGTGTAATGCTACTACAAAGTAATAGTTTTTATAACTGAAAACAACAAGGATGAAGCGTGTTAACTTCGAGAAAGAAGACGATCTGAATCATTTGTAATTGTACTTGTAATTAATTTTAATATTAATAAATAGATAAACAAATACAAAATCCCCTCAGTAATTATTTATGAATAACAAGTGGACATGAAGCTTATTTTGATCTATTAGAAAGAAACATAAATGTATACTAACATAATAAAGCTGACAAGTTTGTTTGTTTGTTTGCTTCAACGCGCTATTCTCAGGAACTACTGGTTCGAATGAAAAAAGTATATTTTTGTGTTGAATAGTCCATTTGTCGAGGTAGGCTATAAGCTAAATTAACACTATGTGTGCAATATCCGAAATCACCGGGAAGAAAGTCGCAGACGGCCGCTAGTACTACTATAATACTATAAAAATAATAAAAATAGTTAAACTAAGACATTTAATCCACAAACATAATTAATGTGTGCGGTTGAATGACCCTACTCGTAACTGTATAGACATTGACTGATTAGGAATTAGCATAATAAAGCCATTCTATAAAAAAACTTACAATGTAAGGCACTCGCAATAAATATGTTAAATGTCAGCATCCTATACAAAGATAGTATCGAGGAATTTGAATAAATACTGCATTTTATTCATACTGATGTAGATAGGGTTAATTAACTGAAGAAGTACGGACAGTTAAAGGTTTTCCTCATTGCGATCTTACGTAATTAACAAATATACCTATCCGTAAATGGTTATGCAGTCGTCTTTATGAACTAACCCTTTAGACTTCGATCGAAGTGGGGCAATTAATTTGACATTATAATCGTTTGAACTTTGGCCGCGGATTGTCTACGCGGATACCCTCATAAAATATTTTTCTCTTTACATTTACGGTTATATTATTACTAAGATTTTAGATCAGATTGTATCCAAATCAATACAATCTAATTATTTTATAACAATATTTAATGTTTAATGCTTTAATTGTTGATCTAAACATATCTCGCTACAGTTAAGTACACGTAAATTTTCACTATTTTATGGCTTGAGTTAAAAAAAAGTAAAATAATCAAAATGCCTGACAATAGCCAATACTTCGAACATTTGTTTTTTGAAGACACTATAACATTGACCTTAGGCACGTTCAGTATTTCTAAATACAAATACATACAAGTATCCGTTAAAATAACAAATGAAGACGATTATTACCCGCCTGCGTACAGACAATAACTCCATTACGATGAAAAAAAATGACACAACCTTGACACGAATATTATTTTTAATATTATTTGACCAGTTTTTAACACTGCCTCTTGCCTTGAAGGTGCTAATAAGTTAGAACAGGCATTATTGGTCGCTGTTAAGTGAATAACATAAATGTTACGGCCATGAAAAAAGAAAGTCTGGTGACACTTAGTTCTGTTAACTAATTTAAATTTTCTAGCTAAATAGTCCGAAACCTTTTCAGTATGCACAGTTGTCAACATTGTAATGTCACGGTGAAACAAAGGACTGCCGAAAAACAAGAAAATATGGTACTTATGAAAATAGAATAAACTTCGAATATTAAAAAACAATGCGGACAACGTACATTATGTATGTTTAAACCTTACTTACCTTACCTAATATCTTACTTTGTCTACAAAATAATAACTTTGTCTTCTGTGAAAATGAAAAGTAAAATTTTTAGCTACATTTTCATAAAATGGCTATTTATACATTGTAAAAGAAAGTGGCTAAAAGAAAAATTTAACACAAAGGCGGTTTAAAAAATATTGTTTTCTCAAAAAATTGTTTACAAATAGAGTCAAAGGTTGACCTTTTCTTTCTGAAGTATAATTTATTCAGAACAAAACACTTGTTTCAGTTGCTTCTTGAGAAAAACAACTTTATTGATATAACTTCACAAAAACCGACGGCTAAGTAAGTATTACCTATCAGAAATAAAAGCGCGGTCTTCGTGAGATAATTGTCTGTATAACATTCATTCAAGCTCGGAATGATGTAACTTGGTAAAAGTTTAAATAGTTGAACTTTGAACCGATGGGTTCACAAAACGAAAGCATCAAACATTATGTTTTATGTCTGGTTAACAGCTACCATAATTGGATTAAATCTATCATTTTAATCACTGGCCTATCTGATTTGATTAGAAAAAGACTCTCGTCTTTATAAAAAAAAAACTGACTTTGTAAACTTCAGAAAGTAATGTAATTATAATTAGTTTAGTTAGTTTTTATCTTTGATTTATAATTTCAAAGTTACGACAATGAAGAGAGTAATATTATGACAAGTAGCCTTTAAAAATAATTGGAACTACCTTGCATCATTCTGGGCAAAATAGTATGATGGATTGAAAGGTTTTTCTGACTACTGATGCTGGAGATTATGCCTAAAATAACGCAACAAGGTGAGCAGGAAGTGAATTCTTAACAATCGCGAACACGTGTTTTGGCCAAGTTTGCAATGATCTTTTTATGGTAAAATTCATCGTTTTTCTTGTTACATCTGGTTAATTTGTAATGTTTGTTAAAACCACACTATGATGGAGATAAAAACGGAACTAACAAAAATGTTTTTTCTTCATTAAGGTAGGTACAAGATTTGATTACCAAATCTTGCATCAAGGCTTTAATGTTAAGTGTATTAAATCCTTTGTTGTCTTTTAATTCTGACTCTACATTTATATTAGTCATGTCTGTCAATATCACATACATGACATTGGTCTGTTGAATTAAATTTTGAATGAACGCCAGACTCATTTCAATTGGTAATCGAAATTAAGTATGATCCGATTGGTTTACTGAGCTTAGACTAAGCAGTTGCTATGCTTTGCATTACAGAGGCCAATTTTACACCCACTCACTTAATTCGTCTGTTAATCTAGTAGTGTGTATTTACATCACTTCCACTTTAACGAATTAGGTATACATATTAATTTGTGACGTAATTATGATAAGTTATGTTAATAAAGCTGATCTTTTATCAGATTATTTCTTGCGAAAAAGATACTTAAGAGAACAAAGGAACAATATACAATTATTTTTAAAGTTTATCTCTTTCTCATTGATGAAGTTTTTTTAATGGTGGGGTCATGAAAGTTTCGTTTTACTGAAGCTTCGTTGTAATAATAGCTGGACTTGTAAACCGGTAAGGTCATGAACATACAATGGTCAAGTTTTTTGTAGGTATATTTATGGCATTTTTTGCGGATATAAAATAAACAACTTAATTAATTTATGCATATAATATGATATCATATATTATGATGTTCGTGATAAATTAAAATTACTTAGGTTAGTTTGCTGTATAATAATAGTTCTTCGCTATGTTTTTCATCTAGAAACAAGTTTTCAGACTAAGAGTCTAACATCAAATCTTCGTTAAATGAATTTTAAATGTAAATTAGCTGTTATGTTATGTTACCTTACACAATCCCTCGTTAAGAAACGCTATGTGTTCGTGTGTAAAATATTGAACATATAACATGGGCTGACATCAAAATTCATTAGGAATATGCAGAGAATAATGCAACTGGCGGCTGAACTTTCAACCTCGACTGGCATTGTCCTACATTTGGTAGACGAGAGGAATTTTGCAGTCTTGGCTTAGGCGAGGACAATTCATTGACTGCTATATTTAGAAGCGTTATAAGTTATTATAATAACATAAAATTACACATGTTTTTTTCATATTTTTTTTACAAATTTTGCAAAATTCTAAAATAAAAAAAAACACAAACTCACATTTTTAAGGTTCCCATGATGGCACTGAACAGCAAATAAAACGATCACTTAATATAACATTTATTACGTAAACAATCGATATTATCACGACTAGTTATTCGGTGTCCGACCGGAATCGATTATCGGGACGCGTTAAGTGCGAGCGCGCGCCGGCCGCCGCGAAGGATCTCGATCGTCTGAGCGGCAACCTCAGTTCTCGCTTCCCCCGAGACTCCGAGAGAGAAAGTTGCCAAGTTATCAAACTTCGCGGTTACGTTCGGCGATGACGCCGTCTTCCCCGGTTGCGTATTCGATGACAAAATTTAATTTTCGTGCCCGCGACGGTTGTGCGCTACTGACACGGTCGTCGGACGTTAAGGCCTACTTTCAGCCCGAAAGTTGTTTATGTTGGGCGTGATAGCTTATCTGAATCTTACGTGGACTTGACCATAGCATATAATATTCTGTAAGCTGTCTTAGTGGCAATGTGGCTATTTGATAGCTCTAAAGAAACGATTACACCAGTATTTGTTCTGGGTTGAAATCCTTAGACAAACTCAATTATTGCGATGGACTAAGGACTCTACGAAGAATACTAAATTACTGTAGGTACTTACTTCCTAAAACACGTAAAGAGCCTAGTTTATAAAAAAACAGTCTATAACAACATAGGTAAGTAGTTTTTTTTAGTTTTTTATTCACAGTCTTCTTATACTATACATACGCATAGTTTTTTTGGTGTAAATGGAACTAAAAATATCTGTGCTGTAAAAACAATAACAGGTGGTAAAAAAGATCAGATTATACAAATAATGTCCGTTAATTAAATATACACATATATTATGATGATCAAATTACAATGATCAAGAATTTTTAGTAAATTATTTATCATTCTAATTTGACGGGCCTGTTGGTTGGTCTAGTGGTCAGGGACCCTAAAATCTGGGTTCGAAACCGCTACGGGTTTTTGTGATGAATCGGTGTTTGAATTCGAGTCAGGGTTTAAAAAAATATTTAAGTATGTCTATCTCTTCCCTAGCTTCCATAGCAACCCTAGCCTTGAGCTTAGTTTGGGGCTAGAGAATTGGTCCAAATAATTTATATATTTACTGAATTAAAAATTAAACAAATATCAGTACTAATTGAACAATTACATCGTAATAATTCCAAAACGTAGCGCACCTGATAAACGTCACGTCCATTCAAAGCATATCGACCCATAGCCCGCAGTGGTTTATTAGACACGCCACATAAATAACGACACGGTTAGTCCATGACAGCCGGATCTAGGACTTAGGCTTGAAAGTGATTAATATATCAGAAGGTTTGTTAATAGATGTGATATTTAGAAAGAAAGATTTCATTTTACTTTTTAACAGACCCAAATGTTACACAGAAGAGTAGTTTAGATTTATTATATACAATCGTGGTAAACGTTATGCGTAGCTCATCGCCCAGTGGGCGGTAACAGTCCATGAAGTACAAAAATAATATCGCGTTTAGTCCCGTTGTAATGTTAAATAACAATAATATTTGTTCGAAAAAACAACGTCGAACGAGCCGTCAAAAGACGCTTTAAAAAATGGACAGAATATAATAGATGAAACAATAAATGTTCTTATATGAATATTTATTGTTTATTTCATTTATTGATTAGTAAAATTAATTAATCTAAATCATAATTTTAGGTTTGATTCAAATTGAATCGTATGGAAATAATTAAACCTAACACGCGTATCGCACTAAATATAATTTGAAGAGAGCGACTTAAAAATAAGGTGGTCGTTATAAAAATCAACAGAAATTGACATGTTTAATAAATTATGATGTTTTTATTCTTAATTGGCGTGCAAGGTATTTTGATGATGAATGAAATGTTCATTATTCTTCAACAAAAGAAAGTGCTTCAAGATACCTGATTCCACTACAAGAGGCAAAACTCAAATATTTTAACCAAACGCAACTTCTAGTTATGAAATACGAATTTTTGCCCGCGGCTTTGCCCGCATTATCAAGATTTACTGTTTTATCCCATGGAAGCATTTTAATCTGGATAAAAAGTTTCTATCACCTAAGTCAGCCCATACCCTGCCTAATACAGGCATCAAAATTCGTTCAGTCTGATTTCGTTTCAGCGTGTGACGGACAAACATCCAAACACACCACATTTCACATTTATAATATAGTATGCTTTTCAGGTTTATTGAAAATAATGGCATTTAAGTTATGAGGACCTACTAATTTTAATAAAAATAAAAAAAATTGTCATTTTGGGGAAGGTTATGACTAAGAAGATATTATAACGTTTTAAAGTGCAGGCTTTTGTGAGCTGCCGTCGTCATTTTGAGGTGAGAATGTGAACAAACGTCGTTCTTGTGCGCAATCAACTTGTGGGAAACGAAGTGAATTCGCAGTATCAGCTATTATACTTAGTTCACTTTTAATGATGATGTGATTGCTAGAAAACTACTCACTAAAAGTAAAAAAAATATGTAAATGTTTAATGTTTCATAACGCCTCGATGGTCTAGTCTACTGGTTTAAGTACCGGGCCGTGGTCTCGAGGCCCTGGGTTCCCGGATCGGGCAAATTCGTATCGGTTTTTTCCGGACACAGCCCAGTTTTGTGATCACTAATCCGCATTTGGCAAGCGTGGTGATTAAGCCAAACGCATCTTTGTAAGGAAAACACGAGTTCAAATGAAAAAGGCCTTTGCCCTGTACTTTAATCTTTCACCTTAACGCGCATGAATTTACTTATCTGATTGTTTTTGTTGAGGCAGGCGACTGGTTTTAGGTACATGCTTGCTTAGGTATTACTGCTAAGGCATTGTTTCTGATCAAAACAAGATGCCTTATTTATGTTTACGCGTAGTGTAGAGATATACAGAAACATCTTGTTCTTAGTTTTGCGGAATCAATATGTACCTATTTTACAGTTTTACAGGTCTTCAGGTCAACATAAGAAATAAATGAATAGTCATACTTACGTACTGATTGTCAGAACATTGCTAAATAAAAAAAACTTTTTTTTATGAAAAATAATCGTAAATTAAAAAATTGGCCAAGTGCGAGTCGGACTCCCGCACTGGGGTTCCGTACAAATTCTATTTTTGACGTATTAAAAAAACTAATGAATAGATTTCGTTCGAACCAATTTTCGTTGGTAGTTTTTATGGTAATGTACATTTTATATTTATTTCAGATTTATCATCCTCTTACTTTAGAAGTTAGAGGGGGGGGGACACATTTTTTTCCACTTTGGAAGAGTCTGTCACGCAAAGTATTCACTTAAGAAAAAAATGAGCTTAGAAACCTCAATATAATTTTTAAAGACCTATCCATAGATACCCCACACGTATATGTTCAATGAAAAAAAATATTTTCAGTTTCAGTTCTAACTATGGGGACCCCCCATTTTTTTATTTTTTTTTCTATTTTCGTGTGAAAACCTTGTTGCGGTTCACAGAATACATCTACTCACCAAGTTTCAATAGTATAGTACTTATAGTTTCGGAAAAAAGTGGCTGTGACAGACTGGCGGACAGACAGACAGACAGACAGACATGACGAATCTATAAGGGTTCCGTTTTTTTGCCATTTTGGCTACGGAACCCTAAAAATACCTTTGGTTGATTTAAAAACGATAACAATATTCGAAATATCTGTGAGTTCCACAAGGTGAGATCTCTAATTATGACTAAAATCAAACGTTTACAAACGTTTACCAAGTATAAATATTGATAAAAAAATCAACAACGAACATAATATCTTAATGACACGTGTTAGTAGAAAAACATTCTAAATTGATATTTTAAATAAATATGCCTGTGACATAATCGTCGCATATATTATTTCGGTGGGCGGAATTTTATTGGGATTAAAGGCGTAATCATCTATTGCTTATACCAAAAGCATGCACACAAAAGAATATTCTGTTTTGCTTGAATGTTTGTCTTATACAAATGTTTTTAACTATCAGTCGATAATTAAAGAACCCGAACGTCTTCATTGAAAATTTTCGGGCGGGGCAAAGTCTATAGATCGTTATTGCATAATCCGCGGTTAATATTTATTCGATTGTGTGCGGCCCAGACTTTCACTTGCGCAAACGCCGCGGAGTAAGAAAAGTCATGTGATGCACTTAACCAGTGCGAGGCTGTGTGAATTTTCCGACTATTTAGGCCGCTTGCAAAACAAACCGAGCTGACTTATTTAGGGCTGCGAAATAAATGAATTTCTTAGACTAACGCACTATTTGCCTAACACAAAACTAAGATCGAAGCTTGTACTATGGATGCTTGGGAAGGGATTTACATACTTATGTACTTTTTATGAACAAAATAGTAATACCTACTACTTAAAAACCCTGTTATTTTGTCTTAGGTATCCATCCATGTAAAGAATACTAAGAAGTCGCCGACACTTGGCCTTATTTTAAGGTATTTTTGTAAATTGCAATTACGCACAAGCTGTAGTATAATGAGTTCTTACTTAGAGCTTTTTACATGTCAACTGGAGACAACCCTGTGCACAGATAACTCAGATTATTCAAAACCCTAATTGCTGATTGTTTTGGCTCCGTCGCAGTGGGAAGGTCAAGGCGGAATAATTCTTTGCCTGTTTACCATCATTATTATATTATTTGCTAAGGCTAGCCACGCAATTAATTGTGCAAGAGCCTAAATTGCACAAATTATTGGAAGTATTTTGACTAAAAGTTTTAACTCTAAGCTAACCAGCTTACAGTTAAGGTAGTGTATGTAAGTGAATATAGTTTCAAAGTTTTAAAAGAGAGCGCAGTAGTCTTCGACGAAGATAATGTGTACAAATTTATTTAGAGTAGATTTTGACAGTCACAGTAAATAAAATGTAGGTACTCGTATTAGTTCCAGTCAGTCGGGTACTTTTTTAGGCATGGAAAATTATTAATTCATTCATTTTTCCAATACAGTTATCTCATCCATCTAAGTATCCTTATCATTCATTGACTCTTATTTATTTTACTAGACTTAACCAAAGGTTAAGTCTAGTAAGATAAGCCTATTCTGCTTCGTATGATGTATGTATATTGCATACCAAAACATTACGTAGTATTCAAACAGCATACCTGGCCTCTGACTTATATTATTTAATCTCTAATGCACGAGTGAGATTGAGTCGAAAACATTTATCATCAATGCTGTATCTACAATCGATGCTTTTTTACAATATGTGGAAATAAAATTTTATGCTTGTCAACTGGATAGGTAATATTTTATGATATCATACACGATTGATCGTGAACACTTTATTTTTATAGTCACGTGTTAGAAAACATGTAGGAAATATGGATTTTGAATTGCCGTAGTACATTTTTATACTGTTTGGCTTCATGGCTTATAGATATCTAGTAATTCTAATCATTCATATTGGCGTTTGTGCACTATAATATATCCTGCGTACCTGGCTGATCGTAAGATCGGCCGCCATGGCCGAATACGGCCGGAGGATATTATTATTATTATTGGCGTTTGTTTGATTTGAATGAAAATATTGAATTCATGTGAGCAACAATATTGATTTGATTTTGTGTACAATCATTAATTTTCAAAAATAAACCAACTTATATTTGTTTAGTAACATTGCAACTTTTTGAATAAAAAATACCTAATCAAGAAAATAATGTAAATAAGGGTTACTCAATCGCTAAGAGGACTCTTCTTATATCTGACCAAGGTGCGCAAACATGCCGTTACTATAAAGTAAAGTTTACAGCGTTATTAAGTGAAAGTGGCAAGAACCAAACTTGTCTCATGACATCACATCGAGCGTGGGCGTGTTGCTGTATCCTTTTGGACGGGAGATTACAATCATACACGGCCTATGAACTGGGTAAACGGTTCTGGCCGAACGAAAATTGGAAATTGTATAATGTTAAAAGTTAAAACTCACTTGAACGGTCAAATATGATATAGAAATCAGTTTGATAACTAATTTATTAATCCTAAAATATTATTTCTAAATGAAAAAGCATGCTTAATTGCTTAAACTCGTCTGAGAAGTACCTCCACCGTACAAAACCAAAGTGAAGTAGCACTTCGTATCTGCTTTGCTATGTTTCTGCTGGTAAGTAAGCATGCCCGAGCTAAGTTGGGGAGGGTATGGGGTTTTAGAAGCGGGCAACGCATCAGCGATCTCTGCGGGGTTTTTGATATCCATGGTCAACGGTGATCACTTACCATCAGGTGACCCATATGCTCGTTAGCCTCAGGCTTCAATTAAAAAAAGTATAGTACAAAAATATCCATAAGAAAAAACCAACCAACAAATAAATGTTTGTTCAAGTATTCAACAGCTCTGTGGGTGGTCGAAATATCAAATGAGCAAGTAAGTATTCAAATTACATTTAAGTAGTAAAATTAAAGACAATGTGATTCAACAGGTGTCCATTATAAAACCATTTGGATCATATTACGTGACTTGCCACAATCTTTGATCAAACAGGATACAAAAGCTTCGTTTAGCAGAGATTATGTTTTTATTAAACTGTTTAAAAACTTTGCCATTGTTTTTGTAAGGTTAGTGGCAATGAACTTTGTAAGTCATGGAGTGCAATTTGGACATTTATCCTTGTAATGCAACACTGGCATGGTATGGGAATGTTTTGAGAAGGGAAGATTGGCATATCATTAAGATAGTGATAAATATGACTGTGGATGGAAAGACGAGTAGAGGAAGACCGAAAAAGAGATTGATGGATGAAAAGTTGATGGCTGAAGGAGAAGACATGTTGCGCTGACCCCGCCTAGTGTGGGATAAGGGCAGGAGAATGATGATCCTTATTATTTTAGTCAGTTTATTTAGGAAATGGCCTTTTATGATAGAAATAATATCCAACTTATTTCTATTTCTTTCTATACTGTAAATTAATCTATCGATAGTCAATTCGATACATCGCCATCGCTTTTTTTTTGTTATGTCACAGGCGGCAAACGAGCTAGCGGGTCGCCTGATGGTAAGTAATCACCGCCGCCCATGAACATCTACGACACCAGAGGTATCCTTGGTGTGTTGCCGGCCTTAACCCCATACCCTCCCCAACTGAGCAAACTTGAAGGTGTGTCGCTGTGATTATGGAATACTCATATCCTTTGTCCTTTACGATTTTGCAATTGTCAAAATTTCACCAGAACGCGTGACACCGTTCATTGGTCGCCACACGCGATTCGCTAAGCTTTCCTCAGAACAAAGGCTCTCGGTACTTTCAACAAATTGTTTGTCTTGTATGTATGTATGAGCTCTTCGTTAAGTTTGGGCAGTTTAGACTACATAGTTTTTTTAAAATATTGCTATGCTTTGTATCTTAGAAATAAATATCTTGGCTGTTAAACCGAATAATACCTACAAAAAGCTCTGATGAACTTCGACGTCCAAAATGTATTTGGAATAATAATATACCCTCCGATTAATATTCTTTAATCTGAGCATATACTGGTACCGACGTCAAATCTCATAAGATCTTCTTGTCTTGAAAATATTAAGCTACTAAAGTGGTGATTTCGCGTTGTGTAATATCAGTACCTACAAAACGGAGTACGTTTGTATCCGTCCGTACATATGTATATGTACATACACAAACATACATATATTATTTCGTGTTGTAATTTTCACGTGACGGTTGCATCCACGAACATTGTTTGTGGAAATAAAAATTTAGCATAGGATATTAGTATAGTCGTGAGATATATTTAACCTACTTACATTCACCCGCTACATTTTTATCAGACAATATATTTTTTAAACGATACCCGTGTTAAGCCGGGCTTGGTCTCTAGTACAATATAAAGGATTGGATCACTTGAACTCTTACATTTTAAATGTCAACGGAAATACAACGCGTACCCTGTAGAGGAATGTTAATGGTCTGTTACTTTACTGTAATACTTTAATTTTACTGTAAATACTGTAAACTAGTTTTTACCCGCGGCTTTGCCCGCGTTATCAAGATTCCTGCTTTATCCCATTGGAGCATTCAATCAGGATAAAGTATCGTATCATCACCTAAGTCAGCCCATACCTGCCTGAATTTTAAATTTCATCTTAATCCGTTCGGTAGTTTCAGCGTGATCAAATATCAAACAAACAAACTTTATGTTTAGTATGATTACATAAGTGATTGTAAAATTGTACTTATAATACTAGACATGAATGAGTGAGTTGGTAGGTAAATATTATGAAGGTAGATAATGTTCATTAATTAAAATATACATTTACCAGTGATGATGATCAGTAGTAGTGAGTTAACTGAAAGATACCCTTTTACTATCTTTTTTTAAAGCATATAACCATTGATATTACGGTAAAATAGTGTTATACATATAGTAACATTACACGCCTACAAGTTCTATTATTTCACTACACATCCGATAAACAAACCAGGAGATCGTGCACGAGAGCAGTGAAGGGGACTTAATCATCCCACTTTATTTTCCAACTGGGTAATACATTTCGCAATAGCAAGATTTCGTAATCGTAACTATACTGTATCATTATTCCAAATACCATTGATAGGACCAATTAACCGTTTCGTATACCAGGTAGTTAATAGCCATATCAAAACGTCTGGTATATCCAATCTTGGACGTTTAGGATCCATAAAGATTACTCGTTTTCGATTATTCGCTTTAATTAAATTTGTGATGGACCTTTGCCTTATGAGAGCTAAGCTCTTCTTTATATGCAAAGCAACTGATGGCCTGAGTTTTGATTTCTCGTTTAATTCTAGTATCGTTAGTTATCCCAACTAATATTATAAATGCGAAAGTAACTCTGTCTGTCTGTCTGTTACGCTTTGCCGCTTAAACCTCGCAACCGATTTTGATGAAATTTGGTACAGACAATCTTTAGACCCTGAGACAGAAAAGAGGCTACTTTTTATTTCGAATAAAAGAAATCCACGCGGACGCAGTCGCGGGCGGCCGCTAGTTTCTTATAATTTCGACATTTAGCAAACTAAACTCGCCATGAACTTCTGGACAGAAGGTATTGTTAATATATCTATGTATTTATGACAGGCCCATTTGGTCAACTGGCTAAAGTATCTGGTCATGGTCACTAAAGGCTGCAGGTTCGAATCCCGCAAGGGGCAAACGTTTGTGTCATGAACAATTTCTATTTTAAATCGCTAACCAACCAACAATAGAAAACCAATTCCCTGCCTCAGTTACCATTTAAAATAGGCTCACCGAAATCCCACCATTCCGGAAGTGTTGCTAACTAAATTATTCTTTCAATTACCAATTCGAGATTAAGAGGTAGGATATAGCTGATTACGTTTAGTCAGGGTCAGTAACCTAACTGCCGGAGAAGGGACAATCGAGCCAAGGATGATCGTGCGGCGAGCTCGTGACTCGAGCCATTGTTGCCCTCAGATGCGCCGATACATACACGATAATTGTGCGGGGATGTTTGTGACCTAACATGATGTACGGTACACGCTCTTTTGTTTCTAACTGTAGCGACGGCATATTGGCTTTAGATACGGGAGTTACGGAGCGGAGATTCGAACAAAACGCTGTATTTTTAGGGTTCCGTAGCCAAAATGGCAAAAAAACGGAACCCTTATAGATTCGTCATGTCTGTCTGTCTGTCTGTCTGTCCGCCAGTCTGTCACAGCCACTTTTTTCCGAAACTATAAGTACTATACTATTGAAACTTGGTGAGTAGATGTATTCTGTGAACCGCAACAAGGTTAGCAAACGAAAATAGAAAAAAATTAAAGAAATGGGGGGTCCCCATAGTTAGAACTGAAACTGAAAATATTTTTTTTCATTGAACATATACGTGTGGGGTATCTATGGATAGGTCTTTAAAAATTATATTGAGGTTTCTAAGCTCAGTTTTTTCTTAAGTGAATAATTTGCGTGACAGACTCTTCCAAAGTGGAAAAAAGTGTGTACCCCCCCCTCTAACTTCTAAAGTAAGAGGATGATAAATCTGAAATAAATATATAATGTACATTACCATAAAAACTACCAACGAAAATTGGTTCGAACGAAATCTATTGAGTAGTTTTTTTAATACGTCAAAAATAGAATTTGTACGGAACCCTCAGTGCGGGAGTCCGACTCGCACTTGGCCAATTTTATTTTTATGTTAAGGAGGCAAACGAACAAGTGTGTCACTTGATGATAAAGTGATCACCGCTGCCGCAGGGTCACAAACATGTGGCCTGCCTCTAGGACTCCATACCCTCCCCAACTGAGGTAATTTAATTAACTTTGAAACTAGTGATACCTACATATCTGTATTAATAATAATGGTATCGAACAACTTTTTGTCGTTAGTTCCTATGGAAAAACTAGAACAATAACAAAATATCCAGCCCACCCAAACGGGTACAGAAAATTGTTTGAAATAAGAATTAATTTCGATTAATATGTATAAATACATAACTATTAAAATGAGGCAGCATAAATTTATTAATATCACTTTATTCCTACGGTAAGAAATTGTCTAAAATAACTAATTTGGAGCAGGTTTTGATGAAACTCAGAGGGCGTGTTATTAAAGATGTAGCTTTGAGCATTAAGATTAAATAATTTTAGCACTTTTTGTTTACTAGTATAAGTACTCTACTCTCAGACAGTTTTTGTTTGCATTCCAATTTTTGTTTATTTTCCGTTAACTTAGTTGATTAATTACTGGCTGTAGCCAGTCCTTTTATAAAAAGTAGTGAAATGAATCTAATGCAATTGTTAAGAAAGCTGTCCTCTAATATATTCAGATCCTGACTGACAAACATTTCAAAAATACAAAAATAGCCCAACGGTGTGATGATTGGAAGCGAAGTACATTACCGTTGTAACTTTGTTCTGTCCCAATAGACAAAACCGGAGGCTAATCTTACCATACAATGGTTGTGGTAGCCGCGTTGGGTAATCTAAGTGAATCGTTTGAGGTAATGCAATTTATCTCTCGAGCCATTTATACCTAATATGCCGCTAGGCACAGTTTCATAAACGACCATCATTTTCACGACGGATATCAAAGAGCTGGGAAGTGATGAAATTGAATTTACATACAAGTGTATAAAAAATGTTTTTACTGCAGTCTATTAATGATTATTACTGACAGTTTGTATCTATGACTATACTTTTCCTCCATAAAGTTGCACTCCCTTAATGTGATTGAATTTTAATTACTGTTGGTTTATGAAACTTGCGATATAATTTATGCAAAGGTGGTTGTGGAAAGTCTCAAAGGAATTTTTCAATGAAAGGTCTCAATTCATCATTGCCTGAACGTTCTAATTACTAATCACTAGAACAACATTTCAAAACATACCAAGGCAACTAGTAAATACTACTAAAGCTACCTGAAGAGATATATTTGTACATATTTTGTATTTTACAAAATCTATAAAAACAAAAACCAAAATTATAACTTTTCATTATTTTCTCCAAAGTGACCCACGATCTGTCGATTTTAATCAGTGGAATTAAACTAAAAGTTTTTTGCCTGTATTAGTACAGTACATACACGTCATAGTAAGGAAAACGAGATTAGCCATCGGCAACGTTTACGCATCTTTCACGCAAAACTTCAATTGCTATGATATTATGTTATATTTTTTGTCGTCGTCCGGGTTCACTAAACCGGACTCTAAGAGTCCTTTGACCCACGGATGACTGACTCCATCTACTCCATTAAAAACAAACCTATCTTTAGTTGACACTCGCCCTGCAGGCTTTTGAATTAATTTCTGCATTTGCATTGGTCTTAATTAGTAAGTTTTTAATTTTTGTTCCAATATTGGAACTAATAAATTGGTACATGGTCTTTGCTATTAAGTCTTATTTCATACGTAGATACTTTTCTAACATAAACATTGAAAATAAATACAATCTTACAGTTAAATACTTTACATATAACAAGACTAGATAATTAGGGGGTTAAGAAAACGTGCTTGAAAAGAAGATGCTCTAGATAATCATTCCTGCTTAAAACGCCTTAAATACTTAAAAGACATGTTTTACTTAGATTTTGACTATGACGTTTACCTACACCGGTAAATAGTTTGTCTAGGAATAATTGTAAAAACTTGAAAATTATTTGACTCATTACTTCTAACCTATTGTCTCAAGCCAGCATCGTCCGCGGCAACACGTCAAAGATTTACAGAGAAACCAGGTTTCAATCCACGTGATTTTCTTACACGTGATCTTGTACACAAAATAGTAAAAACCTAATAGACATTAAACCGGAAAGCAATAAGAATAAACGGAAGAATAAAATTTTCATTAAACCAAAGTTTTAAGCAAGCGATGTCCAATAATATATTATGTAAGAAGTGTTAAAATAAAACTCCTTTCCTTAAAATGTTTCCACTATATATTTACATTTCACCCAGGAAAAGTTGTAAAAGTATTGCAGACGAAATAAATGTTGAAATACTACAGTGTGTAAAATATAATGTAGGTCATATTATATTTTGATCAATGATCATACATGGATAAACTAGATTGCATTCAATGTTTATAAGGTCCTTATAAAATGTTAGCTGAATTCATAAGAATTATCATTTTTACCGTAACGTAAGCAAACTGCAGAAATAATATGACTCTTCTGTGCCATCCTAATCCGACCCGAGACATGTGATTGGCATTATGACAAGTAAAACGAGTCAACCGGTTTGTGACACCGATAAAAATGTCTTTAACTTACGTAAGATGACTGAATTTAGGCGGATGTGCAGTGTTTTGCGATAAACGTGAAAAAGAGGTATTTTACGAGAACGCTAATATTATGCCTATTCTTTGATACAGTAGTAACAGATAAAATATATTCTATTGGGGATTCGCCCAGACAAAAAAGTCATCTAAGTGTGATAATGCGACATCGAGGTTTTTGTCAAATTTGAGCTATTCAAAACAGAGGAAAATCCAAAACGCTGTATTGACAAGGGCAAACTTACCTGCGCCAATTTTCTAAGAAGTCTTAAAAACATGCAAAATGTCGATAATACTCAGGAACTACGGGTTTGAATTTTTTTTCCATTTATCGAGGTCTTGTCACGAAATCCACGCCGACGGATTCGCGGGCGGCCGCTAGTTTGTCATAGAATTGGTTCAGTTTGTTTTGAAAGTGTTTAACGTACAGAAGTATCAAACAAAGAGAGGTAGAGCTTTGTGGAAATTCCACTCGAATGAGCCGCTCCTCTGGGGAAGTACCTCCACCTTACAGAAGACCGCAGTGAAGTAGCACTTCGTAACTGTTGTGCTATGTTTCTGCTGGTGAGTAAGGTTGCCAGAGCTCAGTTGGGGAGGGTATGGGGTTAAGGCCGGCAACACATCAACGATACCTCTGGTGTCGCGGATGTCCATGGGCGGCGGTGATTGCTTACCATCAAGCGACCCGCTAGCTCGTTTGCCGCCTCTGACATAAAAAAAAAAGATTTATCATGATTAATATTTTTGTCACGGTCTTAAGTGTGATTTCAAATCAGTTACAAGTTACGCCAAGGAAAAAAACATGGTGTAACAAACATTATCGTAGGTACCTCTAACAGTGCGTTGTTTGTTATGTGCTGGTCTTGAAGAAATAATGCCTTTAGACAATGCTATTGGTATTTCCCAATAAATAAAAAGGTTAGGTTAGGTTAGGGACACAACAATATCTTTTAAAAGAATCTTTTGGAGAATATCAGCAGAATAAAATTGTTGGCTTTAGACGACAATAACAGTATTGTTGTAAGTAAAAAGACTTTATATTTCTAATGGAACAGTGAATAAGCACACGTACATTCCACACTAGGACAGTGACTTCACGAGTACCTCGTTTGTCTCTCGTTATCCTCCCTTTGAATTTTATCCCGCCAACATTTTTCGGATTTGCAGTATTAGTATGAACACAGCATGATCTTCGAGAACATCGTTGGTGTTGCTTATTTGAATTCGTTTGTTTTAACATGATCACCACTCACCAGTCATTCATCGTCTATATGAATTAATAAATAACAATGAATATAATTATATGTAGGTATGGTTCTGCCACCAAGGCTTGCACCCACGTTAGTGAACGGCCGGCGCCCTAAGCCCTGTTGTAATAGGTAAAGACCGGAGAAAGTCCGCATTCTTCCGCGATGCAGAAACTCGTGTCACATGACGCAGCGCGTGCGCAGGGGAGGAGCAATCCTTTGTTAACATAGGGGATGGGGAGATCTATTCAATACAGGGGAGCGTGGAGGTAGAATACTGTTTTTGTTAACACACTCGCGTCTTAAACTAATATACATAGTTAGGTTAATTTAGGAATATGTTCTCAGTTTTCCATGCCACTTTCCACTTTTGTTAGTAAATAATGATCTTAGTTGTAATGATATTTTATTTGCCAATATGTGGTACTTTTAGTTCTTATAAGTATCTTGAGAGTGCAGCATGCACTACCGACGTTAGGATGTGCGAATTTAATATATTTTTTAAGATCTTTTTCACCGTCATGTCCAAACTTTATGGCAATGTAATGTCTCGAAAAGATATTAAGTATTCAAGATGAAAAGTATCTAAGAAGTTAATATTTTAGCTCTAGCAACCACTGAAAACCATTGCAATGACCACCCCATTTAAGTTAGACTGACCTGTATCACTGGGCCATTACCATCCAATGCTAGTACCAAAGCTCAAACGCGCGTGTATTAGCAAAACCAACATATCACCATGCCTCGCTGGAATCACAATGCGTTGCGTTAGCACGTAAACTGGGCTGCGGGTTACGTGCCGTTGCGCAACGCAAGTATTGACAGAGCATCGTAACGACCGACGCTGCGGTACGGTGGGCTGGATGCTAGCGCCAGGAAATTAGTTTTGGTGATGTTTGGTGTTTCTGACATAAGGCAAAAAAAAAGTTTCTTAACGCCGGAAAACTCTTATTATTGATATAAGGTATTTCTGACATTAATCAAGACATTAATAGACAAAAATAATAGCATTTTTCACAAATAATAACAGCAACTATATTTTTAACTAGCAGCCGCCAGCGACTCCGTCCGCGTGGGTAACGATTTCCGCACACAATCTTACTAAAAATCCTACTACTATTATAAAGGCGAAAGTTTGTATGTGTGGATGTATGGATGTATCCTACTACTATTATAAAGGCGAAAGTTTGTATGTGTGGATGTATGGATGTATGGATGTGTGGATGTATGGATGTTTGTTACTCTTTCACGTAAAAACTACTGAATGGATTTGAATGAAACTTTACCACAATATAGCTTATACATCAGAATAACACATAAGATATTGGAAATCGAAATCCACGCGGACGGAGTCGCGGGCGGCCGCTAGTAGCTGAATAAAACAACGGTCTAATAAGCAATATGCATGCAGACAACTTGCACACTTTTACGGGACTAATTACTCAGGATAGAAATACATATTAGTATATTTAAGTGACGGAAAACGCTTATCATTATTAACATTATTAACAATAATCTGGAGACCTTATACATTTGAGAAATCATATTCTGTTCACCGCAATTCAGATCCGCGGCCGCGTCTCTAGCGAGGTGCGCCATCTATCGGCACATTTTAGAACTAAATAGTTCGCTAGCACAATTTACAATGATAAAATAAAGGAATATACAATAACTTAAAGCCTACCTCGACAAATGGTATGTGGTTAGTGGACTATCCAACACAAAATGTTTTGTCCATTCGAACCAGTAGTTCCTGAGCTTAGCGCGTTCAAACCAATTTGGATCTTGAGTTGCACGTGTTATTGTGAGTCACCCATAAAAGATAGACATATGCTGTTGGGGGATATTTTTTAGGAAATTTTATGTAGAATATTTCTGTCATACATGATTTCTATGTAACTTTAACCATTAAGGCAGCACACGCGACTGAAGCTTAAGAAATGGAGTAAATTCTCCCGTTTTTCCCACATTTCCCTTCACTACGCTACTCCTGTTGATTGTAGCAGATGAAAAGTATCCTATAATATGCCCAGGAGTATGAAGAATAATGGTACCAAGTTTCGTCAAAACCGTCCAGTAGTTTTTGTTTCTATAAGGAACATACAGACAGACAGACAGACAGACAGACAGACAAAAATTTTACTGATTGCATTTTTTGTATCAGTATCGATCACTAAACACCCCCTGATAGTTATTTTGGAAAAATATTTAATGTACAGAATTGACCTCTCTACAGATTTATTATAAGTATAGAAGATAGATTATATTTTTAATTAGTTAGAATGATTGAGGTAAATAGAAAATTACACTACTACGTTTCACATCTCACACGCCAAATCTCTCGATCGGCAAGTCGTAGTTAAAATATTTCAATTAAATAATGTTCCAGTATTTTGAAATTTGTTTGTTGACAGTTATAATATAGGATGTGGTTTTTAACATGCTGGTTTGCATGGCACATTTCAAGAAGTTAATATTTAGCGCTAGCAACCACTGATGGCTACATGCACAACTATCTTCACGTGATTTGAGAATTTAAAATGGAGATTGTAATGACCACGCTTTTTCATTCATATTCTATATTTATTTTACGGTGATCACTGTTTATTTTTATTTTGCTTTAAAATGGCTGAGTCATCGGTAGCAATAAAATACACAAGCAATTAATAATAAATACACTTTCTAACGTTTTTGTTCTTTTTTGACTATTTAAGCCCAAACAAGCTATAAACAAATCGTTTTCCCCCCCTTTAACAGTTAAAATACATTTCTTTTAAAACGTTCAAAAAATTCAAATCACATAAATTGAAAAGAGTTGAAATTGTGTCCCAATTGAAACAACGCCTGTAGCAATAACAATCGCAATGTTTTTCGTGATACGAGTATATAAGATATCAACGCAGCAGTGAAGCAATTGTCCGGATGTAATATTTTATTTCAGTAGCTATTTGCATTTATGATACCAATCTGCGATTGCGATGAAACAAGCATGTGCCCTTCCATTTTTTTTTTATCAATCGAAAGACAGAATTATATCAATGCAAATGAAAAATAAATGCTATTTAAAACAAAAAATAAGCACATATGGAAAAGTTTCAAGAAAATAACTATAAACGAAAATAATATAACTATAAACGATAACTTCATTTTCTCCCACAAACTGTCCTACCATTTTGGTCCTGCCTGTCAAATGGTATGACACTGACAGTGATGCGAAGTTCACCGGGTCAGCTACTTTTAAATATATATATCACAGGCTGTTCAATGAGTCACTAATTAATTTTAGAACCCTGACCCGGTACTCGTTGTGATTACAACATATCACAAAAAACATTGGATCTTAAGTATTGACACAACTTTCCGTGAATGAGTCAACCATTGACATTATTTTCCAGGAATATTTGAGTAGTGTATGATGCACTCATTTTGACCTTACAACCCATCCTTTACCATATTATTCATTGACAATTGTGTATCTTACCAAATTAACGTGAAGATCTAAATTCCTTGAACTAACACACCAATTATACTGACCCCAAACACAATTATGAATTTTCCTTGTTTGTCAATTTATAAATGAAATGAAGCATTGAAATGCTAAAAAAATATAATAAAAAAAAAAGAGCGTCTTTGTCCGCGTTATAAAGATTCCTGCTTTAATCCATGGGAGCATTAAATCCGGATAACAAGTATTCTATCACTTAATGTAGCCCATGCCCTGCATCTGTTCAGTAGTTTCAGCGCGATTGACGGACATACATCGAAACAAACAAACTTTCACATTAATAGCATTAGTCTGATTGTTCAACCCAAAACTCGTATCCTTCACTTCATGAATCCCACTTTGTGTTCTCACCACAGTTCATAAGTCATGTCATATTCATATGAAATTATTTATTCACATTTTAGGATCACGAGGACACTCACGTGATGAATAAAACGGCTCGTAAAATTATCCCATGCCAATTATGTACTCAAATTTTGATGATGGTTATAATGTTGAACGATTACGGTATGGTCTGCTGCAACCGAGGATCTTATGAACATATTAATATAACTAACTACATATATTTATACTATCATGTAGAGGCAAAACTTTGTTTGTTTGTTTGGTTGTAATTAATATTCTCAAAAACTACGGAACCGCTACATTAGCCCTGAGTAACATAGGTCAACAAAGTGAAGGAGTACTTCTTTACTGTTGTGATATTTTATGTTTCTGCTGGTAGGTAAGGCCGCCATAGCTCAGTAGGGGAGTGAATTGGGGTTTTTAAAGGCAGGCAACGCATTTCCAACCCTTGTACGGTTTGTTGTAGACCATGGGCAACAATGATCACTTAGCAACAGGTGACTCTCTTGTTCCTTTGCCTTCCTAACACATTTTTTTTAAATTGGTTGTTTATCATTGCCAACCTAACCCCAAAAAAATGGAAGATCATCAGCATTATCACTTTCTTTGCCAACGGTACCATGTATTATGGAAGGATGTTTGGAGGTGCAGGCAATTACTTGAGACGTCCGCCCGCGGGTAATTTGAAGCGGTCGAAGCCGGAATTATCGGGATATGGTCAGCCACCATGGTCATGGCACTATGATGTAAAGAGACCGCAGTTAATATGAAAATTATGAGCTATCAATTGAATTTTACTCTGATATAAACTTTTATTAATAGTAAGGTCATAATTTATTAATCGTGCTTAAATAATTTCTTATTGAAAGAATGAAGAAAGAGCTTCTAACATTTTTTTGGGTGGACGCTGGCAAACCTTCACAGTCCGCCATTTTGAAAAAAAACGAGTTTCGGCGGGCATGAAATTCATTCCAATCGACAGAGTAAGTGATTACAAACCAAAAGTGTTAAGTAATCAAAGCTCTTTGTGATACAGTTTTTGAATTTATTGATGATTATCTAATCCTACTACCTACTATTTTTAAGGCGAAAGTTTGTATGTATGGATGTATGGATGTTTGTTACTCTTTCACGTAAAAACTACTGAATGGATTTGAATGAAACTTTACCACAATATAGCTTATACATTAGAATAACACATAGGATACTGGAAATCGAAATCCACGCGGACGGAGTCGCGGGCGGCCGCTAGTCATCAATAAATATGTCAATGATCTCAAACTATGTATATTTGGTAAGTAGTATGCATCTGCTATTTTACGTATCCCACCTGGGTGGATAGAGTGGAGTGGATGGACAAACAGATGGTATTAGTGGAATGAGGTGTATGTACGAGAATGCTTAAGTTTTGGCCAGTAGCAGAAAGAAAGCGTATAATATTATTATCCAAACAAACTTATTCACAAAATCCTTTGTCTCACGCATCCACGAATATCAGCTGTCCTGACAAAGCGATATTGCATTTTCTAATGCCGCTTTATTTATACAAATGTCTTATTTAGTCACGGACTGACATACAATACTACTTAAAGTCACAACTATTTAAAAGGTAGTTGAAGTAAATGGTACTTGGATACCAAAATTGGAATATTATGCGGATAAGTGTTTGTGTAATTGAAATAATTGCATAACCGGAATGTAGGTATCTAGAATTTCAAACGCAGGCAGTCTGAAGTGTCCATAACTTAGTTTTGTTATTAAAACAATTGGTGGTACCTTGTCTCGTCTAATCCGATATTAGACTTTTTGCTATGGGACATTCCGTGGGATAGTAGACTGTACCTATTGTTAGGTACAGTCAGCGTCAGATAAATAGTGTCACTCAGGGTACTCAATTTCATAGACGCAACAAAATAGTCAATAATATCGGCACAGACAAACTAACCATATTGTTGTCAATATTCTAATCGTTTAAAAATTCATAGTGCGTCATTTTCGATTTAAAATACATTGCAGATCTAGTCACACTCACTTACATAATTATACTTAGTATAGAAACAGTCTAGGCGGAAAAAACGCGGCCGAAGTCTGGCGGCAATGCATTTTCTATACAAAATTACGCGATGTAATTTAGGCATGGCGTGTCATCTTCCATTTTAAATACATTGCAGGCGAAGTCAAGCCCAACTTAGATCACGTAATTTCGACCTGGTGTGTTTCTTCTACACTTATCTGTAACATCATAATACTCGAACCGTACCCCCGTGGCGCGTCCTCTCCAAATGTCAAGGTTGTGATGACGCGGGTCACGTGAGTGATCCTCCACCGCATTCCACGACAGAGTAGCAACAGCAACAAACAACCTATTAATAACAACCAGAGGCTATTGGCCGATGGACGATACCAAACACGTCAAATAGCCAAGAAGCGTTTAACTGATAGAGTTATTTTTGTATACCGCCATACAGTCATGCATACAGTCAGCGTCAAATAGATAGTGACATTCAGGGAACTCAATGGCATCCAATGGTTCGATACCATTGGCGCGATGACTGTTACCATTTTATGGCGGTTTGACTGAACCGATCTTTGTGACATTGAATGTGTCGACTTTTTGAACGATTATAATGCTGTCATCAATTTGAAACTTTGTTTGTATCGATATAAATAAATAAATGCCTTGGACTAACACACCAATTACCTAGCCTCAAACTAAGCTCGAAGCTTGTACTATGGAAGCTAAGGAACGGATATACGTACTTAAATACTTTTATAAGCATCCATGACTCGAGTACAAATGCCGATGTTCATCACACATTTGCCCCTACGGGATTCGAACCCGCGATCCTTGGTTTTGTAGCCAGGGTCTCTAGCCACTCGACCAACGGGCGTGTCAATTATAATTGACTATTTGGTTGCTTCTATTTCTTTGAGTACCCTCAGTGTCACTATCTATATGACGCTGACTGTAATAGGTCAATGGTTTTCTGCATCCTCCACCCTTGGTGGTCAGCTGCGGCCACGTGAGTGATCCACCACCGCATTCCACTTCGGAGTAGCAACAGCAACAAACAACCTATTAATAACTTACGTCGAATGTCGCCAAGCAGCGTCATACAAAGTCAACAAATAGTCATTTTTGTATACTTAGTGAATATTCAAACGCATCCGTCGCATTTAGTTTTCAGATAAGGGTCACGAGGTTCTCCTCCACCGCATTCCACGTCGGAGTGGTAACAGCAACAAACAACCTATTAACAATTTCCTGAGGCTATTGGCCGATAGACGTCGACGATCGCGTTGATTGTAACCTGGCAGCGTTTTATGAATGAGTCGCTCGCCTGAGGAAGTACCTCCACCTAAAAGAAGAAGTTGAACAGTTAAACTATTGTGCTATGTTTCTGCTGGTGAGTAAGATTTCCTTGGCTCAGTTGAAAAGGGTACGGGGTTTTAAAGACAAGCAACATTTCAGACACTCGCGCTCAGGATGCAGCCACTAGATGAGAGTATCCTAGAAAATAAATAAAACTTTGCCAAAATAATAAAACACCAAGTGCACCTGTTTTGAAAGGCGTGTTGCTAGCCATTGAGCTGCGGAAGAAGTAATTTAGTAAAAATACGTAGTGCTATAGGTGTGTAGGTGCATAATAATATCCCACTATTGAGAAAAGTGCTTCCTGAAATACCTTGTTAAGTTAACGCCCAGGTAAAAAATATGACAAGAACAAGAAACCGGCACGTTATAAATAAACTGATACATCTAGCGCCATCTGTGGGTTTCGCTAAGAAATAAATATTATATAAAAGGTATAGAACCAACAAAATTTAGCAGACTGTACAGTCGACTTGAAGCTTCCATAGATTTTCACTAGATGGCGGCACGATACTACAAAAGCGTAATTCCGTCTATTATTTGAGTCATTGCAATTAATATTAATCTAAAATAAATTATACATCCTCTGAGAATAATAATGATCATCGCAATAAATATAACTTGCACTTTATCAGTATTTTCTCTCCAACGGTTACCAATTACCGATTGTTACTTTCTTACGTAGTAGCTGATACGCGTCGATGTCTTTTGTATGGCAGAGTTATTGAGGTAGAGTAACGTAGCTAGAGTCGAATTTTCATGTTATCAATTAAACGGATTAAAATTGTAGTATACGACATGACAGTATTTGGTATTAAAAGAGGTGAATTTGGAATAAAAGACAGTAGGTATAAACCTAAATATAAGAAAATACACCAAAACGATAATACGTGTTTATGTTCATGTGAATGTAGATAATTTCTCAATCACATTAGACTATTTTTTACAATAACTTTTTTTATGTAGATATTGTATCTATTGCTTTCTGTTCAACATTGGTATCATGTTTGTACTGCGCGGCTCTAATCCACTCGAACCGAATCCTGCGTCCTCTGGCATCACAAAAATTCTCGATAACACCAAATCTATGTTTAAATCTATGTTTGTATAGTGTTGTGTATTTACAATTAATAACGCATCACAATGTTTCGTATCAGATGTATTTTCTATAATAACGAAATTGGTTGCCACGGTGATATTTGAATTGACATTTGAATATATGACATATAGGATCGAAAGAATCGCCGAATCCAATCAATAAACATGAGTAAGAGTTCGTATTTAGTCCGTGTTTCTAGTTGAGCGCCGTCCTTAGTACCGTACGCCTTGTCCTTGTGCCGGTTCGTGGAGGCGCGCGAGCACAGGGCTGGCATCGTTTAGTTCTGGACAAAGCAAATTCTCATTAATGGAATATAGCCAGTAACGACAAATGGGAGCAAGTAAAGTGGTAGAGGTACTAAAGTTACTATAACACTTTTGCTGGTAATCTCTATTACGTTACTGACTCTACATTTATTACTTAGAATAAATAATTTACTAAACGATATCTGTACTAATGAGATATCATCATAACAATCGTCATTCAATTATACTAGCGGTATGAAACTTTTTGAAATTTGTCATTATTATAGCAGGTTTTTGAACAATATTAGGAGGACTTAAAAGCAAAAAATTAACTTACGATGAAGAGTTTTAAGAAACTATCTGAAAAAAAAGCAAAAAGAATTAATCTACATATCATTTTTTTCATTCTACATTTTAATAGTTTTTACGTACCTGAACTTTATAATTTAACTGAGTGTGTATATATAATCTGGAATATATCGTATGATCAATATTAATTAATCAATGAGGATAAACATTTTTTTACCTGTAGAGAGCTTAGCACAGCCCTGTGCAGGCGGAAGTGAGAAGGCGAGAAGAAAGTACTCTCGCAACCGGTCGGGTTTGTGGGCCACCGCGCCCGCGCAGGAAACTCCTTGGAACGGACGACTCTACCTTTGAACACTAGCTTGTGCCGCAGACTTCTTTCGTGTGTGGTTTATATTTTCTTTGGAGCTGTAGAGTAAAGTGGTACCTTTTTTCGCGATAGAGCCTCTACATTTTTTTTTTAATTAGAACTTTACCGCTCTTGGTGGCAAGTTGCACTCTTCTCTTGACACTGCGCTTGGTTGTAATATGAACAATATTTAATGTTGCCGCTGGTCCGCTGGAATTGTTTGGAAAGCAAACGAGTTTTAAAAAAAAATTTGCTTCTTACAACAATATAGTAAAAATACATCAATAAACCTTTGGTTAAAACAGTATATCTGCAGAGTACATAAATAAAAGTCTTAATAGTCCTCCAGTCCTTTCCGTAAGATTCGTTTGCTTTGAGGGAGAGCTGCTTTCTTTACTGCTAACATTGACGTCATACGTAAAATTTACTTCGAAGTTCGACGAATTCGATAGTCAAACGCAGGAAATAGTTTTAAAAAAACAACAGTTTTTAACACAAAAATCATACACGTACAAAGCCTGAAAAAACATCTTCTTCTTATAATATAAAATTACAAATCGACGCATCCGTTTCACTTTTATTTCGAAAAATATAACTCACATTTTATTGGCTATAAAATCAGCTCGAAATATCCAAACATTCCAGTCACTTTCATATTATGATATCATTACTTTACCGATCTCAATGTTTATATTTAACTCGAGATTAACCATTAAAGGTATTTGCAAGTTCCTTATTGATGTCACATTTATGTAACAAAGCATACCGCAAACGGGTGAAAGTTTCTTTACAGAGAGTATTCTTTGTTCAGTGCTTATTATGCAAGATGAAATTAGGAGGTGTAATAGTCAAGAGGATCAAGTGAGCTTATGTACGTCGCATAAGCATTGTATGAATCCATTACAAAGCTAGAAAACGGCATATGCGAATAAGTTGACATTACAATACATCTGATAGAATTAAAAAAAAACACGATGGACATTAAAAAAACAAAACAGCACATTTATTAATAGCTACAGAAAGTTTGATAATAGCTACAAAAATACGAGTACCTATAGAAGTAGGAAGATTACGTTTATGATATCCAGCCTATACCCGAAATAAACGAACCCATTTGCAATTTTATTAAAGTTTATTTTTAAGAGAGTAGTCTTAATGAGCTTAGACTATGAATACTAAATAAGCTTTCCTGTATAAATGGGTATCGTTACTCTATTTACTGCTGTGATGTGAAACTTAACATTTCTATTTATATCTTTTCTCATACATATAGCGCTAGAATAGTCATTAGGCTGACGAAACTAATTTCTATAAACAAAACAGTTTTATTCAACATTTTACTCGGAAAGAATTCAACTTTTGGTTCTAAGAAAAAGTGTGGGCGGGTTGAAAGTGAAATTCTGAGAGGTAGTATTTAATTTTGCGGATACGGTGATAATATTATGCATATTACCCACATATGGTAATACGGCCTCATCCGGATACAATTTGTTTATATTAGAGATTTTTTTCGCAAAATTGAGTTCAGACGTTGTTATTAGACCTCATTGGTCTAGTAGTTTAAATATGTCCGTGATCTTGTGGTTTTGTGTTCAATCCTGGGTCAGACAAAGTTTTCAAATACAGCAAACACAAAATTGTTCTTTATGGAATATGTGCTGATTTAGCAAGCTTCATGATTGTATTGCATGAAAACGGGGCAACACTAAATTAATAATCTAGTTACAATACAAAATGTTGCAATGTGCAGCGAACGCAGTTGTGGACCGGAGCTTGCAACAATTTCTCAGGACATTATAAAATATGGGTATTTGCAACGAATGCAATTAAATCGACCGGTCGGCCATTTAACTAATGAATAAAACACTTTTGAAATTGCACACCTACCTTTAGGCTTAAGTTGATCATTTTCATACTGTAGGGCAAATTGAATGGGGCATAGGGGGGTAGGGCATAATGAATTCATGTTATGCTGTTTTTATAAGTTAGAGATTTTGAAGGAGTACATTTCATTTTGTTGCTGAAATTTAATCACGTTACAAGTTGCACGAAAGCACTGTATCACTCACCATATCATTAAACGTACACTTGTCTTGGCAATTTTGGACCCGCTCTGAAAACCAAACTAATTTACACAGCGAAAATACTTAATTCTTATTTATAAACATCTTTATCCACTTTATGAGTAATTTCGAATATGATAGGAAGAAGTCGCCAGCAGAGAAATATAAAAATCTGCAACTGAAAATGATAAGTTAAGCTTGGACAAAGGATCAGTTGTTGAGTAGCGTCAATTTGATCCTACAGGAAAATCGACATTCTTTTAGCAATAAGACACCAAAAAAAAATCATTAAAAAAAGTCTTGAAAAGAACACAGGCGAAAAACTGTGTGAAAATATTACTAGTTATACTTAGTATACCATTAATCTACTGAAGAGATTACATCAAACCGAGAGACACCTAACTGTCAACTTGACAGTTTTGAAAAGTTAAAGCGCTACCTGCGCCTGACACTGATCAGAGAAGCAAGTGCTGGAAGTGTGAGTAGCACAAATATTTGGCGTAACTATGCCGTTGTGTTGTGCGAATACGATGACCTTACGGCGAGTGTGCGATGTTGTGGCCCATTGTCATAGTGATGCCGCAGGGAGTGTGGACTGTTAGATATAGCTGCGAAAATTCTAGTTGTTAATAACTACATGTAGCTGTTATGATGAAAGTCCAACCGAATCAAATTGTTCGGCCATAAGGGAATTAGAAAACACGAAATCTGAGTCCCAATCCAACTTACCACTACCTGATTATCAACACTCAAACTCAAACTCAAATGATTATATTTTTAATACGCTTCATAGAAGCACTAATTTATCGTCAGAAAATCACAAAGTGATGACTCGACTGCCAATTCGGAAGGCTGCTTTTGGCGAGAAGAATAGGCAAGAAACTGAACAGTTGCTCTTTTCTAATGCCATATTTTTTAACTATTTTTAGAATGGGTTTAGCGACAGAGTCGTATATGTACTATAAGGAAGAAAACCGAAAAACTGATTACTGTGGCTTCATGTTTTTGTTATTCATCAATTCCTCATCAACTATCTGTCTATAGATATATTTATGATGATAACCATTACGTAATTTTGTTACAATGTCTACTTTATAAAATCTTTCACCTTCAACATTTCTAAGAAAGCTTATCAACAACGTAAATCGATCGATCACGCGAAATATGAACGGCGGAAGAAAAGGCGAAAGTTGTACTTTCATGACAAGAAATTACTTAATTGATAATTAACCGAAATATTAAGAAGATTATGGAAAGTCGGGCCGTAAAAATATACACCATAATAAACGGATGCTATAAAGGTGATTCAAACTGTAATAAAGGAAATCAGTAAGCGGTGTTACATATGCCCAATAAATAAAAACAAAGGAGTGTACATCCGCGAGGAAACATACATATTTTTAATTAATTAATTAACTAAAGGAAATACTTGAATGTGCAATGAGAAGTTAGCTAATGCTGAAATCGTTATTTTATCGGAAGGCGAATATGATTTTTATGCTATAGAATTTAATATATATAACGTCGATTGCTTACATACACAGTTGCTTATATTATGTCTGCGAGTTAAACAAAGCCATCGAAGGGTTTAATATAATGGAGAGTTTCTGATATACTTGTGACACACTTTTTTCCAAATTATGTACATATCTACAAGTCGCAATGTTTGTCTCCAAGGGTTTCCAAACTCTCGTGTCATTGTGTGATTAAGTATTTGTACAATGACTTTAACCAAAAGCACAAAACTCGCAATTGCCTGCGACGTAAACAATGTGTGTCTTGTGTCGCGTGTGTGCGTTAGAGACTCCGAGAGAAAGTCCACGAGGTCCATTCACAAGGCGCATACAAATATTTGTGAACGCCTACAATACCAAAAACGGGTTTACATTTTTCTAGGTTCGGTCGCGATATCGACGTAGAAGAATTTGATGTTCTCCGTCCATCATTAAATACCATTTTCGTCGACATCGCGCTGTTGGGCATTCAAAAGCGCCTACGTGCTTAAAGTCAGTGGGTCCGGCCTTCAAACGTATGCGTCCTTACTCCAAACTGATGGAGAGGCCAATGACAAACGCTTCTCACCAGAGAGTTTGTGTTTAACATGGTGGAACTGCTCTGTAGTTACTAGAACTATTCCTAATCTGATCGCTGTCATTCTAGAGTTACTTATTCTTCTTCGAAGCGTAGCGTATGTCTGACATTCGTCGTCAAAAATGCTCCTGCTTTGGATATATCATGAAAGAACGGGCAATGGGCATAGTATAAATGGTAGATGCTCTTTTGTTGCAGTTGTTAATGAGTTGTGGTAGCGTCTTACCATCAGATAAACTGCCCTTTTGCCGTTCTCTTTTGCTGTTCAACAAACTATATGTGAAAATAAATAAGTTGAACCGGGTGAAATACGGTACTTTATACTGGAATAAGTTTAGCTTCATGGCAGACCACTCAACACTGATTGTAGTTATGACTTCGGAAAAACTCACCAGAACTGTTAAGACTATGAAAACAGTGGTGATCGAATGGTTTTATGTTTCACGCGTCAATTGTTACAAAGCTGGGTATTGCTATAATTACCACGTCAAATGCGGGTCAAATCAATTATATTCACGTTAGTTCAACGACTTCTGAGGATGACTACCATTCATTTTCAATAATTGTGGTAGTTGTGTGGTACTAGACTTAGTATCAGCTTTAAGGCAATCCGCGGCCATTACAATTAACTGTCCCATTTCAGAACTAATATCACGAACAGGCCTGAAAGTGATTTTTACAGATTAAAATGTGTCGATGAGGTTGCAAATGGGCTACTACAAACTAAACGCTACAATGAAACTTGGTTATAACTTTCTGATTACCAGTTAATTGGTAGCATCAATGGTGAGTGCTGCTACATTTAAGTTTTTCAACGCATACTGTAGGTGAAAAATAAATGGAACCAATCAGAATGACACTTACAGAGTTAAAAATAGCAACAGTGAGGTACATATTTCGTTCCGTAAACAACATTAGAAAGATGCAAGCAATGTGGCTACGTATCATATTATCGCTAATTCGTGTACGCTGCAACCAGCAGCAGTAGTTGCATTTTAATTCGAAGAATGAGGATGCCAGTGAAATTATTGGCACGCGAGCCTTGCCGCGCCTGACTCAACGGGAGGAACAGTTATCGCTACATATTAGTGGCTGTGGGTAACTTTAATTCGGTCAAATGGTTTTTTAATATAGATAACACACGTACTTAATTTTCATCATTATTGCCATTCGAGTAATATTTCAGCAAAAGACTCAATTATATCTGTTGCAATTTATTCGCCTCTTATTAATTCTGATCGGCTATTATCAAATTAAGTAAACGGGCGAACGAAAAGAATATTTATATATTAATAACTACATCTAAGTAGTTATTATTAAAGTTATTCTTGTCTTATTTTAGTAACGTTAATCTGTCTTGGCGATAGACAAGTGCGTGCGCAAAAGCAAGTGCACTGACTTTTATTGCCTCACTGTCATAGCATGGTAGGACATATCACGACCGGTGACGTACAAGCAAACGGCATTTTGAGGCACCGCGTTTAATGTTCCTTGTTTAACATATAAGCCTATTTAAATAGATAAGATATAAATTGAAAGGAAACGAAATCTTTTCCAATCCAAATTGTTTCAAAAATTTTGTAGTGCGAGTACCTACATACTATGTCTTTGTCGATTTTTTTTTATTCTTATTAATAGTATAACTCCTAATACACAAATAATGTTTAATGAACCATTTGATTAGTCATACATTACATATTTATTGATATTGATTAAATTTACTTCGCGAAGACATGCACTTCTCCAATTGTATAATCAAGTACATATTGCACAATATAATTAAAAATTTCCACGATTTTCGACTTATTTCGTGAAAATACGGCTAGTTAACTCTTTTGAATCCATAAAGTATTTTGCTAAAAATAAAGAATCCTGTACAAAAACACGTAAGCAACTTATGAAACGAAAAAGGTGGGTCCTAATAAAACTTACAGCTTACAGTTACTATGTAACACAAATTATTCTAAATCATTAATACAAATTTCTATCCTCAATTGTCAAGGCCCCGCACATACGGGTCCTTTACGTCACATTGTCAATTACTTAAAGCGCGTTTACATACATAACCTCGAGTGAAAGTACGGGACCGGTCGTCATACTAATGCTCGAAATGTTTTAAGATTCCGACTCCACACCCGATGTGGCCACACTTTTCTCCAGCCAGTCATGTCGCCTCGGTAAATAAGCTGAATAAATTAATGTTCCGAACCTAACCAACCCCTCTTTGGTCAAAGAGTATGGCTATAGTTGTACAGAATGGTATTCGCTTGTTTTAAAGTTTGATGTCTCTTGGAAAATTTCATTTTTATAATATCTCGAAACTAGAACCGCAGCAAGACAGTAGAAGAGTAGTAAGATGAAAAAAATAGGGCCAAAATACTTCATAACTCATCGTAACCAAACTGAACTAAACAAATATTCTATATTGGTTCTGTATATATGTCCGCTGCTCGTAATAGAATGACGTTGAAACCATATGTAAAAGCTGTAATAGCTGTAGCACCAGAAACTTCTATAATCGTTGATTTAGACAATACAAATTATTAGGGTATCAAAGACCTGTTCAGGAGAAATGTAGGGGTGTATAAAAAATTGCTTCGCTTATACAAAGGTTACGTGCAATTAGCATTAGCATGACCTACATCATTTAATAAATTGATACAAAATAAATGAAGTGCTTATTATTAAGTTTAAGTTGTATCCAGTCAATCACTTAGCGATATAAATTGTACAAATCAGGATAAAAGATGTATATATTTTTTAATATTGCCGTTATCTGTTTCTTCGGAGTTCGAGACTTGCCCAAAAGTCTACATTTAGAAGAAAGGTCTGACCAAGAAAGTTCCCATCTACAAGGTGTGCAGTCTGTGGAGCAGCGACTGCCATCACTACTTTCCTTCCCTACGTGTGTGACGTAACTCTATAAAAGAGTGCGCGGTGAAGACGCCGCCGCTATAACGTTTCCGCTCGCCATCCACGGCCATTGCGTCCCGACCAGCCGCTAGAAGGACGCGGGCGGACATCTTCCGCCGGACAGTGACAGTTCAACACAAGGTGAAGTGATCAGTGCACGTGCTGTGATCGTGACAGTGTTGTGATCGTGTTTATTACGAGTGACAGGATTGACACTGTCGCGTTGCACGGGGATGAAAATTAAAGGTGATGTTTGTTTCAGATACGAGATGAGGTCGTTGTTTTTGTTAGCGGCGTTGTGCTGCCTAGTGTTGTCGACGTGCGGGAGCCCTATCTCGCGGCAGGAGGACGAGGTCGCGGAGAAGGAGGTGGGCAGGCAAGCGGCCGCAGCCCCGGCCGCACCCGCCACCGACGACGACGATGATGACGACGACGATGACGATGACGATGATGACGATCTAGGCGATCCTCTCTCAGGTAACCGTTTTGGAAATAATAAAAAACATTTACTCCCAATAACATGTGTGGATCCTGCTTTCGTCAGTTTTGAAAAACGTTGAAGATGAAAACTTTTAAAAGCAGCATTCAAACTTTTATACCAATAGAAGTAACGACTGTCAAAGGATATACAGACGAACTTTCTCAATACTTTTGAAAGTCAACAAAATAAAAAAACAACGATAATTGATAAAAAAACTTGTTAATTGTCTTGCCATCGGTAAAAAGTATTCAAGCTAATTGAACACAAGTAGTTATGTTAATTTAAATTGGCATTTGATTACACCAATAATGTTAATAAATGTGCGCATGCACAACTAGTCATCCCTTCTATGGACATAATGTCATATCATTCTTAGAACTAATTCTGAGTTAAATGCATGTTGTCATACTCGTTTCTTGGCTACCGAGCAAAAAGTTTGCATATTCAAGTAAGATGTGGAGATGCTGGTGCACTGACCAGCCAATAGTTTTTACCGTTCAAACGAGGAGAGCTGTACCTAACGGTAGAATGGTATACATAGAAATAGCCCCGCTCATTGCTTATACACACATTTCCTACTTATTCTGAATATTAACAGGCTTGAACTAAGATTTTATCGCAAAGATAGTAGCTTCACAACCTAGTCAGTGCGTCGAAAATGATTAAATATTCAAAAATCTTTATGGTGATCGGATCGTGCATGATTTATGACTCAATCATAGTGCATTCAGCGACAGATATCGTTTGAATGCTTTTACAAGCAGGTCTTCCTAGTTATATTTTATGACTCGATTTCTTGAAGTACCAATTTCAACCAGCACTTAAAGTAATTGAGGCTATAAATATGAATCGTTGAGAACTGGTCTCTTATTTTGTGATTGAAATCAATGACTTTCAAGTAAATTTCGGAGCAATAGCAATGAAGCAATTAAAAAGAGATCAGCTTTAAAAGTGTTACGTTCAATCAATAAAGAATTACTAAGAACCAGGACGCGCGGGCATCGCGGAATGTAAGCCGGACAGCGTGACAGCCGCTCTCAATAGCTAATTAATTCAAACAGACTCAATCAGAGAAATTGACGCTCCCCTGCTTTCTAGAGGAAAGCCTCGGTCTGGACGTCACGCACCGACCGGTGCGCGCGGCGGCGCGTACACTGATTAACAGTTTGTTTAACAGTTCATTTGCTTTAGGTGTCGGTAATGGTGCTAATAAAATGCATTCACAACGAGGACGGCTCGCGCTGAGAATTATAACTGCCTTTTTACTCCAACTCGACCTAGCCATTAGCACTTGAAATGGCGCTCGGTGGGAAGCGGTATATCAATGTAGTTGTTTTTTGTTGTCACAGATGATGAAGACGACGACGACGACGATGATGATGATGACGATGAGGAGGCGGATGATGATGACGACGATGACGACTATTTGGAAAGATTCTTCGATGACATCTTGGGAGGTAAGTTTCGACATGACAAAATGTTGATAATATAGATATGATCGATGATTTATTAATAATTGCAATATCTTCAGGAGAAGATGACGATGACGAGGACGATGAGCCCGCATCAGCGGCTGTTCAGCCCGTGGTAGCTCCCGCCGATACCGTCGCCGCCGCCCCCGCCGCCGTCGAGGAAGCCGCCGCCGCCGCCAGCGAGGAGACTGAGGCTGCCGCCGAAGGCGACGCCGAGGCTGAGGCATCCGAGCCCGAGAGCCAGAAGGAGCCCGCCAGCGCCGAGGTGGAGGCGCCCGCCGCCGCCGCCGAGGTGGCCGCCGCCGACACCGACGCCGACGACGATGATGACGACGAGGAGGACCTGACCGACGCGCTGGACGAGGACGACGACGACGACGACGAGGAGGAGGACGACGATGACGACGACGACGAGGACATCACCGACGCGCTCGGCAGGAACCACTCCATCAAGCACTCACGTGAGTCCAAAAAGCTCAAGGCGACCGTCGCGGCGCATGCGAAAAAGACGGGGAAAAAAGCGAACTACATCGGCAAAGTAAAGAAAACCAAAGCGACATCCGCCGCGGCGTCGGCCCCAGAACACAAAAAGTTCAGATAGTGAGTAGGCGGCGGAGATGGCCGGACACGCCACTGAATCCACCTGAGAGACCCCCGCGGTCCCCTCCTTTAGCTTAGCTATTTATTGACTATTTATTTATTCCATTTAATTTATTTAATTTATTAAGTGCGCGTGCTTGTGTGTGTGAAAGTGTAAGTATGGAACCGAGAGAGTTAAAGTTAAATTAATGTCTAGATCATGTCACACTGGTCTCGTGGCAATTTATTTGAAATAAATCTGTTGTTCTAAATTACTGTGTGAAATTTTTTGTCTAACCTTCAAGATGACTTGTGCGTGTAGACTTGGTTCATTGTACGACTACACTACTACATTTATTAACAAAATGCATCGGTCAGAATTCTAGTTGCCTACATTTGATAACAATTTGTCAGGTACCTAATAGCGAGTGACATTATCTAGTAATATTAATTTAATTTTTGATTGTACCAATAAAATGTATACTAGTCAGCTTTATAAATATTCCTTTACCCGTATCCATACGTATTCCGTATATTCTTGGATGTATGTAATATAATTATCGTATATCTACTAAAATTCCCCAATTTCCATAGTATCATTATATAACAGTATTGTATATGTAGAAATTAAAGTAGTTATAATAACTAGCCTTTTGACCGATATCTTTATCTATATAATCTAACGCACAACCAATCTTGTTCCCATCCTATGATCCCGTCCGATATGAGGTGCTGTGGGAGTGACGGCGAGATTCTATTAAATGATAGAGGAGTCGCTGTTCGATAGCGATCTAGAAATCCCGAAGCGGCTGTGGCAGCGGACGGGCCGAGCCGGGCGGAGGAACGGGTCCGTGATGTGTGTTAAGGGGTCGCGAGGCGTCTGCCCGCTTACTTTCCCGGCGTCCGCGCCGGACGATGAACCCGCCCGATTTCTTCTCCAACCTTGACACTTTCTTTGACCTTGGTCCGGCCGCGCCCAGCCCGACCTTGACGAATCCCACCCAGCGTTTCGACATAACCCGATAGAAAGTAAATCGCACTAAATGTTTACTCTCACTTAATGACGAGTTTGCCGCGAAATTTGCGTGTCGCGCGTCCGGCTCAGTGAAAACGAGATAATGAGATGCGAAAAGAGAAATTTTAAATGTTTGCTGTCGAGAAACGCTGGGAGAGTCGTGAGGAGTCATATTCGACCTAAATGGAACTCGTTTGTTTCCGGTAGTCACCTGCGCGTATGTGAGCCACCTGTTGCTCTCGAGCTTCCTTTCACGTGACAGAGCATTTAAAAGATTCCAATAGTTAAATGATGTTGTTGTTACAAATGCGATGATATATTAATTACAGAATTTCACAACACATTGCGTAATCCAGATGATGATGAAGATGTTACAAATAATATTTATGACAGGAGCTTTGTCGTCCTACATAGTTCACAAAAACAAAGTACAGTAGCGCATGTGTGTCGTAATTAGATTTCTTCGAATGTTCGTGGCTCGGCACGCAGTTTCTTTTACGTGTGGAAAATAGAAAATTCACCGTTGACTGGTCGTATTAATTGTAGCAGTGTATTAGAATTCAAGTGGGGCTCCAAGAGAACGATACAGTTAGGCTCGCGTGCAGGCGCAACGTGATTTGAATTAGGTAGACATTCAGCTGGATAATTGGCTCTGTACGTTATGGATCCTCGCATGATATAAAGAGAAATATTAATTGTTGACGAACCAGGTGACAGTTATTTAGCATTGATGAAAGAGAAACGCGTTCTTAATGAGTCCTCAGGTTTTTGAAAGCTCTCTCAAACACTTATGGGGGCCACTTTGCGGAATCTGCAGTAGACCAGTCTTTAATAAGGTGACGACAAACTAGTTGGTACACATGTTCCGTCAGTAGATCTACTTTCGAGCCAGCTCACTTATAGTGCCATATTGAGGTAGTGGTACCTACTGGCACACTTGAGAGAAAATTTTGCACCAAATTAACTGGTAGTGAAATAAGTAGGTTACACAACATTGTACAATATTGTAACCACGATAAAATTAAGGATGCAAAATATGTTATGAAGTGTCGCTTGCGAGACAACAAGTTTTGGATTAGAAATCGAAATACATTATGCATGTTTAGTAAACCCACAAATGAACTGCAATGGGTTTAATAATTAGGTAGTCAACAGGCAAAGACCCAACAGCAATAATAATAAACGATGAATGGTTTAAAGAAAGAATAAAAATACGTCGTAAATACACACCAAAATAGCTAATTTCTTGGAAAGGACAAGCTGTAATTGAGTAACAACGTTAAAACTTAGTGCTTAATTTCCCCGTGGAAAAGAGAGGACGTGACGCAGACAAGAAATGTCCATACCCAAAAGTAACACCGAATTACGAAAACACATTTGTCTGATATTGGTGGTCCAGTACTCACCCTACCTACCATTAGAAATTGGAACAGGTAGGCATACACACACATATTGTGTGTGTGTATAAACTCAAGTTTCTTTTATTTAAATTAATTTGTCAGGCTCGCTAGTGGTTAGTGTCCCTGACCCAAAAAAAAACGGACCGATTCTAGCTAGGGTCAATGTTTGTGTGATGAAAACATCAGTGTTTATAGTAAAGTCATGGATGGTAATGAAGTTGAATTATTATTATAAAAGGTATGTTTAGCATCCATAAAAAAAACTTGAAGCTTAGTAGATAAGCAAAAGCATTGTAAGTACAAAATAAAATAAGTACTAAATGTCTTACTTAGTCTCTAATGTATATCGTAATAAAAACAAATAAGAATATAAACTAGGTAATATGAAAGTCAATTAGTTTAAAGTAGCAGTAAACATATCTATGTTATTCATAACTTTGCGTTCATATCGTCTGGGTTATTAGAGCATGAAGCAAAATAAGACGGACTTTGATTAAATGGCTAATGACTCAGTTTTGAAGCAACGGTATTAACGATTGTTCGATACGACTGAACAAGTTGATTTTTTTAAGTTTGTTGCGGCTGTAAAAATATATGAAATGAAGCCACTTAAAACAATGAATGAACGAATGAAAGAATTTATTTTCCAAGTAAGAAAGACTCATCTCAAACCTTCAGAAATATTTTTTTACTTATTTACTTATTATTGTAGCGCAGCGACCCAATATTTTTTCAAATAAATTATAAATATAGGTATATACATTTCCAATCAAAATATAAATATAGGTATATACATTCCAATCAACTATCGAATAAAATAAAATCAGCACTTACTAATTCAAACGAAATTAAACGAAAAAAAAAACACGACTAAGCGGTAGAAATTAAAAAAGAAAGTTGTTTATTAATTTCGTGGTAGTAAAAAGGGTGAAATGCAAATTCATTGTACGTGTCATTTTGACATTGGGGTACCAATCTACAGTACAATACCTTCAAACATAAGTGCCCTGTCTTCCTAGTGTCCGCCTCATACTGTTCATGCCATAACTACGTACACAAAATACACCCTCCACAACTATACTGACTCAACAAAAATTTGGAACAGGCGCATTGAAACAGAATGAAAGCTCGACGAAGAAACCTCCAGTGCCAGCCATCTACATAGTAAAGTACAACCGTTTCGTGGACAACATCATGGAGAAGATGAACGAGATCCTGCGTAAGTCATACGACCCGGTCAGCGTGAAACTGCAGCCGATCGACGCCAGCAAGAAGAGCTCGAAGCCTAAGAAGAACAAGACCAAGTCGAACAAAAAGTGAGTAGAAATTAAATAGCAGTAGACGTGATTAAATTTGATAAATGTCAGCTTTTAATGGAGAAACACACTGAACCGAAAAAACGCGCGTTCATTTTAAATGATTCCTCAAGCATTCAAAGTGAACTGCGAATGTACGTGGCAATATATGTATAGTACGAAAATGCATTGCAGACAAAGACACGCCAAACTTCGCTCGCGTATTTTCGGTATATATTTTAGTGTGCTTCTTGTTTTCTACAGTTAGATATGGAGTTCAATCAAAGCATACAAAAAATATTGATACTACATTAAGTAGCATGATATAACAGATTTCTATAAGATAAGAGTGGCTTTCTCTTAAAAATTGGCAAAAAACGCGGAATTTACTTTAACATAAGCACTCAAAGCTCACAGAAAGAAATTGCGGTTAACGTTAATGTTTTAAATGAACGCTTGATTAAAACGCTTTCAAGTACATTACAGTTCTTGCCTCATCATTGTTTTCTATCTTCTTGGTTCATAGTTTTCCAAAACTTCCCATAAAATAGAGTATGATTCATATTTTGCCATCATAAAAAAATCATAATAAATATCTGGATGCCAATCTGTTCATGTCATAATGTCATATGCATTCTGTAAAACAAACTTCACAAATAATTTAATTTTAGGAAAAACTCACACAAGAAGAAGAACTCTGCTCGTGCCGGGAATAAAAACGCCACTGAAATCCCAACAAAAGCCGAAGAGAACCCCAAATTAAATGAAGAAGTCAACAAAGTTATGGACGAAAATGTGAAAAATACTGCCGAAGCCAGAGCGAAGAAAGATAAAAATGAGAGTTCTAAAGCCAAACCGCAAACGACTAAGCCTAAAGCCCCTACCAAGGTGACCAAGCCAAAGAAACCTCCAGTAAAGACGACTACCAAGAAACCAGTGAGCAGCAACAAGGTTAAGACTTCGGAGAGCAAGAACAAGCCAAGGGCTAAAGGAACCCTGTACGGATTGTCGTCGCTGAGAAGGGTTAACGATGTCAATGTGAACATTATGACGAACCGCACTATGGTCAAGAGCAAATTCGCCGTTGGACCCCTGATCCTGAGAGTGGAGAAAGAGGTGAGACTATTGCTTATGCTTGTAAAGCTGACGTAAATGTTTCTTTTTCACTCCTGATTCCTTTCTGACATTTTACTATTTATATTTTTAATTTAGGATTTTTATGAGATTTCGAAACTTTCACTAGGGTTTTCTCTACTACTGAAGAGATACAATGATTCCGCTTATACTAACTACAGTTAATATATTTATTTTATAACCAAGGATATAATATTTTAACGTACCTACTTACATATTTATGATCTTAATACAAAAAATTACTTTTTAAGGATATTTATTGTAACAAAATTGAATGAAAAATTGTTTTGAGGAGATATCACTTTTCCGGAACACAATTTTTCACTTAATAACAAATATGAATATGACAAATCTTGTTGACAGGTCGGTCGTGATGGGAAGAAGGAACTGAAATCAGCGACGGCTACCACAGCTGAGATGACTGGCAAATTGACTCTGATGGTGAACAACCAAGGAGTAGCTACTTTGCACTCCATCAAAGTTCTCCAGCCCAAATCGGTAAGTTCTTAATTACACTGACTAGGATATAAACTATTCCTTACATTTAGGAAAACAAGTTATCTCGTATATTCTAGGTTTCAATCCTGATTTCAATTTTGTTAGGGCATCATAGGCAGTGACGGATTAACCCTTAATCAAATTAAGCAATTGCCTAGGGTATCACGTCTGGTGGGGCACCAGAAGAAGCACAAAATTCTAGTTGACATACGGATAGGGGGACCCACAGGCGTGGATTGCTTAGGGCATCAAGTAGTCTTAATCTGTCACTGATCATAAGTCTCTAATCATTGGAATATTCGCTCTATTTATATTAGGCTTAAACCTTAACAAGCAAACACATAATATCTACAAACAAACAAACTCTTCATTATATTAAAGTGTAGGTTTAAGTATGTCTATCCGTTCTCTAGCATCTATAGTAAGTACAAGTTTCGAGCTAAGTTTGGGACTATTCAATTGTTGTAGTCCAACGCATTGCTTCATTAATTCATCCACAAAACTTGTTGACACCCCAGGTTCGCGTAGACAGCAACCACGAGAGAACCCGAGAACTCATCTGGAAGCGAAGCGCCAGAATCGCACACGTCGTTTCAGAGAAACTCTTCGCCGCCTCCAGACCAATGTTCAAGCAACCCGTTGTCCAAGAGTAAAAATAAACCTTAGCTCTAAGACTTAGGGCATAATTTGACTTATACGGCAGCTAGAAACAAATGTATACTTGACGTTAATTTTGCATTTGACTGATTATATATTTTTTATTTACTTATACAACTTTATAGATTGTAAGGGACTGATAAAAGCATTTAGTAAATATGGATATTGTGGGAAAACGTAGATACTGATTTGAAAAGTCGACGTGAATGTTATTTAGAGACAGACAGAATTAAACGGGGATATAGGAAAATAATATTGTTTAGATTTTACAACGGGATAAAAATTATATTGGGATAGGCGGAAATATTATACTTTTTGAATTATGGGGGTTTTGGAGTTGTTTTATTAGAATAAGTGTTCAAATAATGCATTTATTAAATTATAAGCAATGTAATATCAAATACATTATAGCTTAGGTTTTATGATACTCATTACTTTATAGTCAGAGAGTGCATTTATTATTTGTAATTTGTGGTGCTAAGACTATTTAGGTCGCATTAAAGATTATATTTATTGTGATTTTTTAATAAATTATTTTAAAACAAACATTCTCATTTTGACTCCTTTACTTTTCGTGATTTACAGTTACACAACCACAGACAAAACCCGATGTGAAGATTTGTAAAAAAAACTATGAACATGTTATGCGTTGCCTTTTACACTGGAAAACATTCCTTATTTATTTGTTTAAATATCATAGCACGACAAAAAAATACAAAAGGCGGATTGAATGCTTCATGGCATTCTCTACCAGTCAACCGGATCGGTAGGAGGGAGTGGCAAGCGTTTGGAGATGACGTGTTTTGGGAGATACTTACACAGTTAATGAAAAATAAAATGTTTCACAAACATATTTATTCCTTTTGTTTACATTTTCTCAAATCTCAATGTATTTAAAATCGTGTATTGCACTTATTCTATAGACATAAAATAACAAATTACAATGAGTCTGGCAAAAACATGGTAAATCACTGAATCGCGTGACAATAAAATAAATTTTCAATTTGAAATTATCTATTTAGCATCTGGAAAATAGCCTTAGGTAATTAGAGAGTCTGTTTGATTTAATTATTATTCAAAGGTAATCATGGCGAAAATGACATGGATAATATTTTGCTATAAATGTTATATCGCAAATTTTATTGCTATTTGTCTAATTTGCATGTAAGCCGGTCTTATAAAAGGTTTCGGTAAAAGACCATGTGTTAGAAAATTTAAGTACTAACTTTTATTCGTTAAAACCTTAACCATTCATTTCATGAACTTGTAATATTTAATGAATGAATTTGGTGAATAGGCTTGAATTGAAGAGTGGTAATAATTTGAACTAATCACTATCAAAACGTATCTGGAAGAATGTTTAATTAATACAAAATTAATTAGTTAAAGTGTGTGCGTTAAGTACATTGGAAGAACATTAAAATGACAATTTACTTTAATCTAGGGTCAAAGTGAATTGCGATTGTATATTCATAGTGAACATTTAATTCAAAAGTTTATCTTTGGTAACTAAATTTTAGTGATCATATGCACTTATAATATCCATGACTTTGTTCACGTTTATATTTTCGTATAAACATTAAGACTATTAGTTACATATACATACATTAATAAATCACAATATGTGATAATTCTATACTTGACAAAACCGTAAAAGTACTTAATAAAATAATTGCACTTAGTTCCGACTTTGTGGCCTGACCGTCTCAGATAACTCATAAATACATACATATACATACACTGGGATTAACTTTAACACAGGTCCGTGGGTTTAAATCACGCGGGGAACTCTTTCACTTTGTTGGTTTTTGCAATTTGGTAAGGACATTGCAGGCTTGAATCACCCGATTGTCTGATAAGAATGATGATTCCGTGCCTCGGCAGTTTAAGCCGTTGCCCTCGTCTATAATTCAAAATGGTCTGGTTTCCCATGTATGTAGGTTTTACCGACGTCAGACGAGAGTCGCTCCATTGCAATAACCAGGCTGGTCAATTCAGGATTAAAATAGTAGCGTACCTTGGGCATGAGGCAATGACAGAGGAGCTACCGTGAGAGGCGGTAGGAAGATATACATACACTGTATGTACGATATACATACATACACAGTTCCGTGAAAGAAGTTTTCCTTGGCAGCGATGGAAAAGCAATCTTTTAAATTCCGTCGAAAAGGAAATAAATCGAAGCCAATTTATGGTCAATTACGTTCAATTGGCAATTTTCGCGTAATTTGCTCTTATATTGTAAACGCGCCTGCGATTGGATGGTTCAGTCCATTTAAATCATTTGAGCTAAAAAGGATTTTGCACTTATGTTTTAATTCATAGCATTTTGTAATGTTTTTTGCCGTGGAAAGTACATGTGACAAAATTCGAAAAATTGGTAAATTACAACATCTTATGGCTTCAATTAATCAACCGTCAAACTTAATTTATACTTCCGGGACACATAAAACGTTAAAGTCTCGAGTAATTCTATCAATTAAGTACAAACAAAATACCATACAAGCACTACAGTCAGACCAACCCTTATCTAACTACTCTAAACAGTTGAATACTTTCAACTCAACTCACGTGTCGTGACGTCACAGCTCGTCTTTCTCCGTTTTACCGGTGAATCTTAGAATTTACAACGGATCTGTCTTTACACTCGGAACTACTACGAAACTGTGGAATTTGGCAAATCTTAAAATGACAGAAAGATAATCAAGTGTTTACAAATACACATACTGTTCAAACTACGCCTACGGTCAGACCACTTCTTTTTCTAACTACATCTAAAATCTAATCAGTTGAATCTACTCGACTCAACTCACGTGTGACGTCACGTCTCATCTTTCTTCGTTCCGTTGCTGACATTGAGTAGCGGCATAGAGTTCATTCTGTCGCTGATGACGATCTCTGTGACGTCATCGTCTGGAAGCGCGTCGTACCGAGGTGGAGGCGTGCTGTTGCGAGAACCTTTTGAGGTAAGGAGCGGGAGAGCGATCTGGCCTGTTAGATCTGGAGACAATATTGGTTATGGTTATTTTATTATTATGGCAATAACTGTTTCCACACAGCAAAAGAAGACAACATTTTAAACACGCAAATTTTTACCGCTACATGGCGTGACTATAACATAGGGTCCAACTGTACTATAGTTGGTCTATACCTACACGGCATTACTATGCACAATCTAAAAAAAATAATTAAAGCATAACTTTTCTTTTCTCTTCCGCCAAACCGCCGCTGATGGCTGGCAGGAGCTGGCTGCGAGGCACCAAGGATCGGGCTGATTGAAGAGCCCTAGGAGAACCTATGTCCAGCAGTGGACTGCGATAAGCTCTTGATGATGATGATGATAAATGATGCTTTTAAAATTGTAATTCAAAATATTTATATTCGACTTACTATATTCGCCGTTTATTTTATAGGGACTCAAGTACCACACCAGTAATCATACTAATATTTTAAATGTGAGAGTTTGTTTGTTTGGAATGTTTACCCGTCAATCACGCTGAATCTACTGAACTTTGATTGAATATTTGACATACAGGCAAAGTATGGGCTGACTTAGGTCACAGGATATTTTTTACCCCGACGAAATGCTCCCATGGGATAAAGCAGGAATCATCACAACGCGGACAAAGCAAAGCAAAAACTAGTGCACGAATAATACTAACTTTGTAAAGTAGCATCCAGCTCCCCAGCAGTCAGCACGACGACCACGTTGGACCCGGCGCCGCTGAAGACGGACGCGACGCTTGCCCTCGGAGATAATAGCACTAGCGGCTGCCCGCGAGATGACAGTGAACTCGACAGTGCACAGATGCCTTTAGCTGCGGTGAAGTCTGCTCCTGGAAATGATATAACGACATGAATTAAAAACCATAATAATAAATAAATTAATTGGACTAACACACCAATGAGGGTTTTTGCGTTTGAAAATTCCGCTAAATGGCAATACGTAGGCGTGAGGTCTGACAGCTGTGTCATTGGTGACTTTTGACATTTCTGTCAATTGGGTATTTGACTGCATTTAAAATAAATTATGAAACTCATACATTAAAGACGAAATTTAAAAATAATCACAAATCATTATGTCACAGTTACAGTTTCGCTTTTAACAATTTATCATAGTTAATCAAAACTAAAAAAGTATTGATTTGACAATATTAGCTTGTGACGTCATATGCTTGTATTTCATGCAGTTTTCCCTACAATGTTGCGTTTTTGACATTTAATAAAAGTGAGTGATTTGACCTGTCAGTCAAATACCGTATTGATGTTCATGAACATCAACAACCGATCATGATCATTTGTTGGCGCTCTTGCTCGTCTTTCTCCCGTTAACAAAAAAGGATGAAATCTGGCAAAAGCACCTTATTTGGAAAATGTAATAATAAACAGAGCTCGCTTTTAAGATTGTATGACAAACAAAACATTCAAGTAATACAAGTCTCAAGTAGGCCTGCCTAATAATGTGCACTTAGTATGCAAATGACGCCCAGGAAGATACCGCTATCGGATATAAACGGTTAAACGTTCTTATTGTTCTCTTTGACTAAATACATATCTTAAAATAACCTAATTTTCAAGAACTGAGTAGATATTATTTTGTGATACTTGGGTAAATAATTATTTGTTAGGTCGATGGGTCGCCTTTTTATTGCTGCGTTATAATGTGAAAATTTTAATTCGTTTTGCATCCAATGAACTACACAATAACTTAAATTCACTTATTATAAGAGAGGTAGTGCTCAGTGGAACTTCCACTCAAATGAGCCGCTAGTGTAGGTAAGAACCTCCACTTTAGAGAAGACCACAGTGAAACACTTCGTATCTGTTGTGCTATGTGTCTGCTGGAGAATAAGGTCGCCAGAGCTTAGTTGGGGAGGGTATGTGGTCTTAAACGCAGGCAACGCATCTTCCCTCCCCTTCATCCCTTTTGCGTTTGTTGATGTCCATGGGCAGCAGTGAACACTTACCATTAGGTGACGCATTTGTTCGGTGGCCTATCTATAACATAAAAAACTAACACTAGAACCACACGCACATAGCGTGTTAAGTGATATAAACGTATAATCGTATAGACAGAACTTACCTAACACATATCTGCAGTCGATGACAATGGGCATGCTGCATCCGCCCTGCTTCTTAGCTGCCCGCTCGACATACTGCCTGATGTACTCCACGCCAGGGAAGTATAGGCTGTTGCCCACAGTCACTAGCACGTAGCTGAATCCAGATGAATTCTGTAAGGAACATGTTACTTGATGAATTACTAGGAAAACCACTTAATTAATATCAAATAGTGTAGAGCTGTTTACGTTCATGGACGGCGGTGAACTACCAGGTGCTCTTGCTTGTTGTTTGCCATCTTACAGAATATTATATTGTTGACAAACTGTAGTAATTAAATAGTATAAGGTCATAATGTCAAAGTAGCTCCTAACTTGTTAAATAAAGATTTTATTTTTTATTTATTTTTATTATTATTAATACTTAAGATGTCACTCAAACTTGGCACAAAAGCGAACACATCATCCTAGCGCCTTTCCCGGTTGCATCCTCGGTCATTGCCTCGAAAGCTACGACTATGATCCTGGATTGACCAGTCTGATTAACTAATCGGGAACTCCCTTATAACTCCACAAGTTACGCAAATACGTCGTCTGACTTTAAAACAAGGCTAAAACCAATAACCAATACCTCTTGAAATTGCAACTCACAACGACGCCGGCCAATATGCCCAGAATGCGGGTGCGAGATCAGCTCGACGCAACATCACATCGTGTAATGCTTTTCGGTAAAACCATGGCGATATTCCTCTGGAAACCTCTAGAGAGCTTTGGAGACCTCCTTAGACCTCGGGAATCCTTACCGTAACAATCTCAGCGTCTAGCTGAGGCCTCGCACTGGGGTAGAGCAGCAGTATCACATTGACAGCGACGCCGGCCAGTATGCCCAGTTCCACTCCTACCGCCAGGCACAACGCAAAAGTGGCGAACGCTGGCACGAGTTCAGCTCGACGTAACATCACATCGGGTGGTGCTTTAGGCTCAAACTATGACGGTATTGCTCTGGAGACCTCTAGAGAGCTTTGGAGACCTCTAGGGATCTCTGGAGACCTCTGAAGACTTCCAGAAAGCTCGGGAAACCTTACCGTAACAATCTCAGCGTCTAGCTGAGGCCTCGCACTGGGGTAGAGCAGCAGTATCACATTGACAGCTACGCCGGCCAGTATTCCCAGTTCCACTCCTACCGCCAGGCACAACGCAAAAGTGGCGAACGCTGGCACGAGATCAGCACGCCGGGAGCGCCACATTGGTTTAACTACCTGTTGGAATCAAGGAGAATATTTAATGCAGTCTTTTATACAACATGTGCTAACCCATTAGAATTTTCATCATCTAAGGCTCGTTAGATGAAACAGCTATTTACTGATTTTTTTTATTTATCAAATTCAATTCATATTAATACTGTAAATAAATATATTTAATCAAAATTTCTACTACTGCTTTTCACGAGGGTTTTAATTCAGCGTAAAGAAAATTACTAGTTAGGTATTCTGAAAGTAAACATAATTATTTAAAACAATTAAGACACTAAATGCGATCTTTATCAGTTACCGGGGTGTAAAATGACGCTAATTATCACTTTAAGTAAGTCCGTAGGTGACAGCAAAGTAACGCTGTCTGTTAAGTGTTAAAAGCGAAACGTAATTTATTGTGATTAATAAAATACTTAGCAATATTTAGTCTTTATTTCTTATAAAGAATTATTATATTATTTTAAGGAAACCTTGAAAAACCTTGTGACAGGCCCGTTGGTCGAGTGGCTAGAGACCCTGGCTACAAAACCAAGGGTCGCGGGTTCGAATCCCGCTACAGGCAAATGTTTGTGTGATGAACATCGGCATTTGTGCTCGAGTCATGGATGTTTATACAAGTATTTAAGTATGTCTATCCGTTCCTTAGCTTCCATAGAACAAGCTTCGATCTTAGTTTGGGGCTAGGCAATTGGTGTATTAGTCCAGGGCATTTATTTATTTTATTTAAATGAGTTTTTTTTGGATTACATGTATAGGAACTAACTATTCAGACTGCTTTTTGGTATGAGTTTCTCATCATTATTTCATATGTAAAATAAAGTATTGGCTTACCTCATATTCTATCATAAATATCACAGCACAAATGACGACGGCCGCCAGAGCAGCCTTTGGAATGTAGAAGAAATACGGCGTAAGTAGACTTAGTGCCAGCAGGACCAGTACACCTGAAAAGGGAAACACACATATACATTAATTACTTAGTAACTTAACTTGGGCCAAGATAAGAAGTCAGTTGTAACAGATAATGGCCCTGTTCATGACTAGGAAACTGTGTAGGTACGAACGTTAATTAGTACTTGAAAATGCTATAAATCATGGCAATCTAATGTAATAAATATTTAGGCAATGCATAAAGAAGTAAACTTCAAAATAAATTATGTAGTATTTTAGTGTTAACTTTAAACTATGGCGCCAATACATCAAAGGCTCTTCGTAAATTGAAGGTTTTACTTTAGCGCAATCAAATCGATCAGCTAATGAATGGAATATTCTTCATTTATGACCATAAAAAGATTGAAGCATACTAGAATGGTTGTGTTTCATTCGTTTAAAATGCTTTATTATCTCACGGAAATAAATTGAATCTATAGGTCACAGTAAAACCAGTCATTCAGGTCTGTTATAGTCTGTTTACTACGTAATATACCTTGACTACGTTATATCCGTATTTCGCTAGATTTTGTATTCGTTACAGCGGTCAATCCTTTGAATAAAACAAACACGATTTATTATAGGGGAATAAAATAGTACACTAGTAACGAGGCATTCCTTACACTTGCAATTTCATTGCTCGTGTGTGAATATAGTAAATCTTAAAACAAGGTCCAACCATGACATTGGCTGTTCCAAATAATAAAAAATAAGTTGCTGTTAATAGCATTGCCTCATAAAAAAAGAACAGTTGTAAGATCTCATATACACAGCAATTCAGCAGTGGATTGACATACACGAAACACGAGCTCTTATTAGAATATTTATTATTATCATTATTAAATAGTCATCAAAGTTACACATCGTTACAGAAAGAAAAGGTATAAATTATTTTCTAAAGCTCTTTCTTACACATGGTAGGGAACATTTTTAAACTAATTTTTATTTTATGACAAAACTTCGGCAAAAATCTTAACATTTTGCAGGATTTAATAAACAAAATCAATCTTAAATTAGTAAAGATCTCGTCGTAGAATCATTATTGTTGTACCTGCGGTTTTTTTGACGACTCATATGTGCTTATCTGGAGCCCAATTGAATAAAGAATATTTTTTTTACGTCAAATTAGGCAGCAAACTGGCAGACGGATTGCCTGATGGTAAGCATCAGGCAATCCGTCTCATTGCTTGCTATTCAAGGCCAGTTTAAGTATTTTTATTTTGATGTAGTATGTATAAACTGTTGATGTTCCGTTAATTAATAAATAAATAAACACCGTTTGAGTTTGATCTTGAACTCACCTGTATACAGATTTCCCATCTGCGTGGCGACTCCGCTGGCGTGGTTAACCGCGCTTCGTGAGAAGGACCCGGTGATCGGCATCGCTCCGACGAAAGAACCCAGGACGTTGGACAGCGATAGTGTTATCAACTCCTGCGTCGCATCCACGGTCTCCCCACTGGCTGGTAAGAAATGTTAAGTTTGAAATTGTGTAAATACTTCTTCAATGTTATAACTCAACAATCGATCACCTGTCCAGTAAATTAAGAAGACATGGATCGTGGATAGTGCAGAAGGATATGTTATTTAAGGACACAGATTACTAAAGAAAAGGCTTTGATTTTTAAATGAATTTATTTCTTTTCTTTCATTTACTATCTATACTAATATATCTACCGGTCCGATTTGAAAAAAATATTTTATTAGTATAGATTAGACACAATAGGTACGAGATCTGAATAGGGTAAAGTTATGTATATTTATTTAAATTCAAACTCACCGAATGCTTTAGCAATAGCAACATTCCCCAATACACCTATAACAGGAACCAGTACTATGGAAGAGCCCAAATCTGAACACATCTCGATGAAAGTGACGTTATTTCCTCCATAGGACGTGCTGAATGGCGGCAGTGACAACGATGGAAGGCCTTCCCTGAAAAGTTATTGCTAGATTAGTATTATATTATTTGCCAACTTAAGAACCACAATGGCGGAGATGAATAAATAAACGAACAGTTGGTTCTTATCCTGCTCGAAGGACCATGAGATAATTAGAAATCAGATCACTTGACTTTTGCAAATTATAAAATACTATTTGCTCATTTTACACTATCGATAATCCTTTCGATAAGTCACCTATTGTCGGATTATCGTGATAATACATTGATAGCCGGCTACGGTGTAGTGTCAATATCATTAGTAGGATTTACCCGTGATTATAATTAAATCGTTTCAACAACTTTTATCGGTGTTAGAATTCCGATAAACTTATAGACGTAAATTCTTTAATTCATAATCGATAAATCTTGTAATATAAGTATATCACTAAACTTGGACCGCTTTATAACAACATTTATCCCTATTGAGATAGTAAAGATTCGCTTTCTTATAACTATGTCTTACGGTATATAATTATAACCATAGGGACATAACCCACTCACTTCATATATTACGGCTACAACTATCTTACTGCGACAGATATAATGTTTATGTAGGTATTTTCGTATACCCGGCAGTACTAGCGGCAAGTTCGGTTGATGAACTATGCAAAACCGGCTATCACAGAAATACAGTCTAATCGGCCTTGAATTTGGCAGATACCAGTCACTCACTACTGACTGCAATTCTATAGAAAAACTTATTGACGGCAACAATAAAAATGATATTTATGTAACCGATTACACGTTTAGTGGAATAAAATCTTTCCTCATCCTATATAAATTCCTTCAAATCAAAAGCATCATGTCAAACTAACGTGGTCATTCGTACGCAATAAAATACTTTAGAAATATCGAAATAAGGGAAATCATTTTGCAAAAACGAAACCTGTTATAAAATTCAAAAGTTTCAAAGGAATGCAAAAAAAAGTACAGGAGTTTTAAGGATAAATGTCTGCTATACTTATATTATTGTTGCAGATGTGTAAAAAATGTAATAAAAAATATTCTGCCAGTTTTTAAAAATCGCTCTCGAAATTGTATTTTGGTATTTTGAAACTGGTTAACATAGTAATAAAAACCCTTATTTTTTAGATTTAGATTTAAGGAACCCGAATAAGGATCTATAAAAGCTTCCTAGCCGAAATGTGTTGATACTGCAGTAAATAGTAACGATGCTTACCTCACAGTGCCCGTTAACCTAAATACTGACTCTCCGTCGTGTTCCAGTAAGTATGCGGCCACCGAACATCCCAAAACAACTAAAGCATTCCTCGACGTTGATAGAAGCCATAGAGTTTTTTTTAACCCCTTACGTCCAGACGATAAGTTTAAGTCTTTCATTTTCTGTAAATAAGAAATAACAATTTATTTTATACACTAGCGGCCGCCCCCACTTTCCGTCCGCGTGGATTTCGGTTTCCGCACACATATGTATTTATAGCGGCCGCCCGCGATTCCGTCCGCGTGGATTTCGATTTCCAATAGCCTAAAGCCTTCCTCGTCAAAAGGACTATCCAACACAAAAATAATTTTTCAAATCGGTCCAGTAGTTCCTGAGATTAGCGCGTTCAAGCAAACAAACAAACAAACAAACTCTTGAGCTTTATATAATAATAATAATAATAATAAGACGTCCGATGTCTCAATCAATAACCCAGTTAACCAATCCATCAACCTACACTCAATAGACCCGGATTAGATTTCCTTTTAATTTTGCAATAGTTCTTACATTTGCCAGGTGCTGTTTTTGACTAGATCTGTATTTAGTCAGAGATAGAACCTGGCAGATGTACTCATCTCATTTAGATCAAATGGTACAAAAAAGCCTCTGCGCTGTTGGCTTTGGCCCCACGCATGCTTCAAAGGACCGGGTCCCTCTGGACCCGTGATCTCGAAAGAGTACCTACAAAATAATAATAATAACCCCCCCAAGGGATCACCTTGTCGTGGTGGGGGGGCTTACGGAAAGCTGGCACTGAAATTTATTTTTCTGTCATAACATCTGACTAAACACTATTTAAATAGTAAATGACTTTAACGGCATTCCTAACTTAGCCGACACCCTTTCTAAACCAAGATCCCAAAACCCTATTTTCTACAATGGAGCGTACTAAATGTTGTTATAATTTACGGTCGCTTCCCGGGGGTCGCCGGGGCACGTCTGGAGCCGGTGCTGGACGTCACAGCATGCAATCCATCGGCGATGAGGAGTTGAACAGGCGGACTTCCATCGAAGAATATGCGACAGCCGACACCAGTGGGTCATCATTTTCACCTAGTGACTCAAGCTTCACTTCAACCGAGGACGTTGTGCAGGAAGCTATACAAGCTACTCGGACTGCACCCGCCAAGGTCGAACAACCACGCAAGAAATGGACCAAAGACATGAATAGTTTCATCTTGCGTTCTTACTTCTTACACACAAACTTAGAAACAAACTTACATGGGTACTTGCAGCCTCTGTATGAAGAGTTTGCAGAAGCTTTCCCAAACGTCAAAACAACAAGACAAAGGTTAGGAGATCAGCGCAGAGCCATAATACGTAGGCAATTATTAGATAATGAAGAGGTTAGTACAATTAAAAGGAGTGTAGAAGATTTTATGCATAGGAATCCAAGTTTTTTATCAAAAGTAAGTAAAACCAAAGAGACCGGACAACGTATGAAATGGTCTCCGAGCCTAAATGAAGCTATTATACGAAGTTATTATAAGATCACGAGACTAGAAAGAGACCGCACGGATTATCGACAATTATTACATAAATCTATATTAGAGTCACACCCAGAATTATCGCATATTGGTGCTCAGAGAATTGCAGATCAGCGACGAGTTATTATCAAAAATAAAATGATAAGTGATACTAGATTAAAAGAACTAAGAAAAGAAGTAGAAGAAGAACTCAACGCAGAAGGACACAACACACAAGACTATTTTCTGGAAAATGATGATAATACCATACTAGCGCAATCATTTCAAACAACTTTGTTGGCTGGAACCTCCGAAACTGACTATACAAACATCGCCTCAACACACACTCATACACTGCTACAATCACAGCCAAGCCAATCACAAATCCATTCACCAACACAACACTTTGCCCAAACACCCGATTCACAGCACTTAACAAACATCTCTAATGACAACAACATAATCGAAACACATACAGATTACACAAGTCGAGTCACAGAAACATGTACAGAAATAGAAGATACTTTTAAGCAAGCGTATGAATATTTTAAGACTACAATGGCAACCGAAAGGAGTTATATTCCGAAGCAGAAAGCGTCTAAAAAACTGGCTATTACAATCCACTATCTGAACACCAATATTTTACCAAATTATATAAATCATGATACTCAATTCGAAAAATTTCAAACAGTTGTCTACTGCGCTGCTTGGACAGCGGCCAAAATAAATGGAGCGAAGATTGAAATACCTCCAAAGGATAGCAGTAATTTACGAAAACAATCAAGGAAACCAAGGTGGCAAGTACGATTAGAACATAAGGTAGCAGATTTACGAACAAAGGTTGCTAGACTCACACATTACATAAACGGAAATAGAAGCGATAAACTAGCTGACCACGTCAAGAAAATTTTAACTCAGTACAAAATCCATTCCACACACGAAAATCCAAACACCAGCCTTTTACATTTTCTAGATACACTGAAACAAAAGTTAATTGTTGCCAGTAGCCGGTTGAAGAGATACACAACATGTCACTTGCGAAAACGCAGAATATACAGTTTAAGTCTAACGAGAAAATGTTCTACAGAACATTACGAGAACTGAATCCACAGCATCCAAGTACTAGTGAAAATATGGAGACACCAGACATATTTGAATTACAAAACTACTGGACTAGTATCTGGCAGAACTCGATTGAACATAATCATGAAGCAATGTGGTTAGAAAGTGAGCAACAGAGTAGTCAATGTATTCAAGAAATGGAGTTTCAAACTATTCCAGCAGATGTATTTCATGATGTACTAAGAAATTTACACAACTGGAAAACACCAGGGTCGGATTACATACACAATTATTGGTATAAGAAGTTCACCTACCTACATCCATATTTATATAGCCACATTAATAAGTTCATTAAAGATCCTGTCTCCATGCCTCATTATATTACTGCAGGAATCACTTTCATGTTACCAAAGGATAAAGCCGATTTAAAAAATCCAGCCAAATACAGACCGATTACATGCCTTCAAACCATTTATAAAATAATTACAGCCTGTCTCACACGGTTAATTTATGACCACCTAGATACACACAACATCTTAACTGAACAACAAAAAGGATGCCGTAAGTCTAGCCAAGGATGCAAGGAGCAACTCACAATAGATTCCGTGATACTTAACCAGGTACAAAAGCAAAAGAAGAACCTTTGCTCGATGTATATCGACTACAAGAAAGCCTACGATTCAGTGCCACACTCTTGGCTATTGAAGATTCTTGAAATTTATAAACTACATCCCGAAATAATAACCTTCCTACGAACTGCAATGCAAAGCTGGACAACAAGACTCAAAATTAACACTACAGGCAGTATAACAGTTACTGGAATCATTAAAATACAGCGAGGCATTTTCCAAGGTGACGCTTTAAGCCCACTTTGGTTCTGTCTCGCACTTAATCCACTTTCCAACATATTAAATGCAATAGATTCAGGATATTTATTAAAATCAGTAAGTGAGGGAGGATACAACAGTGAATACAAAGTGAATCACTTGTTTTATATGGACGACATCAAACTCTATGCATCGAATGAGGAAGAACTACACCAACTGGCGGACGTTACAGAAAGGTACACAAAAGATATATGTATGGAGTTTGGTATCGACAAATGCAAAATAAATTCGGTTAAAGCAGGCCAGTATTATTCACACCAATATCAGATGCAAACTACCGAGCGAATTGAAGCGTTGGAAGAAAACGAAGCATACAAATATCTTGGCTACAAGCAATCAAAACAAATACATACAAAAGAAATAAAACTAGCATTAAGAAATATTTTCAAAAACCGGTTAAACTCAATTTTAAGAAGCAATTTATATTCTAAGAACATCATTAAGGCCATAAATACATACGCAATCCCAATACTTACTTATTCATTTGGTATCATAAGCTGGACTAAAACAGAACTAAAGAGTATTCAGAGAACCATCAACACAACAATGACAAGATTCAGAAAACACCACCCAAGAGCATGCATCCAAAGGCTAACATTACCTCGTAGCGAGGGGGGCAGAGGACTCATTGACATCAAAAATTTACACAATAGACAAATAACTAATCTCAGAACATACTTCCATAATAAAAGCATTGTTTCACCATTACACAGAGCGATAACAGCAAATGACATTAACTTAACACCCCTAAACTTACACGATAGAACACCCCAGAAGAATGAAGAACAAATAGACAAGCAGACTAAAATAACTGAATGGACTCAGAAGTCGCTGCACGGACGACACCGCCAAGATTTGTGCCAACCCCACGTCGACAAAGATGCGTCGAACGAATGGCTAAATCGAGGAGAGTTGTTCCCAGAGACTGAAGGGTTCATGTTGGCGATTCAGGACCAGGTAATAGAAACAAGAAACTATAAAAAATATATAATTAGAAACCACAACCTACCCACTGACATGTGCAGAAAATGCAATAGTGCATCAGAGACGATTCAACATATTACAGGAGCATGTAAAGCTATTGTTCAGACCGATTATAAACACCGGCACGATCAAGTAGCCAGCATCGTCCATCAGAAACTAGCAGATATGTACAAGCTTTTACCACAACCCCCTACAGCCTACTATAAATACAACCCGGAACCTGTCCTTGAAAATCAGACCCACAAGATATATTTCGATAGAGCCATACTGACCGATCGTACAATTCATTACAATAGACCGGACATCATTTTGTTAGATAAAGTAACCAGAACAGCACATATCATTGATATAGCCGTCCCGAATAGTCATAATTTACAAACTACTATTGCAGAAAAACTCACAAAATATGTAGACCTGAAAAATGAAATAATTCTTCTATGGAAATTGCAAAAAGTAACCATTGTTCCAATCGTCATCTCCACTACGGGCATCATACCAAAGCAACTCCATCAAGCACTGGAATATCTTCAGCTGCCAAAATATTTATATACAAACTTACAAAAGGCCGTTATTCTAAATACATGTAGGATTGTGCGCAAGTTTTTACAGATAGATAGCGACAATAGAAACACATTAACGAGTCAACCCCCACTTAATACACACACATCTTTACTATGATAGAAGGTAGTACTTGGCAAGCGCCCGTGCTATCCTGGCATACCGGTCATATTGACTGAGAAAAAATTATATAAAAAAATAATAATAATAATAAAATCTTTATTTAACAAGTTAGGAGTTACTTTGACATTATGACCTTATACTATACTATTTAATAACTACAGTTTGTTAACAATTTTTGCATTGGTGCTCGCACTAGGGGAAACCCTGTATCGCGAGAAACCAGTATATTAGTATAGATACTTTAGCTTAAAGCCTTCCTCGGCAATGGACTATCCAAAACAAAAATATTTTTTCAATTCGAACCAGTAGATCCTAGTAGAATAGATTAGCGCGTTCAAACAAACTACCAAACAAATTCTTCAGCTTTATTATATCAGGATAGAATAGATTTAAGGAGGTAGGGTAGCATTAAGATAACTGGAATAAAATAAACAAAAGGGGAACTCGGTTGACCTTTAAGGCGTGCGGGCGTAATGGTATTTTCAAAACTAAGTAAGCCACAAGCCACTTTGCCTTGTCAGATCTCAGGAATAGCTACCTCGTTGGTATTGATAGATGTTTGTTTAAAAAGAAATATCTTAAGCACCTATATCACTTTCATATTCTTAGAAATTTCGAAGATCGGGTCATCAACAACTTTTGGAAACTATTTTTATCACCAATCTCTCTTCTTCTCTTCCTCTTATAGGATTTCAGGTTCAGATTATATTACGAAAGATAATTTCATAGGATTTTTTAGTTTGTTGCGCTTATTAATCAAACGTTTTATGAAGGTCATTACATATCACGTAAGTTGCTTATCACTGTTCTCAATATTGCCAATAAATTACGTCGGCGATTTAACTTCCACGACTGCGGGTCGCAATACAATAATTATCATTCTCTAAATAATTCAAGAATTTGTCATAGATTATGTATATTATTAAACCTACTTAACTATACTTATAAACATCATCATGATCGAAACATGTTATCTGCAGAAAGACCAATACATAATATGCTGAAGAACGGAAGGATAAATATCAAACAAAGATCACATACAATTATTGGTTTCTTATCGCAGCATGTATTGCAGGTTATTCTTATCTTTACTTAAGTCTTTATTCGGGGGCTATTGGCATATTGATATTGACATTGCTATGAGCTATTTATTACGGCAGGTTATGGATAAGAGGTGGAATTAAATATAGAGCTTTAAAGAACAAACAAACCTTAATGAATTTACGATATTCTGTTTCTAATCAGATATGAGTATGTTTACAATCACGGCCCTATTTTTAAAATCCCACATGACCTTATCACCAACCTAACGGTCACTCCAAATTTAAATCAAATGTATGACGTTTTATACAATAGGTATTCTATTATCAAAACACGCCAAGGGTCAGCCGGATATCACGAAAATATTGAAAGAGAAATAATTGATGAATCCCAGACAATATTGCGTGTAAACATTACGAGCTAGTCTAAACAATTACAGATTTATAAGCACGCGTGTTTGATTATGGTCCATTAGTGTAAAAGTTTTCTTATAATTATACTGATGAAGAAATACTTACGCGCATCAGAGCCGTAAATAGCCTTATATGCGCCCGGTGCGAGCTCACAAAACTGCGCCCCTTGCGAGGTCACAAAACTGCGACCTTTTTTTTTTTTTTTTTACTTGAAAGTCGGTCATTTCTGCGCCCCTCCAGGGTGCGAGCTCACAAAGCTGCGACCTTTTTTTTTTTTTTTACTTGAAAGTCGGTCATTTCTGCGCCCCTCCAAGGTGGGAGCTCACAAAGCTGCGACCTTTTTTTTTTTTTACTTGAAAGTCGGTCATTTCTGCGCCCCTCCAAGGTGGGAGCTCACAAAGCTGCGACCTTTTTTTTTTTTTACTTGAAAGTCGGTCATTTCTGCGCCCCTCCAGGGTCTGCGCCCTGTGCCTGGGCACCGCTGGCACCGCCCTATTTACGGCACTGACGCGCATTAATAACAAAATTATAATACACGATATTCCCAAGATGCTGTCAGCTAATCTTGCATTTGGCAGATTTATAATAACCTGGAAATAAAGATCTCATTAATATTAATTGTTAGATACATACAAAATAGTGTCTAAGTACGCAGATAAAAAGGATAGTTATTAGTTATCGAGCCAAAAGCTACATTTATTTTGAACGACTATTATTTTGTTTACTAAATTACCTCGAGCTTTACGCTCATTCATCCTATTTACAAACATTGACACATTAAAGGCGACCTGCCTTAAATGTGGCTGTGTATTTAGACAGGCGACTTAGCTTACAGTCATGTGTAGGGCAATCTCTAAAAGTTCATACCACTATTTAAGTAAAAAGACAACTCACCTGTTTCACTGTATCCAGAAAGGCACCCGACTTGAACTGTAAGCCGAGAAGGCTCTTGATTTGCGACACTGCGATGATGACTGAGGTAGCCGACGTGAAGCCCACAGTCACCGGAACCGATATGAAGTCTATTAATACACCTGAATAAAAAAATATTTCTCAATTAATACTTTTAGTCAAAAATAATATGAATTGGCTGAAATAGGTAGTAGAATTTCTTGCATACGTTACATTCAAAAATATGAAACACATTAATCCAAAGCATAGATGTTAATTAAACGCAGCAAGATACCACAATTAAATAAATAATGCCTTAATCTACGTATCCTACGAATTTCAGTACTGGGAAAAATCTCCATATTTAAACATGTCACATTCATACAATATATTTAGGTACTGGTATATATCCTGATTTGGATATTTTTTTGACTAGATTTGAAATTATGCTAACTAAAAAATATGCTTCATCATTATGATACTTGATACCTCCAAGATATGTATACGTATATGTGTGTAACTATTACACTTTCTGTTACAATCATTTTAGTGTCGGTTACATTTTAAAACCTGTGAGCACCGTATGGTTGGATCAATACAAAAGCCGTCAGTAAAATAAGCAATAAATTTGGACCAGTCACATTTATACGATAAAACCAGTCGTTAATGTTACTATGTATCTTGTGTTCTAGACAACGTTATTTATATTTTAAAGATAAACAGTAAGTAGAACATGGCTTTTACAAGAAAAGTGTAACAATTTTATTTTACGTTCAATGTCAGATTAATTACCAACACGCGAGCGAATGTTTGAATAAAGGCGACAAAACTCGTCTAAAAACAGATAATCGCTTCTCTTCACTATGTTTTATGCAATCTGAATTCGTTAATAAAGTAATAAGCCGCCTTTGTTATTATTATGAAGTTTGAGTACCTAACTATTCCCGGTCTTTATCTTACGTGTATTGTTAAGGTAATCATGAAACAATAACAATAGTTTTGATACACAAGAGAAATTCTACGCAGATCGAATACTAACGTGTAATTAATTCAATAGCTAAGCTTATATCATAGAGACAAACATTCGTAGTTTTGATACAATAATAAGTTTAATAATCGTAACTTTGAAGACAAATATCGTTGCGAACCTCGTCAATTATATCATGAAGTGACCCAAGTTTGATTAGAACATGTCTTTTTAAAGCCTAATCATTTTTAATACTCCCATATTGAAAATAGAGTTCGCTAGAACAGTTTAGACGTAACATTCTGAGTTACAGAATCGATTCATTTCTTTTCATACATTTTTGCGGATCTGTCCATTACTTTTGAATAGGTTAGAGTTCCTTATAAAAGGCCTCTTAATCCCACACAAGGCTTAATGCGAACCTTTTTGGCGGACAGTGACGGACAGTAATGGCACGTCTAACGGATGATTAGGCCACTCAAGTGTTGGTAGACGTGCATTATTCGTTTTCGTGAACATTTAGTACAATATCATCAAAAATATTTTACAAGCCAATTGAAAGCTGGCTTTCGCTTAGGTATAAAAGAATAAAAAAGGAAGTAGATGTAACTGATAATAATTGGAAAACCGACGCTATATACTCTAAAAATAAGAATGGTCCATTAGTCACTTATTTCGGCCAAATTCCCCAAGAGGTATACCGCTACTATAAAATTAATTCTTATCAATCATGAGTCAACGTATTGGTTATCAGTTCCTTCTATTAAATAACCGATAAATATGTGCCAATGTCAACGTATTACAACGCATAAAGTCTTGAGATATCAACCGAGATGTTATCACATAACGCTAACATAATTTACGTTTGTCAAAACAAGTTCTTCAAAAAGCGGTATTCCTAACAACAAAATTATTAATGTACGGATAAAAATGTACGAGTATAAGATACTATAATACCCAAGTTTGCTATCAAAAGATTTAGGACTTACCTAAATGTAACATCCCCATCACCAGCTGTACAACTCCAGTCAAAAAACAAAGGAGAACAGCATAATCAGCATTTCTGTTCTGTATCTGTTGGTACGTCATCAGAGCCATAAGCGCAGTGGGTCCTAATGTTATGTCTTTGCATGATCCGAATACTATGTAGACGAAGCATCCCATGAACGAAGAGTACAGGCCATCCTGAAAGATACAACTATTATGGTAAACCAATTACTATGGCCTGTTTCCTTAGTAAAATTGTTTATTAGCAGAAATAATTTTGGTCAGCGATAACAATTGATGGAATATTGTCAAAACAAAAGTAATAAGATATAATTTGTTAGATTGATTTCGATTTTTTTTAGCGAGACAATTAGTTTGGACTGTATATTAAAAGGAAAGACGATCAAGCTTAGGAGAAACTACGAATTCGTCCTTCAAACATACCTGTGGATCTAATCCTGCTAACGTAGCATACGCCAAAGCCTGTGGGATGACTGTTAATCCAACTGTGATACCAGCTATGACATCTGCAAGTGCCTTATCGGAGTTATAAAGTGGCAGCCAACTTGAGATGGGCAGTCTTTTGTGCATCAGTCTTTTACACCAGGTTTGCCTTTTCAGGCGTTGTTTGGATGGAGAAGACATTATCTGTGGACAAATGAAACTTCTATTTATTTATACAGTGAAAATACTTAGAATACGAAGATGGTACTCCTAAGAATATTTGGATCATTTCATCTTATATTGATATGATGTGATATTTTGCGTTAAGTAAAATCACTAATATCATAAAGTCATCTGTTTGTATTAGGCAAAACACAACCATTGATGAGGAGTAACAAGCGTTGTATTATTGAAATGATTTGATTTCAATTTTAACAGTAAATACTAAATAACAATAATTTTAACCTCATATGACTTATTGTATTATTACAGAATCCAATAAAACCTCTGACAATTTTATTATCAGTGGTGCACAGAGTTAGTTAATTCGAAAAGAATTTATCCAGCTAAGCTGGTAGGAGTTCATTTTCAACTGACAACGATGCTATTGATTCGGTAGTTGCATTGTCTCCGATGCACGTATTGTTCTCCATTGCACAGTTCTTGACAAAAATAACGATATTAACGGTAGACGTCACTGAGGAATTCTTTGAAATTCTTGTTACCGATAAACAATACGAAAGTAGACAAAAAGAAACAACACACAAGTTCCGTGAGCATGATATAATAATAAATTGCGGGACAAAACTTCTTAACGTTGTTCATTTCCTATTTTCTCTGTTATAAGAGTTGTAAGCGAACTTTTATTTCCAAAGAAATGAAAGACCGGGTTTCGATCAAGTTTCTTAGTTAATTTACTTTGATACATCAAATCTTTTGAAATTTCCAAAGGAAATTTTATGACGCACCGCCTGATTTGATGGAATGAAATAAATTTGCTGTAAAATTGAATAGGAATTTTCCGAAGCGTACTTTTATGAACGTAGGTACCGTCCGGTGGTAATTTTTGTGGCGTTCTACTTTTGCAGAATTTCGGATTGAGTTTCGTTAGGCAGAATAATACTCCTTAATTAGCAACTCGTACTATCCAGATACTACAAATGTCACGAACGGTAGATGGGATGCACTACCCAATAAAGAATATAAATTAACAGGATAATGAGGAGGGACCAGTATCCCAAGTGCTTTCAGCAGGGAACATTGCCAGCTGATTTAATTTAAGACCCTTTGTGTCGCGCACTTCCAATTTCCTAATAAACGCCCAGCGCTAAACATGACCAACGAAAAACAAAGGCCCAAAGGCAGAATTACAGAGAAAAGGGTCACAATAATCGATGTCTCTTTGTTTTATTGTTCGGAATAACAAACATTAAAGTCCTCCATAAGCTTTTGTTGGAAATAATGAATGAAATACTCAAAGGGTCAATTCGATATCGATAACAGTGATAGCACTTGGGTCTAATAATGCTTTGTTTGTAGAGTCTTATGCAGGTACGTTGTTTGAAAATAATATACATTGGTAATATTTTAATGTTTTAACCAAATCATTTCATTTAAACTTAGTCAAAAAGTATTTTATAAAGAACATGTAGAAAGGCAACAGCCACACTGTTGTTTATCTACTATTTACCGTGTTGCCCCCCATATAAGCCAAATATTTATCCTAAGATTTGGATGACTAAGTATTTCGCACTCAATAACAAGATTAAGATAATCATTGTGACAATAAAAATAATCGAAGGAACTTCACACTCTAAGTCTTTATTTGACGTGTTATCAATAAGATATCTATTATTATAACGACGTCAAAATTAAATATCCGTAGTCATCTCCAAATTGAAATATAACATGTAGTTTTGCCCGAGGTTTGACCGTCCGGGGAAACAAATCAATTAAAAACCTCTGGTGAACAATGTCGGAGGGAGGGCTTTGTTGCCTAAACCAGGTGGGTCTAACCTATTATTTGCCAAATTGGGTAGAGGATTTCCATTATCCTCTGTTTGTGTTTGTACATCTTAAACGTAGTTAGTTTTATCGTTTACATTGATACAATTATCATGAAATGGGTAAAGTGAACTGTCCAGACAATCTGATATGAAAGTTAAAAGTGCCTTTCCAAACGGATTTCTTAAAATATATGTAACAGGATATAAAAATTAACGGAAATGTAATTTACATCTATCGGCTTTCCTTGATAGGTGCTGTTTTGGCAGTCAATGACAAATGAAGACATATTAAAAAAAATGAAACATAAGTTTTTCAATGTTTCCCGAAAACTCAATAAAATTATCACAAGGCAACTTCATACATATAACCAAAAGTACATACATATGTAGTATAATTCAACACAAATGTCAACATAGAAACTAAATGTAGGTAGTACCAAATATAAATACAATGGGGACTACTACCATTATGCAATTGCCTAGGTGGCAAAACGAATAAGAATAATGTAAATAATATATTCACTTTACGTTACCGAATCAAGTTAAGATTTTGGTCTAGCGCCCGATCTCTATTGGGCCGTGTCGGATTGCAATCCGTCAGTTAGATATAAGAAGGTAATAAGAAATGCACTCGTGCTTGCCAAATCATTAGTGTATAAAAAATATTTTCTAGTAATTGATAGGATTATGATGTTAATGTTAGATACGGGTTAAAAATAGGTAGACGATCGTCGCGATATATATGCATGAGATTTTTCACAAATATTGACATATTCAATTACCAATATAAGCAAGCAGCTAGAGATGGCATGAGATATAATATGTAGGTATATTATATTAGTTTTATCCGAAAGGGTTTTATTATTATCATTTTATGAGCATGCAAGGGCATTTGTGTATGATGCAAGTCTTTAAAAATTACCATACGATGTTATTTGATTAATTGGATAATATCATGTCATTGAACATCTACCAACAATGCCAGTTAGTTAATCATTGACCCTGAAACAATTTATTCCGCTATGTGTTGCGAGATTTCTAACCATACGTTATTAGTTTAGGATGACATAATGCGATTTATTGGCAAGGGATAGCATTTTTATTAAATATAATCAAACCTCAAGAACTAAACGAAAGAGCAACCACTGAAGAGTGGTGTTATTAATTCTATTCTACTTTGCTTGTAAATGTATTACGCACTATCGATCCAGTTGATTACGTAGACATGATCTTGTGGTTCCTAGTTTTATTCATGGTTATCAGTTTTCATTCATCAACATTAATTAGACTTCTTTTGTTACGCATGATTATGGCAACATAATGTTTGATGCAGGATTTAATTTAAAAATATTACAATTTATTATTTATACTTTCAGTGGTTATTAACGAGGAACGAATATGTGTATTAGGAGTCAGTTTTGACTAGGAGTATACGCAAACAATTCCATGAAAATAAGTTTTAATAATAGGATAAGATTAAATATTAAGATCAAAACAAGAGTTTAGCCCCTTAGTTTATGTGATGCAAAAAAATGAATAAATGGTTCTGATAAAGCAGTTACTTTCTTTTAATAATTGCACCTCTATCGTCATTCGAATCCCTTTGTTTCCAACAATGTTTTCAATCATAAAGTCAATACAGACTTCATAAAAAGTTATTGCACATAATTTAACGATTAAATTCACGTAGTTGTGCCTGGTCAAGGTTGACCAGAAGTTTTTTTAAGTTTTGCGTATCTAATCTAAAAGTATTATTGGCAAAAAAATATGACACACATTCAAATAATTACTTGATATAGCTATTGTAATAAAAAATAAATTATTTTTATCTCTCTGTTTTGCTAAAGTATTAAGTCTATTTATGTATCGCCCATTAGCAGCCGACCAGGCATTTCACAAAAACTATATTCAGTATCTAGAATTTTCGGAGTAATATTATTTAAGAAAATCAACGCCTATGGTTTCGTAAAAAACTTTTCCTACATCATACCATGTGCCATAGATTTTTTGTTTAAATAAATAGGTAGTTCAGGGGTATCTCGTTCATAATATTGATTACGCAGCAAATGTTATGGTAGTGGTTGGTCTTAATTTGCAACCACGTGTGACATGTCATACAACTTTCGAACGAGAGCAGATCAACTACAACACCACGCAAATAGAACTCGTTGCAAATAAAAGTGCAAAGCGAAGGATTACATTTAAAATGTACTTTAACTTGAGAGTGTTTGCGGCTCTATGTGCCTAAAAACTATCAAGTCTGTTTTAATGAGAAACATGTAACACAACTAATTCGGTTAAGTAATTTAAGGCAATTTAGAAGGTCCCTTAATCTATAGCAAAGCCTAAATTATAAGTCTATTGGTATTCAACAGATCACGTCAAAGAAATACAAATGAAGGACTCATTATTTGTATCAAGAAATAATTTTGTGTTCAAAGTTTGAGACGCTACAGATAGCAAAAGTCGAAATGTATTTTCTTCGCTAACATGACACGAAAACTGCGACAACGAAGAAATAGTTTTATGTAATAGGTACATCGTTTAGTTACCAATGTGATCAAAACTGTTTGAAGTATAAACAAAACATACGTTCCCACTCTACACGTCGACAAATTCAAGTTCCCGCGAAAGTCTCCGAGGCGGCGCAGTTAATCAAATAGCAAATTGTAATTGGCACTTCTCCGAGTCATCAGGCACAACTATCAGCCGAGTCCCTGTGGATTGCGATGCGGTTCCTTTCCCTATTGTCCCCGGACAACGATAAATCATGCTAGCCAAGTAATTCGTCGGGCAATCCGTCGCCGCGTGCGTCTCGGTGTCGTCGCGCGATCCGTCAATGTCGACTAGACGAATGTGGTAGGAACCCAAATGATCAGGGAAACATTTCTGAGGCATGATAAGAGGTTTATCATAACGGTCCGGTCTTGTTTTACTTGATATATCAATTTGAGAAAAGAGCATGAGAATTTGGTACCTACTTAGCGACAGCACACTTATACTCGATGACTCGGAAAATATGGAAATGGTTGCTGTAATAAGAACTTCACTTGGAAAATTGAAAATATCTGTTGATAACTTGCTTGCAATAAAAGGCTTATATCTAATACGTAATATTAAGATTTTTGTTGCTGAACTAAAGTCCTGAATTTCTAATTATAAATGATTGTAAAATTAGACATCTTTTTGGTCTATTGTTAGCTTTTTCGAAAATAACAAACATACTCGTATTCTTATTTTCCCTGTTTCCTGTCTGCCAGCTTAAGAGATATTATACGAAATTAATTTCCTAATACAGATTGTGTTAGTCTCATGTTAATAATAATTATTACGTTACCTTGAATCCAGGAATGAGGAAAATGGTTACGAATTTATATCTTATATGCTGATTAATAGTATTATACATACAAAGGATACGAGGCTAAAATAAAATTCAATATTTGTATATCAAAAATTCAGGACACAATTTTCTTTGGGTAAACTACCTACCCCTTATGTCAAGGTTCTATTTATAACAAACAATTCAGAGATGCCAAGTGATGAATTGATAGGAATAAAAATAAAATATAATTATTTTTATTTTAGTTCTTTTTTATGGCAAGAAATTATACTTAAGGAAAATCAAGAAAGTTAAGAAAAAAACAGGATTATAATGTCTACTATAAATAACGCACCGCTCCAAAACTGATACTCTGATACTAGCCCAACACACTCATAACAAGATACCCGGACAAATGGCTTACATAAGCAGCAGCGTTATTTTACAGGAACAAATCGGACGACGAGCACGTCGATTATGAGAGAGCGATTTGTCGCGCGTCGTAGGCGCGGCACGTAGACGTCGTTAATACAGAACTTGGCGCTGGCGCTGCAGTGCGCCGCGCCGTAGGTAGGGATATCAAATAGGATATTTTTTTTTGCAAAAAATAAAGAAAATTTAGATAAAGAAAATTTGAACATTTTCAGTATTATATAAAAAATATAGAAAGTTATACATTTAATGATACAATTTTTTACAAGAGCTTCGCGTGACATATAGTATTATCTATGAAATTCGAAGTTGAAATTGGCAATTTTCATAGTTTACAACAGTAGAATAGTTTGATGTACTGAAAAACAGTATAATACTGCTTTAAAACTACCAACCCTAGCCGTAGGGTACCCGTATATTGAACTGAATCGTATCGCTTTGATAACCTGCACAATTTCCAACATGTTTAACATTATATAAGACACACGTAATCTGCTGTGATTCTTCACTGATTTCGATTTTTACATATTTTGAGTTGATAAGATCGTACCTCTCAGGTGGAATCTTCCTTTGAGGTTCTCACATTGCTACATTCAGCCACATCGTGAGCCCATTGATGTTTTTATTTCAAGTGAATATAATTTGATGTTCTCTTTAGCAATTTTGTACTGAAATAATCTCTGAGTATTATACTAAGCAACCAAGTTCACTTCACAAAAAAATCAAGAGCAACAGAAGCTTAACCTTGATCTATTGGTTTTAGCTTAAAAGTTTAGTCCTAGTTAGTTTATTGCCATAGAGCCAAGTACTTAAAAATAAAACTCTATTTCTGTGCCAAATACGAGGTTACACTCTCTGTAGTTCACATAATCAGTAATTCACATGGAATTACTAAAAAGGTAGGAACGTGAAAAACATTACTAAGATGTTACTCCCGATACATAATAATGTGTTTTCTAAGTAAAATAACACAAGAATTGCCAATACCGAGCAATGCCTTGAATGGAAATCGTTTTCTGGTAGCCATAGTCATATCAAAGTTAAGTTTACGGTTCCGTTAAAAATACGTTGGACTAGTACAGCTTTATCAGGAAACAAAAACAAGTTTAAATCTATTATTAAAATGTTTGGCCACGAAGTGAAAGCGTGATCACATAAAAATACTATACAAGGTGACGAAATGAATAAATTTTATCATTATATTAAATTTTAACGGAACCCGTTACCGGCAGGTCAATGACATCGCCCTTACTATCTGCATGTTATTTTCCCTTGTTAACTTGACAACTTACTTCCCTGCCTTCTCCGGAAACAATGTTAAATATTATATACACCTTCCTTACTTAATCTCTATCAAAAGCAGACCCAACTACACGATATGACATGACATGTAATTAAGTTTCATGACAAACGAAACTACCTGCTGTAACAAAATTTATTTTCCTGACACATATTGAAGAGGATGTTAGGGTAACCTTTATCATTATGACGACGAATCAGTCGGTGAGTTCGAGCCTCATTAGGGGTCGATGTAACAAATGATATTTTTGCAAGACAAAATAACGCCGACGGAAAATAATAAGCCAAACTGATGAATTTGTCGGAGAAATAATGGCGACATATTCCATGTACTTAGTTGAGCGCGTGGAAAAGCTTCAAGCTATAGGTACAAAGTTACATAAGTTTAACCTGCGGGAAAATTTACTGCCGGGTCATCTTCAAACACCTGATAAAACTACAAAATCCGAATTCTAAGATCAAAGTCACGGCACTACCAGCCAGCAGGCTTATAAATCGGTATGGGTTAGTTTATTGTTAAATGGGATCAGTTTGATCAAACGATGACAGTGCACATCTGCGAGGGTCCGGCGTCGGGACCTCACGAACTTCCCTGTTACAAATTACGGGATCCATGTTAGTCCAGCGATTACAAGTCGCCGATTCATCACGCGGGCGCCTGGCGGCACAGCACGTACTTCTCCCATCTATTTGAGCCCGCCGAAACGCGATCCGTCAACGCTATCGGGACTTCGGGAGTGCACAACCATGAGCGCCCTTCGAACAACAAAATTAATTCTTTTTCAGGACCAAAAAGTCCCCGAACGGTGATTAAGCGAATCCATTTTTACAGCTAAGAGACAAGCGATCATTTATTAGACTCGACAATACGACACTCGGGACGTACATTTGTTTGCCCATTAATTTTGATATCGGTTTCTATGTCTTTGGAACCTACAAAAGATAATTTAAATTAAAACATTTATCTCTGATGATAAATATAAGAAGGCGGGATACAGTCATGAAACCAATTAAAGTTGAATTGAACAAGAACAGAAGCAAGTTCCATGATGGAACTGAAAGAGACAATAAATAAGGCAATAGAAAAGCTATACGATTGCAGGAGGTTATAAATCCACAATAGTTTCCTGAGAACTCGCAGCGCTTGCATCAAACATTCCCAGGCGTATTTGGATTGTTAGTTTTGTTTGTACACAATTTCCCAACTTAGTTTCAGAGAAGCTCGTAAAACCGAGGAACCGACTGCTGGGTAAAGCGATCATTTCATGTGGTTTTGTAGCAGGTACATCGAACTAAATTATGCAAATGGCAAACCCAAATATCAATTCAAGATCTTATATCCATAAGAGCCACTCTATCCGCATCCCCGAAATCCTTTTTAGAACTTAACATCAAACATTATGTAAAATTCCTTCAGAATTGAAATATTCCCTCGACCAACGAAGCATGCAGTACAAGAGTGCGGTTCAGAGCAATCTAATATATTTAGTAATAGGAAGACTGGGGAGTTTCGATACATACTTGAGCTCGAGAGCGCTATTCGGGATGCGATTGCAGGACATTAGATTCTATGACCTGAAGTTAAAGTTCTTTTCGAATGAAACAATGGAAGTATATTGGACACAGGACAGGGAAAGGCGATATAGGGCAACGGACGTATCACGTGGCGAACGAAACGATCCGTAGAATATTATTGAGAAACGGATACTAGATATCTATGTATATATACATTGTGTAGAGGTGAGGTGGAACGTTTTTGTTTCAATAACATTTGCAGGAATTGTAACTGTTCAAACAGATTTCCTAAGTAAATAAACATAATACCTAATATTATGCAAAACAAAGTAATACATTTAGTTCCTTGTTTATTGGTAGATATTGTGATGGTGATGTCAATATTGTGGTATGGCTTTAGATAGGCGAGATATGTTGTTCATGCAGAGTAGAACAGCTAACCCGTTTACTTAACTTCTGGTAAATCCATTAAATTGTATTTTTAGAAATAAATAATATTACATCACTGATTAACAACCTGCGATTTTACAACAAAGATAAATGAAGTTCCTTCTAAAACACGTGATTAAATTTATAAAACATATTTTTAGCATCTATCTACACAGCTGTAGCTGTATTTACCACCGCTTATTAATGGACACCTACATCGTATAGTTCAACTGAAAAAGTCTTTGCAGGTTACTTATTTATCCTGCATAAGAGTGAAAGCAAGCACAGGTCATGCACATCACTCTCATTGCTTAATTAAACCAACAAACACGCAAAGATCTTAGAGAGACCTGAGAGAGGCGCGCTTACTTATGTTACGGCTTTACATGCTTTCCGTTCCGAGGCACAGGGGTATAACAGGGTATTTTCCAAACAGAAAAACGAAATTTACATTCGCATTTATTATATCTACACGTGACCTACTTCGGCCGTTGTTTTAAGGTGCTAGAAGGAAGAGTATCATTCTTAATGTTTATTACACATAGGTAAGCATCTATTTGCAAATTTAGTAGGATACAATGAGTTTAAGTGCCTAATTTCTATTCTAATTAGATAAATATTTTAAGGAGAAAAATAAATGAGGAAAGAAAAAGACGCACTTCGTGTAAGTAATACATATATTAGTTCGTGATAAGATTGCATTAGATTGGATATCCCTAATGCTCTCCGCAGGGAACTATTCGAGATATTGCGTTGATAAGCTGCGTACATAATGATATGGTTCGCTTGGATATTCCAGTAATCGCAGTCCTCTAGGGACCTGTATGTTTTTCCGGGATGAAACATGGCGTTAAATTACCTCAATAGCTTTCTCGCTAAAATAATTTCAGCGCAGCTAGCGAGCAAAAATGTTTTTATAAACCTTTTTTACGTTTTTCAAGTTTTGTAAGAGAAGAAATTAGTAAACATTAAAATAACAACGTAATATAAAATTGTAACTATGAAAGCATAAGACTAGGGAATGCAATCTCGTTCTCGCGAGATCTCGTTTTTACGAGATCTCGGCCTTTTTTAGCGAGATTGAATCTCGGGCAAAAACGGACGAGATCTCGCGAGATTTACGAGATTGAAATTGGATTCTTGGTCATCACCAAAAGGCGAATGCTGCATAATATTCATGGTTTCCATTCAGAAATATGATAAATTGAAACAGAAATGTACATGCCCGTATGTAAATTACTATTTCTAAATCAAATCTCGCAGAAAAGCGTGTCATGCACTTGCAACTTACTGAATAAAGTAGGCCAGTTGAGTCAATAAATATTAATTTCACACCTACGTGTGTAAATTTGAAATAAAAGGAATAAACAGGAGGCTACATTAAAACGTGATTTGGTTCAAAAGCTACTTTCAAAATAATTCTTAAAAGCCCACAGTAAAAGGTCAGTTTTTGACCCCCCGGACTCTACGTATGGGTTAATTTCCGTCTGTGGACTGAACATAAGCAGTAGTAACTACTCTGAATAGTAGTTGACAGTAGTTACTAATTTTCTTTCATCTATTAGAGTTTGTTTGTCAACTTAATTTCTACATTTTAATTTGAAACTTCTTTTTGTTGTTCTGTATTTTAAAATAACTGTTTTATTATCAAAAGTTATTTTTTTTGATTTTGTTTTGATATAATTAGAAAAGAAGACTGATAAAAAATAGATACGTAAATTAATACGTTGAAAGCTGCTTAACACATAAAAAATTAATAAAATAATTCGTAAATAATTAATGTTGATTTCACAATAACTATGATTTTCATTATTTTCTTCCTAATTCATGGAAATTATGTGATTTTCTGACAAATTAACACACAAAACTGGCAATCTCGCGAGATCTCGTAATTGACGAGATCTCGCGAGATCGTCGTTCGTAAACTCGCGAGATCTCGCCGGAGCCCTAATCTCGCGAGATTGCATTCCCTACATAAGACCAAACATTAAGATATCTATATGATGGAGAGGATTAGGATTCTCGTTTTCTGTATGAGTGTACCTAGTACAACTAGTCGTACAATCAACGTAAAATAAAACTACAGGCGGAAATCCAGCTTTTGCGTTTGTTATAAGTAGATGATATCCTGATAAATAATGATAGATAGATGATTATCTTATTCAACAATGATAAAATGATAAATGATACACGTGGAATTCGAAGATAACAACGTTTCGGAAAAACCGTGTAATGACAACAAAGATTTAATTTAAAACTATAAAATATTGAAATTATAATATGATTATGTATTATGATCAAATAAAATTAAGAAAATATGAGAACATAAAAGCAGTCGATCGAGCAGTAATTTTTATTTCGCATCCTGCATCTCTTTTTTTTCGAAGTCAACCCAACAAAAACGTCTTTAAAAATCCTCTCAAAACTACTAGCAGAAACAAAAAGATTTCGATCAACTCTGATTGGCGAATTTTATATGAAGAACCTAGGTCATTGACCTCACATACTTTCTGAGCACGGTTACCATTGTGGGCCAGTTGCCTTTTTGGAAACCGGTGACCAACATAGCCCTCCAATATAGCTTTACGACTTTGTTCATGTACCTACCGACATATAAATAGGGTTTATACTACCTACATCAGTTTTTCTTTGTTTTTTAATACAAAAATAATACAGGGACGAAAATTATTAAGGAATAGACAATTTGATCTATTGAAAAAGTCATGAAATTACTAATACAGACTAATTTTACAAAAATAACGTATCGCTATAGATTTACATTATTTTATAGATTCAATTTTTTTTGCTGTTGTTCTGAAAAGGAGTCCACTGTTTTCTACGAAGTTATGAAACTACGGTCTTCTAACAAAACCTGGGAAAACAATGGGTTACTTCTTGTACTTATAAAACATCACCTTTCATTTCATTAACATAGGAATGTAGATTGGGCATTAAAACAAAATTCACGCACCTGTTCAATATATTAAGAAGGTAGCTATATAGGTACAACGTATAGGTAGTTACAAAACATTTAATGTTTTGTTGTTTCAGATGGTAGTTAGTTACTACAATAATTAAAGTAAATACCTAGTTACAAATTGTCATCGGGCCTTAAATTTAAAATTACTTAAGTTTAAGTTTATGCACATAGAAATTATATTCACAAATAGCTAATTTGATTGGGACGACATATACCTACCTACTTTTGATGTATGGTCAGCTGGTACGAAAATGTGACCCCCGATAACTATAAACATTTGTATCATAGACTTTTAGTACTAATCAGCTAAGGTGATTTTATATAAGTTTTGTTTATTGCGAGTATTATAAAAAGGTTTACTATGGAATTGCTTTTGTCTGGCACATATAGGTAGTGCAAGCTTTTTACATGTAAAATACGTTCTCACACATCGCTTGGCAAAGGTAAATAAAATCGAGCAAAACAGAAATCCCTTATACATTTCGACGGGTTCAAATTGATTTATAGTGTCGTGTGAACTATCCCAAAACAGTTCACGGAAGGAAAAGGTAGCGTAACGTTGTGTGTGATTGTAAATGGATTTGATTCACTGGGCTGAAGACAGATGGGCATGGAATACCCCACCTGCTTATCTGTGTGTGAAAAATCCTATATACAGAGTGTTTTTACTTTATCGGAACAAAATGGTTTACCGAGGACCGATCATAAAGTATAGAAACAAAAATGTTTTTTTATATCGCTGTACACTTTTATGTACCTGCAATTAAGCCATTGAATTGTAAACACCTGATTACCAAATAAAGTAATCAAAACTTCAAGGCTTTGGTTCAAACTGCACTAACAAAAGCCGCAAATAAAATCGACATCACAAAAGGTTTTCTTAAACATACCTATTTGAATACCTAAAATGATGCTACACATATATATGAAAAAGCTTACGTGATATTGGAAACAATTTTTTTTAAATAAAACTTAAGAGTCAACATTTGTTCAATAAAAATCAGTTTTTTAAAATGTTCTGTTTATTATAACGAAACTATAATTAAACATTAAAACTTTGTATTAGACAGGAAAAATCATCAAACAAGGACTGTAGAGAGCTGCCTACAAAAGACATTACATTTAATTACTCACCAATACCAGTCCACAAGTTTAACGCGATATACTCTCTTATAAAAACAAAAAAAAAACACAATTAAAAAAACGAATAATAAGCCCGCGAACCTTATTGGGCACGCGTGCCGCGCGACTGAAGTACGATATCGGATATTGGCGTGCCGGCGTGTGAGCAACTTACAACTACAGCTGATTAAATGACAGTGAAGTCAACCGGCACTGGCCTTGGTGTGGAACTGTTTCAAAAAGGTTCAATTGAAATGTGCGGACTAATGTTCCGATTATGATAAAACTTCTCGTCTACGGCCGTCTTGCATGCAACAGAATCATTAGTACTTTTATTAACTATCGCAAAATTTGTAAAACCCCGTGTTTCTTACCTTTAAACTACTTACTTGCGTAAGTTTGTTAACTCCTCAAACTTAGTTAAATCATTGAAACATGAACGTAAGCAATAATATCAATCTTTCCATGAAATAAATTGCTCAAATAATGTGTACGTAATGTTATTATCGTATGTTTCTTTACAAGTGTTTACCTACTAACGTTTGTAAACAATATTTTGAACAGCTAAGGAAGCCTATAGAACAGAAACAAGACATCTTACCGGAATGTCATATTGTACGCTATACGTTCAATTCACTTAGAGTCGGAAGCTGGTATTAATACTATAATTAGCAAACCTCTTATACTCAAATGTAATCACAGGTTTCTAAATAGCAGCGGACATGGTCAATTACATGACTTCACTTTTATTGTATGCACTGTGCCTTACCTCGTTAACATTACGCGTTCGATAATGAACCATCTGAGCGTTTTCATTGCATCACGACTGGGCTTCAATTGATTCGTATTTTCGTTCGCTTCGCAGATTCGCAGGGTTATCAGAGCATAAATAAATAAATAAATGAAAAGAAATAATAGAAAACTTATAACATGTTGTTTTCGTTAGCGTTAGAAATTAACTATTTGGACGAAATAAGAAATTGTACAGTACATATTTTAAAAGTAATTCCAGGCCAGATTGAGATAAACGTTTAACCAACAATAAACAAGTGGTGTTTGGTAAATAATATAAAGTTAAACTTAATACAACTACCTATAAGTTTTTACAGTTCTGATTAAAAAGTGATTAAGGAAAAAATATGTAAGTAACAGAATTTCACTTAATTAATATCAAGAGAGGCAGTAGGTATGTTATGAAAAAAAATACCTTAAGGGGTTCCCTTGTTCTTATTGTTTCTATTTACTGGATTCACACACTAATCTCTAATGATAATACTAATCAGGTAATGGAAAGTAAATAATATTTTTAACAATTTACTTAATGAAATACTAAAGAGTAAACTATCTACACAACACACATAAATAAAACAAAAAAATATAGTTTTTCAATTAGAAGTGTTACTGAACTTTTAACTGAAATTGCCTCGGTATAAGCGTTGCATTGCATCAAAAAAAAAACTGTGTATTTTTATTGAAATGTGGCTATTTGATAATTTTTTATTAAACTTTTTATTTTAAGATAATTAAAAACTTTGATACCAACAGACATTACATACATTACAAATATTTTGACAATGGACATATTTCATTGAATAGTATTGAGAAAAAAAAATAAAATCAATCAACCACATGTAGGACGAATAATTTAAACTAACTAGCTTTAAAGTCAATAATTTATTATGATAAAATAAGATCTTTTTTAAAAAGCTTGTAAGCAAACCTGTAATTTGGCGGAATATGAAATGGATGAAATCGAGTCGCATATTTTTACAAATCAGTATTTTTATTAAATTGATTACAGTCTTTTATACAGAATTGCTTTATGTGCCATAGATTGTATCTGGCAGATGTGCATATTTCAATGTAGATCATGTAGTACGAAAAAACCTCTGCGCTGTTGACTTTGGCCCTACCAATGCTTCAAAGAACAGGGGTCCAAATAGACCTGTAAATTAAAACTAAATGCCTAAATAAAATATAAATTCCTTTGAGTAACACACCAATTGTCTAGCTCCAAACTAAGCTTGAAGCTTCTAATATGGATTCTAGGAAACCGATATATATACTTAAAAAACCCAGGACAAACAGATATGTTTATGCACACAAATGTTTGTCTAGTGCGGGGATCGGACAAGCTACTATCTAATAGTGAACTTTTTGACCACTACATCAAGCGAGTCTTCTTCGTCTTTCAATATACCAACATATTAATAATATTGTATTGTAATTAACTTTAAGTTAATGGTTACTTGAGTATTATGTAGGTTTTAGTTGTGGTTCCGATTTTCCTTCCAACAGGAGAAGAAATTCCAATGGAACTGTCTAGTGCTATATTGTTCACAATAGCATGTTGTCTTTTTGTGTAAATATCAAGAAATATGTACCTAATTCTAAAACAGCTGTTGAGATCCCTGTATCATATTTCATGTAAACATTATTACATAGCTTCTTAGGTTAAATAGACACTTGGTTCAGAGCTCAAACTTATTGTACATACTTTCCTGACAAATATTTTATATTTTTTCATGTAACGACAACTTAACAAATCTTAAATAAGCCAACGACATAAGGAATTATATATTTTCAGCAGATTTTAAACAACATAAAAACATAATTGGTCTCTTCAGGTTCGATAATGCCACTACAGCTGTGAGTTGGACACGTAATCGGAAACCAGCCAACAATTCGGATTGCACAGCACTAGTATGCAATTTAGATCACTTTTAAGAAAATGTTTCGTATGCTATGCTATAGTAAACAAACACTTACCCTTGATGTAATGGCCGTCTGCCCTTCCCAAACCACGAATAAAAATTCACCGATTAAACATACATGATTATTTTATTTTTCAGGCTTAATTTATTACAGAAATCGTATTATTTTAAATATTTATTCATTGAACACTTCGATACGACCATTCACCGGGCAGAAACTTTTTATTTCATTTGACATTTGGGCTCAGTGCTACCATTATTGAAAACAGTTAATCCGCGATTTCGAACAATATTCTATGAATTATGTTGATAAAATAAATGGTAATACTCATTAATATTTGGAAAAAATATATCGATGGACAGAAATTAAATAATTTATGAAATAATCCTTCAAAACAAGAAAATTTATAAGCACATTGCTAGTCTGCAAGTAATATGTTTGCCACATTGTAGGGTTAATTTATAAAGTGGCAGCACTCGCACTTTGTAACAGCTTTGGCACATCGATCGTTTTTATGGAAAACAAAATAAAAAAATTAATCCCAACTAATATTATAAATGCGAAAGTAACTCTGTCTGTCTGTCTGTCTGTCTGTCTGTCTGTCTGTCTGTCTGTCTGTCTGTCTGTCTGTCTGTTACGCTTTCCCGCTTAAACCTCGCAACCGATTTTGATGAAATTTGGTACAGACAATCTTTAGACCCTGAGACAGAACATAGGCTACTTTTTGACCCATTCCAACCCCCCACTTCCCCGAAATGAGGGGGTGGAAGTTTGTATGGAAAATCTAAACTACTTGAGTTAGACGCTTGAAATTTGGCATGCAGGTCCCTTAGTAAACTTGATGCTTAGTTGCAAAAGGATATTGCAAAATTCCCACGGGAACGGGAGTTAGCGGGAAAAAACATTCGTATAATGAAAACCGACATCCACGCGGACGAAGTCGCGGGCGGCCGCTAGTAATGTAATCCCAACTAATATTATAAATGCGAAAGTAACTCTGTCTGTATGTCTGTCTGTCTGTCTGTCTGTCTGTCTGTCTGTCTGTTACGCTTTCCCGCTTAAACCTCGCAACCGATTTTGATGAAATTTGGTACAGACAATCTTTAGACCCTGAGACAGAACATAGGCTACTTTTTGACCCATTCCAACCCCCCACTTCCCCGAAATGAGGGGGTGGAAGTTTGTGTGGAAAATCTAAACTACTTGAGTTAGACGCTTTAAATTTGGCATGCAGGTCCCTTAGTAAACTTGATGCTTAGTTGCAAAAGGATATTGCAAAATTCCCACGGGAACGGGAGTTAGCGGGAAAAAACATTCGTATAATGAAAACCGACATCCACGCGGACGAAGTCGCGGGCGGCCGCTAGTAATGTAATAATCAAGTAAAAATTATTTCAGTTATATGTCTACTGGATAAATAATGTATGTAGAAATCAATATTTAAAATTTTAATTTTTAATGTTTCCTTTAAATTATTGTAGGACGGAAAAAATTGGTGATTTTTTTTTTAATTTTAATCTTTGTTGGGAGGGGATTTTGACTGTTTTTTTTATAGCCAAGCACATTGCCGAAAACTGGCGAGATTTTTACGGTGCCTTCTAGGACTTAAGTAAACTTCGAACTGTAAGGATAGGTCGGGGGCGCCTGTGATGGACAGTAGCGGTTTTATGGAAGGGCGTGATTGCCCTTCCATAAAACCGCTACTGTACAAGCATAATCTATTGGTAAGCTTAATCTATACAAAAAAGCTGAAATAATTGTCTGTTTGTGTGAACGCGCTTATCTCAGGAAGTATTGGTTCGAATTTAAAAAATCCCAACTAATAATATTATAAATGCGAAAGTAACTCTGTCTGTCTGTCTGTCTGTCTGTTACGCTTTCCCGCTTAAACCTCGCAACCGATTTTGATGAAATTTGGTACAGACAATCTTTAGACCCTGAGACAGAACATAGGCTACTTTTTGACCCATTCCAACCCCCCACTTCCCCGAAATGAGGGGGTGGAAGTTTGTGTGGAAAATCTAAACTACTTGAGTTAGACGCTTTAAATTTGGCATGCAGGTCCCTTAGTAAACTTGATGCTTAGTCGCAAAAGGATATTGCAAAATTCCCACGGGAACGGGAGTTAGCGGGAAAAAACATTCGTATAATGAAAACCGACATCCACGCGGACGAAGTCGCGGGCGGCCGCTAGTATTATCATATTTGTTTTAGATAGTCTGTTAGACGACGAACGCATTATGCTATAGTTCCTTACATAACATTAGGATGTGTGTGGAAATCGAAATCTTATTTTGAATTTCTTCTGACATTATTTCCTCTCCTAGAAGTGTTTAATATAGGTAGATACAATACGTTGGTATCTACCCAAAAAGCAAAATGTTAGGATTATTGTAGTAAAAAAAGTGTTGAAACATTTAAATTTTAAATTGTTAAACTGTCTGACGGTTTCGACAGATAGGTCCCTAAGGCTTGGAATTAATTTAAAATTATATGTGGGATTAAAGGGGCCGGTTGGAGGGAACCTTAATAAACTTCGTAGGGACCTACACCTACCGACTGCAATATTACTTTACGATACACGCCCTCGTCACTTATTTGCGTATCAATTTAGCGCTCGATCGAAAGCCTTTCTGCAAGGAAATTTAAGATGCCCCGGATTCAGCAGATAAGTCGATAGCGTGTTAATGACACAGACATATAATTCGTGTCGTATTAAGAACAACTAAATTGTTCTATTATTTGTTATTCTAACTAAATCATCTATAACTTAATTTTCCTCTAGGAATCAATGAATGATTTATTTCAGTAGAGTGTTTTAATAGGCAAAGTGCGATATGTGTAGCGTAAAATGCAAGTTAAAAATTTCTTTTCAAGAATGCGGGGGCCCCGCAGTGCTCCCGCCAAGTCGAGCATCATTATTGTTTTAGAAGTCTTCGCCTACTAGCTTCCATTGATGGTTGGCAAGCGTAAACGCCTACTTATGTTCAATAGCAAGAAAGTCTTTGAGTATGCAAACGAGAATTTGCAGTAAAAATTATATCAGGGATGATTTAGTTTTCTCTATGAGCTCAAGTTTTCTTCGAACTGCAAAGTTTTGTTTTTGTATATTATTTAACCTACATGGGTCATAAAATCCGCCAATGTAGCTGCGTATGATTGAATAGTATGCTAAGTACCAAACATGGATGGTTAGTTAGCCTTACAGGATCAGTTAACAGTTTTATACAGCCAGAATAAAATTTTGTATTATTTTTTAAAAAAAATTTATGGTTATCCCAAAAGACAAAAAGTGGTTAATATTATCAAAAAAGTTAACAACGGACGGACCCAGTGCACGTCACAATAAAACACAGATTTTAGTACAAATTATTTATTTCACATCTGCACCGGTCGTCCCCACTCTCGAGCGGACCTGAAACCGAAACAAAAACTTCACATAAATCGTCAAAACGTACTGGCCCTCTTCAATACGGTCAAAAAGTATGTGTTAAAATGTATGTGACCATACATATGTATGTGGGTAGGATCTCGAACGAGATAAATCACAGAGCAGGCGTTATGCACATAACTCTTGGGCTTCGGACCACTTGACATTAGCAAGGTCTTGTCCCCACATACAGGGATATCAACCCACTGGATGGGTTTAGCTGTGTAGAATACTAAAGGCCGCCCGCGATTACGTCCGCGTGGGTTTCGGTTTCCGCACACATAGTGTTATATTATAGCTAGAAGGCTTGCTCGACGAATGGACTATACAACACAAAAATATTTTTTAGTATAGTAAAGTTCCGGAGATTAGCGCGGTCAGACAAACAAACAAACAATCTTTCACTGCTGTAATATTACAGCAGTGAAAAATCGACAAACGAATAAATCCGCGGTGGCTGAACATTTAATTGACATGGGACCGAATCACTGGATGGAGTTACATGAGCCGAAAATCCTCTCCACTGAACGCCATTACCATTCTAGGATGGTACGGGAGGCGATTGAAATAAAAAAGTATAAGAATTTCAACAGGGATGATGGGTTTAAATTAGCTTCAGCGTGGAATCCAGTGATTAGCAGATGTCAACCGCGTTTTTCATCGTCTAAAATGAACCCTGATACTGTCAGTGTTGTGTGCCGTGAAAGTGTGGGTAACAATATAATAAATGACAATTTGGGGGTAGAGGAAGAACATTCTTCACCGCGCCCGAGCAGACGACGCCCCGCATCACCAGTCCGCTTGCGACCACGGTTGCTGTAACGCAGCCGAAACGTCAAGCAGTAAGTAGTATATATGTACTACATAAATCAAATCGCGTTTAGTCCCGTTAATAAATATCATTATAAAAATAAGACGAACTTAACAATTGGTATGAACCTACATAAGGCTGCTGATTATACCATTATTGAAGTAAAATAATGTATGTGCAATGGTCATACACAACCGATAAATAAACGCAGTGGAAATTGTTTTATCACGCTATCAGTGAACTTTTGAGGATTTTTTATTAAATTGTGCCTGAAGGAAGGTTCTCAATTTTCACATTTAAAACGAAAATATGTCACACCACACTCCATTCACACATATTTGAATCCTTTTCCTATTGTTTCGATTCTAAATTCAAAAAGGGTGAGCTCGTCCAGACATATCAGCATCTGTTACGAATCCCGGAGCCCTACCCGAGATTGTGCGGAGAGGTTATCAGTGGGACCTAATTTAATTCATTATGCCTGCCTTGTGCGACCCTTCCTATAGCCGAAAATGTCCTTATGCAAAATTCTTTAACCGGGATTATTAATGTGTCCAGTTAACGGAAACTGGTTTCCATTTGGGAACGGAAAATGATTTACGTTCCAGAAAAGGCGTAGTTGATCGTCGTTATCTGTTATTAGCCCGTAAAATATTGAATTGAATATCTGGAATAATAATTATAGTCTGTTGCTCATTTTAAAGCATTTATAAAATTGCAGGATAGACATAAGAATGGTATGCAAATCCAACATTAAAATAAAACTGAGGCATTAAGACTAGAAGAAAGATTATATGGACAAAGTTGAAGTGATTTGAATAAAATGTGCATTATGGGCAATTGACTGTTTTTGACCTCAACTTAGGCCAGTCAAGGTGAGTCTAAAATAATCGGTGTGGTAAAAAATAATTAAGAAGTGTTTAATAATATATTTTACCCGCTTGATCAAGAAGTTAACTGTTTGATCAAGATGTCGCGGGTTCGATCATCGCATAGGTCAAAAAAATTGCGTGCGTGCATCTATATCAGTGCCGTAAATAGGGCGGTGCCAGCGGTGCCCAGGCACAGGGCGCAGACCCTGGAGGGGCGCAGAAATGACCGACTTTCAAGTAAAAAAAAAAAAAAAAAAAGGTCGCAGTTTTGTGAGCTCGCACCCTGGAGGGGCGCAGAAATGACCGACTTTCAAGTAAAAAAAAAGGGGCGCAGTTTTGTAAGCTCGCACCGGGCGCATATAAGGCTATTTACGGCACTGATCTATATAAGTAGGAGTGCTTTTAAGCTACTGAACGAAGTCAGATGAATGTACTTATGTGATGTTGTGAGACATCGTTTTTATTTATTACGAGTACAGTACCAATTTATATCTTACTTTTATTTCAATTTTCGTGGCCATGAAACAAAAATCTACTTCATCGAATCTGCTCTTCCGTGAAAGTTTAAGATGAACATAAATTTAAAAAAATATCTGAATTGACACTTATGTAGTTACTTAATATTATCACAATCAATTTCAAATGATCTTAAGTAACTACGAGGAACATATAGTCTTAATATGACTACTTTTATTCATCTTGCAGCTAATATCTGGAAAGTCGAAATGGCTACATGAAAACTAGTGAGAGCAATAGGTATGCGAGAAGCTGGGCTGTTGGAACTAAGTGTTTGAGTGGAATTGGACGCTAGCCGCTCAGGTACAAGCAAAGACTTTTACTGAAAGTAGGGACCGGTTCAAACTAGCGTTTCGACTGCAGAAAATTCGTGGTGCCTTAGTTTAGAGCTATCGAGTAAAATACCATAAGGGATTGTTACTGGTATACGGGTTGTGTCTTAGAATGTTAACCTTCCCGGTATTAAAAATTATCTGATTACTATTTTTTTATTTTTAAATAAATATTATGAACTTGGTTCAAAAATTAAATATTTGAACTATGAACACAAATATTATGTTCATGGGTAGGTAAAACACATAACATTCTCGATTGCATGATCTCGGATGTAGAAGGTTTCTGGGTTGATACATTTGTAAGTATACTACGAGTATGTTTGAAAGCTTAAAATGACAACATTGTTCCCCTTCGCAGCATAATCAAGCCTATTACCTATATTAAAGGAATATCATACAATAGGTATAGCTAAGTTCTTTAGTTCAGAATACCGAACGATGCTAGGGAACGGATAGACATACTTAAATCCCAACTAATATTATAAATGCGAAAGTAACTCTGTCTGTCTGTCTGTCTGTCTGTCTGTCTGTCTGTCTGTCTGTCTGTCTGTCTGTCTATCTGTTACGCTTTCCCGCTTAAACCTCGCAACCGATTTTGATGAAATTTGGTACAGACAATCTTTAGACCCTGAGACAGAACATAGGCTACTTTTTATTTCGAAAAAAAGAAATCCACGCGGACGGAGTCGCGGGCGGCCGCTAGTAATTTTATCAACATCCATGTCTCGAGTACAAATGCCAATGTTCATCACACAAACATTTTCTTTTTATTAGAATAAGGGATTAGAACCCGCGAACCTTGGTTTTGTAGCCAGGGTCTCTAACCACTAGACCAACTGACCTGTCAAAACATATAACATGTCGGTTGTCGTGGCAGGCTCTCTTCTTTAATTGGGTTTGGTTTATTATTTTTTCTCTACTAATTTCATAACTGACTAAGAATATTTCACTTTTTTAAGCTAGTGGTGAAAACATCCAATCACAAACATACATTTTATGACTAATGACTTATGAATAATAAGTATTAAGTATTTTTCCAAAATACATTTTACACAATAATTAATTCATTTATGTGACATTTCGTTTCTGAAAGTTGTAGATATGTATATGTTTGCCTTTGCGCTATTGTTCTAAATACAAGTTAACATTTATTTTATAACCCCATATATTTGATTACTGCGAAATAGAAAACACAAGATACTGTCATCAGAAATTATTACTCTGCAGTAATAAAAACAGACTAGACAACAGAGGCATCGATCATTTTATAACCGGATCTGCTATTTGCATACTAATCGACTTATCCCCTGTAAGGTCCACAAGAAATTGTTTTACTTCTATTTTCATTCCTCTCCGAATGAGCAGTCGAAGAAAATGAATATTTATTTTGTTTATTGCTCTTGTTTCTTTGTTTCTCTGTCCGCATAAAGGTCGAGAGAGAAAAAGAGCTTCTACGTACATAGCTTCGTAAGATCAGCGAGATTTAACGAAGTCAAACGGATCTTAAGTATCAATTTGTGAATGAATAACAATATTCCAGAGAATATTACGGTCTGAATATTCATATTAAATTGCGGCGAGGCGAAATAATTGGATACAGTAGATAATAATAAGTCACAAAATTATTACTACGAAATGAGGTACCCAAAGGCCAATCTATTGGAGCATGAATAAAATCGATTCCAAAGACTTTTTTAAGAAAGATTGGAGTCAGATTTAATGGCCTGTGACAGCTCCGCTACGAATAAACATAATGGGTGCCGCGATATTTATTTTGATGGAAAAGAAATCTTTATAAAGCTGGGATTTTTTCCGCGGGGTCGACGTTGCTCTTGATATTTGTACGCCTTTCAGTGAGCTTGGGTGACATGAATGTATTTGAATGCTTAACACGTACAAAAATGTAAACATGCCAAAAGCATAATGTTGTTTAATAGGCTTACGACTCACTCGCAATTTCTATTACCCTGAAGGAATTCGCTTGTGTTTGAACAGACTTGCTCGATCGTCGATGCGGCATGTACAAGTCATACGTTGTTAGCAAAGAGAACTTTATGGTGGAAAATAGCAGATGTATCTGTTCATTCTAATGTAATCTCTATTTCTAATGCATAAGGCGCTCCGAATGCGGTTCCAAGGCACAACATAAATGTCACAATATGCACGCTATTACCGTCTCTATGCAAAGGCAATAATGTCTACGATGGCATAAATGACGAGTATAACCGTTCCCATTGGCGCGTGGCGTGTGTACACAAAATTTTATGCTCACGAACAAGAAAAATATTTTCTTGTGGAAGTTGGAAAGTAGTTTAGTTTTTAGGGTGCCATCGACACGTACTGTAGACATTGCTCTTTCATATTTCATATTGAAGTATACCACCTATCTTGGCGGTAGGTAAAATAACTCTCACATGCGTATTAAATAGCAACTTGTAAATAAGAATTTTAAATGAAAATAATGTCAATCATAAAGAAAGGTGACTTCCCGCTAAACAAAACTCAAAGTGTACGGCCTAAACACAGGTTAACTACCATTTCAATTAATCGCTGTGCAATAAAAAACCAATTGTAAAATACTGGTAGTAGGTACAAACTTTTTTGACTCAAAAGTAGGAAAGAATCGTTCAATTTCATTTACTTACAGGAATCCATAAAAGTCCGTTTACCATCCAAGTTCATCTGGCGCCACATCACTTAAGAAGTTGATGTCTGCTGTGTATGTTGAATGAGAAGAATTCACTTCATTGATCGTTTTCAAGGCGTCCAGGAAATTCATGTAACGTTTTTCGCGTTCCTCTTTGTCCTTATATTCCTTTTCAAAATCTTTTATAAACTTTTCAAATAGTTGAGGTGCTTCGTCTAGGTTGTAAATTGGTCTCTTTTCTTCTTTCTCTGGGACTTCAGTTCTTTTTTTTTCCAATTGTTTTGCTATATCTTTTGCGTCTTCTAAATCTTCATCGTATTCTTCACTCGAATCTTCAAATGTAAATTGTGCTTTCGCCAAAGATATCACGACCAAAATCAAGAGGCACGTCCTCATTTTGCAAGGTATTACAAACATATAAGCGGTCCATGGCATCAATAGTTGTGTTTACATCATCCGTCGTTAACCCTGCGTCTGAGATCGAGCCTCGAAGGTCACGTATAACGATAGATGCTATTAAAAATGCGAAAGTGATTTTGTTTGTAATGGTGAAACGAAACCTTAAAATATTTGATACAAACAAAGAGATTAAAGAACAAAATTTTTATTATTTGGCTTGTAATAAGAGGATAATGTCATGTATGATACAATAAAAAATTTAAGGCAGTTGCATAATTTTTTTGCATTTTGTTATGTCGTACTCAGCTAAGGCCGAAAGCGTTGATGTTTTCGAAAATTGTATATCTTCCATACCTAGTTTAGTCATTAACATTTTCTAAGAACCTATCTAAGTAATTGCTGGATAATTAAATATTTTTTTTATAATTTTAAATAATAATTACATGATAATAATGCATGTATATCCGTATTGCATATACTCGTATGACTACGGCGCGGTGCGATATTTGAAGGTTAATCTTGATAAACTGGTTATGGATGAAGAAGTATAATACGTTTAGGATCATTATTACTCTTAGATAATATTTTTTGCACAATGTAAATAGATTTTTGTATGATTTTAGACAATACTAATGTAAACTGTTTTGTTTTTTGAAACTGACCTATGTAGTAGTGTTCCCATTTATCCCTTTCCATGGTCTTAGGCTCGTATAAATAAATCGTTCTCAACTCTGAGATCGATCTTGAGTGCGAATTTGAGGTGCTGTTTTATATGAGAATGGCATATTTCATAAATATAGTAGCAGTCAAGAGTCTGACAGCTTGTGGCGTAGTCAACAAATATTTTTCATACTCATACTAAAAGTCAACTTAAACTCAAAATATTCTATATTCTATTGGGCTTCATATAAGCACTTATGAAACGTTAAAAAAGACTCCTGTTTTCGCAGTTCCTATCCAGAAGAATCGGCAAGAAACTCAACATTTTCTCTTTCAAATGTCATACATCAATACAATATCCTAGTGACCGTACCAACAACCAACATATCAAATTTTAAGTGAATGCGGAATAGATATCTCTTGTAAGACCTTGTCCCATAGACTGATTCGTCTCTAGGGAATGTATCTGCACACCCTACAATATGTCCCATTATGCGCTGTACACTGAGCTATATTGTCTATGTTCCAGAATACAGACCACGAGTGAGTACTAATTAAACTGTCAATAGCAGCGGCGTTAGGCATTCGAGCCACTTTAATTATTTCCCCTCACCCAGAAACAAACTTGTGACATGGCGGTAAAGTATATGAAATTGGCGGTCGATTCGTTAAAAGTTTCAGCGCTTTGCTACGTCCACCCGTTTAACCTACTGGTTAAAACATTCATCCCTTTAGTAAAGTAAGTTAGTTAAAATTACAAGTGAATATTGCATGGAAGATTTATTAAACGTTTATTTGAAATGCTAGCCCATTGTCCGGCTTTAATGTTGATTTATGTGTATACTCGTACTTGGTCAATACAGGTTTAGAAGTTTTTTCGATTACCCTTTCTATCTATCTCAACACGATTGTGGATACTTTGTGGATGGTAGGTATTACATACATATATAGATACTAATGTACAATATTGTTATGCTAATCACAAGACTATCATTTATATTTTTGTTTTGGTATTTGTAATATAATATTGGTCTGAATCTTAAAATGTTTAACAAGCTTTGGCGGTAAGTGGCCCAGATTTTAGTACTAGTTAACTCTGGTGATTCCGTTTTCATTACTGATGTACAGGCTCTATGAATCGATAGGGAGATCGGGCCTTAAACCACCGCGCGGGCCAAGTCTGGGTTGACTGCTTACCTTAGAATACAGCTGAGACCAACACCTAAACGTACCTTCTAAGCACGGAAGAGCTCGAGATGAAAATTGCATTTCCGAACGATGTTTAACCTCAACATCCACAGACCTTGAGACATGGAGTTTTGAGCTATTAAAATTGCCAATATGAGATATGGTACATTGGTTAGGTTTTCTTAACACTATCATAAAGCGCTTTTGGCGCTGCCCAAGTCACAACGCAGCATTTCCAGCAATTCAAGCAGCTAGGTAGCTAGTGGAATTATGAGAGTGTGGGATGAGGCTAGGCTTGGCTCGGCCTTATCTACGTGCTTACGACGCCGCGCGATAAACCTTTGACGCGCTTATCAAACTTTTCTGGTGAACAAAAAGGATATCTTATAAACTCGAAGGTTATTATTAAAAATTAAATAAACAATATTATGCTTTGTGGTACACATTCTACTGACACCATCATAAAGCGCTTTTTGTGCTGCCCAAAGTCACAACGCAGCATTTCCAGCAATTCAAGCAGCTACCTCCCTCTGCAGTTAGCCGCAGATAAGACCGAGCCAAGCCTAGCCATACCTACGTGCCTACGACGCCGCGCTATAAACCTTTGACGCGCTTATCAACCTGTTCTGGTGAACAAAAAGGATATCTTATAAAACTCGAAGGTTATTATAAAAATAAAAAAAAAAAAACAATATGTTTGTGGTACACATTCTACTGACACCATCATAAAGCGCTTTTTGTGCTTCTCAAGCCACAACGAAGCATTTCTCCCTCTGCAGTTAGCCGCAGATAAGGCCGAGCCAAGCCAAGCCTCACCTACGTGCCTACGGCGCGCGATAAACCTTTGTCGCGCTTATCTGCTCCATGATGCGGCACTTAAAACGTCGCGCCACTGTCCTGGTGAACAAAGGAATCTTTTGATGTGGAAACGTAACTAGGCCTTCTTGGCTTGGTTCGAATTTTTGATAATATCTCTGTGTCTAATATCCACCTTGTAATTTCTTTCGTCGCTCCATAGTATTGCTGTCGATCGTTTTAAAAAAAGAACGTTATGATTTTGTGGACGCATGGATTTGTACTGACTCAATTATGAATTTTGTACTGAATGATCATGCATTGCAAAAGCGCTCATTTAATTGAATTTCCAGAGAAGGACTGTTTTTCGATGTTGAAAATTTTCTCTGTAATTATAGGCGTTGTAATGTGGTAGAATATGGGTACAAAGAATGTTCCATGTAAGTAGTTTGTCAGTTCGGTTACAAAATATTCCTTTTAGGTACTGCTCATAACAAAAATCATCTTCGGTGAGACTGATAAATATTTGTCTATTGATCCATGTATACGTACATACCTACATATTGATTAAAATTATGTCAGTGCGTAAAGTTAAATTAGCCCTTAAGCGTTGCTGAAGCAGACTGAATCAAGTTTATATCAGTTATTTAGTAATTTAAATAAGCCAATAAAGTAATACATGCTGCCAATCATTTAAATATAAGTGTGATGAAAAACTATTGAATAGTTCTCACGTTAGAATAGCGGGTACTCTACGTTTTGTACAATGGCAAAAAGCGCACCGTTGCACTTAGCTGAAACGAATATGTCCAAACGCGCATTGAATTGTTATCGACGATTACAGCGCGAACAAATCCGACTGCGAACGTCAATTCTTTTCGGCTTCACCATGGCTTCACTTAGAATTTTACGTCAAATATAGTAAAGTATCAGCCTAATAATGTCCCACTGGAGGGCAAAGGCCTCCATCATTTGAAATCATGTTTTCGTTACAGAGATGGGTTTTGGCTTAATCACCACGCTTGCCAAATGCGGGTTGGCGATCACAAACCCAGCTGTGTTCAGAAAAACAACACAAATTTTGCCCGACCCGGGAATCGAACCCAGGACCTCGAGATCACGGCCCGGTACTTAAATCACTAGACCACCAAGGCGTCAAATAATAACCTTCAAAAGAAAAATTCGATGGCATGCAATGCACAACGACATGAAACTGCACCTAAATGGCAATCTCATTGATTTGACCCCAAAATAAGTGCTTACACGATACATTTAAGTAACAAAGTTCACCCTGAATGCGAGTCGGCGAGGATCGGGCTAAATGGAGAGCCCTAGGAGAGGTCTATGTCCAGCAGTGGACTGTGATAGGCTGATGACGATGATGATGAAAGATCACCCAGCCATAAGTAAATTTTACTAATGCCAATATGGGCAAGTAAATATTTTTTATTAGATAGTCCATTCCTCGAGGAATTCTTTGAGCTATTAAATAAATCTATGTGTGTGAAAATCGAAATCTACGGGAACGAAGTCGCAAGCGGCCGCTAGTAAATAAATAAGCAATCTATATACTTTCTTTGAAGGTAGGTACGAGTAGATCTCTACAGTTGAAACTGCAGTTGGAAGCCAAGTCACGCCTTACTAGATTAATTCTGCGGTGCCTACAACACCTTGCAGAAATACGAAGATAAATTGTGAAAGATATTTTTCTTACTACTAAATATTCTTATACCTATAATACTATGTAATGCCATTATGCCACAGATACCTCAATGCGGTATATTCTGACTGGAACAAATATAACGGGTCCTGAGTTCTTGCAAGAACAAAAGCAGTACTTACTTATGTATGTAGTAAGTAGGCATGTATTACATTGGCACAATATATAAAATCAAAAGGTACCAAACATATTATTAGTACCTATTGATTTATTATATAATGTATGTATTGGTATAATATATTCCTAATAGTAATTACTTTCTAGTTTAACGATCCAATGTACAAAAATGTCTTGGTCTCCGGAAAATCGATATATAGTTACGCAGAGTCCACTACAAGATTAAAATTTTTGATGTTTTAATAAAACTGCTGAGAAATTATAGCAAAAGTACAATTTCCGTCAGATGAAAAGGGGAGATTTTAAGAAGACAACAACTGACGTTTTGGCATGAGCATCTCTGGCATAAAACTGCCAGCGAAGGTAGTATTATATTAACTGCAGGTGCATATTACGATGTCAACTGAATATTATATTGAGGCTGTGATTCTGTTGTGGCTCATAAGCTTAAAACTATACTAGTATCTCGCTGCATTTGTATTTAATAAAACAGACTACCGGACCGGAACTCAAATGTCAGCTATTGTTTATTTTAGTAAGTTTTTGCTTTTCGCTCAGATTATTATGAATCGTGGACAAATGAACTTTCAGCAATCAGACGTGCTACCTAGGTGAATTATACACTACTCAAGTTTTATTACAGAGACGATAAATTCTGTTGATCGTGAAGTTTTTATGTGAATTTGTTGTTTTGTAATATGTGTGCTATGTATGCTTTAAAGTTATTCACTTTACTATTTCCTTGTACCTGGCTAATCGTAAGATCTACCGCAATGGTCAAAAAACGGATCCCTGATCTCAGTATAACTAAACCACAGATAACATAAAACTAAACTATGTACGCGCTCGATGGCGAAGTTAATCACGATCTTGCACTCCTTCGTGATTTGGAAGGCATGTTAAGCCGTTGGTCCTGGACCTGATCACTCTAGGGTCGCGTCAGATTGCTGTCCCACCAAATTATGAGAGTATGGAAATAGAGTGCGCCTGTGCTTGCGAACTTACTGGCGCACTATACTATATCCTGTGTGCCTGGCTGATCGTAAGATCTGCCGCCATGGTCGGAAAACGGCCGATAGGATTATTATTACTGCAGGCACAGACCCCTGTTCGCATGAGGACTTCGTTCAGCAGTGGACTGCAGCAGACTGATGTTGATTCATATTGTTTTGTATGAATGAAATAACTTTGAGAACTACGGCTCCTTGTAAACCATCTTATCTGAAGTAAACCTAATTTCACCCATACTTTGCTAAGCCAAGAGGAAAGTACTGGAGACAATTCCACAGACAAATTACTAATCTTGCATCCCTCTGCGGACTCGTCTGAGACAAAGCAAGGTTGTTCAGCGTAATAGGCGAGCACCACGCCAGCGGGGCCGTGAAACTGTTTCAAAGTTCCGTGTCTTGCCGCAATACTGTGCGGAGACAATTGAAACATTCCGCATGAGAAGATCTCAGTATAACTGTGGAGCAGCTCGATGGCGCAATGTTAAGACCGCTCAGCCTGCGATTGCAAAGTTACGCACGAAAATTTTCATCTCGAGCTCCTCCGTGCTTCGGAAGCCGTTGGTCCTGCGCCTGATCTCTCTACGGTCGTGTCAGATTGATGTCCCACCTAACTATGAGACTGTGGGAATAGGGAGTGCACCTGCGCTTGCGAACGTACCTGGCTGATCGTGAGATTTGCCGCCATGGTCGAAAACCGGTCAGAAGGAGTATTATGACTGCAGGCACAAACTCCTGTTATTGGAAGGTCTTCATCCAGCAGTGGACTACAGCAGGCTGTAAGAATGAAATAACATTTGAGAACTACGGCTCCTTGTAAAGCATCTTATCTGAAGTAAACCTTATTTCACCCATACTTTGCCAAGCCAAGAGGAAAGTACTGGAGACAATTCCACAGACAAATTACTAATCTTGCTTCCCTCTGCGGACTCGTCTGAGACAAAGCAAGGTTGTTCAGCGTAATAGGCGAGCACCACGCCAGCGGGGCCGTGAAACTGTTTCAAAGTTCCGTGTCTTGCCGCTATACTGTGCGGAGACAATTGAAACATTCCGCATGAGAACATCTCAGTATAATGTAGACCATCCATTAAACTGCAGGTACCGATCTCTGTTTGTGGGAGGCCTACGTCCAGCAGTGAACTGCGCTTAGTGAATCGTACCTGCTGCAGACTGATTATGATTCCTATTGTTTTGTACGAGTATGAATGAAATAACATTTGAGAACTACGGCTCCTTGTAAACCATCTTATCTGAAGTAAACCTTATTTCACCCATACTGTGCCAAGCCATCAGGAAAGTACTGGAGACAATTCCACAGACAAATTACTAATCTTGCTTCCCTCTGCGGACTCGTCTGAGACAAAGCAAGGTTGTTCAGCGTAATAGGCGAGCACCAAGCCAGCGGGGCTGTGAAACTGTTTCAAAGTTCCGTGTCTTGCCGCAATACTGTGCGGAGACAATTGAAACATTCCGCATGAGAACATCTCGGTATAATGTAGACCATCCATTAAACTGCAGGCACAAACCCCTGTTTGTGGGAGGCCTTCGTCCAGCAGTGGATTGTAGCAGGCTGATGATGATTCATATTGTTTTGTATGAATGAAATAACATTTGAGAACGAGGGTTCCTCGTAAGCCATCTTATCTGAAGTAAACCCAATTTAACCCATACATTGCCAAGCCAATAGGAAAGTACTGGAGACAATTCCACATACAAATTACTAATCTTGCTTCCCTCTGCGGACTCGTCTGAGACAAAGCAAGGTTGTTCAGCGTAATAGGCGAGCACCACGCCAGCGGGGCCGTGAAACTGTTTCAAAGTTCCGTGTCTTGCCGCAATACTGTGCGGAGACAATTGAAACATTCCGCATGAGAACCTCTCCGGAGGCTTGTTCGAGCGCGGATGTTTAGCCATTCAAACGTGACCCTCGGCTGAACGTGAAAGTTTTATGTAAATACTCCGTCGGTCGCGTCCGTTCGTGTTCTAAGTTGACTAATAAATTAGTAAGTTGCTCTTGTTGTGAGAGATAAGTGGGAGACAAAGGAGTGCCTTGTTACTGCGCAAAACAGATATCTACGAAGTTCTCATTAAAATTACAGTGTCTCGTCTAGCGTTATAAGACTGGAAGTGCTGAGGTAAAATACTCTTGGCTTCACTTTAAAATGTAGTTAACGAACTATAGCTAGCAAAGATCACGGTTAATTTGTTGAATAAAGGGAAAATATAGCATGTTAGCGTCAAATTTAATTTTTGTTATTTAAAATTTACAATTATCACATATGCCTCTTATGTTTTGCTTGATTTATTTGCATTCGCAACACCTTTATTTACTTCTATTCTAATATAATAAAGCTGAAAGATTGTTTGTTTGTTTGAACGCGCTATTCCCAGGAGCTATGTAGTTGTTCCAATTGTTTTTTAGTTGGTTAGTCCCTTTGACGAGAAAGGCTTTAGGCTATATGTTAATGTAGTATAACACGATGTTTGTGGAAATTGAAATCCACGCGGGCGGAGTCGTGGGCGGCCGCTAGCAGAAACATACGCTTAGATAACAAAGCCTAGGGTCAGCTTAATTGCTAGAATTGTACAAGCTTGCACTGGTATCGTTTAACAAGCCGCCATGTAGTGAAGGAAACACGTATGGCTATAGCAATATCAATGTTGGTGCTTCTATTGTCACAATGTCATTTGTTGTAGGTATTGACTACAGAACGTGGACTTAAGTTGCTTTTCGTAATGTAGATAATGGGCGTGTAAATGTTAACATATTTTTGAGTAAAAACACACTATGCGGATAAAATGCGACCAAATTTACGCGCCTGATTTAAGGTTCCGTCGTGTTCATGCTTTGTTTATTTTTGATGGGAGATCAATTCATTTTCTAAATTCAAAAAGGAATTCATTTTTTAATTGTGTTACGTAATTTTGTATAGAAAACGCATTGCCGCCGAACTTCGGTTGCGTAATTTCAGCTTAGTGTGTTCCTAAGCATAGGTAACTAAAATTTAAAAAAATAATTCCTTATTTTATTAGAAGTTTGTAAGGATAACGAGGTTCAGATGGAAAAGCCTGGAACATAAACCACGTATTAAGCCGAGGAGTACCTATTTTATCTGGCCACTGAGGACCAACCATGGCATTTGCCGGCCTAACTCGCACGCGAGTAAAGAATTGCTAGCCTAAAAAAACATTGGATGTGGTTGGTAATATGTATAAGCGTTAAAGGCAATACTGAATACTTAAGTACTAAGATACCAAACTAAACTTACCTACACTCTTACTTGAACCTAATGTAGGCGCAACTTGTATTTGTAGTTCCTTTGTGTAGAAGTTAATATTTTGAGTATTCATATTATTTGACAACTACATTGTTTCTGGTTCAAAGTACATGGCGTTTTGCGAACAGCAAAACTTCTTAAGCTATTTACTTTGGGTACTCGTTGTATTTGATGTCGTTTAAGAATTATTTATTAGTTAATTCTCCACAAAATTGTATACGTTTGACTGGGCGTCCTGAATTTATTCAACTTTGGACTAGTTTTGGGAAACTGGTGTTTAAACTGAGCAAAGAACTTCTTGTATTTTAGTGCAGCAAGCTTCACGTCTCTAGAAATATTCTGGAGGAAATGGTCCCCATTTAGAGGAGACAAAGTTAACTTTGTAATTTTTGTTATTTCAAATAGAACAGTAGAAGCCCAGGTCGTGGGTTCCGTTTGTTGTCATGGGTCTGGTTTTTGATAGCGGTTTTTATCATGGCACTACCAACCTATCACCACTCAACCGTCCGTGGATACCATAGTATCCAAAAAAAATATGTAAACTTACGTCCGTGGATACTATAGTATCCAACAGAGAAAAAAAATTCTTGGTGTATAAAACTGCTTTAAAACGCCATCTGTTGGCCTGTGACGATAGCCCGAGCTTTTAGAACGATACTCTATTAACTAATACACTTAAAAAATCATAGATGGCACTATAGTATGCTTTCTGGACTGAATAATATTTTTTTTTGTTTAGTGTTACCTGTGTTTTGAGGGACTTGTGCATGCGCGTGGAATTACTGCTGATTATGTCGTTAGAACTTGTTTTATTATATAATTCAGTTGGTTTTTATTAATCTTTATGATTGTAGAACCACATATTTGCTGTGGTGTTTCTTTCACGGCGATGAATATCGAGTAAACCCATTATTACGAGAGGCTGTAACTTTCGTGTACAAACAATAGCCGCCGATAAGGTTTTTTCTAACTATTCCATCAAGTTTGTTTTATTGAAGATTCATTAGTTTGTTATTAACATACCTTTATAATTATTTGATAAAAATACATTAAGTCTGCTGAAGATTTCTTAAAATAACATGAAAGTTACCTACTCATGACGCGACCAGCGATGACCAATGTGAGGGAGAAGGTAATCTTTATGAATTTATTGTACCTCAACAACTGTATAACACAAAATTATTTTGGTATCATTTGAAAAGTAATTTAGCCCAGATTAATAATATATTTTTTAATTGTCACAATCAAATTTAATAATGCCAAAAAACTTAAGTTGAAATAATTAAATAAGCATTTATTCAAGGTTTAGTATGTTTTTGGCCCAAATACAGAAAAAATTATGAAATTTTATACAATAAAATATATGTTGTGTGGTAGTGTATATAATCAGCTTCAGCACAATATTTTTTTTGTAGCTGTAGGTCGTTTAGGTAATGAGTTATGAAGCATTTTTCGAGAGTTCACAAGCCGCAATTTTACGCTGTGACGGGCCGCGCGGACCCGGACGTATGCTTACATAGTCATAAAGCGCGCCGGACGGTTGAGTGGATCAACAGTAAAAGTGGTAATTGCTTTACAGCAATTTGGTATTACTATCAAGACTACCAACATCTAAACATTTCCTTGAATGCATTATAATAATATGGTTCTTTCTGATGAGGTATCAAAGAAATAACAATTTTGCTACACATCAACCAACAGGCGGGATTTTATCTTAGTTACTAACTGTTATGTGGCTTGGCAATGTCTAAGCTCGAAGGAACTGTCATGTAGTGAGACTTAACTGGTTTTAAACCAACTAACATACATAATTATACAAAGGCTTAATTAAGCATAGGTTATATGTTCTTTACCGTCAGTCTACAAGCGTTTCTTGCCGAACTAAGTTGGACCGTTTATTTTCACTCACACGCAAAATAGACAACATACCTAGTCGCTTTGCGGATTTAGTCCGTTCTAATAGAATTTATAATACCATTAGTATTACAGTCCACGTGTACGTAATCGAAGCATGAACTAAAAACTATATATAGCTGAGAAAGAGCAGAGAATTTTATCAAACTAACACACGTGACGCAATCACTAGAATTGAACTCGGAGAAGTCATTTAACTTCCACCGATTGTCTTTGACTCTCCCGAGATTGGCTTAAAAGGCAGTGGTCGATATCTTTTACGGTAGCACACAAAACTTCTTTCACTACAACTCGTTTGTACCTCTATAAATGCTTGTTCTAGTTCCGGATCTGACAAAAGTGACAAAACACATTAGGAGTGCGTTGGTACATGTTATGTCACTTATGTTGGGCAGATGTGGAATTCGCGAGGAATCGTCTAAAGTGGAAAGTTGCATTTCGCAACAGCACATCCTAACTGAGAGGTGGTAATTCATGGCACTCTGTTTTCTTATTCCCAAAAAAAGTTAATTGAAATTGTTAGAAAAGCCGAAGGCAACACATCCATATGTTAATAAAAACATATTTGTTATTTCCTACCTCGGTGATTTCAAATCAACTTTTAGGTGAAAGTTTCATTTTCTGAAATGGTATTACGAAATTACGGCGAAAGCTTTGGCTTGTACAAATGTCGAAGTGTAGATTAATAAAAAACCGTATGAACAGGCAATAATGTGCAACGGGTTGTTCAAGGAGATTTGATTACACCGCCAACTCCAAACTACTTACAAAACAAAATAAGGCTAAAATTTCCGTACCTATGTTACGTAAAACTTATGGTGTTGAACGTAAGTGACATTAAACATTTAACTTTGGGAAAGTATTCCTTTTAGTGTAAGTTTCCTCGTTTTGTATTTATGAAACTTTATTCTTTGTAGCGCGTTCATTCCCTTTTAGAATGCAAATAATATTTAGTGAGTGTAGAAGTCCGTAGCTCCAAGAAGTTTGTTAATCGCTATGTTACGTAAAGAGGGTTGGTTACTTTAATAACTTATGTTGCTGGGTATAAATCGTGTTCAAAATATACCGTAATTTTTTTTTTTAGTAAACCAAAGGCTTACTCAGTCTCTTTAGCTTTCACTGCGTACAAGGCTCTTTTCATTCCAATCTCGTCTGACAGACCTAAAACCGCTAAAGATAATTGGGTGAAAATTCAACATCAGATTGAATTATAAAGGCGCTACTGAAAAAGGATTTTGCGGTATTTATTTGGAAGGATTAAAACGTACACTTAAATTACAAAGAAATTTAGTTTGTACCTTTGAAAAACATTTGAAAAATGGAAGCCCTTTTTAAGGCTCGTCGAAAGTTTTCAACGAAACAGAAAGATACATTAATATTTTTTTAATTTAAGGCTCATTACTATAGGTAGGTAGGACGATGAAAGAAAATTAATACTCCCGTGCTGAAGTAACTTCAAACAATCTTATTGTGGCAGTGCTTATCTCATCTTATTAAATAAAACGGAATTCTGAGTTAAAGTTTAGACGGTTCATACAAAAGGCGACGTCTTACAATTATTCGGCTTCACTTGAAATAATACAAATACAGAAACTTGGTCGTAAGATTGTGAGAAATAAAAGAATTTAAAATGGATTCTATTATATTTTATCCTAAAATAAGTAGAACTTACGTAAATCAGGCCGGATAGTTAATTATTTACGTCACCATCATTAAGTATTATTGCCAGCCTCTCAAGATATGTGTAAGTATGTAGGCTAAGAATAATGCAGGTATAATATGAGTTTGTTAGTTTTTTTTAAAATTGAGTATATTAGAACATGTTACATGAATACAAATATCAGCTCATCAATAATGAACCAAAACAATGATTAAATATCCATTTACGTCGAATGCAAATTTGACCACTGTATTCGCAAAGTTATTATATCGCAGTAAAAAGTAAACATTACGCCACTAATTTATACTTGTTAATATTTAGGATTCGTTTGTTGCCAAATTGGCACCGACTTCGTGCCAATACCGCTAATTTAGCACCTATTGTACATTTTATGCCACTTACAAAGTTATTGTTTACAGTCCAATTTAGTAAGTATCAGACAATTTATGTTATGAAATAAGCCTTTATAATTGAAACCATGCCATAATTTTGTGTTAATTAATTAGAAAGCAAATATTAAGGTAAATTATCCAATTTAATGTTATACATCTAGGATCACGTAATAGCCTGCCAGATGGATCTTTAAAAAACTTATTCAACCTGTTATAGCAATGGCAATGGCAATCGAGAAATTGAAGTATAAAAAAGATTTCAGAGGTGATCTTCTTAACTGACCTAGTATTCATTGAAAAGAGCAGCCTTTAACAACTAAACACTACTTAAATACTAAATAATAGTGGTAAGAATTTGTATGAGGCCGAGTTAACGAGATGAGAAGAAGAAGCCATTACTAATTTTAACAACTTGAAGTCATAAAACTTGCGCGGAGTTTTAGTAGATCCGTTACTTTGAAGGTGACGATCGAGATGATAAATGGTACATTTAGCTTTTAAAAATGGAACTAGGTTGTTGGTCCGACAGATTGCCACAGGCTATTTCGAATAACGCTTATTGGAAAATGTGTAATGGCCCTTCTGTAAGATAAAATTGCCCCGTTTTCGTATCCGAATCTCCAGTAACGTACGATACGACTATTTTTTGCGGTTCGTCCCGCACTGGTCGCGAGTAAATAATATACTGAGTGACAAACGCCCGGTTCTCTCTTTATTCCGGGTCACCCTTGAACCGAATAAATTGCGAGCAATTTTCGGGGTCGTTTACCACGCTCCGGGATGCCAATGATACGCTTCTCAAACTTCTCGTGAGACCGCCCTTACGTATACATGTATACGCCCGCCGCGTAGGCCATCCCTACAAATCGGTTGATATAGTCGTTTGTTTTCATGTTCTCGAAGCGACATCGACACTATGTTAATTCGACGGAGCCGTTAATACGAATGAATATTTGATAGGAGATCGGCTAATCCCGTGTATTTTTCTCTGTAATCGGAGCGGGATTGTCTCCTGGCAGTGTTTTTGTCAACAGTCACGTCGTGAGCGGTTGCTTAATCATGAATGACACGTTTACGTATTCAGGAGGCTCGCTTACCCGCTAACTAGAAGACGAGATAAGTTTACAAACGTCGTCGTCTTGAATTCCCGAAGGCGTGCAGACCCAGCGTTGATTATCCGGGTTTTGAAATTAACATATTAGGAGTGTACCGTAGATACGGCCGCGCGACGTTGTTCCCCACCTACGTTTGTTTGGATAGTGGATTGAGCTCTGACGTCGTCCTCTTAAGGCAGCCTCATAAACAATGGGTGTCGTGTATCTACTCCCCTATGGCGCGGCGTGTTTGCATTTAGAGAAACATGCTTTACATACGTATACGATCTCGTTTAATTAAACCAGACGTCGAACAATAAACATTATTATCAATTACATCAATCCTTCCGCGTCCAATTACCGACGATGTGAAATGCGGGGGCGATGTTGTCTGATGAAACGTATACGGAATATTGGATGATTTTTTTTCGTCGATTGCTCGAGGTAAAATTTAAGGGAAGTAATTTGGGCAAGAAATGAATCATTAGGCCTAAACTAATATTAACCTGTGTGTTCAAACAGCCGGCGGGCACTTACCACTAATACAATCAGCGGAGTCGCACGACCGAGCTCTTATTTCGCTCGGTGCAAACGTTCTTTCATTTTCTAATGGATCGGCACTGGGGGAATATTTGTTGGCAAACTTTCACCAGACACGGATATTTACATAACAAAGAAAAGGGGTAAGGGATCCGAGTGTCCCTGGAAACGTATTCTTGTCAGGAATCCGGGTTTTGTAAAGGATTTGTCGGTCAATTTCGAGTCAGTGCGTTTTTGTTGAACTAAATTTTGTATAATCAGAGGGCGGGCTTAGTGTGAGATATAAACACGTACTTTATTAAGCTGCGGGATATGTTTCACGCCGGGTTTATCATAAAAAGAGTGTTGGTGGAACACGCAAAACCTTAGTATATTTTTTATTCGGTTGTAAAATTCATGAACACGAATACGTGCGTCAATGATCTTTGCTAAAAAGATTTAATATAAAAGCTACGGAGAATTTGTAAGGAGCTGTAAAAACATCTACGGTTACCAACGTAATGGTTGGATATAAAATATATTAAACTATACAATATGTACATAGTTATTTGTAGACAAAGGTAGTGTGTTGTTTAAATAGGTATAAAGATGAATAAAACTTATAATAATAATATGTTGAAAAACATGTCCTCTATATTAATTAAAAAATAATTTGGCATTTTCTATTTTGGTAGTGCATTTAACTCGTTGATTAATAGAATTATTGGAAGTGGGTTTATCATTATTACACATGATAAATTTTATTTTATTAAATTTTTACCACTAGCTGGGCTAGCACTAGGGGCTCCGACCGCGTGAATTTCGATTTCAATACAAATAGTGTCTATTGACTATAGCCTAAAGCCTTCCTCGTCTCATGGACTGTCCGACACTAAAATATTTTTTTTAATTCGGACTAGTACTTCCTGAAATTAGCACGTTCAAATAAACAAACAAACAGACAACCAAACTCTTCAGCTTTATTTCATTAGTATAGTGTAGATGGTGGCAGATAAGAACATCAACCTTTAATATACACACTCCCCGGGAAGCTGCTATGAACTTATTCAAGTGTACTGGACCCTCATTATATATTGTCGGAGTGTAGAGGGCTATTATTTCGCCAGATTTTACTTGAGAGGGCAACCCTTGGAACTCTTTTTACCACGAACCGAGCATTACGGTGGGAATAAAGCTGCAGCGAAGTTAATTTCCTGGTTTACACATATAGTAAGAACTGTATGTATACATATGTTAATAAAATTGTTGTGTTTTATCGGCCTCCAAAATTCATGTTGAATCTTAGTTAGTAGTTCACACTTTGAAACATCGTTTGCGCTAGGATCTAGGATGTTAATGCGTTGACTCTAAGTAGATTTTTTTAAATTTTAAATTTATTGTACGAATGATAAGGCTAACTCATAACTTATATCAAGTAATATGTTATTTTAGATTTTCGCGTTACACTAAATATACTCAAAAGAAGTGTTGTAAACATAATAAACTAAGATCATGTTAAATAACATTTGTGATATATCAAGTACAAAATAATAGGTATAATAAAAAATAAGTAAAAGAGAAACCGCTTCATATATCCCTACGCCATTTTATCTACAGAGTCATTTTCTAAAAGGTCTAACAGTCAAAGGAAATCAAATTCTCGTCCTGTGCGATACAAAAATATGGGTGAAAGTTATTCCGGAGGAAAATGCTCACATGCTAACTGAATAGGGGCTCGAATGTTCTCAGAAATAGATTATGAAATATTGAAGTTTGTCCTCATATTTTCTAGTGAAACCTCGTGGGAGGGCGCGGTCTTGAAACGGGCAAATCGAAATAAACCAATAAACACTGATATTCGCTGTTCACGCGAAGTGTAGGCTGTACGTCTTTTGTATTCCATAAAAAAGACAGTGATATTTTACGAGTATGTTTTACAATGTGGTATATTTTGTAGTGACTAGGGAGAAATATAATGTATATTTAGTGGACTAATATAGATTGAATTTCACAGCGTAAAAACAGATAGTTAAATGGGCGGTTCTGCTTGACATAAAATATTTTTACTTCATAGTCAAGTTGGAATACTAAAACCAAGAAATAAAGAAACGTTTCAGAATAGAATAAAATATCTTAGTAGATAATAGTCTGTGAATAATAAGCACTGGAATGTAAAAATAAAACTTTCACCATTAAAGGGCTGAAGTTTAGTTTTAGGATAAACACAATTACATGTTAATACCCGCGAGAGCACTTTGTCAATAGAGCCTCGTAGTCGTAACACATCAAGTCGTTACATTACAAAAGTTCCCCCGTTTTAAGTATCTCCTTGCAGTTTGCGAGAAAATAGAACTGTGTCAAAATGACAACCAACTGTGTTCAACTTGTGAATGCCTGAGGGGCTGCTCGACCGAACTTTGCTGATATGATAACATTTTCATATCCACTTCGCACTTTGCGGGCGGATCTTATTTGAATGGGATAAGATTGAATATCGAGCAGCATTTCCAGCGGTGTAATGTACTCGAGTTTATTGTTCCCGGTGGCTCCTTTGAGGCTATTTTGCAGGTAATGGTCCATTAAAACGCGTGTATTAATTATGACGTGTACTTTTGTTCGTCATAGTACTTTTCACTGCATTTTGACGTCATTAGCAAGCAAAATTATGCTCCAAGAGGCGTCTCGGGACACAGCATAGGGCGGTAAGTAGGCTTGGTTTTATTATTTTCCACGGTGTAATTCAAAAGCGTGAATTATTTTTCAGCTGCGTTCATGAGGTGGATATTTAAGTTGATTTAATGAAAAGGTTGCGTTTATATTTTGTAATCCTCTTAACTATAAAGGAGTAATAGTATTTTAATAATTAGGTAAATTCCTTTATATCCTTTTTTATTTCAGTTAAACATAAAAATTGTATTTCGTGAGACTGCCTCCGTGGTGTAGTGGTTAGAGCGCTGTGCTCAAAACTACGAACTCGGAGGTCGTGGGTTCGAATCCCGCGGGGAACACTTTCACTTTGTGTTGGTTTTCCCAGTTTGGTTAGGTCATTGCAGGCTTGAATCACCTGATTGTCCGATAAGAATGATGATTCCGTGCTTCGGAAGGCACGTTAAGCCGTTGGTCCCGACTATGATCCAAATTGTCTGGTTTCCCCTGTGGTTACGGAGGTCAGACGACAGTTGCTCCATTGTAATAACCAGGCTTGTCAATTCAGGATCATAGTCGCAGCGTACCCTGGGCTCCAAGGCAATGGCCGAGGATGCAACCGGGAGAGGCGCAAGGATGATGATGATAAAAATTGTATTTCGTGTTCAAATTTATTGGTAGCCATCGTTTGTATGCCCTGCCGCTTTGTACATATATCGTATCAAATTATCATTCACACTCTGTATAACATGTCTGTGAATAAAACAGACATATGAACAATTTTTAATCAATTGGATTTCGACTTATTTGTTCAACGTGTCGGCTTTTCAACTCGTTATTGACTGTATCCGAGCTCAACAATTTCATTCGGCGAAAAAAATACTGCGGATAAAAATAAAACTGACCAATCGGCTAGTCCATGGCTAGAACAATCTCTCAATATACATAGTTATTTGTTATATGAACAAACTAGAATTATTATAACACATAGTACTATCGGGGAATTACGAGTATATCGATGCATTGGAGTAATTTCATTTCATATTGAACGTTCGAATAGTGTGAGATTGCTTGTTTATTGCATTGTGTTCGAGTTTTACAATATTAGTGAGGGAAACAAATTTCATTTTTCTGTCCTGATGAAAAATTTAAAATACCTACAAGGTTTTATTTCAAGCTAAGACTGTGAAATATAAGTACACAAGGATTTAAAATGACTTAAAGCTGTTACTAGATATACCTAATTACATTGTCAAGTACGGATTAATATAAGAAAAGTATGTAGGTATTTACTACTAGCGGCCGCTCGCGACTTCGTCTTTGTTACGTCTTCGGATTTCAGTTTAAGCTTAGCCTTCCTCAACAAATAGACTATTCAACACCAAAAGTGCTCATCCAGTAGCTACTGTGATTAGCGCTTTCATACAAACAATTTCTTCAGCTAAGTATTATTATTAGTAAACTAGCGGCCACCCGCAACTCCGACCGCGTTGATTTCGATTTCAAATAGCCTAAAGCCTTCCTCGTCAAATGGACTATCCAACACAAAAATATTTTTTCAAATCGGTCCAGTAGTTCCTGACATTAGCGCGTTCAAACAAACAAACAAACATACAAACAAACTCTTCAGCTTTATATATTAGTATAGATATAAGCGTACGTTATAGATACATACATATTTAAAGTGCGTTGACTCTAAAGTTTTATATAGTTCACTACCGTCGACGCAAAATTCAACTGTTCCGCGTTTTTATTTTTACATCACAATTTAAAAACTCGCGGATGCATAACTACTTTCCATTAGCGCAGACAATATCAAAGGTTTAAATTTTAATATAGTGTACAGTGTTTTCATTACAGAATAACGTTTTGAGCAATGCTTTTTATTTTCGATGGTTCAACTCCGCCAATGTTTTCATTAAAGATAACGCGGAATTTATGCAAAACAGACTCGTCGCGTCGACACTGTTTGCATTCATTCCTCCTCAGTTGTATAAAGAGCTTCGGATTATTCGAACAAAAGTCACCAAATTGACTCATTAAACGTAACTAATGCCCTATATATTGTAGTCGAGGGTTTGTTTGGACTTTTATTTATTTATTTTATGGGTTTTGGGAATTATTTGTTGTTTGGAAAGTTTTTTTAGACGTTTCGATATATCATAAATGTAGAGGACATGAAACACATACATTTAGATATAAGTATTATGTATATCGATGATTTACATATTTAATCAGCATCAATTTTAAGTTGTGCTGTCTCTTCAATATTCAAGCCCTTGTTTGCTTTCCTGATTATTCAGCCATAATTTAGGTTTTTAAAATAAAATATAAAGATAACCCAAACAAAGATCGTGATTATAGAACTATTCTTATCTCACACAACATGACCCACAAAAAGAGAAAAAGATTGTTTCGGGAAGATTTTGGGTGAGAAGGCGGAAACTTTTAAAAGCAACATCGAGAAGTATGAGTAAACCAGCCGAGGGAATTCCCAACTTTCGTCGTAGGTACTACAGAACAGTGTATGGAATAATATGTCGTCGTCATAGAAAATTATATGCATTCTGTTAGTTTGTGAGGAAAACACTGATAATTTTTTACTGGCGTGTAAAGATTGTGTTGTTTTTCCAATTCTATGTTTATACCTTGTTAATTATTATTTCGCATTTTTTACAATACCTATTGATGGGTCTGTGCGTCTCTTCAATAGTATAGCAATAAACGTCATGGCCTATGTATGCTTCTTTCAAGGTGTAAACTTACCCATGAAGTTAGCAACGAAATGTTTGTTCATATTACAATTTTTCACCAATATTTAGTTTTTACTAGTGGCCGCCCGGAACTTTGTCCGCGTGGATTTCAAATCCCTGTTTTCACAATAAGGGGGACCTATGCCCTTTCCCAGGGTCTAAAGATTGTCTGTGACAAATTAAGCGGGAAAGCGTAACAGAAAGACAGGCAGAGTTACTTTCGCGTTCATAATATTAGTAGGGATGTTGCAAATATACCCTACCCTATTCTAAACCAAAATATGAAAACATTGCAGTAAATTAACTTATTAACGTCTGTCGTGTTTTAATAGCATTGGAGGTGGCATAATTACGGTGCAGATTAGCACATGGTAGCACCTTTAACAATCTAGTGTGTGGGTCATAGCTGGAAAGCGTGTTGCATAAATACCTGGGAGATTAGTTAGCTGTCGGCACAACGCTGATTTTCAACTACAGTCGGAGGATAAACCGAGTACGTTATTGCAGTCGATGGGTCCGCTTTGATGCAATTAATGCGTGTTTAGGCGCTAAGAATGATTATTATTATATTTTCGTTTTGAAATAATTTTAATTATGAAGAAGTTGAAAATGCGATGAATGACGTATTCCAGGCATGTTTTTAGTCTAGAATAGTTGTAAAATTCTCTTTTTCAAATAAACTTTCGAATGATTTGAACGTCTGTTAAAAGATAATAATTCATTATAAAATTCCTTTAACGTAACATGAAATGTACAATAACAAGCTAACAAAGCCTTCAATATCGTTTCAGATAAAGTTTTCAATGTTGTGTAAAAATTATATAAAAACCAGAAGAAAAAGAAATGACTTGAGGGAGGCCTATTTTTGACAATAAACCGAAATGGTCAACGTTACTTGTTCTCTAATGAATATGCAAATTAAGATAAAATATCAGTATTCTTCCGTCCGATACAATTCAAATAAACAATTCTTGGGCGTTCAGCCTAAAAGAACAAAATCGATTAACATAACATTTCAGTTATTCAAATTCTATCGAGCCAGTGGTTCGAAATAAATTTATTGAATAAAAAAACTTTTCGAGTAACAACTTGCGATTTTAATGGAGCCTAAAAATTGCGGACTAAACATTCATAACTTCCCCCGAATTTCTGTGGGAATAAATTTCATTGTTATGATAATGGGCTAACGATTTTCACGAGCCATTGGGCGTTACACTCCCTAACATCGCGTTATAAGCGAAATTTGACCTTCTCATATCAAACTTTTTGACGACGGAAGGTTTCGGCTTTCTGCTTTACGGTGAGAAAATTTAATGGAACGCTTATTTTGCACTTTGAATGTATGAGCGACAAACTAGCTTCCGTGACTTTGTAGACCATTTATAGGATACAACATTTTGTGACCGAGTTTTCTGAACGTTAATCAAAGCTTTCACTAAGTTAAACTGACTTCAGAAGCACATCAAAAGCGTTAAAATTCCTGTAGCTCAACAACTACTATATTTATATTTACGAGATACACATTTGTCCGATATTTTCCGGGGAACGAAACAAAATTGCCATCATAAAATTCCCACCGAAAAAGTTGATAATTTATTGAGTGTAACATGAGCCGGTAAGTAAGATGGTGACAAAATATTCCGGTTGCGATTCTGACACAAAATAATGCATAGAGTTTATCAAACGGGCTTAGGGCCGAGGTGGAGAAAGCTCCTCTGTGACTGTGTTGAAATTTTGACAAATTGTACTTGGGGATTACTGCGCGGGAATATGAAGAAAACCACGCACACCCGCAAATTACTGAGCCGTGACAAATGCCCTCGTAGATGACCTCCCATTTATTTGGCTCTCAGCTAAATCTAGTTAATGCCGAAAACCCAGAACATTATATCGCATCGCGAATGATACATTAAGTGTAGGTTATGACGTTATAGCATCATCCTAGTTTTATATAGTTAGATATGGCCCGACACCAGAAAAATGTGTCATTATTTTGTTTGTACGTTTCAACACTTCTTCACTACAATAAGAAGCGACAGACGCTTCAAATTTATGTGCCTAATTCGGAGAATCTTATGATTAAAATCTATGCCTAACATGAGATATGTTGCCAGGGCATGTTTATATCACCGTAGCAATGTGTCGCAATAATAGAGTTTTTATTTCATATTCTAAGACTCACAAAACAAACGACGGCAATAAACAGCTAGTAGTTCACAAATCTACGCAGAAATATGATAAACGGTTATACGACTTTATTCAGAGGCTTTTGTTACATCTATTACATTTTCGATGTTTTGAAAAGGGAAAAGAATACGAATTCTCTAATTTTTCTCGAGAATTCATAAAATGGGTGTTAATTATTAATGAAAAACGTTATCAATATTGGATTGGTATACTATTTTTATTGAAAATCATCGTATTACAATCCAGGGCAATCCATGTGACACCACAACACATCTATCACGTTTGATTCACTTTTGAAAAAACTTTCCGCAAACCAATATTATAAAACCATACAAAAGTAATTTCCCTACCTCCGAGCTCACAGTTGAAAGAGACATCTAATGTCAAACTGACAGGGCATAAGTCGGGAATATCCCAGTCACCTGCAGTCACCCTCTCAACATAACTTCCGAGGGTCCAATAAACCAGCTCCCATTCGTGGAAATCTTCGCCTTTTATTGTTTACATGCTCCCTAAAAATGGGGGAAGAAATGTGAAAAGTCAGACATCTCGAAATCACTCCATTGTTTCTCCCGTATTGCCACGGGAGTTGTCAATTTATTTCGCTGTGTTATAAAATGGGGATTTACTGTATTATCATCTAAAAATTGGCCAAGTGCGAGTCGGACTCCCGCACTGAGGGTTCCGTACAAATTCTATTTTTGACGTATTAAAAAAAAAAACTACTGAATAGATTTCGTTCGAACCAATTTTCGTTGGTAGTTTTTATGGTAATGTACATTATATATTTATTACAGATTTATCTTCCTCTTACTTTAGAAGTTAGAGGGGGGGGGACACACTTTTTTCCACTTTGGAGGAGTCTGTCACGCAAAGTATTCACTTAAGAAAAAAATGAGCTTAGAAACCTCAATATAATTTTTAAAGACCTATCCATAGATACCCCACACGTATATGTTCAATGAAAAAATAAATTTTCAGTTTCAGTTCTAACTATGGGGACCCCCCATTTTTTTATTTTTTTTCTATTTTCGTGTGCAAACCTTGTTGCGGTTCACAGAATACATCTACTCACCAAGTTTCAATAGTATAGTACTTATAGTTTCGAAAAAAGTGGCTGTGATAGACTGGCGGACAGACAGACAGACAGACAGACAGACAGACATGACGAATCTATAAGGGTTCCGTTTTTTTGCCATTTTGGCTACGGAACCCTAAAAAGGAGCAGACGCGTTACATATCCCCAAAAGGAGATAAATATTTTATGTCATAATTCATCCGAACCATAAAAAGGGTGGGGAATGTCACCCCGGCTTGCTACGATTTTGCCCTCGTCGGGATCGCAACGAAATATCAGCACAAACGTTGATATTTTCTTTAATCTTCGAAATAAAGATAACATTTTCTTGCAGTAAACTTTCTGATACAAGTTTGCCGTTATTTTCATCTTAAATCTAAAGGGAATTACAGTTTAAGAGCCCTTTATCCCGTATCTGTTATGTTTTATTGTCTGCCCGTCTGTATTGTTCTGCTGCCGACTTTGTTAGTTTTGATCTGTACGTCCTAGGAAGTCCTTTAATGTAATAATCATTTTAAAATGTACATAGGTATTCGTGAGATTGGACCCCACTTATTGTTTAATTTGGATTTGAAAACAAATATTCGTTATTAAGGTTTTCTTTTAAAAACATTATTATCAGAACAAACAAAAGAGCCTCTTTTAAGAGGAGTATTTTGTGCTATAAATATGCGCTTTTGTATTTGATCCTTTCACAAGTAAAGCTGATGCAATTGGATTGAGTTAAGCAGAAAACAGCCATTAGCGCAGTCATTGGAGCGAAAAATATGGTCCAACCTCCGAATTTTTTTACTGTGAACCGATTTGCATGAAATTTTGGAATTAGTTTCATTGTACCCTTAAATTCAAAAGTGAAAATGATTTGAACGCCGCAACTACCCCTGGAGTGGTTGCCACCCCATCTCGGGGGTGAGTATTTTTTTTTAAGATAACTTCGGATATCGTTTGAAATACTATATATTATACAAAATACTATATATTATATATTATATATATTATATAATACTATATATAATACTATATATTATATATAATACTATATATAATATATAATACTATATACTATATATTATATATTTGCAAAAAACCGATGAAAAACGTGACAAATTTTCGAATATTCAATTGCCAATAACTTGAAAAGTATTAGATTTATAGAAAAACTTTATAGAAGATTTTTTGCTTAAAATTAGTATTTCTATCGATATCCGAGGTTATCTTAAAAAAAGAATACTCACCCCCGAGATGGGGTGGTAAACACTCCAGGGGTAGTTGCGGCGTTCAAATCATTTTCACTTTTGAATTTAAGGGTGCAATGAAACTAATTCCAAAATTTCATGCAAATCGGTTCACAGTAAAAAAATTCGGACCCAAAATGCTTCATTGCCTGCATTGGATGAAAAGTGGTTTAACGAAAATGCGATTATGAATGCCCTATATACGAAATTAATTTATTCAACTATAAGTAAATCAGTTGTTCCTCTTTTTAGATATTTATTGCTTAAACTATTCTATTGGATTTCTATTGGATGTTTGTCCGTCAATCACCCTGAAACTACTGGATGGATTTTGATGTTTGGTATTCAGGCAGGGTATGGGCTGACTTAGGTGAAAGATTCTTTTTATCCAAATAAAATCCCACGGGATAAACTAAAATCCGTGCGAACGAAGTCGCGGGTAGCCGCTAGTACAGAATAAAATAATTTTAAATATTTGTCAACTACCTACATACATTCATACCTTATATTATTCAAATCAATTAATTGCAGAAAAGGCTATCCCTTGACCTTATATAAAACTTTTTACATCTTTTGTTATATCACTTTGCCAAGTGGGCCACCTGGTGGTAAGCAGCCCCTGTGGGTCATTTTATTGAGGGCGTATCTCTTAATAATATGACTATATCGTCATAGTTACGGCTTTCATATGCCTTTGAGCTTTTGTTTATTGAAAATCACCACTATACGCACGGAGTTCAGTGATACTGCTTAAAGAAATTAATCCGATAAATAAATATAATAGAAGAAGATTTTAAGAGACTTTTCGGAACTTGGGCTAGAAATAATCGTCCCACTACCCATTAAACTTCTGCAGTAACTTTCAAATCCGAGTAAGAAGGGAACTACCATCCTATCTTAAACTTTAAACCTGCTAATAATTATTGAATGAAGATACTCGACGTCAAATAATTTCTCTTAACTGAGACCCAGGGTCCGTCTTAACGTCGGACATTTTATGAAATTCCCAGTAATTCAATGGATATCTGTAATTGGTAAACTTGTCCCACAAAGCGCGGGGATGGTAGGGAAGTACTATAAAATCGCAGTTAACGGCGCCCAACGACTTCTCAATACCATTACACTGAAATACGATCTAATTGAGTGTCCTGAGGGCTTATTTTTACGACGCATCAAATGTAACACGGATGGGCTCTGTGTGGTGAGAATGGTCAATGATAGGTCCGATTTGAGCTTAGGTATTGCAACTATGAAGACTAGAGATGATATCGTATTGTATTCTTAATGTATGGAATAAAGTTAAGTATCAGCCAATATTAATGGCTCACTGCCAGGGCAAAGGCCTCCATCAATAAAAATATTTTTTCACTACATTATGAAGAAAACCGTAATCACAACCATCATTCATGACGAATTCAACCCAAGAAGACGATTGTATATAAAAACAAAAAAGAAAATAAATAATTAGTGTTTAAAAGCGAGACTGAAACTGAAACATGAAATATAGGGTACAAATTAACAAATATCAATGATAACAAGCAAGTAAAGGTAGATAATGAAGCTCATATTTTGATACAATTGAGTAATTTCATTTAATTAACCTCATACAAGTTGCTGTCATTAATATTAAAGTTAATATTAAGCCATTATTTAATCTGATAGTGATTGATTGGTCTGTAAAATAAATGTCTAATTAGTTATTATATAAATCCAATTCAAATATTGGTTATCGTTAAATGCTGTTGATCGAATTATGTCGTATATCACTGCACGTTAGTTAATAGAGAAACTTTTATCTCTGAATGTAAATAGATACTTAACTAACAAAATAAATAAATAAATGACCAAGACCACGTTCATTTTTATCGGCTTCTACATATTTGAGTAAACACCCGTACTTCAGGTTTAAAATAAGCTAAAATAACGGCGACTCTGTAGGTAGTACTGAGAGAAGTAGGTACATAGATAACTAACAGACTGATATATTTGGAGACATTGTAGATACTATGTACTCTAGTGTATACGACATACACTAGAGTACATAGTATCTACAATGTCTCCCATATAAACCATTTAGTTAATAGTAAGAAATAAATGTCTTGGACTAACACACCGATTACCTAGCCCCGAACTAAGTTTGAAGCTTGTGCTATGGATGCGAGAGAACGGATAGACATATGTACTAAAATACTTTTATAAACATGCATGACTCGAGTACATTATGCCAATGTTCATCACACCAAAATTAAGCCCTAAGGATTCGAAGCCGCGACCCTTGGTTTTGAAGCCAGGGTCTCTGACCACTAGACCAACAGCCCGTCAAATAAATACATCAGTCGTTAAAATACCTTCTTTTGTCTAAATTGTGTGGTTGACAATCCATTGTCAAACTGCTTAGGGTGCTTAATGTGTTAGGCAAAGGCATACCTAAAATAGTTGAAACAAGTTTTAGCCCATTTGACACCAGACTTCAACGCAGGTTACTGTAATGGTTATAATTTGCAAGCCTTTTGTGCCACTTGATACGTTCAGTGTTAGATGGCACTTACGAAAAGTCTTGTTCAATACCGACCTTATTTCGTTTTCTGGGAACTCTAAACATTTCTAGATATTGTTGTTGCTAACCCAAAAAATATTTACCTATATTTACCACAAAGTTGACCAATAAATCTGGGGCCTGTGAGTTATCTTATTTGCTGAGAGTAATTTTAAAGCAAAAAATAATTATTTTGGGATAGTAACATAATTATTTGGATAACAAAACTTTTCATCATCTTAGCGCTTCTTCCGGTTGCAACCTCGGTCATTGCCTTGGAGCCCTTCGGCTATGATCCTGTTTTGACAAGCCTGGTTATTATATTGGAACCAAATTAAGACATAACTTTTGAGTTACATAATAACATCCAATACTCCTTAAAAATAAAAGATCTGACTGTTTTGCGGCCGAACGATCTAAGTCAATATTACTTAAGAACTCGATAAATTGATAAGATTAGTCCATTACAGCTTTTGTTACAATCCATTAGTATCCGTCTGGAGTAAAGGCCCTACATTTTCGGTACAATTACACTCACAATAATTGCTTATTGAGTTCAATAAACACGAAGTGTTTGGTTAATACGAAAACAATTTTGGTGTACAATGTAATTCAATTACTAAGTTTGTGTATTAATTAAACAAAAAAAGAGTTGACGGTTTTATTGAAATGTGCTGGAACCCAAAATATAGAGAATTAAAACAGTTGTGATTGAAAGATAATGTCAAATACTGGCCGCCTACAATTCGACTTGAAACCGCGTCTTAATGGTGTATATATTTTTGACCATTACAACAAAACAATGGAGCTGTATGCAAATTACGAAAGTGCACCAACGAGCAGTTCAATTTAGCTTAAACCCCTAATGAACTCAACTGTACCTATCCACAAACGTAATACCTATTAATAGTTATTATTCTCTACTAATACCGCCCTGCGAGTGAAATAATTGAAGTTGTATCGAAATCCTCAATGATTAACGAACTCGCGCAGACGGAATGACTGAAGACCCTGTGGTCTAGATGTGCTCGATAGATTTACGACCGGAATAGTCTAGCTCCAGCTTTATTTCTATCTGGCTCACGAAATTCCAGACAATCGTCGACAAGTTCGAGATAGTTCGCTCTATCGTGAAAATTAAATGTATTTTTGATGTCGAAGCTTAAGAATTATACCGTGATGAAATCGTACTAACTAACTCTAGAACAGAAGGAAGAGCTTCTAAAGTTATCAGGATGTTTAGGATCCAGTTACTTTTGATGTATCGCAGAGCATCTTGAATGGGCCATCGTGTCGTAATAAAATATTCGTTGCTCACTCTAAAGGAGCAAAATTTGTTTTTATCTCACCGAATAATAAAACATCCAATTTAGAATATATTTTATGTTTTTCACGATAGGGTTTAGAATTTGTTCCATTCCGAAACTGGTGTATTTTCCCCTTCGCTTCCACGCGATAAATTGACTTCAAATAGCCATATTCGGGATTCAGATAGGTTTTGAATGATGCCAGTTTGTTACAGCAAACAAAGAACTGCGCAAAACTGAACTGTGCAGTCTGTGAAACGATTCTGGTTGACCCAGATCTTGCATCGGACGCATTTTGGAGACGGTTCACTGAATTTACTGATCCTGTTGTGAATGGTTTTCAAGTTACTGGTTTGGCCAATTTTAGTCAATAAACTAAAACTGGATTCTTTCTATATCATGTCGTGCATTTTTGAACATATTATATTACAGTATAAATAAAATTACCTTCAATTTATTTTGAAGTGGTCTTTGTGTAAAGAATATTCAAAAAATTAAGAGTGTTGCTCTTGTCGGTGAAGCAATCTCCACTTCTCTTTGGACTCTGCGGTCTTCCCCTCCCTCTTCTTCCTTCTACTTTCTCTTCCAATATAGTCTTTACCAGTTTGTCATGGCGTAAAAGGTGCCCCAGCATTTTTTCTCTTCATATAATCAAATTAAAAAAATAGCTGATAAACTCTGATATACTTGTCAATATCCCGATGAGTTGAGTTTGATCCTTCAAATTATATTAAAGCGGAAAGACGACCGTCGTGTGATCTGTAATGTATTATGTATATTTAAATTGACTTCGAATAAAGGTAGTTTCGTAGAAATCGCTTACAACAAAACTGCGATAACAAAGGCGCTTACGTAGTAGCGCGGTCGCGTGCTCTCGGATCAAACAGAATTCGTCGGGAATTTAATGGCCGCCGAAAGATGCGGATCAACTCCGACGCGCGTCGACAGAAAAAACAACCGGCAAAGAGTACCGCAACAAATTGCCGAGATCGATTTTCAATTTTCGCAATGGAAAAATATTTGTTGCCGATAGCTCGGCGGGCCGGAATCGCATGGCATGTGCGAAATTCGTTAATCAGAGCTGGCTTGGACACCAATCAGGGGCCGACGGAGTCGTTTCCCCTATTTCTTGGCCGCCATTATTGGCCGCTACTTCGAAACAACATCGGGCAAGGTGACGGCTTGTCGGGGCAAATAAAGCACGTTATACGAAACATTCGGTGTAGCCGTAGGAGGCGTTTCTTAATGGAAATATTCACCTTCTAATGGGGTTCAATATTAATGACGGGTTCTAAATTGTATTTTATTTTTTGATTCTGAAAAGATTCCATCAGATAATTTGTGACCAAATCATGGATGTGTATCTACGTTTCAAGCGCCTAATACTTGATATGTTTTTACGATATTACCGATATTATTCAGTAATCTATCTATACTTTATTGGAGTAGGTAAGGATTAATTTGACTACATCTCACCATTCCTGAATCTACATTTCCCAAAAATCATTTATTCAACTCGTCTCTCGAATTCTATGGCCTGGTCTGACCGGCATTCATAATTATTTTGTTTGAACCCGATTATCGTGACCTTATTTCTAAACATCTGGCGACGACGCTGCAGGATTTTGTTTAATGACATACTACCTACTCTTAGTTTGTATTTGTTTGTAGAAGCGTTTCTGATTTATGACAATAGTTAGTTCATTTGTGACTCCCTCCTGGTGTAGCAGATGGTTTTAGGTGTTTGTAACCATTAGTTGAATTTTAAACATTTTGTCTAGCAATATATTAATACGTGCTCCTTTCTTTAATATGTACATTACAATAAAAACCAAAATCATCATCAATAAAAATTATAAACTATTATAAAGGCGAAAGTTTGTAAGTATGGATGTATGGATGTTTGTTTCTCTTTCACGTAAAAACTACTGAATGGATTTGAATGAAACTTTACAACAATATAGCTTATACATCAGAATAACACATAGGATATTGGAAATCGAAATCCACGCGGACGGAGTCGCGGGCGGCCGCTAGTATTTGATATTTCAAATTATGTGCTGACTTCCCACGGGGATTAAACTTTGAATATCGAAGATTTTTCGTCAATTTAGGGTATCTTGTTTTTTGGTTGTATTTTATCAGGGTCCTTACTTGCAAAAATATACAGGTGTAAAATAGCCTCCTTCTCCTCCCCCTTGAGTAGTATTTCTCATTACTGAGGATCGTGATCATTGTATGAACTGAAACGCACAACAACTCTTGGCAATTTTAATGGAGTGGTTTGCTATTGACTTTTTCATTTCACACACTTTCTCGTAGTGTGTAGATTCCTTCATGATGTTTTTCTTCACCGTACAGCTAGTATGAAATACGCGTATAGATTTTTGATTATCTAGAGGGACGTGCCTGACCGGAGATATAACATAGCAATGCCTGTCTATCTGCTAATGGAACCATCAAACATAAGCGTCACGGATATCACAGCTTGAATTTTACATTTTTTCCGCCATATTTATAAGTGAGGATCATCCAATCGAAAGTATCCAGCGGTTCTACCATCGGATGCAAAAATTGCTTTACAGATTGTTGCAGAATTGGAAAAATATTTCTCCCCGGTCGTTTGCGGTCGTGGCGGGATCGCGCAGCATGTGTGAAATTCGTTAATCAGAGCTTGCCGGGGACCGATCGAGTCTCAACGCTTCCATTTTGTCATTTTGGTCCGTACCCCCGTGGGAGCAGTAGCTCGGACAATCCGAATTCGGCGGAATGAAAAGACAAGGGTAATTGCACTTGTTGAAATCATTTTTGATTTTAGGTGTCTTAGTATTTATTCGATTTGGGGAAGACTGCGTTTTTAAAGCATGGGGCGCTTTTGCGACTTTAGTTGGTTCGTTGATGTAAATAGGATTATACTTCCTCGTACCATCGGGTGATTGTTTGGCTTCTTTATCTGCTATCTCTTCTTTTTCCCTCTATCTTGTATATATTGTAGTTCATCAACATATGTGCTTATACTAATACTACTACTACTACTTCTGCACGATTAAAAAACTTAGATATTTATTTTACGTCAAATATCATAATAACAGTTTGTGATTTTTAAGATGATTTTATGGTAAACTTGTTCTACCATCGCAAAAGAAAAAATGTTTCTCTTCAGTAATAATAGTGAATACAGCCTCTTTTTGTCATCTCGGCGAGATACTAAGCGGGTACATTTTCTCGCAACATTTTCCTTTCAAGACTTTCGTAAGTCTTTGAAGCTCTATTGTGTTTCCGTATATTTACAAATCAAAGATACCTGAAACAACAGCCCAATATACCAATGCTAGATTCTCGACGGGATAAAATATTGATACAAAGTGAAATGTTTCTTGTACAGTATTTTTATCGGAAACTAACAACAAATATCATACCGCATCATTTACTATTCTGAATCCAAACTTTATCAGTAGACTGATATTTTTTTTAAATGCTCAATAAAAAAAAAAGAACTCATGTACAATCAGCGTTACACAATTTTAATATCCTAATCAACATGGTTTTACGGCAAGGCCAAGAGGCATTGCGAAAAATTGTTTTTTTATTAATACTTGAATTTTGGTAAAGTGGCAAAAAGGTATGTCGAGTATTTTTTTTGAAAACAAAGAAAACACTTTTTTGTCCTAAGTTTGAACATACTTGCTAGGACATCATTTCGGATAAAATCATAAAAAAAAATCTGCTCCTTAGATTCTCTTTCATAAGAGAAAAAGTAAATAAACATTCATAAAAGTGCCACATTTAATATTTTAAAGCTCTTCCACTATCTACTTCTCAGAACTTTTTGGATTTTACGAAGTTTCCAGTTAATGCTTTCAGTGAGTGCATTATACAGTAGCATTTTATTGAAGGTAAGCAACATTCAATATTGACTATATTTTCTACTCAAATTAATGCAAGAAGGTTCAAAATTGTTTATTTTTTGTGCACCAAAGTGAGTGGCGACTCTTTACTCGACCGCTTTCAATACATTATCGGAAAAATACGATCATAAAACAAAAGAACAGTAAAACAGTATCTAATGGAAGGGGCTTTAATACAATTGGGGCTATCTGTAGTCCCAGAGCGTGAGTTGCTTTATTTTAACGATTAGATTAAACTTCTAAGGGACGGTTGGCAAAAGTAAAAAATGTAACAAAAACCAGGCAACTTTTGGGTCTTTAGGCGTTTCGCACCGCAAGCGGTTCGAACCGCGGTGTGAATCGCCCAAGAGCTTCTTTTGAATAGGTCTTTTCGCACCACGGTGCGAATAGCCCAAAATCATGTTTGAATGGGTCGATTCGAACCGCAATAACTAAAGCAGTTTTCTTGTAAATGGGTGAATTCTGACAAATTTAATGAATTTTAATCACACATCTCATAAAGTACAGCCGAGCACAAAAAAACAGTCCAATCAAAATAATTTTATTAACACGTGAACATCTCTTAAGTATGCCCACATTCCAAAAAATCAAGGAAAATTTTGACCCTTTGTTCAAAGTGGACTTACCGGTTAAGTACACAATAGACTAACTGGAAACAAAAGCTTCCAATCAGAAGCACTCTTGCACTTGCTTCTAATGATATAAACATAGTTTTAAGTTGAAAATATCGATCAAACTGTGATTTTAAACCATAACCTATTGTTTTATAAATGATACAACTGTCGGCTATTGATTAGAAAAATTAAAAGTTTAGTTTACAAGTTTTTATATCACTGTTGATTTTTTTGTAAATTTTCATGATGAGGTACCTAGTTTTTAGTATTCTTTTACTCGTATGCCATGTTTAAATTAAAAACTGTTGAAATCTTTTTTTATTATCTTTTTTTTCACAATCCACTTTTCTTCTGCTCTGTACTTACACAAATCACTATTATCAAATCTTTTTTATGCGTGTTTAAATCGGACTTACAGGAGCATTGTACCGTGGTTCGAACCGACCCATTTCAAAAGACACCTTGAGCGATTCACACCGCGGTTCGAACCGTGGTTCGAACCGATCCATTCAAAAGAGGCTCTTGGGCGATTCGCACCGCGGTTCGAATCTCTTGCGGTGCGAAACGCCTAAAGACCCCAACTTTTTGCGTGTTAATTTTTATGCATCTTGATTTCGAGGTATTCCGAGGTATCGCCCTTTCATGGACATACTTATAGCAAAAGGAATTTTAGTTTTTATGCATTTTACAGTAATTATAAATTTAATGTGTGAATAAGAAAATTTAATTTAAAAAACATAACGTAATTTTAAAGTGCTTCAATCTCTCACTGAACTAAGACCTAGAAGTAAGCTTATGTAAGCAAATAAATACTCTGATGTGAAACTGGCAGTACTCGTATATTCGTAAAGTTCATTGAATCAGAAAATATCTGCAATATTTTCCATCTGCCTCTCAGTACTTAAATGGGAATAGGATGTTCCATTAACGAATTTTAAAATCATGAAATGGAAAAATCGCCTTTTTTGGACGTAAATAGAAAATAAATATTTTATACGATGCAAGTTTGTTTTCTAAAACGAAAATGCTTACTTTACGTTTTAAGAGCGTACAAACGGAAAAGACTATTCGAAACTGTGTAGTGTATGAATAATGTTTTTATATCTTTAAGATCCTTCTTCTATCTTCAACACCACAAACTATATTTCGAATTATTTTGAAGACAATTCGAAACACGTTGTTTGGTTGGGGAACGAGGATTAAATTAGAAGGCTATTTGTTATATAAGGAAACGTTTGAACCAAATTAGATTTCCACCGTACGTAATAATAGTAAAAACTTATATGACGTCCTAATGGAGAGTTAGTTTTGTTGTTATGCCCATGATGAGAAGCTGAGTCGCTGGTTAGAGTGAAACTGAAAAACTTTTGTTTTCCCGATGAAAAGATAACTTTAAACTTTTCCTTAAAGCTAGCTCCAGGACTCTGCGATATGGCGACGACGAATAATGGATTGGTTGATCTTATCTTTGGCGAAAACCGCTCAACTTCAACATTGTTTGCTATCGCATAACGTGGATTTTCTGCTCTCGAGAACCGCTGCTCACATAAATTATGGCGGATGGAAGAACAGAGTCACAGCTACCTGTTACAAATGTTTTTCTAAATCGCATAGCATAGAGATGTATGCTAAGAGAATACGTTTTGTTTATTATATACAAGCTCTCCATCTGCGGTTTCGCTCGCATGGAATTCGGTTACATTGCAAACTATATTTTTGGTTTCCCTCGGAAATTTCATTTCTGGGATAAAATGTGCCCTATTATTTAATCCAGACCTGCAAAATTTCTAAGGAATCAGTTAAGTAGTTACGGCGTGAAAGCGGAACAAACAAACAAACCAGCGAATAAACAAACGAGCTCACTTTCCGATTTATATATATTTAGTAAGGATTCTTAAAAACAAAATAATGAGGGTGACGATCGGTTAGGTGTGTCTAGTTTGTGAAGAATGAATACTGAATGAAGTATTCGAAATAGATTTTATTTTTATCTGATGCCGTCAGATTTATTATACACGTGTTCTTCAGAAGTAAAAATTAAACAATGAGGAAATGCCTTCAAACGAATAAGATGTCCTTTGAAGTTATTCTCACATTGACATTTTGACGGATAATAATTATTATTTATACAGGTGGAATATAATTATCCGTGATTTGTATTTCAGATTGCAGAATTATGCGTGTTCAATGAACTCCAAGTTTCTAAAACAAAAACTAGCAAATGAATGGAATGGAAATGTTTTAGTTCCATTTTACCAAAATAACAGTTGCCCAACTGTTACGTAATGAAGTAATTCGCGTTTCATTTCGAGAAATCTTTCATGTCGAACGAACGTACCTGATGTTAGACGCCAAATTAAAATGAACAAAACTAGCTAGTTACCTTAACTGAACTCCAGACGAAACTGCACTCTACAAACAGTTACCTAATTTTGCAACTAGTGTACGTTTTCGAGAGTAAGCAGGAAAGTGTAATAATTAAACCTTTAATATTAATTACATTCTCGCCTCTACTTGGTTTCTCGTTTTAGTTTAGATGGCCTAATTTTGACTTCATATTTATGGGTGTATTCAATTCACCTAATTGCGGAATAATGTTTTTGTGAATATGTTATAATACTAATATTATAAATGTGGAAGTTTGTTTGACAGGATGTTTGTCCGTTAATTACTTAAATACTTAAATATTTAAATGCTGAAATACTTAAATACTTTTTATTAATACAAACATACATAAATAGATACATATGACACCCAGACCAGGACAAACCGACATGTTCATGCACACACATGTTTGTCCAGTGCGGGGATCAAACTCGCGACCTCTTGGTCTAATAGTCAACTTCAACAATCCAGCCCTGCAATTCAAGAAACACTAACAATTCTTCCGAACCATACCAACAACTTCCTTGACACATTTTGGTACAATAATCCGTTACTTACCACCTGGTAAATAAAACTCAAAGTTTGCATTAGAAGGGGCGACTTCAATTTGCGACTTAAATTACCGTTGTAAGGGCCCAGAGTGAGGGGTGAAATCGGGACCAACGTCCGCGCGTTTCACCAACTTTACCACCACTATTCGTGTGAGTAATGCACGACATTCAACTACAATTTAAATTACTCTGTAAAACTTCGGCGTTAAAGCGTACATTAAATACGAGGTTCAGAAATATTATCAAATTCGCTAAACTTTCAGGGTTTGGTAGTCTCGCAAATTGCATGTAATTTGCGCGGTTGGGCGAATGGAATGTACTAATGGGGGGTTGGATCCGCCTATGTGGGCGATTATCAAAACAAGATGTTCTGTTTGATGATACGCCACTAATGATGTTTTGCGCGATTATGGCTGTAAATGGATACTGTTATGTAAGAGTAGAAAAATATACCTACTAACTTTATCTTATACCTACAAATATTTTAAAATCATAGTTTGATTTGGTCTACAAATAATTACGTAGTTAGCTTAGGCAACACATAAACTGTTTAAAATTAGAATAAAAAAATATTGGTTGATAAATTATTTATTAAAAGGGTACCTATCATTTATTGAAGTTGCATTGAGTTGTATCCTCTTCTACTAAAGTCATACAAAACAACAATAATAAACGTCAGTTCTTTGTGTGATTAAATTAACTCAGGATTTTTTCCCAGAAATATCGTCAGAAAACAAATATAACTGTATGCAGGAAATATCTGCAAGGATTTTTTGGAATGAGCCCAAATAAGCTGGCGTAGTAATAGCCACCAACACTCTCATAGCCGTAACATTCTTATATGTCGCCATAAACTTCCCCATCACAGTTCAATATCAACAATTGTCTATGAAAAAAATAATGGCCACAATCCACACATAAGTTACGTTCTTGATGAGGGTGGGACGAAATATGAGTGTAATCTTTGCGTTTTATGTATTTGCGGGCAGTAAACTCGGATCCATTAATTGGGGTACTGTGGCCGCTCCCATGGAAAACATTCATGTACTTTCGTCCCTTAATGCGACGTTTTTACTATGAAGGTTTTTCGACAAAGTTAGCCTTCGCAGTGTAATGTCTAGTTACTAGTTAGGTCATCTTAAATGAAGCCTTCAGTGTCCTTGAGCATGAATTTAAAAAAAATATATACAAAGTTACAAATCCTACTTCAGACAAAAGTCGTAATAGTAAAAGTCCTGCGTTGATTTACTTCTCATAACGTCGTGAAGAACTGCTAAGTTCTCTGTTTGTTTCACTAGACAACATTATATATGCTCTTGCGAAAGTTGACTTGAAGAAGTACATGCGAATTCAAAATGGGATGTTTTTTGTTAATGCAATTTTTGTTATTCGTATTTTAAATGTTTTAGGTTTAAAGACATTTAATCTCATAAAAAATAACATTTTACATAATATAATGAACATAATATAAGAACAATATACATCAATGAAATAAATACATCAATAAAAACACATAAGTTTGAGATATAAAATCACTAAATCGAATTTAAAGGTAAAAAAATTAAAATACCATATAAATAAGGAATGTTTGAGGTAGTACGTAGGTACGTATGTAGGTTCCATATGAATAAAATAAAAGGTAAAACTAATTTTTGACTGCAATAACATGCATCGGTGATTTAGTTAGTAATTTGTAACCCGACTCATGCGTGATGTGTTAATTTTTTTTTGTTTGACTGAACAATTAACGTTGAGCTAAAATTTTCATAGCATTTTTTGTTGTTTTTATATTTTATATTAGCAACTAAAATTAAAACAACTTTTGTACTATATCTGGTGCAAACTTGTTAACGGGTAATTGACGTTATGTGATGATCCCACTCGTCTATTAGGTTTTGCAATACAAGCTTTATGTTACGCTTAATTTTCAAGGAACATTTTCATTTCTTGTTGATTGCTTAGTCGGATCTTTTCTAAAATACTGCAGAAGGTAGGTATATTAAGTATTGCATGGCAAAAATGAGCGCAAAAAAATTACATTTAAAATGTTACATTGTGTGTAGTTACATGGTGAATTCACGAATAGTCCAATGGAATCATCATCATTATCCTAGCGCTGCACGGAATCATCATTCTTATCAGACAATCATGTGATTCAAGCCTGCAATGTCCTAACCTAACTAGGAATACCAACACCAAGCGAAAGTGTTCCCCGCGGAATTCGAACCCACGACCTACGAGGTTTTGGAGCACAGCACTCTTACCACTACACCACGGACGGACAGTTTAGTCCAATGGAAAGTCATAAGCAATTATAATAGCATGCTTTTCGTAGCGTGCAATCTGAAACTTCCAATTCCATATTCACGTTGATAACTCGCATCACCTGTTCATGAGTCATCAAATTCATTCACCAATCGGCATGTTATCATCACAAGGCTCTCTCGATCAGTCCCATAATGAAGTTCAATGTTGGCGTCGCTGGCCACTCAATCACCGGTTATTTTGTGCGCAAACACAGCCCGACCGTTGTATTGACATAATTTCGATGATGCCACGATTTGATGCCACATTTCGAGTAACCCGGTCAGAGCTCAAACAACGGGATTGCGTCAATAAGGAATATTTGATTTTGTAGTGCCGTTACTTGCTGGTCCTTTGGACAATATTGGTTGGTTTGATTACGGCGGATTAGTACAAGTAAACCACTGTAAGTTTTGTGTTAGGAACGCCGTCGGAGTTAGAATTGGGTCTCATGATTTTGAATTCATTTTATTGTTTATTTATTGAAATAACTTAACTTTTAATTACTTTACTGAAATCATCTTTGTCATGCCCCGTTCCCAATCTGTCTGAAGTCGGCGCAATATGTCGACTTCTTACTAGAGTCCTAGCATTCGTCAGATGTATGTGTGTATATCGTATTATTATGAAATTTTTGAAAAAATATACTTTACTGAAATATGACATGCAAAAGAATGTCCCAATTTTTTTTTTATTATTATAATATGTATTACGTTTTGGAAGTGTACAATCCGAAACATCGAATTTCAAATCCACGTCGATACTCACATTACCTGATGTTCATGAGTCATCAAATTGATTCACCAATCGGCATGTGATCATCACATGGCCTTCTCGATCAGTCCCATAATGAAGTTCAATGTTGGCGTCGCTGGCCACTCAATCACCGGTTATTTTGTGCGCAAACACAGCCCGACCGTTGTATTGACATAATTTCGATGATGCCACGATTTGATGCCACATTTCGAGTAACCCGGTCAGAGCTCAAACAACGGGATTGCGTCAATAAGGAATATTTGATTTTGTAGTGCCGTTACTTGCTGGTCCTTTGGACAATATTGGTTGGTTTGATTACGCCGGATTAGCACAAGTAAACCACAGTAAGTTTTGTGTCGGGATATCACCCCGTCGGAGTTAGAATTGGGTCTCATGATTTAGAATTCATTTCATTGTTTTTTTATTGAAATAACATAACTTTACTGTACTCAAAATATAACACGTAACCTCTTCTTTGTAGCAATTCGTAACTGTTGTGCTATAATTCTGCTGGTGAGTGAGGTTGCCAGAGTTCAGTTGGGGAAGGTATCTGGTCTTAAAGGTAGGCAATGCATCTGCGGCCCTTGTGCGGTTGTTGCTGACCATGGGCAGCCGTGATCAATTACCATCAGGTGACCCTTTTGTTTGTTTTCCACCCTATAACATAAAAAAATGCAAAATAATTTATCTGTAAATCTAGTTGCTCATTAAAGTATTTTCTTGAAGAGGTTGACTTTTTTTGTTACATTCTTTTTATCTCGAACCAAAGCGAGAAAATACTAACATCATTCATAAGCTATAATTTATATCTTAGTATAAATGGCTATTGCTCTGCGTTATATCTATGACGTTGATTAAGAATGTGTTCATAGCCATTGTCGCCCAAAACTTAAAACAAACTGCTAAGGTACTACACATTTAATTTTCATTTTAATTGAAGTATTTCACCATTTCAAATGGTGCATTTTCCACGCTAAGATATAATAAAACAGTTGTCTAGCATCTACATTGTTCCCTAATAGTTCGCAGGGTTTATTTTACCGTGAATCATGCGGCCTCACGGCACGTCTCGCTGGGTCTCAGTGCTCGTGATTTCCATTTCAGCATTATTCCATTTTCTTTTATTTAGGTCGAAGCAAAACCTCCGTTTGGTCCTTTTAATAATAGAATAATGATATCCTTAAAATGTGGTAGCTAGCTTTGCTTTACGAGTAGCTGGGAAATGGTGTATTTTTACTATCAGTTTTTGCGAATAAAATTTTCGTCTGTATGATGTTTATTGACAATGTTTGATGTGACATGTAAGCCTCATCTATAAGTGTATGAAATACAATAAAAACTTAACTGTCGAGTTACAGAAATTTTAACTGCAATTAAAAAAAAACTTCAGCATTTGTTTTGTCGACATTATTAAATAGATACATTTACGATCTAAATGAATAGGAAATAAATACTAACCTTGAAAAATAAAAAGTTCGCAACACTACGCTTGATTACGTGAACTCGGCGTTGCCTATTAACGATTTCCTTTATTGTCTCTCAAGGGCGCCCTCAATACTTTTAGAGACAATTGCAGTTTTAACAAAATATTCATGTGCATCTTCTGTATACAAGGAATTCACTTACACAAAATAGGACCTAGAATTCGATATTAATTGTTAATCATAATATCCAATCATGTCAAATGATAAAATATAAAAAAACTTGCATTTAATTTGTAATTGAATCAAAAATATCATCATATGAAGATGTACACACATTCGTATGAATATTCGTTTTACAAAATGTAATAATTTGTACTGCTATTTAGCAGAGATCTTAAACAAACAAAACCTCGCACACTATTTCACCTTTTTTGAAAGTATACTAGAGCTACAATAAACACAACCGAAGCTGTATCAATTGTTCAATATCGTGACTAAAATTCAGAGAGAGCTCATTAGTCCTAAAACAACACTAACTTGTGACTTGTTTAAATAAACCCACGAAATCAGATGCGGATTCATCGGAACTTACGCAGACGTGGGTTTGGCCACAGATTAAAAGAGAAACAGAAGGTTAGCTATTTTTTATTACACTTATGTCAAACTAACAGACCGCCGCCCCTGCTTCAGATGGAAATTATCTGTTTGATCTACTGTACTGTTGTGTGCACATCGTAAACCTTTCTGTTAAATCACGCACTTTCCATTTCAAGAACTGCGGGATGGGTTATAACATTCCATTATGTTTTATACTAACCATGCTGCACTCACTAATGAGCCGGCCTGCGTGGGCTAACACTTCATTCAGAATAGACTTTCGTTCAGTATTAGTTTTAGTGACTGAGAATCACCATTATCATTATAGCACCCTCCCCAGTTGCATCCTCAGCCATTGCATAGGATTCCAGAGTACGCTACGATCCTGAATTGATAAGCCTGGTCATAACAGCAGTAGAATGAGCATACCTTCTGTAATTCCACATTCGCAGCCCTCAAATAAAAAGGAGCGACATTTCAAAGTTCCGAACTGTTTTGTTGATTAACAAGGGTGGACCGGGCTGGTATCTATTACAGTAGCAATGAGAACGGTCAACCTGCGAACAAGCTATGGCACTTACTATACGCGAACTAAAGTTATTCTTGCGTAAATAATGCAACGGGTCCACTAAAACCACAGGGGAACGACATTTGTGAATCACTAGCAGATATTGTTCGGGACATTTCCTCTTGGGGAAAGTGAGACGGATACTTTTGCATCCCCTACTTTTTTGAACGGTAAAAATAGTTTAATCTCGCACTTCACGCATCAGTAATCCACTAAGTAGTTTCTCTATTTCGTTTTTTTGTTTAAGACGTTGCACATTTCAGTTTGCTTCAAATAAAAGCAAAATGTATTGGTAAAATATATGTTTACTTACAAATATAAAATTGTCTTCTCTATAAACAATTCAAAAATTGGTAGCTTTCACAAATAAATTAACACATTTCAGAATATCAAAAATTGCTTTAGCTATCTGTCAATTGAAGTGCAATCGAAACAATTATCTACGAAACTTGGATGTGGTGTTTGATAAATTGAAATTTAGTGTAAAAATTTAAAGGTTTTATTTGTAAAAGCCCTAAATATTTTATATTTACAAAAAGGGACGATTGAATAAAATAGTTATTTATTTACAATACTCTAAACTATCGCTACAAATAACAACTAGCTGGTTAACTGACAGTCTTTTTGTAGCATGCAATCAATGTTAAAAGGCAATATCAAGTGGAAAATAATGCAGCATGCTTTCCCCAATCTGTCTTGACAGATATTGACATTTTAAACAGACTTATTATTGTTGTCCGACGATTCATTTTTTAATAACCGGGCCCTGAAACAAAAAAGGATCGGTTACTCTCGTAACAAAGTGGCGAGTTTTCCGAACACTCAGATTAACTTTTTCATCCAACATTCGATACCTTACTTAATTGAAAAGTTTAAAAGAAACTTTCGGGCAGCTCCCAGAATGGACTGATAGATTTGCAATGAAATATTAGGTTTCTATATCTTGACACAAAAACTAGCCACTGTGATCACATTCTGTAATTTACAAACAAACTATATCACTTAATCTTTTTACAACACCTTCAACCGTACAGTCACTGACGTCGCTTTTCTGAAAGATTTTATGAGAGCACTAGCGGCCGCCCGCGACTCCGTCCGCGTGGATCTCGATGTCCAATAGCCTAAAACCTTCCTCGTCAAATGGACTATCCAACACAAAAAGAATTTTCCAAATCGGTCCAGCAGTTCCTGAGATAAGCGCGTTCAAACAAACAACATACAAACAAACTCTTCAGCTTTATAAGTATACTAGCGGCCCGTCACGCGGTTTCACCCGCGTCCCGGGGGAACTACTTCCCGTGCCGGGATAAAATATAGCCTATGTTACTCTGGGTGAATGTAGCTTTCCAACAGTGAAAGAATTTTTCAAATCTGCCAAGTAGTTTCGGAGCCTATTCAATTCATACAAACAAACAAAAAATCAAACCTTTCCTCTTTATAATATTAGTATAGATTACTACATATAGACTATAGATAGGAGAATTTTCACTCGAATGAGTCACGTCTGTAGAAGCACTTCTTAACCAAGACCACAGTGAAGTAGCACTTTATAAAATTGTACTGTTTCTTTTGCCAAGAGCCAAGAGCTCAATATTGCAAAGGTGCTATGCAATTTTGAGTGCATTAGTTAGCTTTACCATCAATCTTTAAATTCTTAAAAAGCAGGTATAATTGAATCTTTACTAATATAATAAAGCTGAAGAGTTTGTTTGTTTTTTTGTTTGAACGCGGTAATCTCAGGAACTAATTAATGGTTCGAAAAAAAAATGGGTTGGATAGTACATTTGACGAGGAAGGCTTTACTGTATAACACTATGTGCGCAGAAACCTAAATCCACACGCAAGCATTCGCGGGTGGCTTATAATTTAAAGGCTACATAGTACATACACAGTATCTCAAAAAAACAAATGATTAATGTTACTTCTAGTTGTGACAATCCAATGTCAATAAACTTCATCAATCACTTACTTTCATTAGAGAAGATAAAAACAAAGTTCTGTTAGTCTCAGAAGAATATAATTACTCCCATTATGTGAAATTAATTAAGTTATATTAATCACAAATATTAGTTTTCTAGACTATTTGAAGTTGATGTCAAAAAGAAATGAATGAAAGTGGTCCAGTAATTAATTGAGATAGTTACGAGTTTATTTAATTACAGTTTGAGACATCTGAAAAGGAGATATAAATATAGTGATGATATTAATATCGCATTTTCAGATGTCTCTAAGCTCGTATTTTAATTCAAAAGATACATTTATAAAATCATAAACATTTTATTTGTGAAACAAAAATTCTACATAATGAATATAAATAATATTTATGTTGTAAAAAAATACACTTACGAATGCTTCTTTTCATAAGAACTCGGTACCAAAAAACAATTAGATTCCCTGTAAAGAATATCTCGCTTTTTATTGCACGGCCAGACAATACCACAATTCTTGTTCTGAAATAAAATAAAAGAATTGGTTGTTGTAAATTATACTAGTTTAGTGATTGTTGGAATTCAGGTCGCAGAAGAAAATCAATATAAGTGTAATCTTATTTTTATAAGTAAGTTGATATTTTTCATTTAAACGAGAGCTGTAAATCTCTAGCTAATTTATTGTTTTATCGAAAAGACAATTTTTTTTGTCGCTTACTCAGCTTGAATACAATTTATCAATATTTTAAATGCTTAAAAATAATGTTATAATATTGAAATTGTCTGTTCATATTACGGAGCCTTCTCCAATAATAAATTAACGAACTGACCGTAGAAGATTAAATTTTATGGCATTTTTCAAGTTTAATAGTTTGTGAATAAGTTTGTTAATTACATAGAAAGCTTTTCGTACATACCAACTTGTAACCTTTGTAGGATAGATCTGGGACTGGCACTTCAGGTTCTCGGAGTTTCCTCATTTCCGCATTCTTGAGATCCTTGAAAATGTATCAAAAATAATTGTATTTATGTCTATTATGAAAATATAATTATATTAGGCACCTACATAATAATGGACATATTGTTATTATGTGAATTATTCAATTAGTTTTGAAAAACAATTGAATAGAGCTGTGCAGAGTTTATATTATGTAGGCAGGTTTTTAGCTTTTGCTCATATGTATGTTTAGTACAAGGAAGATAGTCAATCTTTTTTAAATGTCTGGTATACTTATTTCATTTAATAGAAAATAGACCAATTCTGAACAAAATGTAACTAAGAGCAGGTATAACGGTTCTACGTGCTCTCTGAGAAAAGAGGAAGTAATTACACCACCAACTTTAAGAATCCAGAACGACACTAAACTTAACGAATGGAAAAAGCGCATTTCAAAAAATAAATTGTGTTTCCCTTGATTAAAAATTTGGAACCACAGTTGTCCCTTCAAAATTTTTTGTGTATGTACATACACGTATGTATATAATAATAGTTAAACTAATAATGCCATTTTGTTCAAGTGTTTATTTAATTATAACTGCGTGATTAACTTTAACTATTTCAAAGGGTATAAAGCATGGTCTCTTTAGTTTCGACAAACATAATTCCGAAGCTCCGGAGTCGTAGAAATTTCAGATGTGTTTGTTTGACACAGTTGTTCTCACATCTTAGATGAGACTTCAACTCATTCATAGATAAGCAGTAGAAAGAATTTCGTGGGATATCATTCAGTAATCTATATTATATTTTTTATATTTCTATTTTTGTTGTCTTTCTTTTGTATAACAGCACAGCAGATCACACTAATTTCTCAAAGAGATTTTAATCGATTTTCAACTTAATGACTAACAAGATGAAAACAATTAAAAATAAAATGAAGAAGTTTGAATTGTGGTAGTCTGATGTGCGAAAAAAGTCGTACGAATACTTGCAAATAAGAACAATCTTTGAATGTATATTTCTATTAATAGGCGAAAATTAAACCTACTGAGCTCGTCTAAGTATCATTAAGTACAGTTGTCCTCATCCTCGTTACACACACGATGTCGAGAGAGTATATTGCGAGCGTAAACTATCCCGCAGTTAGTCAGTCTGTGGTTAATGGTGAAACTCTGACGTAGTTATACCCCCCATTATCATTACCGAAGGCGGGATCTTCTACGTAAGATTTGAATTTGATTCTTGTTGTGTGTGGTACCTATATATTGGATTTACGTATAAAATAAGCATAGTGGTTTTAGTAAGCTGGTCTTTGTAGCTGATTAGTAACATTTGTTTTTGGGTCTCTCTTCATTGCCATAGCAACTTACTGCATAAATAATGGCAATTCTATTGAGGTCGTACGAACACTTGTAAATAAGATCAATCTATGAAAATTAAACCTCCTAAGCTCGTCTAAGCATCATTAAGTGCAGTTGTCCTCATCCTCGTTACACACACGTTGTCGAGAGAGACAGTATATTGCGAGCGTAAACTATCCCGCAGTTAGTCAGTCTGTGGTTAATGGTGAAACTCTGACGTAGTTATACCCCCCAATTATCATTACCGAAGGCGGGGTCTTCTACGTAAGATTTGAATTTGATTCTCGTTCTGGTATATATTGGATTTACGTATGAAATAAGCATAGTGGTTTTAGTAAACTGGACTATGTAGATGATATGTAACAAACGTTTTTGGGTCTCTGTTCTTTGCTATAGCAACATACTGCTGTGCATAAATATTGGCAAATCTATTTAACAATGATCCACAACATATCTATCATTTTTTTTTTAAATAATGACGTACTTTTATACTGGGGCTGGTCAAAATGTTTTGTTAATTTAATGTCCGAGAAATTAATGTTCTGTAACCATTTCGGTGTCTTACTAAAATCTACTTCAGTCATCAGTTGATTTGTAAATATAGTTATTTAGTTTGATTGCTACGCAAGAAACTAATTCAAAAATATAACTTACCAATTCATCCTGGTAGACAGAGTATATCGTCTCCGAAACGTCAGGTCTGAAATATTAATTAGGAAAAAGATCAAATCACGAACTAGAGGGTATGCAAATAAATAAAACTCCCTTCAAACTTTAAATTAGTTTGTGAAACTTCGTTCGGGGCATGCATCACGCTGCAACTGTGTATAAACTAGTTTATTTGTCTAACTTACGTACTATGCGTTGGCGAACGAATGAATTTGAAAAAGGTTCAGGAGAATTCTAAGCAAAATATTTGACAAAGTTCTTTATGATTCATCATGAATATTAATGCCCTCCCAGTCGTTTTGGCTACTTCAGCCAATCTAATGATAATGTTAAACAATATACTTAAAGAACACAAAGTGCATTCCTTTTACTCTTATTCTCATAGTTTAGTGGGACAGCCACCTGACACGTTTGTAGAGAGATCAGGCGCAAGACCAAAGGCTTAACGGACTATAATGTATACTTTACAGATTTATCCTGATAATAATGTGATCATAATGACTTCGAATTGTCCATCACAAATAAGACGACTCCAGGTATTCCAAAAACAGATTGTCGCTTTTAAAATAGAAAAGCCTTTGGCTGCCAGATCAAATGCGAGCTAGTAATGTTAATAGGAGACCTTGGACCTCTATAGCACCGGCCGTGGTTGCTAACTAATGGGTTGTCTCCCAACCAAAATAGCTTGATGGCTTTGACTGGTTGGATTGCAGATTTAGTAATTACCCTGTCCTTTGAGCCAAGAGTCGGATACAAATCCCACTGAGGACGATGAACATTATGTTTGTGTGTTCTATTTTGGGATCTTAAAGTACATATTTGTGATTACATCATTGTTTTGCTTCATTTGGAATTAGATCAAAGTGTACACAATTTTATTTCCTTGAATTAGATACGCTCCGAAACTATTGAAACGATTTGTAAAAACATTTTGCTCCTAAAATCCTGCATTATCAGGGGATAATAAAAGTTGTTGATGTTGCCAATGCTCATCAGGCGACGAATATGGAGACATTTGACGGGCACGTTGGTCTAGTGGTCAGAGAGAGACCTTGGCTACAAAACCATGGGTTCGAATCCCGCTAGGAGCAAATGTTTATGTGATGAACATCGGCATTTGTACTAAGTTTGAGGCTAGGCAAAGGGTCTTTTCAAGGAATTAATTATTTATCATGTTATTTTATCCCCGAACCACATCACATTCTCATGGGCCACAGTCACTTAGAGCAAGTGTGCAAAGCCCCTAGCAAAATGCTACTATAAGAATAAATGAATGAAAAAATGAAAGCAATAAAATAGTAACAACTCACGCATAAAAGTTAAGCTTGATCTCGATGCCCGAGTCGAGGATGAGGTCGTGGGCCTCCTGCACGGTCAGCTCGAAGGTGTTGATGCCGTTGATGCTCTGCAGCATGTCTCCGACGTGGATGCCGGCCAGCATGGCCCGGCTGTTATGCTTCACCTGGAAGTAGAATATAGTGAACTAGCGGCCGCCCGCGACTCCGTCCGCGTGGATTTCGATTTCCAATAGCCTAATCAAAATCGTCAAATGTACTATCCAACACAAAAATAATTTTCCAAATCGGACCAGTAGTTTCTGAGATAAGCGCGTTCAAACAAACAAACATACAAACAAACTCTTCAGCTTTATATATTAGTATTAGATTAGATTGATGATTTTTGAGGGTAAATAATTGTGGTGAGGTGCGTAGGGCTGGTCTAGAATAATGATGTTACAGAATTACTACCCCGTGTCTTGTTGGGTAAAAACTTTAAGAAGTATGTACTCCTAAAACTTTTATGATGTTAAACTATCACTGGTCCTTTGAGCCGGATCAAATTGTTTTTGATGGACCGCTGAAGTTTTTTTTTAAATATTGTGAATTCACGTAAAATTAATCTTTATGCTGAATTAATCTTGCTATGCGAATCAGCAATTTATAAATGGTCTTAAATTAAACATAATTTTGATAAATAAAATTATTTATCGTACTTCATGAAATTATGGAATTAAATTAAATTAAAAAAGAAAATATTAATAAATAAATAAATAAATAAATATTTCACAACATCACATACATTGATCTGACCCCGTGTTAAGTAGCTTAAGCACTTGTGTTACAGACATCAGAATCAACAGCGGTATTACAAATATACTTAAATAGATACATATAACACCCAGACCAGGACAAACAGACATGTTCATGCACACAAATGTTTGTCCTGTGCGGGGATCGAACCCGCGACCTCTTGCGTAATAGGCAACATCTTGACCATTACACCAAGCGGGTCGTCAATACAAATTCCAGTTGTAATTTCCTAATAACTAAATGCATGTATATACAAGTATTGATATAAAAGTACTGAGCTGAAATAATAGCAATAAAAATCTTTACATTATAATAAATTAAATATTATTGTTCAGAACACAGTCATGTTACAAAGACTTTAGTGAGTAGGTAGCAATAGACAAAGTTATTACTTTTTCACTTCATCGCATCTTTGCCTTTTATTATACCATTGAATATTATGAAGTTAATATTCAAGCCAATTGTTACAGTACAATAAGTAAAGAGAAAAAGCAAATTACTTTTAATGATATCGTATCAAATCACCCAAGTAAATTTTGTAGGGACATAGAGAATACGGTATTTAATAAAATAAGGACAATAAAATTCCGTGTGCTACCTAATATCAAAGGTACCGTTTTCCATCATCAATGTATAGAAACTTTACTATTCAGGATGTATTTTTTATTAATTGGGAAACTTGTTATTTTTTGTACGTTATTTTCCAAATACGCGTAATACATATTTTAAAAATCGCTATAATTGTGAATCGAAATGTTTAATTATTTTACCTAGTCCTCAGATGATTTAATTTTCTAATAGATTCATCTATGTACATCAATCATCCCCTCCCCTTTTTGAGTTGTGAACACTTCCTACTATGAGCAGTTTAACTATCCTAAAGTTAATAATACTATTTGAAATCCATCCATCGTCTACATTCGATTAGCAATTGTATTACCCGACAAAGTAGACGGACGCATCGTAAAACCAGAGCAATTTTCTAATATCATCGGATTCTCCGAAAACAATAAAGATGGAATCGTTATTATGGCTATAAGCGCGGTTGCACTTTCGTTTTTGTCAATGTTATTAATTTTGTTAACAAAACTAATCCTAGACAACGAAAGTATTATTTATTACTTTCGTTGTATAGGAACTTTAAAAATTAAAAGAAGATAAAAAACGGTAGTGTATAAAACGTCAAAGTGTAATCAAATTGTAAATTACAAATTTTGAAATATTAATTAAAAATGGATGATGTTAATGTACTATCGGACGAACAGACAAGTCATCTGTTCTCTCATTTATAAGTGCAGCGCACGACTGTTAAGAGCATATGGCGGGCACAATACAGGATGGATGACAGTAAATCCCCATTTATGGTTCCCATTTTACGAGAGTCAGTATTGTTCATAGTGATTAATCTTAAGATTGTCTATATTAAAGGACCACGAGTTTGGACATTTAGATTCGTTTCAGTATTAAAGGTAAGGTAATCAAAGACAATAAGTATTTATGTTTCGAATATATTGAAGTACCTGGTATATTGAAGTAGTGGGTACCATAGAAATATAGAAAGATTTTATTAAAAAACATTAATAAAAACCGGGTAACATAAAAAATATCACCTTAAGTATTATATTGATAATAAATTAGACGATTTTGCAAGATCTCAAAATCCGTCTGGCTGTACACTGCGGAATTATGTCAATCAAAAAGTATTGTATGGACCCATTATGGCAGAGAAGTGGTACCCTTGAACAGTTAGCAAATTCCTAAGCAAAAAATAACAATAATGTAAATCAAGGTCCTAGCTCCGCATGATGATATGTGATGAGTTTATTGAAGAGTCAAAAGACATGGACTATGGAAGCAATAATACTAGTCCAAAATGAATTTAGACGAGTTGACCAAAAAATTAAAAATGCTAGTGTAAACTGAAGATACCTCACTGAATTTTTTTCCCATATGGCTCAAACGACGACGGAACAATGGCGGGCCCCGTGTTCGGCCTTATGAACGCGGGCGATCGTCGGAAGGAATTCGCCAGCGACATTTATGCGTCCGCCCGTGATGCGATGCGGTTGCGTTTTAATCTATGGCTGTGCACTGCGGAATTCCAATTATTGATGGTACGACTATTGCAGAGCTCACGTCTTTTATGGTTTTCTTATGTTGAATGATGAATGGGTTTGCCATAGTGTTTGTTTTTGAGGTTAAAGTTCAAGAAACCTTCGATTCGATTGTAAAATGTGACGTTTGAATAGGAGACCTTGCGAATGTCGAATCATCAGCATCATTTGGTGCAGAGTACACTTATGGACATTGGACATGAGCTTCTTCAAAGTGATTGCGACACCTTTTTGCGGTAAAAAAGATATTAAATGCTGACACAACTCGGCTCTAAGGGCTATAAAATGACGTTAATCTCGAATAAGATTATATATATAATTTTACAAGTAAACAAAACGCTGAATAATCTGTATATGTAATTCCTTCGTTTGACGTTCGAATGTGATGAAGTCAAATAAATTTCCCGACAGGATTACTCATAAAGCCGCAAGAGATTATGTTAGGAAATTTTGTGATACCACGCTGTCTACACTTTAACTTGTGAACGAGAAAGTTTGCCGAGCATGTTGCGGATTTTACACATTTCAAGTTATAATTAGAGTTCTAAACAAAACTAAGTTTCATCCGTTTTGAGTGCTTGCGTTTAACCAGTACTGGCGTCATCCGACGCTCAGCTTGCAAAATGAACTATCTTTTCGAAATTGTGGCTTTTAAAAAAGGAATTTGTTACACTATGCAAATGGCACGCTTCGTGAATTTCGAAAGTCAGTATCGAATTGTGGGTACATTGTTCTGTAATTTGAACTTGTTATTTTATTTAATTGATAGATGGCAAGCGTGAATTTTAGATCTGTGAGTTTGTCTTGAAACATTTGAATCAAAAGAGTCGGCTTTTAAGGATTGATTTCAGTTAAAATTGTCGGCAATATTCCTAAACTCCCAAGGAACCTAAAGTACACCGTCAGTTTGAAAAACAGGACTAAATTTTTAGTCATAGCGACTGCGCTAGTAGTAGTAGGCCAGTACCTACTGAGGTACGAATTATTAAATTTCAATTCAGTTTTTGTGAATGATATAATATGATTAACACATAGAACTTTAAAATACCTATTTAATTATTTAGATATTCATTTCATAAAATTTTGCAACATTAAATAAAAATGGTTAATTTGTTCGAATTAAAAAGCATACATTGCTTCAGTCAAAGCGCCTAAAAAAGAACAAAAAAGCAATTAAAATGCAAATATATCGTCAACGGTTCTATTTGCCCTATACTCAAAGGGGAAATATTTTCCCAGAAAAACAGTAGGTAGTATTGCAAACTCAAAATAAAAACGAATCGACGAAATTTTTTCCAGACGTTGAAGCAAATATCGCTGTTTCACGTTTACTTTCAATAGAAATATGTAGTAAATACCAATATTTTCATCAGAAAAAAAAGGAATAATTGTGGAGAAATCAGCAAAAAATTATGTCAGTAGGTATTTAATAAAAAAAGTCGTGTCAGAATTATAAGCTCTCTTATTTCTTCAGAATAAAATTAAGTTACAATGCATACCATAACTTTCTTTTCATATTGAAGCAATTGGATAGTTCCCCAGAACAAGACATTTACTTGAATTTATTTTAAAAGTAATAAAATCTCAGGAGGTTTTTAATCGACTAAGCTTCATATTCCTTTACAAATTACTAGCTTTTACCCACGGCTTTAATCGCGTGGAATTAGGGCATCATAGTGTTATACTATAGCGAACAGTTTAAAGTCTTCCTCGTCTAAGAGATTAGCGCGTTAAAACAAACAAACAAACTCTTCAGCTTAATTATATTAGTACAGATAGATTTGATATTTTCAACATTCCAAACAGGTCAAATAATAATATTTCACACGACTTACCCTGGTAACTCGCAGCGGCGTGTTGTAGTAAGACCCCCCGGCAAGTTCGAACCCCCATAGTGTGTCGTCAAAGTTGACCTTCTCACGGACCCCCTCGTTGCTGGACAACCAAGATGGCATCTGTTCTGCCCTGTCTAGCTCTTTTTCTAGGTAGGCTGGAAGTTTTGCCTGGAAATAGATAAAATTGTTAAGATGAAAGGTAGGCCTTACTCAGAGATAATAATAATACCCGTCCTTACATTAATTAAATTCTAATTTATAAACCAAGAAAATTGAATTCATGTCACCGAGTCCCTTACTTAATGGATCAGATGAATTTCTCCTTGTTAAGTTAAACTTAATATTTTTAAAATATTTACTACTTTTAATATTATTACCCTCTCACACTACAGGTGCACTGGGTTTTTATGATAGGTAATTAATCCTACAATCCTTAAAAAGTTGTTGGGGAAGTAAATCTGCATACCTTATTCACAAAAAAATAAAAAATAAATTGTCACTGTCGATTCCGTTACGATGCTATCAATTTCAAGCTAAGCTTTACATCAAAATAAATTGAATTTTCATAATGATTGAAACAATTTTGCCGTTCCATCGACTCAAACTTCCTACTGTAACTAATCAAATTTATATCGCATAAAGGATCGATTTCGTAACTCATTCGCATATTCAAATGTGCTATTCATACACCTACACTTCCTTGGTCCTTTTGTTGGTTGATGTAATCCACCTTGAACACCCAATTATCGAGCTCTAGCACGTAGAGCACCTGGTCAAGTTAACGAAGAGCACCTATTGATATTTGTGGCTTGCTATGCACTACTTGTCAAACTTCTCAATAAAGTAAAGATTAAGAATATTAATGTCCCAGTAAAGGCAAGGGCACAACCATCTGAAATCATCTTTTCGTTTTAAAAATGGTTTATGGCTTAATCACCTCGCTAGCTAATAGAAAAAATATAAAATAGAAAAATAGTTTATTCATAACAACAAGTCGTGTATTATACAGAGTAGGTGTATTAGGATGAGACTGCTCTTCCTAAAGACAAAATTACAAAAAGACTTGCAAGTCTTGACAAATGCGGGTTGGCGATCACAAACTCGTGCTGTGTTCAGAAAAATCGACACAATTATGCTAAATATCAAAAGGCTTACTAAAAATATCAATCGGTGCTCTAAGTGGACTAGTTCGATGCTAAATGTGCGGGTGCTCAAAATTGGGTGACCAAAGTGGACCACCTCCGCATATTGTGTACACAGTTAAAACTTTCCGGCCACTGGGGCATTGGAGGCCGGAAGATACGGATGCAAATTGATACCTAATGAATACCCGTGCGAAGTTTTAACCGACTTCGTTTCAGTAAAACATCTAAAGGTGCTTTGTGAATGGTTTAATCGTTTAAAGATGGGATGAGGTATTAAACATTGGAAAAGTGTAATTACTCGTAAATTTCATTTGTACTATACCTACCTACTAATATTGACGCATAAATACACTGATGTGGACGATAGGAGGTTTTGTATTATTTTAAAGTTTGTAATATTATATTAATTAAATCCAGCTACTTGATACTAAAGCTTGTTAGTGTTACTACACCAATCGATCAATGGAAGATCAAGGTAAAAGACATCGTTAGATGTCGATTGAAGCTTAATAGATCTATAAGTATTGCAGATAATCATCGATCGACGTCGAATAAATCCATATTACCATCGATCGGTGCCCTCGATCGACGATCGATTGATTGGTGTAGTAAAACCCATACATACAGAAACATACATAAAGAATATATAAAGTAACATATATAAAGAAATTATACCTAAAATTTTATTGTAAGATATTTATTTTACAAACAATTCACTAAAAAACTTGAAGCCCCCTAAAGGTCACATAATAAACCGAGGCGATCATAATAACAGGAAAACAACTTACATTTTTAATTTTTTCATCCATTTTATACAAGCGAAGTGGGAAAGTTGCCGCCGTGTAACTTAGTTGTGTGTTTAAAACGCTGCGAAAACACTTTTTGCTTTGCGAGTTGCCTGAGTAATGAATTTGTACTGGCGCTCTTTCATTCATTATCTTAATCACTGATGCATGGACCAGCCTTTGTTAATTGGACGATATTAATAAACTAAAGGGAGATGACAGTGATGACTATGCCTCACTTGCGAGTGATTGTTCTGTTGACATATGGATCGATAAAGGATGACATTACGCTATTTTGATTTTTGGTAAATCATACATACATACATATTTGAACAAAAAGGGAAAGTATTTATTAAGTACGTGAGTATACTTACTAAATTCATGTTTGGTATTGACACAAAGGTTTCATGGTACGTAGGTAGTCGTCGTCAACCATCGGACGTCGGAGTATGGTCGAGCTGAAAATATGTAGGTACGATTAATAATGTTTGTTTCTGTTCTTACAAAGCTAATAATATAAAGATAGAAAACTTTATTGAATCTCTTTATTGTTATGTTCATATTTGTACTAGTTTGCTTTTATAGTCCATTTCAGCTAACATGATAATATCTATGACCGGTATACTTCTTTAACGAAATTAAACTTTATTGCAAGGCAATAAGCTCCACGAGCTGTTTATATGATTTTCCATAGGGTTCCATAATACTTAAGAATATTGTCGATTTCCTTTGAATCGTCAACTGTCACCGGGATTATCTTAGGTGAAATGGACTATAACAAAATGTATCCATCGAAAATAATAAAGACGTGTGAATAAACCCATCTTCACGTTTCCGCTGAAACTCGAAACCTTAATAACCGCGCCGACAGACAACGTCGACAACCCGAACAAATTACATAAAGTAGACCTGCAGACGATTTTTACGTTTGAAGACGGTCAACCTAATTGCTCAATCTGGCAGTTCGAACCTTTCTCCGCCTAGGTTTAGTTCCCAGCGCCAGGGGAATACACAAAGACGATGTGTCTTAGATTGCTTTTGTGTATTTGTTCACTTCAAATTATTTGCTTTGAGAGGAAGGATCGTTGACATTAGAATCGGAATATTATTGTAAGAATATTTCTTACTTGTTAACGTTATTGCTTTGGTATGATCTGTTGTTGTTTGCTTTGAAATTAAGCTACTGATTGTGAAGTCATATACAAATTATGTAAGTAAGACATAATTGGATTTGAATGGACACTTGTATGTCAAGCTCAAAGTCAAAGTAGTTTATTTTGCAATTTGATTTACATAGAAATTCTTTTGCACGTCATATCTTTTTTTACCTATTAGCTAACATACATACGAGATTAGCACATGTAGAATATTTTATTAGCAAATTATGTATATCCGTTGGAAAACATGGCTGGTCGCTGGTAATGTATATTGGAAAGTTGTTTAATAAACTGACTATGAAGGAAATAATCTCAAAGGTAAGAAAGTACTGAACTAGGGAAGTATGAAGACTGTCAGATAAAGACTTCATGTTGAAAACTTTTGACTTTTATGTCTAAAGTATTCTTGAGTATACTAGTAATGTCGGACGTCGGTTAATGAGTTAAGGTGAATGTATAAAATTATTATAACATAATTTTTATCTTTCGATAAAACAATACCGTATATTGGGGTCATAATTGGGTTTATAGATCGTTTAATGGTCAGTAACTTTGTTTGTGTATTTTACAAAGCAATCAAAAGATTACTTATAATGATACAATCTCGCCAGATTATATCCCTTAAAAAAAGATGGGACTATATAAGGAACTTAAGTTATTTTTTTTACACACGCGTTTTGAAAAAGAGATGAGATTGAATTGCGTTCATAACTTGACTCTGTTTCTTATTTACTTTTATTTTAAAAAACAATACAGTTGATGAGATTCTTTATTATTTATTCCATTTGATACCACAGACGACTAGGAGCTTCAGTTGGTAGTAAAAGTACTTTAAGATAGTATTGAAAAAGTTCTTGAAAGTTTGGAATAACTCGAACGACGACCTAGTTCTTTTGCCGCGGTATTTGAAGTGTTCTTTGTCAAGACTTAATTGAAGCGGGATGCGCTATTTAACTTAACCATAAATATGGTCTTATTTTGACCTAGCTGGTTATTTATTACATTGGAGCAACTGCCAACAGATCCCCGTAAGGCAATGGTTCCTAATCTATTCAATGTCACTATCCCTGTGAACAAGTATAGGAATTGAGTTTACCCCTAGCTTTTTAAAAAATATTTTTCAAACGTGATTTTGACTTTTTTACAATTTACTGATTGCTCATATACTAACTTATTAAGAAGAATTGACTTTAATTATACTACTGAAGGACTTAGGATTACCAAGATCTAATATTAGCTCCTTACTGGAGAGAGCAACTAAAGCCGCTTTACTCGGGTCGTACCAAATATGGTTGGGAAGGGAGAGGAATGTCATCGGTGAAGGTGATCGTTTGTATACTATAAAGGGGCCCCTTAAACCTACACGCTGGGTCGAAAGTCCCAGGCGCCGAATGACATTCATCTCTGTTCCACGCGATGGACCCGGCGCCTGCACGGAGAATCCATGGATAGCTAAGAAGGGGTCGTTAGGCGTTTCGCACCGCAAGAGATTCGAACCGCGGTGCGAATCGCCCAAGAGCCCCTTTTGAATGTGTTCTATCGCGCCGCAGTAGTTACAATGTACTTTACATGCTATCCCGTGTATACCCCCTAGAATCTTCAGTTTACCCCTGCAGATAAATTACCCCCAGGTACCGAACCACTGCCTCAAGCTTTATAAAGGAAACAAGTTATTTTTTGGGGCCTTGCCAGCTGAAGCACTGAATTATCATTCTTATCAGACAATAATTATAAACACGACTGCATTTATTGCCGCAATATCAGAAGTGTTGAGAAACACGACTCAAGACTTAATTGACATGATATGCGCTATTTAACCTAACCCTTAGGGTTTTACCTTCCACTTTGAGTTTGTTACGTTTTGATTTGAGCTGAAAAGGGTATGATGGGTTGGGTACAAAGCTGTGAACAACAGTCATTAATTATGGACCTTTCAACTGCGGCAGATGAGCTTATTTAGGTGTTTTGAAGGTATTATCTATACGACCATCATTATGTGCATCTTAAATAAATAAGATGAAAAATATTAATAATTTTGCAAAGAAATCACAACCATCCAACAACAATTTTGGGTGGGTTTCGGGACTTTGTCCCCGTGGGTTTCGGGACAACGTCGCGGGAGGCCGCTAGTAAAAATGCTCAACAAAAAAGACGAGATGCTCATTAGTACCTACGCAGTGCTAATATATATATTAGTACATCACACGTGAACACACAATGTCACTATAATATTAAGTTAAAATGTAAGAAATTGGCTTCATATCTTACGATATCGCCGAAAATAACAATTTCAATAAGTAGATTGATGACACCCACGTCTATAATACACCTGTGACTTTACATCTAATATGTACATCAACATTTTCATATTTTTTATGGATTATAATTATACTATTATCAAGCTAGACTAAAAAATGAGACCTGCAAAATAATTTCGTCCCAAATCAAATTGCAGAATAAAGTCTTTGTCTTATCTCTTAATTACTTTTTTACAATTGAATGTTGTTCTAGAACTTTTGAATTTAAATTATTTACCAGCTGAGCTTTAACCTCGCCTGCGGCCATTAAAAATAAACGTCCATCTCTTGCAGACGTATCGACACGATGTATTATTCACAAGCCACAACTAAATGTGTGATTGACACGTGAATTTATGGGCGGATTGTCACGATCGGAATCCTGGTTAGAGCGACGGAATGGCCGGTATGGGGGAGGGTGTCCATGATAGATAGATAATGAGGGCAAAAGAGGAACTCACTAATATCCAAATCCCAAAATTAATAAATAATGAAATCATTGGACAAACACACCTCTTGCCTAGCCCTAAGCTCGAACTTGTACAATGGTAGCTATGGAACGGATAGAAATAACCGTTGACCGCTTGTCACCAAACGGTCTGTATGCTTGAGAGCCACCTGCTTATATCTGTAGTTTTGACACAGCCAAGTACAAATAAAAAACCTGGTCTCTGAGAAAGATAATTAAAAAAGGTTAAAAATAATTCATTACTATTAGCGAAACATTCAAAACGTTATTAATGCGGTTTAAAAATAACGATGACCCACTCTGCAACTACAGTTTAAATTCCTTTCAACATACACGACAGCTATCAAATGTACTTGTAAAAAGGTAAAAACAAACGAGTTGAGAATCCCTAGTTCGTACGCAGTACCCGACAGAACAAAAGTGTGACTATTTAGAATTTCACAGAAAAATCTCACGTACTCGGGTGACTATTATCTCAACCGGGACACGTCCTGGGAATCCAAGACGAATGGCCATCCCAGCTTAAGATTATCCATCTTGTTCTCCACCTTCATTCCCCGGACGTTGCTATTCCTATCCTATACCTAAGTATCATATACCTAAGTATAGGATAGGATACAACAACACATTAGTGTGTTGTTGTCTTTTAGGCGATATGCGTTAGAATGCCGCGTCGATTAATTATATCATTTGGACGATTCGGACCTGATAAATCAAATAAACAAAGTCATTAATGAAATCTTGTAGGTAATTAGATTACAGACGTGCAAATGGAATAGTGGAGTTATAGTATGTCTACATTACCTGGAATTTTAATTAAATACAGAACACATTATGCTATTTTAATTTTAATTCCGAAAATCCCGACGTTGTCAACAAGTTTTTCATTTGAGTTTTATTGTGTTCATGAGTACTAACAAGTCTTAATAATAATCATTTAAAAATCGTAACCCTTACAAGAGAAATCAGACAATTTGGATCATAGTCAGGACTAACAACTTAATGCGCCTTCCGAAGCACGGAATCATCATTCTTATCGGACAATAAACCGACCAACATAATGTGAAAGTGTTCCCCGCGGATTCAAACCAACGACCTCCGAGGTATGAACACTGTGCTGTTACCACTACACCACTGAGGCAGTCATATTTACCCTGTACAATTGTACATCATCATCACTTTTTGATACTTAATTAAACACACAGAGTGTTACGGAAAGGGAACAATACACGTTGCCGTACATTTACCGTGACCCATAGTCTGTAAAGCGTAGGCCTACACAACGTATGATGTTGTTAAATTTCAATTTTAAGCTTTATGCTGCCGGCCGATAAGAGGATTTGCTTCGATTCCGTTTTTGCTGTAAACAGATGGTCTTTGAATCTCGAATAATTCGTTGAATTTGTTTCGGACTGTGGGTATGTATTTGCGGATGATGTTTTGTTTCATTCAATTTTGAGCGGATAACGATCTTCTATTGTTTCAAACAATGATATCGTATCGTGTTTCGTTGATGCTCAAACATTTACATGTGTAGAATTTAGGACTTCTTTTGTGTTATGATATTTAGTAGATTAGAATGTAAGGAATTTTTGTTATCTTGATTTATTATGTAGTTTACTGACACCTGTCATCTCCTGCCTATAAACACAGTTTAAAAAAATATATTTGAAGTTTGTATAGATCCAACATAATGTAGGTATCTACTTAATCGTATGAAATAGTGATTTCAACGTTATTTCCTTTTCCCGAATCGGGCAACTGCACTTCTACATAGTACTAAATTTTGTGCCTTTATTTTTAGTGGGACTTGTCAATATTGTACACCCCCACCCAACCTAGCCTACTCTATCCTACAACCTAGTATACTAACCTAATGCTAATTGACCTAAACGAAGACCTAACTGACCTAAACAAATCCAAGACCTATCTAGAATAAATTGTTTTGTAAAATAATATAAATAATTGGCTCGTGATGAAATCCTACTTTGGCACATGATCGTCTAGTTACTCCTCGTTGTTCCTATAGTAACTCAGTTTCTTTGAGGAATTGGATTAAAGTTATGGTAAATTGAAGTAAGTATTTAGAATAATAATAACACGCAATCTTAAACTTCGCTATAGCACTTAAAGAAAAGTTGAATATAAATATTTAAATAAATATATGTTAGCTTGTCAAAAGAGGACAAAAATACATTGCGGCCCTCCTTAAAGGAGGGGGGCGAGCCTCCGACGCTCCGAACTCACCCTGTGGCCTCGTCCAAAGACTTGGTCGGCTTCCCACCGCTTTGTTGACACAATGCAAATGTCAAATATATATTTATATATATAAATATATATATTTAGTAAGAGGACGCAACCCGTGACTCTATGTGTGTCCAGCTCACACTCAAATCAATAGAGTACAATCTTGTGCTCAAGAATTGATCACTCTAGCTTAGATGAGTTTAATGGGAAACAACATTATAAAAGTTGCTGGTATAATAAAGTTATTGCAAAATAACCTATATAATATAATATGTATGTAAAGTTGTACAGATTCGTCAACTGAACCACATAACTTATTCTGATCTAGAATAAGACAAAGTTTATATTACAATAAACTGGTATGCTGAGTAAGTTAGTATGGCCAAAGAATCCTCCTGCTCCGTCAGACAGACAGAAGAGACTCGTGCCGCATCGCATCACACAAGCCAACCAACAAATCAACAAACCTATTCCCTCTAGGAATAACACTTTAAATCAAATTCACTCAAAATGGTTCAAATCAACCAAACCAATACAAATATGGCTTCTAATATTGAAATATTAATTAAAGCACTTGAACAATATGAAAAGTTTAAAAATAAATCAAACTAGACTTTCTAGCCTGATAACCACTTAGCTTTTACACCATACTCGTCCCTCAGCTCCTCAGCATAGTGAACCGCCTTACTTTTCTTGAAGCACTGCAATCGATCTTCTGGCACTATATCACTTCACTGACTCTACACTTAACACTTCTGAGATTAAATACAATTAACACTGACTCTAGGTTTTAGACTTTAACACTTTCACTATTTCACTAATAAAATATATCACAACACTCGAAAGTTCCCGCGTAACGCGACGTTCTCTTACTTCCAGTAAGAGCGACTCCACTCGATCTTCGGTTCAGAACCAGACTGCCGCTCCTCAATTCTTACTGGACTTTTATACTATCTCTTCGTCCTTCGCTAGCCTGCATTAACCTGCATTAGCCTGCATTAACCTGCATTAGCCCGCGATAATTATGACCCTTACGCATCATATATTTAAAGTTCATTTCTCCCCCTAGTAAAATTGTGTTGACCTGCGCTAACCTTCGATAATTTCGACCCTTGTGCTTCATATATTTAGAGTTCAAAATTGTTCCTTTTAATTTCTTTGAAGAATTAATATTTTAATTGGAAAATATTTATTCCTTTTCTTATCTTAATTTATGTTTTCTTGAAATCTTATGAAATTATAAAAGTAATGTGACAATTGATGCCTGATTTCTAAACGCTGTCAAATGTCAAACAAAAGTCACTGAGTCGGACTGTTTACTTTCATATTAATTATTTACCTTTTAACAGTATGTTTATGTAATAAATCTATAAAACTCGAGTTCTCAGTATGTAAAACTCTTGAACAATGTATTAATAAACAAGGATTATCTAAGGTAAGCTACCTTTTGTGTAAATATTCTGTTTGAAACTTTGATTTTCCAATACATCATTTCATTGATTTCACTAATTTGTCATTATTTCTTTTGCAGATATCTACTGATTAGACTTATAAATATTGAAAATATGTTGGAGAAACATTCCATTTCATCTTGTAAACAATAATAAACTGATGTAATTAATGAAATTCTGCTTCAAAACTATTCAACTTCATGAACAAGAAAGAAAGCCCCTGACCTAATTGTATCCAGCATTCTTCATATTACAAAGATTCAGCAATGTGATAAACTGATGTGACAGTGCTAATTATTCCTTAAAGTGACTGATTCAGTGTTTTGATTCTAACGTGTAGCAAGTTTGATTAATAAACCTTTACCTCAAAGTACTTCTTCAGTGTAAAATTATTGACCTTACATAATTTAATAATTTAATTACCACAAATAACAGCTAAAATGTTAGAGTTTAGATTATTAATGTGAACTTAACTATGGTTCAATACATATTCCAAGTTTTGTGTTTGATGATGATGATTTACCTACCGGTGGATACCAAATGATACTTACATTACCAAAACTACTCTAAATTAAATACTATTTTATAGCATTAGCTATCTAGATTAGATTGTACCATATTATTGATGTTTAATTACACTTCCAGTATATATTGTTTATTTATATGCGACGGTACCCTTGCGTACTGTCACAATATCAACGTTTGGATCCGAAGAAGTGTTGCTCATATTGATGTATTAGGTATGTAGAGTATCAGTTCCAGTGAGGTCACCCTATATTATTTCCTAAGAAAAAAGCCGCTTGAACACACATTATCGGCCAGCCTTGTGATTGCTTCGGACGCTGATAAATGATAGGAGCCTGGCATATTCAAACAAGCCATCCTTTGGGGATCAGGATAGTGTCAGTGAAATTGAGTTTTAACATCACGACATCACCTACCTATCTGATACTGAGAATATACTGAAAGAACATTATGTTTTCACACCGTGAAACGCTGCATCAATACATAGTTTAAAACAAAGTCGCTTTCGCTGTATGTCCGTATGTATGCTTAGATCTTTAAAACTACGCAACTGATTTTGACGCGGTTTTTATAGATAGAGTGATTCTTAAGGAAGGTTTGTATGTATAATACATGTAAGTAAGTACCACGGGCGAAGCTGGGGCGGGCAGCTAGTATCAAAAAAATGCAGTTTCGTTGGAGTCCTGTAAGATTTCTACAGGTATGGTTATTTTGTAACATCTTGACTACCATAAAAGGAGCCATGAATGGTCTAGGAAAACAGTTGAACTACTCGGGTTTTATAAACCTTTTAAAGCCTATAATTGTTTAATTAGGCACCTTATACAGAGCCAGGTTGAGGCAAGCGCCGCAGCTTGCCCCAGTCTTGCCCTTAAATAGTGTTTGCTGTAATAATTTCCGAGGCTGCCTTCATAGTTTTGATCGTATAAGGACTGAAAATAAATAAAAGTTACTTCATCAGATTAGGAACATAAGAGGACACTACAGTTTGGCAACACAGTGAAATAATCTTACTGGTAACGTACATATATCAAGTAGACCAACGTGACCGCTTACCATCAGGTGGGCTGTTCTACTCTCACAACTGGAATGACATAAAATAAATTTAAGTAAATGTAATTAATGAAGGAAAGTTCACAGATTAATGTAACATCTGGGGGGGCATAGAACATTCGCGGATTACGATGTCAATGTAAACAAGATCAGTGGAAATATTTTTCATGCGAGCCACGCAAATGGCACTCGCTCCATCATTCCGCTCCATCTTCGTTTCTCACGCTAACATTTATTTCATTTCATTGTTTTGTTGTTATTTTACGGCAGAAGAAATTCTTGTTTGCATTTTGTTATTGTTGCCTCACAGGGGTCGTGTTCTCCCCTTACCCTTAAAATTGGTCTTTACAACGATCGATTTTCATATGTTTTTATACTAAGTTTGATCCAAATTCACGTTATTAGACTTCGTCATTCTAATTATCTGGATAAAAGAAATATTATCATGATTTGGCTTGGAAAACATAACGATGAACAAACATCAACTAGAATTTACAAACCTTAACTTAACGGGGCATAAATAACTTCAAAATCCATTTATCCCTTTAACTCGAAATTCGAATCAAAAAATAATGTGGCTGAGATCGGCTTCACGTGAACGCATTAAAAAGTACTCGTAGAGAGCAGATATAAATTTCAAACCGTACAAATAAATTAAAGTAGTGTAACCGTCCATCAATCTGCCTTGAGCTAGCCTGATGGATTGCTGACCAATCTCGCTTAAATAAAATGCGGGATTGCTGCGTACATATTACCGTTGTGTGGATTCAGCTGATGAAAGGTATTCATCTCTACTAATATAAAAAAGTTGAAGAGTTTGTTTGTTTGTTAAAATGCTCTGATCTCACACTCTATTGTTTCAAATTGAATTATTTCTTTTGCGTTGAATAGTAAATTAGTCTAGAAAGTTTTGAAGCTATAGTATAACACCATGTGTACAAAAACCGAATTACACGCGGACGGAGACGAGGGCGGCCGCTAGTAATACGATAAACAGATTAAAAACGTTAGAAATGTATATTTTGTAACATATACATTGCTACAGTTTCCAGTACAGGTGTCCAGATATATCTAACAATTTGATTACACGGTTGCGTACGTATTACCATCCTGTGGATTTAACTGATGAAAGGTTTTCATCATACGATAAAAATGTTTTATCGCTGCCCCCAGAGATTTTGCGATTCTTCTAAACATACATTTAAATGGAGGTGTGGAAAAATGGGACACGTAAAAGGCTTCGTTTTTAAATTTATTGTAATGTACCTACAAGTTTTGACCAGGATTTTCAAATTCGGAACGCGGTACACGAAAGTATTTGGGATCAAAACTTCATTGTTAAGTTTGGCTAAATAGCCTGGATTGTGATTGTTCCCAGCAATAACAAAGCAAGCATTAGATTATTATCATAAACAATTACCAAGAGTGGCTTCGTCGATAATGCCTGCATAATCGAGCACAAAATCTACTCGCAGTAATGTACCTACATCTGATTGGATTGATTGAGAACCAGACACCTACTTACTCAAGATCGTGGGATTAAAAACAAATGCATATCAAATATGTTTTAAGTAAGAAACTAGCTACTGGTGATAAATAGAATTAGGCTACGTACCATGAATGCCTCCGTAGTGTAGTGGTTAGAGCGCAGTGCTCATACCTCGGAGGTCGTGGGTTTGAATCCCACGGGGAACACTTTCACTTTTTGTTGGTTTTCACAGTTTGGTTAGGACATTGTTGTGTGTAAAATATGTGTTAAAAGGGTTTTACAGTCATTGTCCATAAGTAAATCTTAATAATCTTATTAATCATACTCATATTATAAATGTGAAAGTTTGTCTGTTTGGATGTTTGTCCGTCAATCACAGTGTAACTACTGGACGGATTTTGATAAAAGGTATATAGGCGGGATATAGGCTGACTTAGGTGAAAGGAAACTTTTTATCCCGATTAAATGCTCCCACTGAATAAACCTAAATCGCGAACGAAGCCGCGGGCAGCCGCTAGTTAATAATAAAATAAGACTAGCTTAGATTTGTTCATAAGTAAATTGTTAAGATACCTATGCCTTATATAATAAAATTAATTCTAAACGTATTGTGTAAATCCTCTAAGTATCGCTCACTTTACGGGAAATTTCGTGATGCTAACAAGGGTCTTTAGGCGTTTCGCACCGCAAGCGGTTCGAACCGCGGTGTGAATCGGCCAAGAGCCTCTTTTGAATGGGTCTTTTCGCACCACGGTGCGAATAGCCCAAAATCATGTTTGAATGGGTCGATTCGAACCGCAATGACTAAAGCAGTTTTCTTGTAAATGGGTGAATTCTGACAAATTTAATGAATTTTAATCACACATCTCATAAAGTACAGCCGAGCACAAAAAACAGGCCAATCAAAATAATTTTATTACCACGTGAACATCTCTTAAATATGCCCACATTCCAAAAAATCAAGGAAAATTTTGACCCTTTGTTCAAAGTGGACTTACCGTTTAAGTACACAATAGACTAACTGGAAACAAAAGCTTCCAATCAGAAGCACTCTTGCACTTGCTTCTGATGATATAAACATAGTTTTAAGTTGAAAATATCGATCAAACTGTGATTTTAAACCATAACCTATTGTTTTATAAATGACACAACTGTCGGCTATTGATTAGAAAAATTAAGAGTTTAGTTTACAAGTTTTTATATCACTGTTGATTTTTTTTGTGAATTTTCATGATTAGGCACCTAGCTTTTAGTATTCTTTTACTCGTATGCCATGTTTAAACTAAAAACTGTTGAAATTTTTTTTATTATCTTTTTTTTCACAATCCACTTTTCTTCTGCTCTGTACTTACACAAATCACTTTTATCAAATCTTTTTTATGCGTGTTTAAATCAGCTTATAGGAGCATTGTACCGTGGTTCGAACCGACCCATTTCAAAAGAAACCTTGAGCGATTCACACCGCGGTTCGAACCGTGGTTCGAACCGATCCATTCAAAAGGGGCTCTTGGGCGATTCGCACCGCGGTTCGAATCTCTTGCGGTGCGAAACGCCTAAAGACCCTGTCAAGACGGCTGTGTTTTTTCTGCGGCTCATAAACAATGAAACGATTATAGTACAACGGCGGCGTCCCGGAAAATGTTAATTACAAAATATTGGTAAACGATTAAATACTTAATGCATTCCAGACATTTCTCCATTCTTTAGAGTAATTAGTTTTCGTAATTTTGTTGGATTTTAATAGCTTTATAAGTTTCAGTTTCGGTAAGGCAGTGAAATATAACATTTATTATCATTGCTTTCACTTTGTAACTTAATGCAAACAATCCACATAGTTATGTCATAATAATTATTTTTGAGGTTAAGAATCAAATTCTGGGAGAAATATTGGCCACAAGCATTGGTCCTCGTGGATTTCAGTTTAACACCATGTCTTTGTAAATTATAGTCTGCGTGTTATTCCGATGTATAAGCTACATTATTATGAAGTTTCATTACAATCCATTCAGTAGTTTTTGTGTGAAAGAGCAGCAAACATCCATACTCCGTGAAACAGTAATAAACATCAATACTCAAAAACTTCCACATTTAGTAGGTATATCAAAACACTAGGCGGAAGAAACGCGACCAAAGTTCAACATTACTACGCCTGCAATAAATTCTTAAATGCAAGATGACACACTATTCTGAAATAACGTTACGTTATTTTGTATTACAACATGCATTTCCGCCGCGCTTAGGTCGCATATTTCTGCCTAGTGTGATCCAACACTTATAATATTGTTAAATTCCACTGAGCGATATGTTCACGATTCCCGTTTAAATGTTTAATCCACACTGATGACACGCATGATATGCAAATTCTTGAATAATTAAACTCATGCCAATAAAGCTATCATCATTTGTCACGGCTTTTATACGTCTCTGCTAATAATATCATGGATGCGAATTGTGTAAGTCCGTTAAGGTTATAATTGATTATGTTTTATTGAGATGATAATCAAGATTTTGATTTCACTTTCGAGATTCTGATAAGATAAAATGAGGATTATGATCGCGGTTTAGTAAAAACTTCATCAAAGCCAAAAAACCCGACGTTTTGACTGACTTCATCAATCGTAGCCACAGAATATCAGAGACAGAGGTGTCAAACGTGAACTGACATTTAAATAATTACAATTCTACCCTCACCTTCTTAATAAAAGCATCGACAATTTGTAGATTTTTGCTAGATGTTAATAGAAAAGTGTGAGTTTAAGTAAGCCATATTGTATAGAAAAGAAAAAATCTGAAGCCTTTAAAGCAGTAAGTAGGGTTTCCATCCTTTAGTGAACTATATATTTTCAGTAGTTGAATGTATCACAATCAATACAAACGTCTCCTATTTTACCGGTTTTGTCGTAAATTAAAATACCAACATGACGTAAAATAAAATCAATTCTGATATCATAAAGGGACCGTGAAATATAAAATAAATACGCCAATGTTTGGACGGTGATAAAATTGAATCACTGAAATGATTACGGCATTCGTGTTCCTTCCCGGCGGTGGTTTTAAACAAATTGCTTACTCAAATATTGACAATAAATCACACATTCTGTTTGTTTTTTCGATTCCAATAACGAAACCAATATTCATACGAGAGTGAATGTCATTGTTGCTTGTCGGGCTTGTCTTAAACAAGCGGAGTGTTGTAATAATTGGATGCGACGTTTAAATATTTGAATAAATTCTGTTGAAGGCAAGTGTGTTACTGGAAATTGGAAACAAAGTTTGGGACTTTGGTAAACATGGAATAGTATGTAGTGATGGAAAGAGTAAAAGTACATTTTATTAAGCGTGGTCATGGGGAGCTCGATACGTTCTGGCGATTTTAAATGCAAGTTCTTACAGTTCCAAATTTTGTTATTTTTAAGAGGGTATAGTTTATGGGAAAGGGCGTTATTTAAGTATTAAAACATGCATGAGAATAATGTTGTGTCTGTTTTGGCTTCAATAAAATTATAGAAAGAGTGTATGCTTCCCATTCTTTCCGAATGTGCGTATATCATAAGAAAGTGGACATTGTTTTTTTTTTAAAACAATTATAACGAATAAATTTTGCATTTTTTTTCAGGAGGAGCATATTAAGAAAAGCATGCTTTAAACTGTAAAGTGTCCACGAAAGTATTTTGTACATTGCAAAATGTCCTTATCCATCGTGTTTCGTTTCACCGATCCCAACGGCTCGCAGCAAATAAAAAGGAAAATAAACGTAATAGGGTTGATGGAATGCGGCTTGTGTTTTTCCGCCCAGAGGACAGGCCGGGTGTTGATCTAATTTGCCGTCGCCATGAAAACACGGAATTACTATCTGACGTGCGTTTGACCGCCATTTTTAATGATTAATTAAAACAGCCAATTATAGTGTGTAGACATATTGATGACGTAAAGTTTCAGGCTAATTATAAGTCACTTCAGGGCAAAGGCCTTCATAATTTGAAATAATAATATAATTTTTTCAAACATGGGTTTTGGATTAATGACTAGTCTAGCCAAATGCGGATTGCTGACCACACTCCCGATCTGTGTTCAGAGACACTGACAGAAATTTTGCTTGATCTGGGAATCGAACCAAGGATGTGGAGATCGTGGCTTGGTTTTTAAATCACTAGACAAAGCAGGAGATATGTCAAAAAATGTACCAGCTCAATGTCTATCGCGTTTCGTTTCACCGATCCCAACGGCTCGCAGCAAATAAAAAGGAAAATAAACGTAATAGGGTTGATGGAATGCGGCTTGTGTTTTTCCGCCCAGGGGACAGCCCGGGTGTTGATCTAATTTGCCGTCGCCATGAAAACACGAAATTACTATCCGACGTACGTTTGACCGCCATTTATTATGATTAATTAAAACAGCCAATTATAGTGTGTAGACATATTGATGACGTAAAGTTTCAGGCTAATTATAAGTCACTTAAAGGCAAAAGGCTCGATAGTTTAAAATCATATTTTTATTTTTACCGAAATGGATTTTCGATTAATCATCACGCTTGCCAAATGCGGATTGGTGATAACACACCCGAGCGGTGTTAAGAGACACTGAGACAAATTTTGCTCAGCCTGGGAATCGAACTAAGGATTTCGTGATCGTGGCCTGATATTTAAATCACTAGACAAAGCAGGAGGTATGTCAAAAATGTTACCAGCTCAATGTCTATCGCGTTTCGTTTCACCGATCCCAACGGCTCGCAGCAAATAAAAAGGAAAATAAACGTAATAGGGTTGATGGAATGCGGCTTGTGTTTTTCCGCCCAGGGGACAGGCCGGGTGTTGATCTAATTTGCCGTCGCCATGAAAACACGGAACGGAATTACTATCCGACGTGCGTTTGACCGCCATTTTTTATGATTAATTAAAACAGCCAATTATAGCGTGTAGACACATTGAAGACGTTAAGTGTCAGACTTTTAAACACTGAAGGTCGAATTGCCTCCATTATTTGAGTTCATGTTAGTGTAAAAAAGATAGTTTTAAGCTTAATGACCACGCTTGCCAACTGCAGATTGATATTTGCTCGGCTCGGGAATCGAACTCAGCACCTAGAAAACATTTCCCGGTACTTAAATCACTATACGAGCAAAGGCACAGGCAAGGCGTGGATCTAATTTACCGCCACCATGAAAACATTATACTTAATTATAATATTAGTGCTAGCTTAGTCCAAACTCAGAAAAAAGTTCTTGTCATCCATGCGTTTGACCGCAATTTTTATGATTAACTAGCGGCCGCCAGCGACTCCGTCCGCGTGGTTTACGATTTCCGCACACAGTGTTACTAAAAATTGCTGAATAAAACAACGTCCTATATGCATGCAGTCAACTTGCACACTTATATGGGACTAATTACTCAGGCAGGATAGAAGCTATAGTCAAATTAAGTGACGGAAAACGATTATCATTATTAACAAAAATCTGGAGACCTTACACATTAAGCATCTGTTCACCGCGATTCAGATCCGCAGCCGCGCCTCTAGCGAGGTGCGCCATCAATCGGCACATTTTAGAACTAAATAGTTCGCTAGCACAATATAAAATGATAAAATAAAGGAATATATACAATAGCTTAAAGCCTAAATCCAACACAAAATGTTTTGTCAATTCGAACCAGTAGTTCCTGAGCTTAGCGCGTTCAAACCAATTTGGATCTTGAGTTGCACGTGTTATTGTGAGTCAACCATAAAAGATAGACATATACTGTTGGCGGATATTTTTTAGGCAATTTTATGTAGAATATTTCCGTCATACATGATTTCTATGTGACTTTAATCATTAAGGCTGCACACGCGACCGAAGTTTAAGAACTGGAGTAAATTCTCCCGTTACCCCCACATTTCCCTTCACTACGCTACTCCTATTGATTGTAGCGTGATGAAAAGTATCCTATAATATGCCCAGGAGTATGAAGAATAATGGTACCAAGTTTCGTCAAAATCCGTCCAGTAGTTTTTGTTTCTATAAGGAACATACAGACAGACAGACAGACAGACAGACAGACAGACAGACAGACAGACAGACAAAAATTTTACTGATTGCATTTTTGGTATCACTATCGATCACTAAACACCCCCTGATAGTTATTTTGGAAAAATATTTAATGTACAGAATTTACCTCTCTACAGATTTATTATAAGTATAGATTAAAAGACCCAATTATACCGCGCCAACGTGTTCATGACGTAATTAATTAAATATCTATTAGGACGACAGATTAGTTCAATTAATCGTTTAATTTGACTACAATAACTAGTATGCTAGATGTTTTATTTTGAAAGAGAGTACCTACTCTTACAAAATAACAAACATGAATAAAAAATATCACAGTAAAAAAAACTTTAGAAGAATAACCTATTAAAAAAATGCTTGTAAAGGAGACAGTTTTTTTTGGGCCCACCAACAATCGGTAACGCTTAAGAGAAAGAGAAGTATGTAAAAAATGTATATGTTTTTTTATGAATTTTGCAATTGAATTGAATTTCAAACGAAACCGGAGTCAGTAAACCAAAATAAAAAAACCCTTATTTTGATTATATCCGTGAACTATCTGTCCAAAGATTAGTAAACAATGGCTGACATACAGATAACTAAAGTAAAAAGGTTTTAATCAAAATAATTAAAATACAACACTTGAAATCGAACATAAAGGAGACGCAAATTACTTTTGGTACGGTTTTCATGCCTATTTTTATCTAAGGCGGTGATTTGAAGTGACTTTTAATCATTTAATTAATGAAACAAAATAATTCGAATAAACAATACAAAAAAATCCGTATAACGGAACGCAAGTGCTAGTCTATTGCCGGATTTTGATTTTATTTAAAAACTAAATACAAATGTCAGAAACCTCCCGTCTGTTAACTGTCGTTAGTTACTATATAATATAAAAAAGCTGTAGTTCGTTTGTTTGTTTGAACACGCTACTATCAGGAACAGCTGGTTCGAATTGAAAAAATATTTTTGGCGTGGATTATCCATTAGTCGAGGCAGGCTTAAACTAAAAAATGTAAAGCTATAGTTTAAGACTATGCGTGCGTAAACCTTATTCCACGCGGACAGAGTCACAGGCGGCCACTAGTCATAATAAATTGCTTTTACTTCAGATACATAGGAAAAACATAATGGAAAATCGCCCTTATGTGTAAGTATTTAGGTACGGTTCAGGCGTTGAAAGTCAGGAAAGCAAAATGACGGATTACTTTATGAGGTTTATATATATTTTCACAACTTATTTCTAACGATTCCGGTTAAAATATGAAAAAGTAATGTTACCACTATAATCTAGAGATTATAAGGAATAAATTGATATCCATTTCGTAAATAAACGCTAAAATTTTATGTGGGCCTAACTCTCCATACAAAAACGATTGTCTCCTTTGAACAGTAATTTAAATTAACAAAAAGTAAAATCGTAAAAGAATACGCAATTATTTGATCCGACAGCCAGGTGATTCAAGCCTGCAATTTCCTTGCCAAACTGGCTAAATCAACACAAAGTGAAAATGTTCCTTGCGGGATTCGAACCCACGACCTCTGAGGTTTGAGCCCACAGCGCTCTAACTTTTGTAGTGTCCACGGACCACCGAGCTAAACTAGGTATAAAAAGTACCTTACTGAGCGGTACGGTAATATTAGTCGAGACGATAAGGAAGTTCGAAAACGTTCAAAGTAGCAACTTATCTCCCTTCCCTTGTTCGTTTCAAGTTAACGCGGAAATGTGAAGTGAGTAAAGGACGCATATTACCATTTTTATTAGAAAATATACTTAGTGAGGCATTTGCTAAGTTGGAAGACTGTAATAAATCGCCCCCCTTACGCACCTGTTCACACAACCAGCTATAAATAATATGTTGGATCTATTAATATCCAGTGCAGTGCAAGGGCTTTAAGGTTTGAAAGTACATTGATACGCTTTAATCTATCCTGTTGGATTTAGTCAACATAAGTGCTAAAATCATCGTGTAGAATTTAAGCTCATCATTAAAATCATTTTTGACAAATATTAATTAGTGATTTCAAGCCAGACCCAAATTTCAAAATCCAAAACAACCATTCCTCCGATTTATTATCTTAGACTCTTGGTATAAATGGGTTCGGTTTCATATTTTAAATAAAATACACTTTTTAATTTACAAAATACCAAAACTGTAGATTTCCTAAATAAAGTGTAAAATTCGGTTGGATAATTATAATTAAAACCGTGTACTGTTTTGGAACTCGGGATTTGACTTGGTAACAATTACAATTACCTTATATTGTCTCGTACACTATGTACGATCATGCCCAGACGAGCCATTCCTTGTATTCAAATCTGGCAACAAAACCATATATCAGAAAATATTATAGCATCGCTCCTCCCCTCTACTGGCTGAGCGTCCTAACTGGCACATTTGTCAACCCTGGACCCTTGGCACTTGTGAAATTGTCCTCATATTGTAAGGGCTAATCCTAGACGAGTATTCATCAAGTTCAAACGTGTGCCGTATCAGTAAGGGCTGTTATTCACGCCAGCCCCGGATTTTTTGTCGCCCTATGACTTTAACAAAAGGGTTCGCTAGTTTGCTTTATGTCATTCGTTAAATATGTACTTTGCGAGGGTAGGACCTTGTTGTTAGGATAAAGCTGCGGTCGGTTCGGGCACGGAGAAAATTGAGGTTAACTAGTCAAATTAATGATTGTAGGTACTTGTTTGGACTCGGGATTAAATCAATGAGGTTTGAAGTATTTTTCTTTGTGTTTTTCTTTCGTGGTTCAGTTTGTACAGTATTATAATATATAATTTTTTAGTATTACTCGTATGTATAAAGTCGGTTCGGATTTATTTTCCACGCGGTCATTATATCTCTTTTTAAATAATTAAATAATATAATGTAAAATAAAAATTAAGAAGCATACAAATATTAAATCTTCTCTGTTAATTACTATTCAAATAATAATTAATTTAATAATTTTCTTTTTCTTAATTTGTATCATATAAGCCGTTCAAATGTTAACTTTTTTGCGCAAATTTTTGCACAATGTCATACGAGGTGTCTATAAAAGTTGTATTTTAGGTATTTGACGTATTTACCCGATTAAACTATTAATAAATATTTCCAATAACAATGGAGTCGATCTTCCAACTATAGCGGTAATAGGATAATCCTATTTGTAAAGTCTAGTCACTGTCTAAATATTGTGCCCGGCTGAGACCAAAATTCTCTAAAGCCGGATTAAATTTAGCAGTAACCATCACCTGGTTTCAATTTGCTTGGGGCCTAGAAAGGTCGACCAAGGATAAGCCAAGTTTAGTTTAACGCAGTAATTACGCCTCGACGCGTCACCGGCTCCCTTAGCGTTGTCTCGATTTAAATTGGCTATTAAACCAAATAGAGGAATTTTGCTTTGACCGTCTAAATAACGTACGAGTGAAGGATTTACGTGGTGATGTTTAAGAAGTTTGAAGTAAGGCAATATTAGAACGAGACTAAACGCGATATTATTTTTTAGGTACCTACTTGCGTGCTTACTGTTTGAAGTTTCGCCTGCAATGACGTGGTCACACTAAAACTCGGTTGTGACCACGGCTTGTACAGATAAATAATATCGTGTTAAGACCTGCTGGTCGATTCACTAAGCGCAAATGTCGTGATCTCGCGGCTGTGTAATCGTTGACAGTGTCAAATTACTAGTAAAAAAACTACTGTCGCCGTTGATACAGCCGTGAGATTGTGGCATTTGCGCTTAGTGAATCGCACCTCTGTTCTAGTGTTCTAATTACGAGTAAAATGCAACGCGATTCTACTTGGTGATGTTTGTCGGAACTATTTGGTAGGAAGACAAATAAACACCATTTTTTTAATGCATGTGTCTATTTTATCATGCCTATCATTTGGTAAATTGTCCAGAAATATGCAAATTCCGACAAAAAACTTTTGGTCCGTTTAATTAAAGCTACAATTCAAATAAAGATGCCAGTGTTTGTGTTTACATGGATTAAATTATAATCCACGTTTGTAACGTTAATTTCAATGGTAGACGTCTTTTGACGCAAATGTTTGTGGATTAAAATACGCTGTTACTTTTACTTTACAGCGTCGCTTTAATTCAGCTCGAGATGTAGATTAGGATGCCGACAAAACAGTCATCTAAGACGCACCGTTGATATGATCAGTTAATAAAGGCTTATCTTGCACGTCGGAAGACCTCGGAAGGCGGTCGTATCTACAAAAGTAGGCGCGTTAAGTGCTACCGTAGCATTATCGTGGCACTGTCGGCTCATTAACTCCCACTGAAAGCATCGGGCCCTCTGATAAGTTCCCGTTTTACGTCAACCGTAAAGTGTAAACATTATGAAAAAGTGCAGCCCATTTCGGATGGTGGTGGATTATGTACCGCGAGTTTCATAACCTTACGAGTGTTTTATGGATGTGGCATCGTTTTGACGCACTCGCTTCAATAAATCTGGAGCGTCATGTCTTTTACGCTTATTATTATTGCTTGGTGCTTGAGACTGGCAAATGGAAGGTTATATTTTTTAATTTTGATGTTTCTCATTTCCACCGCTTCTCCTTCTTTGTACGTTTGTTGCGTACCGTTTATTATCATGCGATGGTGTTAAGTTGGTTTTGTTATCCAATTGAGATTATTCCCTAGATTTTGAAAAAAAAACATTTCCTATCAATAAACACTAGTACCTACATGCTGCATAACGTGTAGCTTTGCAGAATCATATTGATCGGATATATGAATTCAAATAATATGATTAGACGTACTTACGTAAGTAAATGATTAAAATTCTGTTTCTCAGCATTGACTGGAGCTATTAATAGATTAATAAAATTATCTTTGAAATGAGGCACAGTATTAAATCCTTCAACGTCCCACACTTAATCTTCTTTTGCCGCTACCTGAAATAAAACCTAAAAGAACTACCTAGACAAAAAATGATAGTAATTCCTGCGCTCCGTCTAAAATATTCTAGTCACGTTGCATTCAAAGTTCGCAAACTCCATACACATGCAAGCTCGCTCGTAAGAGAGTCCACTTCGATCACCCAAACTTTGAGCACCTGCAACTTGAGCACCCGGCCTAGACTACTTTGGACTAGGCATCCTCCACACGGATGATAAGGAAACCGCAGGGTTTAAGTAGGTAGTGGGACTAAGTCCCGAGATCTTTAAACGAGTTCAGGTGCTTCCCTGCGTTAAAAAAAAGGCCCAGTCTACTTAGAGTTCTGCTAGATCAAGAAAATAGCCAAAATGCAGGCCTATTAGAAACCCACAGTTTTACCTGGGTTAACAAGATACCTGTGGGAGCATTTAATCGAGATAAAAAGCCGCTTATCGCCATAGACAGCCCGTACCCTGCCTGTAAACCAAATTTCATCAAAACCCGTTTAGTAGTTTTATCGTCATTGACGGACAAACATCCAATCAAACTTTCATATTTAAAAATCTTTAGTATAATTTATGGATTTGGCCAGGTGGTCAAGTAGCGGTAGCTTGAAAATTGGGTGCTCAAAGTGTACTAGGGAAGATGGCCACAATTCAAGTGATCGAAAATTAGTGGCACAAAGCGGACTAGGCTAGGTGCTCAAGTTGCTGGAGCTCTAAAATTGGGTGGTCAAAGTGGACTCCCTTGCTCAAAGAGGACCTCCTTGCTCGTAAACTCACTAGATAGCGCTCCTTTGGAGCGTCCTGAGCGAATACTCGACGACGGTGAGGCTTAGAAAACCTTAGGTGATGTGCCCAAGTTGCGGGTGCTCTAAAATCGGGTGGTCAAAGTGGACTCCTACGCTCAAAGTGGACCACCTCGCTCGTAAACTCACTAGATAGCGCTCCTTTGGAGCGTCCTGAGCGAATACTCGACGACGGTGGGGCTTAGAAAACCTTAGGTCAGGTGGCCAAGTTGCGGGTGCTCTAAAATCGGGTGGTCAAAGTGGACTCTCTCGCTCAAAGTGGACCACCTCGCTCGTAAACTCACTAGATAGCGCTCCTTTGGAGCGTCCTGAGCGAATACTCGACGACGGTGGGGCTTAGAGAACCTTAAATTCTGCTAAAACACTTCTCTTTTTACAGTTTTCCTGGGGCTCAGTGGACAGGATCGATGCAAGTGTTGGTACTTAGTTGGTAGAAGCTTAAGAAGCAATCAAGAAAAGATAGGATTTAGAGAAACAATTTGTCTTAATGCTTACTAATCAAAGGAATATGGACAAAGGTAGCATTAACATTTTATTGATATTTAAAAATGTTGTTTGTATTTCGTTGCTCAAGACCGACCGGGATGGCGACGCACTGTGGACGCCCTCAGCCCCATCGAGGGGACTTAGGATCTTAAGTCGAGTAAGACTACTATGTTGCGTAAGAAGACATCTTGAACACCATGATTGTATAGAGTAAGTAAATAATAACTTTTCCGAAGATAACCTAGCTAAGTAAAATTTTCAAAAGTAACATCCTTAACTTCTGCAAATTTAGACTATACTACCGATGCATCTTCTATTAACACATCTCTAACACAGCTGGGACCTGTAAAAACTTGTAGAAGTGCCCCTTAATGTTGTTAGCGGGATATTAACCCGATTGATATATTAGAATCGTTAGTGGGCCCGTCTTTAGGTAAGTTCGACCTAATGTTCTAGCCAGGTACACGGAAAGGGCCGAACTCACAAGCCCATTAGTAGCCACCGCTCACTGTGACCGGCGAAACTGCAATCCGATAGCTGAAGCAGCATGTCGTAAAGAGTAATATCTTAGAAAAGGAATTTCGTTCGAACCCGGTTTGGTTTACGAGATTTGTGAGAATGGACGTGAGGTATTGCAAAGTTAATGTTCGGTGTAGGTCGTTTGAATAACGGTCGTGGATGGGAAAACCAAACTAGATTTTATGGTGCACGTAAAAAAATATAAGACACAATATTTAATTCGGCACAAAAACTATCGTCAGTAGATGCGGCGCTTACCACGAGATAAACAATTTGATTGTTCTATTATATATTATTATCATGAAGTTATAAGGCATTAGTAATTACCAATATTAAGTTGAAATATTAACACAATATATTTTCAGAGGAAACCAAGTGGGTAAAGGCTTTAGTTATGTGCATTTATTGTATTTTACCTTGCGCATTACTTTAGACTTAGTTGAGTTATTGGTAGTTAAATAACTGAACGAGTACTATTAGACTTAGTTGAGTTATTTAACTACCAATAACTCAACTAAGTGCCTCCGTGGTGTAGTAGTTAGAGCGCTGCGCTCAAAAACTACGAACTCGGAGGTCGTGGGTTCGAATCCCGCGGGGAACACTTTCACTTTGTGTTGGTTTTCCCAGTTTGGTTAGGACATTGCAGGCTTGAATCACCTGATTGTCCGATAAGAATGATGATTCCGTGCTTCGGAAGGCACGTTAAGCCGTTGGTCCCGACTATAATCCAACTGGTCTGGTTTCCCTTGTGGTTACGGAGGTCAGACGACAGTCGCTCCATTGTAATAACCAGGCATGTCAATTCAGGATCATAGTCGCAGCGTACCCTGGGCTCCAAGGCAATGGCCGAGGATGCAACCGGGAGAGGCGCTAGGATGATGATGATGAAGTCAACTAAGTCTAATAGTACTCGTATAGAGCTTTGTGTGCCGATTTCTGATTAAGACATAAATATTAACGGTAAGTAGCTCAAGGTAATTCTCATTTGAGCTATGATTGGACGGATCTCACTTGATATACTGTTACTACAATCCATTCCATTGCTATGTACATTGTACGTACATTCACTGCGAATAGCTCAAAGTGCTAACGTACTGTTTGATTTCGCCAGCCTTTTGATTGGAGTGTATCGAATCCCGCAACCCCTCATACCATGTGGATTGAACGCTACGGATAGAATTAAATTGTTATAGATGCCTCGACACCAGAAAACTATCGCATTGTTTTGTTTTTTTATGACGTAAGTTTCAACATGCTATCACTGCGATAAGAAGCGGCCGTCGCTTCAAATTTAAGCTCCAATTTCAATGCGGGTCCAAGTATGGAGAGGGCATATCCAACTATTTAAATCTATGACGCTATGAGAGTTATTATTTCAGTGTTTTTAATATCCGTTCTTTAGTTTTTTTATAAATAAACGAAAAAAACAATATAAGAACTTTATTACGTTAAGAAATGATGCGATCAAGATGGAAATTTATTTTCGGCAGTGTTTATTGTATACTCAGCGGTATTCACAAAATAAACTTTTCACGATGATCGTTAATTTTTTATTCCAACATTCTAAAGTAATAAAAGTAGGCATAATTTTATTAAAACTTATGACTTAATGGGCAGAGCATAATTTTCAGTTGGTACATAATTATGATATTACTTGGCTTAACTACAGTTTTACAGAGCTTAAGCATATAATGGCAACTTAAGAGCTTTTCGGACAGAATAAAAGCGGAATCATTTACGTCACAGCCTATTAAACACAGCCACTTTACTTTGTATAAACGGCCTATAAATGAAAATAAAAATATACTCTTAGGCCAATAGAATTTTTCTAAAAGAAAGTTCGATGTTGACGTTATTTGTATTTTATTATTGGGAAACTTAAGCGAAGGTTTTTTCACCGTATGTTTATGAACATTATAAATCGTCAGTATTAATGTAACAGAATAACTAGGTAAAGAAATGTTTTTAAGGGTTCCGTAGCCAAAATGGCAAAAAAATGGAACCCTTATAGATTCGTCATGTCTGTCTGTCTGTCTGTCTGTCTGTCCGCCAGTCTGTCACAGCCACTTTTTTCCGAAACTATAAGTACTATAATGTTGAAACTTAGTGAGTGGATGGATTCTGTGAACCGCAACAAGGTTTTCACACGAAAATAGAAAAAAAATTAAAAAAAGTGGGGGTCCCCATAGTCAGAACTGAAACTCGAAATATGTTTTTTCATTGAACATATACGTGTGGGGTACCTATGGATAGGTCTTTAAAAATCATATTAAGGTTTCTAATATCACTTTTTTCTAAAGTGAATACTTTGCGTGACAGACCCTTCCAAAGTGGAAAAAAGTGTGTCCCCTTCCCTCTAACTTCTAAAATAAGGGGATGATAAAACTGAAATAATTATATAATGTACATTACCATAAAAACTACCAACGACAATTGGTTCGAACGAAATCTAGTAAGTAGTTTTTTTTAAACGTCAAAAATATAATTTGTACGGAACCCTCAGTGCGGGAGTCCGACTCGCACTTGGCCAATTTTTTTTTAATATACGATATCAGACTTTCGCTTTCCATTACCATACTGACATTAGTTAACGTGATTGAAACGGTCGCAAGTGATCTCGGTTTTGTTGACACATCCGAAACGTTTAGCCGTAAGAAGTAAATATGTACTATTTATTTGAATATCGCCTTTAGTCCCGTTAACTTATATAAAAATAATCAAGTACCTATAAATTGAAACTTTCGCGATGCATTATAATTATTAAACATTACAACGAGACGGGAATAATATGGAGTTCAGTCCCATTGTAACGTTTAATAATCAAGTACCTAGATGTTTTGTTATCCTTAGTCTCATAACCAAGCACTTGTATATTTATTAATAGCTTATTTTACTCAAATAATTAACACATAGCCACAACAATAACCATACGCCCATTAAAGAACCGAACAATCACTTAAAAACAGCCGAAACAACAATACGGAATCAGATTCAGAACAAATCCAAAGTTGCCGCGTAACGAGGGAATGTTTTCCGAACTCTGAACAATTTTAGAGCAAAAGTTTTCCGCTATTACCCTCCGTGCGTTCATTTACACGCCGACTCGTCTGCGAGTAGTTCAGGTAAAAGTTCTCATATGTGAGAACTACTCACGAGAACAGATTTAAAGGAGAAAAGGCCATACATTATGAATGCTACTTGTAAACTAAAGTATCAGCATATTAATGTCCCATTGCAGGGCAAAGGCATCCAACATTTGAAATCATGTTTAAAAACTAATTACAAAGATGGGTTTAGCAAAATCACTACACTTGTCGAATTAATAAATTACCCGACCCTGGAATCGAACCCAGGGCTTCGAGACCACATGCCGGGACTTTGACAATTAGACCATCAAGGCGTTAAATAGAGAGTTAATTTAAGAAAGATCGGAGCTTAGAGGACGAAAAAAATTTGAATCATGACAATTTCATCCAGATATTGAAGTTTACGGGCGGTAAAGTCGAAAACTTAGTGATGCAGCAGTACATTTAAACAAGTTTTTTTTATCACAATGCATTCCGGAAGTATTACTGTTATCAATACCTACTAATAGCAGACTAATGACAGTTTGGGCGCATTTCTTTTTAACCGACTTCAAAAAAGGAGGAGGTTCTCAATTCGTCTGTATGTTTTTTTTTTTTTTTATGTATGTTCACCGATAATTTCGTCAATTATGGACGGATTTCAAAAATTTATTTTTGTTGGATAGAGTTCAGTTCTGAGGTGGTCCCATTTTCACCAGTCTAGGATCTGATGATGGAATCCAGGAGAAATCGAGGGCAACCACCGAAAATTGTAGCTCGAATGGTGTTTTTGTTACGTTATCATGTCTTACTCAGGTATATGCTTCAGGGTGTCAACATTTAATGCTGCTGTCCTGATGATGATGCTACAGTACTCCTTAGCGGTTAGAAGTTGGAAGGCAGAACTGCAATTGGTCGATGGAAACTAATTAGTAGTATGTAGGGCTTAAATGTTACTTGTGAGGTATGCTTGAATCAACATCTGATGCTACTGTGCTGATGATGAAGCTACAGTACTCCTTAACGGTTAGGAGTTGGAAGGCAAAACTGCAATTGGTCGATCGAATGTATTATAATATACACAAGTATCACGTTAGCCCTACTAACGTGATACTTGTGTATATTACATCAAGACCCACGGCGAGAAATCTCGCCGAGAAGTCTCGCTGGGCCTTCTCGCGAGAACAAGTAATTTATCCACACTCTCATTTACTTTTAACAACAACTAAGTTCCTATTAATAATTAGTTCACAACGCTTTAACACAACTAAAAATCATGAAATAAATTGACTTTTTAAAAAAAAATTAAACCGACTTCAAAAAAATCGTGAACACAAAAATAAACTAAAAAATTAAAAAATAATTCCTAATATCTATTACCTAATACTATAATTTTCCTAAACTATGTCAAAGTAATCTTAAACAAATTAACTGAAGTCGGTGCCTGCCCAAAAAAGCAGAAGAGAAAAAGCACCGACTTCAGTTAATTTGTTTAAGATTACTTTGACATAGTTTAGGAAAATTATAGTATTAGGTAATAGATATTAGGAATTATTTTTTAATTTTTTAGTTTATTTTTGTGTTCACGATTTTTTTGAAGTCGGTTTAATTTTTTTTTGTACATTATCTTTGGTATAATAGCTATTTCTATCAATGTTTATCTTTTAAGCATTAACGCAAATACCAACTGCGTGACTGTGAGTTATGTTTAGCTTGTTCATATATACTAATATAATAAAGCTGAAGAGTTTGTTTGTTTGTTTGAACCCGCTAATCTCAGGACCTATTCGTTCGAATTGAAATAATGTTTTTGTGTTGGATAGTCCATGTGATAAGGAAGGCTTTAGGCTACAGCATAACCGAAATCCACGCGGATAGAGTATCGGGCGGTCACTAGTTTAAAATAAAATAACTCATACACGTATTGTTCATGAGCAAAACTGTAAAATTAGAGGGCTATTTCTCACCAAGCGCTCATTTGTTTAACACGTTTACCTGCATTAGCGCTTGTTGAAATGTTTCTAGTTGTTGCCTATTGGTTTGTTCATTAATCAAGAATAGATTTTAAGTATTTATTAAATTCATGGTAGTGTGTTTCGGGAAAAATACGCAGAAGTTAGTATTCTATGATTTCTATAAGGAACCTCCTGTCAAAAGTGACACAACTGAGCCATTTCATCGTAAGCTACTTTTCTGAGTAAACCTCAATAAGCAAGTCACAATGATAACTTATTAAGAATCTGCAGATCGTATTCGTATTCTTAAAAAAAAATGCAAAACTTGAATCTGTCTGAAAGTGAACGAAAATTCTTGTTTTAAAACGACAAATATTAAAAAAACCAACGCATGTCAGAGTTGTCAAAGCCTGCGATATACGCGGAGTGAATAATTACCAAGGCGGCCACGCCTTCGGACTTGGCCGGTCGACCCTTTCCTTGTCGCGGCATCGGTGCCTACCGATATGTAGTGTTGTAGGGGCAGTAGGAAGGTATTATAATATGTAATCATGTATAGTGTCCCAATTTTACTGCTTCAAGTGTATTTTTTATAATAGGAATTGAGAACGACGTCTTTGTTAAACCTTCATAGACTTTTTTAGGTGGTGGGAAATCCGTTTAAGCATATCCTTTGCTGTGTGTCGGCGAAACTGGCTATGTGGTTTTCCTTATGTTTGAAGCAGCTAACAAGCTAGCGAGTTGCTTGATGGTAACTGATAATGTCCACCCACGGACTGCGGTGGGATTCCAGATTTCAGTTAGGTCCTAAAGAAAAAGCAAAAAAGTTTTCTAAGAAACTGTAGTATTAAAAAAACCAACGCATGTCAGAGTTGTCAAAGCCTGCGATATACGCGGAGTGAATAATTACCAAGGCGGCCACGCCTTCGGACTTGGCCGGTCGACCCTTTCCTTGTCGCGGCATCGGTGCCTACCGATATGTAGTGTTGTAGGGGCAGTAGGAAGGTATTATAATATGTAATCATGTATAGTGTCCCAATTTTACTGCTTCAAGTGTATTTTTTATAATAGGAATTGAGAACGACGTCTTTGTTAAACCTTCATAGACTTTTTTAGGTGGTGGGAAATCCGTTTAAGCATATCCTTTGCTGTGTGTCGGCGAAACTGGCTATGTGGTTTTCCTTATGTTTGAAGCAGCTAACAAGCTAGCGAGTTGCTTGATGGTAACTGATAATGTCCACCCACGGACTGCGGTGGGATTCCAGATTTCAGTTAGGTCCTAAAGAAAAAGCAAAAATGTTTTCTAAGAAACTGTAGTATTAAAAAAACCAACGCATGTCAGAGTTGTCAAAGCCTGCGATATACGCGGAGTGAATAATTACCAAGGCGGCCACGCCTTCGGACTTGGCCGGTCGACCCTTTCCTTGTCGCGGCATCGGTGCCTACCGATATGTAGGGTTGTAAGGTCAGTAGGAAGGTACATAGTGGCTAGTTTTACTAGGTTTTACTGCTTGTATGTAGTGCATATTTTATGCTTGGAATAAAGAACGACGTCTTTGTTAAAAGGATAACTTTTGAAATCAAACGTGTTTTAAACGGATATAATCTCGGTATAATTTTAAACTGTATTATATTTACAGGATAATAGGATAGGTTTTATTTCATGAGTAACAGTCGTGTAAACCTTAGAAAACATTAGGATAACTTTTCCTATCCTCTGGTGTCGCGGATGCCTATTGGGCGGCTAATTGAATACCATAAAAAAACTTTAAATCTGTTTTATAAAATTAAATATATACTCTCGTATATGCAAAAGGGTAATATTTTTTCCTTTATGCAGGTAACTACTTATTAAAACGCAGCAAGCCCAAAAATAGTTAGCGTGGATTCAAGAATGCTTTGTACAAAGGCGAACACTAATTTTACTTTTCTTTTTAGAGCACGTAGGACTTTTACTACCGAAATTGAGTACGAGAGAATGTTAGCAAAATATTTTAAAGCAGAGAAAAAAATAAATCAACACAGTATGAAGATAAAAATAGAAGTAACAGATTCATCTCATGCTCAATTTTGTAGCAGTTTATTTCAACATCGTTTATTTCCGTTATATGTACTCATCCGGATATCATAAAGCTATTAATTATCTCATTTAATAAAATTGAAACATCGCGGGGTTTTAGTTTATAATGCAATTTTATTTTCAACCGTGATTTACAAACAATTTATTCCTTCACTAAAAAGCTATTGATTAAACTCGTCCTTGAGAGAGATAAACAGGCGGTTCCAAGTTAAAAAGGAATTTGTCTGTTTCGTTCATCCTTCGGGAAGCTTCTTACAGTCTGTTATTTCACAACAGTCTGTTCTTTCCCGTCAAAACAATCGCGTAGTGCGAGTAAGTTTAGTGAATTTCAGACGCTAAACATGTCTAGAAAGCGAGAAGATGTAAGGCGAAACGAATTGAATAAGACTGGAGTAGAATAAAGATGTACTTTAAGTTTGGTACTTCTTTTTCTTCTTTTCGTGTTGATGGCAATAAGGTTTAAAAAATTAAAGAAAATGTATAAATGGTACTGATGTACCTTCACTCTTCAATTAACTTCAATTGTTACATTACTTTGCCGAACTGTTAAGCGATGGATGCGTTACCATTACCATTTTTATTTTTTTTTGTATATTTATATCGCAAAAAATGGTCAGTTATTTCATCTTCAGAACAGAAGATACAGACACAGTTATAGATTGCTTAAATAAGCTATGTAAGTATACGAGTAAATATGAGTTTAAGTTAATAAAAAAATAAACTTTTTACGTAATACACTCCAAAAAACTCTGTTTATGACTTTGCATCTACGGAATCACATTTAATCAACCGTAAATCACACTCAATTAAATTAACGTCCATCTCGTTTGTAAAGAATGAATTCCGAGGGACAGGATGAATTCGAGAACGGCATTCAATCTAAGGACGTAGCCGTTCGCATTTGTGAAAGCCAATGAAATATACCAATACAGACGTATCCCAGTGGTGCGTTGTAAAGGATAATCCAGCGGACTTTGACTTTGATTTTAAAGTACATCTAGATTTTAAAGAAATGCAACTGTGATAAAAGTGAACTGCAGAGCGTGATTCTGTTTCGAATGGAGTGAATCAACGAAATGGGAAACTAGCATCCTTTACAATTAAAACGTGTCGGGACGACGTAAAAGAAACTCTTTGGAAAACTGTTTCTTAATACATAGGACAATGCAAAAACATAAAATAGAACTTGCCATACTTTAATTAAAATATTTTTCTTCTATAAGTCTTTTAAAAATGACGAATTACTGAATCATTGATAAAAAAAACGATGATTTTGATTGAATTACAAAGTAGTGAACAAAAACAACAAAGTTCTAAAGATATCTATAACTAGAAGACTGTGACAGTTTGGCACGCTTGTTTTTTACGGAAAAACTCATTCACTCTGAACTTTAATTGAAGAGTTCGTGTTACGTTGAAAGTAATTTCACCAACCCATAAATAATTGAAAATCAATTAAGCAATTTTATTGGTTATTCAATCTGTTACCATAGTGAATTGTTTCTGATTTTGAGATATTATGATCGGCAACGAAAGTATTGAGCAGTTGATTAACATTTAACTAAACAATATGAAAGAATATACCGTGCTTGCTGTTTTTGTTATTGGTTTTCTAATTTGGAATGACATTGAAGCTCAAAAAGTTCCTCTTGTGTACGATCTAGAAAATGGACAAGCCTTATACTCAGAATTTATAAAGAAACATAAGAAAGTTTTTGAGAACAGAGAAGAATATCACACTAGATATTTGAACTTCTTAGAAACTCTGAGGAAAGTGAACGAAATAAACCGCCGGCCATTTCATCAAAAAGTGGTGCCAAATAAATATGCGGATATGTCTTTGGCGGATAAGTTAGCATTAGAGCCGACGACAAAATCTGATCCAGAGCTAATGTTGGTCAAGAGAGAACGAGAACCTAGAGTATTGGATTTATTTGAAGTCATGTAATGTTTGATATAATAATGCATTGTTTGATTCCAATGATATAAAAAAAAACGGAAATTGAAAGACAATTTGCTGACATCTTTATTTACAAAGGAAGAAAAAACGCAAATGTTCCCAACTGAGACAAGCTCCTAGACTTTAAATGCGAGAAAAATCGGAACTATTAAAATTAGCGCACTACTTTTTTAGTTTTTTTTATTTAAGTTTAATGCATGTTCTAGGTACTACTGGAGCCTACTTCTATTCAAAACATAAGTAAAAAGTTATTTCCATTTGATTATACAAATACGTGCTTACTATCTGTATACAATCTAGTTTGTGCAACCGTGTCTTTGGATTAGGAAATTTATCAGTCGGCCGCAGACAGGACGGAAACCGCATGCTCGACTCGCACTTAAATATTAAGTCGCTAAGCACTAAAGGACCTGTTACACAAGGATACTAGTTTGAGTGAAACGATTTACCCGAATGTTGACTATAAATAATCGAACTAATTTGACATTGAGGTGACTAATGTCAAATTAGTTGGATTATTTATAGCCATTATATTAAGTATTTATATTCGGACCTCATATGCATAATTGTTATACTATTACAATATTTTTGAGTTTTTATTTTATAAACAGGCGTTGTTAGGACTTTGTTGTGATAGTAAGAAAAACAGAGTGCAAGTTTCCGGTAAGACAGATACACTTTAGGAGTGTACCAATGCGCAAGTTTGGCCTACCATACCCTAATTATGATTTCCGGAAGAAATTAGATGTGATATAAATATTAAACTCATCACTTGAGACGGATCTGACTAGCAGTCATAAAAAAGGTTAATACTTTATACGAGCAAAATATACGTGTAATGAACAAGGCTGTAAAGACAATCCGTATTCGCAACAACGACGCGGTGCTCCTGTGAAATAGGCCCTAAGCCTATAGCAAAACCGTTCAATTTCAACCGAATTGTTGAGATTTCCGGTTGACGAGAGTTCCCGAAGGGTTAAGCTAGTTGTGAACTTTATGTTTGTATTCAGACGGGGAAGTTGTAATAAATATCGGAGGCATCGCTTGTCTAACTCGAATGAACTACATCAAACTGCTTTGTTGACGCAAAACTTTGAGAGCCCAATATCCTGTTCTCGGTACGATTATCAACTCCTAAGTAATTGTTTACATCGTGTATTGCCGGCCTAGAATCGTACAACACCAGTACTTGAGTGGTGAAGTAAGAATCGACAAAGAGGCAGAATAGCGGGGGATAGTCAGCAGAGTTATTCGTGTAAGTAATTCATCTTTCGTCATACTGCGCTCATTATCTGGCTTAGCCAGCTTAAAGACTGGGTTACCTTCTCACCAAAAACAATCTGGAGATAGTGATTTTAAATTGCAAGAATCGAGTTTCTTGTCGCTTTTTCTCGATAGATATAGAATGCGTTCCGAAGTCTGTGATAAATTCTTATATATAAATTACTAGCTGCCCGCCCCGGCTTCGCCCGTGGTACTTACCTACATGTATTATACATACAAACCTTCCTTAAGAATCACTCTATCTATTAAAGAAAACCACGTCAAAATCCGTTGCGAAGTTTTAAAGTTCTAAGCATACATACGGACATACAGCGAAAGCGACTTTGTTTTATACTATGTATTGATTATAAATTGACGATTTATAAGTGCCTCACTGAGGCCTACATAAATAAAGTATATTTTGTTTTCCAATATGAACGCCATACAATAAGATTTGTAACCACGGTATCCCCTTTTTTTTAAAGCGGCTGGAAATGTCAATAATAATAAAGAGGTTTAACATTTAACTTACTCAGGGGCACAATTTATTATAAACATCCCTCAGATTTAATTTTAAATTACACAAACCAAGACTTGCTTAGCACGAAGATGCTTCTTGAATATCTCAAGTTTCCCATTGTCCATTGGATGGTACTAAAGTTTCAAATGACACTAGGGAGCGAAAACGAACCTGAGTAACTAAGTAGATATCAAAATCTCGGAGGGCTTTGTTCTATACTAAATGGAAGTTGAAAATGCTCCTAGAACAGACTTAGGCTGAAAATGGGTTGAATGTCGGCTAATGTAGAATATCAGAAACAGTTTATTTGCGACATTATAAAGGAGATATATATTATACTTATGTAATAAAGCAGAAGAGATCGTTTGTTTTTTTTGTTTCTACGCTCCAATCTCAGGAACTAGGTACTGGTCCGAATTGAAAAAATATTTTTGTGATGATTAGTCCATTTGATGAGGAAGGCTTTAAGCTATACTTATGTGTGTGGAAACCAAATACGATGAATGTTATTGGTGAACCCTTGTTTCGTGTTCCCAAGAATCAATCAACTTATTATAAAAACTGTAATGTGTTTTCATTCACTTAAGCAGAATATTTTTTATATTTTAAGAAAAATAAACTTTCATTATTTTTCAAGCATTTTCTGAAAATAAATATCAGATTTTCTAGCTAAAACAACCAACCATTATTTACGAAAACTTGTAACAGGATGATGAAAGGACAACGGCAGAATCCCATGTATTTCCAGTACCACATAAAGACTTAGCGTTCCAAGAAGTGAATACTAGAAAATCAATCCTCTAATGATGCTTATCAAAAAATGTAATGGTAACATATTTTTTAAAGCTGGGGATAAAAAGATGATTTCAAACATAACCTCCAATGCAACTTTTACATTATCCACAGAATTGCCATTACCCCAAATGTTACTAAGGCTTTGACCATCTGACTGTCACTTTGAAATGTAAGCAAAAATTGACCTTATTGCCATGGAGTATATTAAATATACGAGCACCGACATCTATTGGTCTAAAATGTCAATAGTTCTGTCCCAAATAATGCCAACGTCAAATTCGTTATCCAGATAGCGTTATAAACAGTTTTTAAACCTGTCAAATTGAAGTGTACTAAATATGAGCCCCAATGATATTTTTTTAAATATCATTGATGACCCTCCATTGTTATTGCTTATTATTTTGTATAACATTGCGCAAACTAATATAAACCTGTAGGGTGGAGGAACACCTTACTGGTGGTTAAGCATTTTTATGATAGATCAACGTACAGTCACTGCTTTTTCAAAACAAATAAAACAAGGAGGAAAATAAAGACCAACATCATTATGTAATAATTATTATTTATTTCTCTAAAATAATATTATGCTTCTCTTCTTTGTAAGATAAGATAAATCCAGCGCTGAACAATATTGAGAAGATTTTCATTCGAGTCTTATTGGACATGACGATGTATGCATGATAGGCGCGCATATTTCAATAATCACCGCATTAGCAAGTTCCCACACTAAATACTAAAACATTCTGGTATATATTAGAAAGTCCTCACAAATAATCACACAAATCACACTCGAAGAGTCCCTTTTCGCAGAATAGCTGACAGCGCAGGAGCAAAGGTGCTCAACCTACACACATCTATTGTAATATTATTATATTACTTTTTTATTATTGTATACAACATATTTATTATTGTATGTATCTGCGTGCTCAACTGAAGGCAAATCATTTAACAAATCATAACACGGCAAATATTGTGAACAAGAATGCAATAAAGATTATGAAAATGAATATTAATTGACCGATGTCTTTCCGATCAATTTTGACACATTATCAAACATAAACTAAAGAGTCGCTGTTCAGATAACGTCAAATGCGTTCTGTTTTTCCATGTTCGATGACCGGCGTTTTGTTTCAGGGATTTTATAAGATAATACAATCAAGGATTTCCGGCTATTCCCAGCTTCTAAAAATCTACTTCAAATTGAAAAATGTTCGTCTCATGATTACCTTTAAATCCTATATAGTTAGTTCTGGGAACGCTTAGTTTTACGAGTGGTACTCAGTTTGCCGTTCTCCTTTTATATTTTTATTACATCTTGGGGGATCCCTTTACAATATCTGTGTTGTTTATTGTCTGAGCAGACAAAGGGCTAAGATCCAGGCGCATTTGTTCTCTGCGAAACCTAATCTAAGACTTGTTAGCAGGTTATTGTCCCGTCTTAGGGTTAGGATTTATACCTATTTTTAATAGGTACAGTATAATAAAGATAAAGTTAGGCGTAATTAAGAGAATTAATTAAACTGTAGTTATTTAATTTCTTGTATGTATAATTTAAGTTGGAGAAAAATGCAATTTATTTTATTAACTTTATTATGCGAATATAGATTATTACGCATAATGATTGAGACATCGAATTGTTGTACAGCCGATATCTGAACACATGCAGTAAATATTTAATCACTATTGGCCAAAATATAGTTTTATATAGCTTGAAGCCTTCCTCGACAAATGGACTATCCAACACAAAAATAATTTTTCATTTGAATCAAAAGTTTCTGATTATCGCGTTCAAATAAACAAAGCTTTTGTAAGATAGTATAGATTTTTACTCATTTTTTTTTCCGTAGCCAAAATGGCAAAAAAACGGAACCCTTATAGATTCGTCATGTCTGTCTGTCTGTCTGTCTGTCTGTCTGTCCGCCAGTCTGTCACAGCCACTTTTTTCCGAAACTATAAGTACTATACTATTGAAACTTGGTGAGTAGATGTATTCTGTGAACCGCAACAAGGTTTGCACAAGAAAATAGAAAAAAAAAATAAAAAAATGGGGGGTCCCCATAGTTAGAACTGAAACTGAAAATATTTTTTTTCATTGAACAAATACGTGTGGGGTATCTGTGGATAGATCTTTAAAAATTATATTGAGATTTCTAAGCTCATTTTTTTCTTAAGTGAATACTTTGCGTGACAGACTCTTCCAAAGTGGAAAAAAGTGTGTCCCCCCCCCTCTAACTTCTAAAGTAAGAGGATGATAAATCTAAAATAAATATATAATGTACATTACTATAAAAACTACCAACGAAAATTGGTTCGAACGAAATCTATTCAGTAGTTTTTTTTAATACATCAAAAATAGAATTTGTACGGAACCCTCAGTGCGGGAGTCCGACTCGCACTTGGCCAATTTTTTTTATGATTATTATAAATAACAATATAAAAAGCTGTCTATGACATAAATAGTTATCTTTCTACCGATAAATAAATCAATGGTGATCAAACTCAAGTTGTAATATACAAACATCGATATGTTTCTGTACGTTAGACGGCAATCGGCAACCGGACACCGAGGTATCCCGCGCTAGAAATCCATTTAAAACTCATTCCAGCTCCATTTTCAGCTAAACACTATTTCCTCGGGGCCACTCGATAACCGCTCGATAACTGTCACTGTTCACGCTACGTGACTTTTGCTTAGGAGACACAAGCAGCGGGCGACGCATTTTTCACAAAGAACAGACACTGCGCGAAGGAAATTCTTAAAAATTTGTGCAACGGCGGCACAGATGTATTGTATATCTGTACCAATATAATCTATAATGATAATTATTTTTTAATATAATGAAGCGGAAGAGTTTGTTTGTTTGTTCGGACGCGCTAATCTCAGGAACTACTGGTTCGAATTGACATAATCATTTGTGTTGGATAGTCCACTTACCATTTGTCGAGGAGGCTTTAAGCTATCTATAGTAACAATGTGTGCGTAAACCGAAACCCACGCGGACGGACGGAGTCGCGGGCGGCCGCTAGTAATAAATATAAATTACAAAATAAAAGGTATCTGTGACATACATAGTTAACTGTCTACCAATAAATAAATAACCAATAATAAACTCAAGTTGTAATATAGAAACATCGATATGTTTCTGTACGTTAGACGGCAATCGGCAACCGGACACCGAGGTATCCCGCGCTAGAAATCCATTTAAAACTCATTCCAGCTCCATTTTCAGCTAAACACTATTTCCTCGGGGCCACTCGATAACCGCTCGATAACCGTCACTGTTAGTGTTCACGCTACGTGACTTTTGCTTAGGAGACACAAGCAGCGGGCGGCGCATTTTTCACAAAGAACAGATTCTGCGCGAAGAAAATTCTTAAAAATTCGTGCAACGGTGCCGGCGGCACAGATTTAAATCTATACTAATATAATAAAGCTGATGAGTTTGTCTGTTTGTTTGTTTGGTTGAGCGCGCTGATATCACGAACTACTGCTGGTTCGAATTGAAAAAATATTTCTGAGTTGGATAGTGCATTTAACGAGGAAGGCTTTAGACTATAATATATATGTATGTAACACATGTAACTATGTGTGCGGAAACCGGAACCTAGCCGCTAGTAATAAATATAAATTACAGTATATAAGGTACCTGTGACATAAATAGTTAACTTTCTAACAATAAAAAAGTCAATGGATTACGAACTCAAGTTGTAATGTAGAACTGGTAGAACTATCGATATGTTTCTGTACGTTAGACGGCAATCGGCAACCGGACACCGAGGTATCCCGCGCTAGAAATCCATTTAAAACTCATTCCAGCTCCATTTTCAGCTAAACACTATTTCCTCGCGGCCACTCGATAACCGCTCGATAACCGTCACTGTTCACGCTACGTGACTTTTGCTTAGGAGACACAAGCAGCGGGCGACGCATTTTTCGCAAAGAACAGATTCTGCGCGGAGAAAATTCTTAAAAATTTGTGCGACGGCGGCACAGATTTAAAATATTAGATATGCCCGACACCAGAAAACTGTTTCATAATTTTGTTTGACATGACGTATGTTTGACAACATGCTGGCCACGAAATAAGAAGCGACTGTCGCTTCTTAATTTTAGGGCATATGTAACGATTTAAATCTATACTAATGTAATAAAGCTGAAAAGTTTGTTCAGCAACAACCACTCCCAATTGAAAAATATTTTTTGTGTTGGATATTCCATTTGACGAGGAAGGCTATATAGTGTATGCCTTTGTGTGCGGAAACCGAATACCACGCGGACGGAGTCGCGGGCGACCGCTAGTCTATGATATGCGCAAAGAAAATTCTTAAAAAATTGTGCAACGCGATACAAGTTGTCACGCCGGCGCCGCCCGAGCGTTAGGTTAAGAAAAATTCGATAGTCGAACGGAATTTTTCATTTCACGATACTGGGCCATCATATCGTTAAAGGTTTGCGCTTAAATTTCTAGTGAAATGAGGTTTTACACAGGCCGTTGCGAGTCCGGAATATTTTGCTGAGCACCGGGAATTTATGGGATCTGATGAGCGGGTATAACGCTAAACCTCTATTTAGTATAGCAATATTCCTTATGATGGAAGTTAATAGGAACACATAACGATTCGTATCAAATAACAATCATGAGGCTTCCGAGAATATTGCTTTTGTTTTTGTTACCTTACATTTCAATTAATTTCCTTGGTAATTATCACATTATAAATTAATGATTATTACAAGGTTTTCTCAATCTTAGTAGCTCGATTTTAACCGGCTATTATTTTACAGGTAGTACATCATAATATTGCGTGTATGAGTGTCTACTGTTTCATCAAACAATCTTATGAGATTGTTATGTAAACCTGAGTTGAGGCATTAGAACTGTAACTATTTTAACCACGGTCTTTAAAGTACCCAAATAAAATTAACCGTTGACGCACGACCATGATTAACCCTGCTGTCACCAGTTCAGACGTCGCGGAACTTTTCTTTAGGTGATAAATACTGTCGCAAAATACTCACATTTATATAATTCAGGATAAGGTGCGAACGCACTGCCTACTTACATATAAACACGTTATTTCACTTTTCAGTAAACCTAACTTTTGTCGCACTTAGAACTGTAACTATTTTAATCACGGTCTTTAAAGTACCCAAATAAAATTAACCGCTGACGCACGACCGTGATTAACCCTGCTGTCACCAGTTCAGACGTCGCGGAACTTTTCTTTAGGTGATAAACGCTGTCGCAAATAACTCACATTAATATAAATCGGGAAAAGTTGGTAACGCACTGCCTAACTACATATAAACACGTTATTTAGTCGATTATATATTATTCGACGGGCCTGTTGGTTGAGTGGCTAGAGACCCTGGCTACAAAACCATAGATCGCGGGTTCGAATCCCGCTAGGGGCAAATGTTTGTGTGATGAACATCGGCATTTGTACTCGAGTCATGGATGTTTATAACAGTATTTAAGTATGTTTGTCCGTTTCCTAGCATCCATAGTACAAGCTTCGAGCTTAGTTTGGGGCTAGGCAATTGGTGTGTTAGTCCAATGAATTTATTTTTTTATTTTATTTATTTATTTCACTTTTCAGTAAACCTAACTTTTGTCGCACTTAGAACTGTAACTATTTTAATCACGGTCTTAAAATTACCCAAATAAAATTAACCGTTGACGCACGACCGTGATTAACCCTGCTGTCACCAGTTCAGACGTCGCGGAACTTTTCTTTAGGTGATAAACGCTGTCGCAAATTACCCACATTTATTCACTGCGCCCGCTGCTAATGCGGGGTATTCGAGCATTCCGCCTCTGTGTTCGCCATTTTGTATTCTTTAAGACCGTTCATATTGCCACATTAGAGTGATAAACCCCCAATTTCACTTGTCACATTGCTATGCTGAGTTAAAAGATGCGCGGTGTTTTCGAGAGGTTAAGATGCAAGAAGCGGGGGAGGTGCTTTGAACTAATTTTATTCTCACCCGATAATGTAAGTAGCTTCTTTTTAATATGTTTTATTTTCACATTTTTGTTATTTATTTTTGAACATGATTAATTAGTATTTTTATGTCTTATTTAAAATAATAAATAAAAATAAATAAAAAAAAAACTCAACGTTTCTACTGCTATATCATACAACAGTTGTCACAAAACTGACTGTTATGTAGTCTACTGATTTTTCAATAATGTAATCCGGAATTATTAAGTATACCTTAATCAGGTTTTTTTAGGTTATCTCTTTAATTGTAGAATTTATTTTTCTTAAGCATAGAAAGAAGCTAAGATTAGGTATCATGCAGATATTAAGCGTCACTAAGCTGTACTGGCTAAGCTGTACAACTTAGAAGTGTAACCACAAAGTGACTGCTGCTGTAATGAAAACACATTTGAAGCAGTATCTGCTGGGTTTTATGAGGGGCATTATATGCACTTATACCAGATGTCAAGTATATCCAAGTAGAACCGCTACCCGGGTACTTTTCTCAAAAGTCTCATTTAGGAGCAAACCACTTACAAAATGGCGCTCTTATAAATACCTCACATTTATTTGCCAGCGTTCTAATGTGGGGGCAGCAGCATTTGTAGTGTAAGTAGTTTTACGCAAAGACCACTAGGAATACTTAATCTACAATGAAACGACGGTCTTCAAACGTTTTTGAATAAATAACTAGAAAAAAGTCAAGTAACAACTCAAGGGGCGTGTTTACAGGTACTACATTCTTTCTTCTCATTCGATTTAGTCACCTTTTCAATAAAGATGCTTTGTTACGCTACACACTACGCTATAAAAATTACGTTCCGAAGTGAAGTCATTGCTATTTTTCTAATTTTCATGATTACCTTTACTGCTTTCCTTACTTAAAACTTTTTTAATACCTTATTTTTTTACCTATTTTTCAATACTTTGGGGAAGCTATGGGGTTTTACAGGCAGGTAACGCTTCTGCGACCCCTCTGCTTAATGTTAATGTCCATGGGCAGCGGTGATCACTTGCCATAGGGTGACCCTCTAATTCATTTGCCTCCCTTTAACTTAAAAAAAAATACCAAAACACCTACCAAAAAGTCATTAGCAAAATGGCTGCTCTTAAAAACCTCTTCCGCGTTCCAAACACGAACGTTACACATAAACATTCATCCGGATCCTAATCACCAATCTTATGGCGTCATTATTCTTTTACAACCCTTTCAAGCTTCATAATACGTGACTTTTTTCACGGATAAGCAGACACGGGCGACGGACTACACTCTATCGGGGCAAATTGATTTCGTAGAGGAAATATTGTAAATTTTCCAGTAGGATGGGACGCCGTCAGCGACGACGGTAAAATTTGCTATATACGGCGTAAATGCCGCTCCTGTCACCCGGCGGAGTGGACACATAGAAGAGGAACTTATGTAGAAGGTAGTTATCATTTCTAGTCACATACCCATAGAAGTTTCCGCATAAAAAAAATTAGCTGTGTCTGCATTACTGTCAAAGTTTTGTTAGTTTTTGTTTGACCCGTTATTTAAGTGTAAGTTATTTAAGTATTTTATTATACATAATTATCATTTTTCCACTCCCTCCTTGAGCTTCCTTTTATATGATAGGAAGACAAACGAATAAGCTTGTCAGCTGATGGTAAGTAATAACCGCTGCCCATGGACATCAACAACTGCACAAGGGTCGCAGATGCGTTGCCTGCCTTTAAAAAACTTCTCAACAGGGCTCTGGCGACTTTACTCACCAGCAGAAACAGCACAACAGTTACGAAGTGCTACTTCACTGCGGTCTTCTGTGGGAGGTACTTCCCCAGACGAGCGGCTCATTCGAGTGGAATTTCCACAAAGCTCTCCCTCTCTTCACATACCCATAGGAGTTTCCGCATAAAGAAATATTAGCTGTGTCTGCATTACTGTCAAAGTTATTTTAGTTTTTGTTTGACCCGGTATTTAAGTAAAGGTGATTTCCAGTATTTTATTATAATAATAATTTTTCCACTCCCTCCTTGAGTTTCCTTTTATGTGATAGGAAGGCAAACGAACAAGCGTGTCAGCTGATGGTAAGTGATTACCGCTGCAGATGGACATCAACAACCGCACTACCAGATGAGTTGCCTGCCTTTACAAAACCTTCTCAACAGAGCTCTGGCGACCTAACTCACTAGCAGAAACAGCACAACAGTTATAAAGTGCTACTTCACTGTGGTCTTTTGTAGGGAGGTCACAACCCTCAGTAATGAAGGTCGGGACCATTGCACGAAATGAAACACACAACTCTCTTGGCAATTTCAATGGAGTGGTTTACCATTGCCTTCTAATATTTATTTCACTCGTCAAGAAAGATATCTAATACAACCTAATAATATTATTTATCCTAATATACTACCTAACATAGTTTTTTCCTTCCTTGTACATCAGTGCTTATTCTTTGAGTGGAGCGAACTAACGCGGTTTTATCCGGGCGCGTCGTACGTTGTTATAAGTTGCCCTTGTAAAACTGTGTCTCTTACCGTTTGCACTTCGCTCTATTTCGGAAGCGCTTTCAATATCGGATGCGCAGTATGTTAGCGATCGAATGTTAGCCTTCTATGCATATTTATCATTTGTGATTGGCTTCGAAAGTGGTTTCTGGTTACATTTTTAGCCCGACCTGAAAAGGTTTCATAAGGTGGGTACTTTATTTTTTCATTCACTAGTTCCATTTACAACTCCTTGCTGTTTTTACCAAAAAATATACTGGCAGAGAGTTAACCGTTAAGTAATACTGCTGTGATATGTAATATTAATATTTAGCAATTTTTGTGCTTTGTCTAGTACATATCCCCGCGGTAGCTGTAGGACTCTGGATGACTAAATTAAAAATTGCAAAAATAGAACGTAGACTTTGAATTTTGATTTTTTTAAGTTATTTGTTAGCGGCCAGTGCGCTGTTTAGATTTTCCAGCCATCATGACGGCCTAACAGCCATGAAGGCTGGAAGGAAAGGCACCGTTAAAATAGCATTACTCTAAAGGCGTCTTATGAACGATCTTTTCTAGGTTAGTTTGGTGACCTAAAAACTTTCTCCCGCCAATCAAATTCCATAATTTCGTAATAAGAAAAATATTAATAATAGTCGTCACTTCCACCATCTATTTTAAAAATCCTTTGTGTTTTAAAACGCGTCATGCATGAGTTAACGTTGATCGAGTATTTTATATTAAATTTTAGCTTTAACGTAGTGTTTACAAATGGAAATTAATATTGCTACATCATGAATAACTAAATGCCAGTTTTTGTTCTACAAACACACTCTATTGGTTTTGTATGAGTCTGTTTATTTTTGCCATTACTATGCTTTGACCGTGTTAGTCCTAGTTTCCGATATTGCCAATTTTATAAAGATAGAAACAATATGATTTTTATTTACAGAAAATATTTCGTAAGGTTTTTTTTACTTTTTCTTTTACCTAAGTTCACATTAATAAATATTCGGTCTAACCTCAATGATAATTATAATGGGTTACAAATACAAAACATACATTTAATTAATCTTTAGTGATTATATTATTAATCTAGAATGACAATTTGTACTTCCCTGTCTTATAATAAGTATCCTAATTGTCATCAAGCCTACCATACTGATTTTATTCAAGAACTTGCTGTGGCTTGTACGCTCTCATAAACTACAGTTACCAGCATATTATTAAACGTTAAAAATAAATAAGTTCATTTACAAGCTCCGATTAAAACTACCGAAATTCCGCTCCACTCAAAACGACCTCCGTATCGTTTGCACGATAATCATAATTGAACAAATTAAATTAATTTTCCCGGACATTTTCCGATAATCTGCCGTCGAACCATAAAACGCTTTTAAGCGACTCAATTCATTTGGCACGAGTGTTCGGCAAAGTTCAGTATTAAATGGTCGGTGTCTGGGATAAAGGTATTTCATGACTTGTAATGAGGAATGCATTTTCTGAAGTAATAAAACATTTTTTTTCAACCAATACTGTCCCACTGCTGAGTAAAGGTCTCCCCTGAATGTTTTACTTTTACTAATTTGCCCCTCCGATAAAATTATTTATAGAGTTTTAGGTTATGTTATATGAATTAATTTATTTATTTCATTTACGAAACGAATAAAAATAATTATAAAAATAATCTGAATGCAAAAGAGTAAGAAATAATACGACGTTATTCAACGTGAATATTATTTTCCAGAAGTGAATGTTGCGTCTGTATCTCTATGTGTAATGTGTTTTTGATGTAAAAATGCTTTTGTATGTACATACAATCGCATTTATGTACAAAGTTTGTGAAGCTCTCACATCTAGACTAAATAATAAAGCTGAAGAGTTTGTTTGTTTGAACGCAGTTCGAATTGAAAAGTTCTTTTTGCGTTGGATATTTCATCAGTGGAGGAAGGCTTTATGCTATTGTAGGTATAACACTAGTATGCGGAAACCGAAATCCACGCGGACGGAGTCGCGGGCGGCCGCTAGTTTATTAAAAAGCTCTTGCTTCCAATCACTAATTAATTACATGAAATAAAATTTTCCGCTCGAAATACGGAAATTGCTGAAAAATAATTCCTTTGAGACAGAACAAATTCCTTGTGGGTTTAATCGCGGAAAAATATTTATTTTTTAGATTTTACCGTCTTGATTCTTATAATAAAACTCAGTACAATAATTTAACTTAAAATCATACGGATTATTATGTATATAATTTTAGAGATTGGCGTTTGAACTCGAAAAACCTGTGTGATAAATTATTTCCTAGGAAGTTATGTCCAGAGTTCACGTATAAACTAGAAAGAGGAAAAAAGATATTGTCGATTGTAAAATAGTCAAATAGTAGAGTTATAGTAGTAATTAGGTATATTTTGATATGGATCGTTATTCCTACTAAAACATGTTCGAATGGTACTTCACAAATTATGCAGTTGTTTTAGCGTGAACTTAAACACAAAAAGTATTTAATGAAAAGTGATTCCCTAACAAGATATTATAACAAACATATATTTGAGATTTTCCCTCCGAAAGTCTTATGAACATTAATAATACTCGTATGCACTTAGTTCGGAACCGCGCATACATTTCTCAAATGCCATTGAAATTTTAATTTAAACATCTCATTGGACTCAGGTTTCCGGATAAAATATTTTTATTTGTACAGTAAAATAAAATATCCAACAGAATACCCATCCCCAAAGCTTATTAGGTACAGTTGAGTACACCTTAATAATTGTGATGACGTCGTCCGTTCCGTAATCTCTTTTAACGAGCTAATTCCACCCTTTCACTGACGTTGAAAACCTGTAAATTTATTTTTCGCCCTTATACAGACGTAGAGTTTTTATCCGGAAAGATTCATTGTACGTCAGATTCGATTGAGTGAACGCGGCAAACTTTGGTCAAAATTGAATTAAAACAGGATACTTTTTCCGGTTTCATTTGGAATTCAGTAATTTTGCTAGGGTTTTTAATGCCAGATTACTTTTTAAAGTTTACAGTTGTCAAGGAGTAGGCATATGTCCAGCAGTGTAGTGCGATAGGCTGATGATGATGAAGAGTAAAAAGTCCACGCAAACAGCAACGAAAGAGGACGCATACAATTTGTTAAAAAAAAGTGTAAGATAGCTTAGGGTATTCCATTTTTGAAAAACGCGCCTCATTTATTTATTGTATGTGTTCGGGATGAACATAAATTAAAGATGACTTGCTTAAAATGAATATACTTGAGATAATAAGTAGGTTAACAAAAACAGATTTGGCTTATGCACTACGCGTGTGTCCGCGGCTGCGTCTGTCGGCAAGTGAGGTGGCGGCGCGGGCGACGGCCCGGCCAGCTGATGCACCTCCCTTCACCTCTCCTCTCCTCCGTCCCGCGATCATAGTGTGAATGCGTGAACATCCTCCGGGGCGTTGAAAGCCATAGCTTTCAAGAATGGATCTTGTGAGGCGCCTCCTGGTCATCTGCTTCAAGTCCATCAGTTGGTAAAAGGCACATCCTATTGACGGCTCTTCGAATAGTGCCTTTGGTAGTGGCTACTTCAGCAACCCTGTTGACACCGTCTGTGCCAGGAAATAAACGGCTAACTCTGCCCATCCGCCATTGGAGGGGCGGCAAGTTGTCTTCCTTCAGCAAAACCACGTCACCAAGCGCGAGTTCGTGGTGCGGGGTACGCCACTTCGTGCGCTGCTGCAGCTCACTGATGTACTCCCGGCTCCACCGGTCCCAGAAGTGCTGGCGAATCTTCTCGATCAGCTCGTATCTATTGGGTCTGCTTACATTAATAGGAGCCGTGGGAATAGATGTCAGCGGTCTCCCGATCAGAAAGTGGCCTGGGGTCAGAGGAGAAGGATCAGTACAGTTGGACGAAAGAGGAGACAGCGGGCGTGAATTTAGGATAGCCTCAATTTGTGTAAACAACGTCGCTAACTCCTCAAACGTTAAAGCAGCATTACCAGCTACGCGTTTTAAATGAAACTTAGCTGAGCGTATTCCAGCTTCGAAAATTCCCCCAAAATGTGGAGAATACGCCGGTGAAAACATAAATTTAATTCCTTCATGACTAGCATACTCATAGACAGACCGACGACTGGATCTGAGTAATCTACCCAATTCATTGCAAGTACCAACAAAGTTTCTGCCGTTGTCGCAATATATTTCATAAGGTTTGCCCCTTCGCGATATGAACCTGCGTAGGCATAAAATAAAAGCTTGGGTACTTAAATCGCTAACCAATTCTAAATGAATTGCCTTAGTTGTTAGGCATACAAATAAGCATAAATAACATTTACTGATTCTGTTACCTCGGCCTTTTCGGCTGCATATCATAAATGGGCCGGCAAAATCACACCCACTGGAATAGAATGGGAAGGTAGCATCAGTACGCGCCTCTGGTACGTGCCCCATTATGGGTTGCATAGTTACAGCGCGTAGCCTCGTACAAATGACACATCGACGCGCTACTTGCCGCGATAAACACCTACCCTGAATTGGCCAGTATCGGTCGCGAACAGATGCTAGCAATAATTGTTGACCTGCGTGAAATAGCCTAATGTGTTCATTTATCATGATGAGTTTCATCAACTGATGTTTTGAGTCTAACAGAATGGGGTGCTTTTTGTCAAAATGAAATTTCGAATTATTTAATCTTCCACCCACTCGGATAATTTTATCGGAATCAATAAATGGAGTCAATTGTAACAATTTATTCCTTTTTGGTAAAGGTTTTCCTTGCTCGAGTAATTTAATTTCATTTGGGAACGATTGAGTTTGACTTAATCTCACTAAAAATTTCAATGAATTGTTCAACTCGGTTACACTTAGTGGACCTGATAACTTTTGTTTCTTATTTTGAATATTATTCGCGAAACGCAATACAAACGCAAAACTTCTAATTAGTCTCGTATATGTGGAAAACTTATTGAAATCAATCAGTGAATCACTGGTATGCGTTCGCTCGGATGACAATAATAATGAGTTAACTTTAATATCTGGCAAATTTATGGTTGAGTATGAATGCTGTGGCCATTTAGATTGTTCCAATTTAAGGAAAGAAGGGCCCTCCCACCACAAAGTGGAGGTCTCGAGAGCCTGAGGACAGACCCCTCGCGAAGCAAGGTCAGCTGGGTTCATACTAGTAGGTACATGTCTAAATTGAAAATCTTGCGTTAACTCATTAATACTGTTAACCCTATTGCAAACAAACATTTTTAAATTTCTTACATCAGTCTTTAACCAACCCAGCACTACTGTTGAATCAGTCCAAATAAACTTGTGTTGAACGTTCAAACGTAAAGATTTTAGTACCTTGTGACATAAATTAGCCCCTAGCAGATTGCCTAACAATTCCAATCGTGGGATCGTTGTCGGCTTCAAGGGAGCAACCCTGGCCTTCGCACATAAGAGGTTAATTGTGACTTCGTTATTTTTATTGACAGAGCGTAAATAACAACACGCAGCATACGCATCACTCGAAGCATCAACAAAACAGTGCAAATCTATCAGGACGGGACTATCACACAGTACATTTCTTTTTATTTTAATGTTTGTAAGTAAATGTAAATTATTTATAAAATTGTACCATGTACCTATAAGATTTGGTGGTATGGGATCCTCCCAACTCAACTTTGCAATCCATAATTTTTGGAGAAATATTTTGGCTTTAATTATACATGCACAAATTAACCCGAGAGGGTCAAATATTTTACAAGTCGTCGATATGACTGATCGCTTTGTATGCACAGGGGGTGATATAATATTAGATGAAAATTGAATTTTGTCGAGTTTAGGACAATAGATTAAACCCAACACGCTCGATTCCTTAGTTAAATCGACTAAATCGGAGATCGAGTCATCACCTTCAAACGCCTGCGAACAATTTGTTCGTATTTTTCTTAATGGCAGACAAGCTGAATCTAAAACCGTTTTTACATTCTTATATAGAAACTTAATATCACATTCTGTCTCAGCCCCCGTATTTAAGTCATCTATATAGAAATCATTTTTAATTACATTGGCTATAACCGGGTCCGTACATTCATTTGCTAATTGTAATAAACACCTAGTGCTTAAAAAGGGAGCAGACGCCATGCCGTAAGTGACGGTGTTTAACTGAAATATTTTTAAATTGTCAGTCCGTTCTGAAACAAAGGAATCGTGATGACTTTTCGTGGAACATAAATCACGCCAAAGAATTAATTGAAGATGTCGCTGAGAAGGATGCAAGATGATTTGTCTGTACATTTTCTCAACGTCTCCTAAAAGAACGTAACGATGACAACGGAAACGTAACAAAATGGAAAACAAGTCACTTTGAACAACTGCGCCAACAGCTTGTATGTCATTCACTGACTTCCCTGACGATGTTTTTGCCGAACCATCGAATACAACGCGCAATCGCGTTGTTTCACTATTTTCCTTTACGACACAATGATGTGGGAGGTAGTATCCAAATTCTGGTTGTTCTACTTGACTTAAATGACCCATTGAATAATACTCCTCAATAAATTTAGAATACGGTTCCTTTAATCCAACATTCCTATTCAATTTATTTTCAATGTTTATAAATCGTTTCAAGGCTAAATTAAAAGATGTACCGAGACTACTCTCAGGCTCTTTTAATGGCATCATTACGCAGAACCTGCCATCTTCTAATCTACTCGTAGTTTCTAAAAAATGATTCTCACAAAATTGTTCTTCTAAAGACAATGATTTTGTGTCAGAAGGCAGTTCTTCAATCTCCCAAAATTTTTTAAGGGAATTATTTATATCGTTTTCATTTATCTGATTGAAAAAACACTGGACCTTTGACTTTGACTGATCAAATCCCACCGGGCCTGCGATCAACCAGCCCAGCTGGGAATTTTGCAATACAGGCATGTTAGCACCCAATTTAATTTGATTTGTCCCAATTATAGACCAAAACACGTCAGCCCCTAACAGAATGTCAATATGAGAAGGCTGGAAAAATCTGGGATCTGCCAATTGTATATTTTCAGGAATGCCTAATTCATTTATATTTAGTTCAGTGCTCGGCAAAACACCTGTAATAGTTGGCACTAATAAACACGATACTTCAATATTAAATGAAGTAAAACACGACTTCACTTTTATTTTACAACAGCCAGAAATGTGAGTCTTGGTATTGTTAAGACCACATATATTAAAATATTTATTCTGTATTTTTAAACCTAATTTATTTCGCATATTTTCTGTTAAAAATGTAGACTGGGACCCTGTATCTAAGAGAGCCTTAGCTATAACACTTTTATTATTATTTTCGTTAATAATTTCTACTTGAGCTGTGCACAACAGCGTGTGAGTCATTGTCACAGCTGATAACGAAACCTGTCCGGCCGGTTCACTACCAATACACGCGGTCGATGGTGACTGATCGGGAATAGGTATCGAGACATCTTTAATTGGTTTGTGAAGCAAAGTATTGTGCTTACCTCTGCACACCTGACAAGAACCCTTTAATCGACACTGGAAACTATTGTGACCGCTACGTAAACACTTTGTACAAAGTTTATATTTTGAAACTTTAATCATCTTATCATCGTAACTTAATTTCTTAAACTTGGCACATTCATAAACATGATGACTCTGGTTACAAATAATACATTCATTTTTTGCATTACTTCGGTCTGTGGAAGCAAAAAAGGATCTTACGGACTTGTTAAGGTTAACATTTTGTTTATAATCATTCCTATCAGACCGGTTATAGTACGTTGTTTCCAAAACATCTGCGCGGTTACGCAAAAATGAATAAAAATCATCTAAATTTGGCAATTCCGAAAGTTCATTCTTATGCTCCTCCCATTTTCTACTCGTTACGGTATCTAATTTTGCAGAAACAATAAATATTATTAATACATCCCACTGCTGTGTAGGTAAGCCTAGCGAATGTAGGGACCTTAAATTTTTTGAAATATGATCGATCAAAAATCTCAACGCCTTAAAAGATTCCTTTGTTATGGGGTCTATGTTCAATAAGGCCTTTAAATGGTTATTAATTAAAATATTCTTATTATTATAGCGTTCACATAAAGTTTGCCACGCATTTTTATAATTATCGGCAGCAAACTCAAACGATCTAATTACGACAGCGGCACTACCTTCCAAACTAGATCGCAAATAATGAAATTTATTGATCAGTGGCACAGAATCATTCAAATTCACGAGGGCATCAAAAGTGTCTCGGTACTCAAGCCATTTTAAATAATTACCATCAAATGTTGGCAAGGAGATAGTCGGAAGCTTAATAGAATTTAAAGTATGCGAACACTGACTTTCACCCGAAACACTTCCCCCTTTGTGACAAATTTCTGTATTACTTGATTCCAACAATACCTGAGCCGTGGAAAGAACAGAATAGAATTGTGTCTCCATAGTATCCCTCTCAGTTAACTGCTCGTCAATGGAGGTAGAAAGCAATTCAATCTCAGATTGTAATGCCGAAAACTCAATCATTAAATCTTGAATTTTGTCTATGCGCAGTGATAATTCTTTAACTTGATTTATTGATAATTTACCGGCCCCAACTTGTTTTAAAATACTAACATAATCTTTAAACTTTGTTAATCTGCCTTTAATTATGCTACGCTTCTTATTTAAATCCTTTAAATCTTTTCCTTCCATGGCTGAACTTTAAATCAACTTTATAAATAATATCAATTAAAATATGCAATGAATAGAGTAGAAAACCAAATACCTTATAAAATCAAACCAGTTAACAGGCGAAGCGCCACGAGGCGCAGTCGACTGGACTTTGACCCAACCGTCGATGCTGTCTTTGTCCTCACTCACTGCTTTAGATAACAGCAGGACTTCAACCTGGAATAGTCGGCAGTAAAGCGTAAAAAACTAAACTTAATATGTGGCAGGAAAGCAAGAATCTAGGGGAAAGCAAATGTATAGCACAAAATGATAAATGCCACAATGAAGTGCCGTAACACGCGCAGATATGAACAATAGAACTGTATAATTATATTTCGTTATTCAATATAGCTCAATGGAAAGAAAGAAATGAGAAATAAGCAGTTTTGAATAGGTAACGGGTAAAATTTTAAAAAAATGATGATCCAGTTATTAAGCACGGGTAGTATAAAAAAAAACTAATAAATGCTTTCGGTGCAAAATACAAAGAAATAACCGCGCAGCAAACAAAGAAATAACTGTAATTAACAGATGTAGGCACACTTAGCTAAAACACTGCTTTAACTATTTTAGAGCGCAAGCGCTTACACAAAGAAAGGAGGAAAAAAGTGGATAAAAATGAAAGGATAGCACAACTTCCCTCGGGAAAACACTCCAGACGTCCAAGAATGCTCCAGGTGACCTCTTCGAAACCTGTTCTCATCTACTTGGGAGTGCGAAGGCAGCATACGCAGCAATCCAATCCAATCCTTTGTCTTCTTTCCCGTTATATTTCAAATAACGGTCTTCCGTTAGTAAGTTGGTATTCGAGACAAAATCTATTTGTCACGGTCGCCAAATGTTCGGGATGAACATAAATTAAAGATGACTTGCTTAAAATGAATATACTTGAGATAATAAGTAGGTTAACAAAAACAGATTTGGCTTATGCACTACGCGTGTGTCCGCGGCTGCGTCTGTCGGCAAGTGAGGTGGCGGCGCGGGCGACGGCCCGGCCAGCTGATGCACCTCCCTTCACCTCTCCTCTCCTCCGTCCCGCGATCATAGTGTGAATGCGTGAACAGTATGTTACATTATCTTATCCCACCGCTTTCGTATTTGCCCGAACACCGGTATTAGTAGATTCTGTGATTATTTCTAATGATTTTTTTTGTATAGTATATTGAGGAAACATGAATATCAAAACCACATGCACAACCCTTAAGATTTGTTTACAAACGTTTGCTTAGTCTACGTTGCTTTGTGTTTCAATCTGTCGAATGGCTATCTTAGATTTCCTAGCCTGTAGTGGTTCTCAGTTTGAGAATATTATTGGCCCGTATTGCTTTGTCTGTGGCCGAAATGGGTTGATTTATTTGACAGCAAATTGCCCGTATAATTTTCGAGAATGAAATGTTGAATACAGTTTTTATGGACATTGGACATTGATTCGATACAATAAATAATAAAGTATCAAATTGTTGTTATAGACAGCTATTTTGGCAAATGAACGGAATGGGGTTTTCTGATGTTCTCATAAATAATGTCTAGGGTTGGGGATGACGGAACATTTTAGTTTTGGAAGCGATTAAATATATTTTGCAGCACTTAAACGCGTGTTTCTACATTGCAGTTATTACTAAAACACATAGCTAAGTGTATTTTAAATTGCAGCCAAATCGAAAATAAATTCAATTTCATGTTAGAAATTACATTACCATACAACTGCCTGGGTTCGATAATCGATTTCCAGTTTTGATCCTGGCGGCAGTTCTTATGATCACCGTAACAATTGAAATCAGTAACAATAATTTGAATCTATATTAATATATTAAGCGGAAGAGTTTGTTTGTATGTTTGTTTGAACGCGCTAATCTCAGGAACTAATGGTCCGATTTGAAAAAATATTTTTGAGTTGGATAGTCCATTTGACGAGGAACGCTTTAGGCTATTGGAAATTGAAATTCACGCGGACGGAGTCGCGGGCGGCCGCTAGTTATTCATAATTATGTTAATTTTTAAACCTTACCAACTAAACCAAACCCAGAGCGCTGAGGCATTATATTTTACGCTTACCTTATTGATGTAGCAGTCAATATAAATATGTAGGTGCTTCAAGATCAAACATCACGAAATGGTGTCCTATTAAGTCCTATTTAGTACTCTCGAATACAAAAGTCCGCAGTAGCCGCTTATCTATGAATGGCATATAGAAAAGCCTTAAAAAAATTTAACATAATACATATGTCGCATCATCAGTTCTCTTTAATCTGATATACTCGTATTTGCTAAAATATATACTTAATGCAACAAACACATACACTTCCCACATACATTATGCTGTTATGAGTGTTTCACCAGTTATTATAGTCATAAACTTGGAGGAGCAGTCGCGTTTTATGTCCTCAAGATGTGATATTACTAACTGCATCATATCTATGCAAATCAACATTATTAAATAGAACAGGATAAAGTTTTTGGTGGATAGTGTTGGTTGTTTGTCACTTAAGTATTTTTGGCCCGCTAGGCTAGTGGTTCGTAATGTGACAAAAAAAACAAATATCGCGGGTTCGGCTCCGAATAATAATAATATATTTTTGTTGTGTGATAGCGAGGCACTCAAACAAGCTGGGGCCTAACCATCAAGTCTTAAAGCAATCCCAAAACCAGGGAGTAAGTAAGATGCCGCCTTACAAGATGTAAGGTGGCATCTCACTCACTCACTCGTTACAGGATTGCTATAGGACCTGATAGTAAGGCCTCTGGTCACCTGATAGTAAGTGATCAGCGTTGCCTACCTTTAAAACCCCCATACCCTCCCTAACGGAGCTCTAGTCAAGTCTCTAAGTAAGTAAATAAGTTTATCCATTCCATATCATCAATAGTACAAGGTTCAAGACTAGTTTGGAGCTAAGAAAAAATATAATTAATACATATATTATTTCACTTCTGCTCCAGCATCTAGAGCTCAATGATCCAATTCTCGTATCATTTGCTTTTTTCTTTGTTTTGTAGATATTTTTTGTTGCGAACCGTATGCCCTTAACAAGTTGTATTTTTTGCTGAGTCAGAAGCTGAAATGTGAGTCTAGATATCTCTTTACATTCGTCGCACGTTTTGAGTAACTGTCTAGTCAGGTGAACCAATTCACTAATTGTAATGGTGCCGGTTGAATTGTAAATAAAAATATACAAAGATAAAACTAAAGGAAATAACAAGTAAGTCGGAAGGTTGTGAAATTGGTGAACTTTGTGATATAAAACTTTTTTTTATTATTTTACTTAAGCGTACAAAAATAAATCCAATCTATTCTTATTACAAGTAATATTAGTATTTGTTTTCACAAAAATACAATAACTAGCGGCCGCCCTAGCCGAATTCGGTCTCCGCACACATAAGCTATAAGCCTCATGGGATATCCAAAGCAAAAAAAAAAACTATTTGAACCAGAGGTTTCTGAGATTAGCGCGTTCAAACAAACAAACCCTTCAGCTTTATTATATTAGAAAAGTCGGTATATATAAAACAAAAGCGTTAACTAAACATTAGTCAGTAGATCCGCATAAACCAAAGAAGGCTCAGCCTGATGGAATGCAAAAATCGATCAGCATTGAACAAATCGAGTATCATTAATGCCTCGCGGGTCGAGCAAATAATATCCCTAATAAGGGGATATTTTAATCACCTCCCTTCGAATAAGGCACGAACAGGATTAGTGCGGCTGTGATGGGTGTAAAGGCTTACGTATACTATGGAAACGAGTTCATTTGCGCTAATGGAGTATAACGTAAGTATACTATACTCGTAGTGAGACGAACTTCTTAGCTATCCATGGATTCTCCGTGCGGGTGCCGGGTCCATCGCGTGGAACAGAGAGGAATGTCAGTCGGCGCCTGGGACTTACGTTATAGTCCATTATGTATTTTTTTTTAGATACTTTAAAAATGGAAAATCTTTATTAACGAACTAGATTGACGGGCCCGTTAGTGGTCAGAGATCCTGGCTACAAAACGAAGGGTGTCAGGTTCGAATCCCGCTAGGGCAAATGTTTATGTAAAGAACATCGGCATTTGTACTCGAGTCGTGGATGTTAACATAAGTATTTTAGTATGTCTATCCGTTCGCTAGCTTTCGCTTAGCTTCGAGCTTAGTTTGGGGCTAGGCACTAGGTTTGTTGTACGACTGTAGTAATTTATGATTATGATTTATTATTCGTTCGATTGCACCTTTGATTGAATCTAAAAAAAAAAGAATTGAAAACTTTTGTATACAAGCCACATCATTTTCTTCTATTTTTATCACAACAAATCACTATACCAGCTTTTTAAAGTCCAATTGTTCGTAAACCTTATTAAGTGGGTAGCAACCCTTATTCATTTAAAGTTCAGACCCCGAATATTATATTAGATCAAAGGGTCAAAATTAAATTCGTGACCCCAGTAACGATAGCACAGGATCTAGTTTACGCATGAATATTAAATTTCATTATCCACTTTTAGCTTTAGTTTGCGAAAATCGTAAAAAGAACATAAAGTTGGCTTAGAAGTTTAAATAGCCGGTTTAGCCTAATTTTGACCTTTGATCCGAGTTTAGAATTGAACCCTTAATAAGGAAAATGGTGTATAAATAGATCCTTTTTTATGTCGACCATTGTGCATTTTTTACTACATTACCGACTTTACGATTGTGCGGTTTTTCAAAGAAAGGCAAGCTTACTGTACGTCATTATACACTTAAAATAGTGTAAATGAACATAATATTGCAATGTTAACTCGCAGGTAAAGTAAAAGTGTATACCACTGAACTATCTCCCATATCAGCTTCTGCTGCGGGCAAAATCCCATCAATATTGAACTTAAGTAACCGTTTTTTTTAAAAAGCGCTCCTCTTCCTTAAAGAACATTAGAACTTTGTTATTTTGGCTTAATTTTACTATCTAAAAATATATGTACATTACGTAGGTATATACGGTAGCTAAATTGGTAAGAGCGCTTGCGCGGACGATATGCCAAAAGATACTGGGTTTAATCTCCCGTCTGACGAAATTTTCTTTGTGTATAATTTTCTAATTAATATAAAAAAATATATACATTATCAAACCATTGGCTTATAGTAACGATAGCATATCGATATTTAAATGATGTTGGATAGGAATCTCCCTCGTTCTTTTTATAATTAAGATAGGATCCAAAAGCAATCATTGCTGTATTCAATTTGCATAATCTTGAAACTCCATACAACGTGATGCAGTCTGTACACAAACAATCTCGGCCTCGGGCAATAGCCAGTTGCGATTCGAAGCCAGCCAATGAACATAGTTGAGAATAGGATCCCAAAGTTTCGTCGTTTTCCTTTGGAACGGCTATTGGGAGGGGAAATTGCAATGTCTTACAAGTATAAAGTAAACGTTGAACCAACTAAGATCAAGTTCGTTTATGTGATGTTTTCTAAAGTATTTCAGTATCCAATTAAGTTAATGGTGTTGTTTTGTTTGAGTTTGTAGGTCGTTTTCTTATGTAAAGTGAGCATTGAAGTTATTTGTAGACGATCCATTAAAGTTAATGATTAAATCACATGAGTAAAGCACCCTCCCTTAGTTTGTTGCTTTATATCCAAAAAGGCATTACCAAAAAAAATCGAAGAAGTAACCAACAGTTGCGAGAAATACTTAAGGGAGATAATAAAGTATATAGTTTCAGTAAGAGATCCTATTCAATCTACCCATCGATGAAGAAAAATAGCAACCGTTTGGAAAATGACCGCTAGCAAAGCTTTCGGATATGATTTGGTCATTGCCGCGTACATGAATAATTTACACGGGAAGCAGAGGAAGCCATGTCAATATTTCATCAGCTTGTTATTTAAAAAGGTCAGGAAGGCGCGTGATAAATAAGGCTCTTTCGATGTCAACCGAGCAGCTTACATTATACCGCGCTTCATCCGAACCATGTCTTGATCCCAACGGTTGTAATTTCACGTCTGGCAAGTTCCTTTTCTCTTTTTGTTTGTAATGTAAATTTTCCTCGTTCGACCAAGAACTTTGTCGAAATCTCTCCTTTTGTCCCGATTCGATGTCGGATAACGGGAGATTTAATATAGAGGCCTGTAAATTCCTTGCCACTTACACCGTGTCGAATTCGGATTCAGTTATTTCACGCAAGATTAGCTGATTACACGCTGAATATTCTTTTTGGGATTTCACTGGCTATTGTGGCCGCAAAAAGGTTTTCCTCTTCCATAAGTTGCGGATCATAATCGATTGAGAATGGCGTATCATCGATTTGGATCTGTTAAATTATCATTCGTTAACTGCGGTGTCTGTAGGTTTGAATAATGCTTTCCGCAAAGATGTTATTGTTATTAACAACGACTATCGCCGTCATAAAAGCAACATTCTACACCAGAAGGAACGTAACTGAAACGTTTAATTTTTTCAAACAAAAATATCACAAAATTTATAAGAACCGAACCCTTGAAGAAACCGCTGTTAAGAATTTCTTAAGGAATTTAAATGAAATTACTGATCTTAACGAGCGCAGTAAAAATAGTGACACGATTTTAGTTTTGAATAAACACGCTGATATGGACACAAAAGATTTTGAAGAACATTTTGGACTCCCTATTTTGCCATGTAACTATTTTATTAGCACTTTGAACAATACTTTAAGCAGTTGTACGAGTATTTTATGAAATAACTAAAGCAATGTACCATATTTTTTTGTTACCAAGTAAAGTGAATAATTTTGTTTGACTTTTTATAAATTTTGCAGATGATAATGACACTTTGCATAGAGAACGGATACAAGCACCTTCAAAAAGTCTAAGAAACAGAATAGATTTACATCCTGAGAAAGAAAATACCCACAGAGTCAAAGAAGAGGACTTTTATGATTTAGATGATTCTGAGAGACTTTACAACAACTACTTGAAAAGGTATAATAAGAAAAATGCAACAAAATCTTATGATCGTCTGGTGCATTATTATCGATTTATCAAGACATTAGTAGAGATAAACCGAGAACATTATAAAGGGAATGTAAAAAGAGAATTAGACGTTAATGCTGATATAGTGAACAGACCGTTTGACTATATTTATTGAGGACTGAATGTTTACATCATTTGTATCATTCTTATTATCTTTATTATACATGTTTTAATTCTTTAGATATTTACTTGCGACCTCCCGCTACTCCGTCCACGTTTTTTTGGTTTCCGCACACATAGTGTCATACTATAGCTTTAAGCCTTCCTCGACAAATAGAGTATCCAACACAATTTTTTTTTAGAATTGTACCAGTTCTTCCTCTGATTAGCGCGTTCAAACAAACAAACTCTTCAGCTTTATTATATTATAGTAGGTATAAGAAAGATATAGGTCTTGGTAGTTGCTATAATTAACTGTAGCTCCTTAATTGTCTGTCTATCACCATAACTGGCATGAAGTATTCTGCACAATCGTGAATGTTCTTACATTACTTCTAACACATTAAACCTCGGAACAAATGTATTACCTGGATGCATTACTCTAAGCGTTCGCTCTTTACCGCGTCGGAAATTCTCCGCGATGTTTTCCTTCTTAAAATGGAAACAGGCGAACAACGTACGACATGTCTTCTCCCATTTTACCGCCGTGGCCTTAAAACGGGCGTACAAGTGAACGCAAGGCGACTGCGGACTTTTTAAAATCAGTCGGAGGCACGTAACGGAAGATTATTGCCGACTGTGCACCCTGCAATATGTTATGTGGAAGAAAGAGATGTTGATTTTAGAGCTTTGTGTTAAGATTTATAATGCGGTTTATAGAATTTATAGTCTTATTACTGGGTAGAATTATTGTGAGAACTTTGTGCTGTTGGTCGTTTGGGTTGTCAAAACTTAACTTGCAGGATGTCGTGATTTTAAGTGGCAATCGGAATCATTGTAATTTTTGGATTATGCGACTTAATTTAATGTGTTAAGGAGTGGGTTCTTTATTTAAATTGCTTATAAGTTTGTAATCTCTACATATGTATTGTATATTAAAAACGTGGAAGTAACTCTGTCCGTCTGTCTATCTGTTTCGCTTTCCCGCTTAAACATCTCAATCGATTTTGATGAAATTTGGCACAGTCAATCTTTAGACCCTGAAAAAAAACATGTCTTACAACTATCCAATCCAGGACCTTATTGACACGGTTCCAAAGTGCGAGTAAATTGCTTTATGTACATTTAGATACCGACCAAGATTTACTCTTCCTCAGGGTGGCCTTATCCTGAGAAAGAGAAGTTTATTTGTAAGGTATGTATTGTAAAAAGAAAAAGTGCAGATTTATTATAGGAAGTCTAAATTCTATGAAGTTTTTTCGACATTAATAAACTGAGACAAGCGGAATGAATCTTTATGTCATAGAAAATGTAAATTTTGGCTTTTTGCTTGACCCAAAAATGTATATAACTTGTTAACTAGCTAGATCATGAGTAAGAATGGCTCGTGGTAGGAAAAGCCACAAGTTTCAGATCATTGATCAAAACGTTGAAACTATTTAGCTGTCACAGCTTTAAAATTCAATTAAAAGCAAATAATAAATCCAGTCAACAGAGTAAACAAATAACTAAACTCCAAATTAATATTCAGGATCCATGAAATCTCGTTGGGTTATCGGAATGACGTATTTGACCAGTCCTCATTATTTGTGATGGGCTAATTTAGTGCTTCCAATTTCACTTAAATAACTAGTGTTTAAACATTTTCATGGTGCATGAATTTTGATATCATTCCGTTTGAATGGGAACGATTTGAGTAAATAATGTTGTTTGTAATGGGCACATAACCTATCATGAAATATGTTACGTATCAAATTTTACTATTTTTTGTATATATTCGGTTTATTGTCAACATGTTTTTTACTTGGTTACTTAGTGGTAACTCTTTATATTTATTTTATCTATTTTTTCAGTACTAAGATCCTTTCGAGAAAAAATAGAATTCGAAAATACTTTTTAACAAGCTACAGGTGTAGTAAATTATATTAAAGTGCAATAAGACGTTCGGACAATTTAATAAGTTTTGGTGCAGCACATACTTTCTGACAAAAAGTGCAATATGATGAAGATTTGATAAAGACATCAAAATCACTCAATAGCCCGAGATTCCAATAACACTTCAACTGTATGTATATATTCGTAAGAACTTAGTCAATTTTACATACATTTTCCATAAGTAATGACGTGAAAATGTTCCTATAAATGGAATCAGTCAACCAGCAACAATATTCATTAACATTTACTTCAGTGACGAACCTAAAATTCGTCATTAATGGCCGACAATCCATTTAGTCCCGTGTTAAATGCATTAAGGCCCTTCCTAACTTGGTCATGGGTTGGTAATGTTTGCTAATTAAACAGATATTTGTCTTCGCGTTGAGTGGTCTTGAACCTTCGCTATTTTGGTTTTCCTTATAGAAGAAAAGCTTACACGGCGAGCGTAGTATTTTCTTGAGCACCTTCTACAAAATTACGTTTGTATTCAGTTAAGTTGCCTTAATTAAGTATACGTTCAACTGTTCCACATCCATAGACTTTTGTGTATGGGTTAAATAGCGGTTTTACTGAAAAGTGGTGTTATAAGTGATTCTGAGTTATTTATTTGATTATTTGATGAGTTCAAATAACAATTTTGAAATATATTCGATGTTATACTCGTATTGAAACTTCAACAAAAAAAGTCACTAATTATGAGTCACCAATTCAGTTTTCGATACTAAATGGTAAATAAATAGAACAAAAAATAACTATCAAGAAAAGTTAAGTCGAGATTCAATCAAAATCGGGTATTTACAAAAGTTGAACGTATTTTAACCAATGCCCCATACGAGTAACAGACGCACAAGTAAACTTGTTTTGTTATTGTACGAGATAAACTGTGTGTAATTTCAACGGTACGATAAGTACCCGAAGTCTCGGGAAGTTGGAATCGCCTTAGCTTGGTCTTCGGAACAAAAATACCGCTCAAACGAGCTCAACAGAGGGAAGTTTCGCTGACATGATAGGTAACAAAGGATATAGTTTTGCCCAAGCAATGTTTATGCGCTGCAACTTTTAATTACTGTTTATCTTCCTTGGCGACGGACAGGAACTCGAAACCATGCTGTTCTTATTTTGAACCTTATGAGACACATAATGATCGTTCTATAAGTCGACATATTCAAAACGTCTTTTTGAATGTGTCGAGGGTCAGTCGAACCGCCATTAATATGATAACAGTCATCGAGCCTGGTATCGAAGCATTCTAGGTGTTCAAAAATGTGGTGGGTGATGTCTGTAACCATATATTTATGGCGTTTGGACTGAACTAATTTTAATGACATTTCGAATGAGTCGATTTTTTGTCAACAATATGGAAACTTTGTTCTGATCGATATTATTAACTACTTGGTGCGTCTATTTATTTGGGTACTCTGAGTATCACTATTTATCTATCTGACGCTGGCTGTACACATGAAAATTAGACAAGTGACTTGCGTTTGTAATTTAAAGTTACACTCAGTTCATTTACACGCGGAACACTACACTACCTTTGTATAAATCTTCTGACGGTTCAAGATAGGATCAAAGGCTCTATGCTTAATGTCATTCTGCCACTACGGATATCCTTCCAGGCAGAATGTGTGCCGATATAAATGGCTTGAACAACGCACAGACGTCGTTATGTTTAGTCCCTGCTCTGACTAACATATATTACTATCCGTGGATCTTGTGATATACAATAGGATTGTAAGAAAATGTATCAACAGTTTTGATGACTTATTTGACAGCAATGACTGAGATTAGCTTGGAATAGACTTAATTTTGAGTTAGACGAAAGTTTAAAGAAGCAGGCACGTTAAACATTACAGTGATTATTCAAATGATGGTCAACTTTTCTGGGGATCATCAACCAATGAATGTTAATATGATAATAAATACTTAAATCAGAATTGGAATTTATAAACGGAAAGCGTATAAAAGTATCATGAATACTTCACTTAGATACTCGTTAAAATAATTGGAAATTATGAATTTATATAATTTCATATTGTGTCATATTACCAAGCAATTTTCTGTTTTACGTTGTATTATATTCCCAACCTCCTGTACTACGTGTGTTTGTGAGAAAATAACGCATTTGTATATACTTATCGTATATGGCCTTTGTATTCTTAATGTTAGATACGACAAAGAATAACTATTGTGACTTAGAAAGACATTTGTTTTATTTATGTACCGACGCTTCATCTGGGAATTTGGATGAGCTTTGTCGTCGATCTTTGAAAGGAATTCCTATATTTGTGAAATTCCACCCCTTGCCTATTTGCCGTGGGTCTAAAATTGTACTCAGAATTCATTCGCGCTTTGAATATTTCTTGTTTCTCCAATAGGTATAGGAATTAGAAAATGTTTAAGTGCAAATTGTTCACAGCCATTGCAATGTTTTGTACATATTTTTAAACATTTGCATGCTTAACAGAGCAATTAATAAATAAACAAGGAAATATATAACGCCCCAAAAACAGGCAGAACATATAAATACCTTTATATTTAGCATGTAAGTGGTTAAGTAATCATAAAAAAGTTGAGTTTAATATTTTTTGAATATTATTAGGACGTTATATTTGTTATATTAGTCAACCGAAGAAAGATGGCGCAACGACCTTGACATCTATATTATAGCCAAATAAATAATAATAACCGAAGAATGTGAATCTTGTGTTAATTATGTTAAGAATTAGTTTCTCTTACAAGATAACGTGCACTAGCGAGCTAGAAGAGTGCTAAAATTAAAATGAACTTCTATGTTACTTCACTCGGTGGAAATGAAAATTCAGTTTTAATGCCCAATCGGACTGGTAATAGCCAATTCAGGAATATGTAACTCCACTACGGCCAATAATTCAAGAGAAAGTTCTCTAGAAAATTATGATAGTGAATGCTCAATGCACTACTCATTGGCACTATCAATGCAAACTTGGGTCTACGACCGACGTATCAAAGTCCAGTCTTTAGAACCCGATGTCATTACCGCATACCGTTCAAAGTGGCAACTACTATTCCACCAATGACCATTTTGTACGAGGGAATCGGATCCAATTATTCCGTTCGTGTCTGCTAACACTTTGATGACCAATAAAATAACACAGCGGAAAGGATCTGTATGGTCCCAATGGATGTTGGATTTCGACTTGCTTGTTTTTGAGGCACCTGAGTGAATTTTAACACCGTTGAAACGGGTGAAATGGGTGGAAATAGAGCGCGATTTTCGAGTGCTGATTCGGTATTTTGAGGGGTTTGATGAAACAGTGATTGTTAAAAGGGAATGTTTTATTGGGGGTTGATTGGTATATTATTTTTTTTGATGATCTGAGCAGCGATCGATTTGGCTAAACTAATTGCAATAGTTGGATAATGTATTAAATAAATCACACAAAAGACATCAAGTGGGCAGTACCTACTTTCACATATAATAAATAAATAAATAAACCGGGCCATGGTTACGACGAGATCCTAGGGTCGATTCCTGGGTTAGCCAAATTTGGGTCGGTTTTTCCGAACACAGCCCAAGTTTGTGATCACCAATTCGCATTTGGCAAGCATGGTGATTAAGCCAAATGTTTGTAGCGAAAAATGATTTCAAATTATAGAGGCATTCGCCCTGCAGTGAGATACTAATAGGCTGATGCTGTACTCAACTAAGTACTGTAGAATTCTTCTGTTTAACTAAGCAACTATCTGTACTGCTGCTATCAAATGATACTCGTCTAGCAAACCAATCTCGATAAATAATTTTCGCGATAGCATATCTACCCGTATCTATGCACGCAATAATAACGGTTTAATTGCTATCCCTGCAATGCGTTCCCGAGGCTGCTGCAATGAATACGACGCGAGTGTTACTGTAATCATCTCGTGATTGCGTTGAACATCATAATGCGGTTGAATACTAACTGAACGCTTGATTAGTTTTAATGTTACCCATATGAGCTATTATAGTCTTGTGTAGTATGGGCGAAAGTTATATATTTGACTCCTTTGAGTGGTCAAGAAGTGATATGAGCCGTGCTTTTTAAACGCATAATGGATATCAAAGATTAAGACACCAGCACGTTGCTTTGGATGAAATCTAGCATGTTTTAGTGTATTTATGTTTCTTGTTACTTTCCGAGGAGTTTGGGTGTTTTGCATTTATATTTTTAGGTTAGGTAACACGTAACACAGCGTAATACATAGTTGTTTCTACGAAAATGTACAATAATAGAATCAAACCATTTTTAATTCTGCGGCATACCCCTGCTCAAATGAAAACGAACTAAAATCTTAACTATCATACGAACTAAAATCAAAACAAATACAACAGACCTGCTGACCAGACGTACAGAAACTTCGAAAAACAACCCATTGGCCCCGACTTTTCCCTGCGACTTTTTCCTCGTCCATTCCCAAAACATCAAATAGCGTTCCCGTATCTACTATTTGGAAAGAGTTCGAAGATTTAAAAGGACAGTGTTTTTAAAGGCTAAACGAGTGTTTACCTATCCCCGTTCGTTATTCATAGAAGATAGGGTGACCTGAAATTGCTATCGGAAAACGTAATGTTTTACGAATCTGTCAAAGGATTCGTAATGTTTTCGGTATGAACGTTTGCTGACGGTTTGATTCTACAGACATTATTTTATTTTGTAGTAGATTTATGGCGCAGTGGTTAGCGTACTCGCTTGTGCTTTCGAAGTTGAGGAACTTTCCCAGTCATCAGATGGATCACCGAAAAAAATCATCTCGATCTCCTCCGTGCTTTGAAAGGCACGTCAAGCCGTTGCTCCTGCGCCTACGTTCGTGTCAGATTGCTGTCCCACCTAACCTAGCACACTCACTTGTGCCCAATAATATATCTCTGCCAGATCGTTAGATCGCCTGCCATAATCGAAAAATGGACGGAACGGTATTTTTATTATATTTAGTATAGACGGTGGTAGTCATCCTAACATCAAAAGCAAGATGGAAACCTAAAGGGTTGATTTTAAACCCTAGGTTAGCGATAGTACATAGCAGCAATAAAAAAGTTAAGCCCAAAGTACTACAAACTAGATATAAAACTTTGAAGCGTTTCAATAATGTACTTCAATGTACATGCCAATGAAAAGAATGTTTCAGCAAATAGATTTCAAGTCTAGCGAGTTTCACTTAGTCGTTCGTCACTGTCATGTTTCGATTGGTACCTTAAGACCTATATTTGCTTGGCGGCAAAAAGCGTTAAGAGTCTTACATGCCAAGCCAGTTATACGGATGGAAGCAATTTTCCTTTTTACATGTTGCGCACTTTTTTCACCGGTTGAATCGATTGTAAATCCTAGGGTACATTGCAACAGTGTGATCCTGTTATCATCAGGATAGTTATTACATTAAACCAATTGCTATTCGGATAGCGTAACTCTTACAAGGGAAACCAGACTATTTTAGGATTACATTTAGGACCAACGTCTTAAAGTTCCTTCTGAAACATGGAATCATCATTTTTATCAGACAGGTCATTTAAGCCTGCAGTGTCCTAAACAAACTGGGCAAACCTGACAAAGTAAATTTGTTCTCTGCGGAATTTGAACACTCTTATAATACCAAGGAGGAAGGCCACTGTGTGCCGTTTAACGTTTTTAAAAACCTCTTTGTTTTTCATTATTTTTAATTTCATATATTTATGTGAGAACATATTTCAAATTACAAAGTTTAGGAAGTCGAATCCGCTTAACTCACAAACTCACTGACGAAGTAATTAATCTTATTCATATGAGTAGTTCATATTGCTGAAGTTTGTGTTTGGATGCTTTGATACTTAAATAATTGTTTTAGGTAACTTGGTGGCTATTGTCAAAATTGATTGTGCCCAATTTAACGTCTGATTCGCGTGTGTTAGTTTCAAGTAAACAATGGGCTTATTTGCCAATAGAAATAGATTATAGACACGCGTTTATTTTTAATTCTTCATTCACGACATGGTAATTATTACACTTTGTATCGTTTGGTCAGTTCCGTTTATTAATTTAATTCTTAAATAATTAATTTAATTCTTAAAAATAAATTAAGTTCATAAAATTACTCGTTCAGTTAATTTAATCTACGTCGAAGTAGTATCTGTTTTTACCTAATCGGAATATATAATAGTATGTATGTAACACGTGTACTTTTTCGTACACTCCCATATTTGGCTGGCCAAAGCCGAACACCGTTTTTCTCAGTAATAATAATACCCTCCTAGCCGAATTCGGCCACGGCGGCCAATCTTACGATTAGCCACTTACGCGGGATATATAATAGTGCACAAGCGCATGCGCAAGCACAGGTGCACTCCCTATTCCCTCACTCCCATAATTCGGTGGGACAGCAATCTGACACGACCGTAGAGAGATCAGGCGCAGGACCAACGGCTTAACGTGCTTTCCGAGGCACGGGGGTGTAAATACACCGCCAACTTCCAAACTCCGGGCTGTGTCTGTGTTATCACAACATGAAAACATAGACACAATTTCTTCGGTCCGACCCGGGATTCGAACCCAGGACCTCCGGCGCGGCCGCCGCTTTAAAGTGCGACACACTAGCCACTGCGCCACGGAGGCAGTTTTTTTTCTCAGTACCCAATAGCTTAAGACATAATACCAGGAAGCCAGCCAGCCAGGATCCGACATGACATTTTTATGAGAACAGAATCGGTTTATACCTCCGAGGAAACTTCCTCATCCTAACAAAATGAATCGTTTTTCTTCTTCGGGATACGCACTAACTTTCTGTTATTTGACACCTATGAAATTTCCGCATCATATAGGTGTGTAAAGTAGTCCAAGTTTACGAGGGGAGAGGGCGGCGGATGACGTATAGGATATAAATTATTTTTACGCCTACATGCATGTTTGTCTTCTTAAGAAAGCTTGGCTAGTGTTGGAAAGATTACGAGTTTCGAGTCATGCAAATTTTATGCAAATAAGACTACTTAGGAAATGTTACTATGAAAATGACAGTAAGTGTTTGTTTTATGAAGAGTTATGAAAACAAGCTTGAGTGTCATCTTATAGTAAGAGAAGATCACCGCTGCCACTTGCCATTAAAAACTCCGCAAGGATCGTTGACTACCTTGAAGTGTAGGAAACACTAGGCTGAAATTATACGCCCAAAGTTCATCGGTAATGCATTTTCTATACAAAATTACGCCACGTGATTTCGGCATAGTATGTCATTTTCTATTTCAAAGTCATAATAACTGAACAAGACGGAACGTTAATTCAGCCGCATAAATTCAGTCGCTTTTTCCGCATAGTGAGTTCTCATACTAAAACCCAAAACGCTCCCCATCTGCACTATGTATTGATTTAAAAATGCAACTTACAAAAAATAAAGCCTGTGTCAAAAAAATAACAACATTATCATTCCCCATCCCTTTAGTCCTGTAAAACGGGGATCGCTTAAGTATTGATCAAAGATGCGGCAATTTCAGTCATAATATTGGAGTGACAGCCTTAAGACTTTGATATGCAAAATCATAAATTTAAACCGATAGATATGCCCCGAAACCAGTAAACTGTGGTACCTCTTTATTATTTTTTAATAAAATTTGGCACAGAAAATCTTAAAACCCTAAAAAATAACCCAAATTGTTACTACCCATCAAACGATTCAATTTCAATGTAACAACTTTTGTTAGATGTTTTTTACTTCACAGCTGAATTAATTTAGTTTCCTATTAAAAACCAAGAACTCTTAAATAAAAAGCCTAAATCAAAACTGCATTGCGTTGGATCTTGGCAGATGTCTCGACCAAATGGAAGTCATAACTATGATTTGGTACTCATAACTCGCCTTTCGAGCGATAAATTCCAACTATTTCCATAAACTCTAGGACTCGAGTGCCTTCCAACACTAGAACTGGTCTCGATAGGTCTTTTATAGCCCCCCATTGTTTACTTGTGCTCTCGTAGAAATATTGTAGTTTGATAACGCTATACCACTTTGTCAGATTGGTTTTTGTAAGGGAATTTTATTTTTTTGTTGCTTCAATTTTTTGATGGTCCATTTCAAGGAGCAATACTCGACTTTTGCAATTAAATGTTAGTCGACTTTTTAAAAGACCCATAACGAGGGTATGTTTAAAAAATTAACTCACGTAATACAGGTAAAACCGTCAAATATTATAACTACTCTCATTCAGTTATTACTTTAAAATTTTACATAAACGTCACGTGGTTAAAATGAAAAAGTTCTATAATGAAAGAACCGTTTTAATAAACAAGATTACAGAATGACAAGGGTTTACCGTTCTTGCTACCGAAAATGAAAAAGGTGACACTTTTATTAAGGCACGGAAGATTAATGTTTTTATAATAAGCTACAAATTGATTGTGAATGACGGGAAGATCGAGTGCAATATAGGTCCTAATGGAATGCCTTAATGGTTTAGGTATTGATGATAAAGTTTGTACGGCAGCGAATACAAAGTTATTTATGTACCCAAAACAAGTAACGAATTCACAACTTTTCACTTAACGATTCCATCTTAACAAACTGGATCTCATTTTATCAATTGTCAAAGTTTAAAAACTTAATCCACTTAAGGACCCTTTAGGGTGAGTTCACACTGCGCATGACGTGAACCTAGCGCGAAAAACCAAGGACATTCGGCGGCCGATACCCGCGCGGGTCGCACGCTCCGCTCGGGCGCGCCATTCAAATATGGAATGCGAACGTATTCGGTGACTTGTAAACATCGGGCGTTCGAATTTTAAAATTTAAAATTGTCAAGTATCCAAACTTTTTGTGACACTGCCAGCAAAGAGGATTTGAAACTTTTTGTGTGGAAAAAAACAAAATGCCGGTCAGTGAAATGGTTTACCGAAAGTTTAACGCTTTCGGCTGTGTTGAGTTAATTTGCTTATGATGTGACTGCAATTACGTTATTAACAGCAGTGTACGTGAAACCGGACGGTATATTATGTAATGTTGCCGAAGCCGTTGGTAAACAACAAAATGAAGCTATTATCATTGATTACTCTGTGCGGTAAGTAGAATGAATGGTTTACTTTGCCTTTTTTCCTTTCAGTTTGAGGCCAAACTGATTGAAAAATTACCAACTTGGTCGTAGCAGCTCGCTAAAAATAACAAATATTTCTGAGTTAGCTTTTAGAAAAAAAACAAGAATCTGTGAATAATGTTTATCCACATAATTTCTTGTGCTAAGCGAATATTAATCAGAAATCTCATAACAATGTCGGTATTCTTGAAAACATCGGTTCGTCTGAGAGAAGGTTCCCTTCATAATGTTAGATGATTGAGTAAAGCTGATTACAAATCTAATAATGAGGCATGATCCGTTAACATTTTAGGTACCTTCATGATTATTTTTCAACAGAATTCCATCCATGCTTTCATTTTCCGAGTAGATTCGAAATTCGAATGAGTAATTCGATTTGAGTCCAAAAACATTTTCCTTTTTTTATTTATTGTTTCTCATGTTTGTCGACTAATCCAATTTCTTGATGAAATCACGAATTTGGTTTATGTTCACCTATTTCGTAAAGCTTTGGATTTTACACAAATTATAAGTATTATGTTTCTCGTTTTTTGATTGCGTATAGACATTTTGTTCTGTTTTGTACTTTATTACCATGTTATACAAATTTTAATGTATATTGTAGTACTAAGGTATATGTATTATCGTCATTTATCATTATACTGAGATTGAGTTTCCACATATTAAAGGCCCACGTTGAATTTTCATAATACCTTTTGTTATAAACTTTTCCATTTTCCACGAAATTCCCTTTGATATTTTGTATTTTATTCCTACAAAAACTGTTTTAATTTAAAATGAAAAGGTAGTTCTATACAAAATAAAATCAGATGATAAAATGCCATTTACGTGATGACCTCTGTTAGCTTTTCAGACATTTTTATATTTCAAAGAAAAGTAAGTGTTATATAATAATATGTATGTAGGTACTCCGTATACGCATTTTGAGTTGTACTATTGAAACATAATACCTACTTCTTTTTCTATAAGGCTGTAATGAAAAGTGGATTCTGATTTTCTTATGCAGTGTACATAATTATGTATAAGTATGACCACTGTAATAATATACTAGCGCCCGCCCCCCTATCCGTCCGTGTGGATTTCGGTTTCCGCACACAGTTTTATATTGGTTGACGAGGAAGGCTACCCTCGTCAAATGACTTTCCAACACAAAAGTATTTTTGTAATTGGAACCAATAGTTTCTGAGATAAGCTCGTTGAAACAAACAAAGTCTTTAGCTTTAGATATAATGATAGTACAGATTTCCATATTTCTCATGCATAACTAAGATTACGAACCCAGGACCTCGAGATCACGGCCCGGTTCTAAAGTAACTAGATCCAACTACCCTCAAATGTATTATTAAGTTTGACTGCAAAAAGTTGACTGACAGCAAGGAATATAAAATGTTTCTGTTTACTGTAAATAAACAAGTTTTTGAAATAATATTCTTATGATTAGTATCATGCATTGCAGGTAAATTCTCCTTCATAGTATGCCGTGATAAAGAATTTTATACCTACAAAACAAATATTTTATTAATTTATTTACTACTGTTATGTCTGTTTATAGCAGATACTAATCTAGTTGCCGGTTGTTTTGTTAAGATCAAACAAGTTTAACAATGTGAAAAACTAAACTTGAAATCCTTTGAGACCGAGTCGAGATCTCCTAAATATTTAAATTAGAAAAGAAACATCGCAGATAAGCAAGCTGGCACGGTCTTAATTCGAGATTAAGTCAGCACAAATTCGAGATTTCGAGTTTACCAGCCATGAGGTGTTACTGAAAGACTGGTAACGTTCGTTCCAGATTTGATTGCGTTTGCATTTCTGTTTCTTCACTACATAGTATAAAACAAAGTCGCTTTTTCTGTCCCTATGTGTGTTGTATGTCCCTATGAACGCTTAAATCTTTAAAACTACGCAACGGATTTTGATGCGGTTTTTTTTAATAGATAGAGTAACTCATGAGGAAGGTTTTTATGTATAATATCATCCATTAAATAGTGGACAAGTACCACGTGCGAAGCCGGGGCGGGCCGCTAGTTTGAGATAAATGACTCCTCGTTGGTGAAGTTGTTTGGTTGGATATTGACCGGGACATGATCTCTGCATGGCCTGGCTTCATTAAATTCAAACCAACAGTTCCAGAGATAAGCGCGTTCAAACAAACAACTCTTTATCTTTATTTAAATAGTAAAGATGACGTTTGAATGTATAATATTTGTAGAATTTGATACACTTGGTTAATATGTAACATTTAAAAAGTTACGCTTTTAATTTTGTGTTAAATTGCTATAAAGATAATACAATTATCCTTTCGCCGAATTAACATATGAAATATAATTCAACACGTTCCTCTTTTATGCTAGTGCCAAATTACATTTCTCTCTATGGAATTTTCTGGAGTAATAACTCGACTAGTGTGATTTATGTGTATAATATTTTTGTTAGAACCCTTCTTACGACTATTCGCATAATTCTTTCAGAGATCCATGCATAGTAAATGCGTAGAGAGAGATCATAATCCCTTGATAAAAAAATCTCTACAATATTTTCCTTCTGAAAAGCATCTTATATTTTATTTACTTTTATAAAACATGCAAAAAGGCTGTTTTCTCAATGTTATACATTAGTTTACTTTCGTTTTAAGATTGTTTATTTAGTCATAAAATGGCTCAAACGTAAACCTTTAAAAGTGAGCATATTTTTTTTTTACATTCCATTCTCGATTAACCTGACATAATATTATCTCACACAGTCATACACTTCATCTCATATTTAAAGGCCACTACTACTCTTCTAACAAGAGCCGTAGTGATCAAAATTGCTTATTCATGCTCAAATAGCAAAACTAAGTAAGTAATAGATTTTCTGATAGAAAAGCCAAAGTAAATTTGGAGGTACTTCGTATATGTAAACAATGACGTGCATATTTCCAAACCTAATAGAGAAACGAAAAATCGATGGACCCTCTTCCACTAAAACCATGACTTATGATGCTTATTTGCCCTAACCTAACTCTTTGGCCTTTTCCAATAATTTGCCGTCAGATTTATGATTATGCCTACGATAAATGATCCAAAGTTTTTGAAGGGAACGTGTAATACGCTTTCAATACAAAGATTAGGCACTCTTAAAGTCATGGAAATAAAGTTCGGAATTGAAAGATAATAAAATGAAAGTTTGCCGACCACCTGACCGTCTATTAGGAAGGAAACAACGCAAACTAGCAAAAACAATCCTGGATATATACTTTTACTAGTTCAGACCGGTTTTACATGGAAATCGAGGGAGAAAAGTGAAGCTCAGTCAGAATGAAATTTAAAAGCTGAATTTTGACCAATATACATATCTGACTTTTCCTGGGATATCGATTTCAAAAATATAAAGCATCTTTTTCAAATAATGGAAAGGAAAAACGATGCACAGGTGTTTTTACATCAAAATCTCCACATCATTTTTAATAGAAATTGCATATTCGAAACTTTATGACTGTGAGGACGAAAGTTTAACCTTTTTCGTGATAGAAGAAACGAGGCGCTTGGTTTGGTGGTCAAGAAGTTGACTACTAGACTAAGAGGTCGCGTGGTTGATCCCCGAACAGGACAAACATTTGTGTGAACGATGTCTGTTTGTCCTGGTCTGGGTATTGTATCTATTACTTGTATATATTTAGGTATATTTACAAGTGCTTACTCACAAGCTACTTAACAAGAAGTTTTTATGTTTTTAATTAATAACTGGACCTGTAATGTTTTACAGGTCATAGAAGCTCAATTTACCCTTGTAACATGTTTACATCTAACTAACAACATTTTTAATTTTAATTATTATGGAAACAACCCTCTCGATGAGAACTAAAACAGTATATTTTGAAATTCTATACCCAAGAGTTGATAATGGGGTTGGAAAGTTTGTATAAAAGTCCATCACTTTTTAAGTTCTTGTAATTAAGTTCAAACGAGGGTATTTTGAACTCTCAATTTTCAACCTCTAATGGTAAATTTTTTATTCATCTCACTTGAATTCCTCGATTGTCTAATGGTTTTACTAGAGGACCGTGGTCACGAGGTCCTGGGTTTGATTCCCGGGTCGGACAAAATGTCGGACAAAACAGCCCGGGTTGGTGATCACCAACACGCATCCCAACTAATATTATAAATGCGAAAGTAACTCTGTCTGTCTGTCTGTCTGTCTGTCTGTCTGTCTGTCTGTCTGTCTGTCTGTTACGCTTTCCCGCTTAAACCTCGCAACCGATTTTGATGAAATTTGGTACAGACAATCTTTAGACCCTGAGACAGAACATAGGCTACTTTTTATTTCGAAAAAAAGTTAGGAATAAAGCCAAAACTCATCTTTGTAACGAAAACATAAAACGTGTTTTCATGTCATGACATGACATTATTAAGGAGGCGTAATCTCTCTTTCTTTCTAAACATACTATTTAAGACGTTTGACATTCAGCTTCATCAAAAGTTATATCATATTTCAGAAATCTCACTAGTTCAGATATCATTCTCCTTACATATAACTTACACGTCACCCCAAGCGTGTACAAGACACTTGTTATTGTGAAATACTTCCCCTACCTTCATGATTGCTGTCAAATTAATGTTGGCAAATTAACCTTCTGACGTCGGCACGTTGATAAAGTGCTGTCTAACTCTGAGCTGATCTCGAGTAGTTTAAGCTGTTTCTAACTACTATCAAACGTAATTCGTATTTCACTCAGTCGGGTTCAATAGCTACTGTCTTACGAAACTAATAACGATCTATAATAATCCTTACGATTAGTCTTATCAATACTAATAAAGCTGAAGAGTTTTTGTTTGATTGTTCGTTTGTTTTGTTGAACGTTCGTATCTCATAAACTACTGGTTCGAATTGAAAAAAAAAATGTTCTGGGTAGTCTATAAGTCGAGGAAGGCTATGAGCTAATCTAACATAATGTGTGCGGAAACCGAAAGCACGGGCGGCCGTTAATTAGTGTATAAAATCAGACTTTGATAATAATTTGTGTAAAAGATTATAATATAATATTAAAGAAATTGTGTTTAACTGTTTACACGACAAAAACATTTATTATAAATTCTCCAACTTCAATGATTTAAGTATTGTACGAAGGCCAGATACTTTAATTTCATCTTTTATGTCGCTTCTATTTTAATCAGAAAATTCAGGAACAATATTTCCATGGAGAAAGTTAGCAAAAGGGAAAATTAATAAATTTAAGTGATTCTGGCCAAAACTGATAAAACACACAAAACCTTCCTTGCGTAGATTATTCTGTGATAAAGAAATTTAAGGAAATGCAATGTGTATAAACACGTCAGCTGCGTCATTTAAAAAAACCGGCCAAGAGCGTGTCGGACACGTCCATGAAAGGGTTCCGTAGCTAAAAGATGGCCCGACCGCTTAAGACACCATTTAGTACGGGCAACTGCACGTCATAAGTTGGTCGAGTTGTATAAAAATAACTATGTATGATACAGAGTTCGCTATAGTTTTCGTTGAAAGTACTTACTTGGAGGTATACAGGACATTTTTTTCAGAATTATTTTAACAGTATTTCAAAAGTTAAGGGGGGGGGGGACGCTCTAATTTTAACTTTGTATTAATATATCTCGAGACTGGGTTGTTTGATCCACATTGTTTCAAGGCAAGTTTTATTGTATTTAAAAATACCTTTTTAACGATACCCCACACGATGGGGTAAGTCGAATTTTTTTTTCGAATTTACTTTTCGATGTATGGTAGGGGGGTAAAAAATAATTATTTTTCGATTATTTTAAAAACCAATTCTTGAATTATCACTATGCATCTCTCCACCAATTTTCGTGGCAATCGGTTCAGAAACGGCGGAGAACGAGCCAGGACAGACAGACAGACAGACAGACAGACAGACATGACGAAACTATAAGGGTTCCGTTTTTGCCATTTGGCTACGGAACCCTAAAAAGCCTATTTGTTAATCGGTGTAGTGTAATTGTCACGGTGTTTCAATTTTGAAAGAGAAATAAGATTCAACATTTGACCGCTATCCAGACTTGCTAGTTTATAAATATGCGGTTACGTAATAAACTGAATGGAGATAACCTTTGACATTTGTCTGGGTTATGTCTGTATTTTAATCCGAGATAACCTATTTAATTTATGTAAATAATTTACATGCATGACCTTTTCATGAAAACAAATGTCTCCATGATTATGATCTATAAAATAATAACACGCAATCTCAAAGAAGGAGCAAGACACTGATCACAAAACCCAGGGTTCTGATCCTACTATAAGCCAATGTCTAATTAAATAAAAGTAAAGAGACGCCAATTTTGGTAATACATTGACCAAATAGCGATGGTGGCCTAGTGGTACGGACGGCGCCTCACATACGTGAGGTCCGCGGTTCGAATCCGGGAAAAATGTGTGGATTTGTGCCATTAGCTCGGCGGTGAGGGAAAACACCGTGAGGAAACCTGCACATTCAGTGATTTCTGACTTTAGTTCAGTAAGATCTGAATGAATAACCATGATCCAATCTGTCTGGTTCCCCTCTATGGGTCACGAAGGTCGGATGGCAGTCGCTTCACTGTAATAACCAGACTTGCCAAATCCTGGATCATGGTCAAAGCGGACCCCAAATAGAAACGGGATAAACGCTAGGAAGAAGATTGACCAATATTGATTCCAACATCATTCAATATCTTTAGTTTTCCGTATCTGTTACTGTTTCGAGCGTAAACAATGTAAGCTTATACCAATGTACGGGGGATTGGCCCCTATAACGATATCTTGAAAGTTTGAACAATCAAAACTTTATTGCTCAGATTTGAGTTTGTATCGTTAGTGGGTTCAGGATGTTTATTATCTCTTTGCCTACAAAGATTATATAAAGTGTTTCCAAATATTTACAATTTAAGAAATTATCTAGTGTAAATCTATACTTATAATAAATCTGTAGAGCGGTCAATTCTGTACATTAAATATATTTTCAAAATAACTATCAGGGGTAGATAAGTGATCGATACTGATGCCAAAAATGCAATCAGTAAAATTTTTGTCTGTCTGTCTGTCTGTCTGTCTGTCTGTCTGTATGTTCCTTATAGAAACAAAAACTACTGGACGGATTTTGACGAAACTTGGTACAATTATTCTTTATACTTCTGGGCATATTATAGGATACTTTTCATCACGCTACAATAAATTGGAGCAGAGAAGTGAAGGGAAATATTGGGAAAACGGGAGAATTTACTCCATTTTTTAAGCTTCTGTCGCGTGTGCAGCTTTAATGGTTAAAGTTAAATAAAAATCATGTATGGCGGAAATATTGTTCATAAAATTGCCTAAAAAATATCCTTTGACAGTATATGTCTATCTTTTATGGTTGACTCACAATAACACGTGTAACTCCTGATCCAGATTGGTTTGAACGCGCTAATCTCAGTAACAACTGGTTCGAATTGACAAAATCGTTTGTATTGGAAAGCTATCTATAGTAACACTGTGTACGGAAACGAAACCCATGTGGACGGAGTCGCTGGCGGCCGCTAGTTTAAAATAAAATAGAAAATAAAAAGTCTACGTTAATACGCTGGTTTTCGAGAAAATGAATGAAATCAACTGGGTGAAAAAATTAAAATAATACAAACTGTCTTGTGCGAGACAGCTGGACGTCCATTATCAGTACAATATAATTACTATGCTATGTTTGCCCCATAAGCAACGCCAAGGAAAAAGTTTAAAAGAACGAACAGAGCAAATGGGCTTATGCAGGATTATACCGAATTTGGTAGGCGTAAACATTGAATTCTTATTATACGAATTTGTTATACATATTTCCACTGAAGAATTTACCCATTCACTTAAATTAATTGCACTATATTAAAGACTAGCGGCCGCCCGCGACTCCGTCCGCGTGGTTTTCTGTTTCCGCACATATAGGTACTATATCGATGCCTAACGGCCAAAATGGCCTAAGCGACATTTTTTGCGAAATCGACTTATATACATCATTGGAATCGCCTTTTTTTTCTGCGTCGTTCTATCTAGGTTTCGTCTCTCTAGGGCGTTATTTTTGTCGCTTAAGCGGTTGGTAAATTAAGGCTCGAAGCCTTAATTTTACGTCCTAAGCGCCCAATATTTAATGGTTTTTTCCATTCTGGTGGTTAGGAAATATAATATTTTGAAAAAGTTACTTAGACAATTTTGCTTGAAAACAATAAATAACAAAAATGTCGCTTAATACTTTCGGGCTGCAATTTTCAAATATAAGATTTGGCGCTTAGGATTATTTGCCCTATCACATATTACTATGCATTGTGGCGCTTATCCCATTTTTTTCTCAAAATAAATGATTCAATCTATGGGTATTGGTGTCCCTGGTCGCAGACTTTCGCTGGTACAGGTTATCTGCGACACCCTGTATATTTAGTATTTCGCTAACACTAAGACTTTTTCGTCAATCACTTTTTATGTAGGCTTAATGTCGGTTAAGCAATTTTAATAAAAATACAGATGCAATTAAGTCGCTTAGGCTAACATGAATTTTTTTGGTAAATGCAGTTACGACATTTTTGCTGTAAAAAAATAAATCAATTTGAGCATAAGCGACTAAAAACACCCTTAGATGAATGATTTGTAATACTTTAATAAATACATTTTGAAGAGAAGTATCTTTTATATTTACACCTAAAATTTGGAATCTTAGGAAGCAAAACCCAACGACTTATGATTTTTTTTCGTAATTTTTCGTCTTTAATCCTCTCTCCTGTAAAGTTTGTGAAGTGGCGGTTAGGCCTTTTTGGCCGTTAGGCATTGATATAATTATGATACTGTAGCCTTCGTCAAATGGACTATCCAACACAAAAGTATTTTTCAAATAGGACCAATAGTTCCTGTGTTTAGCGCGATTATAGATTAAACGGAATTTACGTGGGTGTACTGATGGTACAATAAGCGTCACGCAAGATGGTGTTCAGTTAAATTAATGATCGTGACAAGATGGGGTAATTTATATCTATTGTCATTTTGGACACCTCATTAAAGTTTGTAATAGAACATTCAGTGGCGGTTACATAACCAAATATTATGTCATGTTTATTATCCAGTTCATTTCACACAGACGTCTTGTTACATTACCATATAATGTATTATGTTATATAATGTTAGTATTATTTGATTTGATTGTATCATTGATTTCCTCATTCCATAAGCTATAGGTATAACTTGGTTTGCGACAATTTAAATCTATCTACATTTGTATTTGTTCAACGCAACCTACAATTTCCTGTAGGAAATCTTAATGCGAGGCATAATCAAAAGTTATGCTAGTTTAACTTGTCACTTGTTTTTGCATAGGTACTTATTGAAAACAATTTATAGGAGAAAGCCAAGATAATAAAAAAAAACCTCGAGTACATAAGTATTATTATGTAAGTCTTATAAGTCTCATAAGAGATCTAAAATTCCATCGCGTTTGAATGGATTATTTTTTTAAAGTTCCTTTCAAGCTTAGAGATTAAAAATGAAATTATTTTTTTCTATAACATTATAAAAATAAGAAGAGAAAGATTAATGGAAACTTACTTCCCACACCAAGAAATGAAGGCGTTTCAATAAGTTTTTAACAATAAGTAGCCTATCACGAGTATCACGACACTTGCTAAAGGAGCGATCCTACTATATTTTTGTGAATTAAAAATAGTATTCCGTTATACTAAGCCGCCGACCCTGATAGCACAAAAATAAACCTTTTCAATTACGACTTGAAAAGACTGGAGCAATGGTGTTGGAACCAATTTTTATTGGTTGTTTGTATGGTAATGGACATTAAATATTTTTATTAGTTTTATCATCCTATTACTTTAGAAGTTAGAGGAGGGGGAGACACACACATTTAACCACTTTAGAAGGGACTCTTACGCAAAGTATTCACGTTAGAAAAAAATTATACAAGAAAACTCAATATCATGTAAAGGCCTATCCATAAATACCACACAGGTATATGTTTAAAGCAAAAAAATATTTAGAGTTTCTGTTCAATTTCTGAAGTTTTTTTTTTATATTTTATTAATACCTTCATGCGGTTCACAGAATTCATCGACTCACCAAGTTTCAACAGTACTTACTTAATAGTACTTATAGTTTCGGAAAAAAATGGCTGTGACAGACTGGCGGACTGTTAGATAGACAGACATGACGAATCTATAAGGGTTCCGTTTTTTTTCCATTTAGCTACAGAACGCTAATAAACCTTTTCAATTACGACTTGAAAAGACTGTAGCAATGATGTTGGAAATGAGAAAAAGGCGTCTGAAGCAGTAGACAGTATTAAACGTGTCCATTCTAAACGTAATGATGACAACAAAAACCTTTCCTGTTTATTCCCAGAAAAAATTGCATAATAAGTAATGAAAGAGTCATTGCCCACTGAATAAACTTATTATTATGCGAAATTCGTCGTCATGGTATTTCCCTCGTGGCTAAAATGTGAATAATTTTCGGCAACTCCCTTTATTGTATGAGATAAAGTTTATGGAATTTGGAAGAATTTAAGTGTTTTTTTTTTGCGCTGTAAGGCCGAGGGTCCATTTTCATTCGCATAAGCTTTGAAGTAAAAACGTATAATCAGAAGAAAGCTTTAAATAACGTAGTAATCAGAATAAAATTATTTCTGATGATTTCTGAATTCATTAGTTGCTAAAACGAAGAAATAAAGCACTCGTACTAGATGGTTTTGGAAACACCCCATTTTGTCAGCAGCGTGATTGGTAAGAAAAAAATATTTTAATAAAATCTTGAATCAAAGACTTAGTGAAACTGTAAATATTTTAATAAGACAATTGTTATTTTACAAAACACTTAGTTTTAATTGCCACGCTATTTGAAATACCACATGAGGTTGCGACCGTAAGGTGAAAACAGCGCTGGCGCAATCGAGAAAACTCGACAAACGCCGAAGAATGCCGAAAAAGCCCGAAGAGACACGAGTCGAAGCATTAAACAGCCCAATTCCTTACTAACTACAGACTAAAAATCCATTAATTTTGAATAATCGCATTAGCCTATCAATGAGATGCAAATCTAGTTAACTCTAAATCAAAACATTCAACTAATTGGTCCGGAGATAAAGAGTTTACAGTTCAAAGTGTAAAAGCGTAATCTACGAAATTGGATTTACGGGACAAATTGACGAATAGAGGACGAATAGGCGAGAGGTTATCGTGTAATTACGAGGCAAACTGTTTTAATACCGAGGCTGTTACTCCAAAACAACGTCCATTATTTAGTTAACGCCTCTATAATAATTTTCCTGAGGAATTTTGTCAATTGCATTCGCAAATCATTGGAGACTGGAGTGTTCCGCAATTCCTTGTTAACATTTTATAGCCAACACAAAACATCGTGTACCAACTCCTTGTTAAAATAAATGCAATCTGAATATGTCAAAACAATACAATTCAAATTGCGATCGGTCTGCAATAAAGAAATCTATCTATAGTTTAAACTCAATCACCGGTCGTACGTATAGTTTTAAACTTAGGGGAACCCTTAAACAAAGTTGATTCCTTGATGTGAAATGGCTGGCTTCAAGCCAACCATTCCGCATGTTTATTTTTACGAACCGAATCGTTTGTGAATTTCACCGTATATAAAATGTTTAATTTCGGTGAGATCTTCGGCATGTGCCGCTATTGTTTACCGAAAAGCAGTTAAAATTAGAACACAGCCTTTAACTTTGAACAGAAATTAATTACGAACTAATTACGTACACGATGTTTTGTTTGTTTATCGAAAACAGTTCCCTCTACCTATTCTTAAAAACAAATTAAAACCCCAACTGCGAACGGCGTTCAAATAAGAAACAAAAGGGGCGAGTTAACACGGCCTTGTTGACTCGAACACAGAATACACAATGGGCATTCGTGTTTGATGACCTGAACGAGTGGAAATGATAACAGCAACGGTTCTATTTTTCCCTTCCAATTACGTGGCTCTTGTGAAGATTCAATTGAATGTATCATTTATCTGGAGCCGGGAATGACAGGTACGGCGGCGGCTGTCGATAGCATGGCGAATTGTTAATTCCAGGACCGAAACACATCGCCGACCGTAGAGACGACTTGGCACCCTTCCAGTCAGCGATTGTGCTTTACTATGGCGATTATTTTCACTGGTGCACCATTCAAACAGCTTCGGAATCCAACGGCTGAATAGACATGAAAGAATTTTCGTGTGCAACGACCGACTTTAATGATGGCCGTTTATTCTTTTGAAAGGGTTGCCCGGATTTCGTATAAAGCAGTAATGGTAGTCAAAATAAATACGATCAATTACAGAATAAAACATGGGTAACGAGGCGTGAAACAGGGTAGAGAGTAAAAATAACTATATGGGTGTTCGTTTCGCGAGTGAATCGCCTGTTCGGTATCACTCGTGCGTAATATGAAGTCATATTGTTGGTGGAAACTGCATCGCGCTCGAAATAATTGAGTCAAAGGGCACCTGAACCTAAAATATTATTTTAATGCAAGGGTGTGGTTAATTTTTTCTTTAGTTTCTAGTCGTGACAAAATGGAACGTTTTAGTCAACTTCATAAGAATACAACTTTCTTAAATATCATAGTAGTAGTCACTATGATATTTAAGAAAGTTGTATTTCCTACAATTTCCCTCCAATATTATTAGGGTTCCGTAGCCAAATGGCAAAAACGGAACCCTTATAGTTTCGTCATGTCTGTCTTTCTGTCTGTCTGTCTGTCTGTCTGTCCTGGTTCGTTCTCCGCCGTTTCTGAACCGATTGCTACGAAAATTGGTGGAGAGATGTATAGCGATAATTCAAGAATTGGTTTTTAAAATAATCGAAAAATAATTATTTTTTACCCCTCCCATACAGCGAAAACTTAATACAAAAAAAAAATTCGACTTAACCCATCGTGTAGGGTATCGTTAAACAGGTATTTTTAAATACAATAAAACTCGCCTTGAAACCATGTGGATCAAACACCCCAGTCTCGAGATATATTAATACAAAGTTAAAATTAGAGCGTCCCCCCCCCCCCCTTAACTTTTGACTTTAACTTTTGAAATACTAGTACAATAATTCTGAAAAAAATGTCCTGTATACCTCCAAGTAAGTACTTTCAACGAAAACTATAGCGAACCCTGTATCATACATAGTTATTTTTATACAACTCGACCAACTTATGACGTGCAGTTGCCCTTACTAAATGGTGTCTTAAGCGGTCGGGCTATCTTTTAGCTACGGAACCCTTTCATGGGCGTGTCCGACACGCTCTTGGCCGGTTTTTTTCCTTTCTGGTTATTATTAAAAATGTGGACATAGAAAAAGCTATAAGTTCCCGTCGTTGTTTGAACGCGCTAATCTCAGGAAGTACTGGTTGGAATTTGTCGAATTATTTTTGTGTTGGATTTGTCGAGGAAGTCTTTCAGCTATCATACAACATGCGAAAACCGAAGTCCACGGGGATAATGTCGCGGGCGGCCACTTGTTTAAATAATTAAAATACTACTTCCAATCAGAGTTTACCAATTCGAACTCATTCCCAGAAAAAGAAAGGTAAACTCCACAATATTTTGAATAATTTCTAGTAAGTAGAATATGTAGTCCCACAACGGCTTCACTCGTTATTTTATTAATTAAGTCGACATTGTAATTGTTACCAAAGCTCACGTGATTTACCGACGTGATGTATTCTTCCCGCCACCGTATTTTACACAACACATTTAATTTTTATCCCGAGAGAGACAAATTGCTATGACCTAATCGTTTTACAGTTTACCGGCTACATTGTCCGGCCTGACCTCGTGGTTTACATGTCTAATCAGAAGGGACAGAGTATTTATAATGTTTTAAAAAGGAGCCTATTTTTCATTGTTTGACTTCATCCGACATTTAAATAAAGAAAATAAACATCACCGTCACTCACTGGTTACAGAGGGAATACCAAAGGGAAAATGTTTTTTTAAGTAATTTAAAATTTTATTTTATTTTAAACATAATAAATGTCGGAAACATAAATGTGTCTTTACGAGAACGTATATAACTTGTAAATGGTTGATTTTAATTTTTAATTTTTGTGCTTCGTAGGTACTATTTTGTTACTTTAATTTTGGAGGCGAGACAAGATTGTTGTGTTGAAAATAACATAAAAAAAATTAAATAAGACTTTGAAGAGAAAAACTTATAGTTTGACAGTAACAAATTTTTATTTTGTGCCTTATTATTTTAAACAGTATTGTACAACCCGTGACATAATAGTGGTTTGCAAATTTAATGTAATCTACTTTTTAATCGTCGTTACTTCGACTTTAAGTTACTTAAACTAATGTTATTATGAACGTCATAATTATCAGGCAACAGGGTAGTGGATTTGGTCATTAACCTTTGCCATGGCAGATCGCCAAGAGAAGCAGTTTCCAATAAAGGTCTGAACTAATCTGATCCACGTTCGAACGGTGACTTAAAATATTAGCACTAATCCTTAAATATTGGAAAATTGGGTCGTACGTAAAAAGTTAGTCTTCAAACAGCGGCTGGTCATGATTTTTGGTGTTTTTTTAACAATGTCATTTATAAAATTAAATAGAAAAATCATCATATCCGCACGTCACCCACTGCTGGGTATAGGCCTCCCCTAAGGATCTCCACGACGATCGGTCCTGCGCTGCCTGCATCCACTGGCTTCCCGCGATCTTCACCAGATCGTCGGTCCACCTTGTCGAGGGCCTACCCACTGAGCGTCGTCCGGTGCGCGGTCGCCATTCCAGAACCTTTCTGCCCCAACGGCCATCGGTTCTTCTCGCTATGTGTCCCGCCCATTGCCACTTCAGCTGAGCAATCCTTCGAGCGATGTCGGTTACTTTAGTTCTCCTGCGGATCTCCTCGTTTCTGATTCGATCACGCAGGGAAACGCCGAGCATGGCTCTCTCCATTGCACGCTGGGTGACCTTGAGCCTTCTTATGAGACCCATAGTTAGCGACCACGTTTCACTGCCGTAAGTCATCACTGGCAACACACACTGTTCATAGACTTTTGTCTTGAGACACTGAGGTAAGTCGGAGGCGAAGATTTTCCGAAGCTTCCCGAATGCTGCCCACCCAAGTTGGATTCGACGAGAGATCTCTTTCTCGATGTTGGACCTACCTAGCTGGACTGCCTGTCCTAGGTATACGTAATGGTCAACAACTTCAAGTATAGTGTTCCCAACATGAACTGGAGAGGGTACAACATGGGCGTTAGACATAATTTTCGTCTTATCCATGTTCATCCTAAGACCCACTCTTTGGGAAGCACTACGGAGATCTTCGAGCATTGTGTTCAGGTCTTCCATGGTCTCAGCCATAAGGACTATATCATCGGCAAACCGAAGGTGTGTTAGGTACTGGCCATTAATGTTGATGCCGAGTCCTTTCCAGTCCAAGAGCTTAAAGATATCCTCCAACGCAGCTGTGAACAGTTTCGGAGAAATAACGTCTCCCTGTCTCACACCACGCTGCAGTTGGATAGGATTTGTGTTCTGGTTCTGTACTCGGATCGTCATGGTGGCATTTTGGTATAAGTACCTCAACACTTCGATATACCTATAGTCCACTTGGCACCTTTGGAGAGACTGCAGTACCGCCCAGGTTTCAATCGAATCAAAGGCTTTTTCATAGTCCACGAACGCCAAGCAAAGTGGCTGATTATACTCCTCAGTCTTCTGTATAACCTGCCGCAGCGTATGGATGTGGTCTATGGTGCTAAAGCCTTTTCGGAATCCGGCTTGTTCGGGAGGTTGGAAGTCGTCGAATCTGCGAGCGAGACGATTCGTAAGGACTCTCGAAAACAACTTATAGACATGACTCAGAAGCGAGATGGGTCTATAGTTCTTTAAGAGTGATTTGTCACCCTTTTTAAAGAACAAGATCACCTCACTTATGTTCCATGTCTTTGGCGTTCTGCCCTCGACGATGACGGAATTAAAGAGCCTCTGGAGGACTTTAAGTATCGGCTTACCGCCCGCTCTCAGTAGCTCTGTAGTGATTCCATCGTCACCCGCCGCCTTGTTGTTTTTCAGCTGTTTGAGAGCCATACTAATCTCGTACAGGCTGACGTCCGGGATATCTTGGGTATAGTGTCGGGTTAGCTTGGCTCTGGGGTCTTTAGCCTTGCTTTCAACAGGTGTCTGCGTGGAATATAACTGCCCATAGAAGCTCTCGATCTCCCTCAGGATTTCAGGCTTCGATGAAATGATGCGTCCGTCGTCAGTTTTCAGCTTCGTCATCTGGCTTTGCCCAATAGACAGATCTCTCGCGAACACTTTGGAGCCTTTATTCCGCTCGATGGCCTCTTTAATACGATTCGTATTAAATTGGCGAAGGTCGCTCGTCAAAGACTTAGATATCCGTCTATTAAGCTGCCGATAACGATTAGCATCTGCTGAACTCTGGAGCCTCATTTCACGTCTCTGATCCATGAGTAGGAGTGTGTGGTCGGAGAGTTTCTTTATCTTGGGACGGCGAGTCTTAAAGAATTTGGACCCTACCGTACGGACAGTATCCACCACCATGTTGTTTAGATCGTTCAGATCTATGCTGTTCTCAAGGGCTTCGAAGCGGTTTTGGAGTTCGAGTTGAAAGCTCTCGGGGTTTTGAATATGGGCCGGCAATGGTCGAATTGTTGACTTTATCAGTCGAGATCTTTCCAGCTTTGGGTTGATATTCAATGTGCCACGTACCAATCGGTGATCGCTCCCTGTCTTAACAGTGTTGATCACAGTGACATCATTGAATATTTGCTTTTTCGTCGACATGATAAAGTCTATCTCATTTCTGACTTTACCGTCCGGACTGACCCAGGTCCACTTTCGGCTTTCCGGCTTTCTGAAAAAGGAGTTCATCATAAAGAGGTTCTCCTTCTCCATAAAGTCAGCCAGCATCTGGCCTCTGTCATTCCGTTGCCCAACTCCAAATTGCCCCACTCTCAGCTCATCACCGCATCGTTTCCCCAACTTTGCATTGAAGTCCCCCATCACAACGGTGTAGTGGGTTTTGTAGCTATGCATGGCTTTAGAAATCTCCTCATACATAGCCTCCACTTCGGCATCTTGGTGTGTCGAGGTCGGTGCGTAGACCTGTATAACATTCAACGAATACCGTTTAGATATTCTGAGTATAAGGTACGCCACCCTGGTCGACACACTTCCGATGGTAATCACGTTGTTGACAAGGGACTTGTGGACGATGAACCCGACACCACCTTGGGACTGTTGGTCGCCCTCCCGGTAGTATAGCAAGTTACCGGAGTTGAGGATTATCGAGTCCTCTCCCTCTCTTCGGACTTCAGATAACCCGATAATGTCCCAGTGTAACTTGCTGATAACTTCTTCCAACTCAGTTAACTTCGCGTCGGTCCTCAGTGTGCGCGTGTTATAAGTTGCCAGGTGCAGTTGTCGTCGTTGTTGGTAGCCGAGCCGCACCCGGGGATTCTTAGCACCCCCTGTCCCGCCGTTACCGTAGCCGCTACCGTAGCTAGGAATAGCGGGACCGCCGGGGACTGGGGGCCGATTTTTCGATCCATTGTGCATGAGGGGGGGGGTTTGCCATAATCGCCACGCTTGGCAGGCGGGTTGGCGATCGCAGTAGGCCAAGGTTATCGGAGACGCTGCTGCCCGTCTCTTGAAGGCTATGCTCCCTTAGTCGCCTTTTACGACACCCACGGGATGATAGGGGGTAGTGCTATTCTAGGCCGGCACCTACACGGCCACTACACGGCTAATAGAAAAATAGGAATGTGAAATAAAATGTTAAACACGCATTTTTTGTAGTTCTGAAATCGAGCAGTCCTTGTGAAAAAGACCTTTTTATGTAAGTGACATAGAATACTAATGTTATATTATATTTTTCCGCTAAATGTTTTAATGTCCTCCAAAGATTGCTTTGAACTGTATTTTAAAGTAGCGGTAGACTACTTCTATAAAATACAGTTACATATAATTTAATATCAGCCGCGGTTATTGACGTTGTTCTGTAAAGTTTTATCCATGAATTTTGATTACTTGCGTAAGATAAATTCACTTTATATTTATAGATATCCCATGAATACCATTATCACAATTTAAATAAGTAAGTGGGTGTTACCTTAGCCCCATTATACTTAATACACAGAAGATAATGGAATACTAATATTTTTGTAGTACCGGTACTGGGAGACGGAGATGATTTTGACGTGGTTATTGGCGATAATAAAGATCGTATTTGTAACATAAAACAAAACGTCTGCATGCTTTTCAACCGATAAATGGTTTACTAGTAAACTCTGCCATAATGCAGAATTGGGAATTGATATGTAATAATAGATAGATATTTATTTTACTTACAATAAAACTCGAATATAGCTATGCATTTTATTTAGTATTTGGCGATTCGTTAAACTAACATTTAGTTAAATAAAATCGTAGCTGAACGGTTTGCATTTAAATTTTAAAAGCGGACAATGACCTTCTCACCCTGTGATTTCCCCCTTCGCTGGTGGGGCAGAATTTTAGTAAATCTGTGGTAAAAAAATGTTTTAAGTTACTTAAATTTTATTTTTCTGTGCTAAGGTCATAAGATTAAACGTAATCCTCTCGTAGTTGGTGAAGTACCCATAAACACAATGGTATCCCGCTTCCCATCTCAACATTATTTGCTCTGACAAAGCGTGCTCCTTTAGACCCCAATATAGAAATAAACGTAGCACTTACAAAGTTTGCAAGCACACCCAATAAAAACGTTGTTGCCAATTTGGCAACTGTGTTTGTGGGAAATTCGGGGGAAAAACTTGTAACAACTACTGCAAATTGATGGATTGAGTTACAAACTCGATAACAGACTATGTGACGATGATCTTCCATCATGCAAGACGAACTATCGCTCATAAAAACTGTCACTTATGCTAACTTTCGTTCGGCTAGTTGGTTCTTTTAGGACTAAGAAATGTACTTTTAGACTAAGAAATATTATCAAATAATATACATACATAGTTATTTTTTTTACAAAAATAGTTTTTTTTTAATTTTTAAACAATCTTTTACTGATAAGAAAGACTAAAAGATCTTTTAAATAACCGCCAATACCAGAGTTTAGTGAAAAAAGAAATAAAAATTAGGTACCTCATCGTTATTTTAAGTTACGAAATAATATGTAACACAGATCGAGTCGTTATTTATAAATAATGTGGATATTAAGCAAAATAGTTTAGGAATTCAAACTAGGTTAGCACGGGCTGGGTTCACGGCTCCATACATTATGCATAGAATCAGGACGTACGAAAATCAGAATAACCTTGTTCTTTTTTGTGACAGCGGAATTTTTCAAGATTCGCCCATGCGGAAATGTTTTTATGTTCTCCCCAGATTGCCTGTGTTTGCTATTTAAATGTTCTTGTATTTTACGAGTATTTACACAGTGCAATACGAAAAGGTACGACCTTACTGTTTACTGTCAAGCTGATATTGCATAAAATGTTAAACATAGTATGTAAGTTTTGAAACTTTGGCTGACCCTGACCGGCATATAAGGGGATATCAGGGCCGTATTTTACATATAAGAGTGGGCACACGGGCCTTTAAACCTCTCGTTTGATAAACGTGGGGCCCCCAACACCTGGTCAGGGGCCTACGACCGAACCAAACGATCGTGGGGCCCTGGGCACGTGGCCATTGTGTCCAATGGGAAATACGGGTCTGCTTGATAGTTAAGATAATAATCAAGGATATCCAATATTAACTTAAGTTTAACACTAAAACTAAAACATGTTACAGCATAACAGCAAACAAACTATAGGAACGAAGTAATACTTTTGAAAAAAATAAGCAACAAAAGCACGTAAGGCACAGACTAAAATGACTGAATGATTATGGTTGTGATAGTATGTAGTATTCAAGTCAACAATCAAAACTTTAATCAGCTCTAGAACCATTATTACAAACCTTTGAAAGAAGAAACTAAGAATTTAATTCCACCACTGTTAAACATATTCCAGTCACTTTTCAAGCTGGTGATTTTTCTTATTTGTTCTTTCATTTGAAACGAGAAATCCCGTTAAAATAATTCCTGTCTTGTTTTTTGGTAGGAATCCAAATTAACGTTTCGTTTTACGTAAAGACATTTACGTAACACGGAAACTTCCTTGCGAAATTCGCTTTATTATTCGCGCTACGAAAAATGGCCAAACAACTTGCTTGGAAACTAAAACGTGGTTTACAAGTTATCGTATCGAATAATTCAACTTTCTTCTGGCCACGACACAACTTGAATACTAAATAATAAAGGTCTAACACTCAAACTTAATTTAGTTTGTAATGGAAATACAAAACTTAGTCCAAAGTTGTTTTAAAATTAAGGCAGAGGCTATATTACGAGTAACTTACAGCTACGTGAATGTGATACTGATTTAAGCTGATGTTTTAAGTTGGTTCATTCGGACATTTTGGTTGAACAGAAATTTTGAAACATTCTTGATTTCTTAATATTAATTTTATTTATACAAGTGTGTTTTGACCATTATTCGATCTCAATTCGTTGAATTTACTGCAACAGTTCAATAAGCTCAGTGTCAGAACAATAAACCAAGTTCACCTTGTCTCATAAACTGCCCAACCTCAATAATACGACTGCATCATACAAGGTAACATACGATAAACTCAAACGTACCTAAATCAATAAGTTATAATTGATACGTAGATCAATGTAATACTTTGTGCCATGAGCATTTTTTAATTTTATTTATATTAACACGGTTATTATATCATGTTTATATCATTAAACATTAAAAATGAGAACAAAGACTCAAACTATTAATAATCGTAATGAATATGGGACCATATTAATGAGCAATTTTGTAAAGCTAACAAATTAAAATGTTACTAGCGTTTGTTCGTTTAAAATTGTTATATTTAAACTTTTTTAAGGTAGATAAAATAAACTCATATTCAATGGCCCGTTTAATTATTTATTTAAAGCAAATAATGTTAATAATTTCTATTCGCCTTCATGTCATAATCCTGTATCGTATCCGACAAAAAACTGCCAAGTCTGCCAGTTATTTCCAATACCGGACTTAATATCATACTTTCCATTATATTTTCCCATAAAAAGTCCCTTGTTATGTTACATACGTATTTCTGGGTACTGGTATGTTTATTAACTAGACGACAAACATACTGAGCACATTGTCATGTTGATTGGGGTTGCCCCGTGCGCTCCATAAAATAACCGCTATTAATTCGGCCGTAAAATTCTCCAGGGCATTGTAGTCGTACAAGAATATATGTAATATATGTTTGGGTACGGAAAGCTTAGTACTTTACGTGATCGGAATACCTTATTCCTTAAGCAATAAAGTATTGACATTATCGGAGATACTGTCGCTGTAATTATTATTAGAAATGATGAGCGTAGGTTATAGATAGACCACTAATATAAACGTATAGTTCAGCTCCTTACTGGCCTGATGGACAAAATATGTACATTATAGAAATGAAGGCGGCACAAACCATTAATTAAATTAGGTAGGCTTGCCAAGTTGGGATTACAATCCAAAAATATCCGACACAATTTTCCATAAAAAGAGTATTAAATCCATGGTTACAAGATAACTGTTGCTCCTAAAAATGAACAAACAAGGCGTGGAGCTGACGAATTTTTTTTTCTCTCAGCTTACCTTCAATGAAAGTTGACAACTACAAACCAATTTGAGTGACTTATTTTCATATGCTAGCAACCTTTCTATGAACGAATATGTCATATGTCCCTATCTTGTTTCCATGTTACCGGCAACGAGGAATAATTTCCTTTTTCTCATCTCATATCCTCTTACGAAGAATGGGGAGCATACTTAGTCTCTACATTCACAATTTTTATCAGACTATTCCGGTTGTATTTATTTACTCGTATTTACTTTTAAAGTGAACATCTGCTGACATATCCATTCGTAAATCATTTTGTCCAAGAGTTATTCTCATTCAATTTAAAAGAAATGTTTACATTCTAATGATTACTTGTTGTGAAATATTATTTATATTATTATTACTGGTGTATGTATATTCTGAAAACAATATCACTATCACAAGCCAAAATGCGGACTGTTGATCAGACTTTTGTTAAATATTACATCATTACGTACAATCCAATGTTGGCCAGGTTTGGTTGCATCGTAGTTTCATTCAAGACAACAGTTTTCATTCAAGACGAGACTCCACCAAAGCTGAGATGTGCGGAGCAGAGCGGAGATTTGCCGTAAGTAGCCAATAGGATTTCAATGCTGAGATGGTCACGTGTGAAAGCCAAAATCCTATTGGCTTACGACACGTCTCCACCCCGCTTCGCACGTCTTCGCTTTAGTGGAGTCTCAACCCTATGGTATTTACATAAAACTATTTCATATACTAGGTGTCACATTTTTTTTTTCAGTGGGCTTATAAAACTATTCGTTCTTCATATATAGGCTATGATACGTAAGAAAACGTAAGGCATAAAATAATATAACATTATTAAGTTAAAATAGGAAAAGTTTATTAAGTATTTTATTGACATTTTAATAAATAAACAGGTTGTATATTTATATTAACAAGTTCCTTGTTGAATGAATTAAAAGTTATTCTTCAACAGTCAAAAGTTATTTGATTCCATCATGAGAATCCATTCATTAAACAAATTTAATATTCAGACAGCTAAACCGTGTAAAATTACGTTACCCTATTTGAGTAAAGTTCGTCTAAGTTGCGCAAAGTTTTACTTGTTTTGCTACGGAGTCATCATAGATATTCAGAAACAAACGGGAGATGAAGATGAAATATGATTAAATACCAAGAACTGCAACTTCAGATTTATTCAAGATGGATGGATTTGTGTAGGCTGGCGTGTGACGTCACACGCGTCACGTGATTACAATGACGCGTATTTGCCGCGCTTTTTAAAATATAAATTTTAACATCGCTTTTAAACCTAAATACTGAAAAGGAGAAATCCGTTTCTCATACAAACTGGGGCCTGGATGTGCACGGCTAGAAATTGGTCACCAATTAGAACACTGCAAAAGATAACATTTTCCAATTTTTTATGGCTGAATACAATGGCCAAATATCTTAAAATCATGCATAAATATTCATAATTGTTGCCGTATCTTTATGGTGTGTGCCAGTATTAGCGCAAAAGGCATGAGAAGCAGGTACAGTGTCGAGTATTCAAACGGTCAGCCAGAAAGGAATCGAAGTCGAAGTCCGGTATTCGATCACAAGTCTTAAAAACAACATCCAGAAAACCCAAAGTACACCAAAGTAACATTCACTTACGATAAACGTAAAGCGAATGACATCAAGAGACAGGACTGACATTGACGTATGACGTACGTATCCATTATGAATTATTAGGTGCGTTTTTGAAGACAGTTAAAAATTAAAAAAATATTGTGCAACGTCGTTTAAAAAGTGTGTTTGATAATGAAAAATATAATTAAAATTATGGAATTAACTTGAATTGGCCAAAGCCTATTCCGTTGTAATTTAAAGAGGTTAATTAACAAAAATATACAATTTTTCTGGTATATAATTTATCCATGCACAATCAGGCCCAAAATCGGTCGTCTCCTTTTGCATTAATATTTATTTTGTACTAAAAGAACCATTTAAAACTATTTCTAAAATTTGTCAAATACCGTATTACGCAACCGAAGTTCGAAGTACAAAATTACGCCATAGTGTGTAGTGTGTGTGCATCCTGAAAACGACGGAACGTAAATTCAGCCGCGTAAAGGTCGCGTTTTTCCGCATAGTGTGTTCCTACACTTAAACTCAAACTCAAAATATTACTTATTCAATTGGGCTTCATAAAAACACTTATGAATCGTCGATAGCAATAAATGATGTCTCTACCACTGATTCGGAAGTCAGTTAATGTCGAAAATTTTTTCGGGGAAAAACAAAAATAGTTTTTGCAATATAACCGAATTCCATGCGGGCGATGCCGCGGGCAGAAAGCTACTTTATTTAATACTAGCGGCCCGCCCCGGCTTCGCCCGTGGTACTTGTCCACTATTTAATGGATGATATTATACATAAAAACCTTCCTCATGAGTTACTCTATCTATAAAAAAAAACCGCATCAAAATCCGTTGCGTAGTTTTAAAGATTTAAGCGTTCATAGGGACATACAACAGACAACATGACAGAAAAAGCGACTTTGTTTTATACTATGTAGTGAAAAGGAAGTAAATCAAACTTTATCCCTTAAAAAATTATATTTTAGTATCTTGAAGACCAGATTTAGCTCTCGGAGCGTATTTCTTCATATTACAAGTCTTTATTTCGCGATCTGGGAAACGCGTAATTGGTTCTCAATTGTTATCATTCAATGGATACAAAAGAAATAAAATATATAAGAATCTACCTGCTCTAACTGCTTAATTGGTATCATATTCGTGCTCGTATATTTAATGGTAGGTATTTATTTTTGACTAACGACCCGCGCCGATTCTACCTTAAAGATCTAGCTCAAAGGATTGGAAAGATCAATGGTCCTTTTTCAGTTTTTCCACTACATAGTGTCATATAGTTTATAGCCTGCCTCGACAAATGGACTTTCAAACACATAATATTTTTCTGCCCGTACCAGTTGTTCCTGAGATAAACGCGTTCAAACAAACAAACAAACGAACTCTTCAGCTTAATAAATTATTTCTAGATTCTACGTATGTCAGATATTACATTATCAACGGTATTTCTTAATATTCTATCGAACTTATATAACTCGCATCCAAACAAAAAAGACTAAAAGTTCAAGCGAAAAGTTCATTCGCACTGGAAAAACAATTATCTCCGGAGTAATACACAACAGACCAAGACTTTAAACTGCACTGCGGCCCCAGATTACAAATGTAGCTCAGACTAAGATCTTCCCTTTTTAAAACGTCAAGAACAATCAACTTTAGCTCCACAATTATTCAGTTTACGATTCTCGGCAAATTCTTTTTTTCTGTAATATAAGGAACAAAATACGACGACGACGAAACTCGAAGGGCGCGTTGGTCTTGTGCTCAAAGACTCTGGCTACAAAACTAAGGGTCGTGGGTTTGTGTGATGAACATCGGCATTTGTACTCGAGTCATGGGTATTTATGAAAGTATTTATGTATGCCTATCCGTTCCCTAGCATACGTCGTACAAGCTGTGAGCGTAGTTTGGGGCTAGGCAATTGGTGTGTTAGTTCAATGAATTTAAAAGCACGCAAGCTTTCTGTTGCTGGCAACATGCATGTAAATATTATATACTTAACAGCCGCCCGCGACTTCGTCAGCGTGGATTTCAGATCATTTTTTTTTTCGCAGTGAAAGGTAGTCTTTGCCAATTTTTATCAACATCGGTTGAGATGAGAGGCTGAACCGTAAAAGCTTAACAAACAGACGGACAGAGTTACTTTCACATTTATGATATTAGTAAGGATGAAAATGACCATCGGTATTTACGAGAATCACCATTCCCTATCTCATATTGTTAAAAAAATCCTATTACGTCGTCTAGGATAAAGGAACAATAGAAATACTACAAATAATTTTACTCGTATAAACGTCACGGTATTTGCAGATTTATCCCAGCAAAGACCAGTAGGTGTGTTCTTTTTTAATCCGGGATTTTTCGAGCTCCCACACATAACTAAAGTTTTTTGAATCTCTCATAAGTTTTCAGGATAATCAGGGACATCATTACATTTTTTTAAAGACAAACTTGATTCGTCTGCGGGTTATGTAATAGTACGCGGGAGCAAAAATAAAAGTAGCCAACGAGTCTTTTGAAACCTAAGTACTTAAGGGATATTGATAAATTGTGATTGTGTGTATTTTGAATATAAATCTACTGAAAATGTCACTACATTTGCACCTTTGAAAAAAAGTACATTGTTTTTTTGTGCCTACTGATACCGCGTCTCTGAGATTTTGATTGAGTATTTGAAATCTTAGCGACTCACGCTTGTGGTTTTAAATATTGTGCTATTTGAGTCACAAACAAATGAGTATAAGGTCCGAGAGGTTTCGACCGTAGGAACCATGGAGGGCGTAATAAACGCAAAGAGCAAATATTTGCAAAGGCTAAGAGGGTTTGGTCAATATAAACACGACGTTAATATGTCTAGCATCAAAACATTTTGTTTATACTTTTTGTTTGCGTTCCCGAGTTTGACCACGTGTCTACAGAGACCCGTGTTGACTGTATCACGTGCAACCGCAATATTATTTGCTGCATTATAATATTTTAAAATAAATTAATAATAAAATATATAAATTATACATCTCTAGCGGCCACCCGCGTCTTCGTCCCCGTGTTGTTACCGCACACATAGTGCTATAATATAGCTTAGCCTTCGTCGACAAATGGACTACCCAACACATTTTATTTTCTATTCAAACCATAAGCTCCCGTGTTAAACGCGTTCCAACAAACAAACAAACAAACTCTTCAGCTTTATTATATTAGTACTAGCGACCGCCATTGCCGCGACATTGTCTCCGTGGATTTCGGTTGCCGCAAACACTATTTATATTGTTATAATATTGAATTATGCCTTCAACAATTGATGGACTATCTAACACAAACATATTTTTTCAATTCGAACCAGAAGTTCCTGAGATTAGCGTGATGATCAAACTAACAAGCAAAGAAACAAACTCTTCAGCTTTATTATGTTAGTATAGATTTTCGTTGTCCCTGACATTAGTCAATTCATTCCCACTGGAGACTGAGAAGTAAGGAAGTGTACTGAAACTATTAATCAAATAGTCACTCGGTTACCACTGAGCTGGCTCCATAACATGTTAGAAATTCCAATTATATGTATAACCATCCGAATGTTTATCAGTATTTTGTAATTGTAAGATAGATGAAGGATCCGAACTTTATTTTCGTCATTAATATGCAAAATGCTTTCCTTTCCTTTTATAATCGGAAAACTTATTTTTTGTTTCATTTATAAAGAAAATTTTCGTTAGGTAAATTTTAATGGTTTCTTTCAAGAAGTTATTGTATTGAAGCCCGTCTCGAGCACTTCGAAGTATTAATTAGTTACTAATTAACTTCAAAATTTAATCTGATCTTAATTAATAGCCTCTTCCAGTGGATTTGTAAATGGAAGTCAACCAAACTTATGGCTTTAAGTAAATACCAATAAAGTAGACAAGTTTTGAAAGGACTGCCCTCGAAGTTGTGAACTTGAGTGACAAGTTTACTTTGCCAAATAATGGTGATTATACCGTAATTTTCCCCTCTGCGGGGCTCTAAAGAAGCTACTCCATCAAGATAAAGTAATTTTTAATATGTAAAAGTAAAGTTAACGCTAAACGACTAACACTAATGTTTTATTAAAAATACTAGCGGCCGCCCGCGACTCCGTCCGCGTGGATTTCTTTTTTTCGAAATAAAAAGTAGCCTATGTTCTGTCTCAGGGTCTAAAGATTGTCTGTACCAAATTTCATCAAAATCGGTTGCGAGGTTTAAGCGGGAAAGCGTAACAAACAGACAGACAGACAGACATAGTTACTTTCGCATTTATAATATTAGTTGGGATTATATTTCTTAAATAGTGGTCACTATCTGAAAAAGGAGAAGAAATTTTACACCATTATCTTGATTTATGCATAACCAAAAAAAATGTTTATGAATTAATAAACCACATTATAAAAACAAACGAAAACTTCTTTTCTGGTAATCAGCAATATTTTACTAGTAGAGTAGAAACAATTTTATGAAAAAGGTGTTTAACAAAACTCTCAAGAGAACCGTCAGGAAAGATAAGAATAAAATCTTTATTTATCAAAGAACGTCACTACTTCGGCAGCAGTCGTTCCGAAACATCTTTAAAGAGTTATTTACTGTAATATTCTTATATAATTTATTCGTGAAACGGAAATTCCAGTCCATTTACTCTCTACTTTAGCACTTTGGTTCGGCGGAGGGAAAGAAATGCTTTTAATAAAAGTAATTTCGGAACAAATTTACTCGATTTGCCCCGGATAAAGGTTGAATAATAATTATGGAAAGCCCCACTGAGTAATTTGCTTAAATTACTTTGCTATGAGTGTTTCTGTAAATCATCTAGTGACGATGAAAGTACTATTGCGTTATGGAAATATATACTAGCTATCCGAACACACTCTTATTCTGAATCACTTACCGTTGGGCAATATATAAAGTGGTATACAATAATTATGTCTGTTTAATAATATAATTTTTTTGACATAATTAGAATTGACTACGTTATTGATCCATCATATTCATCCTAGCGGTTGCATCCACAGCCATTGCCTCGGAACCCTGGACTCATAATAGGTAAACCTGATTTATTAAAGGGATTTTCCGAACATTAAATGTAGAAACAAATCTTAAGGACGCGACCGAATTATGCCGCCGACTGCTTTACAATATTTCGCGATTTTATATGGTTTCGTATTAAAAAAAATTGCAGGCGAAGTTACGCCAAACTTCAGCCGCGATTCTTCAGCTAGGTGTGTTTGTACACTTTAACTAATGTTTAAGAATATCAGACAATGTGTCATGCTGCAAAGACCAAAGATATTCAAGCAATTCATTTATTAAAAAACAATATGTCACATTTTATTGCTCCGAAATAAGTGGTAATTTCTCCTGATATTGCTGCTTCAACACAATGCGATTGTTCGTCACACTGACGCCTTACAAAGCAATTTATACAACAAATAGGTACAATTCACCGGTGGCAATTGTTTACGTTATCTTCACTGACCAGCTGCCTTCGATATAAACGGGTAGGGTTTTTTGCGTAGGATCCCCTGAGGGTAATTTTCATTAGTGTATTACGGATACAATGGATGGCAGCCTTACCTTGAAATGATGTCATGGTAATTCTACTCTCATAATTGTTCTATAAAAAAGAATCAAGTGTAATAACTTTACTGTTTTTAATTTAATTTGCCGCAAATCTTAAATAATCATTGAAAGTGAGTCTTTACAGATGTTATTATGCAAGATAAATAATTTGTGGGTGGAGATGTCCCGCTTGCATTTCGGTTTCCACATAGTTTTACACTATAGCTTAAAGCCTTTCTCGTCAAATGGACTATCCAATACATATTTTTTTTAATTCGAGCCACTTGTTCCTGACAAATGCGCTTCCTAAAAAACAAACAAACTCTTTAGCTTTATTATATTTGTATGATTATGATTATTATTCTTGTACAACAGTGTAATACTTCCACTTGATTACTTCATTCAAGATACATTTTACAAAGATCGCGGTATCTAAAAATTGGCACCATTCCTTACAAATGATTTTAAGTTGTTCTTTTCTTAAGAAAATCCAACCAATTACAATCAACCATGACTCGCGTCGCGATACAAAGTAGTAATAGCAGCTTTGCCAAAACTTGGTTAGTTTAACCAAAAGCCAACTTAAATTAAAAATTAGTGAAGCGTTAAGCCTAATACTGAAAAGCCGTAAAGTACAAAGGGAATCCGTGAAGTACCCACCTACAAATGTAATTAGGTTAATACTACGGAGACATATTGGAATACAGCCTCTATTTGAACGACCGGCATGGAGCGAAGCTAATTTCCATTAGTTCCTTTGGGAGGGAAAGTTCAACACGCTAGTTTTTTTCACAAAGTTCGACTCTTGGAAAACACCAGAGGTTATCCACTTTGAGCACCCATTTTTCGGTCCATACACCGCACAACTTGACCATATTTTTTATATTTATTTTCAAGCATCTTCATATGCTAAATATAATTTACCTTATCGATATATTTTTAGATTATTGACAAATAATATCTTCTTTTGTTAGAAAATGCCTGCAAACACCGTGCCTAGCGTGTGTTGTATTGTATGTGATACTACAACATTGAAAGATGATGCGCATTATGCGTTAAGGAAATAACAAACATTTATTCATCAAGTCCAATAACGGTGTCGGTAGCTTAATTATTGAGTGCGTTTTCTCGGATTGCAAAACGTGCAGGGTTCAATACACCGCCTGAGAGCAGATGAATTTTCTTTTGTTTATAATAAAAAAAAATACCTTTTCATATTACTGGCTCGCCTAAAACACTGCATAGATATGCCAAAAATATCAAAGAATACTAGACCAGTTGTGCTGGTGCTCAAATTTTAGGTTGTCAACGTGGATTACCCAATAACACTCGTAGTTACGTCATTTCGGTTAAATTGCGATATGTTCCGTGAAGTGGGTTCGAGTCCTTAGTTCTTGAGCGAGCTCTTGGATAGGTCAGGTCGAAGTGCTCGTAAGTTTATATTTTCGGTACTTTTGTTACACAGGCGGTCGGTGGTTTTCAGTTTAAGACTTATTTTATTACAAGTACAAAATATTAACTGAGACGGAATTTTGTAGTGTATTTTATATCTACTTCATTATACTGATAAATAATGTTAATTAATGTTATCTATATTGTCTATTCAAAACACTTTGGAATAAACTTGTACAGAGCAACAATATTCAAACGAAAGTTATTAATTAAACATAATATTTTCATTTAAATTCAGTACAAGGAAAACAAACGTAACTTTGAAAAATTTATTGACCTTTTTTAATATTCATCTTGGTGATGAGAATTCCGAGTAGTTATGAATATTATTATTCTGATAGTATTACATATATTAATCAATTCAGATTTGGTATTCCTATCAATAAACGTGAAAAAAATTCATATCAAGTCAAATAATTGTACATGGTACTTTCATATTTTTGTTTAAATGTAACTAGCATTGTGAACCTTAGGTACTTAGTAAGTCGATCAATTTAATATAAGGGTAAAATAGACACAAAATAAATCAGCGGCACTTATGCCTTTGGTTCCAAGCACGATTCAAACATAGGAATAATTTTACTTACAAAATAATGCTGTCCGGTATGGCGATGCCAACGGATAGGACACCACTTTACCGCATCCGTAGTCATGGCAATTAGGGTTCCTCTTTTGCTAACCATCAGACAAAGGGGAGCCTATACCGCGCTACTATTTAAAAAAAAAAACCGATAACTGATGCTCTCGTGGTGTAATGTATTTTCATTTGAAACAAGAACTTTTGGTATTACGATTACTATTAGATACCTTAAAGTTTCAATGAGCCCTTGTCGAATGCAACATTGCACCTTGAAATTAAACGTATTTTTTAATGACATTATCGTTATACAACACCTCGATAATCTAGTGGTTTAAGTTGTTTGATTCCGGAGTGGAAAAATTTCTGTCTGTTTTTCCTAACACAGCCCGGGTTTGTGATCAGATCACAAATCCGCATTTGTAACGAAAACATGATTTCAAATGATGGAGGCTTTTGCCCTGCAGTGGGACTCATTAGCCTGATACTTTACGTTACTTTTTACTAGTCGTAAACTGTGTTCTGTAGTTTATTTATGTTACTTTCATTCTCTGGTGTATTGTCTGTCTAGTCCATATAATTAGTTTGCTACACTTGAACAGTCAATTAATGAATTGGCATGTATAACATGGGACTAAAGGGTATACGGAATCGCAAACGACACGCAAAATAAAATGTTATCGATACATTATTCATAATGAATTACATAGGGTGTATGATCAAGGGAGCAGTTATAGTAGTGACAAGCAATAATGACAAAAATAATTATGTTTAATTATAATAATAATACCCTTCCAGCCGTTTTTTCTTCCATAACAGCCGATCTTACGATCAGGCACAAGTGCACAAGTGAGTGCTCAAGGATAGGTGCACTCCCGATTTCCTCACTCTCATAGTTCGGTAGGACAGTAGTTTAATACGACCTTAGAGAGATCAGGCGCTTGAACAACGGCTTAACGTACATACCTTCCGAAGCACGGAGGAGCTCCTGATTAAATTTTTCGGTCACCCATCCGATGACAGGTCTCTGCGAAAGTTGCTTAACTGTACATTTGCAGGTTAAGCGCGCTAACCACTGCGCCATCGAGATCCTCGACGATTAATTTTCGTATTTATAAAAAAGCCTACAAAATGAAAATTAGAGTAAAAGGAGCAGAAAGAAAAACAAACTAAGATAGGAATTCTGTCAAAAATTAAGATTCTTATTTACTTTGCAAGACGGTGGATACGACGCAATTAGCAATTTGTAATGACTTCCTGAAGACATTCAATTATTTAGTTGCTCATTCTGTCCCGCCGTGTTTGATAAATGTAAAATTAATTAGACATTAAACGTTTTCCCGAGTAATTAAAATACGTTACGGCGAAGAAGTAATTTATGCGAGAGAAAGGAAGGCATTTTAATGTTATTCCATTGAAAGGTAATCATAAGTACCCGCGCACCGTCTATTTACGGGTACGACTGCTCTTTTATATCTAAATAAAATTTCATTGAGCGATAAAAATGTGTAAGCATTCATGCGAGAACTGTGGGCATGCAATCGTTCAAATTTTCCGATCGAATATTCCAACAGAATTCCGACACTCAATTTTCGATATTTTTTTGTTGCGAAAGTTAGATTGGTGAAAAATTTTATGAACATAAACGGTATCGGCGGCAAAAATTGTCGCCAGAGCTGGCGTCAGGCCAGTACGTACGATAGGACAGCGTAGCATTTGTTCTCGGCCATAATTCTCCCGCCCCAGTTGGTTCGGTACGTCTCAAGGATAAAATAAATAGTTTCACGGTGATATCCGCAATTTACTAGACGTCATAAGTCTGCGCCTTAATTAAGTCGGACAGAATGAAACATAAATAAGTGGATTTGTTCCCTTTCCTGCAAAAAATTATGTTGCCTGCCAGAAAAGCTCTTGCAAAGGTCATTAGTTGTGTTACTCCACTTAACTACATAGTTGGTTGCTTAGGGTTTGTTTTGTTAGAAGAAACATGCTAATAATAAAGATAGTTTCTGGAAAAGGATTGTAAACTCGTAGGATATTTGCATTCCTGCTTATCTGCAGCGGGCAACAAAATAAAGGCATGCTAAGGACAAGACTAACAAAAGCGTCGATATTATAAAAAAAAATGCAGGGGTGATATACCAAGTTGGGATCAACTTTGATGTAACATCATCATAGTGCTTCTTCTTTGGCTACCCACAACCTTGATGAATATGCCACTTTATAGGTATTTCTTCTGAAATGCCTCCCAAAAGCTGACAGAAATAGTTAGAAATCCTTAAACTTACGACATGATAGACCTACCTCCTATTAGCACAGGAGTGGTACAATAGTTTATTCAAGAACTTATTTATTCCGCCGACCATTATTTTGCTTGCTTGATTACGTTTCTCGTTTCCATTCCCTTTGGTCCAAGTTTTTACATCAAACGTATGGCTTTCCTTTACTGTATTTTTAGGTTCGAAAGGTAAATAATATTTGTCAGAATAATACGCAGAAAAAGGACTGCTACAGTCCTTTTTCTGCGTATTATGTTCGAAAGGTAAATAAGATTTATATTTTAAAAGTTCTAGTAGTAATATTATACAAGCTTCAGTTGATTCGGTGGACCTAGTAAATGGATATCTGTTAGAGATCTTTCCTATTTAAGGATAAATTGCTGAGAAGCCTCCTTAATGAGTAATTTGCTGTATGGTTTCTTATTTTACTGAGAATTAGTTTTGATTGACCCATAACATAGTGTTCAAAAGTATTTATAAAATGGCTTACAGTAGTGACCCTCAGTTTTCTGCACTATGTTAATATTTTACTATGGACTAAGTTAATTCATGTATTTACAGTTGATGATGTAATGACGTGATTATTTTCCACTTATTTTCCTTCTATCTACATATAATCATAAAATCATTCAATCGATCGTTTATGTGTTAGTATCGGAACTCCATTGCTTCCATTTCTGACCTTTTTCATTGTAATAAGAATGGAAGTGTTATCTCCAAAAAGTACAGTTGCCATGAAAAAACTCGATAAACAATCACTAAACCATTTTTTTGTTACCACATTGAAAACATGAAGGTAAATGTTGATTCATGTTTTTTAATATTTTTTCTTTGAAACCTGAGAATACGTCAAACTGTTTCGTGAATATTTTTACAAGTCTTTTTTCTGTTTTCTTTGCATAGCTGAACTCATCCCAAGTTCGAAAGTCCGGATACCTCGATTTTCCGCCACACATTGTGGGAAAAGTCGTTCGGATTTCAATTTGATAGTGAATAGGAAATATAAGGTAAAGAGGGTATCGTATCATACAAGGGCTCTACACATCTGCTGCGGAATAAGGATTATGTACAAGCTATCTCTTGACTTAGTATTTTTACAGAAGTTTGTTTAATCCATGCAGAAAAATTACATATCAAATTGTTGTGTCTGGTTAATTGTGATATTTAGTAAAGCCGACCTTTTTGGCCTCAATTCTTCTATTACCAACTTTAGTTCGGTAAAGTGATTGATACGAGTCTTTAAGATCTAGAACGAGGTTAAGGTAAATTTTGCGGTTCCTAAAACTTGAATTTTTGTTCATTTGATGGTCTCAAAATCTGGTAGGCTAGTTTTTAATATTATTTTTCCCATATATCCATCTTCTCTAATATCAATTTCCCATAGCCTACTTTTTCCTAGAAAAACGTCACATTGCAGAAAGATACCATCTTGTACTCAATATTCATATTATCGTGTTGTAAAAAATGCACGTTCAAAACTCAATTGATCAGTTATTTCCGAGATTCAGTGTACAAACGGCTGCCAGAATCGACAGCTTGTGCGCTATGCTAGTGCAGTGAATATCACATTTGTATGAAAACTGCATATAGTGGTGCTTTGTTGGAAATTTTATCTCTTTCAATTCTTTGCAAACAGGCCAGCGAGATAAATGTAAACAAAGGATAATTTGCCACAAAAGTTGAATGCAAACAAACTACAACATTTATATTGCGCTGGTTGAGTGTTAGCTGCGGAATTCTTGGTATGTTCTGTGCAATGAACAGTATTAATGGTAGTTCATATGTCGTTGTTACAACTACAATAAGTTTCTATGTTAAGGGAAACTAACTGTATCATGAACATAAGATATGCGGAAGGATTGTGAGTATTGAAAAAGTTTAATTATAAGCTATGTCTTGTTGTAAAACCACTGCAAACGTCATAATCATAGAGTACCGAGAATAGTAATACTTTGGTTGTCAGAGTATGGTTAGTGAGATAACAAGAGATATAGTACTTTTAATACTCTTCAGATAACAAATGTGTCAGCGTAAAGCTGTTTGTATTGGTCTGAGTGTTTCTATTTATACGACTAACAATGTGTTGTGGGTCCTCCAAAAATACGCATCGCTAAGTTTGGGGCCAGAGCGTGGAGAGACGTAACATTAAAGGATTTATACCGGAATAAGAATGGATTTAGTTTTCCGATTCGAATGAAACAAAATAATAAACGAAAAAAAATGTATCAGTCTATTGATGTCCACTGCAGGGCAATGGCATCCGACGTTTGAAATAATGTTTTCTTACAAAGATGGGTTTTGGCTTAAACATCACGCTTGCCAAATACGGATAACACGAAAACAAAATTAAAGTTGGAAGAGAATCTTGAGTAAGCTACTTGCCCTAAATACAGATTTTTCATTATATTTTTTTATTTTAATAATCAGTGTAACGGTATACCTACGTTTTCGTTACGTTATGTACCTTAATCTAGTGGAATTTCTATCAAAACATGGGCGGTAAAGTTTTGGATGTTTTGTTTTTTGCAAAGGATTTGTTTTTCTATAGCCGAGGTAGCATTTTTTTACTGAATATAGTAGAGCGCCGGCTTTGTTCAGGGTACAAAATAGATTTCTCATCAACTAATGGGCCTTTGAACTACAAGTTTATTAGATACGGTCGTTTTATCAGAAGGACAAGACTTAATAAAATTCTGAAAATATATTAGGATTATTTTCTTGCAATCCTACGGAATATTTATTGCGGAATAAAGTAAAATCTCCGATATTGTATCAACAGAATTACAAATATGAAAATATTTTGATCTATGAAAGGAGGAAAAAAACAATTTCTCACAATTGGTTACAAATCCTTGGCAAAACACCTCTTTTTAACTGGTACCTTACTTACGAATATGGAAGAAATCGCCTTATACTAGAGGAATGCAAACAAGCAAGATTTTATCATAATGGTAGGTGGACACCACCGAATATGGATATCAACAACCCTCTAAATTGGGGTCAGCCTTTATATGTAAAAGTATTTAATGTAGAATCGCACTAGAGGGTAACTAGATGATGATAGATGGTAAATGATCACCGCTGCTCATAGACATCAACAACCGCACAAGGGTCACAGATGCGTTGCCTGCCTTTATGACTCCAATTCCTCCCAAATTGAGCTCTGGCGTACTTTACGCACCAGCAGAAACATAGCACAACAGTTAAGTGCTGCTTCACTGATGGTCTGTAGTACTAGCTATGATGATCTGTTGGAAGTTAGTCTTATATAATGCGCTGACTACATCGGAATATAAATATTATAAGAGAAGACTATGATACCATATGCAGGTCATATTACATGTATATAATATGTGTGTTAGCGGTTGAGTCACGCGTCGCATATGAGTAAATATCCCATTTGTGTGCGCGTGGTATGCAGGGGTCTAGCAAATATTTTTTGATGAAAAATACGGCACGAAGCCCTGGATATTTGGAGTGCTTTTGGTTATACATAGAAGCATGTTATACATAGTAACTAACCTGGTCAATTTTATCAACGTTTAATTCCGAAATCGAAACCGTGGAGACTGTTGTATCTTAAAGATTCCGATTCTGATTTCTGTAACACAAGTGCTTAACTTAACTTAACGGGGTCAGATCAATGTATGTGATGTTGTGAAATATTTATATTTATTTTTATATTTAAGCTGATTTTCGATTAAGAACATAACATTATGCAAAGTCGTCAAATGATGGAACTGTCAACTGATTATATTATGTAATGAAAAAGCGGATTTAATTCCATTGTATAATATAATCCACGCAAACATCACATAATGTTATTCATCAACTAAACTGTGAATCTTTGTTGTTACCAGGGCCGTCTTCCACCTATTAGAAGCCCTGGGCACTTTTTGCACCTTTTGTTGGGCCTCAAAAGCTGTTTGGTAATCGTGATGCCTTGAGACCCTGGATTGGGGACCAAAATCTATTGCCTGGGTCCCTGGGCATATGCCCATTTTGCCCACCGTGAAAGAGGGGTCGGGTTGTTACTGAATAAATCAACTGAAGCTCGTGTTAATAAATCTGAGATGCTGTTTTATATTGTAATAGCATCTCAAGCTCGGTCTCAAGATCAGAGTTGAGAGAGCGATTTATTAATACGAGCCTACATACAGCTAGCATGCGACAAAGTACCCTTGTTACCCAAAATTGTGTAAAATTAATTATAAACACAATCTTTTCGCAATAATATATCTGTTTCTCGCAATCGCATTTTAGTCACGTTTGCCCGTAAAAATGCAATGCACGGCGAAACTGTCGGCGATTTAAATGTTTAAAGGAACATACCCAGTGGATGCATTTTATTTATTAAGACTCGAGACAAATTTATGATGTTGGCTTACACTCAAATGTACTTCGTTGATAAATTTTAAAAATGCTCCTGAAATTTTTCCGTATGTAAGAATTTTCTTCTACCTCCGAACGTTGACTGTCTTATTTGTGAATGGTTTATGTGCAATTTAGATTGTCTTTTGTTATTTGGTTGCACTAACACAATGCGACAAAATACCATTCAAAATTAAACTTTATTTTTCAAATACTTATATTTAACTTTCACGGACGAGCTATTGTCTATACCCGTAAATATATTGTTATCATCAAAAATAACACAATCTTATGAAACCACATGCAATCCGACTATCAGCTCTATTTATAATCCAATTAACACGCTTCGGTTACTTATTGAATAGTGATTAAGTTACTATCCTATTCATTACATTTAACTACTATCCAATTCATTCGTTACGCGTGATAACAACACCCTTTGTGTTAGTGGGTTTTGTCTCTATTAAGAGCCTCGCCCACGAACTAAATAACACGCTAGTTAAATTGCCTTCTTTGAACTATTGTGACTGGGGAAATGTACTTTTTGTTTGATGTATAGAGTTATCGTCATATGGGCTTGTTAAGAAGAAGTACGGCATGAATCATATAAAGATACGTAGTATAACTAATTATGATGTAACTTATTATAATGTTAAAATAACATTGGAATGAAATCTGTTACATAGAAGGTTCGCGATACAGGCGTTGAGCCATATTATACAGAAACATAAATGCTCATCATTAAAGTGTATGGGGTTCGTACTTACGACGAGAAGTGCAAAGAAAAAGGAATTACATTCAAAAATATACCTTATTTGGGACCCGTTATGAAATTTTGCAGAACTTGTCTGTGCATCAAGTTATGAAATGAAATGAAATTGTTGATTTTAGAAACAGATGTGGTTACATAGTATCCATATGTTATCTATAGGTACATAAAATATTAAAGAAATTAAAAATAAACTACGTAGTTCAGTCTAATCCCAACCTCAAGATCTACTAATAAAACCTAAAGTTAGGATGATAAATACTGTATTAACGAAGATTATTTCCTTGTCCACAGCTATATCATCAGCACATCAAATCACACAGCTACAAGTTCCCCTCTACGCTGACCCTAGAAGGCCTGCACTTTTGAGCTGCGAATTCAAGATGGACGACCAGAAACTTCACTCAGTGAAGTGGTATAGGGAATTCAACGAAATATTTAGATACAATCCTTCACAAAAGGTAATAATCACTATAAACATAGTACTTACTTATAAACATAATAATCGCTGAATAGTTTAAACCAGAGCTCAGTTGGGGAGGGAAAGGGGTCTTAAAGGCAGGCAACGCATCAGGTGACCCCATTGTTCGTTTGCGTCCCTTTAACATAAAAAGTAGCTTAATTGTGTCTGTCCTTATGCATGCTTAAATATTTAAAACTACACAACCCATTGGCATGCGGTTTTTTTTATCAGATTTATCCAATAAGGAGGTTTATGTGTATAAAACATACATAAAACATTAGAAAAACACTGATAATTTTAAATGCACCCGTGCGAAGACGGTTCGTGTAGTTTGTACACATTAAAATAAAATATAATTCGATTGTTATACGCGTATTATAAAATGCTCACATTCATTTGTCATTGTATTTCATATCGGCCGTACAATAAGCTCGTAAAAATCGAAAAGTCGTTCTTCTTTCCGATTCGTAGTACCGTTAAATTTCCATTGCCTTATAAATTTCAAGACCGATTGAGTTTTATAGCTGAATTATCTGGGATCTTAAAGACATTACGAGTATTCTACTCTGGCTTGATGGCGCGTTTGGCAGTAACCTGGCACCAAAGGTCGTGAATTCGAATCCCGCATGTAGCATTCGTGTGTAGAACGGTTTATTTTGTATTTGTTGTTTATAGTAATTTTATAATCTTACATTAATACTTTTTGTATGCAGCGCCATCTGGTATCGCGTCGGGGAGACTCCGCTCAATATTGTTTAAGCTGTATAGGCTCCGTGCGTAGCGATGACTCTGCCATCTCGTCACTCATATTCAAAACTTTTACTCTCAATGTCGGTAATTCTACTGTCAAATCACGGAAAAACGCGGTGCCTTATTCTGCCATCTAGTGACTCATATTGGAAACTTTTACGCTAAATGTCAAATTTTACTGGCAAACCACAGAAATTAAAACGGGATTTTAGCGCCCTCTATAGTTTCTGCACGGTTGCTGGTTTTTATTTCCGATTCCGCTTGTTTTTGGTTTTATCGATCGCCATTGTAAAAGCATGTGTTAAGATGTGTTTTCGCCGTAATAAATAATTATATCATGACAAAGTGATCTATCATTTTAACAGTATTAATTATTTGTATACCTAGTCACGACTTCAAGTTTATTAATTTTAAACGTAAGGGCTATAATGGTTTGCACCTTAAACGGAATAAGTCACGTTTCGAAAGGAGTAGATGCATAAGCGTGTCCAATCTTTCTTTTCGTCCCGATCTGTTAAGAAAGCTAAAATTTAAATCACCCTTAAGTATGAAATAGCTCTCTCTTATAAAAAGATCATCATATAATCAAACTACTTGTTAAATAATAAATGCATGGTATAAAAAATATGTTTAAAACATGGAGAATAATAGCAGTAAATTGAGAAAATTGAACAATTTTGTGAATAGAGTGCTCAATTGCAATTTTATTTAGGTAAAGATTAAAATATATCGATGATTATTTTGATATTTTGGTCGATCATGCCAATTAAATTATTTAGACTTTAACACCTTAAATTCAGGACAAGTTTTCTACCAAGCATTGTTTCTGTCATACCTTAAGGGTGATTTAAATTTTAGCTTTCTTAACAGATCGGGACGAAAAGAAAGATTGGACACGCATTTATGTACGAGCTCGCTTAATTAGTCCGTTCGATTATATAGATTCGTTACTCCCTATAGTAAAATAAATACAAAACTAAAAAAAATATTATTTTGATGTTTTTATAAGAATCTTTAGAATCAGTTTTGAAATATTCAATGACATGTTTTCTTTATCTCAACGCCATTTTGCGTCTATAATTTAATGATTCAGGCTAGACATCGAGTCTTCCCAAATGTATAACATAAAATATTATTCTGTTTGTTGGAGCCATTCACGGTTGAATATTTTATTAGCGTAATGTAAGTACAAAAGATACGTTGAATGGATGAATTTCATATTTAAAGAATAAATCAGAATATTCATTATTTATTCAAGAAAGAAGAGCAAGTCCAAGGTATCAATGTCACAGAATAAATCTACCATCGAATTTGAGATGTTTCTTATCGAGATGAAGCTAATTTAATCATATTATAATAATTAATTATCTACCTATGTGTGCGGAAACCAACATCCACTGCCACTGCTTTTAAATAAAAAAAACATAGATTTTAGGTAGACACTTAATTATTAGTAAGGTAGGTAGGTTTCATAAGAATGGATTGAGGTCAATAAACATACGTGAAATGCTATCTACAACTACACTTTAAAGTTTTGAAGGTAATTTTGTTTGATATTCCGACGTAAACTTGTTCACATTGAAAACAATCTTTTCATCGTGGACAATGTTCTCACAAGTCCTTGATTATTCTAATTATTTATCACTAACCGGAAAATAAATATTTTCCATTTCAAATTACTCGGTTTCCATACTTTAATAACCATCCTTTCAATTTAACAAAAGATTATACTGGATTATGAGAAAATACGAGTATTTTCCGCGCTTTTCTGTTATCCCAGTTTCAACAAACCTACGAATTTCATTATAGTCAAATTTTAACAGCGATAGCACTTGAGCTTTACGTTGTCTCTGCAAAGCACCCGAATAAGAGAAAAAAAAATGTACAAATACAAAAGTGGCGGTATTTAGGTCACACGGTCCGTGGACCGACTTTTAGTGTGTTTCTTTTCTCTATAGAACTCGGCGGATAGCGAACTTCTATAAGCAAAGTTATAGCCAAAAGGCAAATATTATTTATGGTATGGAATACTCGTAGTAATATTGTTATTGTGTCTCGCCTATTTCTTCGCTATTATTGTCTGAAGAACACTTAATTGTACTATTTCGGTTTAGTTTTGTGGCCATTGTGTCAGATCTGTCTTTTATTTCATTACTTCGTCTATTGTCTTATGAAGCACTTAGAGTATTTACGATTATCTCGTAAACATCTTTATCTCATTGCTATTGTTTTATATGAATTATCTTGTTTATATTCGAATATGTATAATTGATACAATAAAGTTATATCCTAGTTTCACAATATTACGATAAAAGTTATGTTTTATTTATGGAATCAAACGATTTTATGTACTGTTTCGTAATATTATACAGTATAATAACATACCTATTATCTTCGTTGTTCTCTTGAATTTTTCTCCTACAATATATCAAAAGGGAATGCACCTGAACTTGCGCTCGTGAATAATACTTGTAATATATCCTGCATTATTAATTTGATAACTGTTGAGATTGGCCGCAATAGCCAAAACTTATCTTGGAGAACTAAATCCAAACATAAACTCGGACATCATCTATTAAATTCTGTTCATTAGTGGTAAGTTATTTTACATGACTTACCTTTTATTGTGTGCGAGTTTGCTAATATTTTTTAGCATATTGAATACAAGAAAAAAATCTGTTCTTTCCTATTTATAACATAACTTAAGATAAACTAATTTACATTATCTCCTTCCTCTGCCATACAAAACTCAACCATACCTCCTCGTAACAACGTAACATTTTCTTTGTCCGCAGCCGCCCATACGTCTGTTCAACGTGACAGACATCATGGTGCAAGGAGGGGAGTGCCAAGTCGACTCCTGCATGGTGAAGGTGATGCCTCCTCCCGTGGCAACCAGAGCAGCTTACACCTGTGAAGTGTCTACTGAGGGACCCAAGTTCCAGATAGCAAGGCAGACGAAACACATGACTGTTGTTGGTAAGTGCTTCTGGGAGTTATTGATTTCATTCTAGGATGAGAAACGCTTCCCCCGGTTGCACCCTCGGTCTTTGCCGCGGAGCCCAGGGTACGCTTCGACTATGATCCTGAGTTGACTGGCCTGATAATTACAATGGAGTTACTGTCTGATCTCCGCAACCCATAAAAAGAAAACTAGACCATTTGGATCATCGTCGGGACCAAGGGCTTAAAGAGCCTTCCGAAGCACGGAATCGTCATTCTTATCGAACAATCAAGGGATTCAAGCTTGCAATGTCCAGACCAAAGTGGGAAAAGCAACACAAAGTGTAAGTGGTCCCCGCGGGATTCGAATAAATATCTCTGGAATATCTCTGGACATAAAATAAATATCTCTGGACATTATTCACACAGCGCCATCTAGCCCCAAACTAAGCATTAGCTTGTGCTATGGATGCCAGACAACGGATAAACATTACTTATATACTTTTTTTTTTTTTTGTAAATACATACATATTATATATAGAAACACCCAGACCGATACAAACAGACATGTTCATGCACACAAATGTTTGTACCGTGCGGGAATCGAACCCGCGACCTTTCGTGTAGTAGCCGACTTCTCGACCATTACACCAAACGGCTCGTCTAAATCGAATCCACGACCTCCGAGGTTTTTGAGCACAGCGCTCTAACCGCTTAAATACTGAGGCAGTATTTTGGAAGCAGTTTTTGATTCATGTAAGACGCATAAGGTTCAAAAAATTGCAATTTGATATTTAGATTTCTATTATTTATTTCTTTGTCGAAGTTAATCTAACAGCGCGTACACTGGACATTATTGATTTATAGTTTGGTCATATGATACCTACATTGTTTAATAACAGGCTTCCGCATATTGCAATCTATGTAATTGAGAACAATACAGGCGTACCTATATTACAAGCAGTCGTAGATATCAACATTCTTAGCACTTAATTAAAATTATCCGATGACATCTATTGTGTAAAGGTTTATCACTTAGTACTATTACTCTTAATTTAATTCTAACCTATTTAACATTACAACGGGACTAAACTAATGTAATGTTAAATAATTATAATGCAACGCGAAAGTTTAAAGTTATATAATTCTAACCTGATGAGGTTTTGAGGCTCAAAAGTATTTTACCAGTAATGCCATAGATGACTTAGCAAAATCGAGAAACTACAAATGTATATTCGCACCCACAAACACTACTCGAGTAAAATTCATCTCTTTTATTTTCACTGGCCGCACAATACGCAGTTTGGGCACAAGTCAGACTCACGCCTATTTTGAACGGTCGTTTTGCTCGTGCTGTCGCGGTTTGGCGATACATACGAGGTCTATATGGAACTTTGATATATACCTACCTACATCTATACTATATACTATGTAATATAATGAAGCGGAAGAATTTGTTTCATTGTTTGTTTCAACGCGCATATCTCATGAACTACCTATTTGAACTGAAAATAATATTTTTGTGATCGATAGTCCATTTGACGGAAAAGGCTTTAAGCTATAGTATAACACTATGTGCGCGGAAACCAAATCTTGTTTTTCATATTGGTGGGTATCTTTTTTCAAACGGTTGGTTCTAGCACTTAAATAAATCTGACATATAATGCTATGAAATGAAGATACAGTAGTAAGCTATTAGATTTAGTAAGAACTTCGAGCCTAATCAGTTACATCCTAGCCAAACGCTAAAAAAGACTAACTTGGTACATTCGCCACTAATATAATATCGTATGAACCAAACATCAATAGGGCAAAATGCATAACTTTTATTTAAACTGGGCACAAGTCAGACTCACGCCTGTTTTGAACGTTCGTTTTCGCTCGTGCCGCGCCGTCCGGCAAAATAACTGAATGCAGTCCAAGCCGTGGGAATTTAAGGGATACGCTGCACCCATTTATGAGTCTATATGTTTTATTCATACGCGGGCTATATGGGAGGTTGATGTATACATTATGGGAATAGGTTGATGTGCACATTTTTCATAGTAGCAGGTAAAATTTTAAATGGTGTCAGGATTTGTCAGGATGGACGATTGATACTAATGAACTTAACATAACGTATCACATGATATACTGTAATCTTTAATTTATTAAAATGCTCGTATTAAAATGCTCGTATAATTTATAAAAATAAAGATATTCTTTTTCATCAAAATGTTGGTCATAGTCGAACATCAAGAAGATTGTTGCTTAGAACCTAATTCAATTAAATTATCAAAACACTACTAGATATTTCTAAGATAGTAAAATAAAATCAACCAAAAACATTACTGTAACCAAACAGCAGACTTAGAATAAATCGTGAATACAATATTCACATCTTCGTAATATTCATATTTATTTCTTGGCAGGGTACGGAGAAGTTTTCAGAATAAACCGATTATGAAGTTCGATTGAAACCAAGTCCTAATCTAAGTTGATTCCTATCTAACTACGAGAGTAAGTTGACTAACTGGAAACTGATTGAATTTGTGGTAATAGTGGCAATCAAATTGCAATGGAATAAGAAGTCTTATATCTTATGAAGTTCGTTATATACAGTCATTGATATACAAAAACCCAAGATGCACAGCCTCGAACAAAAGTAACAGTCAATACTGTTACAAAAAACTCAAAATCAAATTCGCAAATTAAATCTTATGCAGATTAGTTAAGATTGTTTTCACAAGGGAATGTTAAAAATTGCGATGACGAGGGTGACGCAAAACTGTTTGAAATAAGAGCATTTTGCACCTATTTTTTGGGGACGTTTTTGAGACGTTGATTGTGTATCTTGGGTTTTTGTATATCAATGTCAACAGTACAATGTGACGTTGAGGTCCACCGTTTGGTTCCCGTTCTTGTGTGGTGCAATATATTGACAGAATCTTTTAAATAATGTAATTAATCCAAAGAGTATGCAGGTTTGTTTGAACACGCTAATCTAAGGAATTACTCGTTCTATTTGAAAAAATAATTTTATGTTGGATAGTCCACTTGTCGATTTGTGCACAAATCGAAACCTACGTACACTTGAGAAGTGGTCTGATAATTGTATTTCATTTTTGTTTGCCATTTCCTCGGCTACCTTATTTTAATTACGTTAATATTTAAATGTTGCTGAATAAATAAAATATTGAACAATATTCTTGTTCATATCTGAGTTCTCACATTGTTCAAAATTACACAGTCTGGATGCCACAGACAGAGTACTAACTACTCCAGAGTACTAAGTCTAGACACCATAGAGACTTTATTAGATTAATTTGTGCAGATATCGTGAATTGTTACTAATAGTATAGTAACGAGTATGTAATGGCAATTAATCTCAGATTTGAGAACAAGAATTTGTAATGAATTTAATGTTTCGTCGATTCATATTATATACCAACAACGAATTTGAGATTGAAAGGAATGAAATCTTTTTTATTTTATATTTATTACGAAGGTATAAACTTCGAGTAATTAAATTTAATTTGACTGTGATATTTTTAAAAGTTGAATCAAATCTTATATTCATGATGTTTATCGAATTCCTTTTGAGACATTGTCTAATATTAAAATTAATGGTGACTTTTTACGTCACAGTCGAGTACTCAATCTACGTCATTAAGTCGTGAGCTATTTTGCATTTTTATTCATATTTATTTAAAATTAGATTTTACCCACGGCTTTGTCCACGTTATCAAGATTCTCGTTCTATCCCATGGCAGCATTTAATCGGGATAAAATTATCTTATCACCTAAGACAGACCGTACCCTGCCTGTATAGGTACCAAATATACCATCCTTTACCATCCTACTACTATTATAAAGGCGAAAGTTTGTAAGTATGGATGTATGGATGTTTGTTACTTTTTCACGTAAAAACTACTGAATGGATTTGAATGAAACTTTACCACAATATAGCTTATATATATAGGATATTGGAAATCGAAATCCACGCGGACGGAGTTGCGGGCGGCCACTAGTATAATATAACATCAAAATCAGTTCAGTAATTAAAGCGTGATTGATGTACAAACGTCCAAACGAACAAACTTTGACATCTAAAATATTAGTATGATTATATGATTAAATTCTCAGTAACATCACTGGCTATATCTTGTCACTGGTTGAATTATAACAGGGCCAGTTAAAGATAACTCAAGGGAATTAAGTGAGTAAAGTGCTTCAGCTTCACTATCGCCGGCGAATGTCTGAATGTAATTAAAACTTTGCTCGCCTGAACAATTGCTATTGCTAGGACATGGGCACATTAATAAGGTAAACAACAGTATTTATCAAGTTAGAGTTTAGAACTGGCAGTGTAAGCTTTCGCTACCTGGATGGAAGTGGGAGCCTTGTTCGTAAATCACTGGTTATTGCACAAAGTTTGATCAAACTGAAAAATAACACTTATAAGTGTACAGATAAGTTTCATATTGAATTAGCTTTATTGTATTCTATTTCGGAACTTAAGGATGTATATCGTATAATGAAACTAATGAAAGTATTTGTATATCCCTTCATTCAACGTACATTGAAATAATTTAACTGTGTTTTCTTCGGTGTTTAAGTATCCAACTTTTTAATATTCAATATCGTTACCATAGAATTGTTCACGGTTGCCAACCAACGTTCATAATATTATGTTCTGTCCTTATTGGTGGCCGAGTTATATGTATATTGCTTGCTATGTATTATTCCTGTCAAATGAAATCATCCGCCAAGTATATAAAAAACTAGCGGCCCGTCACGCGGTTTCACCCGCGTCCCGGGGGAACTACTTCCCGTACCGGGATAAAATATAGCCTATGTTACTCTGGGTGAATGTAGCTTTCCAACAGTGAAAGAATTTTTCAAATCTGCCAAGTAGTTTCGGAGCCTATTCAATTCATACAAACAAACAAAAAATCAAACCTTTCCTCTTTATGATATTAGTATTAGATGAGCTCATATAGTTCTATAAGATCTGATTCACCGACCGAAATCACAAAATAGTGCCAACTCACTTAGTATGACTTAATACAGAGTAAGGCGTACGAGCCATGCTAATCCTAACTGAATTAGATGGCCAACTATGGGCTGCTTAGTACGAAGTCACCGGGTTGTGGGATAACATAGTTTCAGTGTTGCTCTATCAACAAGGATTTCGTCTAGGCAAGGGGTTTATGACGAAATGTCTAAGACAGTATTCAGCACATTAGCGAGTACAGCTAGATTTGACATTTAGTCCCTTATTTGCAGATGTGATTATACACGTCTGCAAATAAGAAAATGATTGTAAATGTGATTATACACATTATCGTTGTCGATTTTTGTATCAGATTTTGTGACTTAGGGGATAAGTTTGATATGTAAACCTGTCATGTTATTTATGTACCTATATTTGGATAATGCGAACAGTTATATACACCGAAGACGTGTTTACATAAAACAAACATGTAAATGAACAATATAATATCAGTGATTCATATTTAATTTTCGGTCAATAAAAACGTGGAATTTTTACTAACTCTTAACACTAAATATGATAAAAAGCTGAAGCGCTTACCGGCAAGAAATGGGTGCTCAAGGTTGTTGAACAATTTTATTTTTCCGCAAGATGTAAAAGTGCGCTTTCACAAAATGGAAGCCAGACAAGATGGGGACAAAATAGTGTAGCAGCCTATTTATTTTTCATAGTAATAACCTGACTGAAGTGACAAAACAAGTAGAATCATGTTAGTTGAATACGGCCCTTTTATTAATGCTCTTTGCAATAATACATTATTGGGCAGTTTAAACCGATGATCACTAGTGGACTTATGATCTATTGCAAATGAAATTTAATTATGAATTTGATTTGTTTTATTCGGGTCAAGTTTAGGGGAAAACTTGTAATCTTATTAAATTAGTAGCAGCCGCCCGCGACTCCGTCCGCGTGGTTTTGATTTCCAATAGCCTAAAGCCTTCCTCGTCAAATGGACTATCCAACACAAAAATATTTTTTCAAATCGGACCAGTATTTCCAGACATTAGCGCGTTCAAACAAACAAACAAACAAACACACAAACAAACTCTTCAGCTTTATATATTAGTATAAGTATATAAATATAGATGCATAGTGAACAACTGAGTAAACCTTGTTTACCTACTTTAATTAGCCTACAACATTGTTAAGAGATAATTTTGGTTTATAATTCATAACAATAAGCTATTCTTAAAAATTGTATGAGTATCTATACAAATATTATAAAGAGAAAATGTTTGATTTTTTGTTTGTTTGTTTGTATGAATTGAATAGGCTCCGAAACTACTTGGCAGATTTGAAAAATTATTTCACTGTTGGAAAGCTACATTCACCCAGAGTAACATAGGCTATATTTTATCCCGGTACGGGAAGTAGTTCCCCCGGGACGCGGGTGAAACCGCGTGACGGGCCGCTAGTCTTCTTATAAACAACTTAGTAAGCTTATGTGACCAAAAATCTTCAAGCTCAAAAAATTACACTGATTTTACGCCCTGCATTCTCAAGCTACAAACCCAATACAATCTTGACTCCAATACTATATTCAATTGCATAAGTCAATCCTTCCATTCAGGTAAGACGGGGAAGTTCTCTGTCGCAAGGGAGATGTGGCGAGTCCGCGATCGCTCTAAACTTTGCTTTATAGTTTCAAAGTGGAGACCAAGTGATTTCTTAAGTCTTCCATTTAGATTTGCGAACATCGGTCGACTGGTGACTGGCTTGTTTATTTCTGTTTACTTTGTTTTATGAGGTCGCTTTGAAGATACTTTAGTACATTTCAAGACTCAGTAGTTATTCGCTGTACCTACAGTGCTTAATGTAAAATATCAAAAGACTTCATTCTCATAATTGACTTTAACGATCGATACAATGAAAGTGCAAAGTGCAACTTAAACGTATTTAGATCGGTTCGATTACCGTGTGCGGTAATTGAATTTTCAAAAATCTTTGAATGCAAGTAACATTTTCTATCTACGGTAATAAGAGTGCTTCCCCTCCAGGGGGCATGACCATATTACACCCTGTATAGGTACCTATAGGTACTAATTAAGCACACTGTTTCCAATTCCGTAAAACCGTCGAACTCTTCCCAGATTTACATCAAAATTGAAAAATCGATATGCAAACTGGGACTAATAAATCACTAACTAGGCGCCGGGACCAGTGCAGGCGTCCTCCGTCCATCTAACTTGTATTGGTAATGTATTCAAATCAATTTGGCCTGCCGCTGCGATGGACTTGGTAATAAGCGGTGCCTGAAGCGTTGAATGCCTTACCTGCATTCCTCAGTACTGCATAGAAGCCTAATGATAAGCTTATCAGCTTATTATCTTGATAATACTTCAAATTACTACTACTCGTATCTGATCTCTGTAGTAGATTTTGTTTTACATGAAGTTTGATCCTAGCTTTTCTCATTACCCCTCAGAAGAGCGTTTAATTTTATCATAGTATATCTTGTCCTCCGTCCATCTAAGTTAGATAGGTATTGGTAATGTATTCAAATCAATTTGGCCTACCACTGCGATGAACTTGGTAATAAGCGGTGCCTGAGGCGTTGAATGCCTTACCTGCATTCCTCAGAATTGGTTTCCATTGCTTAGTAGCCTAATGAGGGGATTATCTTGTAATCTGGATCATACCCAAAATTACCTATACTTATAAATAGTGGGCTATCCAAGATGACATTTCGCGAACGCGAGCTATCGATATCGTCGCGCGCGACTAATATTTCCGTCCCGCTTACACAAATACTTCGTGTTAGCTTATCGTGTAATCTTGGAGTTATGATACCTACCCCTTACTCATAAATCGATTCTCTCTGACTCTCTGTGTAGGAGTTTGATTTCTTTCACATTTCCGAATTTCTTGCACTTAGCGTATGTACCTACATCCCTTAGTATTGGTTGAATAGTGTTCTAATGAGGGGATTATGCTAATCTTATAGAAATAAAGACCCCAAGTTACTCTTACCTTCATATACGTCAACCTAATGCTCGGGAGTTTCAGAAAACGTTTAAAACTTTTGTTGTTGCACCTGATCTTGTTAGTATCAGATTGTTTTCCTATGGAGTTTCTTTCAAACGTCTTCTGAATTAGCTTTCGCGGCAGTAAAGTTTTGTAATGTTATTTTTAATATGAGCATAAATTTTCAGAAAACGCGAGAGTGTTTGTATGTGCATTTATTTTTTATTACACTACAGCCCTAATACTTTAATACCAATTTTATTATGAGTAAGTGAGTTTCCTTTATCTGAAAGAAAGATGGAACATGAACACTTCAATTTAATGTTGTAATTTATTTATTGTTACCTTGGTTCTGAAGCTGTAGTTAAATAGCGCGCTCCATGCGTGCTTTTCGTCTACAACCTCAGCACAAATTGATACCTTAATTCATCATTATCATCAGCCTGTGTCAGTCCACTACTTTACATGGGCATTTTATTTATTTCGATCAGAGATTGCAAGTATAATAGTCATTATTGTATGTTTATTATTCATCTACACAAGGACTAGCTAAATTAACGTCTACCAACTATTGCAAATGCACACACTTCAAGCCACTGCTATTCTAGGTCGATAATAAACGGTCAGACCAAGAGGATGGATGGCTCAGCACTTGCGTTTCCGAATATTGGTCGCATATCGGCGCAGTAATAATAAATTGGTAAGCCGCAAAGCCGCGATGAGATCGGATATGGATGGCCGAACCGTCAATATGGGTCTGATGATAGTGTCGCGGAGTAAAAATGTGTGTTTTTTTTGTTTTTATTTTGCAATTTAAAATGTTGAAAGTCACGGAGGAGAGAATACCCGACATGGTTGTTTAATGTACTGTTAATTTATTTTACTTCAAATCACAATCAGGTTGTTTTTGACATAGCGTTTTGACTAGTGACGTTTATTTCACAATTAATAATTACGCAGAGACCAACAACTTTTAAAAACTTCCTCACCTCGACTCCAACGATTTTCGTACAAACCTCACTATTGGATTTAATAAGTTAGGAAAAGTTTAAGTGGCTAAATAGAGGAAAATTTGATACAATATTTGACGGCTGAATTTAGAATTAATTATTGACCGTTATCTCAAAATATATAGATTTCTTAATATGTCTGGTTTCTAATAAGTAATTTGTTCACAGCTATGCCAGACCTGGACCCCATTATAAGTGGAGCACCAAAGGTCCTGAAACCGGGAGAGCAAATCTTCTTGAACTGCACATCAGACTACTCACTGCCTCCTTCAGACATCACTTGGTATATTGATGACGAGATACAAAAGGTAATAATTATTGCTTCACTACCCACAGAGTGAATGCATTTTATTTTATTTCAACGCACAGCCCAAACTACTGGTCGTATTAAGTTGGAATTTAGTCTTTTGGATCTAAGCCTGAAGATCTAAGCCACATGGGCTTAGATCTTAGGCTTAGATCCAAACAACAGATTTCAATATGTCAATTTTACTGAAAGTACCGTAACACAAAGAATCAGATAACAATCTAACTTCATTTAACATCCCTACAACAGAAGAAAAAAACAGATCATAGACCTCAGAGACCAAATGGTTCTTAAAGAAACTAACTAACACTTAAGCATTAGTGTTTAAAGCTTATCTAAAGAGCTTTAAATACCGTCCCGTTTCTCGGCCATTTACAAAGGACTCGTAGGCTGTACGAGTGTTAAATACGAGTGAATCACTTTAGATTAGGACGGTTTTGACGATGTGGCCGTTTCCTTTCAACGAGCCTTTGTCGGGGTACCTGCTAACATGTATATTTGAACAAGTTTACATACATATTATATAATGTAGGTACAGGTCCATTTAGGTATTTGAGACTTATGAGATATTTGGCAATTATTAGGAATGTTGTCTTAGGTTTGAACCTTGCCATAGTGTTTATAAACATTGTCAGCTTAGATCGGGTATTTTTTAGGTGTTACCCACGAATATGAAACTCTCTTTGTAGTTCTGGCTACGACAGCCGCTCTTTATTATCAGACTGTAAGGGATTGCACGCAAAATGAGATACACTAGTTTCGCGCTATTGAGGTGGCTTTCAAATGGTCAGAAGAACAGCACAGACCTACCTGGAATCCTTGGGTATTGGAAGGATCAGGAATAGGGGAAGCTTCTTCGAAACGCTCGAGGCAGTGGCTGTCGATCGGCGCTGATTTCACTTCCAGTACTGGATTCTCACACCAAACACTAGTTCTAGCTTCACTAGTTCAGTTCTATCACACTCAGACGAAAATATCAACACTTTGTGCATATAATATTAAGGTTTAGGTCCACGAGAGGCGTACGCGCCGTCCGCCATAATTTTTCGAAGACAATGTGGCCGGGGGCCACACAACGCACATCACCATTCCGATCGTTTGAATTAGCCAATAGGAAAGGAGTAGTGCGTTTGAAAGATAGGAAAGCGGGAAGGTATGAATTGGAACAGGATGTCCGTACATTTTCCCCCCACCTGAAAACCACCAGGTTTTTACGAAACAAGTAGACAAGCTTTTACGTAAGGCTGTACTCGATTCTAACAAGAACATTAATATTATAAGGGAAATAATTATGAATATAACTAAACGTCTATAAGTAAGAGAATTTAAGAGCTAAGGTGTGTGTGTCCATATAGATAAGGTAAGTTAAATTAATTAATAGGTAAGGGACAGACCTTCACGACCGGTCTACGAAAAGATTTTCCGTTCGCGGTCCGGAGAGTGACAACTCTAACCACGTTATCAGAACCGGCATGAATCTGTTCAATACGAGCCAACTTCCATAACATTGGTGGAAGGTTTGGTTCGTTCACAATGACTACGTCATTAATCTTAATGTTAGGTTTGCTTGTGAACCATTTAGTTTTTTGTTGTAGCGTGTGTAGGTAGTCGCGTTGCCACACACGCCAAAAACTTTGAGTTATGCGTTTAAGCATTTCCCAGCGCGAGCGAGGACAAGAATTTTCACCTATCGGCTCTTCGGGTAACCCAACTAACGGCCCGCCTGTTAGAAAATGACCCGGAGTTAGCACATCGGACTCCGTAGGGTCAGGAGAAGGAGTACAAAGAGGGCGCGAATTTAGTAAGGCTTCAATTTTAGATAAAATGGTAATAAACTCTTCTAACGTAAGAACTTGCGAACCGACCACGCGTTTAAGATGATGTTTGGTGGATTTTATACCACTTTCAAAAATTCCGCCGAAGTGGGGTGCACCAGGCGGGTTAAATTTCCACTTAATCTGACGGTTGGCTAATCCATCCGAGATTTCAGGAAAGTATTGAGAGAATAGATCTGAAGCTTCTTTCAGATACTTGTTCGCGCCTACGAAATTTGTTCCACAATCTGATATTATTGTGTGACAGACTCCGCGACGAGAGACGAATCTGTCTAACGCAGCAAGGAACGCTTCAGAGCTCAGTTCCGTGACTGCCTCTAAATGGATTGCCTTAGTGCTAAGACAGACGAATAAGCAAAGATAAGCCTTATATGTTCTCGCGCCACGGCGACGACTTTCTTTTATAATGAATGGACCTCCAAAATCAATACCAGTTGTATTAAAACAGCGCGCTGGTTGGACTCTGGCAGCTGGTAGGTTGCCCATCATAGGTTGGCATGCAATTGGTTTTGCTTTGAAACATTTTACGCACTTAGATAGTACGGAACGTATCAAAAGTCTTAGCCCGATAATCCAAAACTGTCGTTGGATTAAGGATTGTAACGTCCGAGGACCACAATGCAAATATTTTATATGAAAATGTTCTACTATGAGACGCGATAAGTGGCATTGCTTTGGCAGCAGAATAGGATGTAACGCAGATGTCATTAGTTTGGCTTGATCTATACGTCCCCCCACCCGCAATACACCATCTCTGTCGAGGAATGGTGATAGTTTTTGAAGAGATTTAACACACAATTCGTTATTTCGAACCTTATTGACATCGACATTCATATATTCATCTTGGCAAACTTTGACTAAAGTAAGAATCGACATTTTAAGTTCGAGACTACTGAGATTGAAAAGATTACGATCTGACTTACAAACCTTTATATTGGACACAAATCGGTTACACCACGCAACAGTTCTTTGAAGTTTGGTAAATGAGGAATGCTGAGAAATCAGATTGAGGACCAAATTTTCAGTGGTGGTAACGTGAAGGCTTTTAGTTTCAATTGGTTTGAGTTCAGGTAATTCATCTTTTAGAAGTAAGATTTGTTTATCAGGCCATTCATGAGGTAGATTTTGTAACCAAGGAGGTCCTTTCCACCACAAAGGGTGGTTTAGAATTTCTGCGCATGATACGCCACGACTACAGCAATCCGCTGGATTCTCGTTGGTTGAAACATGGTACCAGTGACTTGGATCAATTAAATCTGTGATTTGAATGACTCTGTTTGCTACAAACATTTTCAGTAAATGAGGTGAAGTGTTTAGCCAAGATAATGTAGTTGAGCTGTCAGAATATGCTCGAATCGAATTGATGGGTATCTTATCCTTAAGTAAGTTATGCATGTGGCTGAGGACTTGAGCTAATAGTACCGCGGCACTTAGCTCGAGTCTATTTACGGTGGTTGGTTTGAGGGGAGCTACTCTCGACTTCCCTGTAAGTAAACTAACAGCAGTTACGTTTCTGCGTTGTTTAGTAACCACACAAAGATAGACACAGCAGCCGTATCCCTTAAGAGAACCGTCACAAAAACCTACCAAATGTACTGAGATCGTGTCATTGGAAGGTACGACTAAACGCGGAAGGATGATATTTTGTAAATCAGAAAAGTTGGCTGCAATTAAATGCCATTGTTTGGCCAGATATTTAGGAATATTTTCATCCCACGTTAAATTTAAGCGCCACATCTCTTGCAGCAACGATTTTGCAGCGAATACTACTGGGCTTATCCAACCGAGGGGATCGAAAATTCGAGCTACTACAGAAAGTATGGACCTTTTAGTGAATTTAACTTCGAAACTATCGGAAAAGTTGTAAGAAAAGGTATCATTTGTCGGATTCCATCGAATACCTAATATTTTGACAAACTCATTCCCCGAATCATCGAATGATTTCGAAGTTTGACAATGTTCCGGTGGAATATCTCGCAAAAGATGAGGATCGTTGCTGCTCCACTTTCGCAGTTCAAAATGGGCCTTGGACAACAAAGACGTAACATCTGCCTTTAACTGAATGGCTTCATCGAGGGATGAACAGCCAGTGGTGATATCATCCATAAAAATATCTTCCTTAATAACTTGAGCTGCTCGAGCCGAGAATTCAGGACCATGATCCTCTGCAAGTTGGTGCAAGGTTCGAATGGCTAAATACGGCGAGCTACTCACTCCGTATGTGACGGTATTAAGTTCATATTCTTTTAGCCTATCGTTCGGATTATTCCGCCAGAGAACGTGTTGATAGTGTCTTTCATCTGGACGTATTAAGATCTGCCGGTACATTTTACAAATGTCCGCAGTAAAAACAATTTTATGCAGTCTAAATTTTGTAATTAAATCGATAATATCGGTTTGAAGTTTAGGTCCCGCGTGCACGATATTATTTAATGATACGTTGTTTGAGGCACGACTACTAGCGTCAAAAACTACCCTCAAACGTGTGGTGACGCTGTCCGGACGGATAACACAATGATGAGGAATAACATAACGGTCAGTGGACAAAGATTCTGCAGGCTGCATGTGTCCTAGATCTTCGTACTGCGTCATGAATTCCGTATACTCCGTTTTCAACTCGGGCTGACTCGTGAGGCGCCGCTCTAAGTTGAGAAAACGATTAAACGCTTGATTATAAGATTCTCCTAAAGCTGGAGTATCGGTTTTAAGCATGATCGGTACAACATACCGACCTTCGGCAGTGCGATAAGTACCTTCTTTATACTTTTGTTCGCATATTTCATCCTCGGGACCGAAAATTTTGTATTTCGGTGGTTCTTCGGATTCCCAAAACCGTTGAACGATCTCGTCGAGCGCGCTAGATGACGCGACGAGTGACGTAACGGGTGTGGAGGGAGTATGAGCCATCATGTTTGACGTCAGAAGTTGGCCACTGATAACCCACCCGAATATGCTTGCCAGAGCGCATGGCATATCGGGGCTAGGGTTGAATCGTGCACCAGTATATATCTGATCGAAACAATCGACTCCTAATAGTAGATCGATCGGACCAGATTTATCGAAATCTTGGTCGGCGAGATCTAAGTGTTTAAACTTCTCCTTGACGACCGGTGGAAGCGGGCTCGAAGGAATAAGTGAAGTTATTTTAGGTAAAATTATTAAGGGTAAATTAAACTGTGGTGCATTACTTGACTTCGGTATAATCGAACCAAAGGTGTAACCTTTAATATTGCAAACCGAATTTTGCCCGAGACCAGACACTCTTAAGTTACATTTATTTATATTTAAACGTAAGCGCCGCGCACAGTTACTCGTTATAAAAGAATCCATCGAACCGCTATCGATAAGGGCGCGCGCATACTGCCACGTTCCGTCTGCACTTTTCACTCGTACAGTGGCGGAACCAAGTACCTTTGTTCTAGTAGGTATATTTGACAAAGTGGACTGGTTGGTAACAGACAGTGTTGTGTGGACATCGTCCTTTTCGACTAAGTTTATACTGTCGGTCGCTGCCAAGCTACTGCTCTCGTTATGCAGTAGTGTATTGTGTAAAGAACGACAAATAAAACACGTGGACTTTGATTTACAATCCTTACTGGTGTGGCCGGGTCTTAAACAGTTGTGACACAATTTTAACTCTCTAACCAGCTGTTGTCTTTGTGTGAGACTCATAGAATGAAATTTACCACAACGATAGATAGGGTGGTTTTTATTACAGCACACACAAATGACCTGGTTATTGTTACTGGACGTAATTAAAGCTGACCGTGCCGGGCGTGAAACATTCACCTTATTGGTATTGTTACTTGGTTGTCTATGTAAGGTATTCGACGTTGATACGGGACTATTTACTTCTAAGATTTTAATACTTCTCTGTAGATAACAGATCAAGTCATCAACAGATGGGATTTCATTAAAGTTTTGCGCTTCGAATTTATTTTTAGTGTCCACGCATAGGGAACGCGAAGCAATGTAAAACAATATAAACTCACCGAGATTCTCAATATTTAAACCACGCAAGGCACTTATGTTTTCACTTAATGTATTTGTTAGTGATAATAAATTTGATAACGTCGGTTTTTGCATTGGCGGTAGATCGATTATTTTTTCTAAATAAGATGTCGCGAGAATACGCTTATTATCATATCGCTCGAGTAACGCAGCATAAGCAATTTTATAATTAGCTTCCGTTATAGGTACGGCCTTAACTATTGTCAATGCGTAACCCGATAGATAAGATCGCAAATAATAAAATTTCTGAATATCTGACAAAGAAGCATTATTGTGAATAATAGGTACGTAACAATCTATAAATGTTTGCCAGTTCGCGAGATTACCATCGAATATTGGTATTTGTAATTTATTTAATTTAAAACGGGAATCGCTGTGCACTTGACCTTGAACTAGTTGTTTACTATGTAAGGAAGCGTCAGTACGTTCCTCGCTCGCTTCTAGGGAATCCGCAAATTCAATGATTGAATAGTACATCTCGTCAAATGAAAACAACACTTGATTGTCGATTTCCTTGTCCGGGGTTTCCTTTAACTGTAACTCGTTTATCTGCCTAACAATTTCTAAGAAATTGTCCCGGATTTTTTCTATCTTTTTATATCTAGCTCTAAATGATGAAAGTTTGCTTTTATTTTGCTTAGCGGTATTTGCTAAGTCATAGACAATTTGGATAGATCGGAATTCGAATTCTCGCCTTTTAATTGCTGAGGCTAACTCCGGAGAACTAGGTTTCGACATTTTTTACTAAAAACAATAATAAACAAAGGTTAACAAAATAACCGTGAACGTACTAAGATTCAAAATAACCAGTATGTAAATAAAACTTATTTTATGTTACCCACTTTTTCCAGATCAATAATAGACAAATAACGTAAGCAGATGTGAATGATTGTCACTAGCCAGAACGAACGGATTATTTCTTAAGTATTGTTCGAATATCAAATTTCGAACACACAACTGTATGCAATATACCGATATATAGACACACCACATTAACTATGTTCACACACTGAATCGTACTTTATATGAATAGGTATTACCTTCAATTTTAGTACTAGATTAGTTGAGTACAACTTAAAGATTTCGTTAGGTATAATGATTTGAGACAATGCCAGATACACAATAATTGTGATATTAAACCAATAGGTAGAAGTTAAGTATTTAAGGATAATAATATTTAGTACGATCAATGGAATGTAGGCATTGTTCGGACAAACTATTTCATTGAAATCTATTTGTGTTTAGTTATTTAAGGAATGTTATTTGATAAAGTATGAATTTAAGGGGTTTTTAATGGATTTAAGTATTAAGATTTACGTGAGGGAAGTCCTCACAGGAGGCACCAAAAGAAAATGTAAGGGATTGCACGCAAAATGAGATACACTAGTTTCGCGCTATTGAGGTGGCTTTCAAATGGTCAGAAGAACAGCACAGACCTACCTGGAATCCTTGGGTATTGGAAGGATCAGGAATAGGGGAAGCTTCTTCGAAACGCTCGAGGCAGTGGCTGTCGATCGGCGCTGATTTCACTTCCAGTACTGGATTCTCACACCAAACACTAGTTCTAGCTTCACTAGTTCAGTTCTATCACACTCAGACGAAAATATCAACACTTTGTGCATATAATATTAAGGTTTAGGTCCACGAGAGGCGTACGCGCCGTCCGCCATAATTTTTCGAAGACAATGTGGCCGGGGGCCACACAACGCACATCACCATTCCGATCGTTTGAATTAGCCAATAGGAAAGGAGTAGTGCGTTTGAAAGATAGGAAAGCGGGAAGGTATGAATTGGAACAGGATGTCCGTACACAGACCGATGCGCAAGATGTATGAAAATGGATCAGTCAATCGCCTTACTCGGCGGATACAGGTCTCTCCCAGCTCGGGTACGAAGGAAACCACAGGAGTTTAGTGGGAAGTGGGATATAATGTTCTGAGCCCTACACATGGCTGCAGGTATTGTAACCTGTACGCTATGGAGCGTCAAAGTGTTCAACTGATAAAAAAGTGGCTGTGACAGACTGGCGGACAGACAGACAGACAGACAGACAGACAGACAGACAGACAGATATGACGAATCTATAAGGGTTCCGTTTTTTGCCATTTGGCTACGGAACCCTAAAAAGGGTGAATAAAAATCCACATGTGTATGCGTAACCACAGGCGCATTATCCCGCTGTCATTATGGGAGAGTAATCTGACATGACTAGCCACTGTACCACTGACGCAGTTCTATGTTTAAATGTATCGTTTTTTAATAACGAAGGTTTAAATTATTTTTACGATGCTTAAAATCCATACTAAAATGTTTGCATACACTGTTCTAGATGGCATTGTGGTTAACATATTCAGGATTTCTATACTTATTTGATTTATTTATTTGCTCATGAAGGCTGAGAGCTCAGCGCATACGTGAAAGGTTGCGGTTCGAAACCCTCACAACACAAACATTTGTTTGCAAACAATAAATATGTGTGTATTCGGTCTGAGAATGGTCTGTGTACAGTATTACATAATATGTATGTGTTACTAAAACTTATTACAGTAAATTCAGTCCTTTGTCTGTTCGTCATAGAGAAACTGTTATTGTCATGTTAAACACATTTTAAACTGCTTTCTGAATAATAACTACTCGTTTCACCATTCGCAAGTACGACTCACTTCTGTAATATTTTAAAATGAGCAAGGCTTATATGGGCGATAGCATATTTGGATCTATCACAAGAGGAAGTACAACTTGCGTTCACATTTTAAATCCAGAAGACTTTTTTGCGGGAAATACTTTCCTTTAAAACCTTTGATTTGATAAATTTATTACAAATGTAGGTATGAATAAATTCGTAACACTACGCATCTACATAATGAGAAACATCAGTGCAAATCTTTCATTTTTTTTTTTGAAATTTTGGTTGTAATATTTATATTTATGGATTTTATTTTGGCTGAAAAAGGCAGGCAATTCTCTATCATCGCTTTGGTTTGATTAATTAAATTCATATGATGTAAGATTTCAGACGTTTTCGTTAAATTGTACAGTTATAAGACAAACAGGACTAAATGCCCATATTTTAAATGTTTGATGATTCTCGTGCAACTATACACTTATTTACATGTCTATTACACCCAAGTCTGCTCTGATTGTATACTACACAGGCTAATTCACAGGTGAGAGTAGACAATGCACTCACGAGACCTCCCACATTTCATGTGCTAGTAATTGAATACAGGATTCCAATTTGCCAGGATTACTATTCATTAGCTTGATTGAATCGGATAAATGGCATTCCATTTTCCAATCTACAGCTCTGTGTAAGCTAGATAATATTCACAAAGGGCGGTGATAAACTTCGCAAATTGTTTAGTACAAGTCATGATAGTAATATTTGAAACTAAAATTTAAAGCAAAAAATATTGATTGCCTTATTGATAAATATACGATTTTATATTATAAGGACTTTAAAAAGTGTTAAAATCTATCAAGTTTCTTATGGACGTTAAAGTAAAAACAGAAATGTCCTTACTCAATTAATGGAACCATTAAAAAAGTATAGAATTGATATAATTGATCTTTATAAAGTAAAATGACAGTAGTTACTTCTCTCATTTATTGTTATAATAATTTAATGTTTTCCATCATAATCTGACATTGTACATGCAATATTACTATGTAAACATCACGACACGAGAAGTCAACAATAACTGACAATATCCGTCCCAAAAAAACTACACCAATAAAGCAACAAATAACAATATAGTTACTCCGTAATAAATATGTAATATTACATTAATATCACGGTACAGTTCACTGTACGTCCTTGACCTTTCCTTTGAGGCACGAATTACAGGACCACATACCTATGCTAATACGAATTATCCCATCTATGCGGAACAATCCGCCCAAAGACCCTTTAAAAGCGATTCTCCTAAGAAAGTTATAACAACGTCAGCATTTTAATATATGATATGAATAGTTTGACCCGAAGCCTTTGTGTCGGGTCTGTTTGCTTTGTTTGCCATTAGTACGTTCATTGTTAAGCGACTTTAAGCAGTCGAGGTTCTCTTTAAATCTTCACTAATGGCCTTTTAAAACACCCGGTATATTTCGGCGAAATTCCTCTCCTTTATTCTCCTTCGTACACCTTAAAATATTTACGCCTAATTAGACATTACTTCAAGAAACACGGGCTTCAACTTCGTTATTTTCGGGGTTACTTTGTCATTATACTCGTTTGCGTACGGTGGATCGTATTTAATTGCCCGCCACGTATGTGGATGGTCTGGATTGTAGCATTTCACCGTTTTGCGCGTACATATTTTGACGTGTTTCCCTATAATTACCCCGTTATTAACATAGTTAACCATTAACAATGTATTTTGAACTTCTTCTTCACTCCATTACATGAACAGAACACTTTTACTTAAAGATCACAATGTGACGACCCTTTTGGTAAAGAAGTTGCCTATTAGACCAAGAGGCCACTTTGTGTGCATGAACATGTCTGTTTGTGCTCGTAATTAAATTTGTAATACCACTGTTGAATCTGATGTCTGTAACACAAGTGCCTAAGCTACTTAACACAGAGTCAGACCAATGTATGTGATTTTGAGAAATATTTTTTATTTATTTATATAATAATCTGCATAACAGTACAGGACGTACTTTTTGTCATTAACGTTTACTACCGACAAGGTTTTTTTAAAGCACGCGTGTAGATTTATTTTCACCTCGTATACGCTAATTACGAGTGTAAATTATTGTTATAGTAAACAGAAGCTTGGCAAAGGTCATCTCCGTTCTACGAGCGTTGTTTTTCTACAAAATATTTCCTCGCCTATCAGACAGGAAGCTCTTTTAAGTCTCGTGTAAAAGAGCAGCGTTAAAAGACTAAAACTAGAATATACGGCGTTGTGCTCTTTAGAGCCTCAGTTTTCATACAAAAATTACACGAAGGTAAAATAACTGAGCCCTGCAATGAAAACAAGTGAAAATGATTTATATAAAGTTCATATATATTTTTTTTTAATATTTCAAGCGCCAATTTATTTAAAAACAAAACAGTGGTATTTACCATTTTTTTCTTAAACAAATATCGGCACCTTCAAGTGATTCAAAAAATTATGCAGAACTATATATGTATGTACTTATTATCCCGATTAAATGCTTCCATGGGATAAAACAGGAATCAGGAAAGCCGCGAATAAAATAATATTTTGTCATAATACTCACTTACGCAGAACGGATCGTAACACAAGCATAATAAATCTAACACAAGCCTTTTTCCAGCCCGAAGCGTGGCAGAGGACGGAGCTCAGCGCATCCCTGCCTGGCGGCCTCCGACGCTCGTGGCGCATTTTGCGCGTGCGCGTCCCCCCCACTGCGAGTGGTGCGCTGCGAGTTCGCTGCGAGTCCAAGCTGCTGGTAGAACCGCCGGTCGTGAGGGACACGGTCGTGATCATCACAGTACACTCTAACACGCAGAATTCGAGATACGTGTCGAGCAATAGAGGTAAATTTTATTCACCAATGTATATGGTTTTTTTGTGCAGTTATTAATTGTATGGATTTCGTCAATCCTAAAGTCATCATCGTAGTTAAAACGTCCATTCAACATTACAACGAGACTAAACGCGATATTATTTTTATAAGTACCTGAGTACTGCCTTACGTTTTGGCTGCGATGCTGCAGCCGTGGTCACAAGCGTGAGTTTGCATTAGTCCCGTTGGAATGTTGACTAATTTTAATGCAACGCAAACATTAAGTTAAACATTAAATGTCTATTGCCGATCTGATTGTCGTTATCTAAGTGTAAGAACACACTAGGCTGAAATTACGCGACCGAATTTCGGCGGCAATGCATTTTCTATACAAAATTACGCGACGTTATTTCAACATAGTGTGCCATCTTCCATGTCAATACATTGAAGGCGTAGTCACGCTGAATTGTGTTTTTTTCCGCCTTTTGTGTTTCTATACCAAGACGTTTACGTCAAATATCGGACTTCTTCAAGGATTCAGAGAACTAAAATTTTGCGTCACCAGCATCCAGTGGTTTTCGACAATCTTTACCATATCACAAGTTTACCTTATAAGAGGGCTTGCCACGGTCGCGTTATCAACCTAAGAACTTTCCCCTACAGTCGTAGTCAGTCTTCCATCAGGCAATTCAGGCATATGCCCCTTAACTATTTTAATTTCTAGCGCGTGGCTCTGGACCCAATCTCACGATTTCTGGAAGAAAGATTAATATTTCCTTCTAAATTTCCCTTTGAGCAAATAAGTTTGAATATGTAGCTGAGATTTCGAAGTCTAATAATCCCCGAGTGGGACATATGTAATTGCTATATGGTACATGAAATCTCAACAACTTCATGCTCTAAAAATCCGATTAAACCTACGTAACATATTTCCAAAAATATGATATGAAAAATCACTATTAGGAATATCCTAAAGATTCGTGATATTGAGGGCGTATGGCAGAAAAAAGCGTTTGCGAGCGCTTACTAGCGCTAAAAACAAACTGTACAGCTTTCGGCCAGGACGTGTTTGCTAACTGTCAGTTTACTGTGTTACCGCTTAACAATCGCCATTTTGCGCTAACAATCGCCATTTTGTTTACAAACGCTTCCTGGCGCTTTTTTCTGCCAAACGCCCCCATTGTATCACAATGAGCAAGCAAATTATTTTGTGTATCAAAATGTTCGCTTAAAAAGAACCGTTTCGAACATGAGTTGGTATTGATAGTATCATTATCCCAGAAATATGCAGTACAGGTAGTGAAGCATAAATTCTTCTCGGCCCATTGAATAGTGGGTGTGAACGGAAACAGATCATTCCCTCTTTTTCCGCCATTCCGCTCAGTTTGGCTTGCGTTTAATTTACGTTGGATCTGTGTAATATTGTTGCGGTAGAATGATAGCGAAATATGCAGTAAATCTTTTTATCTTTAACAATATTGTGACGGAATTTTAATATTATTGTAGGAATGATTGGACTTGACCAGTTAGAATAATTAGTATAAATTGTAAACTTCATTTTTTATTTCATAATTTTACGAGTGTTATTTACTCTTTTAACTGGAGAATCATCATTTACATTATTGATGATTACTAAATCGTTTTAAGCTACATAGGTTTGTACAAGTTACATAGACGAATTTATTTTTCTAATGTATATATTTTTTATTTTTAAAAGTCCTTATTCCTTACTATATTTTTCATGAATTGAAACCTTTCGAAGAAATTTTCAAGTTTATTATAGTTTTCCAATAAATGGGCTAAAAGTATGAATCCGCTCCAAATGCGTTTCTGGATAAAAAGGTCATCTAATTTTATATCTGTTAAGCGAATAGCGTTACTTAAGGTCTGGATTTGATTAGACTTAAGTAAAGATGGGTGAATCCGTGTAAATAATGATTAATTATAATATTATCCTCATTTAAGTTCACGTATGTTGGTTTCAAAATACGAGTAATTAGTGTTTTGACTCAATTAAAGCTGGTTTTACAACAAGTAACAATATCGTATTAACATGCTTTAGTATTTATCGTTTTGTTACAAAATCAGCGAAAATGTTGGTTACGAAGACTATCAAAATTATTTTAATCACCGATTGATGTCATGAAATACTAACGATGATTAATAATCGACCCTAGGTTAGTTTTTTAAACTGATTGATTCCGACATGACCAACATCATGCCTACGATGAAGGTTTAGAGTCTAAACCTTCATCGTAGGCATGAATTTAATATCTTTATTGTCTAAACTTTAGACAATAAAGATATTAAATAGGCTTACATACATTGCTTATTGACAGGATAGTTCTAGTCTCTTAGGGGGGCCCTCGACGCCTCGATGGTCTAGTGGTTTAAGTACCGGGCCTTGGTCTCGAGGTCCTAGGTTCGATTCCCGGGTCGGACAAACTTTGTGTTGATTTTTCCGAACACAGCCCGGGTTTGTGATCACCAACCCGCATTTGACAAGCGTGGTGATTAAGCCAAAATCCATCTTTGTAACGAAAACATGATTTCAAATGATGGAGGCCTTTGCCTTGCAGTGGGACATTAATAGGCTGATACTTTACTTTAGGGGGGGGAGGTGCATCCCTATACGAGTAAAGAGAGGGATAAAGGTAGGTGAAACTTGTACGTTACCGCCCGTGCATTTCGTCCGTGCCGGTGAACGCAGTGCCGGAAATACCCACTAAGACTGCTTAGGCACTCGCAATTAAAGTGGGGATACAGAACCTTTATGTTACTTTACCTTTATGCTGCACTGCGAGCGCTTGTCCTTAAATTGGGCTTTGAATACGAGAGGATTATAAAAAAATGCCTTGGACTAACACACCAATTAATTGCCTAGCCCCAAACTAGGCTAGAAGCTTGCATTTTGGATGCAAGGGAACGGAAAGAAATACTCAAATACTTTTTTAAACATCCATGACTCGAGTAAAAGTGTCGATGTTCATCACACCAACATTTGCACGTAGAAGGATTCGAACCCGCAACCCTTGGTTTTGTAGCCAAGGTCCCTGGCCACTAGACTAAGGGCTGCCAAAGCGGGCTCGAGGCTTGTATTATAATATAATTATGTACTTTATAAAGAAGTATTACCACTTATTAACTCGTTACTGGTAAATGTGTTATTTGCTGATTTTGACCGAGTGTAAATAAGTAGTTAGAACTGACTGGACTTCCTACTTGCCCGGCAACAGTAATTTAGAGAAAATACATAAATCATATCATAATGATAAGAGAAATGTATGTATTTAAAAACTACCTTAATTGCATGGGCGTAAAGTTCAAAGTTGTTACTCTGAAGCACAGTCGTCACGACAAATATAAAATGAAATTATTGGAACGTAGAATCATGCATGAGTAAAATAAACGTTTTAACGTTATAAACACGGACTACCATCCTCAATAAAACATGTCTTTGATCTAAAATGCGGTGTTTATAAAACAAAAGTTGTTGAAGTGTTACCTAAAACCGTTTAATTCGTTCGGCTCGATGGATATCCTTTTCAACCCTCGACGCAAAAAGACGAATGATGAGTGTGATGTATGTATCTGTGTTAGTATACGAGGGCAGTTTGATAAGTTCGTGCAAAAATAAAAAGTATGTTACTTTTTGAGGTAAACCTTTTTTATTCTTCGACATAGACTCCTTAGAGGCCTATACACGTAATTTAACGCTTTTCGAATTAGTTAATCCTTTCCAAATAATAGGATTTGTAAAGGTCTAAAAATTAGAAGTTTTCAGCCATCACCTCCTTGTTTGAACAAAATCTTATTCATGGAAATATTTTTTTTAAATAATGCGACAGACTATAGTAAAAGGGAGTCAATTCTGTAAAATAACAGGGATATAAAACAATTTGAAAGCCTATTTCTACTAATTTTGGGACCATAACTTCTGGGGTGTGGGCTGGTACATTTCCATAATAAAAAATGACTTTGTCAGACAGCTTTCTCGTCTCTGAATGTTGGTTAATAATATTATGTACTCGTTGATTCGAGATATCCATAGCACTAGTAATCTCATGCATCTTCACTTTTCTGTCATCTATCACTATGTCATGGATTTCAACCAACATTACTGCAGTAGTACCCTCTACAGGACGTCCAGATGGCTTAGCATCACTTGGACCCATAAGATCACTGCAATTTCTTTCAAACACTTGATAATGTAAGGTGCAGAGTCTCTATAATGTTTGTCAATCATCACTTTTGTCTCCTGAAGAGTTTTGCTTTTCAGACAGTAATGTGAAATCATCACACGAAATTCTGTTTCACAAAATGTTCTGAAAATCACTCGACTTCCTTTACGCGAATCAATGCCAAACACAAAGAAGTGGGCCGATCAAGCTGAAACTTTGCGTATGGTCCTCTAAAAGATGCTAGTAATCAAACATAAACTCAAAATGAAGCAATAGCATAAGCTCTCGGACTTTGCACGAACTTATCAAACCGCCTATGTAAATATGTAACTCGTACATATTGGGGTGTATTTAGGCAATTCTGCGTGACATGCTTTTGATGAGGACATTTTATTTTCGAGAGATGAGATTCAGTGGAAACATTCGCCTGTTCCGTCTTGGACTTTTATTTCCTTTTACCGCTACCGTTAGCGATAAGTTTTCTAGTTTTTTTTAATCATCATCATCATCCTAGCGTTTGTCCCGGTCGCATCCTCGGCCGTTGCCTCGGAGTCCAGGGTCCGCTACCAAATTTTTTTTAATATATGGTATTATTAGTATATTCATATGCATATTCATACTTATAATTCGAAATAGTTTAAATCGAAGAAGATCGAACAGGCGACGTAATTTTTCAAAAAACACTCCTTACATTTTTTGTGAGCAATGTAACTTGAGCGTATAAAAATTGTGTGCGAATCTAATATCATTCTTTTGTTTCAGGTGAAACCCTCGTAGCCTCTACAATAGCTTTGTTAGTCACAATCATATGGACTTTTAATGAAATATCAAGGATTACGAGCTTATGAGAGTCAGTTTGAAATAACTCTGGTGATATTAGTTTTAAGTGAAGATAACATTCAAAAACCTGAATGCAGTGTACCCAAACGATAAGTATGGATATTAACGCTTAACTACTGTCGTTGTGAACTTAAAATAACTCTTTTTGAATATGAAACCTCAAACGTTTCTCATTCGTTAACATCTCTTCATTTGCATCTAAAGCAATTATTTATCAAATTAAGTGTTTGTAAAGACATGTTTAAGGTTTAAATTTGTAATTTTCCGTCCTTAATTATCCATTTCGTAAGCCAAGTGAACGGTTTATAAACACACTCAAAGAGTGAACACACATTAAGACTTCCCGGGTCCTTTTGCACTGTAATAAAGGCAGATTTTGAGTGATTTCGCATGCGAAAACTTCGTATAATTTACGAGTATACCTTTGATTGTATAATCAACGAATCCTTTACCTATTTCAGTTATAAACAACAAGTTACCAATGAGTGTTGACGAACCACTTGTAGTGGTCAAGAAGTTGACTATTAGACCAAGACGTTGCGGGTTCCATCCCCGCACACACAAGAAAAACATGTTGTACATGAACAGATATATATCGACTCACCGTAGAATAAAGTCCGATCTGCAGGAATGCTAGCTTGCAGATTGGACTTTATTCTACGGATGAGTCGATATGTTTGTCCTGGTCGGGTGTTAAATATATCTATTTGCGTATACATATTTGTGATACCACTGTTGATTCTGATATCTGTTTCACAAGTTCTTAAGCTCCTAAAACGGCGACAGATCAATGTATGTGAAGTGGTGAGATATTTATTATGATTTATGAAGTATGTATACCAAAATTCACTCAATGTTATTAAGTTCGCAACGATATGTGAAGAGGTAAGACTCTAAAACCTGTGAAAGCTCGAGGCGAAAACACATTACAGATGGAGCGACAGCCAACTGACTGGAATGTGCTGTAAATCATCCCTCAAAAGGAATGGGGGACAAAATAATTTTCTTCTGTAGCGCGAGTAGTCATGAAAAAACATCCACATTTTTTTCATTTGTCATACTTGTACCGTCATTGTACAGTCTTTGTTCGGTTAACTTAAACGCCCTTTCATAGCGTTTGAACATTAAGGTATTACTACTACGTATAGAGGTGACAACACGAACAAAAAATTTCTTACCCGCATTGTGGTCCATGGACCACAAAGTTGGTGTCTAATTTTCTTTTTTGTTTTAAAAACATGTACAATCATTATTAGATGAAAAATAAAGATGGTGGCGTGTAATAAAATAGATAAAAAGGCAAAAATATCACTGAATTAACGCCCCCTTCCCTCCAATTTGACGTAAAACTTTTGTTCGCGATGTCTACTTTATACCTACGTAGTAGTAATACCTCAATGCGTTTGAACACTAAAGTTACTCGCGGTAAAGACCTTATTTCCTTAATATTGAATTCAATATACTTGCTTGATAGGCGATCTATCATGTAATATTCGAGTTGTGGGGAAATAAGTTTATCGTGTTCAAATTTTTTGTACATACGACGTGCTAGGAAGTAATATGAATTTCTTTGTAAGTTAAGCAATATGTCTTACTCAGTTCGTGGAAGGAAAGTGTGAGGTTTTATTTGTATTTTTTATCGGCGGGGATGTTATAAATGTTGTAACAAAATCTTGTGACATGAAATAACTGACTGATATATGGATGAAATCTCTACACGTATTGCTATTTTATTTCCCTCAAGTTACATAAGATTCCACACAAATGTTTTTTTAAAGTATCAGTTTTATTCATAGATCACGAATAAAGTTAATACATTGCTTCCATACAATGCCATCTACAGATTCAACACCTTCAATAACATTATCATCTATCCCACCCTATATGACTATCTCGTCATATAAGATTAATATTTTTCCTCATATGGTTACGTCATAGCAAGTACGATATAACTATGTTACCATCTGAGCATGTGTTTTCGCTTATATTTATGAACCTACCGTAAAGGAACGATTATTTTTTGTACATTCTACGATAGACATTGTATAGTAAAATAAAGATTATTTGTTAGTAAATAATAACAAAATGGTACCTATATAGAATTGTAGCATCGATGTAACAAATTGAGGGAATAACCGGTTGTTTGTTTTTCACTTAAAATTAATTGTTTTCGCTTAAAGCAATAATTGTTCTGCGATTTTCTATTAAAATTTTCTATCAGTGTGCCTATCACGAAATTTTGTAATTTGTAAGCTTCTTGTTCTTTTATCAACCGACTTCAAAAAAGGAGGAGATTCTCAATTCGACCCGTATTTTCCATTATGAAATTAATGATCACGAATATTGTACTCAGATTTATGTACTTACTAGCGGCCGCCCGCGACTCCGTCCGCGTGGATTTCTTTTTTTCGAAATAAAAAGTAGCCTATGTTCTGTCTCAGGGTCTAAAGATTGTCTGTACCAAATTTCATCAAAATCGGTTGCGAGGTTTAAGCGGGAAAGAGTAACAGACAGACAGACAGACAGACAGAGTTACTTTCGCATTTATAATATTAGTTGGGATTCCTTTTAAGCACTTAAGTTCATCTTTACTTAATCTTTTGCTTTTAGATACGGTAAAAATATTCATATGCAAAGAAATAAGTCTAATTGAAACCAATGGATGACAAAATTATGTTGTTTATTTTTTACTCAGTAATCAGTACAAAAAATATGTTTCCCGTTATTTTACTTGACAGAAATAATTCACGAGGACATTTCATCGGCCTTAAGAGATGATCTAGCCTTATGTAAGAGTAAAAAAACAACAAATTAACATAGAAATGAACAACTTGCATACTTGCATGCCTTTATTACTTATTACTATTCTTATTTTGTTATTTCCTTACTGACATTCCATTTTGTACTTGGATATTATTAGAATATTAATTAATTGTTCTGAAATTTTTATTTAAACATAATAATGTTTGAGTTATATTTAGTCTTATTGCAAAGTTGTTATTTGTTATGTTGCTCATCTTCAGTAAAACCATACCCAATTTTACATCGACAGCAAAATATACGTATAAAAATATATAAATAAATAAAAAAAGAATGAAAGTATAATTTTACTGAGAACGTCACGTTTTGTAGTTCTTCTGAACGTTAATTAGTTTATTAATTATAAAATAGTCTATATAAATGATAGCATAGATTTAAATAGTTAGATATGCCCTGACACCGTAAAACAGTGGCATTATTTTGATTTGACATGACGTACGTTTCAACATGCTGTCACTGCGATAAGCAGCGACAGTCCCTTTAAATTCTAGTGCCAATTTCAGAGAGGGTTCAAGTATGGCGAGGGCATGTCTAAGGATTTGAATCTATGAATGATAGGCATTAATCTATGGCTGTGTTTTCACTTAAGATAATGTCAATTCTTTGCACGACATCATCTTTTTATCTATACTGTACAGTAACACGTTAATGTTTATGTTTTGTTATGTTGTATTATTGTAAATTTGAAATGGGATACGTAAATAAAGTTATTAAAATGTACGTGTTTTGGTTTTATTTCTAAACTAATGGATTTCGATTTCCAATATCCTATGTGTTATTCTGATGTATAAGCTATATTGTGGTAAAGTTTCATTCAAATCCATTCAGTAGTTTTTTACGTAAAAGAGTAACAAACATCCATACATTCATACTTACAAACTTTCGCCTTTATAATAGAAGTAGGATGACTGCTTCGTCATACCAATCATATTGTCTTAGTTTTGCGGCTTAAACCCTTAGCAATGTAGACGAAAGCAGATGTGTTTTCAGAGCTCAGTTGGTATAGGATCTTAAAGGCAGGCAACGCATCTGCGACCCTTGTGGGGTTGTTGATCTCCATAGGCAGCGGTGGTCACTTACCATGAGGTGACCCTATTGTTCGTTTGCTTCCCTTTACCATAAAAAAAGACGGAAATAGATTAACCCAAGACCTTTTACAAGTTGATGCCAAGATTCTCTTGATGTTAAGATTAATTTTATAATCATTTAATTTTGAATAATATTGTACAGTCGATTTGATAAACTGGTTACCTCGAAGATAGAAACACAACAACGATTAATCAAAGAAGAAAATTATAATCTTGACATTTTGAAACATCAAAAGTAAAGTTCAAAGGGGCAAAAGGTCATTTTAATAAGTTAAATTTATCGTTTGAATTTTAATCTTCGCTTTATTAACCTAACTGATTACTGGGGCTAGAAACAAAAGGGTTGTTTATCAAATATTAACAAATTAATCTTCATTTACATAGAAATGGCTTAGTGGTTTTAAACAACTCTTTGGGTACGTCTCCTTCCATTGTAAGTCAGATGTTTAAAGCACTAGGTCCTGGGTTCGAGTCCAGGCCCATCTTGCCCACCGGGCACAATGGGCACATGTCCAGGGCCCCATAATCACTCGGGGCGCACAGACTTTGCACTTGGGGCCCCCAGACTCTGCACGATTACCAAACCAAGTTTTGAAGGCCCATGTGCCCAAGGCCCCTAAAAGGCGAAAGACGGCACGGTTCAAGCCAATAATGTTCTATACGATTTTATACTTTTGCGTTACATTTTTATACACACAGTTTAGTCGAAAAGCAAATTCATCAATTAACATTTGGCAAAGCGTGATCACTAGCCCGTTTTCACCAATGATGATGTCGACGGTGGAAAGCGGAAGTGGCGTATCTCAAAAATTGGCAAAATTGTTTTTTGATGCCATTATGTTAAGAAAAAAATCCCGCGCCGATTGGTGTATGAATCGTCTTTCTACGATGAAAAAAAAATAAGATACGTCAACGATTTTTTTCTACTTTTTTTACAACTCACTTGACCAATTGCTGTAAATGGGCAAAAAAACGCTACTTTTGGAAATAAAACAGATACGACAATACTCGAAGTACGGTAAACAGTTACAGCACTCTTTTCCCGAGTTCAACATTGATATTGATTGAGATACATCATTTCTACCGCTGCAAAATCTTACGTTGTCGAACATACAGCAAATAGACCGAACTGACGTGAATACTAATCAAATTGTTACTGCATTTTAAACGTCATAAGAGTAGAGTCTTGTTTCTCACCCGCTGCGTCGCGTGTCCTGCTTACGCCATTTTGATCGCTCGGCATTTGTGCGTTAAAGCCGATAGTGAGAAAGCGGAATTGTTAATTCATTTTATGAACTAACCAAAGTAACAAAGAAGAAAAAGGTACATGATATTATTTAATTACTTAAATACTGATTTGAACATATTTAATGTTGAAACTAATGAAGCAGAAAAACGATGACAGACTGATTGTTAAACAATAGAAGAGAAAATGTCATCATTATCATCCTAGCGTATGTCTCGGTCGCTTTTTCCACGAGCTTCCATAGCCTTGGAGTCCAGGGTCCGCTTTCCTTTACTTCCTCCTCCACTTTGCACGACCTTCAGCATGACGTCAAGCCAGCATTTCTTGGTCTTCCGGGACCTGGCAGGAGTTGCATGGCGATGAATTTAGTTCTCACGTAGTTTGCCGGTTTCCATAAAACATGGCCGTAACAACTTAGGCGACACTCCTGCAGTTTATCTGCGGCTAATTTAAGGCTGCCCCGAATGCATGAGTTCCTAACGCTGTCCTTCCGTGTCAATCCTCGCATCCAGTGCAAAATTTTCATCTCCGTGAATCTCAGCCTTCTTAGACCTCAGTGCCCACCAGATGGTCACGCGAGGAACACAGTCGAAGGCGTTCTGCATGTCCAGGAACAGGAAATGTAGAGGCGTATTCTTCGTTCTGTACTTCTCCATGTCATCATTATTATTATCCTAAGGGCAAAAACAGGGTCTATGGTACAGGTCGGTTAAAATGCCCACACCACGAGGACTTATCGCCTTCCAGGCTTCGATGTGGACGGCATCGGTGGAACCAACTGCTTACCGATTCTTCATGTGGCGAAGAGCTCTCAGAACTTCATCAGGCGTTATGGGTGGTATATACTAGTCCTTGATTTGGAGGAAGATTCGGTGGCTGCACCTCCTTATGCTGCCTCATAAAGCAGCTCGTGGAAATACAAGCGCCATATCTCCTTTACCACGAGGTCCTCGCATAACACATTGTCACTATGGTCTTTTACACAGCGGCACTTGGAAATATCCAGTGCAGCTTTGACCCTTGTACCAGCTACTCTGAACACAAGCTTCTGCCCTTTTGACGAGTCCAGCTTATCATAGAGCGGTTGTAAGTGGTATCGGCAACAGCTTGCTTTGCAGCGCGTTGTGCAGCCCCGTATCGTCTTCAGGAGATCTGGACAATTGCCACTATGAGATGAAGGTTTGATTTGCCTTGATCTCTCTCTGATCTTCTCTGTTCCACCTCTATGCCTCCTTGTCAAACTTGCGTGCACCCTTTGAGATCCCGAGGACCGTGCATCCCGAGCATCTTGACGCAGTTTGTGATTGCATCCTGAATCCCATCCCAGTGGTCTTGGACTGGTTTGCCATCAGCATCTCCACAGGTTACGCCAATCTCTGATGCAAACTCCTGGGATCTGGATTGATTCAGCAGCTACTACCTGGCATCGGCAACACTCAAGGGATTTCTCAGTAGGTCTTACGCAGAGATCCATAAAAAGGTGTCGGTGTTGAGCAGTGAGACTTTCACCGGTTATGGCCTTGCAGTTGGCCACTTTGCAGATGAGGTGCTCCTAGTGAGCAGGTGAGTAATTTGGGTAGCATACCGCCCACTCCTGTAGGTGATTAGGTGTTCGGTTGTGTGTGTATACGTTGCGACCGCCGTATCCGAAACCACCGTGAGTACGTCCAAACTCCTCACACCTGTCACACACATGGCCGTTCAGATCGCCTCCCAAAACGATCACCTGTGAAATCGGGAAGCCACTCAGCACATCTCCAAGTTGGTTCCAGCACCTCACCCTGTCAACATCGCTACAGCCGGCCTTCGGCGCATAAGCTCTCATCAATTGGGGCGTGACTTCATCAAGTAGCAACTTAATCACCATCAGCCGATCGCTGCAACGATTAACTTCCAGAATGCTGTCCCGAAACCGCTCAGAGAGCACTATAGCAACCGTGAGTACGTTGGCTAGCTCCCTTACTCGTCCAGTTATTGTGCCAATGTTCCAGGTTGCATAACTGAGCTATTTTCTACGGTTTGGGGCTCGATAGTTCAGCTGTGCACGCCCAGTGCATGGTAGCCCTCACCCAATTGTCGTAGAAGTTGGGCAAGGCTCCTGCGCGCCGTTTTCCGTCAACGCCCTAACCACAACCATATTTCTTGAAATTCCTACTATATGATTTGGCAAGTTTTGGCTTTTATAGGGGCGACTGCCGTTTGACTCTTTTGTATTAGCAGAAGAGAGATAAGAACAACATTCAATATTTATGCTACTAATAAAGAAGAAAAATTTTGTCGGTCTGATTAAAATAAAAATGTTACAGATTGATCTTTGGGTGCCCTCACATTCTTTAAATTTGAACAAAACATTTCAGAGAAAGATACAGTATTTTATTATTAGTACATCTGTGACTCTTATTGTACTTAAAACATTTCAAATGTAAAAAGTTTTTTTATTAAAAGTTCATACAGCTAAAAAGCCCTATAGAGTTTATCCTTTCTTTGAGATACAGCACATCCGCTGCATGGAAACTGAAGTCTACTTAAAAAAGCCATATATTTTACGTAACAGATACGACATTTCTGCTGCTCGATATTTGAACATCAATTGCTGTAACTAGTCGAAAATCAATGAAGCAGTAACTCTAGAATATTCTAATCAACTTCATGTAATAAACTTTTATCAGTAGAAAAATCATGTAAAATTGCAGCTTTCTAACATTCTTAATTTAAGAGATATGAATTTTTGAAATAGTTTTTTGGCTCTGGTGTAAAGTTGGACTTTTTGAGATACGCTACTTCCGCTTTCCACCGTCGATGTGTTTAATAATTTTACATACAAAGACTGTCAACTGACATAAAATAACCACAAAAACTCAAAACTGTAAAGTCGGACTTCTTGTTTTGTCGCAATTATAAACTTACCTAGTGTTTTAAAACAATTTTTTTTTTTTCTAAAAAAAGGGACAAAGTCATGACTAATTTTAAGAACAAAATAACTCAGTCCGCTTGCGACCACGGTTGTTGTAACGCAGCCGAAACGTCAAGAAGTAAGTAGTATTAATATACTACATAATTAATATCGCGTTTAGTCCCGTTAAATATATTAAACAAAATAACTGACAAGATGAACAAAAAATATTTCTCAATGTATGATATTTGTAAATTATATGTAGGGTAGTTTCATTTTTCCTAACTTCATTCTTAGATTTATTTTGTGAAAAAAACATCTGGCAGTGCACAAATTCGTCGTCAGTAGTGCGTGTTTATTAAATCTATACTAAGATAGCTGAAAAGTTCGTTAGTTTGTTTGTTTGAACGCGCTAATCTTAGGGACTACTTGATCGAATTGTTTTTTTTTTGTTTTGTGTTGGATACTCCATTGGACGAGGAAGGCTTTAAGCTATAGGGTAGCCAGTGGTTTAACACTATGTGAGTGGAAACAGAAATCCACGTAGACGGTCGATAGAACAAACTTTCAGCCAATAAGTGAATGTGTGAATCGTAAGTGATGGGTGTTAATTATAATCTCGTATAATTTTCGTAAACGAAGCAACTTTTTGGCTAGTCTGTGACTGTGAATATGTGTGTGTGTGTGAATCATGGACCCTTGCTGCTCTTCCTGCTGCCTCTTCAGAAGTCCAGTACATGAGACCGGCCGGAGAAGTAAGGTAAGTGATATTCCTACAAACTTTTTACCTGACCTACAGATTTCATCATCTAGTCATAGTGCCACAATGAATAACGCAGGCCTTTATCAATACCCAATAGGCGAGGGAATAACGGTATGATACACTTAGTCAATGTCAGTTGGTGTACTTCTTATAAATTAATACTTTAATAATTCGAAATTAATACTTCAGTTCAAGCCAGTTATTATGAATTTTGTATTAAGACATATACAAAGTATCACGTATTCATTAATTAATGTTATAAGTTCCGATTTCCCCGCATTTTTTTAACGACGTATGACACAATATTTCGGGAACCTGCAACTAAAAAAAAACTTTAGATATCTACCAATATTAATTTTGTGGTGTTGACTGAATTTTTTGATATCTGGTTTAAGATATTTATTTTTCTCACAAGAATACATACATGATTCACTTACGCGAGAAATTAATATTGAGATGTAATTAAATGTTACTATAACCTTAACAGTGAAAGTTTATATCAAGTATTAATTAATTATAAATAGATTAACGTATTATTTAACGTGAAAGGGTAGGTACGGTTTGTATTAAGATTACCTTTTGATCTTTTGAACTTGAAGTAGATATATTATGCAAGACATTTGCTCAATTAAAATTCACCTCACGTGCGACTTTAATGTGATCAATTTTTCACAAGATTAAAATTGTCATTCATAAACTAAATGAGCTTGGAGACGGGACTTCGGTGTTCTAATAGAATATTTATTACTTACACGCCATACTTTGATAACATGGATTTTATTATCCACATTAAATATTGATGTAAAATTTGGCCTCAGATGTTTTCATGATTTCATTTAGATATTACAAAGTTTCTATATTTTTTTATGTCGGATTGTTCTTGGTATGATTTGGCCGTATTTCGAATAAAAATAATGTTTTCCCGTTAAGAAGGTAGTTTAAAAGCCGGTCTGATAAAAGTAACTAAAAAATTAAAATCATTTTTGTATCCTGTCAGGTGACTGAGACATGATGGATTAATATTTTTTAAATTAAAATTGTAGCACTGTTTTAGATTACGTAATAATATGTTGGCACTTTAATCTTATCAACTTTAATACCACTTGAAATCAAAGGCGGTGTAACACAGGCATCTCTTATTCAAAAAATAAAATCGCTGTCTTGTCAGTCTGCAATTTCACAATGCTTGAAACGGAAAGAAGAGCGCTTTATAGTGATTTTTCAACTGATATTGATCTGAGTTGAAAAATCACTTTAAAGCGCTGCTGCCCGTGACGTCTTTCTAGTTATGTTGTCAGAATAATAACTTCTCATGAATAATATTGCTACTGCTATGAATAATAATGCCTTCAAGCCGAGGTTTTGGGTCGATGGATAATTTTAGGATTAAGCAAAGGTTCTGTTACTACTTTAGTGTGTGTAGTCCCTGGAAGGATGTCAGAAAAAATCTGGTCTGTTGTCATTTAATGTGAGAATATCTGATGTTCGTTTGTCTATCTTCCGACATCGATTAAGTTATTTTTTATTTATTACGATCAAACAAACCATTTCAATTCAACTGTATAGATATAACTATTATGTTCAAGGTAAATATATTTTTAAAGTCTGACGGAATTTGGAAGTGACTAAGTGAGCATTTCATAGCACAGGGAATGATAAGAAATACACATCCATTTTTAATTCACACCGCAAATAGCATACGAACTGAAACGAGCGACCGCAAATCAAATGCACCCGAACATTTAATTTCAATGTTAATCCGTCGAAAATTAATTGAGCATTACTTAATCTCGGCTGTAATGAGTTCCACCGTTGAATAATCGCATCGAATCGATTTACCATTCATGGTAAGACATACATATTCACGTCGAAGCCTTGCTCCGTCGAATAGATTGCCTTATTCTGTAACCGGCCATAGCCTTGAGAATTAATTTACCTCGTGCATAATATTAAAGGGCTTAGGCTCTTAAATTTCAAAAGCCCAACGGTACACCCGGCTGGTAATTGTGAAGGCGTATTCCGGGAACAACGAATGTTGTTTTACCTGCACTAAATTACCCAATCTTGAGTTGGGTCCTTTTAAAAGAACATTGCACGGCTAAATGAAAAGTGATGTTACCACACGTGGTTGGTTGATGGGGGCGTAATTATTCTACGGGGAGTTGGGAATTAATAACTGTGTAACGGAGCAGGAACACGGGAATATGATATTTGTTTTCTGTGGGTTATGTGTCAAATTAGCAACAGATTGTGAGTAAATTATTGTACATGTGAATAATATAAATAAAAGTGAAGCAAAAATGTGAGGTCATAAAATAATTTTTGGGATATACATATTTTGGGAGGTTGTAATAATCCTGCTACTGTCTATTCCATCATGTCGTGGCTACATAAGGTTAATATTTCCCCTTTTTCTGTATTATCTCGTGGTACTCATGTCAAAAGGCTGCGTTCAAATTGCTAAAACACTAAAGGGACATCTGACTTTAGAGACTTACAAGAAAAGTAATTGTTAAGTACTGGTTTCCTCAGTCATCTTACCGATGTATAAGTAATGAGTGGCAAAATCGATCAAATTTATCTTATGTTATGTCTGTAACGGTGTGCAATCATACCGACCAACTTTTAATTGTGTATCGGATGTTTATATTCGCAGGTGTTATAGACAAAACAACGATATTCCTAAACATAAACAAGCATAATTAAACGATAATTTTTGTTTCTACTTTCTATTATTACTCTGGTTATAACAATGTATTTCAAACCTGTGGGTGACTCAATTCACAGTTGAAGAAACATAAAGAAACTTTAATTAATCAACTTAAAAAGATAAAGAACAGAGTTGGCTCAAAAACAAATGTTTTTTTTTTACAATTGAAACTTTATCCTTGTTTTTTCTTATTATTTTATGGCGCCATGCGCGCGGCTTGCAAAATGGTTGTATTTACGAGTTAAAATAATTATTATATTATTATTCTGTCGCTACCCATCAAACACGTCTGATTATCGCCCAACCTTCATAAGTGACTCTAGTGAGCTCTCTCATCTTAAATTGCCTCATTGTCCCAGTCTCTAAACCGAAAAAGTGACCCTTTGATATATAGTAGCCCTTAAAAGCCTCCTCTTTATTTATAGTCCTGCCTTTGTTATCAAAGGCCGTATCTTCTTACAGATTTATAATGCTTTCTAATTTATTCCTGGCAATACATTTTGAATATTGTTGTTAGATTATTGTCTACGTTTTAATGTATTGGAAAGAACAGAAATAGGAGAGATTGTAATTTAGCGTGGGCGTTGTTCTCATTTTAATTAGTAATATTCTGAAACAGTCGTTGTCAAAGTGAAATAGGCAATGATAAATAAGAACTAGATTGTTGATTCAAACGTTCAATTACCTAAATTAAATTAAAAGCTTGGACTATAATCTATCTATCTATATCTATAAAACTCAAAGGTGACTGACTGACTGACATAGTGATCTATCAACGCACAGCCCAAACCACTGGACAGATTGGGCTGAAATTTGGCATGCAGGTAGATGTTATGGCGTAGGCATCCGCTAAGAAAGGATTTTAAATAATTCAACCCCTAAGGGGGTAAAATAGGGGATAAACGTTAGTATGAAACTTTGTCAATTTTAAACCGATCGGGCTGAGGCTTTGTATGCATAAAGCTTCTATAACGTTAGCATCGCCAAAGCAATTATGTTGATAAATTTCAACCCCCAAGGGGGTACAATAGGGGATGAACGTTAGTAAGAAACTTTGTCATTTTTAAACCAATCGGGTTGAGACTTTGCATGCATAAAGCTATTATAACCTAGGCATCGCCTAAGAAATGATATTTATAAATTCCAACCCCTAACGGGGTAAAATAGGAGATGAACGTTAGTATGAAACTTGTCATTTTTTAACCGATCGGGCTGAGACTTTGCATTCATAAAGCTACTATGACATAGGCATCGCTTAAGAAATGATATTGATAAATTCCAATCCCCAAGGGGGTTAAATAGGGGATTAATCTTCGTATGTTTGTCATTTTTTAACCGATCGGGCTGAGACTTTGCATTCATACAGCTACTATGTCGTAGGCATCCCCTTTAAAGAATATTCGAAAATTCCACTTCTAAGGAGATAAAATAGATGAAGAAACTGAAATTCACGCGGACGAAGTCGCGGGCGCCCGCTAGTTATGAATATTTCTTCATTGTCATTAGTCAAATAGATAAACGAATCTAGTGAGTGAGGAATGCTGTAGAAGGGATTATTATAAGTGCCTAGAAATTAACATTTCAGACGTTTTTTTAGATATATTTTTATCTTTGAAATAACATCGTACAGTAACTTGGTACTAGGAATACAAAATAATAGTACAAAGTTAGTTTATGAAACTAAAAAGTATTATATGTCACAAAAAGTAATTTTCTCGGGTTCGATTCCCAGATTCCCAGATGCCTTTGTAATGCAGTGGCCCATTAATAGGTATCATACATTTTTCAAAGAAATTACACAATATTTATCTTCTCAATATAATATTTCTGCTACAACAACCATGTATGTACCTGCACAAGCATTTTACTCGCTTATTTTAACAAGGGTCAACATGTAGATCTAACCTGATACCATGTTATAATTGAAATGGAGTTTTGAAATTATAATGTAACGATAATATTAACATTTTCACGGCTTCTTTCACGTAGGTACACTCTCAACCCTTTTAGAGCATGAAAATCAAATAAAACTGGGACGCGTATTAGGATTTTGTACACTAATGACATACGCAAAAGTCGAAATTAAATGAGACAACATTTGGATTTGAAAATATATACATTTAATATCAAATAATTTTTTCGATCTCAAATTAAGATGATAGTAAACGTTTCTTTAAAAAATATGAATCTACTTTAGCGGTGTTATATAAACAAACAAACTTTTCAGCTTTATTATAATAAATTATCTTATACATTGACCCGCCTCAATGGATAGTAGAAGCTTAAAATATTATTTAACGTTTTGTGTGTTGACTTTTGAAGCTTCATTTTCAATTCTTGATAAGAACAAACCTTCTTCACAATCACCATACGTAAATAGAAGAATCCTATTACAAATATTCCTACATCATGAATACACTTAAAATTTCCATAGTAAAACGCTAACATAGAAAAGATGTTATGACTGCATCTACTTTATAAACAGTAGACACGAGCGTAGATATTATGTTGAGAAGATAGATCATAAAGCGAGATCGTGTGTCAGAGACATCATTTTAAGAGTACATTTGCGAAGCATACTGGGGTAATAAAACTTTTCTGTAGCGTGTTTTGAATTTAGCAGCGTAATATTAAACAGACGAGGCGAGATGAACAAAGATGCAATTCGCTTAAGAAATATAGTGTTATTCGACAATGCACAGTTGTCTATTGTGTTCAAATAATAAAAACAACTTCACGAGAAAGTGACCAGTATTTTACTTTAAAATTATTTGCATTTTAGGAATTCGCAATATTGTCAGTTAAAAGTAATGTCATCAGATAAAGCGTACCTATGATAAGTGCAAGAGTGAATTGTGGTGTGCTGCAGTAGGTTAATTAATAAACAGTCTGTCATTAGGTAAATATAATAGGAATAATAATATGAAGCCTTAAAAAATTGGTTAGGAACGTAGAAAGTGTTGTTTTGGTTAGAAGACCATCGTTTTCAACATCACCAGTAAATAACAAGCGAAGTAATTTACTCAATCTTTGCCCTACACACTGCGGTCTGATGCAAAAATTGTCAAACAGCGAAACCGAAACTAACGACACAATTTGCATTATCCCCGTCCCGAAAAATAAGGACAACAAAAAAGCAAAATTAAACCAATAAAATACATAAACTCCGAAACGGCAGTGTAAATAAAATTTCTGCTGATTCACTCCGCTACTCCGAGATATTCGCGTAATTTACTCGTCGTCGCTGGAATCATAATTATCCGAATTCCTAATACAAATGATCCGCAGTTCCTGCGGGACGTGCCAAAATGGCTAAATTAAAACGGAGTACACTTCGGGCAGCGGATTTGTTGCGTGTATAAAAAGCCACAACGCGTCCGTTGGCGTTTCTCCAGAAAGGAGCAGAGACCCGTTTTTGCGAGCGATCAGATAGGCTTTTTCCATATTTATTCCGACGGGAAGGGAACATAGTTATGTTCGGCCGAAGCAAAAAACAAAAGACGAAAGCTTTTTAACAGAACAGAATTACTTTTTAAGATAAAACGCGGTTGAATAAACATACGAAAGTTTTATTGCTGACTTCTATTATTTCGGTTCTATCAAGTAAAAGTACAGACGTACTGTTTTCGGCCCACTTATTGGCATGACTCACAGACATCGCCAATAGATAGCGGTCAAATAATGTAGGTATACATTTTATAAAATGTACTTTGAGCCACGAGAGACGTCTCCGAGTAATTGTTTCACTCTTTTGTTGATATAATATCATTAAATTGTATAAAAATATCCTAGTGTGTATATTTTTGTGCTGTAGTGTAGTGTAGTGTTTGACATATGCGTCAACAGATTTTGCGTAGGAATTACTTTTAATAATTAATCATCAGACGAACTACTACAAACTATCCAAAACAAGCAAAAGGCACAGAAAGACAATAATTCAAGCGCATTTATATGATTACGCCGAGTCATCGAAAGATAGAAGTATACATTACTGGATTTCGAATTTCCATCTTATTGTTTGCACTCTCGTTTGGATGCAAATATCTTATAGTTCAAGACGGGCGAGACGCCGCCGCGTTTAGTTTCCTTTGCTTCCTGTAATTTGCTTTTTATTTTAAGGGTTCCATTTTAATAAAATCGTTGATTATTTTATCAGCCAGTCTGTCATGTACCTCTTAATTTACAGATTACTGGATTTTGCATTTCCCATCTTATCGTTTGGATGCAAATGTTTTATGGTTCAAGACGGGCGCGCCGCCGCGTTTAGTTTCTTTCCCGTCTTGTATTTTGCTTATTTTTAGGGTTATACTTTAATAAAGCTCTTCCAATTGGTCTATGAATCTGTCATGTATTTATAAAATTATACATAGTTGATCATAGTTGATGATACCATGTCCAACAAGGAAATAAGAATTTTACTTTTGAAATAATATTGAAGAATGTCCCACATAACGTAAACAAACTTAATTATGGCAATTGCTGAATAGCAATAGAAAGACAACTGCAAGTACATAGAAACTTTAAAGTAATTTAGTTACTGACGAACTAAATAAAACAATAAATAATTAAATATTTTCCGCACATAATTATTTTTTAAATCGTACGGAACCCTACATTCACGAGTCCGACTCGCACTTAGCAAGTTTTTCTCTTATTCCAATTTAAAATGAAACGCGCGTAGACCTCAGACGTTCCGTCCAACCGTTTGCGAAAGTGCCGGCCGTTTTATTAATGCTTTTAACGGCGGCATTAAAGAATTAACATGATGGGGTTGTCTTTGATAAAACTGAAAACACTTTTTGTTTTCTTTTAATTTAATCATTTACTGTTTGTTTTATAGGTAGTCGCAATAGTTGGCTTAAAAAAACGATGTTTTTGTTTTTTTTTAATTAATTTGATTTTGTAGTAATGGTATTTGAATGGTGCACTTTTGGCTATATTATTATACTATGAAGGTAGGTAAATTAAATCCATTTTGATTAGATAGTATATAAAAGTCCCACCCAGGGGACATTCTAGGGTATCCGGATGATAATGTTTTTTGCTTATTATCTTAACCTCATTGATTCTCAATCATGGATAAGTTTTAAAAGTTTAGTTAATGTTATAGTGTTTAGTTAATCTGTATAATTAAGTGAGACTAAAAATAGCAAATGTTTAGCGTTTTAGACAGAGCGAGCAATAAAACAAACTGATACTAAAACTAAACTAACACTATGCAAAGTTCTGTACAGCAGTTTTATCTGGCCACTTAGATAACACTGCTGTACCGATACACAATGGCATTAAAATAATCACTGGTAGAAAATAAACATTTGCATTTCAAGCTTATATGGCGCTTACAGTTATGACTATCACCATTCATAAATTAGTTTTATTGAAAGGGCTACGACATAAAAATATTTAACTTTTACAGATAAAAGAAAAAATGGTATTAAGCTACGGTACTTTAAGCTTACATACTCGTCTCGTGTAAGTGCTAAGTTTTTATGTTCGAGAGAAGTAAGTGCCTCATAACACGTGTCTACGGAGGACATTTACAAAGTTATGCATAACTTAAAATATCAAATTAATGTTGTATGGACTGCCTCTGTGGTGTAGTGGTTAGAGCCCTGTGCTCAAAACCTCGGAGGCCGTGGGTTGGAATCCCGCTGGGAACACTTTCACTTTGTGGTAGTTTTTCCAGTTTGATAAGGGCATTGCAGGGTTTAATCACCTGTTTGTATAAAAATGATGATTCCGTGCTTCGGAAGGAACGCCATTGGTCCCGACTATGATCTAAAATGGTCTAGCTTCCCTTGTGGTCAAATAAATAAATAAATAAATAGTCGTAGCGAACCCTGGACTCTGAGGCAATCGCCAAATATGCAACCGGGAGAGGCGCTAGGATGATGTTGATGATGATGATGATCAAATTAATGTTGTATTGTGTGTGCTAAATGATGATTGCTTCATTCAACATTTTAGAGCAATGCCTAAAATAGATAACTAAAATTCCATTTATCTTCCCTAAATCTAGATTATGTACAGTTGGCTTAACATCTATACTTAATTTCCGTAGAACACCACACAAAAGATTGTGTGTTAAGGGGTTTATTGAGGCCTATATTATTAGCTCACAAAAGGATTTTAGGATTTCGGTGAATATAGCTCCAGATAATTCCATTACTTCGCTTAGATTACGAGTATTTGTACTGGTTAAATACCTCGCACCAGTCGTACTATATTAAATACATACCCATTTTAATGGCACTGGTAATAACTACTAAGCTCTTATTACGAATCATACTAATGTTATAAATGTGAAGGTTTGTTTGTTTGTCCGTGAATTACGCTGAAACTACTGAACGGATTTTAACGAAATTCGGTAATCAGGTAGGATATGGGCAGACTTAGGTGATTGGATTTTTCACGCGACTAAATGCTCTCATGGGATAAAACAGGAATCTTGATAACGTGGGCGAAGCCGCGGGTAAAAACTAGTTCGGAATATAAATTCTGAATGAATGTTTTTGGATTGAATAAAATTTTACATTATACTTATTTTGCATAATTGATTATGATATTGATTTTATTGTAATCGTCATTTCTGAGGGTTACTACGAGTAATTGTACGTCAGCTTTTGGATACGAGTATAGTGTGTTTTTGTACACGAAATGGCTGCGACATCTTGTATAACATTTCTTTGATATTACAATAACTCATAGCATAGGCTAGCGTAGAATAGGCCTTAAATTAACATTTTTTAAATCAAGATCTCGTACACTAAACAAGGCAAAAAAGGCATACACAGGTTTCCTAAGGCATTATTCAAGTTTTACATCACAAAGGAAGGTCGAAAAGAACATGTTCCCCAAAATGAAGTAGACCTTCAAATGCTAAACAGAAAGCACTGTAAAGATCAAGGCGCAAATAACTTTCATGTCAGATTTCATTTTGTATGCAAACAAAATTAACAGTTCAAAAGGCTCTCATTTACTATGGGGTCACCGCGAACCCTCAGCTCATTTTTTATGTAGATTGCGTCGAAGAAAAGTTTCACAATATCAGTCCGCGACGAGAGGGTACTGCAACACTCCGTCGGGAACGTTCTCGTATTAAATTTGGCTGGTTTCTGCTGCCTGCTGTCTATTCAAATATTTTAACAAGATGCTGTTGCGTTTACTGCCGTAGCGAGAGATTTATGGTGGACATTGCACGATGTTACAAATTTTGTTATACGTAGTAGTCTAGTAGTAGTACTTTTGAACATGTTTTACATTAATAAGTTGAACTATCAACTATTTTAAACTAGTTTGCTTTGCACGCGTTATCAAGTTTCGTGTTTTATCCCATTGGTGCATTTAAAATTATCTTATCATTTAGTCCAGCCTATACTCTGCATGTATACCAAATCCCTTCAGTAGTTTCAGCGTGATTTGCGGACATACACCCAAACAAACTTTCACACTTATAGTTTACATAAGTATGATACCTGAATGTCAGGAGTTGAAATGTTATAGATAATGAAAACTAAAACTGACGATAGCAGCTGACATTAAAATAATGAAACTTATTTTAATTGAAGAACTAACAGCAGTACTGTGCAATCAACTTGAAAGGGGGGCCTTCATGTTTTCATCCTTAAAAGATAGAGGTATCTTTTAAAAGTTTGTGTTTGTGAGACGCGATAAATTTTAGAAGAGATTACTCTTCTACTGAGAAGGCAGTTTAGAGTGCTTAGAAAAGAGTCTGATATCCGAGATGGCGCTTGAAAATGCTTTACAAAGATTTAGTGGGTAGTAGATTTAGGATAGTATTTAATAGCCTGCACGTAAAACTAAGCCTTAACAGTAATTTGAACTCCATAGATAAACTTTAATAAACTTTAAGGGTTTTTTGTTTACTTTTCTACACTTTCTACATCTTATCTACATGTACAATAATATTATAAAGAGTAAAGATTCGTATTTTTGTATGTAACGAATTATTTCAAGACTACTGGATCGATTTGAATAATTCTTTCACTGTTGGCTAGCTACACTATCTTCGGTGAACATAGAGTACTTTTGATCTCGGAAATGTGGGGGCAAGAAGGGATATTTGAAAAACTAAATTACGCTTGTGTGAAACCGGAGGCGGAAGGGGAAGGCTAGTAATAAATATTTGTGTCTTCATTCATCTCCTTAATCAGCACTGCTGGTCAACCTCAGATAAGGGATCATGCCTATTGTCATTACGCCGGAAAGGCGGATTATATAGTTACCACTTTATGAAAAGCGGTATTTACATTGGAGAACGCCGTTGACCATTGCCCCACCCCCCCCCCCCCCCCAAATATCCCTTAGTAGCTTCTTACGACGCCCACGCGAATATAAATAAAAAGATAAGGAGATATAGTAAGTACTATTCTAGGCCAATATTACACGACCATTTATTTCCATTAAGCGGTAGTTATCATAAACGCCTTTTACGGCCTACTTCTTTGAAGTAAATTTCTTACGAAAACATGAATTTTTCAAAGTAACTTTCAAGTACCAGCTCTCACATTATAATATATTGCCGGAACACTGCGAAAGCTTTATGGCTGAAAATTTTACCTTTAGGTTAAGCTGTTAACAAGTTGGATACTAAAAAGTCCTAAAATTAGTCCCAAGGTGGAAATCCCTCACCGTGTATTATCCCTGGTCATGATTCATCCAAGTGAACTTTAGTCCCGCAACTTTTTAACCGTAACACTATGTTGTTAATCAACAATGTATGTTATTTTGAACAATACTTGCATTCGTTCACCGCGGTCAAGTACGTTAAGTCGCAAAAACATAATTACTTATTATCATGCTTATTTGTATGGCATACAAACAAAAGATATTTTAGAGCTTAGTGAAACTTCCACTCAAATAAGCCCTCTGGTCTGGAGAAGTACTTTGTCTTTAAAGAAGACAAGAGTAAAGATGCTCTTCATAGCTAATGTCGTATACTTCTGCACTCCTCACTTATCGTATTTCCGAACATTGTAGAGTTGTTGCGGATATTACTACCTGTTAGTTTTAACCTATTGATAATTAACCTCCATCTCATATTAAAAAAAAAAAAACTTCTCACCTAAATCGAACGAACACCTACATAAACGAATAAACACTTCTAATGTAAGACATAGTCTACCTATTGCCCACTTCTTTTTTACCAACAGGATTCCCTTAATTCTTTTTTAAAATATTTTTGTGACATTTGAACTTTAACCCAACGTGATTTAGGTACTTTACAAATTAAGCGGCACGACTATTATAAATTATGCCACGTCCATTCCAATCCCTGTAGCTTTAAAAGCCTGACATTAATATATTCATGCATTAAAACATGTACTGAGCGAATAAACTCAACACAACACTTGTTTTCCGGGAATAAACTGGTTTAGGGATGTCATAAAATAAAATTTGATATTTCACCCAAAACAGAGAATGGAATAAATAGAAAGTTATCATTCTGATTTTTTTAATACATCCCAAAAGAAAGCAAATGAATTAAATAAATTTATATTTCACAATATGACGTACGTTGATCATTCATTATACATTCTGAAATCAAACTCTTCTTTAAACGCCCGATTAGTATAGCTTTCGATTTTTGTTAATTGAATTTATCATTGAATAGAATAATTTATATTTGCTTTAGTTTTCCTACTATTACATCCTCTGAAACTACAAAAGAGAGAACCATGAAGCCATCAGTCATTCAGGCGTAGCATCTATTATTTCAACATTTGAGTGAATGTACAAACTTAGTACGACTTTAAGTGAACAAAACCTAAGTAAGCTAACTTGGTATAACAGGCCGGCAAAGTTCAAATGTAAGGCTAAGGATTAACAAGCGCCCCGGGTTATGAAGAGTAATTTAAGGTAGAACATCTTAAGTTAATAAAGTTTATGTGGCGAGGGAATTTGCTGTATAGAAATTCGGGATTTCGTAATTGTAATAATAATAAATTAATTTCACAAAGTACTATTGAAGTTGTTAAAGTTTGTAGTCTGTGAATGGAATGTGTAGAAGAAATAGAGGAGAAATAGAGGACTATATGATCCCAACTTAATATTATAAATGCGAAAGTAACTCTGTCTGTCTGTCTGTCTGTCTGTCTGTCTGTCTGTCTGTCTGTTACGCTTTCCCGCTTAAACCTCGCAACCGATTTTGATGAAATTTGGTACAGACAATCTTTAGACCCTGAGACAGAACATAGGCTACTTTTTATTTCGAAAAAAAGAAAACCACGCGGACAGAGTCGAGGGCGGCCGCTAGTATGCAATAAACAAAGACCACAATTATATACTTCATAAATACATCACAATTTATGAAGGTAGTTTTCTAGTTCCCGAGACGATGACGGTAGTTTTTCGGAGTATTCTAAAGGAAAATTCCTGTATGATCCCTTGAGTTAAGAATAACACAAATGTTCATATAACTAGGGAAGCAAACCGGAATAATAAAATTGAAACGTAAGTAAGCTCATTATAGCAGCTCTTTATTAGGAGCTTAAAAATACCGCTTAGCTGCATAATATGAAAAAAAAGTAGACGTGGGCATTGCGGGCCCGGGTAATTAAAGCACATTCATGAGACATTTTTATGATAAACGACCGCCTTTTAAAATAACCATAAAACTATGATACACTTTGTGGGTGCGTAAAAATGGATAATAATTTAAATTAAAATGTATATGGTAAATGAGACATACACAATGCGACTTTTTTGACCACTTCGAATGAGATTTCAAAGATATAAATAACACAAAAATTGCGTTTATGTATTTAATAAAATTAACGTTGGTTTAGCATGTCATTTATTTTGGTCGAAAGCGAAAGAATATCAGCATTTAGAGATTGTTGCATTTGGGGTAGTAGGTAAACGTGGCAACATTAACGATGTCTCAACCGGTGGTGGCATGAAACTTCAATACACATTATTACATGTTGAGGCAACAGAAGAAAATTTAAAGGAAAAGCGAGCGCTCCAACTCAGGAAGAACGGAGAATAATTTGCTCCCTCTCTCGATACTTGGTACTTGATTGATAGAGGTGAATGAAAGAATAATATTTAATAATATGAATATGTGGTAAAAATATAAGTAAATATAATGAATAAGCGTGGATAAATATTACGTTTGGATAAAATCTCTGACCACATTTCCAATGAAATCCAGAGTATAACATGTAATTCCAGAAAATCATGACCGTCCGTGAATTGATTAAATTATGGTTGAAAAGCGGAAAGTTACTACATAATGTTTATTTTGCTATTCAATTTAAATTACAATTTTGCTATACACAGAGTGGAATTTTGTAATTCCATCTGATGGGGAAGTAGCTTCTCTTGATACTGTAGATAGATTTTTTTCACAAAAGAAACATTCCTTTATTTTTTATAAGAAACAAAAACTTCATAAGTGGATTTTTGAAAATATAACCAACTAAAATCTGTAAAAGTTGCACTCTGTACCTTAGTTGCTTCGATCGTAAGGGTCAACGTTAAGGATGAAATCTCTGTATCTTCATTATCATTAATTTTATTTATATACTTAAGGTATTATTAGTGTCATCTTAATATTTAAATAAAATAATTTCTTGAGTTACAATTTTATTAAATCTTTCGTTTATTTATTTTAATGACATTTGCCAGTGTTACCCTCAATATTTGCCTATTCAAAAATGGTTTACAATGCGAAAGTAATTTTATTACCGCGTTCCGAGCGTTTAGCTCGTCAAAATTCAGTTTATGTCTTGAGGAAGGAAACCATTCCGTAACCCTTAATACCAAACATGTAAAAATGTCGGACAGTGATCAAATATCTGGAATTCAGAAAGGATAAGGTCATGGATCTATTCAGAACATGCTTTGTAAGAAGGAACACTTTTTAGCCCCATTTGGGCCTAAGTCCAGCCGTGGAGTGCAATACGCCGATGATATAATGACCCAATTGCAACTCATCACAAAAAACATACACTTTCACTTAAGAAATACAATTAATAAACAAGAGTTTATACTTAAATTAATTGATATAATATGTATTTTCATTAGATTATATTCACACTATTGAATAATATAAGTAAAGCAGTTCGATCCAGGTGCGTTAGTATCATTATTCGTACATTTCTTTTTACAGTTCACTTTTCGCCGACGATTTAAGAATTAACTGACCTGAATATAATACTTAGTTTCATGGGTGCTGTGAAATAAATATAATGTTATTTTTTCCCTTTGAGAGTATTTTTGTTAACTTTGTTAAACATTTTTTCCCTTTATATACTAATTGTTTGCTAACAGTAGCAATATGAATATTGCGTACACTATTTGTACACTATTACTAGTCCATGTATTAGAATAAGAACCAGTGCTATTATTACCATTAAAATAAATAGACAATTATTCAAACTAAATAAAAAATAAAATGTTCTGCAATATAAGTCAGACAATGGCCACTTCTTCTACCGTGTTGCTATAAGCAAGAAAAACAATACAACTTCTTTGAAATCATTCGTCGCTTTCAAACGTTTGCCTTGCACAAAAGTGTTCTTTGATTTACTTCAGTTCTATTCATTGCAAGAAAATTGTTCAGTGAACTCCGGTGTACCAGAATAATGCACCCGTATAGTTACTGTGTTTTGTTAATTAGCAAGAAATGTGTAGCTTGGTGGAGCCTGGTTGGAAGTACTCGTAGTTAATGGCTTGTTATTAAATATTAGTTATGTAACGTTTTAATTAAAAGGAAAAATGCATTTATAAATTTCTTTCAGTGAAACATAATAGTGCGTTCTGACATTAATGCAACTGAATAATTTATAGTGAGAATACTTGGTCAATTTATTAGTTCTATTGATAGCATTTGATCTTACAATTATTAATTATTTGGATGTATCATTTCATTAATTTCATGTCGCCAACAAATCAAAATTAACATTATTGTTTAAACGAATCTCTATTAGTATTCTTAATAAATGAAATCTTACAATCTATGTCATTAAGAATAATAAAAAAAACCGGCCAAGAGCGTGTCGGACACGCCCATGAAAGGGTTCCGTAGCTAAAAGATGGCCCGACCGCTTAAGACACCATTTAGTAAGGGCAACTGCACGTCATAAGTTGGTCGAGTTGTATAAAAATAACTATGTATGATACAGAGTTCGCTATAGTTTTCGTTGAAAGTACTTACTTGGAGGTATACAGGACATTTTTTTCAGAATTATTTTAATAGTATTTCAAAAGTTAAGGGGGGGGGACGCTCTAATTTTAACTTGGTATTAATATATCTCGAGACTGGGGTGTTTGATCCACATAGTTTCAAGGCAAGTTTTATTGTATTTTAAAATATCTTTTTAACGATACCCCACACGATGGGGTAAGTCGAATTTTTTTTTTCGAATTTACTTTTCGCTGTATGGGAGGGGGGGTAAAAATAATTATTTTTCGATTATTTTAAAAACCAATTCTTGAATTATCACTGTACATCTCTCCACCAATTTTCGTGGCAATCGGTTCAGAAACGGCGGAGAACGAGCCAGGACAGACAGACAGACAGACAGACATGACGAAACTATAAGGGTTCCGTTTTTTGCCATTTGGCTACGGAACCCTAATAAAAAAGGAGTGCGACAGGGTTGCGTCATGTCGCCTAAACTGTTCAAAATACTTCGGTAGCACAACGCACCCGTATCTCGCGTTTGTTAATTAGCAAGAAATATGTAACTGCTCGCTTGTTGGTGCTCCGGTTAATGCGCCTTGCGAAGTTCAAGTGCCGAGTGCTTGTTCGTTGTTTAATAGCTAGCCAACTTCTACTTAAGAGGCCAGCGGAATAATTTAGCAAGAGATAAGTCTGCACAAAACCAGGACTTGCTGCCGCGAAGAGAATAATTTAACGGGCATGTTTACCTCCATCATAATAATGATTAACGTTCTGATACCACGCTTTTAAGGTGCTACAGTAGTCAAAGTTAAGAACATAACACATTTGACTTCGTTGTTTAGTTGCAAATTACCTAAGTGGAAAAAATACAGTATATTTAATTTTCATAAAGATTTATATAGTGTAAATTTATTTGTCGACTCATAGTTTCTTTAAAAATCATATCGATTTTTTTAATTTTAATTGAGAAAATATTGAACGAGGTCTACGTAATTTATCAATACAGTAAATTTTCTTCTTCCGAAAACCAATTTAATCCAATTATTTCGAAAGAATAACGTATTAATTAAGACCAATTCACTTAAACGACTTAACTCGACGTTGCCTTGACAATTGTTTACGGAACAACCGTTCATCTAACAAGCAATTTCTCCGAAAATAAGTGGCTCTTGATTCGTTTACAATGAAAATAACACGTCCGTTGACGTTCTCAGTGTTTCGATTGTTCGCGCAAATTAGATTCCCCGCATGAAGGTAATGTTTCCTCTAAAAATAAAGGGATGTTATCTCGAACGATACGATTAAATAAACATTGTTTTTGACTATTCTCCCGTAGCTACGTTTTCAATAGCGGATCGTTGGAACTGAGTGGGTATTTCCAGTCGATATCTGTACCGGCGGAGGTAGTTTGGTAAATGTAAATAGAGGAGATTGCGACATTGCTATTTAGGGATTCTTTACATGGGAAATGCCTAAGTAGTTATTATTTAGAAGCGATAGAATCACTACAATGTTTGTGACATAGCAGCTATCTACCGTATGTCCATATGTATGCTTAAATTTTCAAAGGTACACAACCGGTTTTCATGTATTTTTTTTATGAGATAGAGTGATTCAAGAAGAAGGTTTATCAATTTAATACATAAATAGTAATGTAGAGAAACACAAAAAGTTTCAGTTGCAATCGTGCGAAGCCGGGCAGGTCGCTATTATTAAAATTGATAAAAGGTCTGCAGTTTGTGATTCCGAAAAATATTACTCGAATAATTTTCGTAATTTGCAGGTCTTCGAACTCGGCTCAAAGCCACAAATGCGTCAAAATACATAGTACAGGTTTACTTTATTAATATTGCAATCCGATCATTATAGTTAATTACTGACAACTATGTATACATTAATGTACCTAGAATAGTTGACGAAGCGCAAATTATACAGGCATTCATCTTCATAATGAAAACACCTGTAATTAAATTATTTCGTTAATATAATTAATCAGAACTAATCGAATTGATATTGTGAGTTAACACGTTGTGTTGTGTATTAATAGTACGTTTGTGGCCCCGTTAATGCGAAACATCATTTGTATTTACCGTTAATAGTCAAATATTTATTAAATAAAGCTGTTTTCTTTTAATCATTGATATAAATTCGCGGAAACACTTACTTTGCAACATCATATTGTAATTATGTTTATGAGTAATATGTGGGTAATGCATTGAAAGCATTTGATTTTTGTTGTTTATGATTATACCGTATAATATTCCCAATAAAGTGAGGCAAAAGAACAAGATGGTAACCTGGTGGTGATAAACTACCCATCGACACCAGAATCGGGAATGCGATGCCTTGCTTGAAATTCCCTTTAAAACTCCGTAAATAATAAAACATTTTGTCATCATCATTATTCTAGCGCCTATCGCAGTTGCTTCCTCGGCCATTACCTTGGAGCACAGGGTACTGGACTATGATATTAAATTGACAAGCCTTGTTACTACAGTGGAGCCAAAGTCGTCTGACCCCCCTTACAAGGGAAACCAGACAATTTGGATCATAGTCGGAACCAACTGCTTTAAGTTCTTTCCGAAGCACGGATTCATCATTATCACCGGACAAACAGGTGATTCAAGCCTAAAATATCCTGACCAAACTGAGAAAACCAACATACAGTAAAAGTGTTCCCCACAGGATACCTCCTACTCCTTGGTTTAAAAGACCAGCGCTCTTACTATTACACCACGGAGGCAGTCATCCTGACATCAGAATCTGTTACCTTGCTTTAAATTGCAGTAAAACTCCATGTTCTCCTCAATTTAACATTAAACATTCCCTCAGTGTAAATCGTTGCAATTACAATTATACGCCAAAACTTTCTGCACGGTCATTAACCGGACGGTTGAGGAATAATTAGCCATCAATTTTGCTTCCTGTTTTAAAATGGTAAGCCGCGTGTCACAGATGTCATTGGCTTAAATGTTTATGCTTAATTTTAGCTTAATGCAACTACTGAAACATGAAATCTACATATAGTAATAATGAGGAAAGATTTGTATTTTTGTATTAAACTTGAAAACTTCTGGTCTGATTTCAAAAATCCTTTCACCATTGGAAAGCTACGTTCACCCTGAGTAACAAAGTGCTATATTTTATCTCGGTACGGGAAGTAATTATTAGTATATGATAAGTGTACTTAGCAACGCACCCCGGATTCGCACGGGTGTGATGATCAGTGTACAAATATAAATACCAATACAAATCGTTTATTGTCAAATATAGGTGGTGTAAAATTGATGATATAAAACATATAAAATATTTTGTATAACTATGTCTTGCCCTTCTTAGGCGTATTAAATGTAAATTACCGTTTCTTTTTAGGATATAATCCGATTTTTTATGTTATTACAATTGATTAAAGAAGTTAATCATCATCATCATCCTAGCGTTTGTCCCGGTCGCATCCTCGGCCGTTGCCTCGGAGTCCAGGGTCCGCTTTCCTGCTGCACCTACTCCACTTCGCACGGTCTTGGGCATCCAGGGTGGAAAGACCATTGGCACGCATGTCATCTTCAACGACGCCAAGCCAGCACTTTTTGGGCCTGCCCCTTCTTCCGGGACCCGGCGGTGGTGGCATGGTGAGACATTTGTTTCCCACGTAGCTGGCCGGTTTCCGTAAAACATGGCCGTACCAACGTAGGCGACACTCCTGCAGTTTATCTGCAATATCACGGACACGAAGGCTACCCCGGATGCGTGAGTTCTTAATGCGGTCTTTCCGCGTCACTCCACACATCCAGCGCAGCATCTTCATCTCCGTGACACGCAGCATCTGCTTGTGTCGCTCAAGTACAGGCCACGTTTCACTGCCGTACAAAAGGACCGGCCTAATGATGGTCTTATAGACCTGTCCCTTCAACTTAACCGGCATTTTGGGGTCACAAATGACACCAGTCACCTCACGCCACTTGGCCCAGGCTGCTGAAATGCGGGCTTTGACGTCGCAATCGATGTCGCTGGACGCTGATTAAAGAAGTTAATATAGGGGAGAAACATTTTTTTAGCGCCGGTTATTATACTTATTGTTTAAATGGATGGAAAAAAATATAATTAATTAACAAAATTTTCCAACACAACTATTACACGGTGAGAAACATTTATATAGCTAACCATGCATTCAATCCCAGCAGCAATGTTTTCTAACTCCACCCTACAGTTTTATATTACGTAAAGCACGTAACCACTCCATCACGGAAAACGTAAGTAAAATGTGCTTCCAATTTCCACGTTTTAGTATTTACATTTGGATTGAATTAATTCAGTTCTGCCAAGTACACACGAACGGAATGGCTATATTTACAGCGCAATAGGTGAAATCACATTACACTGATTGACTTTTACACTCCATTTTTGCAGACAGACACATCGATTCCAATTTAGTAGATTGATAGGTGTGTTCAGTGTTCAGGATTGCATGCAGTACATTTAAACTAATATGGATTAACCGTCAAATACTGACTTTTTATTCTACATCACTAGAAATATTATAAACGCGAAAGATGATAATTCTGTCTGTCTGTCTGCTACGCTTTTCTGCTTAAACTTCTCAACTGATTTTGATGAAATTTGGCATAGACAATCTTTAGACCCTGAAAAAGAACATAAGATTTTAGATCCCTACCTAAGATACCTCTTATTGCAAAAAAGGGATCTAAAATCTACGTGGATAAAATCGCGGGCGACCGCTAGTGAGGAAATGAAAAAGAAATAGACAGAATTAAAAAATATTTTATTTTCGTGACGCACCGAACGTATTTGCTTATTATATTGCCCGGTGATTCGGAATTGATCAAATTAAGTTTCTTTTTACTATGAAACCAAAGGAGCTTGTTTATTAATTTTAGGTGTTGGTTCGTATGCGATACCTATAGAATGCATTTTTGTTTGAGTGAGGGAATAGTGATGCACCTGTGCTTACGCAGTCACTTGTGCACTATAATATAACCTGGCGTACCTGGCTGATCGTAAGATCAGCCGCCATGGTTTAAAAATGGCCGGAAGCTCTACATTATTTCCTAAGGCACTTTTTTCAGCTTTCTACATTATTATAACAGACTTTACACATGTCTTTACTGAAGATAGCTATCTAATTTTAGCACAATTTTCTTCTAAATCGGCTCAAGAGAAAGAGGCTATTCTGACGCCTACGCTGAAGTAGCGTAACGTTATCTATATATCTAATCTATCTAAAGCAGGGTTTCTCAAAGTGGGGAACGCGTACCCCCAGGGGTACACCATTGGAGGGCAGGGGGTACGCGACAAGATTAACTCAATGCTAAAGTTGGCTGCATTCGTCACCCTTTTTGTGGTGTTGAAAGAATAAAACCTAGTTTGAGTATCAAGCAACAGGAGCCATAATTATAAATGTCCGCATATGAAACCCTTCAAGCTGGTATTATTTCCTGTTAAGGGGGTGGGGGGGGGGGGGGGGGGCGGGAGATTAATTAGTTAGGGGTACGCTGTCACTTGGAAATTTTTAACCGGGGTACGCGTTGCCGTAAGTTTGAGAAACCCTGATCTAAAGGATAGGGCGACCCAAATCTGTCAACGTCCATTCACATTTTGGAATACGCCAACGCCTCGCTACTCGACACTGATGGCGTTTCATTGAAAAAGACAGTTTTGTGTAGGGAAAGTGGCGTTATACGTCCGCATATCAGCGTGCTTGAATGAAATGAAATGGTTTATTTTGTAGAGGGCAGAATTTTTTGATAGTTGTTATTAAATGCTACTTTAACCATAGATTTAAATCAGTGGATATACCCTCGCCATACTTCAACCCCCTCGGAAATTGGCACAAAAAGCGACAGTCGCTTCTTATCCCATTTACAACGTGACCAACGTACTCAATCATAGTAGGTACCGCCGCAGTTTTCTGGTGTAAATATAATATGATTTTAACAGGTATTTACATTTTTTGTAGTAAACTCTGCCCTAAGATTTACTGGGGAACAATTCAAAATAAAAGCACGGCTTTGAGGCTTTAAAAGACGAGTTTATTCCTTCTTTAAATGCCTGCAACCTATAAGTGGAGTAAACCCATAGACCCCTGCGACCCCCTTTGGAGTCGCAGGTGTCCATGGGCAGTGATCACTATTATCATCAGGTGACCCGCTTGCTTGTAAGCCGCCTTATTACGCTAAAAAATAAATTGAACTGCTACTAAAATAAATATTTAGTATTTATTTATTTATTTATTTATTTAGTTTAGTATTAAACTGCTAATAAAACAAACAAGACGTTAGAAAAAAAACACTCAAATCAGTCAACTTGTTCTAGAACAAATTTTTATTTAATTTATAGACTGTATTACTAAGTTTTAGTACGTAGAAAGTTGTCATTGGTTAATACAACTTCGAAGATTAAATAAGGGTTGAATCGAATTTTGACAGTCCTTAAATTTTTGAGTGGTTAAGTATCATTCAAAAGCGCTCACTCCATTTTTTCAATTTTCACGCAGGCAAGGTCTGCGATTGCTAAGTTAGGCACCCAGGCCAAAAATATCAAGTTACACATTAAAACCCACTTGGTCCCACTGTTGAGGCGTTGTCGGTATGCTCGGAAAGACTTTTGATTTATCCAAGCGCAAACATCCTTCTAGGAATAGTCCCCTATTTACATAACCGATGGAATATTTTAACCTTCTCAAGTAAAAATAACACGTTACAAAATATACATAATAAGAAGAAACGATGAGTTAATGTAACCCGTAGGCACCAGAAAGACGCTTTCTATTCATGTACAGCAAAAAACAAAAATCCAACTATCAACTACTCACGTAAATAACTTGTAAACTAGAACAGTGCCTCATTATTTACGAAGCAGTTAAAAACATAGCAGTTCGCTATCTGCCGGTATAAATTGTTCATATAAATGTTCCATTTTCTTGGCCTTTTGTTGGGAAGCAACGGTCATTCCACTATGCCCGGGTAACTCATGCATCACTCGGGAATGTAATTTAAAATATTGCCGGAACAGTTGAAAACCGACTGTTAATAACGGTCGACAAGTTTAAAAGCGTTTGCTTCAATTTAAGTCGATAAAAAAGAGTTAGTAATTTTAAATGACGGTCCGCGCGTGGAATGGAAAATTTTTGCGAGTTGTTAATTCTGGGAGGTAGCTGTGAAGAGCTTTTCTGTTGTGTCCCTTGTGGCATTTCGTAATCTCTAACTTCTTTCGAGATGGCCCACGCTGATTTTGATGTTAATGGATGTTCATCAAAGAACAACTGCTCAAACCCCGGTGATATTCTTCCATTTTTATGAATTTCGTGATGACAAAAAAAAATTGCTTTTTCATATATACATACTTACAAACCTGTATAATATGCTTTTTTTTATTATAAACAAAGAATGCATTTGACCTCAAGCGACGGATGGAACCCAGCACCATTTGCAAGGCGGGCAAACAATAATATTTAGCATTTGTAATGCTTAAAAAAATTACAAAAGCTGTAATAATAAATTAAAACGACGCCACAGTTCCGCGTTGGATGGTCTTATATTTATTTTAATTGATTACATTAAACCTTCTCAGACAAAAATAATACTAAGATAGCCTTGGAAGTGTTTTCCTGGCGAGAGAAAAACAGTCTCTAATGGCGTTATTATTTCACCATTAATTAACGTTCGTTGTGAATAAATTAACGGCTAAACGATGTTCTCGACGAAAGATTGATAGCACAGTTATAAATAATTGTAATAATGCGAGACCGAAATAGATGGATGGCGATAAATAAATCAGATTCATTAGTTGTCGATAAAAATAATCAGTCTTCGTCTGGTGAGGTTAGTTCTCCCGATGACAGAATTCCGGCGACAGGGAGCGCTTGGCAACTGGCCTGCATTCCATTCATAATTCCACTGGGATTCCAAGCCTTGCAATGTGTGATAGCCGATGACAATCGTACAGGCCGGTCTAGAATGTCTTACAAATAAAGTGATGACAAACAAACGAAGTTTGTAATACATACTCGTAGTTAAACAAGAGCTATATTATAAATATTGTATCATGATGAATATGCTTCATTTTGTTAATGATTGTTCTTGCTTCCCCATCTGAATTCCTTTTTATTTGCGCATTTTAATAACGTTACTATTTTTAATTAAATAGGTATATTCCTCGTTTCAATAATTTATAAATATTGAAAGTTATTTGCTTGCCACGGCTAGTTGACATGCTAGGTGCTAACGTGCCATGGCAATTACTAGATCACATACTAAGTAAGTAATAACACTAACTACTCGTATCGTGAAAAGATAATATCTGTGTTCAGATAAATTCTGGGATTAAGCTATTGCTGCAATCTGGGATAATGGAGCAAGATCTACGATATCACTTCCTAGAATTGTATTGGACAGACTATCTCTTTATCTCTTTGACCATTGAATGCTAGAATATTGAATACGTTTGCTTTGTTACCTGAGGGTAATAAAATATTGATTATATACATAGTTGAGGAGCTCGATGGCGCAGTGGCTAGCGAGCTCGGCCTGCGATTGCTAAGTTAAGCAAATTTCCCAGAGGCTAGTCATCGTATGTGTGACCGAAAAAATCTATCTCGTGCTCCTCCGAGCTTCGGGAGGCACGTTCAGCCGTTGGTCCTGCGCCTGATTTCTCTATCGGCGTGTCAGATTGCTGGTTCACCGAACCACAGTTGATTAATTCTCAAAAAATAAGGTTTATATTTTATCATTAAAAGTTATTTTATTGGCTGGGCAGCACATTAGTTTGGGTGCAATAATTCGGTTGGAGCACACCAGATAAATAAAATTGCTGTTTTCCTAGAGACTGCTAATTTTCATACGAAAATTTTATTGTAGGTACTTTCAAATTTTCACTTATACATACATAAGTGAATGGCTTAAAAAGCCGCTCACTTTAGGATTATATGAATCTTCAAGCAACCAATAAAATGGTTTACTGATCGAAAATAGTCTTTGTCATTTGCTGCATCCGTGACCTAACTGGAAAGACCTATTTCCAAACCTATTCAGAGCATTCGGTATAAAAATAAAGTGGTCTGAGAATTGCCATTGTTACAGGCTGGACGTTCAAGTTTTAGAATGTGGCAGTAAAATGACAATTTGCAATGACCCTGTGTTTTTGAAATTGATAAGTTATCATTATACACACATCAACTTTATCTAGGGATATCTACATATTATCAAATATCTTTAATACTATTAGGAATTCGCTTATACTGTGACTGAAAAAAATATAGAGAATTTTATAGTTTATAATAATAAATAAATAAAAACATGATTTAAATTGTAATTTTATTAATAATTATTTTTTTATCGCCCTAGGTAAATTAGTGTGGTAGAAAATCTGCGTTTTTTTTTAAATTAAATGATCAAATTTAATTCAAATAAACAATCTTATTGATTTAATCAGTGTTGCCACCTCTCACGTTTATTATAACATCAGTATCAATTGTTCATGATTAAAATTAAGTTTGTTAAGGTCTTGATGCGTTATGAGACCCGATGCTCTTTCAAAGTGATGGTGAAGTTGTTGTACTGTCTTGGAATTTGGTGGGAAATGTCTTAAAAATTATTGATATAACATGCCGCACACATGCTTGATAGGATTTAAGCCGGACGACTGAGCAAGGTAATAAAAAACATGGATATCGTAGTCTCGTAGAGCGGCCGGCACCTACCGCGCCACATGGGAATTGGCACTGACGTTCATGGTTATAAATTTCTGGATGATTTTGACTTGGCTTAGAGCAATGACAAATTCTACTACCTTTTTGAGATGTTTTTGCTTAGTCATGATGCCTTGGATACAAACGGGCTAGGTTCGTTCAGCCAGACGAAATCCTCCTAAAACCATGATTGTCCCGCCTTGGCATAAGTGGACCTCTTTATAGTGTCACAGACAGCTAATACTGTCAGGAGTTCTCGAAACGCGTGTTCTTCTAGAATCTGGATAAAATCTGTAGCGGGAGTCATCGGTTTACAGCATCACAGACCATGGGTCGTCAATCCATGGAAAATTTTCCTAAGCCCAAGAAAGACGCCTACCGCGTTTGCCCCATCACAATGCTGGTACACGTGGCGGTTGTCCAACATGAAGACCCACTTCATGCAAACCCCTTTGCACGGTTTGATCGCTTTCCAGCAGCTGATGGTCCTCCTGGAGCCTTTTTACTAGTCGCATCGCTGTGATGTTTGGTCGTCCTCGAGCAGTCTTTTGGAGAAATTGATCCTGTGTCTGGGTAGTAATGCGATTTCTTTTTTAGTGCCGTTCAACCACGTTCCCAAGACTGCGATAATTGCTCCAAAACCTTGGTAACATGTTTTGGTTGGTGGTTAGGCCCTCGGCAACGACGCGTTCGAAGGCAACACTTTCTTACAAGTCCACAGATCGTATCATTTCATTTCAACTCAAGTAATGCCGTTACATTACTATTTAAAGAACACTCAATAAGTTTCATAAAAAATAATTTAAAAAAACATCACTTTTCTTTAGTAAAATATCAAATAAACTATTTTCATTTTCATACACTTTTCCCGTGCGGAAGGAACTACCAATATTTTATTGCCATTCTTTTGTTTTTCTATAAAAAATATATTTTTTATAAAAATTGAATAAAATACCTTTCAATCGATATATAAACTTCATATTAATATATTAAAGAATTAACAATATAACATAGTTTATAAAATACAATTAAGATATCCCTAGATTTTGTTGATGTGTGTATGTATGTATATCTATTTTTTTATTTGATAAAGCTTTGCTTGATATTTCACGTAAATAAGTACCTTTTATGCAAATACATTTTACAAGGTGTCAGGATTTATACATAAAAGATGGGATATTGATACATTAGGTGAAATGTTTGGCTTCCATAAAATGAAATAAGTTAATTATATCTGTCAAAATAATGTTAAGACCTGAGTAGGTGTTTTAAGTATGATATAATTTATTCGTATTTGGTAAATCAATAAAATAAAAGTTAAAAATAACATCAATACTTACTAATGTGTGTTTGTGTGTGTGTATGTGTAGTAGTAGTCCCGGCCGAAATCGGCCGCGGCGACTTTCTAAATACTAATATACTAAAGCTGAAGAGTTTGTTTGTTTGTTTGAATTTAAAATACCTTAACATTTTGTTTTGGATAGACCATTTGTCGAGGAAGGTTTAAAGCTATAGTATCCTGCAACTTGGGCACCTGGTCAAATTTGAGCACCTATCGATGTCTATACGTTTAAGCATTCGTAGTACAAGCTTCAAGCTGAGTTTGGAGTTTGGAAATTAGTGTGTCCAAGGCATTGATTATTTCTATACAAAGCAACAAAAACATTTCAAATCAAATAAAATATGTCCAACTATAAAACATAATTACATTTCTAACATCACAGATACAAAAGTAACATCCTGATGATCAGCATCGAAACAAAACGTCCGGGCTAATGTAACAATAACAATAACGCAAACCGAATTCATTAAGCGCCAACATAACAAAAGATAATAGCGTTTACAGGAGGTAATCCACTTTGAGCACCCATTGATGCAACTTGCGCACCAGTCGAGTCCGCTTTGAGTACCTTTTAAATTTTTGGCCTGACAAAAATAACAATAGGACTGCTAAAATTATCAAAAAGTGGGCCAGACCAGGTGCTCAACTTGCGAGTGCTCAAAAACTGGGTGGTCAAAGTGGATTACGTCCCATAGCCGCTTCTCTTACGCGTGCTCTCTTGTTACTTTCTTTACATCCGTGTTCCGACATTAATCATGTAAAAAGGATCAAGCAGTATTAGTATTTGATATTTTAACTAGCCAATGATAAGAACAGTTCTTCGAAGCGGACATGGCTAGGTGCTAAACTGGCAGGTGCTCTAAACTGGGTGCTCAAAGTGGACTACCTCTGTTAACTGCTTCCCTTACGCTTGTTCTCCTATTACTTTCTCTAACATCCGTGTTCCAACATTAATCATGTAAAAAGGATTGAGCATTCAAAAACGACGCGTTGAAGGGTTGTCACCTAATTTTTTATGCAGATTGACTTCGGAAACTTTCCGTTGCGACCTAAATAAGTCTAGCCGCAAATTAAAGACTAGCCCTGTCTGTAATATATGGACTTCAGTCAAGTGTTTAGTCAGTTATAATGAAAAGTGTAAAAATTCACTTATTAATTTATTAAGTAAGAAACTTGCTAGTGAAATGGTTACACATTGAATTTATACTTTCTAATTGTTTATTTAAAATTTTAAAAACATAATAGAAGATAAATTTGACACAAATCATTAATCTACATAATTTGATTATGCAAATACTATGTAGGTAGTCAAGACCATTTCAATCATACCGTTAGTAAAGTTACGCGTCCGTCTATTTGAGTTAGATACTTAGTTTATGAACTAAATCCAAAGTATATTATTATGTACTGGAGTGAAACCATTCGAAATTGGAATTTCTATTATTAGACATCTAAAATTATGATGCCCGGTACGTGCTTCACTATGTGTGGTAGTGAAGAAACACTGGAGCGATTTTGTGCAAACTTCACATAAACCATCTTCTAAATAGTGCGAACAAACCTTAAAAATTTGGTTTTGATTGGTAAGCCCGTTCTAAAGTTGTAAAGTTACAACAAAAAATGACACTTATTTTCATATATTAAGATAATATATAAAAGGATAAAAATCTGAGTCAGGTATTATGAGCAAAATGCTCTGAAAATAAGAAAAGCGCCTATCTGCATTTCATAGATGAATCAGGCAAAAAATTATTTACATGACAATCTCAATACTACATTTCGTGCTTCTTTACCTATAAAGGTAATCGTTTTACCGGTAAAAGTTATTCATATCACGGTGATAAATCTCATTGAGATCGTCTCTAACATGTAATTGTATGTAGTTTGCAAGAATATTCCGAAAATGTATCTAGTAAGTATTGGTAGTTAACAAGACTATTACGAAATAAGTGAGAGTTCGGAACACATGTTTAAATAATTCACCCAAGAAAAGTATGTGACTTAAAATAACAAGTACCCTTCCGGCCTTTTTCGACCACGGCGGCCGATTTTACGATCAGCCATTTACGCAGGATATATAACAGTGCACAAGTTAGAGCGCAAGAACAGGTGCAGTCTCTATTCCTTCATTCTCACAGTTTGGTGGGACAGTAATCGGATATGACCATAGAGAGATCAGGCGCAGGACCAACGGGTTAACTTGCCTCCACAGGAGGCAGGAGATCAAGATGATTTTTTTTGGTCACCCGTCCGATGATTGGCCTCTGCGAAAGTTAAGCAATTAACTTAGTAACATAGGCCGAGCGCGATAACTACTGCGCCATCCAAGTAATCCTAGTAATATCAGCCTTTTAATTTATGGTTGTAGAGAAAAGGCCTCTGCTATTTACAAGGCATGTTATCGTCACAAATGTGGGTTTTAGCTTTAACACAAATTCTCAAATTGTTATTTATTTGAAAATCTAAATACAACATTTTGTTAAAATCAATAATTTCAGTGTAAATCAAGTTGCAAAATAATATTCTCTTGCCAGTTAAAGCAACCGGTTTATTCGTAAAGGTTATTCATATCACGGTGACAACCCTCGTTCGGAACAGAATCGTGAACAACGATCGGTTGTCTCATACGTTATTCAGCAACTTTGCTGCGACTTGAAAACGGATCTTTCCCGCAAACGACTGTACAAGTCAATTCACTCAATCAGGGTAATGAGGTTTGAGCTTCAGCGAACGAATATCGGGATAGTTTACAAGAATATTTCGGAATAAGTAAGATCTCTTAGGTCTTACTTATATACGGGAATCGAACCTTCGACCTCGAGATCACGGCCCTGATAATTAGACCACTAGACCATCGAGGCGCAAGTTAACCTAAAAAATCAATAGTCTGGTTAAATTTGACCGTGTTATTAAGAGCCTCCCTAAAAATAAACAATTTATAATATAAGATATATGCCATACATGAGAGCGTATATACATGTTCGCCGATATAAGTGTGTTTATGTATTGTATATTATTAACGTGTATAAGATGTTTTCGAGTTACCTTCATAAAAATGCGGCAGAAAAATAAGTCTTTCATTACCCCACGAAAGTATCAAATACATTGTTATGGATTTCTAGGAAGCCAACGGAAATGTTTATTATTTATGAAAAAAATTAAGTAAACCTTTTGTATCCTAATATTCGAGTGCCACCATTTTTTACACAAAAATTGGTGTTTCCAAGAATTTGGATTTCGTAAAATCCAGCCAATCAGCCAAATACTTTTGCGGCTTTAAGGTTTCGTGCTACAAAAGAAAAACGTAATCCTTATAGGAACACCTTATTGTTATTCCCTCCCTATACGGGTTTTTTTCTTTGTTCATTTTTGCTTTTGGTTACATATTTGTACTTAAGTATTCTGAAGTCTCCAAACGAGGGCAAAATATCGAATTGTGTAGTCAACACAATCAAAAGAACATACGGCTGCGTATGCCTTGTTTTTGAAGCCTACGAAGTAATAAAAACGTACTCCCTTTGTCCTCGCTCTCATAGAAGAGTTATTTGTCACGATCGTAGAGACATCGAGCGTCGGACCAATTAATATACTGAAAAACTGACCGCTCCATGTTGAAACAGAATATTTTCCAAAAAAAAACATTAAAATTCTGCCCAATATCGATCCCCGGACTTCTTACAAGATAGTTTGCTTGATGTATAATATACTGAACTTTTTACCGAAATGATGCATTCATTTTTCATTTAAATGAAAAAAATAAATAAACTATTTGGACTAACACAAGGCTAGGGAACGCATAGACAGACTTAAATTTATGTACTTTTAGGAACTTCAATGACTCAACTAATGCCGATATTCATCACACAACATTTGCCCCTGGAAGGATGGGGACCCACTAGGGGCAAATGTTCGATGACTAGAACAGGCCCGTCAAAATGCATAATTTATCTAAGTGTGAGTATACCATTCACAATAATCACTTAGCTTTTTCTGTTCAATAAAACATCGATGTTTAAAACACACCACACCACAAGAGGCAAAAAAGTTGGCAAGCGGAACGATTTTTATTAAATACGATAGAAATGCTTGTACTATGGAAGCTAGGGAGCCGTAAGACACACTTAAATATATACTTTTAGGAACATCCTCGACTCGAGTCCTAATGTCAATGTACGTACATCATACTAACATTTGCAAATGTTCGACCACTAGACCAACGGGCCCGTCAAAATTATGCAAAGGAGGATGCAAATCCTGGTCCACCCCCTTAATAGCTATGTGTGTTATATGGCTGGATAAGTATTTTTTAGCTGAATAAAAGTTACTATGGCGTCAAGTTCCAAATGTTAGTCCGTTCAGAGTTATTTTCTTTATATAAGTCTTTATTTCTATTCAACATTTTAGTTCTAGCAGGAGCTCCGTTATTATATTTACTTGCATTTCTGTACTACATATACGTTGTGGCACCACTGACATACAGTTTTCATTGAATAACAGTCCATAGAATCCTTTTTATCCGTCTCACTCAGCACTCATTATGACATTGAAACTGGTTAGGGGCACGGACAGGACGGTAGGCGTCGGCGGGGTAGCTCGCAAGCGCAGGTTGCTGCTCTTACGTGGTGGTATACAGTCGCGACACGTGAGAGCTAGAATGTACTACTGCTACTTATTGGTTCACAATAATAATATTCTGCAAAGATATTGTACCTGCATGACGTACAGTAGGAACCTGTGCGCATATTGTTTCAATCGTTTGGTATCTAGGATACGCCAGACACGACGCGTTTGTAGGCCCAGCCTTATTTCTAAATGACGTCATTGTTGATCATGACTAATAATAAATAAATGTTGATTATTAAAATATTATGTTATTTTTTATAAAAAGCATGTGGTAACGATAAGGTCTGTTTGAAATTGTAATTTTTGTAAAATCAAACATTTTACATTGTCTGTGAATCATGTGAAACCACTATGTTTAAAAAAGGATAACTCTGAACGGACTAACATTTGGAACTTGGCGCCATAGTAACTTTTATTCAGCTAAAAAATACCTATCCAGCTATATATCACACATAGCTATTGGAAGTGGGACCAAATTTCATACAAACTCTGGCATCATCCTTTATCTAAGAGTGAAAATACGATTCACAAGAATCACTTTGCCTTTGCTGTTCAATAACACACTATTGAGTGACCACAAAAGGTTGGCAAGCGGAACGATTTTAATTAAAACCGATAGAAATCCCTGGCCGTTCCTTACAATGAACTTTTACTGAAATATAATTAACTGATCGCCGCCCACTTTCCGGCGTCACTGTTTCCGACAATCCCATTTGCCGTGTAGACTGCTATATTTTCTACTAGCGGCCGCCCGCGACTTCGTCCGAGTGGATGTCGGATTTCATTATACGAATTTTTTTTCCCGCTAACTCCCGTTCCCGTGGGAATTTTGCAATATCCTTTTGCAACTAAGCATCAAGTTTACTAAGGGACCTGCATGCCAAATTTCAAGCGTCTAACTCAAGTAGTTTAGATTTTTCATACAAACTTCCACCCCCTCATTTCGGGGAAGTGGGGGGTTGGAATGGGTCAAAAAGTAGCCTATGTTCTGTCTCAGGGTCTAAAGATTGTCTGTACCAAATTTCATCAAAATCGGTTGCGAGGTTTAAGCGGGAAAGCGTAACAGACAGACAGACAGACAGACAGACAGACAGAGTTACTTTCGCATTTATAATATGAGTTGGGATTGGCATCGTCAGTTTTAAACGTTTTTCGTTCAACCGTGAAATGGCAGCGTGAAATGTTTTTATAGTATCGATGTATGTATGAAAATGTTATTGATTGACCTTTTTGTGAAGAGTGAATGGGATTTCGTTAAAATGAACATATTTTTACTGTGATTATTGTTTTCAATTTTATTTACTTTGCGGAAAAAGCTTACAGCAAATGAACATTGATTATTATTATTAATTCCCTTCAACCGGTAAATTCGTATTTGGCTCATATTAAACTTTGTTATTTAAGCAGTTTTCCAAAGACCATGATAAAAGCATAATTATGTCATTTAATACAAAATATATTAAAAGAGGGCTTTAATTACTTACTATACTTATATAACTTTTACACCAACGTTATCCTGAATGATTATTATCGATTTGGTCAAAAATACAAAATTGTCTGACCTAGAACATTCTTTTGTTTAGTTCAGAGAACATTGGAATAATAATAAATTATCGCATTAAGCTATATTTAATTATCCAGAATGAAGTAAATGTTATCTTAACATCTAAACCATAAAACGTAATCAAAAGGATCGGATGAAGAAGATTAGGCGATAAGGAAAAACCACTGTGATATAATTTAAAAAGGATATCGAACGGACCTTAGCCTCTACCGCTGGAATTAAATTATAGAAATGGCCACTAACGGTTTCAAAGCCTGAGAGATAATGGTTTGAGTGTTTTGCTGTAGTAATACCACTAAAAAAATCGGTTTCTTCTGTCTGCCCTGTCTGCAATCATCCTAACGCTTCTACCGATTGCATCCTCGGCCATGGCCTCGGAGCCCAGGGTACGGTACGACTATGACTCAGAATTGACCGGCTTGGTTTATTACATTGGAGCGACTTTCGTCTGACCTCCGTAGCCCATACAAGAGTAAGGAGACCATTTGGATCATAGTCGGGACCAACAGCTTAACGTGCCTTCCGAAGCTCGGAATCATCATTATTATCGGACTATTAGATGATTCAAGCCGGCAATATCCTAACCAAAGTAGAAAAACCAAAACAAAGTGAAAGTGTTCCCCGCGGATTTCGAACCCACGACCTCCGAGGTTCATGAGCACAGCACTCTTACTACTACACCACGGAGGCAATCAGTTTCTTCTGCTTGTCCCTATGTATGCTTAATCAATACATAGTATAAAACAAAGTAGCTTTCGCTGTATGTCCGTATGTATGCTTAGATCTTTAAAACTACGCAACGGATTTTGACGCGGTTTTTTTTTAATAGATAGAGTGATTCTTAAGGAAGGTTTGTATGTATAATACATGTAAGTAAATACCACGGGCGAAGCCGGGGCGGGCAGGTAGTTCTTTATAACGAAGCAAGCCAATTTCAGAGAACTTTTTTATAAGATAGAGTGGTTCAAGAGGAAGGTTTATGTCAAATATGTAATTGTACATGCATCATGCATAGCAATGCGCCCATGTGAAGCTGGGGCGGGTCGTAAGATTATAATGTACATAAATATTGCACAATTTAAGAATAAATAACGCCTCTGATCTAGTGGTTTAAGTATAGCGCCTTGGTTTCGTGGTTCCGGGTTTGATACCAAGGTCGGAAAAAACTTGAGTTAGTTTTTCCGACCACAGCAAGAGTTTGTGATCACTATTCTGCATTTGGCAAGCGTGGTGATTAAGGCAAAACCAATCTTTGTGACGAAAATAAATGATTTCAAATGATAAACTGAAATATAATCCTTTACGAATAGAAACTAATGGAAGCTTTTATTTTTAAATGGATTGTAATTAATAGACCTTTTTGAACTAGAGTCAGGCAGACACATTAACTCTATTTAACACTGAAATAGAGGCTTATCACAATCATAAAAGGCTACCCAAACTACCATTTATTAGTAAAGTATTATGTTTTTGTTACAAAGATAGGTTGTGGCTTAATCACCACGATTGCCAAAAGCGGGTTGTTTTATAACAACCTCGAGCTACGTTTGGAAAAACTTACTCAAATTACTCAAATTATGCCCGACCTGGGAATTGAACCCAGAACCAGAACTGGACCATGGAAGCGTTTATTCGTACTGCACAATCAATCAATCAATCAATCAATCAGTATATTTGTCAAACATAGGTAGTACAAATTTTGGTTTTACATATAAATTACAGTGATCGCTATGTTTTGCCTATTCGCAGGCATACAAATATTTAGAAAATAACATTTTATTCTAATATCGGCACATAAGCGTTTATCATATCATTTCTATTCGTAATTTAAATAATGGATTATCACACATCTAAGGACGTTACCAAAAGGACTAGTTTTTAGTATAATGTTACCATAATAATATCCTTATTTTATACTCATATCGACGCATTTATCAAAAACACGTGTGAGCTAAACCGAAACGTGCAATAATAATAATATGCGGCATTACATTAGTTTCAAATTGGCAATCGCTAAACTAACAATTTGTGAAGTAATAAATCAGCGGTCATTCATTACGCGTTTGATTTTCAATTTGCGATTCTGTTTGCTTTTGATGGGTTTTGGGGGTATTAGGCAACTAATACGATTTTCCCGGGCAAAGCTTACAATATTACCTTCAGAGATTTCCAGGAAAGAACGATACTTAACATGACAGAGGTACAAAAATAGTACGTTAAATAAAAATATTTGTTGATGTCTGATTGGTTGGTGTTTTGGAAAATCGACGAATAAGAATAAAGATCTGTATTTTTATTACAGTAAAACACCATTGACGGAAACGAACTGACTTTATTTTTAATTGTCACAGACAATACAAAGAACACAGTTTAATATTGCTGCCATAGATGGCGCCACATATTGTTAAATAATTATTTTGTTACAATATATTTAACACGCCCACTTAACAAAATAATTCTAAAGTTACTTGTTTAATCCTAACATTTCTAGAAATTTATAATGTTTGACTGCATTTAAACCTTTGGTAAATAAGTCAGCAGGCATGTCTGAAGTTGGCAAATATTTTAATTGCATAACATTATTATTCACATGCTCTCTGAAAAAATGGTAACGAATATCTATATGCTTTGATCGCTTATGTAAACAATTATTACTTGCCAACTTCTGTGCAGACTGATTATCATTGAACACAGTTATTACATACAGCTTATTAGTTAATTCATATTGTAAATTCCTTAGATAGATAACCTCTTTACAACATTCAGATATACCCATGTACTCTGCCTCAGTACTGGATAAGGCAACAGAGACTTGTTTCCTAGTTTCCCAGGATACAGCACCACCGGAAAGAGTAAAGAAATAACCTGTATATGAACGCCTATCTAAAGCATTACTAGCCCAGTCAGCATCGACATAAGCTTGCAATTGAGAATTTCCATTTACAACATATTTCAGACAAAAAGATTTTGTTGTTTTTAAATATTTTAAGACCCTTTTGGCATAAGCCCAGTGTATGTCACTATAGCAATTATTAAATTGACTTAAGTAATTCACTGCAAAAACAATGTCCGGTCTAGTGAGTACTGCTAAATACATCATACTACCAATCAGCTGTTGGTAGGGTAATTGGCTATTACACTGGTCACCTTTACTTAAATTTAATTTAGCCTCAATTGGTGTATAAACTGGTTTACAATCATTGATATTAAATTTTTGTGACAACTTTTCAATATATTGTTGTTGATCTAAAGTTATACAACCATTTTCTTTATCAATATGAACCCTCATACCGAGGCATTGCTTAACACTGCCTAAATCTTTAATTTTAAAAATAGATGACAAACTTTTTATTACATTTTCAGTTTCTAATGCATTGTTTGAGAACAGGAAAAAATCATCAACATATAATGCAATAAATACTCTATCAGACCCATTAATTTTAGTATACAAACAAGGTTCTAGTTGTGATCTTTTAAAACAGATGCTCTCCAAAAAAGTATCAACCCTTTGGTACCAGGCTCTTGAAGACTGCTTTAATCCATAAATGGCTTTCTTTAATTTTAACACTTTATTAGTACCATTACATTTAAAACCTTCTGGCATTTTCATATAAACAGTTTCTTTCAGTAAGCCATTTAGGAAAGCAGTTTTCACATCCAGGTGAGTTACATCAAGCTTCATCTGTGCTGCTAAGGCAAAAAGCAATCTCAGAGATGAATGTCTCAAAACAGGTGAGAATGTTTGATCAAAATCTATACCAGGTTTCTGGACAAAACCTTTTGCAACAAGACGGGCACGATATCTAATACTATTGTCACTGTCTAATTTTTTTTTAAACACCCATTTACAAGGCACAACAGTATTAGTCACTGGCAAATCCACAATTTCCCAAGCATCATTCTCATCAAACGATTTTAGTTCATCGTCCATGGCTTGCGCCCACTGAACACGTTCAGCCCCACTTAAAGCTTCTTCAAGTGATATTTCACTACTGTCAAACACTTCACTACCTGCACTGATACTAGCAAAGCCATACCGCTCAGGCTTTTTACGAATACGACACTGCTTTGGCACATTCACTGTGGCTGGTGATACTGGAGTCTCGACCTGTTGCTCTGGAAATGAAGTAGGGACCTGACTTTCCTGAACGTCAAGAAACTCATCCTCCTCAGAGCTGGAGCTGCCTGGATCCTGGCTAACTGCTTCCTCAACTGCCCCGGAACTGGATTCTGATTTGATGTCAGGAACGCTACGGTTTTCTCCCACTTCCTTCTGTGAAACTTCTGGTAACTCAGACTTCACCTCAAAATCAGATGTCGATTCTTCTATGGTGAGTGGAACCTCAGTAGCACAATTCCCCTCCTCAATCACGACAATATCTCGACTGGTGATTATTGAATTATTGTTGGGATTGAATACCCTATACCCTTTTACACAGTCTGGGTAACCAACCATAATACACTGTATCGCCTTCTTGTCCCATTTATGTCGCTTCTCTTTTGGTATATGTACCATTACTTTGCTGCCAAATATGCGTAAGTGGCTGACATCTGGTTTCTCTCCTGTCCATACTTCAAATGGTGTTTGATTGTTTAATCCTGATGCTATTGACCGGTTTCTCAGATAAACTGCAGTGTGCACTGCTTCTGCCCAATATCTCTTGGATAGTCCTGCATCAAACAATAAACATTTAGCTTTTCATTCACCACTGTGCGATTCATTCGCTCACAACATCCATTTTGCTGTGGTGTGTAGGGATTGGTTTTCTGGTGTAATATTCCTGCTGCTTCTAGATATTTATCAAACTGCTTATTACAGAACTCCAAACCGTTGTCCGTCCTAAAAACCTTTATTTTTTTACCTGTCTGGTTTTCTACCATATTCTTAAAGGTTTTAAATCTATCTAGAGCTTGATCCTTGCTCTTCAAAAAATAGACAAAGGCCATTTTGCTCTTGTCATCAACGAACAGTAAAAAATATTTGGATCCTCCAATGGAATTGGTTTCCATAGGTCCACATAAATCTGCATGTACAATAGACAATAACTCATCACTTCTGTTACCAATGTTGGAGAAAGGTAACCGTGTTTGTTTTCCTTCACAACACACGACACAGTTTGTTTTGTTCACTTGAGGCTTGTCTGAGTATATCATGCCAACAACTGCACCATCTCGCATTTTATCAAGGTCAGTACTATTCAAGTGAGCAAATCTTCGATGCCACACACGACCTGATACTGGTGTAAACAAACAATCTAGTTGTTTCACATTTAACTTGTAAACACCATCTTCCAAGTTTGCTGTCGCTATGAGTTCGTTTCCTTGGTTATTATGGCGCAGTGGAAGCGTACTGGGCCCATAACCTATTACAGTAAAACACCATTGACGGAAACGAACTGACTTTATTTTTAATTGTCACAGACAATACAAAGAACACAGTTTAATATTGCTGCCATAGATGGCGCCACATATTGTTAAATAATTATTTTGTTACAATATATTTAACAATTTTATCAATATTAACAATTAATTTGTCTGCCTGGATATTTCTGTTCTGAATGATCCTGTTCCTGAAATAACTAAATAAAACAACTGAGAATGGATAAAAACTGTTAGATGCGGATTTCATATAGCGAAAATAAAATACTCATACTGTAGAGTTTGCTGCTTGATGGCGTTTTATGGCTGTATTCTAAGGATATTTCTATGTATATCCCTTATTACATACTTGACAGTTATTATGGATTTATAAGGAAACATCGCTTTATACTGAGGCCATCCACAGAGGAACTCGTTTATATTTTCCTAGGTCTACTTCATCCCGCACTGTATATTTAAGTAAGTCAAAAAACAACTAATCCGTCGTCGCCTTTAGATTGTATAACTAATATGAAGAAAGTTGTTTCCTAAGTTTAAACATTACCAAGACGATTATTTTACAATACTAACCGCATGCTCAACCACACCCAGTCAGTTGTTAACAAAGTTTGTAAAATAGTGTAGAGAGTTTCTTAGCTCTGAGCGGTCTATTGATTAACTACGATTGAACAGATGAAGCCACACGTAACTTACTTGTTTATGCTCACAAATTATACAGGATGGATTTATGCGATGCAGTTTGAACAGCAATTAAAAATTCTCTTACCTATCGATCCCTATTCCATGATTGGATTAAAAGGCTTTAAGTACAGGAATGACAGAAATCGCCAAAAAATCCCATAGATTTTGTACTGAAAATTCGTGGATCCGATTACATGCGGCTATCGACCTTATGTACCCATCAAGTGCCATCTCAAAAATGCATCCTGCGTAAGATTATGATACCAACCTAATTCTGTGTCATTTAGAAACCGTGTAGCATGTTTATACAGTTTATACCAAAACGCGGCCTACGCGCCATTTTAGCTAAATATTTCGTAGCACGGGCCGTAGCCGTGGCTTACCAAAACTGTAGCAATGTTATCTTCTCGTAGTTACGCTTGCGTTGATGTTGATGCTATACAAGTTTGTGAAATTCTATTTATTTTTGTTAATTTGTCATGCTCCCTTGTTAGATTTCACAAACAAAAAAAAGTGTTTAAGTAGTATTTAGTAATAGGTCATATTTGGTTTAAAAATATCAAAGGCATATAAAGATATGGATGGAAATATATTTTCCGATTTTTTTTATAAATACTGTTGTTTTATACAAACACGTTTTATTTTATTCTATGGGTTCTTTGATGTTTGTTATTTATAATTTAATAATAATCTTAGAACTCCCTACATACTTGTATCCTAATGTATTTACTTAAAATTGTTCTCACATTCATAAAACAAATATAGTTCCATTAATCATATGATGAAATATTGTTTCATTTCCATAGCACGAAGTGCCGCATTATATGAAGCGTTCAAGTCACGATTCGTCGCATCAGATCTCATTGAAACATGGAAATTATCTGAATTACAACATACGAAATATTATTAGATTGAACTATGTAGGTTTTTACAGTGCTTTTATATGAGAAATATATAGAAATTTAATTCTTTCATAGCCATGTTTTAGTTACAGTTGTAGCCATGTTACAATACACTAAGCCGTGTTTCAATTCTTACCGAGTGCTTAAATCTTTACAATTATGCAACTTATTTTCATGCGATTTTAAACAGATGGAGTGATTATAGGGGAAGTTTTTTGTAGGTATATGACATGCATAATTATAATAAAGACACAATGAAATAATTCTAGTAGCACTTGTGCGAAGCCGGTGCTGGTCACTAGTCGATAATCTATACTAATACTAATATAATAAAGCTAAAGAGTTCGTGTGTTTATTTGTTTGAACGCGCTAATCTCAGGAACTACTGGTCCGATCTAAAAAAAGTGATTTTTGTGTTGGATACTCCATTAGACGAGGAAGGCTTTAGCTATACGAGTAGTACATACCCATGTGTGGGGAAACCGAAATCCACGAGGACGGAGTCGCGGGCGACCGCTAGTAAAGCAATTTAGCGATAGAATATGGTATATTTTTGTGCAGCTAAAACTCAATCAATCGCTTGAACGCCCCGTTGCATGCACCGAGCAAATTTACGGCCTCATTTGATAACTATTGAACACAAATAATGGATTCTATGTTGTATCCATTAATTGAACGGAGTAAGCGATCCAAATCAATGTACACAGGAAATGAAGAAATAAACGTTTGTTTTAAATGCACGGTTTGATAAACTGTTATAGAGGGTTTTGTTTGTTCATTGGTTCTGTTAAACTGTTGTTTGAATAGGTTCTTTGTTCATGTACACAAATACATATTATGACTAACGGTATGATTTGTTCTCATAGGGATTAGTTTAATCACAATTCAAACTTTAGTACTTGGTAATTGATATACATACTTATATTTTATACACATTTTTTAAGGACGAGTATATTTCAATTAAATTTATGAAGTAATAAATAAATGAATCATTACAAGAAACCTGATTTGCAGACCTCAACATTCAACAAACCCTACAAATTCCAAGTGATTAAGTTATTGATATGCTACTGCATTTGAAGATGACCTTTATTAGAACCTGAAAAGGTCTATTGTTGCATAATTTAGTTGCAAACAGAGTCTTAAAGTGCAACTATGTCGCGAAACAAACTTAGAATATCTTTAGCCAATATCGTGAGTAATTTATGGGTAGCGTGAAGATTAGCGAATACTATTAGTCTATCGATCAATATATGTACATCACACAACTGTAAAATATATCTTCATAAGTGTTCTGCCATTCATTTCAATCTACACTAACATAATAAAACAAAAGTGTTTGTTTGTTTGTTTTGAACGCGCTTATCTCAGGAAGTACTGGTGGAACCCCAAAAGTAAATTCTCAATTTATACCAGGAGTTCCTGAGATTTGCGTTATCAAACAAATAAACAAACAAACTATTCAGCTCTATAATACATAATATATAAGTTATAATAAGTGTTGACCGTGATAATACATTACAACAAGTTTTTTTTTTGTTTTGACAGGCCCGTTGGTCGAGTGGTTAGAGACCCTGGCTACAAAACCAAGGGTCGCGGGTTCGAACCCCGCTAGGGGCAAATGTTTGTGTGATGAACATCGGCATTTGTACTCGAGTCATGGATGTTTATAAAAGTATTTAAGTATGCTTTAAGTATTATAGTAAGTATTATAAGCTTGTACTATGGAAGCCAAGGAACGGATAGACCGTTCCTTGGCTTCCATAGGACAAGCTTCGAGCTTAGTTTGGGGCTAAGCAATTGGTGTGTTAGTCCAAGGCATTCATTTATTTTATTTTGTTTATAAAGGACGACACTTAATTACACGCTTGCAATCTAGTGCCTTTTCCTAAAATAACGTTACTATGTCCCAAATTCCCCAGATTACAGTACTCAATTTCGTTGAATGTTACAATCATAAGCCTACAGTTAAATTACTATACCACCGAGCTAGAATCAGATTGAAACAACAATCTTAATTCCATTATGGCCGCGTTTAATAATATTACTGTCTCCCATTCTTGTGTAAATTTGGGATTGTGGGACGATAAAGTCCATTTAACTGTATTGGTTTGTTTCATTTCGAGGGGTTTTGCGCGACATGAACCCACCATAGATATAAATTGTAAGATATGGCCTGAGACCAGAAATCTGTGGCCTTATTTTGTTTGAAATGCGTGTTTTAACATGCTGTAACAGCAGCAAGAAGTGACAGCCGTATGTTTATTTTCTTTTTTTTATGATTTGTGGACTCCTTACTTCTTGAAGGGAGGTATGTGGGACTCCGAAAGTGACTTGCCACTAAACACCAAGTACTTCCTCACGGTCGCGGTCTATGTGCCCAATGGGGACCAGGGTAGCATGCACCCAATTTGGCAGCGGCGACATGCTCAAGTAACTAAGCGACCTCGCTTTGGAGTGGATGGCCGAGGAAGTGTGGCTATCTACCCAAACTCGTTAAAGGGGAATGAGTTGCGCATAGCGTCTCCTCCTTGCCCCTATTTGCCGTGTCCGAATGCGTTCTGCATGGTCCTCCTCTGTTTGCTAGGTGACCGTGAGAAAAAAATTTAAATTTCCCATACAAAAACGTTGAAGCCAAAGCCTGGAATGTATTTAGTTCTTAGCTGTCCCACTCAGTTTGGACAGTCTCAGTTAATAGCTATATTGCCTAAGCAAATATCTTTTGTAATGCTCTCAAGAGTATTATATATAATTACAACGTTTGGTAGGTGGACGCGAAAAAAAACCACGTCAGTAAAGCATTGCCCTTTTAGTTCCAATTTTAGAGCTGAAATAAGTATAGCAAAGGAAGATTAGGCACATCTAAGGATTTAAGTCCATGATTCCCACGCATTCTGTGACCGTACGATTTTTAATGCTCAATGGGTTGAATATACAGATTGATTGGAATGTATTTTATGGGTACTTAAGTCTTCTTTAGGAGACAGGATTGTACCTAAGCATATTTATTTAGGGAGCAATCAGATTCTCTTTTTGTCTGGCCAATTGAATGTTTTTATCGTAATCCAGTATTATTAATAGGCGATTCGGTAAATTGTTTATCATTAAAATCCACTTTTGAATGAACTTTGTCAAATATACATAGATTTAGAAAAGAACCGCTTAAAAATTACAATACAATAAGACTTTCCATTCGCAATGCTAGGTATTATTTATGTATTTACCGTCGTGGTTCATCAATTCACCTAATATCTAAGAAAACTCACTTAATACAGTTAATAACAATCTGGATTTGAAAACATTCGACTAGCAAATATGTGAAAGAAGATTTTTCCAAATGTATAGTAAAAAAACACGAAAGCCACTTCTTACATTTGCCGTCAGATGTCTGATCTTGGGCATAGGGTATTTTAATGTCAGGTAACTGTTACAAAGTTTATGTTCCAAAAATATCAGAACTCTTAGCTCAGCCTATTTTTAAAGCACAATATCTAGCAACATTTCAAAGCAGAACAGCACATGATTTTGGCTAATAGATGTGACCATCTCAATTAGTAAATTCTATTGGCTACATACTTACCTATATATTCCGCTCCGCTGGCACATCTCCGATTTGGTTCATTCTCACCATTATAGTAAGGCTGCGACTCCACTGCATTATAGGGAGGCAAGTGGAAATAGGGTAATATCACGTAACAGCTGTGGAATCTCACCCTTAAGCAAAATGGTGAACATTTTGGTTAAGAGTAGCTTTTAATTGGTGACGATAACGGTGCTAGCATTCTAGTTATCCTGCGCCGTCACTTAGCACGGAGTTCCAAGCACAGTTGCTTTTGTTTGTCGGTTCAATTCTCACATTTGCTTTACAATTTAAATGCTAGATGCATACGTCATGGGAACTAGGTGTTGGCTCTGCAAGTTCATGCAGTGCAGTAATTGCATTTGCTTGTTAGTTTATGTTAACAAACCGGTCATCTTGTTTTGTTATTCCTCTGTTTGTTTCGTACTGGTTAATTGTTTTAGGCGATATGGTAATATCTTAATTTGTAGGGAAAGCAATTTAAGCAATTTAAAATTTACTTTGAAGCTAGATGTTAAGTAATTACTACTTCTGAATAATATTGTAATTTGTCCATAGTTCTTAAAATATTTTTGTAATAGTAATATTGTATTTAACAGGACACGCTTCAAATGACTCAAACAATTTTGCGAAATTACGATGAAAAAGTTAGCTTCAAAAATTGTTTTGTTAGCTCAATCTCATGATTATGTTTCAAGCTTCAAGGTGCACGTATGTTAGATACACGTGAAAAAATCTACTTAGATTTCCCACAGGATATTGTTGTGATAAGGGTTCCTGAAAATGAAGGCGAAAAATGATTGAAGCTGGGACCTCCAATCTCAAGTCATTTTATAAAATCATGTAATGGAAAAATCTTGTCTTATCTTACTTTGTAAAAAAAGTGAAGTGTTCGAATACTTTTTAGTTTATTTAAGATATTTAGTAACTACCTGCGCAAATTAAAAAATAAATATGCCTAGTAATAGTCAATCACAGCTTTGAAAAAGAAAGTTCATAAGTTCAAACATTGTTAAACAGATTCCTAAGCATTAATATTTTCTTGTACTTTTCTCATTGGGAATAAAACATTTGGTGAAACGACACAGAAAAAGGCAAGACAATTGAAATCCAACAGGATAAAAAATACAAGCCTTTATTTCCGTAACATTCTTCATGACAGGAAGCATAAGCTTTAACATATTTGTCTCTAACATAAATAAATAATTTACTTTGTACGAGTCTTTTACATTCTTTTTATTTTATTATAAAAAACCAAGACAATTGTCTTGCATATTTATGAGCTTTAATGAACCATTAAACTGTATCGCAGTTAGTTTTACTTCAATAAATATTTTTTTTATAATTTTATGTATTACAGGCTAAGAACAATAGGGTCACCTGATGATAAATGATCACCGCTGCCCATGGACATCAACAACCGCACGATTGTCGCAGATGCGTTATTTGCCTCTCAAACTGAGCTCTGGTGAACTTACTCACCAGCAGAAACATAGCACAACAGTAACTAAGTACTTCTTTAAATAGTTTTGATAACCGTCCATATTATTTGAAACTTTATCGCTAATTTGGAAACTTAGATTCCTCGCTGGGAAATAAACTTTAATCATTTGTTTTTGTAGATAAGGTGCCGAACACCCATAACTTTTTGTCCCAATGGCACTTTTCCGCCTTCACCCCATATATCAAGACGAGCAGATTAACTACTTAGTTCTGTCAGCTCATATATTTTGCAGTTGGGTTCACCTTTCCGCAACATTTTGAGGACAAAAACGCAAGACTTCCAAAAATTAACGATAATTTAGATTAAATTTTATTTTTTATTTTGACGAGCTAATTGACAATGTTTGAGACTAGTTTTCGTTAAAGAATATGCCATGAATTTTATAAAACAGCGCATTAGTGTAAATAACCCTTTTTGAAATCTTAAATAGTATAATTTTTTTTTTTCCTTAACTTTTTAAGAGCGTTACATCGTAGGTATTTGTTAATACACTTTTCCATATTTTTTTACAACACACTGTTCATAAAATTAATCAAACAATAGAATAAATACACTTGACCTATTGACCGTGTCGACCTAACATTTTCAAATATTGTTGGCACCAAAAAAAAAAACAAGATTCGCTTAAACGTTCGGCCTACTAAAATGTCGCACTCAATATTTGACAATGTAAATAATTCGAAGCTTAAAAGATAAACGTTTGAAACCCATATCAAACTTCAAAAGCCAACAGTCAAAAAGCGAGAGGTCAACATCGTAATGAAATGATATATCGCGCGAGTGTAGTGCCATTATTAAAAGACCCTTTCAAAACGACTTTCCATGTTAATCCCGTAAAGGGAAACAGAACACGGGCGGAGGTGTCTAATAAAGACCTTCTATTTAATAAATATACCATTATCCGGGCTTGCCTTGACTAGGGATGTGCAAGCGACATCCGTATGCTATGGACGATCGATAAAATTAAACTAATTATTATCGAATTTATTATATTTTCAATATACCTGACTTTTTGAAGTCACCTTGAATGTTATGGCATAAAAACAGCTTTAATTAAATTTGAATGTACGAATTCTTGGTTTTCTGGTCTTTCTTGTGGCTAAAAATAAGCAGCACGGACATGACACAACACGTGAAAGTGAAATAAATTAATATAAACGATAATATTCAAAATAATATACCCCTTGTGCGCATTTTAAATTATATGCACCTAAAAATAACAAACCAAAATTATGTTTAAATCTCATGAAAAAATTCAAGCGTTTAAAATGTTGTGTACTAGAACAAACACGTACCCTCATTTCGCGGTATAATTTGATTCAGACCACAAAGTTTTCTAAAACCTACATCAAACATCAGTCTCTCACAATGACAAGGGTCTGGAAGTTATCACTATAATAGGACTAAGTTAATTAGATACGGTTAGCTCTGAACAGAGCGAATTTAAATTTATTGCTATCTTGCCCACGAAGAGAGTTGATTTCTACAAATAAGAGACTAACTCATATACTTTCATGATTTTGTTTCGTGGCGCTATGTGTTAATCAAAAGTTGATCAGATTGAACGGACTCACTAGGCTACGTCGGCTAATCGCTTTTATTATACCAATAAAATAAAAATAATAAAAATTACTGTTCTGTTCGAATATTATAATTTTATCGGCAAGGTACGCGCTCTATCGTATTTGAATGCTAAAACTATTGTGTAATGTTTTCTCTACGCCTGAAACTACGAGGATATAGTAAAAAAACTATCAACTCTAGAATTTTGATACAAAAAATGAAGATACTTACCCTTAAGCCAAATAACTCAAAGAAAATCAGCAAAGTAACCAATGGAGGCACCAATATTTATTGGCAATAGTGTGAGTGGCGAGCAATCAAACACCCCAACTTCCAAATTGTATACCGTACAATCGAATCCGTATACATTCCGCGGATGTCCCGAGCACGAGTACGGATGTACACATCTACACACATCCCTGCCGTAGAGTAAATAGAAGAATGGGCGATCATTCGCGTGGGGCGAACGGTCCCATCTGACACTCGGAGGATTATGCTTGCGGAATTCAATAACCTTTATAACGCCAACTGAGAAGGCTCTTTGTTGCAACTTTTTTCGGCCCTCCCGCGGAGTTCTGACGACTTTGGTAATCAACTTTACGGATGTTACCCGAGACGAGACGTATCGTATTGCAGACACCTTGCAACCTAATTGAATCGTCCCGAAGTTAAACAATTCTCCAACTGTAAATGAACAAGAGGCTAATTTTATTCATGTTCGGTTGTAAAGTTTCAGTTTCTCAACTCTTAATGAGCAATTTTCGTTCGTGTAAGTTGCGTTTCTTATTACGCAAAGTTATAAATAATTGAGTGTAAAATAGCTGGAGGTTATTTATAAGGGAGCATTTTTCTGTAATCAGTCTGCGCAGTACGAATTGCTGAATAATCATTTAAAGAAAATTTAACAAAAAAATTGACATTTTGATATCAAATCATATCATTTAAAGGATTCTTCAATTATGAAGCTATCTCATTAAATACAGAAAAAAAATGTAGCACACTTTTTATTTGAAAAATACCTTTACCCAAATTTTGTCCTAGTGAGCGATACAATGACTTATTTTTCCTGAAAATAAAAGCATTATGAAGGTGCTCAGTCATAAAAAGTAATTGGCTTTTGCTGTGGTATCGGATTACGGTATTGTGTTTCTCTAAAACTGGAGGATGTAACGGAAAGGAAAAGTTTTTAATAACAACAATTTTTTTTTTTGGGATACGAACTCCCATAAATATTCGTACTCATTTTATTTGGAGATACAACGAAAGTAAAAAATGTATTTTAATAATTATAGGTATACGATAATCATTGACATACAAAAACCCAAAATACACAATCAACGTCTCATAAACGTCCCCAAAAAGCAAGTGCAGAATGCACTTATTTCAAACAGTCTTGCGTCACCCAATTTTGAACACTCCCTTGTAAAAACAATCTTAACTAATCTGCATAAGGTTTAATTTGCAAATAATAATGTTCATAGTTTGACTTTGAGTTTTTGATGACAGACTTGACTAGTCCAGGAATTTTAGATTTTATCTGCGGAAAAATTCCTAGTGTGCTAAATTTTTGTATACACCTTTATTATGATATTGTAATGAAGATGTGAAAAATCGACATTGATATCGTGCCGGCAAAATAAGTTATAGGGGTCCAAACGTCACGAAAACCAGTTTTTCGCAAATATCTCGCGATCTATTGTTCAGAGGTCAATATAATGGTTTCATAAAAATTGTTCGTCGTAAAATTGTCTACAAAAAAGGTCTCCTGTATTTTTCTGTAGAATAAATCGTTTTTGAAATAAAGACTAGAATGTACTCACAAACGGTATTGTATACCGTACGGCGCATACCAAGGCATAAACCCTATTGCTTTTTTTTTCCCTTTTTTTGTTTGTGTGTTTTTTGTTAGTATAATGTTCTACATAAAGAATTATAAAGCACTTGTAATACTAGTACAGTCAGGAAAATAGGAATATCAACTTTAAAAAACTAAGTGGCAATTTTTTTGTCACTTTATAACTCAAGAACGGTTTCACCGATCCAAACCAAATTTTCAGGGTTTGTACAGACTATTTAGTAGATGGTTTATGTGAAGTTTTAACAAAATCGGTCGCTTTATACGTAGCGAAGCACGTACCGGGCCGCTAGTAATGATGTAGATATTCTATGTCCAGTAATTTTAGCAATTTTGATCCGCAATCTGTGGAAAAAATCCTAGTGGGCTGAATTTTTGTATACACCTTTATTATGATATTGTAATGATGATGTGAAAAATCGACATTGGTATCGTGCCGGCTAAAAAAGTTATAGGGGTCCAAACGTCACGATCAGTTTTTCGCAAATATCTCGCAATCTCTTGCTCCGAGGTCCATAATGGTTGTAAAAAACGACCGATTTTGTTCAAACTTTACAAAGACCATCTACTAAATAGTTTGTACAAACCCTGAAAATTTGGTTTGGATCGGTGAAACCGTTCTTGAGTTATAAAGTGACAAAAAAAATTGCCACTTAGTTTTTTAAAGTTGATATTCCTATTTTCCTGACTGTACTAGTATTACAAGTGCTTTATATTTCTATATGTAGAACATTATACTAACAAAAAACATACAAACAAAAAAAGGGGGAAAAAAGCAATAGGGTTAATGCCTTGGTATGCGCCGTACGGTATACAGTACCATGCGTGAGTACATTCTAGTCTCTATTCCAAAAACGGTTAATTCTACAAAAAAATGCAAGAGACCTTTTTTGTAGACAATTTTACGACGAATAATTGTTATAAAACCATTATTGACTTCTGAGCAATAGATCGAGAGATGTTTGCGAAAAACTGAATTTCGTGACGTTTGGACCCCTATAACTTTTTTAGCCAGCACGATATCAATGTCGATTTTTCACATCTTCATAACAATATCATAATAAAGGTGTATACAAAAATTCAGCTCACTAGGAATTTTTCCGCAGATCGTGCATCAAAATTGCTAAAATTACTGGACTATGACTGTTACTTTTATTCGAGCCTGTGCCTGTGCATTTTGGGTTTTTGTATATCAATGACAATAATATATATGTAAATATGGGTAAAACATTGTTGTGTTCAAAATGAAACTAACATTACCATGCATCTGGACGATTTCATTATGATACTTTTTACTGATCATTAAAGAATACTTACAGATCCTCAAAATATTTTATCTTGACCTCCTAAGCGTCGATTTATTAGCAGGTGAGAGTAAATAAATCGCAAGGTAACACGTGCTGCATAATTCTGAGGTCAAAACGGTCAGGCCCTTCAACATTTTGTGCGTTATCTCATCAAAATGAGTTTCACCTCCGCGATAACCCCAGTACCTAATCCGCTTTAGATTTTTGATTTTCAAGTCATCTAATTCATAACTCGGAGATCATATTTTCTTTTATTTGACCGGTAAAGAGATTTGGTTACAAAAAAACAAGGCTTTTTGATATTTCGTACAATTTGTTATTCGGAAATTATTCGTATCTTACAGGTATTTAGTTACTATAGGTACTCACACAGTTATCTAAATCTACCTAGCGTCAAGTATAGATAGTGAAAGTGAAGATAGCAATACCAAGAAATCGTTATTTTGACGTGAACTCGGTCCAGTTCTCTTTGATTTTGTGACATTTAAAGTATTTTCAAAATGGGCTTAAACATAATAAAAAAACCAAAAAAATATACTCGTAGAAATTACATAAAATAGTGTATTGAAAAATGTTAGGTGAAGAGTTTGTTTGGTTGCTTGTTTTTTCAAACGCGCGTATCTCAGGAACTACTGGTTCCGGATTGCGAAAATCTTAAATTTTTTGTTGGATAGTCCATTTGTTGAAGATGGTTTTAAGCTATAATATACCTAACACTATGTGTGCGAGAACAGGGGACTTAGTCGCAGGCGGCCGCTAATCAGAACTTAATTATTATCATGTAAAGTGACGGTTTAAATTCCAAAGACGAGACTACTAAACATTCTCTATAAGTCTAGAAATCCCAGTAATTTCATAACTCCATCCATCACCGAACTGATCAAAGCACCAATTAAGTAGGTACTTCCAAGTTTACCACTTAATAACGCCGGGTTATTTAAGACAAACTCGGCACTTAATTTGTTATACCGAACATTGTAAGACATCGAAATTGAAGTGTTTACTCATTTCTTAATTATATTTTTAAAAATATTCTATTTTTAGAATATTTACGTAGAATTAAAGAAAATTATAAAAGGATCAAAACAATAACAATTGAAATTGAAAATATGAGAAATATTATTTTCGTCTAATATTTGGAAAGGACCGTAATTACCTAGGGGAATTTAGTTTTTACATTATTTTACAAGTGTCTAAATTAAATGCGTAAAATATGTCTTTAAGTGACCCTTGACTTAAGGTTTTTGTTTAAAGTCTCTGTGAAAACTAAACAATTTTTCATTAAACGTAAAAAACGTTCAATTTTATTATAAATGTTTTATCAACAAATTCTGGAGCAAATGACAGTTTATCTGAATGAAATAGTAGCATTTAATTAAGCCTTGATTTCGGTGAAAATAGCTTTGTATAATAAATAGATGTATGCATTTACCGTGAGCTGGGAATCTCGTCAATTCATCACGGACTCAATTCTGGAGCAGTCCGCGATATGAATCTCTAATCTTCAAAAGCAGTTCAACTTTTCTCGTTCTTTTTTTAAATGATAATGAGAATTTCATAAATTCATGCATTTAACCTTTAGATAAGCATGACTGTTTTTCACGTTTTTTAAATAAGTCCATTATATCATTTTTATAAATAGTTTCTTATTTATTATCATTATTAAACTTGTTTCTTTAACTTTCGGTTATAAATTTTTTCCTTTCTGAAAAATTATTACATTGAATTCATACAGAATATTTTACTATATATATATATTTTTTTCAATATAAGGTAGCCTATATTCTTTCTAAGGGTCTAAAGATTTCCTGTGCCAAGTTTCATCAAAATCATTTGACAGGTTTAATTGGGAAAGCGTAACAGAGATACAGACAGCCAGACAGAAATACTTTCGCATTTATAATCTTAGTAGGAATATCAATAGTAGTAATTCAGTAATGTTACACTACTTGTTCGCGATAACTATGTATGTATACTCAAATGGCTCTGTAATACAAGCAAATAATACTACAAGGATTAGACCCAAGTCGAGTCGAGTTAGTTATAACAGAAATCGTATCACGTCCTCTGTACCATCCCAGGTCCCTAGTCCCATCGAAAATTGATGTAGCGTGTATCAAAGCGACCATTGTATACACTATTGGGTCTTGATTGACAGTTTAATTAATGCTCTGTTATGCATACCTATGCCTTGCGGATTCAACGTAAGTGATGATCGATTTAAAACTTCATTTTGCAACGTCAGAAGCAGGTGATCTAGTTAATGTGTCTTTCGTGGAGGCGCGTTAGACGTTGATGCGTGGATGGATAAGCCATTCTCGTAGATTGGCATTGCTTCAGTTTGCATGATAAGCTAGTCACGTATTTACTTTTCTAGTAAGATTTTTTATCTATACTATAAAGCGGAAGAGTTTGTTTGTATTTTTGTTTGTTTGAACGCGCTAATCTCAGGAACTACTGGTCCGATTTGGAAGGCTTTAGGCTATTGGAAATCGAAATCCGCGCGGACGGAGTCGCGGGCGGCCGCTAGTATTTAAATAATATTTGTTTGATGCTTTCCCTCATTTGCGGTTTATATTATTGTATCTCTGCCTGCAAACAAGATATGCTTGGACCAATTATCCTTGAATACTGTGTAATTTTAATGATTAAAATCCGTCCAGTGATTAACCTGGCTGTGATTTCTCGGTATTTTTGATTTTGGTCGGATCACCAATTTCCATGTGAAAAGTGCGGTTTTGAAGCCTCTCGACATAATTGTAGCAATATTATGATTTCAAATGGACCATCTTTCTATCTGTTAGTATTGAAATATCGCTAGACAAATTAAGAAGCCTAGACACACACTAACACACTATCGCTTCTCAATAAAACTCAAGTAAAAACATTCACAACTACTATCCTAGATTCAAATGGAACTCATTAGTTTATTAAATGTTTTATATTTAATAATCAAACTAGCTGGTTCTATTATTTAAGTAAGTACCTCTAAATCCATGAATTACAGCTGTAATTCTTGGATATGATTCATAGATTTATATTGAAATAATATTAAAAAAGTGATGTGATTTATCTAGTCGCCATTGTTATATCCATAAATTATGTCTAGAGCTTCAAAAGGCTTACATTGTAATAGAGACAGTTGGATGTTAATGTTCCTTTACATTATTTTTAGGCGGGCTGAATTTGTGCAAAAACATTTGAATATCTTGCTGCTTTTATAAAAATTTTGCTTGATTATTAATATTTATCAGACGCCTACGGATTGAGAAAACTGAAGTAAAAACATTCACAACTGACGTCAACGTAAGAAACACGCCTCAATACATATCTAAACAAGCAATCAGACGGAAAGCCACCGCAGGCTGCAAAGATATACCATCACGATATTTTACGCCACGCGGGCGGATAAACTGCAAGCTTTGCATGGTACCAACAATTCACAGTGCAACTTCTACGATTCTAGAATCAAATGGAACTCCTTAATTTATGAAATGTGTTATTTTTAATAATCAAACTAGCTGGTCCTATGATTTAAGTAAGTATCTAGCTGTACTTCTTGGATGAATATCGAAAGTGATGTGATTAATTTAGTCGCCAATGTTATAACAATAAATTATGTCAAGAGCTTCAAAATGTTTACATTGTAATAGAAACAATTGGATGTAAGTGTTCTTATACATTATTTGTAGGCGGGCTCAATTTGTACAAAAACATTTGAATATCTTGCTGCTTTTATAAAAATGTTGCTTGATTATTAATATTTCTCAGACGCCTACGGATTAAGAAAACTGAAGTAAAAACATTCACAACAATCGTCAAAGTAAGAAACACGCCTCAATACATATCTAAACAAGCAATCAGATGGAGAGCAACCGCAGGCTGCAAAGATATACCATCACGATATTTTACGCCACGCGGGCGGATAAACTGCAAGCTTTGCATGGTACCAACAATTCACAGTGCAACTTCTACTATTCTAGATTCAAATGGAACTCCTCAGTTTGCGTCGCCGCTGACTTGAATGTTAAAATACACAGATACCTTGTAACAGTGGGATGTTTAGGGATAAACACGAGACTGTAAATACGAAACTGTTTGCGTTAGTGCTGGTATACATTAACTATTTGAGCTGTCTTCGCCTCTAAACGGAGATGTTAAATCGAGGATAGTCTTGTTTGTTGATGTACGCAAATTTGGGATTTATTTTAATGCTTAAACGTCGAAAAGCTAGTAGCTGTGTCTTTTTTCTAGCAAAATACAAAGGCCATTTTATGATCTGGTATAGAAGCAAAAATTAAATTTTCATATTGTGAGAAATCTAATAAGAAATACAATACTGGAAATATTATATTTATACATATAATAAAATATTACTCAGTAATCCAATAAATATTTTGAATGGAGAACCATTAAGAATGTAATATTTTTAATTAACTTTATTGCAATGAAATAATTTTGATTCCAATACTCAGAATGCAAACCATCAGAATTGCTAAAAGATTTACCGATCTACGAAATATATAATTTTGATGATTTAGTTAATTTATTTCGCCGCCCGAATCGTCAGTTTCCTCCCACATCAGAGTCAGTGGAATAAAAATACAGTAAACTTTGCACAAGTTTATTTTTGTACGATGTCAATGTGATTAACTTGCATTTAATTGTTATCAACTGAAGTACACAGTTCCTTTACACCACATTGACACTACGTATAACTCGCGTATCATTGTCACCAAAGTACTTACAAACGGGTCGTATCTCCACGACATCTCAACTGGCAACGGATAAGGACTCTGCGACTCCGCTGACCAGAGCGTTAAGCTGACTCCGCGCCCTATCGCGGTCGTTTATCAAATAAATTCAGAGGCCGAGTGAAATTTATTAGCTTTTCGAGACTACGCAGCCAGCGGTTTGTTAGTGATCGAAGTGGAGGATCAGTTGCTGCTGGCGTATTTTATTGATGTCTCATCGTTTTATTTTAAATGTTCTTAAAATTTTAAAATAACAAAAAGATTCTTCCCGCAGAAATTATGTTCCCTATAGAAGCATTTTAACGTTGTATTCCCCTGATAAAATATTTTTACATATTTACATTTTTCCTTGTACTAAAACATAATCCTATTCCTTTAGCCAAAAAGCAACAGCTTGAAGAAAACAAAAAATATTCGGAATTCACGCAAAACAGAGTCCCAATAACACATAACAACCTCCATACCAATAGCTGTATCATTCCAAAAATATATTCTGGAATTACTGCGAAAATCCGAATATAGAGGGACCGCTCCGAGAATTTATAACTCGCTCCTGATATGAAATTCTATCGGTCACAACGACGGAATAGGAAACTGAACGCTGAAATGCGCCACCGCAAGAGAATACTTTTATAACACCGACCAGCGTCTGAATTTAACTAGATAATATAACAATATGACATGTAATGGCGAGGAAATGTAAAGGTGAGATGCAAATAACCTCTGGAGCTTGAAACGTGACACACGAAGTTTGCTTTCGCGCCGTGAATACCAACTCGAGTAGACTTGCTCCTGGCACCTTGGATAACTGCGGGAGTGACTACAATATACTTTAAAGTTGGGGGTAAGCCGGGGGAAGCGGCGGCCCTTATCGTACGCGTGATTTGAATGCCGAAAGAGACTTTTATTCGACCAATATGACAAAAATGTTTGTGACGACTGCGTTTTGAATGTATAAACAAGGGACTTCAAATTTGTTTGAGCCGGGATCAAGGTCGACTGTACGTTTTGGACTTTCATTTGTTTAATATTTTTAATGTTAGTCAGGTTTTCGGCTGTGACCAACATTTTTAAATATGAAAAACTTGTTTGTGAAACGATTAAGGTTTCATTTCATCCATTGTTATTGTTACGTGCTATTTTCGCGTAGGTACTCGTATTTTAAGCAAAAAATTTAATATAACTTTCTTTTAGATTAATCATTTCTGTCAATCTACACAATTTGCTGCTTTAAAAGTTGCCTTTATTGACGTTCATTGTGCACAACAGCACAACAATTTTAATATTAAAATATCGTAGTATTTGATATGAAAAGTTTTAAACACGATGGCACACAAGCGCACTTAGAAGAAGTTTATTTTTAAACAGTAGACTACGATGTGATCAATTACTTATATCTTAACAAGATTACTACTAGGTAACTATTAAGTACTTTTTATCCTTTTGTTACAAGAGATAAAAAATTCAATGTTTCATCCCAAGACAACGAGATGGACAAATACCAAACGTCCTTTTGTCTGTCCGGCACAGGATATGGCAAAAAGGTTATAGCCAGTGTATGTATCAGACAGGCTACCATTTCAAAGCGTTTCGTGAGGGGACAAAGAAAAATATCCCTTGTGTAGGTGAATGCGGAATTCATGCGATTCACGCCAGAGCCGCGGGTATAGAAAATCGCGAGGCGAACACAATGCGATCCCGAGGCGGTGTGAAGTGCCCATGCGTGGTTACGTACGGCCAATCCCCGCAGTGGTAGACAGATTTCTGCGGACGACCGGGACCCTTGTTAGAACGGATATATTGCTTGATAACTTTTTAGATACCTCATATCACAAGTTAAGAAGTAAACAAAAAGATTACTTTAACACTTATAACAAGTTGAACACAATGCGATCCGGGGGCGGTGTGAAGTGCCCACGCGTTGTTACGTACGGCCAATCCCCGCAGCGGTAGACACATTCCTGCCGGTCTCTTGTTAGGACTAATAGATTGTACACTAGCTACTACGATAATAGATAGCACAAGTCATAAAATAATGCATAGATATATTAGTCTTACTCTAATTATTGAATAAAGTTTTTTATTAAAAAAAAAAAATTATCGCGAGGCGAACACAATGCGATCCCGAGGCGGTGTGAAGTGCCCTTGCGTGGCTTTATAAAAGCAATCTTCGCAGTGGCAGCTATATTTTTAGCGACCTTTTAACAGTGAGCGACTACTGCTTATTAGAAACTCGATATTGCCAACTTAAAAATAAAAGGGTGGTTATAAAATTGATTAACAAGAACCAATCCATCTTGGCTCATGAAATCAGGTGTGACTTTCGTTTGTTCATACCAAACAATATTTATGTCAATTGTTTATCAAAGGTACTTTTAGATGAAAGTTATTCAGGTATTGTTTTGTTTTAGTTTATGCCTCTATCCATATCTGAATCTACTACATAGTAGGAAAACAAAGTACCTACTGTTCAAATAAACTTAAAATATGTAAAAAGTATTTTGAACTAACTAAACGCACAGGTGCATGAAGTAAGATCTTTCATATTTCTTTATTAAAGTGAAAAATTATGAAGCGATTTTACAAAACTACTACTAAAAATATGCAGTGTTTTTTAGAATTTCTTTCTTTTTACGTTCACTTAAGACTTTCTACTTTACTTCTCTTAAAATATTACTTTTTATCGATTTTCATTAAAAAGTTACGACCTGAATGAAAATTTGTAATGAAAAAACGTATATTTTACTTTCGGGTAGTTGAAAACATATAAAATATACGAATGCTTTAGTTTTCTAAAATACGCAATAAAGTAGAAAAATGCTGGTAGGATAATTGAATAATGAACTAAACTACCCATTTTGTTGACCAGTTCTATATTTACTGCTGAAAAGTTTTTTTTTTCAATTCATGTGTGAGTATATTACTCACATGTAAATTGTAATAAATAATATGTACGCATTTAAATAAGATACGTTTTCTTCCGCTATATTGTTACGCTTACGCTATATTACTAATAAAAATCGAAATAAAAGTAAAATATTTTTTTCCCAAATTTTTTTTTACCACTCCGAAAATTTTCACATTTTAAAAAAGTTTCATCTGTGTTTACACTCATATTTTCACATACGAATCGAATGTTTCAACGATCAGAGAACACAACACTAGAAGGTGTAAGTTCAACGCGTCGAGAATCCCGCTTTGTTCTACATGATATTGCTGCAATACCGACGGAAACCATTGAGTTTTATTTGAAAACTATAGTTTTGTTGGACCGTGCGATCGTTTAGCTTTTATTTGTCCGTTGATACTGAGACCGTTAGGTGGGTAGTTGAGATGAAAAATTATTTGTTACTAGCTCCCTTAGTTCTTGAATGGTGCTAGTTTGGCTATAATAATAGCGTTTGCTATTGTTCGGAAATGAAGAGCGATATTGGGTTTGTCAGACATTTTTGCTAATACCAGTATAGTTAATTGACTGAACAAATCAACGGCATTGTGATATTTATGATAAACGAAAGTAAAGACAAGCTTATTTCAGATTTTCGTATTTTCGTATCATCAAAATATGTATTACAGTTTCTTTTCTCCAGAGAAAAATCATTTAAATAAAGGCATGGTTAATAAGTTGACTCATTGTTTTGTTAATACAACGTTTATATTTAGTTATAAAAATTTTAAATAATTACCTACCTCTTAGTTAAGCTTTGCTTACCCTACGATTCATAATAGTCCAGGAATTTTAGATTTTATCTGCGGAATAATTCCTAGTGAGCTGAATTTTTGTATACACCTTTATTATGATATTGTTATGATGATGTGAAAAATCGACATTGATATCGTGCCGGCAAAAAAAGTTATAGGGGTCCAAACGTCACGAAAATCAGTTTTTCGCAATTATCTCGCGATCTATTGTTCAGAGGTCAATAATGGTTTCATAAAAGTTGTTCGTCGTAAAATTGACTACAAAAAAGGTCTCTTGCGTTTTTCTGTAGAATTAACCGTTTTTGAATTAAAGACTAGAATGCACTCGCATATGGTATTGTATACCGTACGCCGCTTACCAAGGCATAAACCCTATTGTTTGTTTTTTCCCTTTTTTGTTTGTGTTTTTTTTTGTTAGTATGATGTTCTACATATAGAAATATAAAGGACTTGAAATACTAGTACAGTCAGGAAAATAGGAATATCAACTATAAAAAACTAAGTGGCAATTTTTTTTGTCACTTTATAACTCAAAAACGGGCTCAACGATCCAAACCAAATTTTCAGGGTTTGTAAAAAATATTTAGTATATGCTTTATGTGAAGTTTGAACAAAATCGGTCGCTTCACTTTATACGTAGCGAAGCACGTACCGGGCCGCTAGTAATGATATTATTAGGGTTCCAGACAACAATATCCTCAATTGTAATCACAATTCCGTGGAAGCAGCCACAGAGTAAATAAAAGAATCCGGCAACAGTAAGGAAGCACGCAAAGCAATATACAAGAGTAGTTTGAGAGCCCTTTAATCTAGACGCAAGAGCGGCTACACGGAACGTTTTGAATTATAACAACGAAGCATGAGTGACGAACGTTTCAATGCACTTCACGGATATACGGGGACAGATGAGCCAGGATATATAAGCTTTATGTTGAGAGTAATAGGGTTCACTTTGTAGACGAGTTTTTGTCTATACTTACTAATTTTATAATTATAAAGAAGAAAACTTTGTAGGTTAGGTTGTAATGAAAAGGCTCAAATTACTAGACCGATTTTAAAGAACTTTCTCCATTCGAAAGCTGAGTTACAAAGGCTATAATTTAGTTTCCAAAAAAATATGTGTGTAATGTCATGTTTAATGCCCGTGCGAAGCCGGGACGAGCCGCTAGTGAATTAATATAACAGTCTGCGAATACATATACAAATGACAGAAGTCTAGAGTCTCAACGATAATATTATATTCTAACGTTTCCACGAATGCATCAATGACAGAATTATAAACTGTTTGTATTCACTTTCATATTCACTTGGTATTAACAAACTTACATGGTCTGAGATATATCGCAACATTCGAAACCTAATTAGGAACGTGTATTGTATAGTATTACTTCATACTGCGTGCTTCGAGTTTTGATAAATGCCATACAACTTAACGGTTACCTACTTAGTTAAAGGATTTAAATACCTTGACGAGGTGTATACTTATTAATTTAAAAAGAAAATTTGGAACGTCATTTGTTTTTCATTGTGCATATTTTTGCATTGTGCCTCTTTTCGTAACATCATTTTGACTTATTGTCTATTTTTATTGCATATTTTTGCATTGTGCCTCTTTTCGTAACATCATTTTGACTTATTGTCTATTTTTATTTTAATAACTACAACAACTGGCTGATTTGAACGTGACGTATTTGCCGGTACACAACTCTTTTAAGCAAAAACATAAACGCATTTCTCACAGTGGAAAGTGTTTCCAGCAACTTAAATCTTCGCAAACAAACGCTCCGGTGACAATAAGAGTTTTATAACAATGGTGTTTGGGGGAAATTCACTGCATAATGCTTTTTAGGGATGTTTCCCAAAGAACTGTTTGCTTTTTGTTACTGAGCTCACGCGTACTTAGACACGTTGTTATCCATTGGCGTGTGTGCATTTTGTGTTTACGTCAATTTTATGAACCGAATTTCGACACGTACGATGACATTTTGGCTCGTAGCTTGGTTAGAATAGAAAAGAAAGAGATGAATCAAACAACCAGAGTAGCTGTGTATGTCGTGAGATATTTCAGAGTCGTGGGCGGCCGCTAGTAATATTATAATTCGCTGTACAGAAATGAAATAGTATCATTGGAAAAAAGCTATATTTATAATTTTTATAATTATAAATATTGGGCTTGCACTTATTTTATTTAATTAATGAACAAGAGGCCAATTAATTACAAGCTGATATGGCCGGCAGACTTGAATGGGGAAAATCAATGTCGGACGCCAAAATTGAAAATGTTATTAATTTTAATTCAACAATGCACAATTGCTCACATCGGATACAGTAGTATATTTTTATAGCCAGTTGACATAGAGCCCGCCTGATCTTAAGCGGCCATTATGGTTTATATCTTTGAAGCCAACAATAAAATAATATTACGTCAAACGTCGTTTAATCTCTAGGCTACTCTTATCATCGAGCTTGTATTTTTATGCTTTCACAAAAATATAAATACACTACGTTTAATTAATAGGTGTTATCGAAAAATGCAAAATAAATAATTAAATATCTCTGGACATTATTCACACAGCGCCTTCTAGTCCCAAACTAAGCATTAGCTTGTGCTATGGGTGCTAGACAACGGATAAACATTACTTATATATACTTTTTTTTTGTAAATACATACATATTATACATAGAAGCACCCAGGCCGATACAAACAGACATGTTTATGCACACAAATGTTTGTACCGTGCGGGGATCGAACCCGCGACCTTTGGTGTAATACCCGACTTCTCGACCAATACACCAAACGGCTCGTCATTAAAAATAAAATTTTTGTTTCGAAAATTATCCCAAAAATATAAACAAACGTATCCAATTGTAATCAAAAAGAAAGAAATCATTGAAAATTCAGAGTTCATAAGTTTGCTTGCGGCCATTAAACAATATGTTATTGTTGCTCGATATTGGTGTCGACCGTCAATTTATTTATTACGTTTACAACATTAAAATCGAATGAATAAAGTTATACTGCTTTGTTTGGGTTATACGAGTGATAACAGCGTTCGTACTTTTATTAGTCTTGTTAAAACACATAGTTGAGCGAAATATAATATTTTAACTCCTTTTTAACATTTTCTTTATTTAATGCTAGCGGCCGCCCGCGACTCGTTCTGCGTAGTTTTCGGTTTCCGCACACATAGGTATATACTATAGCCTAAAGCCTTCCTCGTCAAATGGACTATCCAACACAAAAATATGTTTTCAAATCGTAATAGTAGTTAGAGATTAGCGTGTTCAAACAAACAAACAAAGTCTTGAGCTTTACTATATTAGTATTTTATCTAAGTTTTGAATAATTTATTAAATTAATTTAAAAACTTACCTTAGTAACAGTTATGTTAGAAAGCATTATTATTTGTTTAGAGATTAAGCGTGCAAGAGAACCCGATAATCGCAATGGTCTTTGTAAAATAACCATTGAAACTTTTAGTGGAACCCAAATGTCTTGTTGGAATTATCGAGACCGCCACAGATATGTTTGTGGGAACATCCTTTCTGATGTCGGACCTTTTTCAATGCCTCTGAATCCCACTGGGCAAGTTTGTCGGGTTCCACCTATAAAATCCAGCAGCTCACAAAGCAATTTCAACCCTACTAAATCAGGTTACGATTTAAATTTGAGTGAACGATTTTAATAATGCTTGAAATAACTAGGTAATAGGTAAATCTTATGGGAACCAGACCTTACTTTATTTTTGTCCTCACCCTTGATTCAATTCAAATTCAGTGTCGTTGAAAGCGATATTTGATTGTTTCAACTTGAGATAACAAGTTTGGTCTAGGAATCTATTTAATTTTCAGACATTCTTCTTTTTATTCAATGCCCTGGTTTTTTTATGTTATAAGGAGGCAAACGGACAAGAGGGTCACCTGATGGTAAGTGATCGCCGCTGCCCATGGACATCAACAAGGGCAGAAGGGTCGCAGATGCGTTCCTGCCTTACCCTCCCCGACTAAGCTCAGTGACAATACTTCAGGCGGGTTCAATTCAAAACTATACCAATTGTTTATTGATTTATTATGTATGTATTTTGAAAGCACTGATATGCATTTTCCTGTTAACAAATATTTGTAGGTAAATATAGTTATGAGTGAGTATGATACTGATATTATAGCTAATTTGGCTAATTTAAGAAGCTAGATAGCTGTCCATTTGACCTATTTTAGGCGGTGAAATCAAATACAAACAAGATTGCTTGGTACGCAAACCACCGATCAGGTCTTTGGTTGAAAGTATTCATTCCCAATAGATCCCTTGAGGGAGCCATCAGTAGCATAGATTTCAATGCAGCATAAGGTTCATTTAACTCGGCTACTCAACGTTTCTGAAGCTGAAGCTACAGCTCAAAGTTATAGCATGTCCCACAAGACGGGGTCATGCATTTTCAATATTCTTCAGCGGTTCTCTTCGTAACTTTTACGCCCTTACCACGAGACTTTACAAAGAACAGTGAACCTTTAAGAAAAAGTTATGATACATTATCCTTTTTAACTCTTTAAAATTACGACAGTTTTTCAGCCAGCTTGGAAAACAAGTTCTGAAGAAATGAAATATATCTCTTGCGCTCTGAATAACTTAGTTATGCAAAAAGTATTAAATATTGTAATTGTGAATTTTATTTTTAATTGTATTCGAGGACAAATTAAAAATGTTTCAAAGGAATTATTGATTTATTTTCAATATTTTTAGTTATGAAAGTATTTCTCTATAGTAAATATTAAATGCTCTCAAGAATATGTAATGTGAAGAAATTATGATGTAATCATAACAACACATAGCTCTTCTAAAACACAGTCGTATAACTATTGAATAAAGAATAATTGCGCTCTCCAGCCTTCCTGAAAATAACTTCCACAAGGTGCAAAAACCCCATTATTTATACCTAACTTTTTCACATTTGCCGTCGAGTTACTATCGAAAAAACTTCACTCGTATTAGGGGCGTAGAGATTTCGTGACGACTCTCTCTATAAGCATAGATCGTCCGCAGTAAGAAAGGAAAAAAGATAAAGCTTCTCAGCAAATGGGCCATTCGGTGCCCTTTCGCAGAGCTATCGGGTATTAGCAATTTGCTTTGTGTTAGGCATTCCGCCTCTAAAAGTATCGAGCGAAGATAAGGGAAGAGGGACTTTGATAATTAGCCACAAAACGTTTGAGTAAATGTGAATTGAACGAGTGCTATGGTACAATTAGTGTACTTTTTAGAAGAAAATCTTGCGTAATTTAAAAGTCCAGATTGGGCAATTTCTTAACGTTAAGGTACACTCTCAAGTATTTTAGTGGATTACGTTCTTTTCAAAGAGGAAAATATATTCGGTTAAGTTCTTTTTTTGGTACGGCTTCAGTTTGTAGAGAGTGCGTACTCCTTTGAATGGTTTGCTGTAATTAAGGCATTTTTTCAACGAACGAACCTTTTACCAGGAAGTTATTCTAGCATACTATGTTTTTCAAAAAACTTTTTCAATTTCAATTTGACCTGACTTTGAAAAATACCTTGTTTTGGACGACAAACTTTTAATTGTAGTAATCATGATATTAGCTGATTAACTATCGAGCCTAATAATGTATGTATGTATGTCAATGCGATTAGTTCAATGCTCTGCATTTCAATAATGATCTGTGCTGTTATATATTTTCGGTAATACGGTATCAGGTGTTTTATTTAGCATCCTATTACAAGTATAGAAACCAAACGCTCAAAGTCCACCAAAAATCAATTCTAATTACTTACAGAACACATGATTGGATTGCTCATCCAATTAGGGTTAAGCGCAATAGAAACCGAATTGCCGCCATTATTGCCTGCTTCGGGACAATACGTTTCTGCAGTCCCCTATAAAACATTATTTGGGACATTTCGTTCTGGTATTCTTTTCTGTAATTCCGATTCTATTTTATTTCGCAACGTCCAACTTTGTGATTATTGTAACGGTCTTTATGGATACGCATTTCTATTTCTATGAAAAACTACAGATCGATTCAGATGATTTTCCAGATCATAAAATAATATCGGACACAATATCAATAAAATTTTAAATGAAATAATGTAATTTGGTTTTGAATCCTAGCGTTTTTGCATCAATTCATAGTTAAACATGATATGTTTTGTGTGATAGGTACTGGGTTTCATTTTTAGGGTTCCGTAGCCAAAATGGCAAAAAAACGGAACCCTTATAGATTCGTCATGTCTGTCTGTCTGTCTGTCCGCCAGTCTGTCACAGCCACTTTTTTCCGAAACTATAAGTACTATACTGTTGAAACTTAGTGAGTGGATGTATTCTGTGAACCGCAACAAGGTCTTCACACGAAAATAGAAAAAAATAAAAAAAGTGGGGGGTCCCCATAGTCAGAACTGAAACTCGAAATATATTTTTTCATTGAACATATACGTGTGGGGTATCTATGGATAGGTCTTTAAAAATTATATTAAGGTTTCTTATATCACTTTTTTCTAAAGTGAATACTATGCGTGTCAGACCATTCCAAAGTGGAAAAAAGTGTGTCCCCCCCCCTCTAACTTCTAAAATAAGAGGATGATAAAACTGAAATAATTATATAATGTACATTACCATAAAAACTACCAACGAAAATTGGTTCGAACGAAATCTATTCAGTAGTTTTTTTAATACGTCAAAAATAGAATTTGTACGGAACCCTCAGTGCGGGAGTCCGACTCGCACTTGGCCAATTTTTACCACTTCGATTTTGATCTTATTATACATACTAGCGGCCGCCCGCGACTCCGTCCGCGTGGATTTCAAATTCCAATAGCCTAAAACCTTCCTCGTCAGATGTACTATCCAACACAAAAATATTTCTTCAAATCGGATCAGTAGTTCCTGAGATTAGCGCTTTCAAACAAGCAAACAAACAAACTCTTCAGCTTTATATATTAGTACTAGCGGCCGCCCGCGACTCCGTCCGCGTGGATTTCGATTTCCAATAGCCTAAAGCCTTCCTCGTCAAATGGACTATCCAACACAAAATAATTTTTCAATTGGTCCAGTAGTTCCTGACATTAGCGCGTTCAAACAAACAAACAAACAAACAAACAAACAAACAAACACACAAACAAACAAACTCTTCAGTTTTATACAATATTAGTATATAGATAGATTTATTAAACATTTGAAGCATTAATCCACCAAAGCTGGTCAGAAGGTCCAAACAAAGACAATATCATTGTCAGCTGTGTGACAGAAGGGCTTTTCTCCTGCAATCGCGCGGTTTCCCAAAATAGGATTTAATGTTGACAGATCGGGGTCACACTAAACGACAGCGTTCGTTGCCGCTAGACATAAAGCCAGTGTATGGTCCGAACTATGTGATAAAGTACTGGTTACGTCATGCGTTTAGATAGTAAAGCCACATATCGTCATACAGTCTCGCTAATGGCTGCTGGATCGCAGTTTGAACCAGAAGCCACACCAACGGCAGGACCGTTGGTCCATCCCTGGCCGGAACAAAAAATTCTAAAATTAAAAAAAAACATGGTTGGAGGTATACTTTCACCTCCGTGCCTCGGATAGCACCCAATGACGTAGGTCTTGCACATGATCTCTCAATGATCGAGTTAGCTTGCTGTCCCACTGAACCAAGAGAGTGAGGCAATAGGCATCACTTGTGCACTACAATATACCCCGTCTAAGTAACTAGACGATCGTAAGATTGACCGCCTCCACAAATAAATTCAACACTTCAAATACAAACGTTCACCTCCAGAGTAAATAAAATAGAGAATATTAGCAAGGAAAAGATGCCAAAAGTTACATGTTCACGGGCTTACGCCCAGCTCGGGTTATCGATAGGTTGACAAGGGATAAGAGTAAACGCCAATAAACGGGCCAAGCGCGACCCCAGTTAGGTTACCCAATATTTTCGCCCGAACGGTGCTTTACTGAGTGCCAAATATTAGTTCACGTAATGCCCAGGTAACTATCAGTAACAGTTTTCGGGAATGCTTCTAATGTTTTCACTTCTTTTTATGAAGAGTAAGAGAGTACTCTTAACGTTGGATTATGAAAGATACTTCAATACGTAGCTAATGCTTGTAAGATTATTAAAGCAAGCGAAGGCTTTTACTATCCGCTAAGAGCCAAAACAAGTCACCAAAACTTCATCTTTCATTAGTATTACATATTGGTGCTACCGAAATATAAAAGCCACAAAGATTAATCTTACTCTTAATGATGACTTGAAGTTGGGGAGTTTCTTTATATTTAGTTCTCAGTACTCTTCCAAACATTGTTATATATTTTTTCTACAGGAACCCTTTATCTCGAACGACTGTATTGTATATTGTACACGAAACGGAAAAAGTTTTCCAACCGAGAAGCGATCAGTTGTTACCAATCTTTTCCATTTCAAAGAATCCAATGGCACATTATGGTAAATGTTGATATATTCGCAACGATATTGATAAATATAAATATGTACTGTAAGAGTCAGGCACAGAACTTTATCAAACGATAGGAATCTACTGCTTTCCTATTTGTCGATTGATATTCAAGGCTATTTTTAAGACAAGTGATACAAATGTTACGTATTTTCTTTCACTGTCAACTTACGAAAATTGTTAGAGCTAGTCACATGCATAAACATACATATTTTGTACGTAGTCAGCAGTATCATCTACCCTTTTGAATAATTCTTCTATTATAATTGGATATTTGACTACTAACAAAATTATTCTACGACTGTTTAAAATTAACAAAGCACCACGGCTAAGCTATTTGAGTTTTTAACAAATTAACAAAGCTATAGTATTTTTCACCTTAGATGATTCCGGTGACAGTTGAAGATTCTAAGAAAAATCGAGACTATTCTAAAGCAATAATAAACCTATGGAAAATCATACATACATTTCGTGGAGCTTATTACTTTGTAATAAAGTTTTAATTCGATTAAAAAGTACACCCATCACATGGATCATCTTAGGTAAAACGTACTATATTGAAAACTGAATTCGGATTGATTTTGCAATTCAAGCATGTGTCAACTTCCTGACCTAGACTTTTGACTGAAGCTTCCATCAAACACACAATGTGTTCAATTTTGCTTCCCACTCCCAGGAACATGGTAAAAAATACTTTTCCATCGCAAAGGCTGTCTGTCCGTCCATCTCGCGTCCATGCTTTGCTGTGTCCGTTCAGTACCGTTGACCCAATTTACGTATACGGATTGTTTCCACGGATATGAGTACGCTGTGAACCATTAAATTACGAATGAAAAGTTGTATTTGTTTATCCTTCTGTAAATATGCAGGTTGACTGTCATAACGTTTCCAGTGATATTCAGTAAATAGTTTAAGCGAGCTGTCACTCTATTTTCGTATACAATTTATTTTCATGAGCAAAGTCGTTTTTTAACCGACTTCAAAAAAAGGAGGAGGTTCTCAATTCGTCTGTATGTATAACATTTTCTTTCTTTTTTTTTATATATGTTCACCGATATTTTCGTCATTTATAGTTGGATTTCAAAAATTTTTTTTTGTTGTATAGAGTTCAGTTCTGAGGTGGTCCCATTTTCACCAGTCCAGGATCTGATGATAGAATCCAGGAGAAATCGAGGGCAACCACCGAAAATTGTATGCTCATATGGTGTTTCTGTTACGTAATCATGTCTTACTCAGCCTGCCCAAAAACAGAAGAGAAGAAGCACCGACTTCAGTTAGTATGTTTAAGATTACTTTAACATAGTTTAGGAAAATTACAGTATGAGGTAATAGATACATATTAGGAATTATTTTTTATTTAATTTTTAGTTTATTTTTGTGCTCACGGTTTTTTTGAAGTCGGTTTTTACCCTTGGCTTTGCCCGCGTTATTAAGATTCCTGTTTTCACTATTGAAATCATCGACAAACGTCGACTAATCCATATTGCCATCGATCGGTGCCCTCGATCGACGATCGATTGATTGGCGTAGTAACGCGTAGTAACACTTCATTGTCTGCACTATACAGCACTACAGTTACAAGATTATTACTACACACAAGTGAGTTCACCACTTCCTTGGCAATCATACAACTTGTACCTGTTCAATATTAGTTCAGCATCTGTTAGTTTGCGTGTGTAATTCTTTTCCTCAGTAAACACTTTTCGGCTTGTTGGGCGCATTAATGCCGGCCCCTGCTTACAGAAACGCCGAACCCGCGTCAAATCGACGTACAATCGGGTTTTCTTTGATATCGTACTTTATTTTTTTCGATAACATTGTAGTTCCGAGAGCGAATTGTTATTGCCGTTTGAGTTACAAGAATCGCATTTGTAGCAACTTACGGCTTGGACGTTATTGAAATCTGTGATTGGATGGTTAGTGACTATACCTACTTGAATTTTCTTACTTGTGCATTAAATCGTTGTACATATAAGGTGTAACAAAATATACTGCAAATATTTTAAGGGCGAATCGTTTAGTAGAAATGTAATAAATTTGTCTAGCAAATTTTTTTTGTTAATACGCTAGTTTCCGAAAAAATCAACAAAATAAATTGAGTGAAAAATTGGGAAAAGTGCAAAATTTGTCAATGCAAGACAGCTGGTCGTGTCTTATCAGTGTAATAAAATAAAATACAATTACTACACTTGTCCTGCCCCAAAAGCAAAGTGGTGAAGAGGGGGCGAAACTTACAGGACGAAAAGAGCAAATTGGCCAATGCTGAAAATGCAAAATTTGGTAGGCATTAATTTTGACTTTTTAATATCTGATATAGATTACATTGCCACTAAAGAATTCGCCCTTAAAATATTTGCAGTATATTTTGTTACACCCTATAGAACTTGGCATTCTATAATCAGCTAAAATTCTAAATAGGAATTGTGTCTGTCAAAATCTATTAACCATATATTATTATATTAACTATCCTAATTACTATCCTAACTATCTTAATTCCTAAGGCAGATAGTTAATATCTGGCTAGACTTTTTGGTTTGAGTATGTGATGTTTGGTGATTAGGCCCGGGTTAATTATTGGGACAATTTCATGACTTCAATGATGGAGCTTTGGATACTTGGCTTTTGGAACCACAATAAACTTTAAATTTTAATCAGCACGTACTGCGAACAATCTCTGTTATTATTCAAATTCCAGAATGTACGCACGCGGAAGCCACAAACGATTTTTTCGCTGTAAAAAGTATTATAAAATAGTTCCTTAGTAAAATATTTCGTAAAAATACGCGGATATTTCGCATATACCAAAAATAGTCTCCAACAAACCAAACGATGAGCAAAATATCAATACGCTTTGAAGTATTGTTGAAATGAACAATACGTCTTCGTTGTCACAAAAGATTTGTTGTTATGACCTCCTCGGCGAACGATTTAACTTTTATTCGGAGCTCAACTTTTGGTAAAAAGACGGTACGTTCCAGTGTAAAGGTCATTCTTTCTCTCTCTTTGCCAGAGATTAATCGCTTATCCTTAGTAAAAAATTTGGTTGACTTTGGAACAATAGGATATTTCAACGTTATTAAAAAGCAGGCGCGCTGGAATTAATTCAGCCTAAAACTAAATTAGGCAAAGTTTGTAGACGATGTCATGCAGATAATTTGAATGACAATAAAATTGTTTCAAAAAAACTTAATCCTGCATTAAAAAATGATGTGGTAAAGAAAGACGTTAATCTTAAACAAAACTTTTAACTGCCACTAGTAAAATCAACAACATTCTAACTTACCTTCATAATGTCATCAAAGTCTATAAAACTCGCCCCCACAATTTAAGCCAAAACAAAAACACCGACAGTTACAGCCAAAGCAATAATTTACGTCGAATATTAAACAGAACAACCGAAAACATTATTAAGATATAAAATAAAACAGTCGTCCAGGAAAGGGATAGACATTTTGATTTATTTCAGCGACTGTAATCTGTCAGGGAAGTTGCCGCAACCCGCGATAGCGATCAATTTGCCGACTTCCGTACTCCTGTTGTACTGCTTTTATTTTGTTCTCATTTCAATCGGTGTTCATCAATCCTTTTCTTTGACCGCCTGAGCGGGTAATTCAGGTGCGCTCAACTTTGTCATTTGTTTAGAACTTTTTTGTTTTAAATGTTAAAGGTCTTTGTTTTGGACTTTTGATGCATAATAAATTTTGTTTCGTTTTTGTTGTTTATTTTGGGTCCAGATTTTAAAATTCAGCTTTGTTCCTTTTTTAATTTAAGTACAGTACTGAATGAGAGAATATTTATGACAAACATCTGATCTGCAATTTAATATCTGCCAACTCTGTCTTTTTATCTTATAAAGTTGTCTCAATTGCGACGTCTATCATATGGACAGCGAACAGCAAAATAATTTAGAAAAAATATTGTTACATTATTGAAAAATCTTACTAATACACTCGGTTTTTTCCAAAAATCTTAAATAATTTAGTAATATTAATCCAGCATCGTCGCTTGTATTATTGTGTCATGTCAGCAGACGTGAGGTACAAGATGGACCTGTACCAACTAGAGGCAGGAGTCGTGTCAACTACTACATATGACAGCCTGTGACGTGCAGCGTAGATGATACGCTGTCACACGTAAGGAGATAGTCGAATTAGCAAGTGTAGTTATACATATCTTAATTAGTAGTTACGATATCCTTGCTCAGATTTCTAATTTATTATTTTTCGCGAGAAATTTGTTTTTACTCTATGGTTTCTTATCTTAGTTTTTTTTGAGGTTGTTTTACCGAATATTTTCTCCTTTTGAATTTAAACATTTTGAAACATCATTAATCCTTTTCAGTTAATTCTCCAAGAAACGGCTGAAATATCAACGTGATTAGTTTTCGATTCGATTTTAGATTTGATTAATTAAACTCTCGATTCTGAGACGGCATGTCATAATGTCATGTTAGCAGACGTGAGGAACAAGATGGATCTGTACCATCTAGCGGCAGGAGTCGTGTCAACTGCTACATATGACAGCCTGTGACGTGCAGCGTGAATGATACGCTGTCACACGTACGGAGATAGTCAAATTAGCAAGTTTAGGATTTTTTACCGAATGCTTTCTCCTTTAGCAATTAAAAATGTTTAAACACCATCAATTCTCTATCGTTTATTCTTCAACGGCTTAACCTCCAACTTGATTAGTCAATTCGATTAATTTAACTCTCGATTCTGAGACGGCATGTCAGAGTGTCATGTCAGCAGATGTGAGGAACAAGATGGATCTGTACCAACTAGCAGCAGGAGTCGTGTCAACTGCTACATATGACAGCCTGTGACGTGCAGCGTAGATGATACGCTGTCACACGTAGAGCGATAGTCGAGTTAGCAAGTTTACTCAATTAGAAGTAACAAGACCCATGCTCATGAAATTTTGGCTAAATCTTGATATGAAGTAAGGAATCTGTTGTGGTTATTATGGATGGATTTTCATTTTCTATTTCTTAAAAGCAAAAAAATCGTTTTATTAAAAAACATTGTACATTTCCACAGAATATACTTAACATGAATTTTAAGAAATTTTATAAACTTTTATTTAAGTTCCATGCAAGCTGTTCTTATTAATGTTGAGACTTGATAGCTTGTATATCTTGCAGTTTCTTGGCCTCGTTACACAGTGCTGCAAAGTTGGTTTAATCATTCTATCTTACCCAAGTGATCATACAAAAATTGCCAAACAAAACAGGCATCCAATTTATTTTCTTATACAAAATCGCTAAATAGTATTTACAGTCTATGTAAAAAATCCCGAGTGATTAATCGTCCCACGTCAAAACAAACTTTCAGAAAAAATCCCCAAACGACCGATTTGATTAGCAATCAAAGCGTTCGGTTCGGAAAAATTAATACATCCGATTCCGAAATCGGCCGCCTCGGTTTCGTCGCTAATTATCACGGGAAAAAAATGAAAAACACAGCCGTGATACAATACCCGACATCAGTCAAGTCACAAACAAGATTACAATGTAATCAATCAGGAGTGGGGGGTAGGGGGTGGGGGAAAGACGTCTCCGGCAATTAATCAAGTGTTGTCGTACCAGACAGAAGCGTTAGGGACGCCGTGTTAAAAATGTTCAGCTAAAATGCATTAGGGGTGTATCTGGAAGCATTGGCAAGGGATCATATAATTAAGTATGAGTGAGAGAATTCAAGACCTTTTTGACTTCACTAGAAGTGACAGTGTTAAAAGACATAAACACTAGCAGTTATTATGAACATATTTTGTGTTTCTCATTAGGCTAAATGTTTATTTATATTATCTTATCGGAAAGCAAACGAACAAGAGAGTCAACTGATGGTAACTGATCACCGCTGCCCATTGACATCAACAACCGCACAAGAGTCGCAGATGCGTTGCCTGCTTTTAAGAACCCCATTACCTCCCCAACTGAGCTCTGGTGACCTTACTTACCAGCAGAAACATAACATACTAGTTACGAAGTACTATACTTAAAATAATCAATATTTTTTTGGAATTTTTTTTTGTTTAAAGGAAATAATAAAAGGTTAATCATTAGATTAACCTTTTATTATTTCCTTTAAACTTTAGATTAGATTTACTTGATTCGATATTTTAAGTATTTTTGGGAATTGCACACAGCACTCGGGCGGGCTCCTCTGATCTAAAACAATAACAATAAGTTGCTTGTAAAAATATCACCAACAAATTCGCATTTGATATCAGAAATAACGATTACATTTCGTGTCAGCAAATGTTCACTATAAAAGCTACACTGTTCTTCTCGCATCTCGCTGATTGATCACCCAAAAGATTTCCCAGCGAGTTAGTTTTAACTTTAAACAAAACCTCCTTCCTCGCGAACGCTGCGATTCCGGTTTAAAAATAAAACAAAACTCCCTTGAAAGGGGAATACTCGCCAATCTATCTCCCGATTGCGGGTCAAGTTAGCCTTAGTTACAGACCAATTCCGTATCGACGCCTTCTTCCGACGAGCGAGCGAAGTTGGGAGTCATTAACTTGGGTTAAGTTCGTTACTTCGTTGGCTATCCAGCCTGGAAGTAAGTGTAGGGCCTCGACTCACGAGAAGACTAATTGTTAAAGTAAATCATGTTTTTGGTACTATTGTCTAGTTCAGTCAAATTGGTATGATGATTTTAAACACTTCAAAGAAGTATCAGAAATAGTCCACTTTGAACATCCAATGTTTGTACATTTTGAGTCGGGATATAACAGATTGAAATATTTAATTCGTATTAATTTCTGATAAAGTAAAAAAAAATTAAGAAAAACGTTTATTTGGCAAAAAAATACAGATCAAAATGGAAAACTAAAACAAAAAGAATCAAAGTATAAACACAAAAACATAAACTAACTTAAAAACATATCTTAAATGAAAAATAACAATTCGAAAGAAAACTACAATATGTTTAGTTTGTACCAAAATGGTCTCCTCTCATTGTTGAGCCATGACGGATAACCTATTTTATAAATTGTACTAAATCTTAATTGTATTAATAAGAAGGAATAAAGAGTCTCAAATGCTAACATTGATTAAGAATAATTTACAAAATACGCATTCAAAACTAGATAGTAGCACGTGTATCATAAACCTTAGCACCAGCTGCGTCCAAAAATGAACAAAATAGGATAATGAGGCAATGCTCCTCATTCTCTTTGCGCCGTCTTTCAAAAATGCTTCGCAACCAAAACTCTTGGCGGTTTTCCTGCTTTGCAAGTTAACTATTATTTATTCTTTCCTTTGTAACGTCTCAATTAACGTTCTTTGATCTTTGTAACAAGTAAGACGGTTGGATCCTATTTTTCTGTGTTATTAGAACTTGAAATAAGATTTTGTATGTAGGCAGTCGCTATAGTCTACGCGAGTTTGGTACTTAATATTTTTTTTTGGGAAATGGAATGAATTTATACATTATGTGTGTATATCAAAACAAGGACTAGGATTGCTACATATCTATGACAAAAGATTCAAACATCAATTAATGATTAAAACATGACTTTAAATATTATTTTAATTATATAAAAGGATAAACTAATGGCGTGTTTTTAATTAGAATTGATATGCATTAATATTTCTACGAATTGTGTTATCCTGTCCGTATCTTCTATTTCAAAACACCAATCCACACTTCTAAGGCAGAACTTCAACCCAAAACAAACTGTGTACCATACCAAGTCGAGCTTCACTTGAAATTCCTTCCCCCGAACCTGTTTAAGGAGATCCTGTTACCATCCAGAAACATTCGGTCCAACAGTGAGCAAAGTAACCGAGCTAACAACAAAGCCATCTCGTTAATTAGCCAGGAACACAGCTCAAAGTACAGACCATAGACTAAACTTTACATGGAAGGAAGGATGAAATAGCAAGCGCATTCATATTTTCATCTTCTACCTACTTACCAAATCGTAGCAGTGGCTTCCCGATTGTGGACTAAACGATGGTATCCAGCGAAAATGATCCTAGGCCTGTAGGAAAGAAATCATTATTATCTTCTATTAACTTACAAGCGACCGCCCGCGACTTCGTACGCGTGGAATTTGGCTTCCGCACACATACTCGTTCGATATATATAGTAGCTTAAAGCCTTCCTCGATTAAGGGTTCATCCAATGCAAAAAGATTTTTTCAATTCGAACCATTAGTTCAAACGACCAAACTCTTCAGCTTTATTATATTAGTAAGGATGTACATATGTTTGTAGTTTTCGGTAAGATTTCTAATAGACCATATAATTATATAATAATCATTAGTTTTTTACCTAGTTTAATAATTATGTCATTCCCTCGTGCAACAGTAATGTAGAAAGAATAGAAGAACAAAAATTAAGTTTTAATTTTAAGGTTCCTTCTGAATTAGCTCTTATTCTATGGTAAAAACTTTGTTGTTTCGAGACACTGATGTGGTACGTGAAGGAAACACTAAGTGATTTGAAATAAGAAGCACTTTCAATAGATTCCAAAAGTTGTGTTCTACAAAGTGTAGGTGTAAGTTAATTTTAATTAACTAAATTTAACAAACTTAAACGAAAACTCCCGGTTCATAAACGTATTCACTCGCTTCATGGAAAATTGTTGTTTATTTTGCCTATATTATTGTTCATTTTAATTATCGTACATCCTCATTAATTCTGAATTCCGAATTCAGAGCTAAATAATAATATTTGTGATTTGCCAACATCCTCATTATTTATGATTTCCGACTTCAGAGCTAAAGAATAATATCAGTGATTAACTTATAAAGACATTAATAACATCATATAAAAATAGATACAAATCTTACGAAACTATTTTGAAGCCCACCAAAAAACTAGTATATTACCTTCATATAAAAACAAAGGTTAGTTTTCGCCTTTCTCACGTTTTCGTTAAAAAATAACTCACTTTCTCATTTAATCTATGTATTTATAGAAGGGATAAGTGGGTGCCGTAATTTTGTAACTTGTGGAGGCGAATTATTGACAAGATTTTGATTTCACACTTAGAGCAACTTGGATGTTTGGCTTAGTAGTTGATTCGCTCGAAATTATTTCGCCCGAAAGTGCGAAACGTCCACTTTAAAAATAATATTTTTTAAGTAGGCGTTTCGCGCGGATTAATTTTAATCGCTTGCGAACCGACGTAGTTTTTGAATACAAGAACTAGTGGTATGCGATAAAAAAATAAGGGATATGGTTGGTAAGAGAGAGGAATGTCATCAGTGAAGATGATATTTAGTATTCCATAAAGGGGCCCCTTAAACCTACACGCTGGGTCGAAAGTCCCAGGCGCCGACTGACATTCCTCTCTGTTCCAACCGGCACCCGCACGGAGAATCCATGGATTAAAGTAAATAAATGTGCCATTTAAAATGCTTAAAAAGAAATAAACAAAAAGCAATATCTTCTTTTGTCATCATCATCGAAGCCCCTTTCACATTCTCGGCCACTGATCCAATTGACAAGCCTAGTTATTAACTTGCATTTGCCTAAGCAAAGATGTTCAAAGAAATATTCCATAAAAAGTTTATTTTTTTTCACATCTAGTACCTACTCAGTGGGATTGGACTGTTTCAGTAGAAACTATATTGTACGCGGGGGCATAAATAATCTAAAATGTCGCAAAGACCTCGAATGTATTCACGGGTGTACTTTTATCGGGTTATATATCATTTTCTCGACGTTAAGGTGGATTTATGTACGTTTCACAATATCGATTCAATTGAACATAGGGTGCGGAGGGTAGTAAATAATTTGAGTTATATTAAATTTAAATTTTACGAGACATCTCCTATCATCGTAAAAGAGAATACTTAGAAATTGTTTTAAGATTGAAGTTTATAGCTCTGGTAGTGTAGATAGTTAATAACTTTATATAAATACACAATTATTAATAAAGTAACTTAATGAAAATTAAGCCATTCGGAAAAAAAAACAGATACGACTTACTGGCATCATTAATTTATATTTACCAGCGATAAAACTGATTAAAATTGTTCTGACAAAAGATAATTTATATTTACCGAAATAATTGCTCTGGCTTATCATTAAACTCCGATTAATCAACCCCTATTTGTTCAATAAATTATTATTGACCGTCAATTACGTGAGCATTATAGCCGAGAAAGAAAATTAACATAGTGTTCGTTTCAAAATCGGAAAAAAACTTGTTTTTAAAGAAATCATGAGTTTTTAAGACTACTCATTACTACAAAATTACTAATAATCTGATGTTTTAACTACTTTTCGAGTGCCATGATTACCTCTTTATTTTACCATCCATTATCCCCCGATTCATTCGAATTCTTTACTCTGTGACCAACTAGATCACACTTTAAGCTAAAAGCTGCGGCGAGAGTCCTGTAACCAAATCCTAAGTTGGACCAAAAATTTGTAACTCAGATAACATGTCAAACCGTTAGTCCTGAACAAGTTACTCTCTATGACTGTTTCACATTGCTATCCTTGTATTATGTAAAGATGAAAAATATAAATACAAAACCAAATGGCAAACAAACATACATAAATGAGACTACAATTACTACGCAATTTCCACTGTCGATTACCAAATTATTATAAAATTGCATAAACAGTTATTGCCAAAACTAACATTTATAAATTGAAATATCGTAAATCAAAACACAGCGCACGTAAATGGGATAACAACTCGTTTATATCGCATTGTGTGAAACCGCATATTTGACTGGGTGCATTTTACCATGAAAGTTGCAAACTCCTGCGGTATAATGTCAGCTACGAAACGTTTAATTGAAATTAATTATTTAACCATTAACATCACTAACATGATTTTATTGTTATAATAATGGTTATTACCCTGTTCGACGACATTCTCAATTCTGAACAATTAACCTGTAAACTGTAATTGTTACATACTTTTTGAGATATTGTCTATGTAAGTTGCTATGGTTTTTATGCATGTCAGAATATAACAGAATTGAGAAAAACGGTGTGCTTTTATTTCACGCTAAAGAATCTATATTCTCAACATAAGTGGCGACCGTGGTAAAATCGTTTATATAACGTGGAAACAGATAATAAAACTGCGGCGTAGAATAATAATATGGAAGAGTCTAAGAGGAAGAGAACGCAATTGCGTAAAGACTTCACGAAGGCCGCTGACGTTCTGGAATATTCACTGAAAGAGTGCCGCCAGAGCGATCAGGAAGAGGTCGCCTCCGTGGAGGGCTACTATTTCCGGCTCTCCGACTGCGCCGAGGAGCTGTTTGCAGGTGAGGTGTCCATCCGGGACTTATGGTGTAGTCTAAAGGACTTCGACGAGAAATCGTTCGAGGCTGACCAGGAGAAGGCTGCACTGTACAAAAGTCGATGGCACGTTTTGAAGGCACGGTATAGAAACTTCAACAAGGATACTAAATTCGTAGAAGAATTAAGTAGTTCGCTGAAATCAGCAAAATCTTCTTCAAATCAGCGCAAGGTAAAAGTGCCTAAGTTAGAAATAACGAAGTTCAACGGAGAAATCAAGAGATGGCTGCTGTTCTGGGGTCAGTTTTCAAAGATCGACGAAGATAATGACATAAATGACTCAGATAAGTACCAATATCTACTCCAATCGATGGAACTTAATTCAAAACCTAGGCAACTTGTAGAAAGCTATCCGCCTTGTAGCGAAAATTATAAAAAGGCACTAGAAGCCCTCAAATCTAGGTATGCACGGGATGATGTATTGATAGAAACCTATGTGAGAGGTCTGATAGCCTTGATGCAGGAGAAAAGACAAGTACCGTCCAGTGCGCAAGATTTGTCGACGTTGTACAACAGCCTGCAAACACATCTCCAAGCTCTCGACACACTGGGCGTGACGAAAGACAAATATGCTTCAATCTTGTTCCCTATGGTTGAGTCGGCGCTCCCAGGTGACGTACTTCGCGCTTGGAACAGGTACAGAGCTACTGACAAGAACAAGAACGAGCTGTCAAACCTAGTCGACTTTCTAAGATTAGAAGTAGAGTCGGAAGAAAGGATACAACTTGCTTATGCAAGTACCAGCTCTACCGATCCGAAATCGCCGACTTGTTGTTTTGTCGCCGGAACGAGGTCGGAGAATCGTAAGCCTACCGCCGTGACGTGTATTTGGTGCGAAAAGGACTCACACTGCAGCGTGGAATGTCTCAAGGCAGCTAAAATGACGAATGCGCAGAAGAGGGAGGACGTCAAGGCCAAGAAAGAAGCGAAAAGAGGAAGAAGTTCGCCCAAGTGTCTACCTTGTAAAAAACGACACTCCACAATGATGTGCCCCAACCTCGACAACGACGGTGAAGGATCGGCGAGCAAGTGCAAACCAGAACCGACGGAACAGGCCAACAACCTGCACTGCCAGATGCAGTCAACCACATTTCTCCAGTCCTTGGTGGTGCAGATTCTGTCATACGATGGAAGGAAGTCCGTTCGCTCGCGTGCGCTTATAGATAGTCGAGCCCAAAGGTCGTACAAAAGACCTCACGAAAGAGCTAGAATTAAAACCAGTAAGAAAAGAGGAGGACTGTAGACCTCCGGTCCCTTTTGCCGGGAGTGTTACATACTTTTTGAGATATTGTCTATGTAAGTTGCTATGGTTTTTATGCATGTCAGAATATAACAGAATTGAGAAAAACGGTGTGCTTTTATTTCACGCTAAAGAATCTATATTCTCAACAGTAATATCACTGAAAGTATAAACTCAGATTTCTATTTCTCATTAACTTTACGTAGAAGATATCTCGTAGATGCTGTTATACTATCACTTTTAAAACCTAAAATTGTCTGAAATTTAAAAAAAATGCAAAATTACGTCTCACCAGAAAAAAAACCCATCACTTTTGTCGATCGAACAGCGAATTTATCACCTCCAAAAGTACGCTCAGATGACAACAGTGTTAAAACATGTACATTTTCATTTATACGACAAGGACAGATAATAGAATATCGAATTCAAACTATTCCTCCCAATATTAGACAGCTCTTACGCCCATCGAACTGAACAATGCCAGATGAAAAATATTCACACTCTTCCGATTGATATTCAAAAGAAAATCGTCGAGACACAATGCAAAGTGAGGGTGCGGTGCTTATTGAAAATACTTCCATTGACGCGGAAATAATATCGGACATATGAATAAAGTTCTCATACGAAGAGACAAAGGATCGATGATCTATCAAAGGCAAAGTGATAGATCAAACCAATAATTGAAAATTTTATTTCATCTAACCTGTAGAAATATCGCAAAACAAAAAGCGAGATGACAAACAATGAAATTAAAGGGAAATTCCGATTTCGTTTCATCGGAGATTCTGCAAAATGGCTTCGACGTTATGAAAGCCTTAATAAAAATAGTTTAGAGTGAATCATAGATATTTTTTGTAAAGGAATTTCCAATCTCAGAAAAGAATATGAATAAATCCAAATCATTTGGAATACTTTGTATTGAATATTTCTGTGAAATAATTACATACGGCATTGTAAAAGATCTTGATTATACTGGTAACAAAATCAATTGTCGATGTTCGGTTGTAGTTATACCATGATATTTTTTAGGTATTATCGAAATGAATCATTTAACAGTTTTGCCTACTTTTAAGCTACTGAGGACTCAATACAACGCTAGCTCTAGACTCCGAAACAGTGAGCCATAAGACTTTGGTAGTGCGTAAAAGGTCACCAGATATTTATATTTATGTTATGTGACCGCTTAATTTAAACCAAACAAAATAGTATTTTTTACTTTCTTGGAATACCTAAAAGTTTCGTAAAATACGCCGAAATGTAATGTGATAAATAGAACATTGACACTCGAGTGTTGAAATTAACTGCAGTATTCAACTGCTAATGAATTCACTAGATGCAACTCGAAACAGCTGCGTCTGTTACATGCATAGACTGACTTTGCAAGCCGTGACGTTGCACATTATGGTAGCACATAAATGCATTTCAAAGTCTGAAGTGCACTCAGTAAATAACATTTTACATTACGTAATATATTTAGCAGACGAACAGCTGTCAACTTCGTTTGCCGTTCTGGTAATGTATTACATTGAATAAAGGCCACATGTGCATAAGTTTTAAGATCCTTAACTTGTAGATGGTTTTATTTATTAAACTTCTGATTCAAGGAAATATTTAAGTTGAATAAAAATATTATTTTTAAATCTATTTGCTAGCCACAAATATTTCAATGGAACCCCACTCCAGTTTTTTAGCAGCAGAAAGAGAGGGGTGTTACCACGTGTAAAAATATTTATCTTGCAAAAGCAACAAGATGAAATTATTTAATTGTGCTAAAGAACAGGTAGATAATATTAGTAAGAGTATTATTTACTGTAGGTACTTTATTTAAATAATATTGTTATTACTTTTAATTTTAAGTTAAATAGAACTGTTTACAATTATTTTCATTTTATTAGGTACTATACGTACCTATAGTTACTATCCAAAATTTATTTCGGATACAAATTATGAATTATGAATATACTACTGTATGTATATTCATTCATTCGAATAGAAAATACATATGTATAATGTTACAAAAACGATATGTGCCGCCCATATATTCCTTCAAACTATTCAACAGAATCAATCACCTTAACCTAATTATTCACTCGCCTGTTACCTTACCAGCCTTAAAACGTTCGCAAACGCCAATATCTTGTTAATCATCAAAAAACATCATTATCGTTGGCGTCCCCCATCGTACCGCTTAGAGGGTATTTGATTAACGATCCGTATTAATTTCGACCAAAATCCCCGTAACGAGCGAACGGAGGTATGGCCGGGAAATATCTTCCTCTCTATCTGTAATACTCGTTATTAATGCTAGTCATTCACAGAGTAAGACGGCTATCAACAATCTTGGAGGGACCCGCTTTGTGCCACGTTATTACTTCGGGAATCGCGTCGACTGAATTCGGAATTATTCCCGATCAGATGTGTCGCGCGTTCTAATAAAGCGAGTGCAAACAAGGCTTAAAATATTCGAATTACCCGGCCGCCATTAAAATTGATGTCTGGCGTTACCGCCGTATATTTGAGCACCCAGTTTTAGGAGGTGGACCACTTTGAGCACCCAATTGTTGGGCGACCAAAACTTTAGCACCTGGTGTAGTGCACTTTTGTAGAACGAGTCTTTTTTAAGCAGGCCTCTTTTATTACACTAACATTATAAATGAGAAAGTTTGTTTGGATATTTGTCCGTCAATGACGCTGAAAGTACTGAACGTGAAAAGTTTTTTTTTTATGTTGATGTTTGGTATACATGCAGGGTATGGACTGACTTAGGAGATAAGATACTTTTTTCCCCGATTAAATGCTCCCACAGGAATCTTGGTAACTAAAAAAACTAGTATAGTTTCATAAGCCAATATGAACGGGTGTAGAAACTAGACTTCACCAGGTGCATAATTTTCGGGTCCTCTTATAATGGGTGCTTAAAGTGGACCACATCTCCAACGTTACCGCTGTAAAGGCCGGTCTTCAGTACAAGCAAGTGCGTTTTAATATCCAGATGTTAAAAGGGTTTAAATTGTCTAGTTTTCCCTTGACAAGAAACAAGATGCCGGTTTCTGATAATGATGATACCATTTTTTAGATGCTTACAAGGATAGGCAATTGAAATCGTGTTTAGAGTAAAATGTCGACATCATTATTGGCTGTCTTATTTCTAACTGCGAGGATTTGGGTTTGTACATACATAGTGATATACTATAGCTTAAAGCCTAGGTACCTTGTCAAATGGACTGAATGGACAAACAAAGAAGACTTTGTTTGTTTGAATGCGCTTATGACAGGAACTACTCGTAAGTACCTAAATTGAAAAAAAATATGTTTTGGATACTGAAAACAGTTTTATTATATTAGTATGGATTTGTGGTAAGACGTGTGATTTTTTCGACTTGTGTAACATCGACAATTAAGTCTAAAAAATGTTTTTCAAAAAACCGTAAGTTATGGGCCAGGATTCAAACCACCGATCTCATGCTAAGCCAAGTCACAGCTCTGTAACATATAATTATGCCAGTGTAATCTCCGCCCTGTCCTTTCACCGGACTCTCCTGATTGATGGCAGAGGACCTGGATTTAAATCGATAGATATGGCCTCTCCATACTACAAGCCGTTTAGAAATTGGCACTAAATTAAGAGCGACAGTCGCTTCTTAGAGCAATGATATCACGTTGATAGTCAACTCTTCAACATTCAAATGTTTAATGAATTGCATCCCAAACGCCGGAAGCCGCCTATTTTACGAAAAAATTAAAAAATGCCGTCATACGCCTTTTTAAGTGCATTCATAATTTTAAAATCACAAATAAATCTAAAGGTATAACATTTTATGCGTAAGCGTTTGATTTTATTAGTTCTTTAATTTGCAAAGTGTATTTATTTCGTTGCCATGGGCAGTGCATCAGAGTTAGAGGTTTCAATCCCGGGATCCCGAATTTCGGGATCCCGGGATCCCGGCCATATTTCGATCCCGAAATCATGGGTATTCAAATTAATGAATCCCGGGATTTTCGGGATTGATACAATCTCAATAAACTCTCTTTTTCTACTCTCATAATTCTGCTAATTTGGACAGAGAGGACTCTTACACTATTATTTAAGCTTAGTCAAGCCTATACACGAAAGAGACTGCCGTCAGTTTGAGAAAAAGAAGATCAAATTAACTTATCTCTCGATTCACTAGGTAACAATTATTAACGCAACTTTACATATTTTCAAAGAATGTAAGATTTTAGATAGGACTAAACGCAATATTCATTATGTAGTATAAGTATACTACGTGCTGCTTGACATTATGGCGGTATTTTTAAACAACCGTGGTCGCAAGCGGAACCACATTGGACAGTCCGTTCAAATAGTTCTTCCTATTTGTACATCAAATTGAGAAATATGATTTCAGATGGGACGTTGGATGCTTTGTTATTCCTTTCTTAGATTGTTGTTTCTAAAATAAGTATTTTATAAAGCGTCTGGCAGATTTTACTACCAGCTTTCCATCCGCGGCTTCGCCTGTGTGGATGGAATTCGGTTATATTGCATATTTATTTATATTTTCCTCGGGATCATCAACTTTTCTAGGATAAAAAGTACCCTTTTATTTAAAACTCAAAGCAATCGGTTCACTAGTTGCGGCGTGAAAGTGGAATAAAAAAATAAACAAACTCACTTTCCGATTTATAATATTAGTAATGAACTATGGATAAGAGTACCTATTACTTACCAAATGTCCCTTTATTACTGACTAGCGGCCGCCCGCGACTTCGTCCGCGTGGATGTCGGTTTTCATTATACGAATGTTTTTTCCCGCTAACTCCCGTTCCCGTGGGAATTTTGCAATATCCTTTTGCAACTAAGCATCAAGATTACTACGGTACCTGCATGCCAAATTTCAAGCGTCTAACTCAAGTAGTTTAGATTTTCCATACAAACTTCCACCCCCTCATTTCGGGGAAGTGGGGGGTTGGAATGGGTCAAAAAGTAGCCTATGTTCTGTCTCAGGGTCTAAAGATTGTCTGTAGCAAATTTCATCAAAATCGGTTGCGAGGTTTAAGCGGGAAAGCGTAACAGACAGACAGACAGACAGACAGACAGACAGACAGACAGAGTTACTTTCGCATTTATAATATTAGTTGGGATTAGCATAAATGTAACATTTTTAAAATACGGCTTAAAAACTTCATTTTAAATGTGTGAAAATCTTATTAATATTAAAAATGTGAAAGTATCATTGTATGGATGTTTGTCCGCCGCCAATCACGCTGAAACTACTGAACGGTTTTTGATGAAATTTGATATACAGACAGGGTATGGGCTGACTTAGGTGATATTTTTTTCCCAATGAAATACTCCCATGGGATAAACTGAAGTCGCGGGCGGCCGCTAGTAAAAAACTAGAGTGGGCAGCACTGTAAATATTTGAATTTTCCTAATTAATTTTTGCTAAATATAAAAAAAAAACTTTTTTTAAAGCAGGTATACGCAGAAACCTGCCTGGGATTACTGTTTTATGCAACAATTTCATGATTTATTTTCAGATGTGCCTAGTTTGTCTATTTTATCAGAAAAAATATAATTTTGAAAAATATATGCTAAATAACATATATTTAAACTTGATTTTTAAGAACTTTATATCGCCAATACAATCCCGGGATTATCCCGGGATCCCGGGATTGACTTTTGAAAATCCCGAAATCCCGGGATCAGAAAAATCGACCGGGATTGAAACCTCTAATCAGAGTGCATGAAAAGAGCAGCTATCGAGTTTCTTGCCGCTTCTTCTCAGTTTCAGGTGACTGCATTCCGAAGTCGGTGGTCGAGTCATTCCACTGTAATGATTTTATTGATAATCTATAAGTGCCTTGCAGAGGCCTACATAAATAAAGTATCTATAGATTTTTTGATTTTGATAAAAAGCATGCCAAAATTGTGGCGAGACAAAAAGAGTCAACACTTTTTTTCGGGACAGCGTTAAGTTCTATCAAAATAATGTCACAGTTTTCTGATACCAGGGCACATCGAACGTTTTAAATCAACGGCATGGGATGGCAGGAGATTGCACGCCGGGACTACATCTGCGGTGGACGTGCGAATTATTTACTAGCACAATGGAAATTAATAGATTCTTTGAGGGACCCTTTTTGTTACCTGGAAGATGTTTGTGTGAAAGTATTCACCTGGGCCAGCGTGAACGCATCATTTTATGTCAATAGGTGACTAGCAATACATATAGTCTAAGATCCCGCCATACAAGGACCTTCATCGAGCTGGTTATTGGATGAAACATTTTTTATACACAATTTTACATGCCAATAATTATATTGCATATGGGTTGCCTAGTAAATTTCAGTCCAGGATAAAAAAAATAATAATACAAAAAATTAAAAAGGTATTCAATAAAAGTTAAATGAAAATAAAGATTATTTCATTATGAACACGGTGGTACAGGGTTGCCTCCGAAAAATCAGTCCAGAATTAGGGTTGTCGCATTTTGAAAAGTGAAATATTGCCGCTATGAAAAAGAGAGTGCGCGTGCTATTTGATAGTGCAAATGACAAGGATAACGATAGACTTGGATATTCTGTACATCATTTTGGAGTAATTAATTACTTAACTGGAAGAATAGTGTTGTAATTAAATTTTTAATTTTTTAAGTCCAAATTAATCATATCTTGGACTGAAATTTACTAGGCAACCCATATGCAATATAATAATTGACATGTTAAATTATGTATAAAACATGTTTTATCCAATAACCAGCTCGATGAAGGTCCTTGTATGGCGGGATCTTAGACATTGTCATACCGACAACATTAATAATGGCATACATATATTTTGACTATTACACATTGACATACATTTTGAGCCCGTGTTAATGTATGATCAAATGAAGGGATGAGGCATTATCCAATCGTCATTGGGATAATAAAAAAATAATCCGGATTGTTTGAGCGGATGTAAAGTATTCACATCAACATCATCGAAAAGTAGCTTAAAAAATAATTACTGCAAACTATTTATCGTTTCAATCCAGAATTAGAAATAATATAAAAAATATTAGCTAGGAAACTGACAAAATGGCTGACTGGGATTAGACATATTAATATCGGAAGAAGCCGAGCAGATTCCCGGGAAAACGAATGACCGTTCAGACAGAAATATTTCTTCCCTCTAAGTAGGTAATACTGATGAACACTGCGGTATACTCTCAGAAGTATAATCTTGAATATGGCAAATTAAGTTTATGAAATTATAAACTGCATCATATGTTGTACGTACATTGATCTTAATCTATTAAGATTTTTTTGTTTGAATAAACGAACTTACATCAGAAACTACTGGTTCGAATAGCAAAATATATTTTTGTGTTGGATGGTCATTTGTCGGGGTTTAAGCTATAGTATAACACTATGTGTGCGCAAACCGGATCCCACGTGGACAGAGTCGCGGGCGGCCGCTAGTCCGTAATCTTCATCATTTGTGTTACAGATATCAGATGCTTACTACCTCATGCTGTATACCGTACTCCAAAGCTGGGTATTTCATGTGATAGCCTAATTAATTATTTCATTTATATACTTCTTACCTCGGGCTTCATTCTCTAAAATGCATGTTTGGAGTCTCCTGATTATAAACATACACAGCCAAAAATTTACTACCCCATGCGGTGTTCCGTATTCCAAACAAATGCAGCTAGAGCTATGAAACGTTGGTCGATTACAAAATGGCTGGAAACATTTAACAATGCTCGTCTGATTGATAGCAGTGGAGATTGCACGCCAGGATCTGCAAGGGATATTCGGATATTTAGTCGATGCAAGCGAATAGAGTGAACTAAATCTAGGAAAAACTATAGCTAGTCTTACTGAATAATAATAAAGAAAACTCTTGTTGCGTTCGATCGGTTTTAATAATGAAGTATTATTACAACCATTAATAATTTTATTCATCGTAAATAGGGTAGATATGCGATGATAGTAATAGTAATGAAACAGTCCTATTAGCTTTATAACAGCATTCTGAATTTGAAAAACCTTCATAATGTCATGAATTCATAATAAGAAATTTCTATAGGTACAAATGTAAAGCAAAACATAACACAAATCAAAATGCATTGGTGGGACATATTTTTCAATGAGTTATTGTGTAAAAACTAGCTCGATAGTGCAGCAATATGTGCGTTCGCCCTGCAATTGCTTAGTTAAGCAACTTTCGTAGAGGCCAGTCATCGGACGGGTGACGGAATTAACATGAATATTTAAAATCTCCTGATTATAAACTTACACAGCCAAAAATTCACTTCATCATGCAGTGTTCCGTATTCAAAATGCAGCAAGAGCTATGAAACGTTGGTCGATTACAAAATGGCTGGAAACATTTAACAATGCTCGTCTGATTGATATCAGTGGAGATTGCACGCCAGGATCTGCAAAGGATGTTCGGATATTTAGTCGATGCAAGCGAATATAGTGAACTAAATCTAGGAAAAACTATAGCTAGTTTTACTGAATAATAATAAAGAAAACCCTTGTTACATTCGATCGGTTTTAAAAATTAAGTATTATTACAACCATTAATAATTTATTCATCGTAAATGTGGTAGATATACGATGATAGTAACAGTAATTAAACAGTCCTATTAGCTTTATAACAGCATTATGAATCTGTAAAACCTTCATAATGTCATAAGTAATGTCATGAATTCATAATTAGAAATTGCTACATAAATCTAAAGAAAAACATATGTATAAAACAAAATAAAATGCATTGGTGGGACACATTAATCAATGCGTTATTGTGTAAATTAGAGGACCTCGATGGCGCAATGGTAAGTGCGCTCGCCCTGCGATTGCTTAGTTAGTTAAGCAAAATTCGCAGAGGCCATCAGTCATCGGACGGGCCCGACAATTTTCATCTGGAGCTTCTCCATGCTTCGGAAGGCACTTTAAGCAATTCATGCCAGATTACTGTCCAATGTATGAGAGCGAGGGAATCGGGAGTGCACCTATGTTTGCGCACTCACTTTGCACTATAATAATCTGCGTACCTGGCTGATCGTATGATCGGCCGCCATGGTCGAAAACGGCCAGAAGGGTATTATTATTATGTTAAGCTATTCAGGTTTGACCGACTTCAAATTACCTTTGTTTGACAAGCTCTTTCCATGTAACTGTCTCCCATATTGTATTTCATGTTCATGAAATATTGTGTCCTTTGAACCCTCAGTTTTAACGTTATTCTAAGAAAACCCTTACTGATTATACATATTACGATCGACCGGTTTTAAAAAGCTAGTAAAAGACTCAATATATTATACCATAAAACGATCATATCTTTAGGACACAAAAATAATAAACTGCTTCGGCTGACTGTCAAAAGGTTTTCAGGTTAATGTTTAATTACAGTCAAACGTACTGAAGTTTATGAAAGTCATCAAAGTAACTTTCATGCAACATTTTCGCATAAACCGTCAAGTATTGACTTTAAGCGGCTCTCATAATATTATTATGATCTAATATTGAAATGAGGTCAGAACTTCTAACAATGGCTCTAAAGGCAGCCCTCTCCCATATAAATCAGTCGAGTTCACAGATTTATTTCTAAAGAAATTTCTCTCATAAAAACAAACTTAAATAGGTTTTCATCAAAGGCAAGGGAAGAATAGAAGCGGCACAATTTAATATCACTCGTGATAAAGCCGCATCGAGCAAAAAATGAGACTTGCATTTTCCTAAGCAATTTCGTAGTACAAGTCATATTCGAATGGAGGCTTCCAGTTTTCTCTTGTACAAAGGAAGGCGCGTAGACGAAACGCTAACAATGATGTTTCTTTGCGCTTCCCTTCTTGCGAGAGTATTTTTGTAACGGTACTTTGCGTGGGGAAATGTTTATATTAAAGCTAGTTTATTGTTAAGGAAAAGGCACAATGGTCCGGCGATACGCTGTGTTATTTAATTTTAAACGTAGTGACAAGTCTTTGGGTTTTTATCTTTAAAAACGGGAATTGTTCTAGAAAGTTGTTATAATTTCGATTAACTACATAACACAATGTTAGGATGTGACCCTTAAAAGTATATGGGCGATGACCCGCTAACCCACCAATCTAACCCATTGGTAGGTGAAGGGGTTGCAACAGAATGGAAATTAAGGATACAACACATTATTAATAATACATCCTACTACTATTATAAAGGCGAAAGTTTGTATGTGTGGATGTATGGATGTATGGATGTATGGATGTTTGTTACTCTTTCACGTAAAAACTACTGAATGGATTTGAATGAAACTTTACCACAATATAGCTTATACATCAGAATAACACATAGGATATTAGAAATCGAAATCCACGCTGACGGAGTCGCGGGCGGCCGCCAGTACAATACTAATATAAATCCACATAATCGCAGTTTTTGTTTTAACAATAATATTTTCGAATACCACCTCTATTTTTTTTTCTAGTTACTACTAAAACCTAAAACCTAAAACATGCTTTTAAATAGGAGAGAAATATAATACACTTCCCTAAACTCATTAAATTTGAATCAAACTCATACCTTGTTTTGAATAAATAATATTCTGAAACGACAAATAATGGCAAACAACTAGCGAGCAATCGTGTTCCAATTGGTTTGATTTCCCCGTCAAGAGTTACGTAGCTTTGAAGGCAGTCGCTCCAATGTAATAAACTGGACTTGGCAAGTCTTAGTTCGCTCAAGAGTACTTCGATTGGATTGGAACAAAGCGCTCAGAAAATTATAAGTTTACCAGGTACAAGTCCGATCTGCTTTTATCCTGATTTATCAAGTTTACATTGTTGTTCGACGGAAAATCAATATGCTTTCATACTTCATTGTACCTTTCAGTATCGTGTACCTTTTTATAAATTATACTAGCAGCTGACCGCGACTTCGTCTCAGGGGATTCGTTCCTTCTTCGAGAAATGGACTATCCGTCATCAATTGTACTTCGTCATAGAGAACTATGCATTGTAATACTAAAGTCGAATGTTGTGCGCAGTTGTCATCGAAATGCAAATTTGGAATTATAAAATGTACTTATTATCATCATTATTGTTAATTAGTATTTTGTTACTGTGCCAAAGAATAAATAAATAAATAAATAAAAGATTTGTTAAGTAGGTACTTCCTGAGATAAGTGCATTCAAACAAATTAATCAATAGATTATTTATCGGTCATCACATCTAAATGGTTCTGATATTAAACATTTGACACATGATCCGAATGTATAGGCTTTTCATGACACATTAATTGCATCCTTCACTTTATTAATCGTATCGTACCTAAAATCAATATCACTAAAACAGCAGCATGTGTGATCAATGTCTAGTAACTAAACTTCGATACCCAATTATTATCTCCATTGACAATCATCAAAACACATCGCAAGGATATTTGTGAAATCAAAGCGTTCTATTAGACGGGCTGACAAGGCTTTACGCATTCGGACCGAAGCCGAGTTTGATGTGTAAACTACAAAGCTACTGCAGCGAACGTTAGGTCAATTCAAAGGACCAGCGGACCGTGCTTAACCGTATTGAATGGACAGCATGTCAAATTGGACTTTATGATGACGGCATAGGTTCGAAAACAAGCGAAAATGATAAAATTGTAATGAAATAGCGAATGTTATTAAAAGTCACAGTTCACAGTCGAGAGTTGCCTGAAAACATTTTATACACGAGCACAACAATAATATGCAGATAGATAAACTATGACGAACAAGTACTTTTTAAATAATTGAAACACATTCGGGGACCAAAATATTTTACATTTATACGTGAGCTGTATTAATTAAGTGATATGTTTCATATTTAGCTAGTTTAAAATTTTGTTGTGTTCATGTTATTCTATGTAACTCAAAGAAGACTTTAAAGTACGAACTTTACTGCAGTTACGGTGAGGTCACTCATGACGGCTGAGTGTCAGAGAGGCTAATGAATCCAGCGCAGGTGCTCTGTTAGGCTTTCTAAAAGTCGTTAGTTATCTCTGCTATGAAAGATGGAGTTTTAAAATATGGAAATGTTAAGGTCTTTAATACGTCAATACGAAATACGAAGTGCAAACTGTACTGCAGTTACTGAGAGGTCCCTCGCGCGCCAGTTCTCCGCCAGTATTTTTAAAAGCCCATACTTAGCTCATATTCGATCTTAGAAACTAAAGTTCACATTAGTTTTGATCTTAAAAAATATATTTATTTGACAGGCCTGTTGGTCTAGTGGTCAGAAACCCTGAGGGTCGCGGGTTCGAATCGCGCTTGGGGCAAATGTTTGTGTGATGAACACCGGCATTTGTGGCCGAGTCATGGATGTTTATAAAAGTATTTAAGTATGTCTGTCCGTTTCCTAGCATCCATAGTACAAGCTTCGAGCGTTGTTTGGGGCTAGGCAATTGGTGTGTTAGTCCAATGAATTAATTCATTTATTTATATTAATTCTTGGCAACTGTTTAGTTACTTAGGATTTCAAAATCAACGCACTTCGGTCTTCACTGAAGTACGAAGTACGAACTGTACTGCACTCCCGAGTGCAGAGCACAGAGGCTAATAAATCCCGCGAAAGTGCTCCGTCAGGCTTTCTGACGGTCGCCAGTTATCTGCGCTACGGAAGATGGAGCTAACACTTAGCTCGTATCAGATTTTACATACTAAACCAGATATCACACTGGATTATGCAATGTAACATCCAGTGAAAATCATGGTAAGTTACTGTAATTTTACGATATTGTTCCGCTCCTTACAATTCCGTAGATGATGGTTTCAAATCGGTTCAAAATGGTTAGAAATCGTTTTCGTCAACCGATTCCTTATTAATTGACCAAACAGAGTAGATTCTCTGGTAGTTATCATTGATAATGTTGCAGGTATGTATTATGTAATTATATTAGAAAGCATTAGAAAACTAGTTCTAAAATTATTATTGTTATTCTTAATATAACTATTGATAGTAAACAATGTTAACCGAATCATGTTCAAACATACTGAACCAGGCATTTCAACGTTTGAGCTATTACATAAAATTGCTCATATGAATATTGTTTCCACCTAGCCAAAATCACAGCATAATATTGTGAGAACAATTCACTGGCAGGCTCATACGCTTCATAAAACAAAATGACAAGCAAAAATTACGTAAACCACTCAATCAACTGAATATAAAACGCGTGCCGCGCTGTTTTTTCGCATTAAAAGTAAAATTCTGTTCGCGTTAAAAGCTACATTGTGTGTTTTTAATGATTTTTGAGTTGACTTCATAAGTAATGTTTTTGATGAAATTTTTGTTTAAAACTTTTTTCATAATAATTTATTCATATCCAATATATAATGGTTAAACTAGTCATGGACTTTGAAAGCAAACGCAAAACAGTGACGAATGTTCACTTACCATGTTTAATTGAATAGATTTATTAATAAGTTGTAGTTCAACAATTTAGAATAGAGCATTTCTTAATATTCACAATGCCCACACTAATAGCATCATTTGTTTTATTCAAATAAATCGTGATCATACACAACACAAACCCATGTTTATGAACAAACTTTCCTTGTACGTCATTGCCTGTGATCACGACTCACAGGAACACAGTTAATAAAGGATGAAAGCGTCACGACTTAAGTAAGCACCTCGTTTGCCAGGTAACAGGAAAACGTTGCAAATACACGCCCAACGCGCTCGCATTGTACCCGCACCCACAAAATGAAAATTTCGCAACATGCTCAACGAAATAAAAATTGCAAGCAAAAATCATGTAAACCGCTCAATCACTGGCGTGCACCGATTTTAAAATATGCCCGAAGTATTGGGTTGCAAAATTGGCACGTCAAATAAATTCTTGTCACTCGTAAACACTTTGCATAAATTGGATCCGGGGGAATTCCCGCAACAAAGACGCAGGAGGGCTGTTCCAATAAAAGAGAACGATTGGATCGCTTTTGACGGAAAGGCAGAGCGCTTGATCGTGCCCGGGTATTTCACGAATATCCCAGGGCGGCGGTCCGTCAGAATAAACGGTAAAAATTAATCGTGAAAGCTTTTTGAAGGATTTGTAATTATAAAATCTGTCCGCTGAGTACCTACGTCGATTACATTTAGGATTTCATAATTTTATTTTGTTAGTGGAATATTCAGGTTGTGTGTGGTTTTTACTAGTACGAGTGTTTTATAAAAAATACTATATTATTATTTTTGTACTTGTGTAACCACTCTATGATATTTATGAGAGCAATGAATTCAGTATTAAGTTGGATGATTTATTTATTAAAATAGAGAGATATTATTTACACAGTGTTAACCACATACAGGCAGCAGATTTTGCTATTTTAAGCTTTTAGTAAACAAATCGGATATTTTTTCATACGAGTATAAATAAAAACACACACATATTAATATGAAATATCGACATCAGTACGTAAATACCCGTTCTTGAACACTAATAATGTTCGTAGTGTAGGATAATCTATTACTTCAAATACACTTTAACAAGTTGTTGATAATAAAGTCTGCAAAGAAAAAGCTGTCTGGATGTATCCAACTAATTTCTATGTATTTAGGTGTTGTTATGATTTTTTTAGTGTTTGTATAAGATGATAACTTGTTTATCATATATTGTCTAAAAACGTGATGTTCCACGAGCAAATGAAAGTAATTTTCACATTTAGCACACCCAAAAAATTAGCATAACACAAAAAGAAAAATCAGCTCTTAACTTTGTCTTTTTGCCAATCTGTGTAATTAGTTATGCAGTTCCCAAAATTGTTCAAACACTCGTACATCAAGCTATTTCTTGACAAGCGCTTGAATTCCATAATGTACAAACAACATTTCCCCAGCAGAAGTGCTAAGGAAAAATAAAAATAAAACTTAACAGCCTGCCTCTCTGCCGTTGTTTCCCGTTTTTTTTATTCTCAACAAGGCAAAGCAACAATAGTGCCTAAGCAACGAGTCAGCCCGCAAATCGGGTTGTAACTCCGTCTTGCTGCATAAATCGAAAATAAACCTTGTATGATGTCAATTCTGTTTTATCCACCGCTTTGCCTCCTATCGAGTTTTACTGTCGTTTTAGATTGAGTATTTTCTTTTCAGACGAACTGCACGAGAATGTTTTGGCATGAGGGATGAGTTTGAATTAAGTGGGACTTTGCATAAATGAGCCGTTTTTGAGAAAGACGTGGTTCTGCATTTATTGTAGCCTTATCTAGTGATAGCCGGTGTTACCGCGGTGGCAGTTTTTATTTGCCTATTTACGGCTATTATACGGCTGTTAATAATGATATTCGTTTCTCAAGGTGTTTAAGCTGACGAAGAATAGGCTTGACGTCATATTTTATTTTCAAGTAGTTTAATAAGTTAATTTATCTACATGTAAAGGTTTGTACTTAGAACACCTTAGTTTGTTTGCTATAGAAGCTAATTTTAAGTGTTCGAAAAATAAATATGCGCGTTGCGTCTTCAATGAGTAGAAAAATGTATACTTATTGAAGATGCAAAGCGCATTTTAATTCGTTTCAATATATTTTGGGTACATAAGAGTAGGTTCTTAAATAAATTGCATCAAATAATAGAAGTAATACCTAATAAAGGTACTTTTTAATGGACGAAGCAAACTAAACTGCCCTCCGACTTCCACTAAAAAGATTAAAACTAATAGCGAAAAAAGGAAATCCCCTCCCCTCGTGGAACTTTTGCAGTATCCCGAGATTTAATCCCTACTCACGTGGCTGAAGTATCGACTTGTGAAAGATTGCGGTCGGGATGAAGTGAAGAATCCCGTGTATCCAGATTCCTGAACTATCTCACAGGAAAATCTGGTGGGATTGTTTCTGGAATTCGCTTTGTAATACCGTTTGTCAGGTCGCGATAGAGTTATTTTTTTCGAGATTGCTATCAATGAGATGTTACGTTTCAATATGGTTTCCACATGTGGATTGGTTCATATATCAAGAAGTTTATTTAGTTGGTAAATACGTTAAAAATATGTTGGATATCATCATGATATCATTTAAAATTTAGCAAAGGCAGGTCAAAACAAACGAGTTGTTTAAATTCGTAGTATACTCGTATGTACTTCGTATAATTCAAACGTGTTTTCTGTGTTTGATTTTGACATCTGTGTCCTAAAGTGAATTTTGCGCATTAATTAATGTCAATAATTGGTAAAGGCTTCATGTGTAAAAAAATCGCTAAAATATTCAATAATCGTAGGAATCAAACCGTTTTACTACTACTATATGCCATTACTGATATCCATAAGAAAATAAATTCAGTAAATATGTACTTACTAAGAAAAATATTATTCACGTACGACAAATATTTTTAGATATCATAATAGATTTATGCATCAAGTACAATAGAACTCGCCATAAAACTTTTATTTGAACATGGACAATGGAGGCAAGTCAACAGACCGTTATTATTTCTGTTACCCCTAAGATATTGTGCCAAGCGAAAAAGCGTAGACCGAACTTCTATAGACAGTTTTGGTGATAATGAAAACTTTAGTGGATTGAAGGTATAATGTTCGTCAGTGGAGTTGACTGACCAAGGTATAATGGTTTAGATAGGAATATATTGAAGTGAGTTACCATTTAGAATTGAACTGTACACCTTATTATTAAAACCTTCCAAGACTAATGGACTATCCACGCAAAAATATTTTTTCATTTAGTGCCAGTTCCAACAAACAAACACACTTTTTAGCTTTATTATATAAGTGAGATATAGATATTAGTATAGATTGGCATACTTACTTATTTGGACAAAACAGACCGTAACAATTTTTATCACTTGTTTATGCAATCATGAATTTAAAGTGCCGTGATAAAAGTATTGGCAGATTAAAATAAAAAGTACCTATTCATAAATAGTAAACAAATCTCAAAAGCCCCCTTCTCTCTCAATTTAGTCTCTTTCAATCTTTTTTGTTTCTTTTTTTTCACAAATGACATTACCAGCTCCCCAAATTGAATGCAGACGTTTATCAATCTGCTTCTCGCGACGAGCATAACACGCATCGATTATTTCCGTTCCATTAGGCAGGACCTCCAACAGTACATTCGCCGGCCTACTAATTTGCCCAATGGCACATCGATTACACGGGACCGGCGAAGCAAAGCGCAATTTTAAATGCTTGCGGTCGCCGCGTCCAGCGCCACTATTAGTCTACAATTCGACTGAATTGAGGTTGGTTTGCAACTGAGGGACTGGTAATTAGGGTAAATTTATCATTTTTTAAAAGTTAATGGATGTGGGTTAATTAGATTTTGTTTTAAATCTAAACGAATGTAATAAAGCTGAAGAGTTTGCTTGTTTGACCGCGCTAATCTCAGAAACGACTGATTCGAATTGAAAAAATATTATTTGAAGGCTTGAAGCTATGTAGTACTCGAGTGCGGAAACCGAAATCCACGCGGATGGAGTCGCGTGCAGCTGTTAGTTTGGAATAATCGATTCTTAGGTTATTTACTGTCTGGTGTAAATTAAAATAGATATTTTTTTGTGTTTATGTCTGACAGTTGAATACCAACTGACAAATTGGTATACGAGGAACTATCCTGTCACTGGATTGTGAAACCACGGAGCGATGGATTAATATTCTCGGAAAGGGTTGCGTAAATCTGAAGGCCAACACTCCAATATAATAACTGAATTTGCCTAATTCTCGGATATTGATCAAGCGCACCCCGATTAGATCGCTTGGTAAATTATATTTAACAACAATTGAATTTCGAACGGGCCTTCGCACATGGATTTAAACCGTTAGATATGCCCCGACGTAAGAAAACTGTAGCATTATATTGTTCGCCATGACGTACGTTTCGATATCGAGCTTGAGGAGCTCGATGGCGCAGTGGTTAGCGCACTCGGCCTGCGGTTGCTAAAGTTAAGCAACGTTCGCAGATGCCAGTCATCGCACGTTAAGCCGTTGGTTCTGCGCCTAATCCTCTACGGTCGTGTCAGATTGCTGTCCCACCGAATTATGAGAGTGGGGGAATAGGGAGTGCAACTGTACTTGTGCACTATAATATATCCTACGCACCTGGCTGATCGTAAGGTTGGCCGCCTTGGCCGAATGCGGCCGGAGGGGTATTATTGTTGTTATACGATTGGACATGCTGTCTATACGATACTAAGCGACTGTCGACGTATGGTGATACCTATATCTGACGACTTAAATCTATGCCTCCACACTAATGGCTCGCAGTTGCCGGCCACCCTTTAGTCCACAATTCGGGAGAGCGCCCGCGCCGTCGATTCTGCCCATTCATTTGGCCTTTCCATTAAAAGGGAGCTTTTAACTAGAGCTAATTTATGCAGCGCACGGTTTGTCCGGACAGATTACAGAGTGCCGTGTCCGGCCCGCACTGGGTCTGAATCACGGCTGTCGAATGTGTTACGTCTAGTGGAAAATTTCGGCCTGTTTATTCTGAATTGTGCTGTGACTGGGGTAATTAAGATTATGCATTGCTTTTGGTTAACGTTGCTGGTCTGCGGGTTTCGGACGGAGTTGAACGGTTTGAAAAGCGGTGCTCTAATTTCGGACTAGTCTGGCTCCCATGTCAGTAAATGCTGGGGAAATTAATGAGCGTTTGTGGTTATTCAGAGTTTATTGCATTTATCATATATACGAGTACGTGTATTATCTTTATAGTATTTAGAAACGTGAGTTAGTTACAGTCTGTCAGACATGTTTTTACTCCAATGCTTAGAAGCATCAAACTCATTAGATCATACTAATATTATGTATGTGAACGTTTGTTTGTTTGGATATTTGTCTGATTGGTGGAATTTGGTATATTGGCTGACTTTGGTGGTAGAACTTTTTATTCCGATTTAATGCTCTCATGGGATAAATCTTGGTAACGCGGATAAAAACTAGTGTTCCAATGAAGGCAAAAATAATATTGGTACGTTGAATGTTCAATTGTGGCTCTTTATGTGTTCTTTTCATACCGCGATTAAGTACTGTAGTACTTACATACTTTTCGTGCAATTTCTTCGTTTACCAAATGTAAATAAGCGATCACAAATCGACCATTGTTTTTATATTGAACGTTGAATGTTTGTATGTTACCAAAATTAAAATATATTTGTAATGGCTGAGTGAACGTTACTAATAAAACATCCAATCAGTTATTCCAAACAAAATTAAAGCTTATGATACTATACATGTTTTTAACCAGTGCGCCTCGATTGGCATGTTAATATGAGGGCTGCTTGTTCCATGCATAATCTGTCTGTGATCTGCTGATAACAAGAGCTAAGAACTGCCAATACATGTTACACGTGTAAGCATTCATATGAATATAAACCTAAAGTGTACCTCAATTAAAGTATATAATACTATGTGCAACTTTTTAACCGGTGCGTCTCGGTCGGCATATAAATATGTGAGCCGCATGTTCCATGCGTAATCTGTTCGTGTTCCGCTGTATGCATCGAAGGGCTAAGAACTGACAGTACAAGTTACACAACACGCGTAAGCATACATTTGAATATGACCCTAAAATGTACTCCAATTAAAGCTTACAATACAATACAACTTTTTAACCTGGCACCTCGGTTGGCATGTAAATATGTGAGCCGCATGTTCCATGCGTAATCTGTATGTGTTCCGCTTTATGCCTCGAAGAGCTATAAACTGTCATGACGGTTACACGACACGTGTAAGCATACATTCGAATATGAGCCTAAAATGTACTCCAAATCAAGCTTACAATACAATACAACTTTTAACCTGGCACCTCGGTTGGCATGTAAATATGTGAGCCGCTTGTTCCATGCGTAATCTGTATGTGTTCCGCCGTATGCCTCGAAGAGCTAAGAACTGTCAAGACATGTTACACGTGTAAGCATTCATTTGAAAATGAACCTGAGATGAAGAGTAATTTAACATGATTATTCAAACAGCTTTAAAGGGTATTTTGTTAACATGAGAACCGTTTGTTCCGTGCGTAATAAACAATTTCGCTCTTACACAATCTATACTCGTAAAGCAACATGTTAACAACAAATCTATATTTAGCTTCAACTGTCAAAAGCGTTTAAATATGTATTCATTCAAATACGAATCTAAAATAGACTTAATATAAAGTTTATAATAACTTTTGAAGCCGTCGCGACGGTTGGCATGTAAATATTAGAGCCGCTTGTAATCTGTCTGTGGTATTACGCAGCGCGCGTACGACATAAGAGTAGCTTCCAGGAGCTACGAAGTGGTAAGACAAGATAATAAGAATAATTATCCTACTACTATTATAAAGGCGAAAGTTTGTATGTATGGATGTATGGGTGTTTGTTACTCATTCACGTAAGAACTACTGAATGGATTTGAATGAAACTTTACCACAATATAGCTTATACATCAGAATAACACATAGGATATTGGAAATCGAAATCCACGCAGACGCGGGCGGCCGCTAGTTTAAATTTCAACTTTCTACAAATAGTAAGTAACATAGCGTTTAATTCAAATAAAATTAAAATATCATTCTGATTGTCCTTTTCACAAATTAAAACTATTAATTCGGTCGTTTGGAAATGTAATTATTATGGCAATTAGTTTGGGAAAATTCGAATAGGTATTCATATTATAACAACAATGTACATCTTTTCATGTTTTTTTTTTCTTATTTATCATCATCATCTTAGCGCTTCTCCCCGTTGCATCCCTGGCCATTGCATAAACAAAACCCAGGGTAAGCTACGACGATGATCATGGATTGAAAGGCCACTTTGAAACGCCACTTTTTTCCACTCTCTAAAGAAAGATATAACGTCAAAAGCAGAACTACTGAAGATTATTCTGACTATATACAGCTAAACCCTCTTCACCTCTTATTTAATAATAAAGGACCAAAATACAGCCGCTATTATTTCACGAGAGTCGAATTTCCTAGCTCTCTGCACGGGAGCTCCCACGCCGCACGCATACTGATTCGGCGGTGACATGTAAAATCTCTACGTAATTCCATCGCATCACCGCCATGCATGTTGAACTCAAAACCACGGAATAAACATCGTTATCAAACATTTTTACCAAGAATATTCTTAACTTGTTCCTACATTCTCATTTTACCGAACAATTTCGCGAGGTGGGAACAAAATTCTCTTGTCACGTGATATTTAGAACGATTGGAGTGTTAAAATTACGGTAGTGAATGTTTCCTTGAGAGTTGGTAAAATGCAAAAACGAGTAAATTTGTAATTGAACAAGTTTATGTAATTCATGGAACTTCATTGCTCTTATGCAATGAAAGGGAAAATTCTTAGAAACAATATCCCCACACAATTCTGTGGTGTTAACTTTCACGACTTCAGTATGGGTTCTAAACCAAAATTAGTATTTTATAAAATAACAATTACAAACTTGACTTGAATACACTATGTACTTTCATTAAAAGTTTATTGTAATGGTTATTATTCACTCTAATATGTGTTCTAACATGTCTTCTTAGTCAATTGTAAACATTAATTTGTGAATTAAATTCTACCTAGCATCTTATTTTATCGAAAAAACTCTATGCAGAAGTGATTGACCTACTGTAGAATAACTATCTTAACCTTTTTTGATTGAGTGCTTAAATTAGGAATACAAGCAATGAAATATTCAAGGAAGCAATGAAATCAAAAACTCATATCATCTCTTGTAACAAACGCCTGAATAAACAGCTTCAATCTCAATATTTGATTATCTTTATCATCCGACTCGACGAAAACGTACGACATAATGAAATTAAACAGCCTCTTTACTACATCCTATAATAGGTGGCTCAGATATAGACTTAAATCGTTACATATGCCCTGACCATACTTCGACCCGTTCAGAAATTAGCACTGAAATTTGAAGCGACGATCACTTCTAATCGGAGTGACAGCATGTTGGAACGTACGTCATGTGAAACAGAATAATGCCACAATTTTCTTATCTTCGGGCATTTCTAACGTTAAAATGTATGGGCTCAGCTAAACACAAAAGGGTGAAATAAAACTCGCCCGCATTCAACTCAGATACGGCAAACATTTTGTCGTAACGTTAGCATTTACGGCAGAGTGATCCCTATTGTGATATAAGGTCTGTGTAAGCTCAGGTATACAATGGTAATGTACTGATGGATGAGATTACCGACTGTTAGGACCAGGGTACAGAAGAACCGACAGTGACGAGGGATGCAATGGTTGCCAAGTGCAGCACAAGGTTGCGGAGCTCTGATTGACTGCGGATGGTGGCGCAAGAAATGGTTGACTACGTCATACCTCCCATCTCATATGTGAAATTATTTATTTTATTAACATAACAAAACCATAATACACTGAAAAGATTAAAAAAGATTTGACAAGCGCACCATTCAACAAAAAATAACAGCACCATTTCGATCCTAACCTCAAACGTAGTTAACCGTATCATATAGTATTTTTTACCCGAGTCATAAAAAAGGAATAAAAAGTATCCTATCATCTAAGTCAGCCCATACTCTGCCGGAAAAGGATCATTCATCAAAATCCGTTCATTAGTTTCAGCGTGATTGACGTGCAAACAAATTTTCACATTCAAGAATATAATATGTAGTAGTATGATGAAGATGAGGTTGGTTATAAGACAATGGGAAAAAAAATTGCTGAACGAAACGAGTATAATAAAAGATCATTTATATTTTTAGCCCCAGCGTGATTGACGGATAACCATCCAAACGAAGAAAATTCCACATCTAGTATAAAATTAGTATGACTCAACGCTCCGTGCCCCAGTAAAAAGCCGTAACTGGCACACAAGTACACGCCCGCCCTAAAGCCTCATCTCTTAATCTCTGTTGTAAACGCGATACGTTTCTTCATTTACATGCCGCGGAGCGGATCCCGCCAGATCCGGGAACACGAAACTGCGCACGATTCAACCATAAAGTCGGGAATGTCGCTTTATTTTTCTACTCTCCCTCTTTACAGTTATCCTTTTATTTTACAAAGCTGAGTTTGCAGAACGAGCGTTTTATTTTTGAAACCGCGCCATTACTTGTGGGATGAGTAGGAATTTTACCTATGTACCAATACGTACATAGGTTTAATAAATGAGCAGTTCTTACAGGTGACAAATGTTCTGGACCTTAGAAGATAATGATCATAGCCTCAATAGTCCGGGGCGTCACGCTTTCTTCGCGTAAATGCGTATTTCGGTTCACATGCAATATGCGACAATGCATGTGTACCAAAATACGCATGCAAAATTTTCAAACTTTTTTGAGCCGATTTTAAAGTGGTCGAAATGAATTTCACCCTTGGAGATACCCCTTCATTCATATTTCAATCTATAGGATAAATCTTTAATTTTTAGATTTTTTTAGCAAATATATCACGCATAGAATAATGAACAACTTCATCTTCATACGCACATAACTTATGGAGCTCGATGTCGCAGTGGTTAGCGCGCTCCGCCTTCCATTTGCTAAGGTTAAGCAACTATCGCAAAGACCTGTCATCGGATGGGTAACCGAAAAAAATCAACTAGAATATACTATTGCTAGGTGCCGAGATGTATTTCTTGATAAAAAAAGTTATCAATATCTATTTCTAAATATGTGGGCGTAGTTATTATAATAACATCAGTTTACTCGTTCAGTGGAGTCTGTTACTACGTAACTTTTTCATTTTAGCTGTAGTTGAAATTATTTTAGGAATAAGACGATTATATCAAAAACGTTAGGTAATAATCATAGTGATTCCTGTTAGTTAATGATGTTAGTCAGGGTATTAGTACATCCCTTTGTCTGTTAATAGAGCAAATCTATTGATGAGATTCTACATTAATTAATTTAATAGCATGAATCTGCCTGTATCCAAATAATGCAAACATTTCCGATATTAATCTACGAGTACGTTGAAATTATTAGTAATGATGCCAAAGCATTCCTAATCAAGATTATCATTATAATGCAAGCTAACTGAAAAAAATATCTAAAGCTTATTTGTTAATCTGTCAATAAAATCTCAGGCTATAAACATTTTGTTAGTTTAACGTAAGGTAAAGTACATAGATAGAAGAAGACATTTTGGTGAAACCATAAAAAATTGAATAAGTGATCAAATATAGAAATCTGGGGGCACGGCAGTGCCCCAGCCAAGTCTTAAGCAAAGTGGACACGGCCGACTATCATTTCTTGAAGCGTTTCGCGGCTATTTTACGCCCCTTATAGCGTCCATGTGGTCATACATATATTATTCCATTTTTTAGAGTAACTGGACCACCATGTATTTAATGTTTTTTTTTACAAATTAAGTGTCCATTGCAGGAATTGTCGCAATAAAAAATTAAATTAACGACGTTGATAATAGTAACGATAAATAACCAAGTTGTAACACTACCAAACCTTAATGGACGAGGGTTTTTAGCGCATCCAGTTTACGCACTTAATTTACGCTCAGTAAATTTATTATAGCGGATCGGAGCCAACGAGGCCGCAGAAAGAGTTATTCGCACAATAAATTACGTAAAATGATAACCCGATTTTTTTTGCAACTGTATTTATATTGTCGACGCGTTTTTGTTGTGACATACGAGTAGCGACGGGTGAATGTGGTTGGGGACATAGAATTAAGTCGTCAGATATGCCCTGGAACTACAAAGTGAAGCAATGTTTTGATGACGTGACGTAAGTCTTTGCTTTCTTCTCGTCATTTTGGCATTGCCTTCTCTGTCATACACTGTTCATCATTTGGGGGAGAGCAGGCAGGATTCGAAAAGTGTTGACTCATGGTAATTTAAAAAAATATCCATTAGGTAGCCATATTCATAAAAAAGTTAAATACAATAGAATTAATAAAAAGCAGTAATAAAACACAAACATTTACGCATTAAACGTGTTTAATTAATAATTCTAAAGTACACTTAAAAAAGACCACTGAACGCCATTTTGTAACTTTTTCGAAAAGAAACCTTCAAAAATATAAACCGTTTTTAAACGATTTCTAAAGATTTAAATCTATGGTTGCGGCTGACGCTTTCACACTCCGATGGTCTTGCCCAGCTTTTACTGGATTGACCCGTTGTTTGTGTATTAATATGGTCTGCAATTTGAGTGTTGTGAGGGCGGTAATTCAGTGGTTATTCCGTTTTCAACTGCGGTGATAAAAGCTGGCAACATAAATGTGACAAAACAAAAATTATATATTGACTAGCGGCTCGTCCCGGCTTCGCACGGGCACTTAACAACGCATTTATTTGAGCCTATTCACTAAAACCAAAAGCAAAGTTTTCCTCTTTATAATATTAGTATAGATGTATCGATGACCGCTACTGCGATAAAAAGTAGAGGAATAAGGTGACATCGTGCAACACCCGATTGAAGTATAATTATACTTGACTACCTTTACCATTAAATATATGTACAAATGTTGATTATAATAACAAAGGGAGCACGATGGAAGCACCAACATTTTATATAAATTACACTCAAATAATTGAAAGCATGTTTTTAAATCACGTCTGTACTCCATCCATGTCAATTCACCATTAAACTTTATTTTTTAATGGAAAAAACCACCGTGAGGAAACCTGCACATTCAGATAGTTTCTGACTTTAGTTCAGTTAGATCTGAATGTGTAACCATGATCCAATCTGTCTGGTTCCCCTCTATGGGTTTCGAAGGTCTGATGGCAGGCGCTGCATTGTAATAACCAGACTCGCCAAATCCTGGATCATGGTCAAAGCGGACCCCGCATAGAAACGTGATAAACGCTAGGAAGAAGATAACATATAACACCCAGACCAGGACAAACAGAAATGTTCATGCACACAAATGTTTGTTCAGTGCGAGGATCGAACCCGCGACCTCTTGGTCTAATAGGCAATTTCTTGACAATGAATCCAAGATGACCGTCTAAAAACATATTTTTTCCACAAAACTCAATAAAACTTTATAATCATAATCATAATCATATATTTATTGCTTCATATTGGTACATGATACAGGTCTTAAATACATATAATAAGCTCACAATATGAACCCAGTAAGGGTGTCGCAAAATCTTAAATGGTAAACATTTATAATTCAAAACATTCTAATAATAAAGTTTATTATATTACTGTACAGGAATGAAATATAATTTTGGGAAATAATATAAATACAATAGCTTTTAATGATAACGTGAAATTCAATTTAAGAAATCTTTAAGGTTGTAATAACATTTTTCGATTAGGTATTCTCTTATTAGTTTCAAACATATATTATCATTTTCCATTTATTTTAAAATAGTTAGGTATTTTGTTGTAAATTTTTATGGACATGTGGTAAGTTCCGGAGCTGACCATGTGCAACCTAGTGAAAGGTAAAACTATTTTACCTCTATCTCTTAATGTACGTGAGAGCAAATCATTTCTTTGTATGTATGGAAAGATATTTTTGCGCACCAACTTGCAAATCTCGAAAATGTAAATAGAAGTTAAGGTAAGTATCTTAAATTTCATAAAGTAAGGTCTACAACTGTCGGTGTCTGCTATGTTGGCTAATATGCGAATGCATCTCTTTTGCAGTATAAATAGCTTATAAGCATCAGTGCTATTGCCCCATAATACGATTCCGTAGCTTAGCCATGCATTCGCATAAGCGTAATAGGCTGTGATGGCAGATTTTAAGTCGGTTCCTTTCTTTAACTCATAAAGCGCGTATGTGAACTTTGAAATCTTTGATGCCACCTTATCAACGTGTGATTTCCAGTTAAGTGCAGAGTCAATTTCTATTCCCAACAATGAACATGAGCTTACAAAGTCCTTATAACTATTTTGAAAATAAAGTTGAGTGTCTAATGGTCTTTTCTGTATTGGCTTAAATTGAACAATTTTTGTTTTGCTAACGTTAATTTCTAAATTGTGATCCGTTAACCAATTTGTAATTTGGGTTAGATCATGACTACATTGCTCTTGGAAATCAGTTATGTTTCTACACGAAAATAATATAGATATATCATCGGCATATAAGATACTTTTTTTATTCTTTTTAAAGCTAACCCAACGTTTTTCTAAACCGGCCATTCAGACTCTGGTATTTATCGTAGTTCGGTCAGTGGTTGCGGCGCGGATGCTTTTACAGTTTCGCGCCGTCAGCATGGCTAAGAATTTAGGAAGCACGTTTAGAAGGGAATTTAAAACAACGGTTTCTGGTGTTCCAATGAGGATGGTTAACTATTCACCTCGGGTACGCCCTTTAGTGCTTATTTTGTAGAACGTGGGTTTAAAATGTAAATATATTTGTTTAGATGAGCGAGTATGGCCAGATTGTTATTTGAATTAAGTGTGATATTTAATTGTAGCCTTTCTAGTTTTTAAAGTAGTAAAGTGTTATACATTGAAACTAGCGGCCGTCCGCGACTTCGTCCGCGTAGATTTTGGATAACTTTTTTTCGAAATAAATGGTAGCCCATCTTCATTCTCAGGGTTTAGACCCTGAGAATGAAGATTATCTGTGCCAAAATTCATCTAAATCGGTTGGTAGGCAGACAGACAGACAGAGCTACTATCGCATATATTTTTTTAAGTTTCTATATGGTGTATCATTCATCATAATACGAGTGAACAAACAAATGAAGTGTATTATATAAGTCATCACTGTTAGGGTTATACCTACCTGCCAATTTAACTTTTTCATAGAAATCACCGAGACTAATTGAATACATAAGAACAGCAAATTCCCTATCGAATTTCGGGGCTATATCAACCGTTATTGAAACGGTCTCATCATCGAAGGCTAGAACCTAAGCAATTAATTTCCTAAAAAAACATTTGCTTAAACTGATGTATTTGTATAGGATGAATTCAGTCAGGCCTAATTCACCCTACCTCTTATATCGCAAAGTCTAGCCGAGATACGAGACGAGACGAATGGCCTCGTAAACGCTTTGAATTATACTCAACAGCGTTTCGTCTCGGAATAAATACGGCGACTTAGTTCAAGTACCAACATTTTAGGGTTCCAGATAGTCCCATGCAACACAATTTAAATTGAAAGATGAAACGTTTAGCCGGATAATGAAGGAATACAAAAAAAATTTTTCCTAATATTTTAGAAATAAATGCTGAACAGTTAAAAAATAAATGAGCATTATAAGCCGAACCCCATATTATAGGTGTGTTATTTTGTATCATATCTCGTAAACTTGATTAAGTCATAAACAATGACGAGAGTTATTGCGTGGGAAAACAAATCGAGAAGAGTTTCAGTTCATTTCTACTCCTAAGTAAGTTTGTACGAGCATTAAAATCTATTTTCTCCTTTCTCATATATAGGTGTTTGTTTGTTTGAACGCGCTACTCTCAGGAAAAGTAAAAATTCTAATTGAAAAAATATTTTGCGTTGGATAGTCCATTAATTGAGGAAGATTTAATACTATGGCTATATGTAGTACCTACAGGGGCGGCGTTAGGGTAGGGCGAGGCCGGGCGACCGCCCAGGGGCGCCGGACGAAAAGGGGCGCCGCGCCGCAGGCCGCGGCGCCCTTTTTCGTCCGGCGCCTCTTTCTGATTTTCTATAATTTACTACAGGCGCCCCCTTATAGTTCCCTCGCTCATTGAGTAAGGCCTACTGGGCGAAAAAAGACAAGAACCGTGAATGATATTTTTTTTGATTTCAAGTTGCCTCACTGGCAGCATGAATTGAAAGAGAACTCAACATAAAAAATATGATGGTAAAACAGAACAACATATCAATTATTAAATATCAAGATATGTATTTTATTCGGTAAGATGACGTACATAATATACATTCGCGGACATTACCGCTCGGTTATTTAAGAAAATTTTTGCTTGAGCAAGTTTATGAAACTGCCCTCGACGAGCCTATTGTTTCTCCCACTCACAATAACACGTGTATATGTAATAACTCCTGATCCAAATTGGTTTGAACGCGCTAATCTCAGGAACTACTAGTTTAATTGACAAAACTTTTGAGACTTTTGTGAGAGATAGTCCACTTACCATTTGTCAAGGAAGGCTTTAAGCTTTAGTATAACACTGTGTGCGGAAACCGAAATCCACGCGGACGGAGTCGCGGGCGACCGCTAGTATACCTACTTATAATAAAACAGATTCCTGAAAACCTGACCTTGACAAACTCTGTAGTGATCTCCAATTTTAATTAACTGTGGATTCTAAATCATATATCGATGGTTAAATGTTGTGTGATGAACTCATAAGCCTGAAATCCTTTTTGCCAGATCAGAAGGTAGCTTCCCCTGTTTATGTTTTAAATTTTATTAAAGACTAGCGGCCGCCAGCGTCTCCGTCCGCGTAGGTTTCGGTTTCCGCACACAGTGTTACTATAGATAGCTTAAAACCTTGACAAATGGAAAGTGGACTATCCAACACAAAATATTATTTTGTCAATTCGAACCAGTAGTTCCTGAGAACAGCGCGTTCAAACCAATCTGGATCAGGTGTTGCACGTGTTATTGTGGGTTAGCCATAAAAGATAGACATATGCTGTTAGGGTATATTTTTCAGAAAATTTTATGTAGAATATTTCCTTCATACATGATTTCTATGTGACTTTAACCATTAAGGCAGCACACGCGACGAAAGCTTAAAAAAAACCGGCCAAGAGCGTGTCGGACACGCCCGTGAAAGGGTTCCGTAGCCATAAGATGGGCCAACCGCTTGACACACCATTTAGTAAGGGCAACTGCACTTCATAAGTTGGTCGAGCTGTATAAAAATAACTATGTATGATACAGAGTTCGCTATAGTTTTTGTTGAAAGTACTTACTTGGAGGTTTATAGAAGATTTTTTTCAGAATTTTTGAAATAGTGTTTTAAAAGTTAAGGGGGGGGGGACGCTCTAATTTTAACTTTGTATTAATATATCTCGAGACTGGGGTGTTTGATCCACATAGTTTCTAGGCAATTTTTGTTGTATTTAGAAATACCTTTTTAACGATACCCCACACGATGGGGTAAGGCGAAGTTTTTTTTTCGAATTTACTTTTCGTTGTATGGGAGAGGGTTAAAAAATAATTATTTTTCGCTGATTTTAAAAGCCAATTCTTGAATTATCAATACGCATCTCTCCACCAATTTTCGTGGCAATCGGTGCAGAAATGGCGGAGAACGAGCCAGGACAGACAGACAGACAGACATGACGAAACTATAAGGGTTCCGTTTTTTGCCATTTGGCTATGGAACCCTAAAAATGGGGTAATTTCTCCCGCTTTCCCAACATTTCCCTTCACAACGCTGCTCCTATTAATCGTAGCGTGATGATAAGTATCCTATAATATGCCTAGGAGTATGAAGAATAATTGTACCAAGTTTCGTCAAAATCCGTCCAGTAGTTTTTGTTTGTATAAGGAACATACAGACATACAGACAGACAAAAATTTTACTGATTGCGTTTTTGGCATCAGTATCGATCACTTATCACCCCCTGATAGTTATTTTGAAAATAGATTTAATGTACAGAATTGACATCTCTACAGATTTATTGTAAATTAGATAGAACGTTTTTTTTAAGTGATGGTTATTTTATTGTACCTATTGCCTTTCTTCGAACCTATGTACCTAGGTAATTGAATTGTAGTTAGGGGGCGCCGAAGAAATCTCGCCCAAGGGCGCTTGTAGTGCTAAAACCGGCACTGAGTACCTATAATACTATGAGTGCGGACGCAGTCAATTCATATAGATAACTGGTATCGTATTTTCATCCACGAGTATTATGACCTGTGTTCTACACTTAAAAGAATGTTTATAAATAAATAACATCTAAACTAAGAGACAAAAATATTACTTAAGTAAACCTGGACAAAAACAAAACGATTTAAGATACAGAGACAGAGATTATCACAGTGGAAACTGCTGGCAAGCAAAAATACAACGTGGATTAGACCTCACTATTTTTCTCCACGGAATAAATAGTAGAAACGCTCATTTTGTATAAATTACTGCACTACTGTGCAGCTTCTCACTTGCGATAAAGGATCTTGCGCTGAAATGCATTCAGAGTTATTTATGTTATTGCATTAGTGGGAATTTTGTGCCTTTTAACACTCGAGTTATCAAGGAGGCGTTTGGCTCGGTTGTTTCTCTTCGTAAATGCGTTGTGAAGTACCGAGGGATGGAGCTGCAATTAACTTTTGACGTCGTTCTAGGTATAATTCATATAAACAATTATTGTGGTCCCAGAGAGTTCTACAACCTTTTTTTTTTTTTGCGGAGGGGAATGCATTGACGCACCATGTCGCCGCGGGCTAGCTGAGCCCGCGACCGTGTGTGGGGCTCGGGCGCACAAAATAAGCGCCACTACCCACTAAACCCCTCCGGTTTCCCCTTTCGCTCGCATCAGGACGGATCGCTGCCAGCCGCCGAGTGGGCGGCTTATGTTCGATCCGTTAGGTTCTACAACCTACCAAGCCGTCTAGTGGTTTAATACTGGGACGTGGTATCGAGGTCCTGGGACGATTCCCGAAATTATCGTCGGTTTTTCTGAACATAACCCAGGTTTGTGATCACCGACCCGCATTCGGCAAGCGTGATGATAAAGCCAAAAAACATCTTGCCATGCAGTGGGACATTAAAAGGCTGATACTACTACTATATTCTCGGCAATGGCTGATAATAGTATAGATATAATGAACCTATGTTTTCCTTCGACGTATAACGCTTACTTGTACAGTGATATTTAAAAATTGTTTATTACAATTCAGTCGTAATATTTATATAACAAAAGACAAAATACGATTTTCTAACAGTATAATACAAATCACTATACTCACGATAATACTTAACACTATAGATTCCCCAAGGGAATCTAGTTTTTCAGAACTCCTGCTCAGTCACGGACTATTGTTATTTAATTTTACGGCCATTAGTCTTATCTGTGGATGACAGGCCAATTATTATAATAATCTATAGCTCTGCATGCACGGAGATGAAAATATTAATATGACTTTTTCTAACCTTAAAATTATTTGGGTTGGCATATTAAACATTATGTTGAGATATTCAATTTTATGGTTAGAATCTCATATCCCGCCAGTCCTAGGACAAAGTAAAAAACAGAAAAAGTATTTTTATGAAAACCAAAACTGGTTTGGGGTTATTTTTCGAGAGTGCGTTATTGTAGCTGATTGTACATGTAAGTACACATCCATTATAGAACTTGTTTATAGAAGCAATGCCGTTATTAGGAACTGTTAACAGGCAACGATACAGGTTGTTATAGATCCTGTGTGTAGTCCACAGGATCTATTGGATTCATTTTTACTTAAAAATGGGTACTTTATTTATAATATAATTTAAAACAAAATAAGAACAACTGATAACACCCACAAAATCTTTCACAGGACAATCGATCCAATTAAATATGTTTTTAAAGAAAATTCTCGGAAATTATGCAAAATATTTCTATTACAAGGAAATTCGTTACAGAGTTGTTTCATTCATTAAAAGCTTAAATAAAATAAAGGCTAATTAATAAGTGTACGCAACAGGTAAAGGATAGTCCCTTGAACCCCTATAATCGGTTTTATATAAATAGAAGGAAATTTATTATCATCTTTACGTCTATTATCTCATTAACAGAAGCTTATATCAAAAAGATTAATGTTCTTAGATGGGCACAAATATTATGATAACCTTGTTTTTGTAACATTAAAGAGGTGTATTTTTCTGTATATATACGATGATATTCGTTGAGTGCCCTAAATTTCGATTGAGTGCTCGAAATAAAGCCTCATGTAAAAATATTCGACTTCTCAACTGTTAATAGTATAGGTAATTGACACTTCAATTCTAAGAAAATGTCTACTTATGTTATAAATCGGAAAGTGAGTTTGTTAATTTGTTTGCTAACTTAACATAAAATATCAATTTGAACTCAAAGTGGAATAAAGACATGACTCTCAAATTAAAAAAAAAGTTTCGAAATAACTTTCAAAATATTAATAGAATCAAATAAAAGTGTGATGAAGTTTGGAGGGCAAATAAAGCAGCGTTTTACAGCATTACTTAACCCCGACCATGGGGATATTGAATCTTAGATCGAACGGAGAACTTCGGTAAATAATGCCACAGTACAGTCAACTATAGATACGATTGAATTTGCAATGTAACATGATTATCAAGCTGTTATAATGCAACATAAAAGGCCATGACCGTAATAGTGTCCCTTGTTAATAAGTGTTATTTTACCGAAAATATATGCAAACTAGCTCTAACATACAAGAAATAACAAACTTACTAATGTTACAATACTACTAATTAGTGTTAACCTTGACGGTTTATAAAAAGTTCCATTAACACTATAATTTTATAGCAGGATATTTGAAATGAAGCCATTGAAAAGGCTGTAATCTTCTTATTTATACAATACTGCTACTAATCTTAAACTGTGAAACAGTGAAATTGAATATTTATGCATAAAATAACACTGCCGCATAAGAAAGAAAATTGAAATATAAAAAGCCAAACTAGTTAAATCTTTTGTTGGTTAACGTTATAACATTATTGGCTCTAATTTGTCTTACTGAAGTTTTACTGTGCTGTGATTGCGGAATGGAACTATCCAAAATAAAAGGTTGCAGAAAAGGTTTAAAAGGGTGAGCTTAAAACCAACGCGGCGTCTTATTTTTATTCTTCAAAGGTTATTCGTAAAAATCTACCTAACTACCTTTCGTATTTGAGATTTAATGGGCTAAGTTCGTCCAAATTGAAATTATTTTGTGATGAAAGGCGATGTAGGTAATTAAAGTATTACTGCCATTTAATGTTTGATACTAATGTTGAAAACTTAAGCACAGCAAGTAATAATACTAATTTACTATGAAGCTTGAAATATTGATAGTAACGAAAAGTCATTTTATTAGGAGAAAACTTCATAATTATCTCTTTCTTTGTTGTAGAAATAGAGAAACGAGTTTCCTCTCAACAAATTTAAGGCAAAGACATCCATTACATTATGACAATGTAAAAGTATTTTCTAATTTAGGTTTTTCTAAGAGGGGCCCTGGGGCAGAAACTTGAATTACAATTCCAATAAATTATTTATAAGTCTCCCGGCTGTCTCGATCCGTTCTCATCTTTCAATTTAAACCAAAGTCGCCTTTGCATTAAACTCAAACTCACCGGAATGAACTGGGGCGGCAGAGAAATGACGTCACAACAATGTGTTATTTTAATAAAGTTAATATTAAAGTTGGTAAATATACGTATTATTATCTCGGTTTTCATAGTAAGGTCTAGGTTAAAATCTCTAACCCAATTGAATAACTTTGGTGAGTTATTACAAGCCTTTATGTTGATGAATAAAGAAAGTAGATAGGTAGGTATTTTTAAAAGCGACATTGTTACTGCCATTCTTCTTTTAACAATAACAAAACATAAAACCTAATAATTATATTGAAACCGGTCCAACCATATTATTGGTTCACAGAGTTCTATTGTAATAGGAAATCGTATCGTAGGATATGATGCACAAGAAAATGCGTGAATTCACTCCTTCTTCTTCTTCTTCTTCTTCTCGAGTAAAGTACTCTTTTATCTTCTTGGGACATCTGACACTTCCAATTAGAGATTACAGGTAAACAATACAAGACCAATATATTTTTTTAGGTTTACGCAACTGTTAATCATGTAAAAAAACTTCTTTTAAACGGACAGAACTGCGTGATCCCGGCTGCTGAAACTTAGCCGAAACGTCGGGGTTTCGGTAAACATGTAGTTAAAAATTGTACGGCAATTATATCCGTTTAAAAGTAGTTTCATTTCATAATATTAAATATTTAAAATCCACAAATTTATATAAGTATATAGTATTTCTATTGTTATCCCATTAAACTTCCTTTAAACGATACTTGTAAACATGTTTGTGCTATTATTGACAACCCAGTATTTGAGCCAATAGCCCCGCCCTACCCAATTATATAGGAAGTGCGAACCATTAATCAGGCCCGTCAGCCAGTGGTTTGTTGAGAGTAATAGAATTGTGGTCAGCCGGAGATTATCAGCCCATGTTATGGGGCTGTAGCATGGCTTTACGACTCCGCTATAATGGGTTGAGCCCGGGATAGACCTTCAGTTAACATATAGGATACACTAATCGATAGATGTAGGTATATCTAGATACAGATGGATGAGGGCAAAACGGGCAGTTTTTCAAAGATATCTCTGTTGTTTCAAGCGAGAGTATACTGTTTTCCTTAAAACACAAGAATGTCGCTTCCACTTCTCATTTTATTTTCTTTATGGGTTGAATAAGTGTAGGTACTAGTATATGTATATAAAAATATATACTAGTCAGTTATTTAAATGATTAATTATATAACTAAAACCCTTCTTCGTGTTGGATTTGAACCTTAATTAAACCAATATCAATGCGCTCTAGTTATTCAAGACATAAATCGAATACTATGAAGCAAAAGAGTTTGTTTGCTTTAACGCTCTTATCTCAAGAAGAACCACTGGTTCGAATTGAACAAATATTTTTGTCTTGGATAGTCCATTAGACCAGGAAGGCTTTAAGATATTATTGTACAACACTTTGTGTGCGAAAACCGAATTCCACGCGAACGGAGACGTGGCCGGCCGAAAGTGTAATAATAACGTAATTGTAATAAATATCATCCTCGTACACAAGTAATACAATCAGTATACATAATATACTACATAATTAATATCGCGTTTAGTCTCGTTAAATAAAATTAGTGTCACACGTAATACGTCAAGCAAAGCCTAGTTACAAGCATACATTTAAGACGACGGATAACCCATTTCCACCTTGACTTGTTAGGAAACGTAATACCCGAGCAAGATCTTATCAAGAGTGAGAGAATGGGCCTGAACAGTCACATAGCCATTTACAGAGGTGACGGTAGCGTCGCAATGTGATTAGGAGATATCACTCTTGCTATTTAGAGGTGCGATATATGAAATCTTGACACGTAAAACATATATTAAGGGTGACAAACGTTATGGATTTAAATATTTGAAGAGTGAGGGAATTTAAGGCCTTCTAGATTGTGTAGTTTCGCGACATTTAGTACTCGTACTACAAAACAACTAAAGTTAGGTCCTCATTATGGTTGAATATTATCAACTGGATCGGAATACTTTGAAAAATAATAATTTTCTTCTTTATTATTCGCCGAAATTAACGTGTTTCCTCCTGCCTTTGTTCCGTTTGTTTACGACCAGTCTCACTACAACCTGTAACATTGTGAATCGTTGGAAAAAAATACCTAACCATCATACTGTGACACGTTGGGAGACCTTAACAAAACCTTTGTTACCAACGAATCACACTACTTTTACTAAGTGGAGGAAGTCAGCAGTGTATGGAAATCAAAATAAAATCCGTTCATTCTCAAATAAATTCCAATAACTGTTAATGATGCTGATTTCAAAAATACCAAACGCATTTTTAACACATTAAATTCACGCAGAAAATACTCAATTCAAGTGCTCATTTAAATACGTTCGAAGTTTTTCAACGTAACGATTTGCCTTCCATTAAATTACTTTTATATCCCGCGTGGCGTTGAAAAGGCATTTATACAAATAAACCAGAATTTCGAGCTGTAAACAAGTTCGAGTCAATGGGAACAAACAAGGCCATTTCAGTATAAAATACTTATCAGGTCCCTTAGAAATGGAGGAGCAATATCTTGCCTTCAAATTGTACTAATCAGCTGAATCTTAATCACCTTTTGGGCACTTCAGCACTCGAAGCAAAGTAAAGAAAGATAAGTGAAGTAGAAATGCTTCGCCTTTCTCGAGTACTATCTTACTCTATTTCTATCGACTTTTGTGAGGGTCCTATCGAGATTGGTAAGTCTTTTGAAATAAACAGATGTAATTAATCTTATTGTGGTTGTAAATTATTTCGTAGGACTAAGGTTGTAGAGTGGGTGATAAGAACCTGCATAAGATGTTTTGATGTCGTTTGTTTTCCATTTTATAACACATCTTTTGTGATAAAATAAGTTTTTATTTGGATCAAGGATTTTAATCTTTTTCTAATAACATCATGTGGGTAAAGAACTTACTTAGTGGGATGTCAACAAGCTAGTAAAGAAAAGTATTTTTTGGGAACTTTTCTTACAGGTATTTTCAACTTTTCTACGTATTTTCACAAGCACGACGAATAAAAACAGCGTGCTAACGATAGTTCAGGCATTTGGACTGGACAATAAATTGCTGAAAACAGTACTATTTTGTACAAAGCTTGGTTATTCTAATACCTACTAAAGTGTTTAAATAATTAACGATAAATCTTAGAAAATATGTATATCTAAAAAATATGTCTACGTGACTAACGCAGTTTTAAGAAAAACATGTTATAAGGCAATTACTTTTAATTCAATCTCAAATAAAATCGTAAAGTCAGACTTATCACCTAAAGCATTCTTTACCAATTAAAGAAAAGACTGTAAGAGAAAAATTCACTTCTAACCTACGGATTTCGATCGTTCTATGGACAATATTGTCCAGCTTGGCCAAATTTAATTGCGTCATTCATCATGAAGCGTTTTCCATTCGTCCAGTAATGCTTATTGTCTTCGTCGAGTGACGGACGCGGCCGATCCGGGATGTTAATCACGGTGAATAATGTAACGATGCGCCAGTGAATAATCCAGGCAGATCATCTTCCACGGACGATAATTGTTATTGCCAAATAGTTCTGTAGTTTGGGATGATACAAAATTGATTCCGATTTCAAAAGATAAAGATTAATTTCCGATAATCGATTGATGTGGTACATCTTACCGAAATGTTTAATGCTTAGCTGATCGAAGCAATGTGTCTACAGAATTTTCATTTTATGGACTACTCTAAAATGATTACGATATGTAATTAAGTTTATGGAAATCCATTACAAAATAACTAACTTCTTGGCCATTATCTCGTGTAATTCAGTTATCATGAGGCGTTTTCCATTCGTCCAGTAATGGTTATTGTCTTCGTCGAGTGACGGACGCGGCCGATCCGGGATGTTAATCACGGTGAGTAATGTAACGATGCGCCAGCGAATAATCCACGCAGATCATCTTCCGCGGACGATAATTGTTATTGCCAAATAGTTCTGTAGTATGGGACGATACAAAATTGATTCCGATTACATAAAATAAAGATTAATTTCCGATAATTGATTGATGTGATACATCTTACCGAAATGTTTAAGGCTTAGCTATGATCGAAGCAATGTGTCTATAGAATTTTCATTTTATGGACTACTCTAAAATGATTACGATATGTAATTAAGTTTACGGAAATCCATTACAAAATAACTAACTTCTTGGCCATTATCTCGTGTCATTCAGTTATCATGAGGCGTTTTCAATTCGTCTAGTAATGGGTATTAATTGTCTTCGTCGAGTGACGGACACGGCCGATCCGGGATGTTAATCACGATGAATAATGTACCGATGCGCCGCCAGCGAATAATCCAGGCAGATCATCTTCCACGGACGATAATTGTTATTGCCAAATAGTTCTGTTATTCGATTGATAGGAATTCGTTAATTAACTGACAGGTCAAACCACCTACTTTTATTAAATATCAAAAACGTACCCTTGTAGCAAAAACTTTATGGAATACTGAATTGTGACGTCACATTTCTGTATTGTCAATAATCAAAAATCAATAATCTTTTAGTTTCAGTTGTGGTGTGAGCCTTCCGCTCCCACAATCTTCCTGTTAAGCTGTAGAGGTAACCTTCAGCAACCGCCAGCAAAATCAGTCCGAAAAAAAATTGTTTTAGTTAGCTGTAATAATTTGTCAAAAGCTCAATAGTAACTAGGAGATAAAAAATCATATTTATGTTTTGATTTCATCTTAAATCTTAAAATAAAATAATTTATTTCGTATGCCGTCAAATACCCAAATAACATTACCGATTGTTCAGGTATAGTTATTTTATTTCGTTATATGAGGGTAAACTACAAAAACCGGCCGTGACGGGCGGAGCAAGCGCCGGCGCCAGTCTATCGGTTGATTGCGCACGGTGTTTTACTCTGCGCTCGGAATTAAATATTTTCGGCGGAATATCTGTGATAATTAATATTGTGGACTTTACATGTTTCATCTCGGATTATGTAACAGTTGTTTGTGCTGTGTGACAGTGAGAGTGCTTCATCAAAGGACTTCCCGGGACACGTGGCGATCACGGCTTCACATCTCAACTTTAGCATAGCAGTCGGCGTCAAAGGTGAGTGGTTTGCCTTTTTATCGAGAATTTGCTATGCTAGCTATTCCAACTGTTATCGTGAGTTATCGAAGGGTTCCCGTGTACACCGATTTTGATATTGTATCGTTTTTTATAACCCAAAAGCTATAATACTACTTATTTTTAGATCGCAAACAATGTGTCTACTGGAAAATTAAATCCAACCTGACCCAGGTGGGATGGCCAGGTGGGACAAGTGGAATAGGCCATCATATCATGATCTGAAAAAAAAATCTCAACGTAATTGCGTTTGTAACAACTCATGTCAAATAAATAGCTGACTATAATTTTCGTACAAATAATTTTTCTTAAAAATAACCGACGTCAGTAATTAACCTGAACAGGCAACAATCATTATAAAAATACCCTCTTATTTGCATCTTCGGTACCTATTTTACTACTTTGGAAGTGTCACTCGCGCTAACTATTTATTTAAGAAAAACATTATATTAGGAACATACATATAACATGCTTGAAATAAATACATAAAAAGCCTTCTAAGAAGAACGTCATCTGATCTAAAACAAGGCAACAATCAATGGTGTTTGTATGGAAGATGGGGTATTTTTATGGAAAAATACCCTCGTATTTACAGCTTGGGTATCTATCGCGGGCCGGAGCAATCTCGCGCTAATCCCCGCGCTCGATCTCCCACGGGAACCGCTTTCACATGATAATTATTATTCCCGAGGCTGCGACGCTCGATTATATGCCTCGATGTATAAACATTGGAGGGACGATTGCTTTCGCAACTATTCCGGCTTGGATGATATAGTATCGAAGAATTCAGATATTACAGGTTGAGTAGGTATATTTTTTTATGATAATATGAACAATGTTGTTTTCTGATGGTTGAGTACATGAGGCATTCTGCGTAGTAACATAACGTTTTTATTTTTAAATTAACCACAACTACCTACGTTTACTTTATGTTACTGCTCTCAAAGTTGTATGCTTTAGAGATTCACTTATAAATCGTCAAGATACATAGGTACCAATGTAATATTATTAAAATGAAGGATTTATATTTATGTCTTTTCTCAAAAAATTCTATACCGATTTCAAAAATTCTTTTCCAATCGAATGCTACATTATCACTGAGTAACATAGGCTATATTTAGTTCTAAGTATTTATTTTATCTACCCATGCGAAGCCGGAACGTGCCGCTAGTTAACATCAGTAGAAATAAAAACTACTATTTAAGGGTAGATCCAGTTTCTAAGTCTTTTCTGGTGTAATTAATGATCGTTAATGTACCATTTATGTTTATTTTAGAAAAATTGTCATGAATTATCACAGTATTAAAAAAGCTTTGAAGACCAGCTTGGTGTATTAGGTTTGATCCCCGCATAGGACAAACATTTATGTGCATGACCATCATGTCTATCTTATCTGTGTGTTATACTCGTATGTTTCTGTTTAAGTGAATTTGTAAAAAAATAAAGTATTAAGTATGTCTATCCGTTCCCTAGCATCCATAGGAAAGCTTCGTGCTGAGTTTGAGGCTAGGTAATTGTTGTGATATTCCAAGGAATTTATTAATATTATTTATTTATTTTTTATTATTATTAATACCCAGGGACATTGATGACAGAATCTTAATGGTAGGTATTTCAAATACCTACTTCTCTAAATCGGTTTATGATTGCGTGTTTGCTTGATAATAATAGGAGGGTGAGTCTCAACCAAATGTCGTTGACTATTATAGTCAATTCACATTGCTATTATAATGGTCATTAACGTCCCGTGGGTAACAATTATCATTCCCTGTCAACTCTTGCGGAAGAGATCGGGCCGCGGATTGGATGAAGTTATTCCGTCTATGATAACCGAGTGGCTTGTGAACGCTCCTCTGAGTTTCAACAAACTGGGGGATAAATATCAACTTTGTTACACGACAGAAATTCGTCGAATAAAAAATTGTATCGTGGTATTGTGGCACTGAAAGGAAAAATATTTCAACCGAAGCATGCACGAATATGTAGTTATAAGAATAAATAGCCACTAGCGACCGCACGCGAAGTTCATAAGATTAGCGCGTTCAAACAAACAAGCAATCTCTTCAGCTTTATGTTACATATTACAAGTATAGATATTTTTTTTTTTTCATTTTTGAAGTTGAAATATGATTTTTTTACTACAATTAAATTCATCAGGAAAAAATAGGCCATTGAAAAATCGTATGCAACCGACTTAATTTTATCCCGATTTTGCGGAAAACCTTTATACGAAATTATACTACAGCCCTATACAGTATTAGATCCATTAGATCTATACAGTAAGCTTTGCTACATCTTGTACTAGTACTAACGAAATAATCCGATTTGCCCTAAAGCTATTATGTCTACCAGCTACCGAGCTGTCGCAAGATACATCAATTATTGTGACTGAAGCAGCCGACGGCGGCTCAAATAATTGTTTTGAAAATAATTATTGGTCTTGTCAATATCACAGTGTCTCAGAAGCTATGAAACCTTGACATGAGTATTAATGTTGTATTTGATATCTTTAATAATAAATATGGGTGGCATTTCTAAATTAATTTTAATTAATTTACACAAACATACATAATCGCTTTGTCTATATACAACAAAGGTAGGTCTAATGAAAGATTAAACAAGATTTTTTAAATACTAGATCAGCCTAAGTTTTTAAAGTTACGAAAATAACTGTAGCTAGTAAATTCATACGTATTATGTTAACCTAGACTTTTTTTTTCTATATTATTTGCATTTTTGCCAAAGAATTTGGCCTTCAAATAATTGCACTACATTTTGTTACACCTTATATATCACATTATTGCGTAAACGTGAAATAGAAAATCAGATAGTTTGAATATAAAACTCAAGTACAAAAGTTACTAACTATATAATATAGTAAAAATGCTCCTTTAACTGCAAACCGGTACATATTTCTCTATTCTCTCTCGGAATTTCATTCATTAATCAGTTTGCTGGCTAACGAGCTCTAGAAGAGGTCATTGGGGACCCTGTAACCTAGAAATTCAGCACTTTGTGGACATCTTAAGTGCTATTGACTATGATGGGGTCGGTCTAATCGATACGCGGAGATTAAACGGGCCGACACTTAAAGCGCAGAGTTTGGCTAGAATCTTATAAGATAAATATTTTTACGGCATAGTAAAACTCGGCTATGGAAAGGTTTTGTAAGATCAAGTCCTTATCTCGCCCCCAATACGGGCATAAAGTTTTGGACCCTGTGAATCAAACACTTTACGGTTAGATATTGCGACCGTGATTGGGTCGATTTGTGTTTTGAATTTTAGTTTTCATTGTATTAAAGAATATTAGACTGTCTGTGGTCGCGGGTTCGATCCCCGCATGAGACAAACATTTAATTTTGTGTGCATGAACGAACATGTCGTAGAATTTCACTTTTATTCTTGATGTAGATTGATGGCCTCGAACCATAAAAATTAAACCTTTATTCAGATTCAGACTTTTTAAGATGAGCGTGATTTTTATGATGAGTGAGCTTTACACGATAAAAAACTTTTCTACTGTTTCTTTAAGTTTTTTTAGATACAATTATTTAACAATATTTTTTTATAGGTAACATTAATTTAAAATTTTCCTTCTATTGTAGTAAATGTCCCTATTAAACACATCCGTATCACACCAACCAGATTAATCAAACAGTTACGTCGCATAACACAGGCACTTAGCATAAGCAACTAAGCAACTTACTTAGGTCTAAGTAATGCACATCACATTTGATTAGTGCTTCTTCATCGACGCAGCGTTGCACATTTGCAATGACACGTCTCACTGTATTAGCTTGAATGCAATTAATTGTAGTCGGTACCGCACTTGGGGTAGGACGAATGCGAGTTGATTACGTTTCAAGCGAACCCTGATAGACTTAAGCTGCTTACTTGTGGGATGAACTATCCAATAACGGAGAACTAGGTGGTTGTTGAAACGACATCACTTTTGTTAGAACTTGATTGTGTTGAATTGCTAGGCAGTAGGCGAAAAGTTTCGTACATTGTTAGTTCTTCCGTAGGTATATTATGAATGAAATGGGCGTCCATAGAGGTCAATTAATAAAAAAACTTTGTCGAGGTTATATTATTTATGTGGAATTAAATTCGTCTCATTGCCGCGCTAGAAGTCCACAGTTCCAATTACGGATTTGACCAAAAACGTGTCCTAATGTTCCTGTTGGAATTCCTGAGCTACAACAAGCACATAATGTTAAAATTATTTTTAGTCACTTAACAACATTCCTCGTTCTATGAAGGACACTGGTCCATAGAGTGGACTGGTTCACTAGTGAATAAGGTACCGAAAATTATACTAACATGTTCCTTAACAGAATGGCGTCCAACGTGTTTCAAACCACGGATTACTATTTAATCCTGGATATCGAATACGATTTCAATAACGAAAGTTCTTAAGCTACTTACTTTGAGATGAAATCAATATTAGGTAATATCTTCCAAATGCCTGAGTGAGGTCTTACTTTTATACGGCAGTTTCGTTAAGGGCCCCAGGACCCAATTTCAGATTGACGCTCGAGTTTTATTGTATTTTTTTGGATGCAAACCTCAATTTCAAAATAGACTTGTTATGTTCCTTTGACTTGGATTATAAAAGGTGTGCTTCATTCCGATCTTGTCTTAAGACTTAGAATTAAATTTAGATGGTTAAATACCACCTGAATTTAAATATCTCGTTTAATAATATGGAAAATAACAATCCGACCATTAAATAAAGTCAACTGATTTCCCATATCTTTAGTATTTTTACCTGAAACGCACATTATCACTTAATATGCCAAGAAAAAGTAAAAAGTAATGCAATATCACATCCATTGCGTTTTTATTGTGTTTTTTGCGTGATATTTCTACAGTGTCATACAGATGAAACTTCAATACTAACTTTTTTATTGGACTTTGCCCAAATAGATTCAAATTATTTTCGCGGTTCAGCTGACACAGTAGAAAACCGATTTAAGCCATAAAAGAGGGTGAATGTTTGCCATTTACATTCTGTAAAGTTCCACAAAGGAAACTTATCCGCCATATGTTTTTAGGAGAGCACCTTTCAGAGACGATGTGGTTAGTCTGAGGTCCCTATTCTAAAACGGTTTTCAGATATGAATCGACTTCGAAATTAGAACAACCTACGCAGATCCTTTTTCGTTTGTTAACTAAAGAGCAAAAACAAAAGGGTTTGGTATGAAATTAATAAAATTGTTAGTGCATCTTTCTTTTAATGGCAAGAGATGGCGCTTTTTTTTACTTTATTTAAAAATAGTAATGCATTATGTGTTGACCAGATATTCATTTCCAAATCATAAAATCTAATTAATAGTAAGTGTTTCAAAATCATAAAAAAAAATATATCACAAAGTCCGGACCCTTTATTTTTACATCGATGAAAATAAAACATCTAACAAAATGAAACCCTACACCAAAAAAAGGTAACACATGGAATCCATCAATAAGTTTAAAATAACATTTTTAACCTGATGCTAAATCGGACTGTGAACTAGAATTTGTAGCGCGAATTTATTATTTACCGTTAGTTTCACACGTAAAAGGGATGTAGGTATCCTAAATTGGAATGGGAAGTAAAACAGACGAGATGCAAATTCAAACATCGATGCTGCACCGCAGGTACGTTTCTGGTTGTAATTCATAAAAATAAAGGGGAATATTTCAGGTGAAAAATATTTTTATCCAGCAAATAAATATACAACGTACCTGTTGGAAAACATCAACCGACTGGCGTTTTGGTGGACAGATCTCGTGTAAATATCAACTGTTTCGGGGATGTTTAATCGTGTTTTTTGTTGATTTGTCATGGTTCATCTAATTTTATTTTGGTCAAAGATAGAAGTTTCAATATGTTTGTACATCTATCCAGGTTTCCTCTTAAAATTTTACGTCTCATCTAGCCAAGTTGATGGTACTTTGCACACATAAAAATCCATTCAATAACTTTTCAAATACAGAATTCTCCATGCTTCGAAGCAACTTCTTAAAGTAGCACAGCTCTCGTTTTATCGTTGCATTATATCTGTTCAATCTGCATATTGCTTCACTATCACGGCATATTTTAAAGTCATGCCATGTTACTGCGACCATCTATTTCCACCTTATGAAAACACTCCATAAAGTTGCCAATAAGAGTTGATACATAAGCCGTGCTCAGCTGAGTTATTGTGTTAAAAGGCGAATACATTTTTCATCGAAAATAATACATATTTCACAATGAAATTCTTGTCGATAGAGCAGCCGCTTTGTCTTGCTTCTTTTTCTTTTTTCGCAGCTTGATTTGTGTTCTATGAGTGTTCCGCTGCACTCGCCTCTCGCCTGGGGGAATATTGGATATCTGTCATAAGTCATAAGATTTCGCATGCCGACTTTATAATGTACAGGGTATCGTGATCGAAATGCATGCGATTTATCGCATGAACTTCGGATATCTTTTACGATGCAAATTGTTGTGGATGTGGGGAGCGGGTTGATACTGCGATGTCGGAATTATTTATTAGCACGGACGGCGCTGGATTATAAAATGTATCTGGATATTGCAATGTTAAAGCTGGAAAGTTTTGGAGAGGTAGGGTTTCGTAGGAATCATTTTGTTCTTTCATAGTAACTGCTATAGCTGTATCGGATTTTTGCCTCGCCGATTTATGAAAACTACACACAATAGCAAAATTTTGTCTTAACGGATGTACGCTCCAATGTCCTCTAGTAGAGAAAATTGGAGTAAAATAATGTGCTTATAACTACATAAATTACGCAAAATGACGCTCCCACGTCATTGTCTACCAAACGCTGGTCATACGATACAAATAACAAAAACCTTTACAAACATAACAAAAAGAAATCCGCTTAATATCCAAAGAGAAAACCACGCAGACAAATGGCTAAGTAAGCAAACATGTCTATTGTTCGCGATCATCGATTAACATTTATTGCACCGAGAATCCCCCCAGACAGTGAGTCGTGTAATTTTAGCTGTTAATAATGTTTATTTGCCAACACGTACAACGGAACACGCTTGCCTTACTCCTGCTCCCCGCAATATATTTTTGGTCCTTTTTCCGGAAATATCAGTGAGGGCGGAGACCCCGAGAAATGTAATAATATCTTTAATATCGCCTCTCAGATGGCTGTGTAAACATTCTTAGCGGGCCTAGGGTTATTATCGGTGTGGAGTTATGAATAATGAAAAGGCCCGGGTCGGGTGGATGCGGCAAATGTCCGTATATTCAATTACGTTCAATGGCTGGGTTTTAAATTAAGTAAGGAAGTGGATAGCCGCGTCCAATTAGGAGGAGTGCTGTCGAATGTTATTCTGTCGTTGAGGCGTGATGTCTTTGCGCCGTGTGGGATTTATTGAGCGGGGCCGGTTGCGGGATCTCTGATTCGGTCTTTTAATAATAATTCCCTTTTCAATCGCTTGGAATTGAAGTTGCCCTCTTCAGTGCTTAGTGGATTGTTTAAATTGATTTTTATTTGAAAGCAATTGTATAAGCGCTTGATAGTGAATATTCTCTCATTTTGAAAAACGCTTATGATATCATCAATGTTTTGTTGAACAACAAATGGTAAAGTATAACGTTTGAATTTGAAACAATTACAAGTATGTCCCCATTTATTAAACTAGCGGTAATCCTGTTGGCATACCTATTCTGGCTTGTTTCTTGTTTAACTATTTTATAGTTACCTACGTCGAAAAATAAAGATAAAACAATAGACACACATATTTTGAACGCAAAGATACCAGAGGTATCATTCCCCAATATTGCGATAGTTGAACTGGAGCAATACCAGCTTACTTCGCGTGTGTTTTGTAAACGTTTTCCGTTTATTGAATATCGGAGAGGCTCATATGAAAATCACATGTGCACGCGTAAGCTCGATTGAAGCGAACACACTTCTATTTCAAAATATGACATAACGTGTAAGAATATCTATAAAGGAGTATTTTTCTCGTCTATTAATGTATATTTTCAACAAGTAGCTGAGATCAATCTTTTGCGCAATGAGCACAATGAGCAAACGCATTGCGTCCTTTGGTATCGTCGAATGTAAGATGATTATTTAGACTTTGTTTATAAATTCTATGTACTTAGTAAAAAATATTACATTACATATCTTGTTGCAAAATCTGATAGACATTTTATCCAGTATGCATTGGAAGGCAAATTATGTTTGGCGTGCCACTTACCTAAACTGATTAGTTAATTTCGAACAAACTTAAACGTCTTACCCAAACTTTTAAAAAGAACACATGCTACAAAGTATCGCTTTAGATTCTAATAAAATACGTTACGACTAAGCGACTCTGTTTACACAAATATAGTTGGCATTAACTTTGATGAGACCTTAAAGTTAGAGCATTCTGCTGTCATAAAACTTATTTCTCGGGAATATCTTGGCGAAAAGTAAATTTTATGAGTTCAAAGTTTGGTCCAGCATCAGGAATTTAGTATGAAACTGTTGATGAAGTGGTGAGAAACGCGTAAAAGTTACCATAATCCGGTATGAAGCGTTGCTCCGTAATAGAGTTAGTGCATTAACGTCCCAGTTCCAAACTTGAATAAAAGGAATATCAATAAGTTTTATTGCACTGTCACGAGTAGAACGATCTAAGCACCTCAACTCATGTTTTAATGTAATTACCTGCAGTCAAATTTAAATGTGAATTTGAGTGTGTTTTTATTATACGTTTCCCACGTGACTAGCAGTTGAATTGTTATATATAACTCAAAGGTGACCAACTGACTGACATAAGTGACCACCGACAGCCCACACAGACCATTCAGGCATGCAGGTATATAAGGAAGGATTTTGATAAAGTGCACCCCTAAGAAGATAAAATAGGTGATGATTTGTATTAAATTTTCTTCCGACCGTAAACGAAACCCACACGGACGAAGTCGCGGGCGGCGACTACTTTTTCATATATTTGGTTAGTTAGAAGAGCCAAATTGTTTATTACGCGTTCTCCTACTTCTGAAAAGAAATTAAAATAACCCGTATACTACTAAATAAATGGTTATGTTACATTGCCGTCCTACGTTTCTTATTATTTTAGTTTCTTATTAAACAACTAAACAATAGGTACTTATTATATACTTTTTTTAAATTATTCAACAAATAAAAAATCATCTGATCTCATGCGGGGATAAACAATAATATATGTTAAAATACCTAAATCAGTTAAGAACATTTTTTTTTATGGTAAGCTTGCTTGAATTAAATTTTAATTTCAACTCAATGGACATTTCCAGAAGGTAGGTACAAGTATTCCCAGTTTTATTGTCGTAACGGATGAAAATTACAAGACAAAGTTGCACAATAGAACTAATTGGCTTCAGTCTGACGACTGCGTTGTCTGCTTGACTCAATTCAATTTACTTCTGGAGCGTAGAAATGCATTTGTTGAGATTTCGAATGTTTCTTAATTCGTTGACGTTCATGGAAATGATTGGGCGCATACTGTCAACACTACAGAAACAACTTGAGTCAAGAAAATTTCTGAAAAAAATCCTTATGCGTCAGGCATTGTTTGCAGACACACTGATAGTTTAATTACGAGTATGGTCTCGTTGGTATACCTACTACTAATACCTTGTCGAGGCCAATTTATATTTTATTAGCGGCCGCCCGCAACTTTGTCCGCGTGGATTTCGGTTTCCGCACACATATTGTAGCTTTAAGCTTCAATCGGCTTTAAGCTTAAAGCTTTAAGCTATAAAAGTATACTTTACCACTCAAAGATTTTTCCCAATTCGGACCAGAAGTTCCTGAAATTACCGCGCTCAAACAAACAAACTTTTCAACTTTATTATATGAGTAGATTTACTAGATTAACACAAACAGTTCTGTCTGTAATCGCTTATCTTCAATAGACACATTTGTGAAAACTGCAGCATTAAATTATTTTAATACATATGGCATAATCACAATTAAAGAGCCCTTTTCAACAACTTTCTTCGAACTCAGGTCCATATTATTATGACAAATAAGCCACTCAAACTGACCCATCTTCGTAACCGCTACTGCTTACTTATTTGTGGTAAATAATAAATAAACAATTTATAAACCTATAAACATTAATGCTCCCAATTCGTTGGAAATTTTCCAAGTACAGTCAGGTAGTCCATTTGGAAAGCAAAATAATATTTTCTTTCTTGCATGTGTATGCAATCGGCCGAATACGGGACTATTCTGGGTGCAATCGGCTGCAGATTAATTTAGTTTTTTTTTTTTTTTTGACCTATACTATCTATACTCATAAAATAAAGCTGAAGAGATTGTTTGTTTGAACGCGCTAATCTCAGGAACCATTTGACTAGGAGGAACTATTGAAAAAATATCTATTATTTTGGATATTTAATTCGTTGAAGAAGGTTTTAAGCTAAAGTATGTATAATACTAGTGTGCGGAAAACGAAATGAACGCGGACGGAGCCGCGGGCGTCCGCTGGTTCAATTTATAAAGCACAGCAATTTTACCAGATTAGTGTAAAATCAACATACCTACTTACGTACATTTGTTTTAATTATGTATGATTTTTGATAATTGAATTGTGTGTGAAAAGTTAACACCATAATATTACCCTTTTCATCTACCTTTTCTATGGGAGTAAAACTCGATAAATTGCCTAATACTGTAAGTTTTGCTTAGTTCGACGCTAGACGGAGCCATGTAGCAACTATTCCAGGAAAACAGGAAAATGATTATCAGCAAATTAATTATCTCTCTCACCTTATTTATTACTTCACTTAAGTACCAGCTCAGGCCATTCCACTTTTATCTCTCCACTCATTCCATTCATACGTATTTATTTTGTCATGTGACCGCTTCCAATTTCGAGATTAGGTATAAATTAATCCGATTGTCTCCGACGGCGGCGGCTTAATTTGTGTTGCCAACGTGATAATTAAAAACTACTACGAGTAGGTATATTTGGTAAAATTTCACTACATGTCACTACATTTGTTGATCGAGATAATAATGTTAACCAAACCCAGTTTTTATACGCTTTTCGATATCTATATATATATATATATATATAGATATCGAAAAGCGTATAAATATATATATATATATATATATATATATATATATATATATATATATATATATATATATATATATTTGTATAAATAAAATTACCAACATTCTATCAATTAAGAGTCCAGATCACAAAAAATACTAAGAAGAAAAAAAAGTTTTGACATTTAATATTTCGGTACGCATTCATTGCAGGTCAAACGAAGCTATGTATGTGAAACTCTTAGTGAGAGCTAATAACCACTTACCCCATATTTATCTATGAAATTATTTTGTGTTCCTGTATAGTTTTACTGTTAGTTGAAATAGAATATCTGAGTTCACTTTTTAAAATTTATTTTATCCTTCAAACTACCTATCCAAGGCCAGTTATCACACTGTCAGAAAAAAAATCAAAACTGAAAAATCCCGGTAAAAACGACAGAATCGCCCCGTCGCCATAATACCTACGTACGCGAGGTAACGAGTCGCGGGCGCCTTTGATCTCGCCGGCATCCGCGTCTCCTTTGCCTTCTTTGAGACCTGATTGAGCGCAGCAACTCTGTGTGCATACGAAAACGTCTGTGCCCCAACTCCTGAGGATTTACAACATTTTTCTATGAAAGAAACTGTTTGCTCGCGGTGGCTTTGTAGTTAGGTTTCGAGCGTGATTGTATGAGGTTCGCGGTTTCGCCACTGAGGGCTCATTATGCGACGTTTTGTCCCATTTTCGGCGAATATTGAATAGCTGCCAGCGTTTCGTGTAAGTTGCTATGGAATTCTACGTATACAAAAGTTGCCGCTGAATATATCAGGCGGATATTGTTTCCTGATATTACTGTTTCCTGGAACAGAACAAATAATACATGCGTCGCTGATTTTAATATGAAATTAGTAATAATGCTAGTATAGCAGGAGTTATATATTTACCCAGAATGTACTGGTAGATTACTGTGAAATCTTTTGCCAACAAGAACAACTGGACGAGTTGTGTTTTGAATCGACGCGCGGCTGCGGTTAACACAACAACACGCTTGATGGTCATTAAATAAATAAATTCATTGGACTAACACACCAATTGCCAAGCCCCAACCTAATCACGAAACTTGTATTAGGGAACGGATAGACATTCTTAAATACTTTTGATTCGTGAATTACGATGACACGAGTACACGAGTACAACACACAAACATTTGCCACACAAACAGTTTTGTGGCCAAGGTTTCTGGCCTCTCGACCAACGGGCCAGTTGTCCCCGTCATCCTTGGAAGCTTGGAACACAACATGCTCCCCAATCGAGGAACGAAAACCTGACTCCGCAAAAACATAGCACAACCGTTACGAAGCGCTGTTTACTTCCCTGAAGCCTTAATAAGGTAAAAGTACGTTACAGTAACAGAATAAGCGACCACTACTGGATTTGAAACCAATATTCTCCATAATTTGAAATCATGTTTTCGTTACAAATATGGATTTTGGTTTAATCACCACGCTTACCAATTAATATGGGTTGGTTTCACTAACCCGGGATGTGTTCAGAAAAAAAGACACAAATTTTGCCCGAGGAATCGAACCCAGGACCTCGAGACTGCGGCCCGTAACTTAAACCACTAAAACATCCGGGTGTTAATCTTACAATTTCCTCTAAAAATGAGTTCTGACAGTCCTTGGTTTGTCGGCTACCATTAAACATTAACCACCTTCCTTGTCCCAAGCAAATTGATATCAAGAAAGCACATTCTTATAAAATATTTCCTGTACAATGTCGGTTCACAATGTGTTCATAAGGCACGTATGAATAACTGAAATGCTATTATTCCTGAAAACTCGTCCCTTTATAAGGTGAAAGCATTACAGGCACATGCTAAAAATAGATTATGTTTTAAATGTGGGCGGTTAATGTTTATCAAAAGGTTTTTTTATACGTTTTATTGTGTTAAGATCCTAAAACATCTAACGCATAGGTGTCAACCGATGTAGTTAGATGTATATTTTCATTTATTTGATGTCTCTAAGAAACAGGATGCTTTTCGCGCCTTAGGCTTACATATACTGCCAATTTCTAACCCTGAGTCTCACCAAGGATTGGAGCTGAACATTTCACCAGTTACACCCAATTGAACTCCTACTCAGTAAACGAACCAAGCCAATTGCCACGGTTTGCTGAAAAAGCATGTATTATAGTGGCCATTTTTAAACACCTACAAGGAAAACACAGATCGGTTTTAAGCATAAGAGAATACTCAAGTTGTTATGTTCTATACATTACATGTATATTACATGGATGCGACGAAATCCCTTAAATTTCCCTTTAAATATCCCTTTGATTGGAGATTGAAAATGAACAAATATCTTCCAAATTTTATTCGATTAATAGAAAGAACATTTGAAACAATAAAAAGAAAAGTTTTGCCGCGGCTATAAGTTTAGTTTCAATACAACTGAGGATTCAAATTCAGTCAATTGATAAGTAGCGTTAATACTATCGAGAAGGAACTCCAAGATCTTAAGATTTACTGAATCGTCTATCTTATCCGGTCAAAGTATTTCAAGACTGGAATCAGTTGGATAGTCAGGCCACAATGCCGGAAGGCATTGGAAACTCCGAACAAAGGGGACATCTACGTAACGTTACGCTGTAGGTATAGAGCCTTCTCGGACCGTATCCTAGGTGCAAAGGCTAGAAGGTCGACTTTAAAGGATGGGCTTCGGTGAGGTTCAAATCCGGATAGGAACTTAAAAATATCTTAACAAAGAGTAGTAAACAGTATGATTTGAAAGCATAGTTAACAACAGAAACCTAAAAGCACATCAATGCTGATAAAGCAATACAAATCCAGATGAGATGCGAATGATCTCACATTTATGAACCTTTTTGCAGACACGTTTTAATTTGTATAAATTAAAAATCCCTTTCCACCCTCAGAAGACATAAATCCTCTATTACAGAGAATTATCGAATAATAAATAAATAATAAATAAAAAAATATCCCAGGACATTATTCACACAGCGGCATCTAGTCCCAAACTAAGCATTAGCTTGTGCTATGGGTGCCAGACAACGGATAAACATTACTTATATACTTTTTTTTTGTAAATACATACATATTCTACATAGAAACACCCAGACCGATACAAACAGACATGTTCAATTGTTTTTGCACACAAATGTTTGTACCGTGCGGGGATCGAACCCGCGACCTTTGGTGTAATAGCCGACTTCTCGACCATTACACCAAAAGGCTCGTCAAAAAACAATGGTTAATATAATAATAATGTAATTGCAGCATTATAATCGGTAAAACCCTACTTATACAGCCTATTAATTATTCGGCAGGTGACGAGTGACCACTCATACGATAGCTAAGTCAGCATTAATATGGGTAATATTCATCAACATCTTGCGGCAAAAGTAAAACAAAAGGTAAATGATGATATCGTCGTCTTTGACGACATCGTAAAAGTGACGTAGTAACGAGTACTGCGGCAGTAAACATTTATCGAGCCCCGGGACGAGTTAAGCCGGTTAAAATGTTCTTTAGGAATTATCGGATAATGTGCCTGACATTAAGACAGGGGTTGAAATTAGAATTTTGTGAGATTTAGAGACCAAACTCCGGAAGAACTGTACCTATTTTTAGCATATGATTCCATATTTGTAGGCAATTTTGCGACATCACTAAGTTTAAACACATAAACAATGCAATACAAAAGAGTTATCCAATGCAATACTAAATTAAAGTAACTTTCGTCAAACATTACGTAAGGTATAAAACTAAATGAAAAAGTAAACTTGAACTAAATAACCCAAGCATATTCAGTCCATAACCACAACTCCCATAATCCTCTCGCAAAAAGTATGTTTTTTCCAAGACAAAAAAAACACAGACATTGCAATTTTCTTTGCTGTGACTCACAATAGCAGCCAAGGGAAATAAAGCGATTTCTGGTTAAAATTACTCCCCTTAGACCAACAAAAAGAGAGTGCTCGAGTTTGGTTGATAACATTCAATTTTAAAATTTTCCTGTTATAACTGAGGAGTGTAATAAATAACTCGTTGTATGAAAACGATGATTTATGGACCAGGAGATGTTTGTAGCAGGAAAGGGCCGATAAGTTAAAGTTGATTCTTTATTTTGATTTAGCGTGTTAGGCTCAAGTTTAAAGCATATTGTCCACACGTAGCCTCCAATGTGGGCGACATTTAATTAGAGAAAAAAATACATCCAGATACAGGACAAACATGTAAGATAATAATTACTATGATAGTTTATCGTAGTAAAGATCGTTTATAGAGAAGGCAATGGCAACCCACTCCATTATTATTGCCACGAGAGTTGTTGTGTGTTTCATTACATACAACGATCAAGACCCTCAGTCATGGGTAATGCGACTCAAGTGGAGAACCATAGTAAACGTTGGCTCAAAGGCATTTTTATAGCTGCTGTCACTATAATTTATCTATTTCTGTCATGGAAAAATTAATATGGCAAATAGTACATACTTATAAACTTCAATGCTCAGTGATCCGCGCAACCACAATAGGGATGTTGCCACCACCAGTCATTTTACCTTCTTTTATTAACTGTCAAAACGATTCCAAACTCTGAAGTTTGTATGGGAATAGCACACTATGACGTCACTAGTTTTAAAGTCAACTGAGTAACTAATTGTATAATTTTAATTTATTAAAAATCTTAATCTTACGTATAAACGAAAACAAACCAACACATTACGTGCTAAAAAGCGTCTTCTTTTTTAAGAAAAGTGTTGTGAAATTAATTATGATATGTGTTAACATCCCTATTACAAGCGCCTATGATACACGTCATCTGTCGACTGTTCGCAGTCAACCCAGCCGTTTTGAATGGGGCTCGTTTTCGGAACGGAAAACGTATTGGGTCACCCAACAAATGCAGTGGTCGCGCTGTAATCAAAATTTGTGTAGAGAATGTATGGAATTGCGTTTAGGAGCGGCTGAATAATATATTTTAAAATGAAACACTATAGTCCAGGAATTTTAGATTTTATCTGCGGAATAATAACGTACCGGGCCGCTAGTAATGATATAGATATGCAATGTGAATTTTAGCAATTTTGATCCACGATCTGCGAAAAAAATCCTAGTGGGCTGAATTTTTGTATACGCCTTTATTATGATATTGTGATGAAGAAGTGAAAAATCGACATTGATATCGTGCCGGCTAAAAAAGTTATAGGGGTCCAAACGTCACTGGACATACCATATCTATATCATTACTAGCGGCCCGGTACGTGCTTCGCTACGTATAAAGTGAAGCGACCGATTTTGTTCAAACTTCACATAAAACATATACTAAATAGTCTGTACAAACCCTGAAAATTTGGTTTGGATCGATGAGCCCGTTCTTGAGTTATAAAGTGACAAAAAAAATTGCCACTTAGTTTTTTATAGTTGATATTCCTATTTTCCTGACTGTACTTGTATTACAAATCCTTTATATTTCTATATAAAGATCATCATACTAACAAAAAACACACAAACAAAAAAGGGAAAAAGCAAACAATAGGGTTTATGCCTTGGTATGCGCCGTACGGTATACAATACCATATGTGAGTGCGTTCTAGTCTCTATTTCAAAAACGGTTAATTCTACAGAAAAATGCAACAGACCTTTCAGTCAAATGGCAGTTCCGTAGCCAAATGGCAAAAACCGGCCAAGAGCGTGTCGGACACGCCCATGAAAGGGTTCCGTAGCTAAAAGATGGCCCGACCGCTTAAGACACCATTTAGTACGGGCAACTGCACGTCATAAGTTGGTCGAGTTGTATAAAAATAACTATGTATGATACAGAGTTCGCTATAGTTTTCGTTGAAAGTACTTACTTGGAGGTATACAGGACATTTTTTTCAGAATTATTGTAATAGTATTTCAAAAGTTAAGGGGGGGGGACGCTCTAATTTTAACTATGTATTAATATATCTCGAGACTGGGGTGTTTGATCCACATGGTTTCAAGGCAAGTTTTATTGTATTTAAAAATACCTTTTCAACGATACCCAACACGATGGGGTAAGTAGATTTTTTTTTTCGAATTTACTTTTCGCTGTATGGGAGGGGGGGGTAAAAATAATTATTTTTCGATTATTTTAAAAACCAATTCTTGAATTATCACTATACATCTCTCCACCAATTTTCGTGGCAATCGGTTCAGAAACGGCGGAGAACGAGCCAGGACAGACAGACAGACAGACAGACAGACAGACAGACAGACATGACGAAACTATAAGGGTTCCGTTTTTTGCCATTTGGCTACGGAACCCTAAAAACGGAACCCTTATAGTTTCGTCATGTCTGTCTGTCTGTCTGTCTGTCTGTCTGTCTGTCCTGGCTCGTTCTCCGCCGTTTCTGAACCGATTGCCACGAAAATTGGTGGAGAGATGTATAGTGATAATTCAAGAATTGATTTTTAAAATTATCGAAAAATAATATTTTTTACCCCCCCTCCCATACAGCGAAAAGTTAATTCGAAAAAAAAAATTCGACTTAACCCATCGTGTGGGGTATCGTTAAAAAGGTATTTTTAAATACAATAAAACTCGCCTCGAAACTATGTAGATCAAACACTCCAGTCTCGAGATATATTAATACAAAGTTAAAATTAGAGCGTCCCCCCCCCCTTAACTTCTGAAATACTATTACAATAATTCTGAAAAAAATGTCCTGTATCCCTCCAAGTGAGTACTTTCAACTAAAACTATAGCGAACTCTGTATCATACATAGTTATTTTTATACAACTCGACCAACTTATGACGTGCAGTTGCCCTCACTAAATGTTGTCTTAAGCGGTCGGGCCATCTTTTAGCTACGGAACCCTTTCATGGGCGTGTCCGACACGCTCTTGGCCGGTTTTTGTAGACAATTTTACGACAAACAACTTTTATAAAGCCATTATTGACCTCTGAGCAATAGATCGCGAGATATTTGCGAAAAACTGATTTTCGTGACGTTTGGACCCCTATAACTTTTTTTGCCGGCACGATATCAATGTCGATTTTTCACATCATCATTACAATATCATAATAAAGGTGTATACAAAAATTCAGCTCACTAGGAATTATTCCGTAGATCGTGGATCAAAGTTGCTAAAATTACTGGACTACTAGAAAGTTACTCTTTTCTGCAGGTTTTTGTCACATAAGTAAATATGTTGCGACGTCTCGACTATGTTGCCAGTTTTTTACGACCCTTAGATCATTCTATCCTAAGTAAGGTGTTGACCCCTTAAACGATTGCACAAATTATTTTTCTCTTCTTATATTACTTGGAATAAAGAAACATATCTGAAAATAAAGATCCATAGTCCATAGACCATACCAAAGGCGATGAAAACTCGACTTTAATTCACATCACCGACACTTATGAAACAGCTTATGAAATCAAAACAGCAGGACATAACTGAGCCTTGGAGTTAAATAAGGTAATTAGCGAGCGGCGAGAGGGTGTGGACCCTTTGTCAGTGTGATTGTGTGCCTTCCCAGCAATACTGGCCTGATTACGAGAACGGAAAGGGTGGGAAATGTCTATGTAATGTTGCAGAATATAAAACTATAAACAAGCAATTGATTAACTGGAACTGCTTTGCTTGGTTATTTACTTTTAAGAACGTGTAAATGAAGTAAAGCGCTTTGAGCGTTTCCCTTTTACATTGAACGTCTGCTGAGCAAATTAAAAAACATGTCGGACTCCACTTGAGTTGACCAAATAAATAGAACTCGATTCAAAGTAAAAGCCAGATAAGTCTAATTTATGATACCTAACGTTAGACATCCAAAAAAAAGTAAACAATATTTTAACGAGAAAACTATCTCAATAGTAATTAAATTGTGTTCTGTTGAAACACTAAAAGCTAAAAGCAATTTAGAACTAACTGCTTCCCTAAACTACGGCATCGGTTGAGTACAAAAGACGTTGCGTCGAAAAGGAAACAATCAACAGGAGCGAATACGAATCGATGCCCTAATTACATCGAAATTGGACGTTGTTCTGCAAAAAGGACGCCATTTTAACTGCGCCAAACTGATACGAGATTTTGGGTTAAACGCCTTTTTAATTACAGCAACAGATACGTTAGTGAAAGTGTCACAATACAAAACCAGTTTTTACATGCGGATATTTACGCGGCCTACGTTTTCAAGACAATTTAATCGGGATGAAAAATCAGCCCATGCCGTACATGTAAACCAAATTTCATTAAAATCGAGTCAGAAGTTTCAGCTTGATTGACGGACAAACATCCAAACAAACAAAATTTCACATTTATAATATTAGAATGATGTACATTTGTAGGGTAGGACGTAGGTGTTCCATAAAGAAAGGTTATGCCTTTATGCAATACGTTAATTGGGTGATTTGGTGACTAAATTATGATGAACGTAAGTCACATAAGAGAACGCAGCTACGCATACCCTGGAATGACCTTTAGTCCCTCTCTGAAGTAAGCCTAAGGGAAGAAATAGGGTATTACTATTCTATTCACGTGGAAATATGTCGACTAACGTTGTGTTTTTTTCTCCTATTCCCCCGTTTTTTGTCATTTTTTTTTAGTATTTCTAATTAAAGCGACCAAATTATACCTAAACCCACCGTGACGTCTCGAACAAGTCACACCTCCGTTCAATTTTGTTTACTGTTCGCTCAATTGTTCGTATAGAACTATCAAATCGGCGGGACTCGACCGGCGCTAGTTAATTGTGGCCACAAGTACTCTCGTTGGTGAGCGTAAAGCCTTAGATATGGCCGGCTTAGGGCTGTCTGGAGGTTTGCAAAAAGGTTTTTAATGTTTTTTTTCTTTATGCGGAACTTGAGGTGGCACTTTGTGGCTGATATTGGTGTAGAATGGACCTAGCCATTTAAAAAGTATCTTATTGTTTCTTTTCTGAAGCGTATCTCTATTTATTTTCGTACTCGTGGCCAAGGAAAATTTCGTTTATGAGGTTTTCCATGCTTTATGAATATAGGTCTGGTCTGGGTGTTTTTATATGTATAAGTGTACATTATAATATGTATCCATTTAAGTACATTGGTGGGCTACTTACCAAAAGCAAAATCAAATTAACTTACACACACACACTTCTCTACACAAATGTTTGTCCTGTGCGGGAATCGATCCCGCGACCTCTTGCGTAATAGGCAACATCTTGACCATTACACCAAGCGGGTCGTCAAAAAGTCGTCAAATGAGATGTCCCATCCCAGGCCCGCACCATGTACGTGGTACCAAAAAATCGGTAAAATATTTCTATTTCCATTAAAATACAATAAAACATTTTTGGTCCGTAGTTTAGTGGCTTCAAAATAAAATCAAATTCATAATTGTTCACTTTACTTCGTAAAGATGGCAACTGTAATTTTTTTCTTTACTGGGATTTACAGCTTTGGGACCCAACTTTTTAGGTCGTTTGTAACCTAAAAATATAAATACTTTGTGAAATAAACTACATACTGTCAAAACAAAAATAAACTGACGGATAAACGACATAAACGTCATTCAAGTTTTAAAGATGCGTCTTGGTATATTTACTTTACTCTATGGATGCGTCCTCCGCCATATTGTACTGAGTTGCAATATTGTGGTATAATTTATTGTTTCAGCCAAAAAACTAAGGTTTTCCATAAGAATTGGAGTGATTAAAACTGTAGTACACTTATTCGCCTATATTTAGGTATAGCGTACATGGACCAGGCCGAGGCTTCATACATTTCTGGGACATCTCTTTTATCAAAACGTTCGACAGCCCTACGCAACACCGCGCAATACATAGTGCGGAGATAGCGTAAATAGGAATTGGGACTGTTTCCCGCTTTGTTTTGTGTCCCGTTATTGTATTACGTAACTGGAATGAGTTGGTTACTGCGCACTGTGGGAACATTGTTTGGATGCTTGCGTTTGACGATGCGGTAATAAGGTTGCTATTGAAAAAATTCAACGAATGAGTCGTCTTTGTTATTTACAAGGCTGTCTTTATAATTGCGCCCAACTGAACTTTATATTGATATAAGTTGACGGGACTAAACTCGATATTTAATTATGAAGTATATATACTATACTTACCACTGCTTAATGTTTCGGCTATGTTACAACAACCGTGGTCGCATAATGCGGGGCGTCGTCTGCTTGGGAGCCGTAGATAATTTCCTTTCGATACCCCAAACCCTCACTTATTATATTTAGTAATGTAACATCTGTTTCGTAATGAAACGAAAAGTACAAAATCATATATTCCAATCCGGTACGAGCCGGAGGAAATTATAATTACCAAACGTTCGACAGCCCTACGCAACACCGCGCAATACATAGTGCGGAGATAGCGTAAATAGGAATTGGGACTGTTTCCCGCTTTGTTTTGTGTCCCGTTATTGTATTACGTAACTGGAATGAGTTGGTTACTGCGCACTGTGGGAACATTGTTTGGATGCTTGCGTTTGACGATGCGGTAATAAGGTTGCTATTGAAAAAAATCAATGGATGACTCGTCTTTTTTGTTTACAAGATTGTCTTTAAGGACGCCCAACTGACTTAGAAAAAGTTACTATGTTTAATTACATAAGAAACAAAATCCTATGTTAGTTTGCCAGTACCTCATCATCGCTTCAGTAGAAACTTTCGCCATTATGTGCGCTTGTAGGAGAATAATTCTTTATATTTACCTTAATGATATTTCATTTTATTGATAATGTGCATTGTATACCAAAGTTATAAAGCTTTTTTTTCTAAGCCTAACCATTTTTTTTCTATGATTTATTTTCAACATTTTCACATGTTTATTAATACGCTAAAATAAAAATAAAGTATATTATTCTAAAGAAAAACAAATCGAGATCCTATACTTTAACATTCTATGAATAACTGTACTGCGCTTAGTTAAATTTTGAACATTCTCCAATACTGACAAACTGTTTCAAGCCAGTTACAATAGCACCGCAGCCGTAAGACGCCTTGCAAACTATAACTCACTTGTGTACTCAACAATCCCACGCTGCATCTTTGTCACGACTCCGGTACAGCAATTAGTGCCGTTCGACAGTGCTCTGTACGTACCTGTAATATTTGTATTAGCCAGTCACACAGCGAACGATGACTTGTTTAGTTGCATTGCTCTTTTAATGAATGTAACTTAAATGTAAAAAAAATAATAGCACACCATTCAATTGAAAGTGCTTTTATGGCACTAAACTATGTTTTAACCTAAGCTATTTATTACAACTATACTATGGAGCAGTCCGGTTCATCAATTAGTGCCGTTCGACTGTGCTCTATACGTACCTGTAATATTTGTGATCGCCAGCTAATGTGATTAGTCAAAGCTCGAGGAAAGGATGTTCAAATTAGCATGTCATAGTTTAATATCACCTTCAGAGTAATAGTTGTGACTATTATGACGGGTTTTCTTGTTTGTTTTTTTGTCAATTTCAGTAACAGAAAACAAAAAGAAATCGAGAATCTGTACTTTGAAATTCAACAAATAACTTCACTGCGCTTAGTTAAATTTTGAACATTCTTCAATACTGCCAAACTGTTTCAAGCCAGTTACAATAGCACCGCAGCCGTAAGACGACTTGCAAACTATAACTCACTTGTGTACTCAACAATCCCACGCTGCATCTTTGTCACGAGTCCGGTACAGCAATTAGTGCCGTTCGACTGTGCTCTGTACGTACCTGTAATATTTGTATTAGTGAGTCACACAGCGAACGCTGAGGAATACTTGCTATATTGTGACGAGTATCTTGTTTATTTTCTTTGCTCTTTTAATGAATTGAACTTAGATGTAAAGTAATAATAACACACCATTCAATTGAAAGCGCCATTAATAACTATGTATGTCCTAACCTAGTATCTTTAACTACTTGTGACAACTTTACTATGTAGTGGGCTGGTACAGCAATTAGTGCCGTTCGACGGTGCCCTGTACTGTACGTACCTGTTATATTTGTATTGTAAAGCACAGTGTAATGTCAACTGCGGGGGCATCGAGTTTAGAGTAAAAATATTACATTCGTATGAAAGAGCCATAAACATATGAAAATCAACAAGTAGACCTAAATGACGTACGGTCTTACAACGCTTTGTTTTAACCAATACTCGTGCACAGTTTTTAACTCTGTCAGAGGTACTTGCTTCTTTTTGTTTCAATGCGTTGTTGCATTACTATTACTCTAGATAAGCATTGGATCAACAGAAATCAAAAAATGAAACTCTCAATATTTTTCTATTTTATTTGTCACAAATGTAACTTCCACCATGCTATAAAATGATACGATATCTGACAAAAGCAGTGATCTGTCAGATTGATAGATAAACAGACAGTGAACGCATCGTAAGCTTGTTGTGACATCTTTACTATGGAGCGGTCCGGTACATCAATTAGTGCCGTTCGACTGTGCTCGTGCTGTACCTGTAATGTTTGTGTTCGGCAGCAAATGTAATTAGTCGAAGCTTAGGGCCGCCCCGCTGCTAATTTGAACATAACGATGTCCAAATTACCAAGTCACTGACACAGCGTAATATCAATTGCGGGGTAACACATAGAAGGGACTTTAATGAAGATGCTTACGGCCGCCCGCGACTCCGTCAGCGTGGATTTAGGTTGTCGCAAACATAGTGTTATTTTGTAGCTTAAAGCCTTCCTCGATATAATTGGACGATACGACACAAAATAATTTTCTAATTCAAACCAGTATTTTCTGAGATTAGCGCATTCAAACAAACAAACAAATTCTTCAGCTTCATTAAACCTTAACCACTAGTTACATTTCAGTCAAGGCACGGTCCGGCACAACAATTAGTGCCGTTCGACAGTGCTCGTGCTGTACCTGTAATATTTGTGTTCGGCAGCAAATGTAATTGGTCGAAGCTCAGGGCCGTCTCGCTGCTAATTTGAACATAACGATGTCCAAATTACCGAGTCACAGCGTAAAATCAACTGCGGGGTAAAAGTTGCGACTTTTAAAAGGAGTTGCTTGCTTATTTTTAATATGTTTTAGTGATTGGACTTAAAAGTAAAATAATAGCACACCTTTAAATTGAAAGCGCCATAAACAAATAAATATCTGCAAGCTTTACGTCAGTTACATCTCACAGAGTAAACTATGTCTTAACCTTCATAAATTTCTTGGTATATCTTTACTTGAGAGTGATCAGGTACAGCAATTAGTGCAGTATAACAGTGCTTGTGCCGTACCTGTAATGTTTGTGTGCGGCAGCAAATGTAATTAGTCGAAGCTCAGGGCCGTCCCGCTGTTAATCTGAACATAACGATGTTCAAATTACCGAGTCACAGCGAAATATCAACTGCGCCGGGGGGAAAATAAGTTGCAACTTTTTTGAGAAGTTGTTTATCTCTTGCCTTTTTTAAACGGTTGGTCCCAACAGACAGTTGTGAAATATGAAAACTTTGTTAGGTTCGAAGTGCCAGTAGCAAAAGAAACTTTAAGGCGTAGAACATTGTCGTAGCCAAAGACGTAATAGAACATTCTTTAATTGTGACAAAGGAAAAGCTTTAATCTTTGCTTTCCGTATTTTACTGCTTTCGTGGTTATGGAGTGACCTTTATCTTAATTTCCAAGAAAAGTACCAGATTCGTGTTTTTGAGTTTTAAGATAATTATAACAAATCTTTATATCGTGGCAAAAAGCCCAGACGGGTATTTTTTTGCACAGAAGCTAAAAAGTCGTAAGAATAAGTTGTAAATAATATATTTCTACCAAATCCAATACAAATCCACACAAACTGTACACCAAAACCAAAAAATCAAAATTTTAAATATAAAATATGTAGGTATGTCATTATACAAAAATAAACTCATTTTTCATTAACTCTCATAAAATAATATCATTGAACTAGCGGCCGCCCGCGACTCCGTCCGCGTGGATCTCGATTTCCAATAGCCTAAAGCCTTCCTCGTCAAATGGACTATCCAACACAAAAAGATTTTTCCAAATCGGTCCATTAGTTCCTGAGATTAGCGCGTTCAAACAAACAAACAAACAAACTCTTCAGCTTTATATATTAGTATAGATTTAAACACGTATCACATACAAACAGTTCTCCATTTAATTCAAAAACGTGGCCTACAGATTCCGTTTTCACAACAACAAAATAATACAACGTGTTTTGTTGTAATACCGGCTTACATTACATTATTCCAAATGCGTATAACCATTAAGCCTCATCTCATCGGTACTAACAAAACAAAATTAAATGTAGTGGCGGTTCGACTTTCATTCATTTCAACTGAATGTGAAAATAAGCCAATTCATATTGGAAGTCAGTGATAATAATATTGTTTCTATATGATTTCAACAGTTAACTCCTGTATAATCTGAGCTTAAAATACTTGTAACTGTCCATTTCTTTTTGAGACGTTAAAAATGTTGGTTAATAAAAAAAGTTCTAGAAATATTACATTAACTAGCGGCCGCCCGCGACTCCGTCCGCGTGGATTTCGATTTCCAATATCCTATGTGTTATTCTGATGTATAAGCTATATTGTGGTAAAGTTTCATTCAAATCCATTCAGTAGTTTTTTTACGTGAAAGAGTAACAAACATCCATACATCCATACATCCACACATCCATACATCCATACATCCACACATACAAACTCGCCTTTATAATAGTAAGTAAGATTTATCGACTAAATTGCAGCATACCTTATACTCGTAGGTAAATAATGTGTTTTTAATACATCACAATTTATCATTTTTATTCACAAAATTACACCCCAAAAGAAGTAAGCATTCATTAATGCACATTTCGAAACAAGTCCTATGCAAGTTCTCCGAACGCAAGTCCCGAACAATCTTTGTCACAAAGTAGCAATTAGTGCTGTTCGACAGAACTCGTGTACCTGCCTGAAGCAAATGTAACACTGGTCAACAAAATTTAAACTTTGTCGTGCCACATGGACTTTTTTGATATTTTTTACTTTAATTGGTGATTGTAAGAAAGAATAAACAGTTAAAAAATTTTTGCTACACACGGATTTTATTCTATTGAGTAATTTAAAATATTAAGAAAGAACACAGATCTCGTAAATCAAAAGCATTTTTTTTTATAAATGACATAATAATCTAAGATTTTCTTGAATATTCAGCTTCTAGTTGGTCCCTTTTAATTGTCCAGAAGTAATCTGCTAATATATTTGGGCTCCAATTGCCCTGGTTCCGCTTTTCCATATTAGAAATGTCCTGATGGAACCTCTAACCGTGCTCGTCGCTGGCAACCCCTTAGTTCTGGCAATTTTTTACAATGAGAGACTGATCTTATAGCCGAAGATAAAGTTAGGGTAAATAACTGTGTTTTTTTTCTTGTAATGTATACCTTTTATGTCTGTGAGACAAAAATAGCAATCTGAAACGTGATCTCGCTGTTCAGTCCACATCATGGGTACAGCACACGGCATAGGTTGTGCGCCTTTCTCCCAGTCATTTAATTTTTTCACACACATTATGCAACAGACATGTGTGGGGCCCAGGATTTGTCTTGATCGACCAGAAAAACCAAAATATCTATATCTATACTTACTTCTATACTTACTTATATATAAAGCTGAAGTGTTTGTTTGTACGATCTAATCTCAGAAACTACTGGGCCGATTTGAAAAACTCTTTTTGTGTTGGATAGTCCATTTGACGAGGAAGGCTATTGGAAATCGAAATCCACGAGGACGGAGTCGCGGGCGGCCGCTAGTTGGCGATAACACTCCAACACAGGATTCGTAATATTTCGCCGTTGTTTTTGAATGTTAGTTCAAGGCAGACATAACAAAAAGAGTTAGGTTAGGTTAGGTTAGGTTAGGTTATATTCACAGGGACATATAAATCACAAAAAAGTGTTCAAATTCAACAACAAATATTTTTAAAAGGATTTACTTGCAAGCGTTTCTGTTATTGACTGCCGTAGTACTAGTTATGAGTATTACCGTATCACAACAAATGTGAGGCTAATAGACTTATGACAGCTATGGTTAAATAATGAGGGTAGACTGATAAATCAAAATTAGCTATCAAAGTTCGTGTGGCAAAATCAGTGTTGACCAGTGTAATTAGTTGAAGCTCGCATCAGGGCTGTCGATAGAGGATTAGGGAATAGGGAAATCGCTAGGGGAATTTAATATGATGACACTTTGTTACTTTTTAATTTTATTTATAGTCAAAGAATATTTGGAACAAGTCCTATGCAAGTTCTCTGAACGCAAGGACCGAACAATCTTTGTCACAAAGTAGCAATTAGTGCTGTTCGACAGAACTCGTGTACCTGCCTGAAGCAAATGTAATTAGTTGAAGCTCGCATCAGGGCTGTCGATGGAGGATTAGGGAAATTGTTAGGGGAATTTGAACAGAATGTCACTTTGTAGGTTTTCAATTTTATTTGTAGTTGAAAGTGTTAAATTAATAATTGTGACTCTTCTATTCGTTGCACGCAGTTATCGTTTTTAGAATTTGGGATCTGTTATGAGAAAATATAAATGTTTCACCCTCGTGATTTGAATTATTGAGTTCTCAAGAATCCTGAATCTGATGATTTTAGTCCTGAAATAACGAATATTATGAGCTGTTTTGCAACTGGCTTAGTTCTTCCATTAATCTTAATAACCGATTTATTATGCCTATCGATATTATGTCAGTCACTTAAATAAAGAAAACCAACTTTTTTTTATATATTAGCGCTGTAAATTGACGTCACTTTGCCTGATGGTAAGCACAAGAGGTGCTCTAATTGCCATGACAACGGATGCGGTACCAACATGATATGCATCGCCATACTGGCCCGCAATATACTTCTTCACGCTTGTCCTGTTGGAGGAACCGAGTTTTAAAAATGATTTAAATAATTTCAATATTGATTGGAATATAAATATTCTTTAATTTTGAAAACAAATGTAGTAGCTTTTTAATTTTTAAACGATAAACATTTATTCAAATCGCTTCTGCGTCCTCGATTGATTGCTCGAATGCTCTGTCACAACCCTACGTCCATGTTCGTAGTTTGTGATCTCTAATTGTCCTCTTTACACTACACCAGCTGAGACCACCTGGGCATTCGATTGGCCCCGGTTCGTTTAGCTGGTTTATGCTGATTGCAGATTGTTCATCGGCAAACAATAAATTTGAAATTTTCGATCCGCTGCGTAGATTTTCTTTGTGTATATAGAGTGAGAATGAGTTATGTTGCATTATTGGATCTGCTGATATTTTTTTTTATCATCAGTAAAACTGAGTGTTTTTACGTAGAGGAACGCATTTAGTTGGCATTGTTGCAAGGTAGCTATTTCTGCCTTTTGTGGGGCTAGAGACGTTATTCTCCAACTACCCATAAAACTTATGTGTTTTTTCAAACCCTTGTGCAATTGGTTTTTGCAACTGGTTTGGTTCCTCTTTTAGGCTTGTTTTCCGGTTACCTGTCTGGTATTACTCATATTTCAGTCACTTCAATTTAAAAACACAAATTTAATTACTGCATTAAATAAATTCAAAATGGATTACAACTTAAAAAATGTAAAAACATTTTCAACTTTCAAACGATCAAAATTTTCTAAATCACCACTGCGTCCACGATTTATTGCTCATTCACAGCCCTACGTCCATGTTCGTAGTTTGTGATCTCTAATTGTCCTCTTTACACTACACCAGCTGAGACCACCTGGGCATTCGATTGGCCCCGGTTCGTTTAGCTGGTTAGTGCTGATTGCAGATTGTTCATCGGCAAACAATAAATTTGAAATTTTCGATCCGATGCGTAGATTTTCTTTGTGTAGATAGATGGTTATGTTATGTTGCATTATTGGGACCGCTGATATATTTTTAGTTTTGTTTTATCATCAGTTAAATTGACTTTTTTTCTTTCACGTAGAGGAATATATTTAGATGCTGAATGATGATGAATGTTGCAGGTAAGCTATTTCTGCGTTATGTGGGGCCATCCCACTACCCATTAAAACCCATGTGTTTTGTTTACCCGAGTACAACTTGATGTTGCAACTATTTACTTAGGTTACTAAAGTACTGTACATATTATTTTATATACTAATCTAACTATGAAGAAAAATACGTAAAATAAGCGAAATAAATGTGAAATACGTTAAGTAAACTTTAATATTTTGCGCTTCCATTCTGATATTGCAAGAACAAGTTAGTGTAAATAATTGTAGCTCTTTCAGTCAAAGTAAATTATTTACGGCCGCGTTTCCATTAGACTTGTATAAAAATTTGAAGCAAAATGAACTCTGCTTTATTAATTAGCACTAAATGGGTATTTAATTAATTAAGAACTTTCTCATTTAGGCGAAGGCTTTGTGTTTGAAAGTGAACTCTCCTTTGATTCGACGTCATAACAAATCTAAGTTGAGAGTAAATTTCTAAGCGCACGCAAACTTGGCAGACGCTTACTATAAGTAATGTGCGATTGGAGATCTTCTAAATAAAGAAAAGAAGTGGAATAAGATAAAAGTAGCAAAAAGTTAATGCGTGAATACAAAACTGCTATATCTCTCTATAAATCAAGACAATAAAGATAGTATAAAATTAATCTGTCTGCTTTTAATTATAAAAGTATTATTAGACCGATGTGACTACTACTTTAAGTGTGAGAGTTTGTTTGTTTGGATGTTTCTCCGTCATTCACGCTGAAACTTCGAAACGGATTTTGATGAAATTTGGTATACAGGCAGGTTATGGACTGACATAAATAATAATATGATACTTTTTATCCCGAATAAATTCATTGAATAAAACAGTAAAACTACAGATTAATAAAACCCCTTATATGTATGTAGTCCTGGATTTACTATTGATGATAATATAATTTTGGAAGACATCTTCTTTAAAGCAATGGCTAGTAATGACTAACAAACCTTCTTTACTATTTCAATCAATTAAGAAAAGTATTTATTGACCATTGCAATAATAAAGAAAACCTAACATACGTAGTCATGGAATAACTATTGATGACATAATTATGGCAAATGTCTTCTTCAGTAGCCATTACTAGCAAACCTCCTTGACTTCAAGACCAAAGTCAAGTTTAAACCCTCTGGAGGCTAATGCTACTACAAATTATGCACAAACCCTTACCAATTCACAGTCGACTTACGACACTGTAGCCGCCCAAATTGCTAGAGTTGTCGTTCGGCGAACAGACCTCTTAAATGGTTTAACGATCCTCGATACTGAAGCTACAGGTTTAGTGTTCCTCTATTCAACTTGCTCTTTAATGTACAAAATTGCAAGCCGATCACTTAAATTGAACAAGGATGATGAGTTGAGACAATTTTGAGGTTATTAATAATTGTTGTGTGCGATAATGGAGCCTCTAAGCAATGAAAACAAGAAATAATCGTGATAACGCGAGCAAAGCCACGGGTAAAAACTAGTGTGTAATAAAACCCGGCAAACTTTAGTACATCATATTTAGATAAAATGGCTTTAAATACAAAAACCAAATTACACGAACCAAACAAAACGAAACACTGAAAAATTGTCACAAACAACAAACTTCAAGCTCAAGTTGCGTACATCCGAGATTTTATTGCAAAATAATACCCTTCTTTCCCGACTCCGTAATAACAGAGTTGGTCCACACAACAAGAGGATTTCGAAATAGGTTTTTAATGAGTTAACCAAAGAAAACGTCTCTTAGTATGAAGTTGCGCAAATCCTTTGAAAACGAAGTTGTGTAGGCACACGAAAGTTAAGGTCGTGGCTTGAATTTCAACTTAATTAACTGTAACCAGCAGCTAAGCCACAGCCGATGGAATGATAGAGAAGTAACTTTGTTTCGACTTGGGATAAAAGTGACCGCAAAATTGTTAAACTCCGACCTGATTCGCAATTGTTTCATTACGCAGTTTCTGATTACTTGCTTAAAATTCGAACTTCTAATTCACTCCGAAACTACTGCGTGGAAGTGACTATGACGCCCACACAGTTAAAGGCGTGAGAGTTAACAAATAAGGTAAGATCTAAACTATTTATATGTTTTCCATACTAATATAATAAAGCCGAAGATATTGTTTGTTTGCTTGAACGTGCTAATCGCAGAAACTACTAGTTCTAATTGAAGAAAAATGTGATGGACAGTCTATTTGTCGAGAAAGGCTTAAAGCTATAATATAATACTATGTGTGCAGAAACTGAAATCCACGCGGACGGGGTCGCGGGCACACGATAGTAAGGGATTTATTAAAATAAATAAAACTGGCGTACTCGACATTTATGTATGTTTTTATCTTTTTCGTAATAATTGGCTTGCAACAAACTATGACCGTATAACAAATCGTGTATTAACATTGATAAGCGAAAGATTATTTTTTTATTAATTTTACCTAAAATGTATTCTTCTGAACCGTTTTCTTTTGTGTTTGCTTAAATAACATAAATAATATTTTTCCCAGTATTTTATATTCTCTACACAGACAAAAGCTTTGCCTAGCACTTAAGTTAAAAAAAATATTTTCTCTCTTGCCAATATCAAAATAAGCCTTTCATTTCTATTTTTTCTACACTGTGACTTCGTTTATAATATTTCTGTTTATTCCGTCAAACAACGAGAGGAAGGAAATCTTCGAGCATTGATTTTAGTAAAAGTTAAGGTGCTTCACGCAAATTTAATTAATTGCGATCTTCTTCTACATTTTCAGTCTTGGAGACACTTTTACATAATCATTAGCGTCGGTCGTTACCCTCATTAAAATGTGCTAATTTATTTGCACTTTGCTCTTTTTTTTACGTCCTATGTTTTATTTATAAATGTAGTAGGGTTCATTTATCGGATGCAGACATAATACAATACGATATAAAGAGTGCTTAGACTTGAAGAACTTTTATTACCAAGAAATGTAATAAATTGTATGCTTGTCGCCACGGACTGGTAAAAAAGTATGAACTACGCGACAACCACATTATAAGTGATGTACCTTAAGCTGCGTTTAAATACGCACGCATTATCTCAATAGCAAGCCTGTCGCCATTAATTAGTTGTAATACATAGCTCAATTTAACCAATTCGCAGTGGCGATTACGCTATATGAAATCTTTTGTGACAGTTCTATTTTAAAAATCAAGACTTGAAATATTGTTGTCGTGTGTGGTTAAACGTTGCAAAGGTAATAACTACAGCACTATAAATAAAAAAAAGTGCCAAGAAATTTTGAACCTTTCACAGGTAAGCAAGTACGTCCCTCGTCTGAGCGGCGTAATCAAAATGCTTCTGTAAAACCTACCACATTTTGTTAGCTATATATAAACCTACTTTGTCACGTCTCCATACATTTACGATGCTCGAAAAAGATAAAAAAGTCGTGACAACTACTTACACTACGTCTAAATCGTTTCCTTCCAAACGGAGACATCTTTTAACAAATCATAACATTACCGGCAAATAACTTTGACAGATTCACATCGAGATGAATAATAGATAGGCTAACACACACTCGAGCCCCGAAAACGGTGCGTAGGCAAATAATTTATCAAAGTCATGTCAACCGAAGCTTCGATAGGAAAGAGAGAAACACCTTTTTAAGAGAGATGTGATCGATCCATGCGTACATACGTATTAGGGATGTTAGGACGCTCCGTAAACGTAACCGAAACAATCGGATATTGATATAAAAAATATCCATGTCTGTAACTGAATTTGGAATTAAAAGTTTCGAATAGTATTAGATAGGGCCGGAGCCTAATTGAAACACGTTATGAAGACAAATTACTTTGATCAGCCATCCACTACAGACACAAAAGCCGCCGAAGAACTTACAAATAAAATCCATTTTTACCCTACTTGTTATAATATTTAGAATCTCTTAAAATCGTTGCCGGAATTATCCAAAACTAACGGATAATCAGAAATTGATACATATCCGTATCGTTATTCGTATTAGGTATAACAATAATAATACCCATAGCCGTATCCGAAATGTATCCGATCCGTATCCGTAATTTCGTCTCCATTACATCCCTTGTACGTATTATACGTTAGTGATTGATGCGTGTTATTTAACGTGCTTGATTGATGAAAGAAATTCTACTTAGCCGCTGTGACCGAGCCGGTGCTTTGGGAATATGAATTAAACGGATTTATTAACAGCTTTTTGTGTAAAAATCCTTTGGGGATGATGTTTTTTGCTTTTATCTGGCGAGGGACGTCCCAGATAACGTACGCAAACGTTTCACGTACGTATGCGTAGAAATTGGCAATTAAAATGGTATTCAGGTAAGGGTATGGAATAAGCGTGTTGTGGTGTTGTTGTATGTATTTGGGACATTATGTGTAGGATCACACTAAGCGACCGAAGTTAGGAGGCAATGCATATTCTAAAAAAAAATACGCGTTGTCATTACGGCATAATACATATTATGTTTATCATTAACTAGCGGCCGCCCGCGACTCCGTCCGCGTGGATTTCGATTTCCAATATCCTATGTGTTATTCTGATGTATAAGCTATATTGTGGTAAAGTTTCATTCAAATCCATTCAGAAGTTTATACGTGAAAGAGTAACAAACATCCATACATCCATACATCCACACATACAAACATTCGCCTTTATAATAGTAGTAGGATTTTAAATACATTGCAGGCGTAGTTATGCCGAACTTCCTATTCTTCATATAATATAACATGGGTCAAACTTTTTATTAGGTGTTGCCCGTTCTAAACGTCCCGTTGCAAGGAAAAGGAGTTCCTACTGAATATCATAGAAATTATGTCAATGTTAATAATTATATTATAATATTATGCTTTCTCCAAACTATAAATAATGATACCCCTCCGGCCGTATTTCGACCATGGCGGCCGATCTTTTGCGCAGGAACAACGGCATAACGTGTTTTCCGAAGCACGGAGGAGGTCAATATGAACATTTTCGAACACCCATCCGATTACCGACCTCTGCGAAAGTTGCTTAACTTTAGCAATCGCAGATCGAGCGCGCTAACCACTGCGCCATCTAGCTCACCTACCATCAAACTATTAGCGAAACTCTATCAATATTGTTACAGCCTAAATGCGTAACTGACGCACTAAATTCTAATTAACTTATGCGGTATACAATTTCCACGGAAATGTTACGCTTGGTGTTTGAAGCGAGTTAAATTAATTAATTAGTTGTGCCTATGCCGTGGTTTTGTAAATATAGGGCTGATCACACACAGCTATTGAATTACGTACGTATTGTTTGCATTTCTGTGCTTCCTTCCGTTAAGCAATTCTTGGCTTTATTGATTGCGGTTTTATTAATAGGCCTGCGCGGCCCGTTTCGGTATCTTGAGGAAAGATATTTAGGATTTTTACGCATTGATCGATAGGATCCATTGTATTGTAATGATGATCATTGTTTTGGTAGAGATGTAGTGTGGATTGAAAGATATTCTTAGGCTTTTCTGGAAAAAAAGTATTGACATAAAAATTAAATGAAAATGAAATGTATTTATTTTCAACAAAATGAAGATTCATACAAAGAAGATACATACTTTTTGGTGTATCATCGCAGCGAAAACGTCAGTCGAAATGTCAAGCAGTTAGTAGTAGGTACTCAGATACTTATAAAAGTTATATAGCGTTGAGTCCCGTTGTATTGAATAAAATACTAAGAATTATTTATGTTATGATATAATACGAAATAAAACCTACGTTTAACAAAAAAATATCTCATTAACGTACCAAGAACGGTCGATTTTAATATTTGTTCCACCAAATACATCATAAGGTAAAGAAAAGTGGAAGATTTTAAACATTTTCTTGCTATCTCACCGGGCAGGTGATAAATTCGCAACGTAAAGTGTGCCGATTAAGGCAGTACCTTCCATTGTAATTACGACTTTAAATGGAAGCTTTTACCACTCTGTGGGACTAGAGAACTAATTAGCTGGTAATATACCACTCCATAGTACTTATCTTGTGTAAATTGTACAAATAATAATCTTTTTTTCTACGATGAGTACCTATAGAAGTAAGAGGGAATCGTCCGGAGTGTGGCATTTCTGAACGTTATCATTTAGGCCTCTGGGCTTCCAAATAATCTTCGAACATCAAATTAAGAAACATACTTTAATGCACATGTTAATTTTTTCCAGTAATGTAATCTATTTTAGTTTTTTTTTTAATTTTAAAGGGTTTTTTTTTAACACAGCCCGGGTTTATGATCACATATGTTTGTACACCCGCATTTGGCAAGTGTGGTGATTAAGCCAAAATCCATCTTTGTAACGAAATCAATGCCCTCAGGCATTTTGGTATTCCTCTTAAACTAAAAGTATAATTTACTACAAGTAACTGTACCAAATCCAACAGTCAGCTATATGCTATTTTTATCATCTGTGGTCATTTGCAGCAGCTAGTTCTCTTTACCAGGCGACACGACACAAAAGCGACAAGAGACGGTTGAAAATAAGTTTATAAGGCTATAAAGGCAGATGTAACGAACCAAGCAGCTCAGTAGCTATCCACTGCACTTCACAACAGATGCACTCTGCACGCAATGCATTGTCGTGTGACACTGACTGGGCGGAGGAATGTTCTAGAAAATGTGTTGTGACGTCACACGTTTTGAAAATGGAATTTAATTTGGAAACGTGAGTCTAATTAGTAGTAGAAGAATTTGTACAGAACACTATAATAGGAAATTAAAAATTCACCAGTTTTTTTTTTTAAGTAAAGCAATATTTATAAGCTGACACTAAGGGGATACAGTCCGCGCAACAGCTACGCCATTCGTTTTTTAAATAAAATAACTCAGTGTAGAGCATTAAAAAATAAAAATTATGATTTTAATTAACAAGAATGTCATGGTGATCTTTTGTCGTACATCCGCAGTCTAGTTTTTGTTTTCTTTTATTTAGTACTGTTTTCCGAAAAGAAATCGAAGACATTAATTTTTTACCGTAAACTTTCTTCTTCCTAGCGTTTATCCCGTTTCCGGTAAACTTTATCTGTACTAATGAAATAAGGCTGAAGAGTTTGTTTGTTTGTTTGATCGCGCTAATCTCAGGAACTACTGGTTCGAATTGAAAAAAATATTTTGTGCTGGAAAGTCCATTTGTCCAGGAAGGCTTAAAGCTATGGTGTAACGCTATGAAATCCACACGGACGGAGTCGCGTGGGGCCGCTATCTCTGATATAGACGCGAGTTAATTTCGTTCAATAATCCAATAGGGCGCATGACACGTAGCTAGGTGTAGTGAAGGTGAGCAGTCGATTAGCGAGCGGATATTAGAATACGATGACCCTTGCTTACTTCCTTAAATAAAAAGTAACATGTTTTATTCCATTGTCGAACTTTGATTATTTCACAAAAAAAAACTTATCGCCATCATCATCCTAGCACCTCTCTTGCTTGCATCCTCGACCATTGCCTTGGAACCCAGGGTACGATTCGACAAGTCTGGTAATTACAATGGAGCGACTGTCGTCTGAACTCCGTAACCAAGGGAAAGGAGGATTTGGATCATAGTCGGGACCAACAGCATAACGTGCTTTCCGAAGCACGCAATCATCATTTTTATCGGACAATTAGGTGATTCAAGCCTGCAAATGTGGGTTTGAACCCACTATCTCCAAGATTCTCGAGACAGCGTTCTAAACATTACACAGTAACGGAGGCAATATATATTAATATATTTTTTTAACGGGTATAATTTGACGGGCCCATTGGTCTAGTTGTCAGAGCTCTGGCTACAAAACATCGGCATTTGTACTCGAATTATGGATGTTTATAAATGTATTTAAGTACACTATCCGTTCCCTAGCATCATAGTACTTAAGCTTAGCTTCAAGTTTAGTATGGGGCTAGGAAATTGGTGTGTTAATCCAATGAATTTATTTATATGATTAATTATTATGTTACGTAAACTTTAACTGTGATATAGACACAAGTTAATTTCGTTCAGTAATCCAATATGGCGCGTGGCACGTAGCTAGGTGTAGTGAAGGTGAGCAGTCGATTAGCGAACGGATATTAGAATACGATGACCCTTGCTTACTTCCGGGAGTGTAATGGAGTTTTTTGACCCCACTTAACTAAGTTGGGGGAAGCCGTTTGTAAGTGTTTTACGAGAAATTGGGGAGTGGTTATTATAAGTCCTTTTGCAGGCTTGTTTTGGAAAATTCATCATCATCATCCTAGCGCCTCTCCCGGTTGCATCCTCGGCCATTGCCTTGGAGCCCAGGGTACGCTGCGACTATGATCCTGAATTGACATGCCTGGTTATTACAATGGAGCGACTGTCGTCTGACCTCCGTAACCACAAGGGAAACCAGACCAGTTGGATCATATTCAAAAAAAATTCAAAATTCAAATATACTTTATTTATGTAGGCCTCAGTGAGGCACTTATAAATCGTCAAAGATACATGTACAATATAATGAATCTACCACCGACTTCGGAACGCAGTCATCTGCCGAGAAGAAGCGGCAAGAAACTCGACAGTTGCTCTTTTAAATCGCCAATAATTACAATCTTTTTTAAATACATTGATTTCATAACGTTCTCTAACTAAGCCATACAGTTCCTCACATTCAATATTAAAATAAAATAAAAAAAATGTATAGATAGACTGAGTCCCAGCTGACCAGTCGCTACTAATGACACCTGATCAATCACGTATGGTAAGGTATGACGTATGTGTCAGCCATCATCTCACTCAACCAATTCAGAGAGAACACTCCTGCCCACTCATAGTCGGGCGGGACCAACGGCTTAACGTGCCTTCCGAAGCACGGAATCATCATTCTTATCGGACAATCAGGTGATTCAAGCCTGCAATGTCCTAACCAAACTGGGAAAACCAACACAAAGTGAAAGTGTTCCCCGCGGGATTCGAACCCACGACCTCCGAGTTCGTAGTTTTAGAGCGCAGCGCTCTAACCACTACACCACGGAGGCAGTTGCTTGTTTTGGAAAATTATGTGTCCTTAAGTAGGTTTATAGTATAACTTAGCCGTCGTCCATTTTACCTTTGTTATTCATATTTTGACTAACAAAGAAAATCTATATTTTTTCAGATGGCACTGAACCCACTGTTCGCAGTAGAACTATAATTTATTTTACCAAGAAATCTATCTATACTAATAAAGCTGCATAGTTTGTTTTTCAGAAACTACTGATTCAAATTGAAAACTTATTTTTTGTGTTGGATAGTCCATTTATTGAGGAAGGCTTTAAACTACGTAATATAACACCATAATGTATGCAAACTGAAATATACGCGGCCGCAGTCGCGGGCGGCCGCTTGTAAAGTATATAAGGCCAGAAAATAATAAAAGAACTTTTATAAATATCTAATCATAGATACTTTCAAGATCCATATTATTTATCTCAACAAATAACGTCTTCGTATAATCTTTCCTGATTATATTCCATTCCTTCCATGATACACGGTCCGCCAAATGTGAAGGAATGGCGATGGTAAATTAATGAAGGGTTACCGGTGCGGCGCGAGCATACTTTCGCTACGGCATAAATATTCAACTCAATTTTTCCACCATTACCGTGCACGGTCGCTGCTCAAGAAAAGACGACTCTTAGTCATTTGAATTATGGATAGTCAAAAAGGAAATTATGTCACTTATTTTGTATCTGTGCCAATTCTAAACAAGTAATATGTAATATAAAAACTGAAGAGTTTGTTGGTACCCTTGCTTTGAATGCGCTTATCTCAGAATCTACTGGTTCGAATTTAAAAAAATCATTTTTTTATTGGATAGTCCATTTGAAGAGGAAAGCTTTAGACTATTAAAGTATAACAGTAATGTGCAGAAAGCAAAATCCAGGTGTAGATAGAAAAAGGGGGAAAATAACTAAACCATTTAAAAAAATCTATAATTCAAACAATCGATTACTTTAAATTTTTCAAACCAAAATTCAAGACTTACTGGCAAAATATTTTCTTGATTCACGCTTCTGACATTGGATGCAACACGCGCGAAACGGTCACAACAATCGGCCGTGACCGGCGGCGGCCAAACATTTTAATACAATTTCTGACTTCATCCAGGTGTAGAAGAAGGAAGGTGCAGTCGAAATACAATGTATGATGCATTATTCAAATAACGAATATATATGAACAATCGATAACTTTAAAATTTGCATACAAAAATTCAATTCTGACAAAACATTTTCTTGATTCACGTTTCTGACATTGGATGCAGCGTGCGCGAAACGGTCACAACAACCGGCCGTGACCGGCGGCGGCCAAACATTTCAATTTAGTTTTCGACGTCATTTAAAAGGGCAGGGCGGTCAGCAAGCGCAGGCTAAGTGCAGCTTTGTGAGCTCCGTGTAAACCACTCCGGCAAAGACTCGGCATACGTTTTATTTTTATTTTCATTTTCTGCAAAAGCTTTTACACAGGAACTGCGCGTTCAATTAAAACTCCTCTTTTTCGCCGGTTCTCCTTAATAGATGGAGTTGATTGCTCAATCCCATTTTTTCGAGAGCGTTAGTCAATTGTTTTTCAGTAAAAGTCCTTTGTGCTTGCTTTCGACGATTGGTTGGAGGTTGTTTATTTTTTCATTGATGCAGATGGCGATTGTTTCTAAAGTAATTTTTCAATGAGGGATACTGAGGTACGACTATGTTTTGAACACTTTATACTTTGTAAATGTCAAATATTTACTTGTTTTGGCAAAAAACTGTACGTAAAAATTTAAACATAATAATATCGAAGGAATGACGTAATCTATTACGTGCGAGTCGCATATCTCAAAAGCATTTTGTATACTTTTCAATGCATAACCTGAATGTCAAAACAACATATTGAAAAGTAATCACAACATTAAATGTTTTTAATAGGATAGTCATATCCCGTTGAGTCAATGTGAAGTTGAGTAGGTATTTGAAATTAGTCTATCAACATGGATTTAGTCATGAGCCGATTGTGATGCCAGCTTAAACATGACGCTTATCCATAGCTTTCGATAATCAGCATTTCAAAGCTATGCAGCAAATCAGAAACAAAATACGGGTTCGTACATTTCTGTATAACATGCAGACCAATTACTTTACCTATTGGCGGAATGCTAATACTTTGATATATTTAAAACATCTAAAAGTAACATCGATATTACTGTATCATTGTTAACAACGATATTTGCTAACCATAATAATTATGAATAATGAAAAACTCACTTGAGTAAAATATGATAGTTCGAGTATTTGCGGCAATCATCTCAAAATGCATTTTAGTACCTTCTAGATCTTTTAATTAAAACTTCAAATATACTCATATAGCCAAAGTTTTTAACATATAACTTATGCCATAATAACAACTTCGGGGAGATTTTATAGTTCTGAGCATAACGTGCATTTTCAGACGTGTCTCCATCATAATTTTTATACGTTATTATGGCGTAGTAAATATTCGTAGGTAGGTATGTACGACGAGCTCCATGGCTCAGTATTGTTAGCGCGCTCGGCCTGCGTTTGCGAAAATTAAGCAACTTGCGCAGAGGTCGGTCATCGGATTGGTGACCAAAAATTATCATCTGGAGCTCCTCCGTGCTTCGGAATCACGTTAAGCCGTTGGTCCTGCGCCAGATCTCTCTACGGTCGTGTCAGATTGCTGTCCCATCAAACTATGTGAGTGAGGGAATAGAGAATGGATGCTTGTGCGTGCATTCACTTCCAAATTCACTTCCTATAATATATCTTGCGTTCCTGGCTGATAGTAATATCGGCCGCAATGGCCGAAAACGCCTGGAAGGGTAATTAATTATTCGTAGTGACAATTTTTTCTGTATGTCTTTCCAAATTCTTAATCATCGTCATAATACGTAGGTACATTATAATATGTCTTATCTGACATAATTTTTCTACTAACCGACATGGTTCAATTGCCACATCAAAACATATTCATCTTAGGTTGATAAAAGCTACAAACAAATCTACAAAGGTTGATTTTATAAAATTTTGCCATGCAGTCTTTAGTGTTATAACCAAAAGTAATCTCTTTTGGGTCATAATGAAACTAAACTTTATCCGACGGAACTCTTTGCCGAACTCTTAACAGTAAAGGAAGAAATAAGTGTAAAGTTAGAAAGTGCAGTACTTAATTCACTTTCGTTCACTAGAGGTTAAGTTCTTGACTGTATTTAAAGTGGAAAGGTGTAATGAGCTTGAGCAAGTCGCTATGAGCCTTTAGTGTAACAATATGAGAAGTTGAGTCTTACTAGAGATAAAATGTAAAATGTCAGAGAGAATAAAAATTACAATTTTAAGTTGTTTTCTTTCATTTTATCGATTTCTCGATGATTTCATGTTCGGAAAATTAATCTATGATCAACTATGCTTGATTTATCATTTTATATTATAAAATTTGAATCTGTACGTTTTTTTGTATTTGTTACGTTACTTATATAATCATTTGTCTGCCCTGTTCCCAGTTTATCTAGGGTCGGTGCAATACGTTACGTTTCTTATAGAGGTAGATACATACATACCTAATTAGTAACAAAAATGTTAAACGCTTAGCCTCTTCAACACATAATACTCATTCACTTGTAATAAATAACATGCGAGATCTCCATTTGTTGAAGTTGCTTTCTTAAGCGGGCTTTCGTTTAAAGCGATCCATTATCCGCGACCCTCGAGGTTTTCTAAGAAGGGACGCATGAACCATTACCGTCCCAAATTAAGTGGCCCTTTCCACCAAACACTAGAGTGGGATACCAACCGCGTTCTAATCCACTGCTGAAATGAATAAGAGAAGTTTCACGTTAATTTAGTTAACTGCGAGTTGATTGGCTGAAGAATGATGTGAACTTCCACGAATAATACAAGTGTTATTGTTAGTAAGACGCTTCGATGGTCCAGTGGTTTGAAGTACCAGGCCGGTCCCGAGGTACTGGGTTCGATTCCCGTGATCCTGACTTCGATTCCCGTGGAGTTGGGTTCGATTCTCAGGTCGGGCGCATTTGGCAAGCGTGGTGTCTACCAAATCCCATCCGTGTTTCGAAAACATGATTTTAAATGATGTAGGCTTTTTCCTTGCAGAGGTAAATTAATACTCAATGCACGCTTTATTGTACTTTATTTTAGTTAGACACCTAATCAGTTAAATTCAATCATTATGACGTTAATTAAAAACGATGGAAATCTCCCATCTGATCCTGATATCATTTAAAAGTATAACGAATATTAACTCAAACAAATTCGGCAGTGTAACAAAAACTGTAGTTAGTCGTACAAATACGAAGCTAACTAGTTTCAAAAAGGGTATTTAATTGTTTTAGTTTGAATAACAGTTGTGATAGCAAAAACCCTCGTTCTCAAATTTATTTATAGCATGATTTTTGTACGTCTCATTTTGATTAGTAAATAACTATGGTAACACACTAAAAGTCTGAGTAAGCATTTTTAAGTGTTATTAAGGGCTACCTTTCGGCCCTAGTTTTCACCTGCGATTGCAATGCAGTATTGTAATTTCGGAACCAATAATGCGATTTAATTAAGTGATGTGAAATTGTACTTTTGCTATTAGGTAAGGTGATGAAGTACCTTTTTTTTAAAAACTAGCGTTTATCACTATCTTACTTACTTATATTATAAAGAGGAAATTTTTTGTATGTAACTATAAAATTCAAAAACTACTAGACCGGATACAAAAAATATTTTTTTATTATAAAGCTACATTATCGCTTAGAAACAAAGGCTGTATTTAATACTGTTCAGTACTTTTATCTAGCCATTTTACTATTTTGTCTTTCCGTACTGAGTCGGGGCGGTACTACGAGTATAAATCCACGTTAATGTTAGTTTGCTAGATATTTTTAACTGTCTCTTCATATTTTACCTTTTCTGTAAACGGAGAACACAAAATTTTCAACAGAATAATCTGGAATTATGCTAGTTAATGTAAAAGCACCACGACCACAATTTAAATTGGAGCTAAAAGGTGTTCAATTAATATAAATTTATTAACATTTATGTATGTGACTTCTGCGTGGTAATTTTTGATTCGACTGTTAGTTAGAAACGCCAAAGAGCAAACATCAACAACATTTTCGTGTGATTGTGTATACTCATAATAACATTAATGATACGAGTATTTTTTATTGCCTTGCACAATTATGGTAAAAAAATAACTAAACATTTACATTGTGGCTGTATATTGTAGCTGTACACAATAAGATGAGGTATAAAACAATATAACGTTCACAAAAAAAAGTGAAATAGGATGAGGTAAAATTACATTTCATTTTCAATTACTTTGACTCTCATAGACAGAAAGGCTAGTAAGATCGGCCGCCATGGCCGAATACGACCGGAAGGTATTAATATTATTATTATTTAGTCTAGTAGTTGTTTTACCAAAATCCCTTAACGCATTAATTAACGTATTTATTTTTTAATATTTTGCATGTTTTTTTTCTAAACGTATTTACTGCGTTTTGAATAGTGATAACTGATATTATGCGATATTTTACCCACTATCCGCAAACTCCAGGAACTTTCAAAAACAACTTCATTTGAAATAAAAACTCTAAATAAAAATAATTCGAATAATTTTCAATCTATAGTTTCACAAAAGCAGTGGTAATTTCTTCGTAGCTGGAAATTCGAACCAGTACCATCATAACACTAAAATACCGTATTTCCACGAAAATAATTTTAGAAATAAAGCACTATTAAAAGTAAGCACTAAATTTCAAACGGTTTATACCACCCCATATTTTTTTCAACCTATTTCATTGCATCGCAAAAACGTAATACGAGTAAAAAATATGGGCCGCCTTTTACTTCAGAAGCATATTTAAATAGGGCAACTTTTATGTTTAGTTCCTTTTAATTTCACTCGCCACCAGGCTTGATAAATAGTAAGCAACGGCGTTGGTTTTATTTATTGAAACTTTGTGTAGTATATTTTTCTCCTTCCTGCGACTGTGGGTTTATTAAGGCTAGACTAGATTATATTAACGCCTTTCCATGAAAAGTATTTATGCTACGTGTACGTTATATACCCGATATTACTTAACTGGTATATATATATTTTTTACATAATATGTAAGGACATCTAAAAAGACTTGTATGGCTGTTGTAACGCTTTGTATGATGTAATATTTTTTGAATGTGGGTATCGTAAGGAGCCACCAAAAATACTCCGGGATTATGGGCAAAAGTATTGCCCTGATATATCGCTGAAGTACTGCAGTCATCAATGCAATGGTAAACATATGTTTTAAACCCTGTTTGAGGAAGGTCTACCTTCAGGTGTGGAGTTCGCCAGGTTTTGATAATAGAGGTAGGCAATGCTAGTTGTGACTGGCATAATTAGCAAGGAAATAAGTAGTTCGGCATTGTGTGGTTATGACCCTGGCATAAAGTCAACCCACCTGTTGGTAACCCTGTTCGTATTTTATTGGCCGTAAAATTATAATGTAAGCTTCTCCAATGTTCAAGTATTAATTTTAAGCCATGATTATACAAGATTATGAATAAATTGCAGAATGTAGAATAGCATTTTAAACACAATGTAAGTCTCATATTTTGCACACATTTTACGTGCAAAGCTTGCCAGTCGCGGTGTAGAATACCTACATTCGCAATAATTCTCACTTAAAACCAATTTATACAGTATTTTTTTTCGTATTGTATTACGATTTGGGAGGCATTAAATCAATTTTTGCTGAGAATGTAGGAGAGGAAAAGCAATGGAGGGATTTGAATGTTTCAATTCCACGTTCTAATTCAAACACTAGATTTTGTTATTATAAGCTAGGTAAAAAAATACTTTTGAAGTATCCGAAAAATATATGTTATAGAAATTGTGAAATAGTATACTACATATAAAGGGGCCCCTTAAACCTACACGCTGGGTCGAAAGTCCCAGGCGCCGACTGACGTTCCTCTCTGTTCCACGCGATGGACCCGGCACCCGCACGGAGAATCCATGGATAGCTAAGAAGTTCGTCTCTCCACTAGGCGGAAAAAATGCGACCGAAGTTTGGTGCGACTTCGCCTGCAATGTATTTTATATAAAAGATGACGCCGTCATGCCGAAGTTACGTCTCATAATCTTTTATAGAAAATCCATTTCCGCCTTTCAGTCGTGTTTTTTCCGCCTAGTGTGTTAAGCTTTGATTAGGGGTAGGCCTGATAATCAAACAAAAATGGTATTAGATTAATCCTGTTAGTACAAACTCCACAGTTTGCTCCCAAAAAAATAAAATGCCAGCGATCAATTCGCCCGATATTAAAAAATTTATTAAATAATTTTTATTCGAAAATTCGGAGTATTTGCCTTGCATCAAAATTCGTTCATGTCAGTTATTGGAGTGTGTTGAACTAGTGATCCCATAACTTTGTAATGCGATTCGCATATCATATTACGATCCGGGCGAACTAATCAAAATGCTGCTCTAGCCAGAAGTGGTTGAGTTATTGGAATTATTTTAAAACTTTAGAGTGAATTTGGAACATTGGAATGCTGTTGCATAGATTGGTTTTGGGCTAAAAACTTAGTAGTTGGTTCATTCTGAAAAGGTGTGATTGGCTAATTTATTTGTAGGAGTAGATGTTTTAGCCGGCACGTTGTCTCTCATTCGAGTGATTTGTTATTTTTTTTTAAATATCCCAATACGTTTCATGAATTCATCATTCAACATTACGATATTTTTGTAGTTTATAGTTTTTTTTAATGCATGCTCCGTCACAAGGCGATTTTTAAATGTACTGTACCAATTATATGTTTAAGATTATCGTGTAGTGAACTTTGTATGTTCTTTTGAGAATAAATTATCTTTAAACTGAACTTAACAATTAAAATGCCATCGTACCAGTCATTGGCATTTTCTAACGTTATAATAGTTTTGAAATTTACCTTGAACCTTCTTGGAACCATTTTAGAAACACCTTGCAAGTAATGCAGCTGCCGCTACATTTAAAATAATATACTGAAAGACTAAATGAGGCGTAAAGTATATTAGCACTTTGTGAGACGGTTTCTTAGCTCAGAACGAAACTAAAGATGCTTTAAAATAAATGCTTGCTCCACATTCAGTATTTTGGTGTTTAAAGAACTTGTTAAAACATTTCTCTTTTATACCTTGCCGTTGAGTTTATGAATAAATAAGTGAAACTAAGCTTAATCTTCATCGTGAGACTCGTGTAAAATTAGAATAAAGATTAATTTTAGTGACTATACGCAGATATAAACTTTTACAGCTCAGTTCAACGTGAGCGTAATTACACGCTAAATATCCTTTTTCTTTAATAACGAGCACCTTTCATCTCTAATAAACAAAAACAGTTGTGCCGAATTCTCGAAAGCAACTTAAAGAGAAGTGGAATTAAAACCTCATCTCGGAGAAAATTAAACCGCGAATAGTTAATGGATCTTAACTCGATTTCAAAACGCTAACTTTGTCGAAAGCGACTCGTTGCCTTCAATAAGATTCAGGGGAGTTTGAGAAAATTTGCTTCCTTTTAAATTGGTCCACCATTTAACCGTCTCCGAGAAGTCGAAACAAAACGCTCTCTTTGCAGATTTCTTTTGGTGCAAAAGAAAAAACGTATTGTTATTGAGAAACTCCAAATCTAAAGTGTTATTGCTGGAACTGCCGTAAAAGTGTAGCCGTTTGTTATTCCTGCTTACACTGTTATAATTGGCGAATTAAAACTTTCCTACCGGACTAGCTACGGCACGGCTCTCCGGTTTAGGCCAAATGGAAATTGCTTCATATCTTCAAAGTTTTTATGTTAACTATGCATTAACTGGGAAATTACAAATTTTACCGGTACCAGAATTTTTATGTGACTTCTTCAAGTAGAAGCACGTAGTCTTCTTGTTTTAAGTCGGTTATTAGAGCATAGTCTGCTAACCTACTTTTTAAAGACTTTTCGTAGGAATTCATGTATGGACTGCAGCTATAGCATAAATATGGCAGCTCATCTGTGGAGGGTCATCGGTCACAATGCAAACCAGAGTGTAAAAGAACAGAATTGCTAGTTTTCCCAGTGTGTGCGTACTTTTCAGGCGTTAAAGAGATGATGGCCCTTGGCTAATAAAATTGCTAGTCTATTAGCGCAATATTGTCCCGCCTATGTACATATTTAAGTTTAGTTTAGTTTAATATCAATGGCAATGATAAGCACGAACCATTAGTTAAATCGATTCCGTTCAAGTGAGATCCAAATTTGATACAAACTTAGCACCCACCCACAATCAACAATCTCATTCTTTGCCTGAGCCATCTGAGATCGGATGAATTTTTCTTTGTTAATAATTTCAAAAATTATCGACAAAGGTAAAATACAACTTTATTTTAAGGTTGTACAAAATGTTTAAAATAAATATACAAAAAAATCTCATTCTTTGTTTATCGTGCACATTGAATAAAAAGCGCCATTAACCTAGCTAATAATTATCTAGTTAAAGTGATTCCAAAACGCACACGCGCTCTTCACCGTAACTTCAAAACGCGTTGGCGTAAATTTTACGCTAAATCCCTTTACAGAATTTGTTGGTGAAAACCTTTCTAACCTGCAACAGGTTTGACAAAAAAAGGACTGGGGAAAATTAAATGTCAATCGGTTTTAGTTGCGTTGCGACCTGCCTTTTACCAATCACTGGCAGCGTACATGACGTGTATGCATAGCCTGCATTTATTTATGGATATATGGGTTTTTGGAATACACGTGACTATTCCGTTTTCGATGGGGATTGTTCCATTGTTATCAATGGCAAAAGTTGACCAAGAATTAACACCGAAGCGTTACCAATGCACGGCAATTCCAGGGATCGGATGTTTTATAAAAAGCAAAATAGTATTTTATTTGAAAAAAGCTTTTACAATCATGTTGTTTACCGCAAAGTAATCAAAAGATCTTTGTACTCATAAACCAGTATTTCTACGTAGTCTTTATACGTACAACGCAATCTTTTCTTGATTAACGTCACTAGAAATTTAGTATGGTTTAAAGTTAATTTGTTTTACTTTGTAGAATATTTTTTATGATGATGAGATCATTATTGAACAATGTAAACCACTACGTAATGAGACTAATCTAATCTTTACTACGATAAAACATGTCTTAATTATTTTCTAATACAAAACATTCACATTTTGTTCCTATTTTGCCTTCAATTTATGTCGATAAAACATTAAGTTGTCAAAATAATAAATTGCAAACAGCTGAAGTTTATTGCTCACCAATTACTACCATAATAATACTACTAAATTTCAAAATTGATGGTAGATTTTGTTGTATTTTGATTTTTAATTTGATGATTTATTTTAAAAACGGATTTTCACACTTGTTGAAAGTATCCCCCGGTCACAGTAAGTACTGTGCCCCGGTCCCGGACTAGCAAATAGGATTGAATTCCAGTGGAACTGTTTACCGCCTTAAAAATTAACCGTCAATCGTGTGCTACCGACGAACCGGGATTCCGTATGCCATCAAATGCGTCGTCTACATAAACTGTAGTAATAACAGGGTCAACTGCAAATTTATGCAGATTGAGTTCGTTTCATAGCTGGTGTGCGTTGCTATACATTTGCCGGCACCAGATAACACCGGATTTATGGCTAAGACTTTATTGCGCCTGTGTCTGGTTGTACGAATAACGCACGACGAGATATCCGGCCCACTAATTGTTTCGTACTGTTTGTTAATGGGCGTGGTTTGTGTTCGTAGTGGATACTTAAAAGCTGAATAGGCGTCGTTTATCATTTTTAATGCGATCTTTGCATTAATCTCTCACTAATATTATAAACGCGAAAGTTTTTTGTAGGGATATTAATAAAATAATAATAATAAAAAATATTAACACCACAATGTTGCACAAGTATACATAAAACGGAAAATACATTCTTAACTGGGTAAAATTAACATAAACTACTGAACAGATTTTGATGAAATTTTGTATACTGGCAGGGTATGGATGACCTAGGAGATCGGTTATTTTTATCCTCGACTAAATGCTTCCATGGGATAAAACAGTTATCTTGATAATTGCTCGTGGGCAGACCCGTGGGTAAAGCTAGTATTTTATATTCATAGCACAAATTACCAACCTTTCACCTCTCAGATAAGTTGACCATACCTACAGGTAGACGCCATGTTGAATGTCGATAAACTTTCGTCATATTTACCTAGGAGATTGAATTCGAGACCTTTAACCTAATAGTTGAACATAACCTTACTCAAGACGGACGTCGAACTTTGACCAAATGTTTGCCTAACGCCAACTATCTTTAGGGAATTGGATATCCCAGGAAAATTAACAATAATTTCGGACATAACGCTCAAGGATATTTCCAAGTTACTATATAACTTGAATAAAACATAATTGTTCCTGCAAAGACAATCCTGCGTGATTCCCCAGGGATCGCTGATATTTTAATCATCTCGCTATTATACGAAAGGATCTCCCAAAGCTCGGTTAGGAATAATAACTTTTGTAACTGAAATTCTTGCAGACGAGTTTTGTGATGCCAAATTCATCGCCGAATTTATCCTCAAAGTTTGTTTTAACTAATCTACCTCAGGTTTTGTGGCTTCAACGCTTAAAACTTAAATCCCACACCTTGATGATCGCCCGGTCTTAAGGCTACATAAATCTCAAAGAATGAGCGGTATCACCGAGAAAAATGAATGAAGGTAATAATAGTGTCTTCGTGACTTTTTTCTTTAAATTTTTTTTTTTTTTTGTAATTTTTAAATGCCTTTATCTCGTAAAGATAATTCATAGTTTTTTTAGTCCGTTGGCTTTTTATGGGCGATAATCGCCAAAAACCAACAAATGTGATTTAACACATTTTATTTTTAATTTTAGGAATAGTAAGCTAATTCTATCCGTTATTATTTGTATATTATATTATACTAGCGGCCCGCCCCGGCTTCGCCCGTGGTACTTGTCCACTATTTAATGGATGATATTATACATAAAAACCTTCCTCATGAGTTACTCTATCTATTAAAAAAAACCGCATCAAAATCCGTTGCGTAGTTTTAAAGATTTAAGCGTTCATAGGGACATACAACACACATAGGGACAGAAAAAGCGACTTTGTTTTATACTATGTAGTGATTCTGTCACTATAGATATTGTTCTGTTTATTTAACTACAGCCATTTTTCTGATTACGACATCAACTAATGCGGAGCATTTTTATTTAAGCAAAAATAAGTTTTAGGAACCTTACCTCTGTTTATTTTGAACTGAGAGCACCACACCAAATGTTTTCTATTTGACTCTGAAACGATAGCCTCAAGAGAATGACTTACACAGCCCATCAGACTAGCGACGTCTGGCCTAGTACGACCGCTAATAAATACAACAAAACTGCCAAGTCCACATATCGCCGTTGACGAAGCGGCGACTTGAGCGACAAATGGATCAGCTGACGCGAAGCTCGCAGATACCTCGTTACCCCTTCCTCGTTTGGCGTGGCGCCAGTGGAACATTCTTTGGCTTTTCACCACACTACTGTTCCATCATCCTGATAGACACACGATCAGCTGTCTGTCCGTCATTGCTGAACATATACCCCTCACTTAAGCATGGTACGTCATCCAAACTGTGTCTTCTATGTGATAATGTCCGTAAAAAGCAAAATGCGTTGTTCCCATGTTCCATTATCCTGATAGACATACGGTCATGGTGAAACACAGTTCAATGCTGATGATGCTGACATAAAGACGGTACAAAGGCCAATTTGAAGAGCTCGATGGCGCAGTGATTAACGCGCTCGGCCTGCGCTTGCAAAGTTAAGCATCAATCACAGGGGCCAGTCATCGGATGGGTGATCGAAAAATTACATCTCGGGCTCCTCCATGCTTCGAAAAGCACGTTAAGCTGATGGTCCTGCACCTGATCTTTCTAAGGTCGTGTCAGATGGCTGTCTCACTGATCAATGAGAGTAAGGGAATAGGGAATGCACCTGTGCTTGCGCTCTCATTTGTGCACTGTTATACATCCTGCGCTCCTGCCTGATCGCAAGATCGGCCGCGATGGTTGAAAACGGCTGGAAGTTTACTATTATTATATTATTGTTATCATATTCGATCTAGGCTTACCTGCCCACTGATCCCTGTTTACTTCACCTGTTAAAGACCTACACTTTCAATATCTTCGAGCTATAAACGCAGGCATCACACGGATCAGCTGACACTCGCGTCGTAGATACCGCGGCGATTACCCCGTCCGCGCTTGGCGGTGCGCCAGCCGGCCATTCTTTAGCTTTACACCGCTATTCCATTATCCTAATACACGTCCAGTACTGCCCGGAAACCCGCGTTCCCGGCTAATAATTTATGTTGAGATTATAACTGATATATCAGATTTATTGCTTAATTATGTTAACCCATCATCAACAGCTTACTGCAGTCCACTTCTGGACATAAGCCTCTCCTATGAATAGAAGGTAACCCCCATTGTCACCGCTGGGCGTGCTAGTTGGTGACCGCAGTATGGAGATCATTAAAACACAAAAGAACGCTGCTGCTCATCCAACCAGATGAGCTCAGTCCCCGTTAGACTCCTCTAAAGATACGCACGGGAAGGAATGGGACTGTACTATTCTAGGCCATAACTACAGACGCATCTGCCTAAATATCAATAGTTAGGTGGGTGGTTAGGTAGTCGAGTCGTTAGTATTGGATTTTTTATGAACACTTATATTAAGCTAAATTGCATAAAGAATATTTTGATTGTGATTTTGATTGGTGAGTTATTAGACTGCAAGCTATAATCGAAGGCATCACACGGATCAGCTGACACTCGCGTCGTAGATACCGCGGCGATTACCCCGTCCGCGCTTGGCGGTGCGCCAGCCGGCCATTCTTTAGCTTTACACCGCTATTCCATTATCCTAATACACGTCCAGTACTGCCCGGAAACCCGCGTTCCCGGTTAATGATTTGTGTTGACGTTCAATTTTCGAAATATATCTCTTCTTTATGTAAGAGGGAGTCAACGCTGCCCTTAGACAAAACAATTTGATAAGGGTGACAGGTGCGTGCTTTAACTTTAAGACCTCTCCAAATGAGCTCTGAAATATTACTTACCACAGAAACATAGGACAAGAGTTATAAATTGCTATTTAACTGTGATCTCTTTTCGGATTTTTATTAACTATTGACAAATATTTGCCAGCGGTGGCACCAATCATTTGACGGGACTTAACGCGATAAGTCCCGTTAAATAATACCAGTGTCATGATGCAACGCAAAAGTCTAAAATTTTATATGGCACCAATCATGTTTGAAGTGTAATTAATGCCATATTACTGCTTAATTATATGTCGTAACAAAATTATAATATTTTGGTAAGAAATTATGTGTAAAACATTGAACGATACATCGTAAGACCAGCGGTCGCAAGAGTGGTATTAACTATGTATATCTACTTATAGACCTTTACCGTGCATGATATCGGTTAATCATTTGGCCAGAGGTTTACTTTTCGATAGATCAGGTTCACTATTTGGAAGTAATTAACCCATATAGCCGCAAACAAATATTTGGCCGCCGGAACTGTTTATATCAAAAAGCTTGCCCGTGCGTATCGTGATTAATGCTGTATTAACATTTCCATATAAGTCATATCAGTCTAGCCACAATGTTTTGATATAAAAATCTAATTTTATGTTTATTTAAAACTAACTGCCCGCCCTTCTGAAGCATCATACAGGTGTGATGGGTTTTTTCTCTCATTATACTGTGTATTTATGCAATTATTAATCACATAAAACTTCCTATTAAATCACTATATCTGAAAAAAAATAACATGAACATCGGTTCAGTAGTTTTTAAGATTAAACGGACTAAGTTCTAAACTTTGTGGTTAAAAATAACTCTTCATATAACACTAAAATAAAATATTTTTTATTGTTCCAGGTATCAGGCAGCAGCTAAAGGTAAGTGTTTAGACTAAGCGAATGTTTTTCCTTATATGGATTAATTCTATGTTTTAAGCGTCATTTTCTTTAAGTTTACCTGAAAGAAAATGTTTGGAAATTACTTAGCAATATTAACCACACTTACCATGGATAAATCTAAGTCCCGGGCGGCCGCTAGTAGTTAGATAATTATGCTTCAACAACAGAAAACTGTGCTATTATTTTGTTTTGACAATGACGCGTTTCAAAATGCTGTAAGATGCGACCGTAACTTCAAATTTCTGTGCCAACTTTGAACGGGTCAAAGTTTGGCAAGGGCATCCCTAACGGTTTAAATCTATGACACTTACCATGTGTTTACCAAGTATCAACTCGACGAATGCTGAGGGGTGAAGATCAGCTGACGACGTCATCGTGGATGTCAAAGCTATTGGCTTCCTCTGGCACGATGCCAGCTATCCGTATATGAGTTTTATAGATCCTACGTTTTTCTAGTGAGACGCCCCGTTGGTCTAGTGATTTAAGTATCTGGTCGTGGATACGGGGTCACGAATTAAATTTTAAGGTCGGGAAAATTTGTGGTTATTTGGATCGCGAACACCAATCCGCTTAATTGTGCAAAACTCGTATTTAGAGCAAGTGCTGGGCAATGTAAATGAGGCATTATACCAGTCATAATAACTACCAGATTTTGTCACTTTATAACTTTTGCCATTAGTTGGAGTTAGTCCTCTAAGTCACAAAAGAATGTGATAACCGCTTCATTATTTTCCGTACTACAATTAACTACTTTCCGTTTCGGTTATTTAGCATTATGTGCCGTTTTGTCATTATTCATGTTTACATAATGGATATTACGGTATAGAATACCTAGACAAAGTATCGGTAAATATTTCACCAACAAATTACAGTCATAAATGTCACGCAATAGCCAAATTAGCATCTAACTATGTAACTACACTGCGGTAAAGAGAGATGTCCTTGTGACATTATTTTGGTATCGGAATACCATTTGGCACGCACGTGCTGTTCGGAATATGACTGTTCCAGCCAATATTGGTCGGTAATATTAAAGGACATTTAGTTTTCCAATCATCTGAAAATTAATGACTTGGTTCGCGGTCAGCGGGAATGGGGGCTTGCTAATTGCGATATGTAGTACGAGCTAGCATTCGTTGACTGTAATGTGGGAAATTATGATTATGGTCCTTACTCGTGTTTGGTAACTGTGTTTTAGAAGGTAATGGCAAACTACTCCATTAAAATTTGCAAGAGAGTTGTTGTGTCTCATTTCATACAGTGATCCCGACCCTCAGTAATGAGGAATACGACTCAAGGAGGACTCGTGTTTCGCTTACAAATAAAATTTTAAATGCAGCTGTTAACTGCATCTATTTAAGATGTTATAGCAACAACAACAGAATTGAACGCAATGGTTCTTAGACGAATTTAAGCCATACCAAATATCCTCAAAGATTCGAATAAAATTATATCGCCCTTCACTCTTCATTGAAATGTTACAATCTGAAAGGATAAAGAATTTTTATTGTAATAAAAATTTTCTTATATCCATTCAAAAAAGTTAGTTAAATCTTTTGTTTCAAGCGTGTGATCAAACCAATAAGTGCATTAAGAAATACGAAAATCTGATCAAGGATGTTCCAACTCAAATAAATTTTGGCTCATTATTCCCATGACCACTTCAAACTGACACAACACCATCAATTTCTAAAGCTTCAGAGGTGTAACTATGGCATACCTACGTAACTATAGATGTTCCCAACTCTTAGTTCTTCCAAGCGAATGTCGTGTCGAGCGACAAATGCGCGGGAACACTGCGGATCAGCTGACGCGAGTCGTGTAGCACCGATAATGTGCTTTGTTCCAAGCAAACATTTCTGAAGCGATTTTCCCAATTTTTGAGACGTTGCGTTGGGATAATACCGTAGTGGGACTTACTGTATGGTTCATCACATTATAAAGTCGACTTCCATTGAATGAAGGAAAGTTCAAAACGTTCCTGGTTCAAAATTTAGTTCGATTGAGGCACACTGATTTGTGCATTTATTTTATAACAAATACGAAAATGAGACCTTCCAAGTGCAAATCACTTATGGCTTATAATTCAAATAACCACTTTTAAACTAACCCAAACTCATATTTTTAAAACCTTCAGCGGTAAGACAAACCTACGTAACTAGAGATTTTCTTAACTCGCAGTTCTTCCGAGCGAATGTCGTGTGGAGCGACGAATGCGCGGGAACACTGCGGATCAGCTGACCCGAGTCGTGTAGCGGCGATAATGTGCTTTGTTTCAAGCAAACATTTTTGAAGCGGTTTTCCCAATTTTTGAGACGTTGTGTTGGGAACATTCCGTGTTGGTAGGTACTTCATCATTGGCCTTTCCGTCAATTTCAGGTACTTAACTGTACAATTACATCATTTTATTATTTGTCCACAATTGGCGTGATGGCTGCAACCTTTTTTGAAGGGTCATTTTATCAACCTCTGTGGAGACGCTGGAAAAATCCTGGTTGTTCCTTTTCATCAATAAAATTATCTTTCTTTTACTTAAATTTTCCAAGAAATTTATTCGTATCGCTTAATCTCTAGCTAAATATTGAAATACCTTTGAACCTTTGATTGTAAATCGAGACTTATATCAAATAAGCAAATGGAAAAAAAATACAAACAGACTTTAATACAGTTATTTTGTTAACAATGTTATAACAACAGCTTCCTATCGCAATCAGATGCAAGAAGTTTAAATGTTTGCTATCTGAATAGTTTTTCCAAACGCTAAATGCCCGGGAACACTATGAATCAGCTGTCTCGACCGTCGTGTAGGAGCGATAATGTGCTTTGTCCACTCTTGGCGTGACGCCAGCAACCATTTTTGGGGCTGTACATCATTATTTCATAAACCTAATCGACTTCTATTGTACTGAAGCGAGAGGCTTTAGGGCTAATGATTTATTTCGCTTGACACACATTTTTCATCTCGTTCCTGCTGTTATTTTGAAACCTTTATAACAACGCAGATTTCGAGCTGTTCGAATTTGAGTTAACTGTAAACTCTCAATACCAGAAAAAGTAAAAAAACTCCATAAACTCACCAATAAAAACATAAAATAAACTACCCTCCACATCTATGACGAAACCTCGAAAGGATCTAAGTGAAAATCGAAGTGTTCTACAAATGTAACGTCGCATTAGGTACTGGTACTTTTTTACTTACTTTGCCGGATAAAAAATTCCGTAGTATTTTATTAATGACTTAAAAAATTGTAAGATTTTCACCTATATACCCTTACTAACGAGCCATCAAAAGTCTGGGTTGATTTACAAAGAAACGTTGCGGAAACCTTTTACAACTACAATACGCACGCACCTGTCAGTCATACTTTGTGTTTACCTTTTGAGTCTAAGAATTAATTTTCTAATTAAAGCAAACTCACGACCACTTAGTTAGACGATACTCCGCTCACCTAGAACTAAGGCTATTACTTTGTCTCAGTTACAAACTCCATAAATTGAGTCGTTTAAGCTTCGCGAAATAAATAAATAAATATGTTTTAGGCTCTTCGTTTTAATTATCGTGGACATCACAAAATGATCAGTGTTCTAATTAGAACAAACCTCATCAAAAATTATACCATTTTACTTTAATTATACATTTATTTAAAATATCGTAGTAGAAAAAAAAATTGATGGTAGGTTTGTTATAATACTATATTGGTATTATATTATTATATTATATAAACTTGAACCATTCGTTTCGTATCTTAATATGTATATCACGGTTGATAATATCTTAAAACATGGTAGATCTACATCATGGTAAAGGAAAACTATTAATTGTCTAGTGATCGATTTTAAAACTTCAAAAATTTTCCAACTGTTTTTAAGTTCATCGCAATCATAACAATAATTAAAAATAATAACTTTACACTTATAATTTTTCCTACGTTTGTTATGGCAAA